>CM061257.1:2882500-4082500 GCA_030848825.1 Tadarida brasiliensis
GGAGCTGGGACCCTCGGTACAGTGCCTTGGTGTCTGGGCATGTTTCTGCCACCTCCACTTCTCAGCGGCCCGAGCAGGGAGGCCAGGGAGCTTTGGAGCCAGACGGGTCTCGGCTTGACTCTGGTCCTGACATGTATCGGCTGTGTGTCCTTGGAAAACTTAAGCGTCCTCTCTGAACTTCAGTTTTCTCACCTGGAGAGAAGAACCGAATACCAACTTGGCCAGACGTCCTCAAGTTAGGAATGAGGCCTGCACGTGAGGTGTCTGTTGTCACTGAGCTCGCGGGGTCAGAGGCGGCGGGTGGAGTGCAGGAGGCCAGGGTGAAGGCTGCCCGGCTGAGGGCCACTGGCCAAGCCCTGGGCTGGCCCTCGCTGCTCCTCCCTGTGGCACTGTCATTCTGCCTGAGGGTATGGATGAGGAAACTGAGGCTCAGGTGCCTGAGATCACACAGCAGGGACACAGCAGCCCCTGGATGGAGGGACAGCAGCCCCTGGATGGAGGTCCCAGGGGGAGGTGATGGTGTGCATCTGGGGTGGGGCTCCCCTCTCCCCCGGAGAAGAGCAGAAGGTGGCCCTGGCTTGTAACTCATCCTCTTGTTCCAGGTTGCCCTTCCCGCCTGGGGACCGAGTGACCTTCAACGGGAAGGAATGTATGTGCCAGAAGTGTTCCCTGCCCAAGTCCGTGGGCAGCAGCACGCACCTGTCCCAGGGCCTCTGGAGTAAGTGGGCGCTGAGTGGCGGGGGGCGGGTGGCGCTGACCGGAGGTGGGGGTGGACATAAGGGAGGGAGCCAGGACAGAAACCTCTGGTGCGCTCGTGCCGCTGAGCCTTTGCCAGGCTGTGCCCGCTACCCTGTGTGCCACTCCTGCTTCTCCATCCAACTCCCATCCTGCTTTTGGCTTAGCTCTGGCCTCCCTCCTCCAGGAAGCCCTCCTGGCCTACTTGTCCTCTCCTTCTAGCTCCCTCAGCTCCCCACAGTTAACTCCAGGCCATCTAGAAGCACTTTGCGAGAGCCATTGAAAGAGCATGAGTCTGGGCTCCTGCGGCCAGGGGCTCCACATCCAGCAGCCTGGCCAGGGTGGGTATGCAGTAGGTGCTCCATGCGTGCTTCTTGCATGAGGGAGCTGGAGAGTCTTCCTGCGGATGCATGAGCGCCAGCTGGCTGTGGGTGTAGGGCAGCGTGACAGCGCCCAGGAGCAGGCAGGCGCTGGCCTTTCCCAGCGTGGGTGGCTCTTCCAGGGCCAGGCTGGCGCAGGGACTGGGCAGGGGCCCCAGTGCCCGGGCCCTGCTGCTGCCAGGACCCCGCTGCAGAAGTGGGGCTTTTGGATCCCGCCCTACGGGTGAGGTCGCTGCGGGGTCCCAGTGCCAGGGCCACACGTCCTGGGACAGAGCAGGGGTTCCTACTGATGTCCAGAGCCAGGCCCTTGCCCACGGTTGCTGTCTACCACCCACCGTGGTGCCCACTCACTCACGCATGCGCACATCACTCTCCAAGCGTCTCTGCCAGCCTGAGCGGGCGGACGCAGGGCAGCCCCTCTTCCCTGGGGGCCCCGGGACTCGGGCTTTGAGTCTGTCTTTCAGTCGCCTTCCCCAGTTGCATGTGGATTTGAACGGTGGGATGATTTAGGAAAGCCGGAGCTTGGCCAGCAGCTCTGGGGACAGTCTGGCTCTCGTTGGAGGGCGCACCTGCTGCCCAGGCCCAGCCGCTCAGCCTCTGGCAGGCGGGGCCTCCGTCTCCCCAGCTCCAGGCCCAGGCTGCACGCACTCAGCGCTCAGCCACGCGGAATTGAACTTTGTGGCTTGTTTTCTACACGCTTACACCCGCCGTCGTGTAACAGGGTCCCACAGGCACACCCAGCGGGACGGTCCCCTCTGCCCACTCCCCGGGGACACTCCAACGGCTCTCGTGGAGTCTGGAGTCATGGCGGTGAGGCCCCCACTCCCCTCGGCCCACCCACGGCCACGACGTCTGTGTTCTCTTCCAGGTTGTGGGGGCTGCGGCACAGAAATCAAAAACGGCCAGTCCCTGGTGGCTCTGGACAAGCACTGGCATCTGGGCTGCTTCAAGTGCAGGACCTGTGGGAAGGAACTGAACGCGGAGTACATCAGCAAGTGAGTGGGGACCGCGGGGCCCGGGCCCTCCTCCTGGGTCCCCTGTGCCGCGTCTGCGTTTCTTCTGTCCGCTGTCCGACAAGGAACCCCGGCTGGGCCTGGCGTGTGCCCCACAGCCGGGCGCCCTCTCCCCGCCAGCCTGGCCTCCCTAACATGGTTGGCAGAGACTCCAGCTCTGCTCTGTCGATGGCTGCAGATGCCACGCTCCCGTCTTTGGTCCTGTAACTCACCTCTCTGCGCCCATCCCCGTGGTCACCCCCACCGTGGAGTTCGGCCCCTGCCGGCAGCAGGCTGTCCTGCAGATACAAAGTGGGTGTCAACAGTGACACCCTGCAACAGTGAGGAGGGAAGGCCGACCAGGCTCAGTCGTCACGGGTGTGACATCTCAGCCCAGCGCTGACTTCTCCAGGCAGCCCTCAGGCAGCTCCCGCAGGCCCACGGTGTTGCCAGGGTGCCGGGACGGCTGGCTTGAGGGGGAAGGGGGCTTCTGGGAGACCGTGGCCCTGCACAGGGCCCCAGGTTTGCCGAGGACATGCATGGTAGTGCCCGAGCTCTGGGAGCAGACAGGTGAGCCGCAAAAGGCATGAGGAGGGAAGGGAGGAGGGTGCAGTGAGCAGTCCCGGGCTCAGGCAGAGCCCAGTGAGGGGCTCTTTGGGCAACTTGCACCCGATGCTGTGCTAGTTCTGACCCCCGAGGGAACAGAACCGTCCCAGGAACTGATTGGGTTAAAAAAGTCCTGCGGTAACACTGCACAGAATGAAACACACGCACACACGTGAGTGCATGTCACACTGGGGAACCCGAGTCAGGTGGCGGGTGGACCCGTGTCCCCTTCCGGGTGGCCTTGTACTCGAGTTCTGCAGGCAGCGTGGGCGGGCTCTGTGTGTCCTTTCTCTCGGCCGCGTGTGGCTCTAGTTATCTCAAATCAAACGTCCTCAGCAGGAGCCCCTCTGTGCAAGCTGGGTCAGGCGGGGTGAGTCTCCAGCCCCTCGTGACCTGCGGCCCTGTCACAGTGAAGGAGAGGGATGACAGGAGGCAGCCTGGTGGACGGAGCGCGTCAGATGTGCCGAACGCCCAGCCCCCAGGGCGCCGTGGCTCACGTGGCAGCTGGCCCACGCTGCGTGCCGTTACTTAGCAGCCTCCAGGCTGTCCCAGAACTGAGGAGGAGGGTGCGTTGGTGTTGCCATGGAGATGTTATCTTTGAACCTCCTGGGTTTGCTGCAGACACCCATTCCCCATTCGTGGGGAGTGCCGGGGGCCCTGAGGTCAGCGGCATTTGGAGGTGTCTCCTCTCCCCCGTCCTGTGAACGCAGGGCGTCACCCCCTGGGGCTGTGCGGGCAGAGGCCCTTCCCCTCCTGCAGGCTCCCTGTGACCTAGAGAAGGTCAATCGTCATGATAATTGAGGTCGCTTTTACATGCGCCCCAGCCGAGGCAGACGCTGCACCAGGCCCACGCCATCTCCCTGTCCACGGCCCGCACCTGGCTTTCTCACGGCCCCTTTAGTCCAGGCTCCCAGGCTGCCCAGATGCCAGGAGCAGGGCCCCAAGGGGTGTGTCCTTCATCACTAATTCCCTGCTGCCACCACCAGCACCTGGCGCGGGGCGGGCACACCGTCCACAGACGTGCCGTGGGTGGCCATCACCGCATGGCCCCACTCCTCCCCGCACAGCCAAGGCCTCTGCCACCCTCTGCCTCGCCACCTCTGCCGCGGGCGCCGTGTCATACGCGCTTTCGGCTCCCGTTTCTGCAGGGCGCCCGGAGCGGAGCCGCGGTCGTTCCCGCCCTCGGTGTGCAGCGGGCAGGATGTAGAGCCGCGTCTGCGGGAACTTCTTTCCTTTCCCAGACGTGACTTTCATTCCCTTGGCTCAGCCTCTCCAGGCGCTCCTGGCCCCTCCCTGTGCCGCTGGGCAGGTGGCCCCAGCTCTCTGCACCTCAGTGTCTCCATCCATGAAATGGGACCATCTCTCGTGGGGCCGGTGTGGTGATGGAGGAGGCTACACTCACGCCTGTGGACGCTGAGGGGGGCCCTGTGACTTGGAGGAGGAGGAAGTGCGCTTGTCCCCCTTCGACAGCCCCTCTCGAGGGTGAGGGGTGTCAGGTCTCGGGGGTGCTGGGGTGACCCTGCCCGTCCTGACTGCCGGGCTTGTTGCAGGGACGGGCTGCCCTACTGTGAGGCTGACTACCATGCCAAGTTCGGCATCCGCTGTGACGGCTGCGAGAAGTACATCACGGGGCACGTGCTGGAGGTAAGGTCCCCTCCGAGTGGGCGCGGGGTACCTTCCCATGAGGAGCAGAGGGGCCTCGGGGTGGCCAAACGTCCCGTGTGTTTGTGCAAGAATCCGTACCAGAGCCCTTGCCGCCTCTTCCTCCCAGCTGTGCCAGAGGACACCTGGGAGTGAGTGCCACCTCCCCCAGGAAGCCTTCCCTGTGATGTTCTCTCCTGTGCTCTTTTCAAGTTGATAGAGCCGGAGAGGTGGGAAGGACTTGAGATCCTGCGTCCAGCCCTTCGAGTTTGGGTGGGGAGTCTAAGGCCTGGAGGATTTAAAGTGAGCACAGGAGGCAGGACTGTGTCCCCGAGGGAGGAACAGAGTGGCCCCAGCAGGCAGGGGCAAAGAGCGCATCCAGGGCGGGTCTCCTGGTGCTGCCCTGTGCCTCGGCGGTGGTTACGTGGGCGTCTCTCCCTGTGGAAATAGTGCGTGTCATGCACTTTCCTATTTTGTTCAGTAAGAAATCCCCTGGGGTGACCTGAACCGAACCCCACCCGCCGGAGGCCCAGGCCAGCCTGCCCTCCACCTCACTCTGTAGCCCTCCCCGGCTCTGTGCTGGGCGGGCGACGGCTGGACCACCCGGGGCCTGTGCATGGTCCCTGGGGAGGGCACGGGGCTGAGCACTGGGAGGGGAGGGGGCCCTGGCCCAGTCAAGGTACCAGAAGCACTCTGGGGGTGAGGACGGGTTGGGGGTTGAGGCTGTAGGCCCCCCTGCCCCCCAGGGAATGACTGGATTCTATTTGCATTTTAAAGAGCTCCCCGGGCAGTGCCAGGCTGGGCTGGAGGGGTGGGCTAGCAGACTTGGGACAGGCATTCCCCTGGAGTCCCCGAGGACTTGGCTCTGCCCCAGCCGGTGCCCAGCAGGCAGCAGGGTTCAGAAAGCTCCAGTGGAATCCACGCTGGGCCTTGAGCGGCTGTGCCCACAGTCACACTTGACATCCGAGCAGCAGGGCAGAGTGTAGAGGGGCCTCGTGGGCACCTCCTGCCACCCCTCCACCAGGTTGGCAGGGAGGGGGGAGGGGAAGGCGTGGGCACAGGGGGAATGCCCAGCTCAGCCTGCAGCCCGCCTGCCCTGCTGCGTGCCCTGAGGGGGGGTGATGCCAGGCGCACCGCGTGGCATCTGCACAGCGCAGATAAGGGCAGACTCTCCACGGATGCCACCCAGTTTGCGGCACCTGGGCCGGTTTCCGTCCACTTTCCTCTCCATGTGGAGAGCTGCTTCCAAACATTTGTACAACATTATGTCCTGATTTTTTCAACTCCCATTTCCTTTGTAATAGATTCCCAAGTTTTTGTTTCCTGTATCATGGGTCTTTTTTTTTTTAACATAAAAATAGTAAAATGTTTATTTTCTTAGACAAAAAAAGTGGGGAAGAGGGACTTGACATGGTTGTGATCACGCGTCCACCGGCTGCGAGCAGAGCCAGTGTGGGGGCCTCACCCCGGGTAGCTGCCTGGTGCCTGGGGCAGCGGCTGCGCTCCTGGTCGCGTCCAGGACTCGCACAGCAGGCTTCGGATTGATGAGAGCGTCTCTGCGTCTTCTTAGCAGAGAAACAAGGTTCCACAGTGACCATCCACCTCCAACCCCTGCATGGCCAGTGGGAAGCCAGGCTCTGGACTCTCAGAGAGACAGGGAGGAAGGAGAGGCAGGGAGGAAGGGGAGACAGGGAGGAAGGGGAGACAGGAGGAAGGGGAGACAGGAGGAAGGGGAGACAGGAGGAAGGAGAGGCGAAGAGGAGAGGGAGGAAGGAGCAGAAGGAGCAGCCTAGGAGTGGAAGGCCTAGAGCGGAGGTTGCTGTGCGCCCATCCCCCCTCCGTTACAGAAAGCAGGTGGAGAGGCCCTGGCACCCACAGTGCCTTTAGGTGACATCACAGAATGTTGCGCCTACCTGGACGCAAGGGAAGAGGAGTGCCTCCAGGTTTAAGGAGCAGCCAAGAGTCCGAAAGTGTTTGGTTTGTGGGACAGTCCTGGGCCAGTGGTGAGCAGGTGCAGTTACTGGGCTGGCGATCTGGACCGTCCTCTGCTCTGGCCCTGGTCACTAAAGAGGACCCGCCTGGGCCAGGGTCCAGCTGGGCAGCGACCTGTTTGCTCAGTGAGCCCTGGGCAGCGCCAGGGTTGGTGCTGTGACTCCCTCGTCCTCGGACCTTAACCCCTTTGTTCTGTGTCTTCTGGGCCCCCGAGGACTCCTGGGCGCCCTCCTGCTCTGGGCGCAGGGACTCATCCCGCGTCTCTTCGTTGGTTTGAAGTCCCCTCTGGACGGGCGCTGTTCCCCCAAGTGTTCTCGGTTCCTGGCTGCTCTTTCTGTTCCTCTGCGGCCCCATTTCTATGGATTTGACCTCTCCCACGGGGCTGGACCTGGACTCCGTTCTGATGGTTCCCCTGTCTGGGCTCATCTTCGCCTCGAGCCATGGTGACTGCTGGGGGGGCAGGGCCCCCAGCCCAGGCTCAGCCGCAGCCAGGCCCAACTGCAAGTGGCCTCTATGGAGAGAGACATCACATCGATCGGCCACCTCCTGCACACCCCCCACTGGGGATCCAGCCCACAACCGGGCATGTGCCCTGACCGGGAATCGAACCCAGACCTCTCAGCCCATGGGGCGACGCTCCATCCACTGAGCCACACCGGCCGGGCCATTTTTCTTTTCTTTAAACATAAAGAAAATGGACCTTCCAGCCTGGTTTCTTCCTCCCTCCTCTTCCTCTCCCTCCTCCTTCCCACTGTGTCCTGGGCTCCCCTTCCCCCCCCATCGGGGAGCAACACCAAGGACAGCCCAAGGACAGGCCTCCTGCGTGCCGGTGGGAGGCGGTGGCCGGGAGTCTTTTCTAACAACTGTGCTGGGACTTAGTGCACCTGCCGCATAGGTCGCCATTTAAAGTGTGCGGTTCAGTGGTGTCTCCACAGAGCCGTGGGGCCATCCCCACTGTCCGTCTCGGAGCGTGTCTTCACCCCACAGAGCCCTGCGCCCTGGAGCTGGGACGCCCTCCGCCCGGCCGGGCCACCGCGCACCTGCACGCCGCCCTAGACTCCCTGTCTGACGGTCCCAGAGCGGGTCGTGTGGGTGTGGCTCCCGTGACTGGCTCCGCCCACAGGCCCCTCCGCGCACGCGCGCTGCAGCCTTGCGCCGTGTCCTGGGGGACTGACCGTGCGCTCGGGGAACTGCTCAGCCCGCCAGTCTGGCTGCGGTCAGTGCCGCCTAGAGGAGCGTCCGGCGTTATGGCGTCCCTCGTTTTCCTTGCGGTGACTTCGCAGAACCGCAGTCAACCGCCGTGAGCTCGTTGGGGTTCCCCGTGCTTGCCGATGCTCGCCGGCTCCGCCCGGAGCCACCCCGCTGAGATGCTCAGCCACTCTGGGGGGACACGTGCAGGGCCTCACTTAGATTCGCTCCCTCCCCACGGAGGCCGGGTCTTTCGGTCGCTTTGGCCAATCGCAGTTCTGATATTTCAGTTATGGTTCCTGAACTTGGCCTGTTTACACATTGGGGTCTCCACGCTTCTCTGCCTGACTTATACGTGCGGGTCACAGGATGAGAGTGTTGACCTTCTGTCTCGTCAGCATTGTCCTGGGTCGTGATCATGTCCCCTGAATGGGGACCAGTGGTGCAGCCTCCTGGCACCCTGCGGTGGCATCTCACCCGGCCCTCCTCTCTCCTCTCTCCTGGCAGCCCTGGGCAAACCCCGCTCTGGAGTCCCCCCGCCCGAGTAACAGCACCCAGCACTCTGGGGGAGCCCCGGCAGGGCCTAGCCTGCCCCACCGCCCTGCAAGGCAAACCCTGTTTCTCTCTGTTCCCCAAAACACCATTCCAGACCTTGCTCTCTCTCCCGGGCTGCTCCCCTCCCCCACAATGACTTTGCCTTTCATTTAACAGAGAGAAGGGTCCAGATGTCACTCAGGACTGTCCTCCCGGGCTCAACTGTGAGCTCCCATCACCACCCTACTCTTTGCTGCCTGCCCTTCAGGTCCTGCCCCTCCTCCACCACCCTCACCTGTGCTCAGGTCCTGCCCCTCCCCCACAACCCCTACCTGTACTCAGGTCCCTGCCATCTCCTTCCCTCCCTCGGGCACACACCTCCCATCTCAAAGGCTTTTTAAATACCTCATCACCCTGTTTAAAAACACAAAACCTGCCACCTCCCAGGAAGCCTGATCCCTCCACACAGTGGCCATCCTCGGGCCTCAGCCACCAGCCTCTCTCCTCAGCACACCTGCCATGAGGGAGGAACCGGGACCCCTCCAGGCCCCTCACCAGCCCTCCCTGGGCCCGGGCCTCCACGCCCTGCCCTCTCCGGCCTGAAGCCTGCTGACTCAGTTTGTCCCTGGGACTCGTTCCTCCTGGGAAAAGCGTGTGGCGGTAAGTCTCCACGGGCCACCTCCAGACTCAGGAAGGACCCACCCCTCACCCACACACGCACCTGTGTGCCCCCCACCCCTCTCAGAGAGAGCCGTCCACCTCGTGCCACACACCTGGCACCTGGCCGGCTTGAGCCCGGGCTGCCCAGGCTCCTGTGCCCAGCCTTCGCCCCACCTGGCCTCGCCCAGTGCAGGGGCCTTGCTTTCGTTTCTGTCTTAGCATCACGCCATGCTGTGACGCCAGGCCGCCCAAAGTGGGTGCATCTTCGGCTCAGGTGGGCTGAGCTGCTGGTGCTGCAGGTGTGTGAACCCAGCCTGGCCCGCTCCTGACAACCACAGGCGGGGCCCCTGCACCCGGGAGGGGCAGGCCTGACCACACCCCGCCTCTCGGGCCTGAGCCAGCACCCTCCTTGCCAATAGAAGGCTCCACTGACGTCCTCAGGGACTCGAGGGGCATCACTGCGAACTGCCTCCCAGCTCAGTGCCGGTCCCGTGGTGACGGATGGGAGTGGAGGCAATCCACAGGCCTCCCCTCGATGGATCAGGGGGGCAGGGGGTGACGTGACCCCGTCTGCAGAGTAGCATCCCCGGTATTTAATGCTGGGCCAAACAGAGTTGGGGTGCGGTGCCTGTGTTGGCCCCTCCGGTGCACCCTGGTTTGCCAGGAGGGACCGGCTTCATGCGCGGAGCTGAGGAAAGCAGGTCTGGGTTTTTCCTCCTGGTCTGCAGTGAGGATAAAGGGCCTCCCAGGGAAGATTAATGCTTTTGTTTTCGCCTCTGCCGGGAGCCGGGCTGGCTGAGTCGGCGGGCTCTGCAAAGCTCTGAGCATCCTCCGTGGAGAGGCGGCACCGAGGGCGGGCAGAGCCGGCTCTGCAGAAGGAGAGCAGCGCCACAGCGGCACCACCTGAGCCCGGCCGAGCGTGCCGGCGCCCGGCTGGGCGGGCAGTGGGCTCTGGGGGCAGCAGGTGGCAGGATCCTGGCTGAAGCGTGAGGGCAGCCATCCGCACGGTCGCACTGCCCACCCTGCCGGCCTGTCCTGGGACCAGGCCCTGGAGAGGGACCGTGGGGCCAGCCGATCCGACCGGGCTTTGGGGCCAGGACCTGGTGCAGGTAGGAAGCCTGGCCAGTCTCTCCCGAGGGCTGGTGGGGAGGCCAAAGCCACCGTGTCGGGCTGCAGGTTGGTGCGCTGGCAGGGAGCAGGGACAGACCAGCAGGTATGAGGCCTCCCCAGGCACCTGTCGCCCCCCCATCCCCTGTTCTGCCCCCAAGATGCTTGCTGTCACCCAGAGCGTTCCTCGTGGTGGAGCCAGAGTGAGAGCCGCCCAGGCCCTGTCCGCGCTGCCAGCAGGAGTCCCCAGTCTGTGCGCGTCTGTCTGTGTGTGGCGGGCAGAGTGCCATCCTAACTGCGGGGTGCCAGCAGCGCCCGCCGCCCCTGAGATGTGCGTCGGGGGGGTGGTGGGGCAGTGGGGCTCTTCCTCTGCCTTCCTCGGTCTCTCCGAACTGTGTGGCGTCCCTGCCACGTGTCGCCACGCCGTGCGGCGCGTCTCGGGCGGCCAAGGGGCTGGCAGCTGGGCCTGGGGGCAGAGGGGGTACCTGGAGCAGCAGTGCTGCTGGGAGGTGACTGGGGAGTGGCCAGGACAGCAGTGCGGCCAGACCAGCTAGACCAGCATTGGATAAGGGGTGCTGAGTGAGGGGGAGTCCCTGCTTAGACCTGCCTTCACCTCACCGCACACCTACCTCATTCTCAATTTCATTCTCAGTGGTATTAGCGGCAAGGCCTCCCTGTACGGGGGGCGGGGGGGGGCTACTGCGTGCTCAGCTTCACCCTTAATCCGGAGGTGCTGCCCTCTGAGCCCCACCTGCCTCCTGCAGCCTGGGTCCCCATGGTAACAAGAAGGCAAGCTTCCTCTGGGACCACTAATTCCTTCCTTCCTTCCTTCCTTCCTTCCTCCCTCCCTCCCTCCCTCCCTCCCTCCCTCCCTCCCTCCTCTCTTCCTTCCTCCATCCCTTCCTTCCTTCCTCCCTCCCTTCTTCCCTTCCTCCCTCCCTCTCTTCCTTCCTTCCTCCCTTCCTCCCTCCCTCCCTCCCTCCTCTCTTCCTTCCTTCCTTCTTTCCTTCCTTCCTTCCTCCTTTCCTTCCTTCCTTCCTCCCTCCCTCCCTCCCTCCCTCCCTTCCTTCCTCCCTTCCCTCCCTCCCTCCCTCCCTCCCTCCCTTCCTTCCTTCCTTCCTTCCTCTCTTTCTTCTTCAATCCACCACTCACCTTACAGACCCTTCTGGACACTCATGGGCCCCACCCTGGGCTGGGAGCTGCCTTCGTGGATCAGGTGGTGACCGGGATCCCCCGCCTGCCCTTTGGGAGGCCCGGTGGGAGGGGAGGGGCCCACCCAGCCGCTCTGCCCTGGGCCAGGCGTCCCTCGTCACATCTCCTTCTGTCCTGTAAGCCATCTCCGGAGACCCCGTCATCGGTCACCTTCCTGCGTCCTTCCTCTGACTCCCATGCACCCTCCAAGCAGGCCTGGCTTATCTCTGGAAGAGAGTAAACCATTGTCCACAGGGAAGGACGGGGCAAAGTCAGCTTCCCAAGGCCCCAACTTCTTCCTTTAAAAAAAATAATGTGTTTATTTAAAGAACACACTCAAGAGGAATACTTCTTCATCATGAAATCACCCACGATGAGGGCCATCACCCAGACTAACTGTAGTAGCATTCAGAAGTCACCCATTCAGATTGTGCACACAGACACACACACAACACACAGAAACACAGTACACACATGGACACACAGACACACACACAACACACAGAGACACAATATACACACAGACACAGACACATAGAGACACACACAGACATGCAGAGACACACAGACGCACAGACACACAGAGACACACACAGACGCACAGACACGCAGAGACACACAGACGCACAGACACACAGAGACACACACAGACGCACAGACACGCAGAGACACACAGACACACAGACACGCAGAGACACACAGACGCACAGACACACAGAGACACACACAGGCACACAGAGACACACAGACGCACAGACACGCAGAGACACACACAGGCACACAGACACGCAGAGACACACAGACGCGCAGACATGCAGAGACACACACAGACGCGCAGACATGCAGAGACACACACAGGCACACAGACACGCAGAGACACACAGACGCACAGACATGCAGGGACACACAGACGCACAGACACACACAGACACACAGACACGCAGAGACACACACAGACACAGACATGCAGAGACACACACAGACACACAGACATGCAGAGACACACACAGACACACAGACATGCAGAGGCACACACAGACACACAGACATGCAGAGGCACACACAGACACACAGACATGCAGAGGCACACACAGACACACAGACATGCAGAGACACACAGACGCGCAGACATGCAGAGACACACACAGACACACACACCTGCAGAGACACACAGACGCACACACCAACTTGCCTTCTGCTCTCACAGCCCTGCCTCTGCTCTCAACAGGACATCAGTGCCCCTGGTCCTAGTCCTCAGACATTGGTCTCTAGCCCCGGCCAGGGGTCTCAGTCGGTTGGAGCGTCGTCCTGGACACCAAGAGGTGGTGGTTTCGATTCCCGGTCAGGGCACATACCCAGGTTGCATGTTCGATCCCAGGTCAGGTTGCATATGGGAGGCAACCAATCAATGTTTCTCTCTCACATCAATGTTTATCTATCTCCCTTTCTCTCTATCTAAAATCAATAAAAACGTCCTCAAGTGAGGATTAAAAAAAAAAAGGCCTTGGTCTAACATCAGCACTGGCCGCTGGGCTCAGGATGTGGGCCAGGGTGCTGAGCAGATATCCTACAGGCCTTCTCAGAGCTTTGACGTGCTGGCATGCGCGTGAATACCCAAAGGTGGGGTCTGTGATCTGTTCTTTTGGGACAGCGCCCTGCGTGTGGCTCTTTCGGGGGCCTGGGGACTGCAGAGAAGAGGGGACAGGGCCCAGTCCTGAAGCTCACGCCCCAGATGGAGCCAGATGGTGAGAAGAGAGCGCGAGCAGAGAGCTGCCAGCGTGGCAGAGACCACGAGGGGGAGTGAGCGCGTCCCAAGGCCCGGAGGCCGGCTGGATGCAGCGGGGTCAGCGATGGGTCGCAGGGGCCCCAGCCAGTGTGGGAGGAGTCAGGTGTTCTCTCGGGGTCAGGTGCCCCTCCGGGACTGTGCTCGCTGCCTGCTGCTCCCAGGCTGCATCATCCCCACGGAAGGTGCTCATTTCTTGGTAAACCCCGTTTCCCTGGAGCGCTCCTGAGGGTCAGGTCTTGTAAGACCTGGATTCACTTCTGGTCAAATTCACAAAGGAAACGAAAGCGTCCAGTCAGGCTGTGAATGCGCCGCGAGCAGCCACGGGGAGGCGGTGGGGGCACGTGTGGGTGCCGTCCTGCGCAGAGTGGGCTCCAGGGAGGGCTCAGCAAGCAGGCGCAGCCAGGACTCTGGGGAGTGTCCAAGGCCGTGGACGGTGCAGGGAGGACGAGGGGCGCTGCCCATGTGTGCACGGCACACCACAGCCCAGCGAGGAAGGGCTGCTCGTCCTCTCTGCAGGGAGGGCTGGGGTGCTGAAGCCCAGAAACAGGGCACATCTGGGCGCCAGCCCTGCCCGCACGTCCTGGCGGGCTTGCCCCCAGCCCTCCCCTCCCACTCGGTCCTGTGAGGGACAGCGGTGCCCCGGGGGCTGCGCTCCTGCGTCCCTGACGAGCCTGTCTGTCTCCTGAACAATGACAGTCACTTGTCAGAAGTCACAAGACAGCTTTTTAAAACCACACACTATAGCCCTGGCTGGTTTGGCTCAGCGGTTAGAGCGTCAGCCCACGGAGCAGAGAGTCCCGGGTTCAGTTCCCGCTAAGGGCACGTACCTTGGTTGCAGTTTGTCCCTGGCCCCTGTTGGGGTCATGTGGGTGGCAACCAGTCGATGTGTCTCTCTCATGTCAATGTTTCTCTCTGTCTCTTCCCCCCTCTCTATCTGAAGATAAATGCAAAAATGTCCTCAGGTGAGGATAAATTAAAAAGAAAAAGAAATAAAATCACACACTATAAACCTCACGGGCCTTTAACATACATTGAAAATCTGAGCCTTCTGGAGCTCCAGCTGGGTAAGGGGCTGGGCCACCTGCCTGGCGGGCTGGGGTGGCTGCACTGACGGGGGGTGCTGATGTCCGAGGCCCTTCTTGGACAGTAACTGGGAGGAGCAGGACCTGAAGGAGCTGGAGTGCAGCTGTGTTCTGGTGACGAGGGACGCCCCCGGTCACTGCGGCCACTGTGAGAGAGGACGGGAGTGACAGTCGGGATCCACAGAGGAGCGAGGGCACTTTTGACTTTGGCTCTGGGAGCCCGACTCAGTTGGCTTGGGCTGCGGTGACAGATGGCACGGGCTGTGTGGCTTAAACAACAGATAGTCATTTCTCACGAAGTCCACCGTCACGGTGCCAGCCCACGCGGTGCCTGCCGAGGGCCCGCTTCCCGGCCGCGTGTGTCCTCACATGGCAGAGAAGGGGCACCGTGTCTCGTCTTACAGGACAGGAGTATCCTTAGGAGACCTCGTGGGAGCCCATGTGTCAGGACACCGTTCCTTTTCATGGCTGAGTAATATTCCACTGTATGGATATACCACCTTTTGTTTACCTGCTCACCCACCGACGGGCACTTGGGTTGATCCCACCTTTCGGCGACTGAGAAAAAACGCTGCCATGAGCATTCATGCACAAGTGTGTGGACCTATGTCTTCCCTATTTTTGTTCTGTTCTCTTCGTTTTTCTTATCTACCCAGGAGTGGAACTGCTGGGTCACAGGGGACGTCTGTACTCTTCAGGCGCTGACGGACGGTTTCCCTCGGCCGCTGCGCCCGCCACCTCTCACGGCTTCCTGCTCTAGTCCTGCCGGCACGTGGGGCTTCTGTTCGCTTTGCCATCATCACCCTCGTGGTCGTGAGGTGGTACCTCACTGGGCTTTGGGTGTGCATTTCCGTCGTGACAGTGACGGTCAGCATATTCGACGCGCTCCCTGGCCGTTTGGGTGTCTTCTTTGGAAATGTCTGTTCACGTCCTTTGTCCATCTTTTAGCTGGACTGTGAGGATTCTCTGTGTCCTGAACGCCAAGCCCTTGTCAGACCTGCAGTTTGCAAACCTTTCCTCCCGTTCTAGACGTCGCCTTTCCACTTTCTTGGTAATTCCCTGTTTTGCACAAACGTTTTTAACTTCTACTGTCCAGTTTCCCTGTTTCGTGGTTGCTGCTCCGGGCTCTGGTGCCCTCGCCAGGAACCCACGGCCAGGTCTGGGGTCAGGAAGACGCACCGGCGTCTCCTTCCAAGGGTTTTGTACTGGTAGCCCTTACGTTAGGGCCCTGATCCATTTTGTGGGGAAACTTTCACGGGGGGCGTTTTGCCCACGGAGGCGAGCACGGGACACCTGCCTGCCGGCGCCCAGGCGGAGAAGGAGCCTCCCGCAGCTCAGCGGCCGTGTTAACGGAGCTGAGAGGGCAGCGCAGGGAGGAGGAAACCGAACGTATTTTCCCCCCTGGCATTCCTCAGGGTGGGCCGAGAGTCTTCCAGGCTGGTACCTACGTGGTACCACGAGTGACTTCTGAAGGCCGGTGAGTGTGCACTGCCAAGGGGAGCTGGGGGGAGCCTCGTCTTCAAGGTGGAAACCTGGGGGTCGAACGACCCTTTCACAGGGGTGGCCTAAGACATAACAGCAGCAAAATCACGGTTATGAAGTAGCAACGAAAATAGCTTTATGGTTGGGGGTCGCCACAACATGAGGACCTGTACTGAAGGGTCGCGGCCTGAGGGAGGTTGAGAACCCCTGCTAACTGACCGGCTCGAGTTGGCTGGCCACCGGGCCGTTTGCATTCCCGGGGGCTGAGGTGTGAAAGGCCCCTCTCTCTTGGTTTTCTCTTTAAGGACGTGCTCTGCCCTGGTGGACAGTGGTGGCATTTTCCTCCGGAGGATTTCAGGTTCAGCTCCTGTGGAATCAAGATGTTTAGCCTTTGCTTGTGGCTTTTTCTAGGCCTTGAGTGGCTTTGGCTGACCTCCTGGTCACAGATGCTAACTGAAACAGATGTCCGTACATGCGTCCCTCTGGGACCACCCACTGCTAGGCGACCTTCTGTGGTGACGCGTATTTATCGGGTTGGAAGGGCAGTCCGGATCGCACAGCTCAGTCCCTGTACCAAACACACTGTAAACTCGCCGAGAACGACGCGAGAGGCAAAATAACCCTGACGTGAAAAATTAAGAAAGACCGGGCCCAGCCCCCCAGACACCCTGGCCCCGGGGCAGCCACCACCCCGAAGCTCGCTCGCAGTGTCTTGAATTGTGTAAAGAGGGATCCGCTCTTTCGGGTCTGGCTGCCGGTCCAGCTTGTTCTGGGTTCTTCTCAGGCGCAGGGGTCCCCTTGGGCCGGGTTTCCGTCTCCGCCCCTCCCCGCTTGCTCAGGGCAGTGGAGAGAGTGAACGTGGGGAGGAGCACCCCCATTTAGCCACAGGCTGCCGCGCCCCTCCCCCCACTGCAGGGTTAACAAACAGTCACTACGAAGTAATGCTGAATACAATATTTTGGGGTGATTTTGGGTTTCTTTTTTGGGGGGGCACCATGTAGAACTAAGCCAAACCAGCGAATGTAATTTGTTTAGGTTATTTCAGTATTACTATTTTAATCTAATTTCATGGGTTTTAAGAACGATAAAAGTAATAAATGCTAAGTGAGAGAATCGAGCAAGATTTTGTATCTTTATACGAAAGACAATGACTCATCATTTCTCACCTCACCTCTCCAGTCCCTCCCCCTGGGAAATAATGTTAGCTTGCCCCCCCCCCCATTTCTCCTCCTCCTGCGACCCCAGGTACAGAGGTGAGTGGGACCTGGCCCTCTGCCTCGTGGGGAGGCTGACCCATCACCCACCAACCTGGGAGCCGGTGACACCCCCAGGTCTCTGCTCCCAGACGGGGCCCCCAGCGGGCAGAGCCAGCTTTCACACCCGGGCCCTGGCGTACCGCACCCACACCCACGCCGAGCGCCTGCCCGCCCCACCCCCGCAGCACGTCCCGCAGAACCCCTGTGCTCTGTTCTCAGGCAGGGGAGAAGCACTACCACCCGCTGTGTGCGCTGTGTGTCAGGTGTGGCCGGATGTTCGCCGAAGGCGAGGAGATGTATCTCCAAGGTAAGCCTGGAAACCTTCGCTCAGCCCCCTGGGGCAGGAGCGGACCCATTCCATGAGCTGGGTGTGAACTGGCGGGTCAGGACGCCCCCCAGGCAGCAGGGAGCTGGGGGCAGGGCCCCAGCAGGCTTCCTGAGCCGCGGGGCAGCGTGATGGTGGGAGGCAGAGCCCACGGGGCCTGGTGAGGCCTGGGCGTGGGGAGAAGCTTTCCCCGGGGGCCCTGGGAGGATGGTCGGTCTCTAGCCGCAGTGTCTTTTCAATGGTCTCTCTGTCTCCCGTGGCGGGGGCAGCCGAGCAGGCCAGGCAGGTGGAGAGCACGCACTGTCCAGCGGACGGCTGTGTGGTGACATCATGCAGCCGCGTCTTGGGCCTGTGTGCCAGACAGGCCTCCCTTTCTGAGGCCGAACCTCATGGGGTGACGTCAGCTGGGACGGCCTCGTCCCCAGTGTCCCCTCTTGTTCCTGAGTCTGGTGGAGAGCGGTGCCCCTGCCCGAGGCGCCCACCACCCTGTGAATAGCGCTTTGAGTCTCTCCTGGTGCCAGGCTTGGCGCGGGACAGACGCGTGGGGTCCGGAGCCCCCGCCCGGGGACCAGATTCAGGGAACAAAGACTCCCCTCATGGCTCTGCATTGAGGCTGCCCCCCCCCCCCATTCCTGCATGACCTTCTGGGGAGGTGGAGGCCAGTCCCGTCCTTCTCCCGGCCAAGATTTCCAGTTGGTTACATGATCAGGTTGAGGGTTTTGAGGTCCAAGCCATGGACCACAGGAGTCCTGGGGCCAGGGGCCTCTCTGGGGGCTCTGCCCCAACCCTGCCTGGACACCCCGAGACCCTTTTCCTGGTCTGCCCGGATGTGGGGGCTCCACGCAGGTGTCGTGTGACAGGGGACTCGTGCAGTCCAGCTCTGAAGGCAGGGGTCCCGGTGAGCCCACGGCCTGGAGGATGAGGAAACAGGCCCCCTCCCCACCACTCCGACCTCTGGGCGACCTTCCCAGCACAGACTCTTCCCGGTAACCTCAGGGCGGGGATGTTGGCTCTTACGATGATGATGAGATTAGAATAACGAGCAGGTGCTGTTTGTCCCCCTGGGTCCACAAAGACGAAAAGGAGCATCCGAGGAAGTGGCCCCTGACCTGGCGGGGGCGGGAACTGGGGAATGGCCAACACGCATCAGGACCGTAACGGTGCCCACAGCCCAGGAAGTCCTTGAGGACAGGGGACGCCAGCTCCGCACGGCGAGCCCCGCCCGCTACTTAGAGATGAGCCGGGAGAGAGACGATCAATGCACCCTCAGCCGCCGCACGGTGCAGCTGCACAGCCCAACGCTATTTTTTTTTTTTATTCCTCACCTGAGGATATTTTTCTGCTTATTATCAGGTAGAGTGGGAGGGAGGGAGAGAGAGACAGAGAGAAACATCGATGCGATAGAGCCACATCGACTGGCTGCCTCCCGCACGACCCGACCTGGGCCGGGGACGAACCGAGGTATGTGCCCTTGACCGGAATCGACTCATTGGTCCGCGGGCTGACGCTCTAACTGCTGAGCCAAACCGGCCAGGGCACGATACATTTTCTTTTTTTTTATTTTTATTTTTTCCTTTATTGATTTTAGAGAGAGAGGAAGGGAGAGGGAGAGAGAGATAGAAACATCCATGAGCAAGAACATCGATTGGCCGCCTCCTACATGCCCCCCACTGGGGATCGGGTCCACAACCTGGGCATGTGTCCTGACCAGGAATCGAATCAGCGACCTCTTGGTGCAGGGTCGACGCTCAACCACTGAGCCACACCGGCCGGGCACGATACATTTTTGATACTTCATTGTATGGGGAAATGTTCCAGACATTTCAAAGTCCAAACTGCGGGGTGCGAAGCTGTGTGTGCAACGCACTCCCCGCTCTGGGTGATGTACAATCCTGGACACGGCCCGGCTGAGGGTGGGGGGAGGCGATGGATGGTTTTCATTTTCTTATTTACACTTTGTTAATTTTCTCTAATTTTTAATATGGGACATCTGTTAGCATTGTCATCATAAACAATTTTTTAAGTAAATGTTTTACACATGCCCCTTCTCCCTGCCCCCCGCCCCCCAAATCGGGGTGTCTGGGAGCTCTGGGTCGGTGCACACATGGTCAGTGATCAGTCCATTAGTCATGTAACCTGGGAGGCTTTGGGAGCCGGAAAGGGTGTGCCTGCGTCCTTCCACACACTTTTAAGCCCCTACTGTGTGCCGGGCCCGGGGTGGATTGTTTGGGGACCTGAGAGAGTGACGGACACGGCCCCCACCCTCACGCGGACGCGGGCATGGCGCGGGCCTGAACCCAACGCAGCAGCCAGGCCACAGGCAGAGACGGACGGGCAGAGTGGGGCTCCGTGGGGAGACCAGGCTGGGGTTCGGGGAGGCCCCGGGGGACAGTGCTCTGAGCAGGAAGGGTGAGAGGGAGGCAGGAGGTGCTGGAATGTCACGATGATAGAACTGCGTTCACAACCACCTTGGCCCTACTTAATTGTATGAGCCTCTCCCGCCGGCCTGACGAGGTTGGGCTGTGACCGGCCCTGTTTGCAGGTGAGAAATCCAACTCCTCGGGGAGGGTAACTTGGAGTTCAAAAAGGGCAGAGCACCGGACATGGGCACTTGGTGACTTGGTGGCCGTTGATGGGATGGCTGGGCTGAGCTGGCAGGTGGAGAAACTGAGGCAGGGGGCGGCTCAGAGACCAAGTGAATCAGTGACAGGTTCAAGCCCAGGGTTGGGGCCTCACGCCCAGCCCCCAGTTCTCGGCCCCGCTCCTCACCCCACACCTGAGGTTCCCCCTTCCTGCCGCCCAGCCAAGAGCACAAAGCCCTCGTCCTGGAGTCCAGTTCCCACCGCAGCTCCAGCCAGCTGTGCCCAGGTGGGGCCCGGCCGCTGTCCCCCCGGGAGGAGCGGGGGCAGGTCACACGGGCCGCCCCTCTGCCTCCTCTGAACTTGAATGCCCCCCCCAGATTGAGGGGCCCCATGCAGCCCCCTGTGGGAGCAGTGAGCTCAGTGCTGTTTGTATCGTGGCCCCCGGCCGGGCTGTGAATCCCTGGGGCAGGGCCGTGGCCTGCTTGTCCCCAGCCCAGCACCGACTCCGCAGAGGGAGCCCAGGGCTCCTCGGAGGTGCTGGGCGAGTGGACGTGTGTGTGAGCCGCCAGCTCCCTCCGCCCGACTCCCCCAAGGCAACGACACTGACCACTTCTCTCCTGGGCGTCTGTCCCCAGGCTCCTCCATCTGGCACCCGGCGTGTCGACAAGCGGCCAGGACCGAAGACAAAAACAAGGTTGGTGGAACTCACTGTTTTTCCCGCTGTGTCCTCACCGCACCCGTGTGACTGTCCTTTGGTTAAGAGGACACGGAGTAGCTTCTGCAGGCGGTGGGGCAGTGGCCAGGGCGGGGTTCAGGTGTGAACGGGGCACTCCGGGGCGGTGCAGGGTGGGCGAGGGGCCTGCCGGGCTCCCTGCCCTGGCCCTCTGCCCTCTCCATCTGTCCAGGGGTTACTGACGGCGTCACACATCTGGAGATGACTGCGAGTTAGTGGTCCCCAGGCAGTCACCACCATGTTGGTTTATTCCCAGCGGTGTGTCTGGAATGACAGGCACTGGGGTTTGGGCGGAGAGCAGCCCCCCACCTGCCACCGCCTCCCCTGGCCCAGGCCCTGACCCCACTGCCAGGGACCCTCAGGGTGGAGCACCCAGTCCCCTAGCCCAGTGCCTGGGGCTTGTGGGAAGGTGAGGAAGGAGGGGCCACGGGAAGCCGTCCTCCCAGCCCAGGGACACAGAGGCCGTGGGAGGACGCTGGCGACCTGTCGTTTTGTGTGGCACTGTGGCAACCCACCCCGATGCAGTGGATCCCCTTGTGTGCTGGGGTCAGGCGTTCAGCCTGGCCGCAGGCTGTGCCCTCCCGATGTCCTTCCCGGTGTCTAGAGGGGCCCACGCCACTCAGACCGCTGCCCGTCGCCCCCTCCGCTCATAAGGACCCTGCGGTTCCTCAGGGCTCCCCCAGGATCCAGGACAGCCGCCCCTAGGCTCCTCAGCCCCGTCCGCGAAGCCCCTTTGGCCCCCATAGCGACAGCACAGGGTTGGGAGTTAGGACCTGAGCATCGCTGGGGACGTTGCTGAGCCTCCGCGGTGACGGAGCGGCGGCCACCGTGTGTCGGGGGTGTGGCCGGGGTCGCCGTGAGTGGCTGCACACCGCGGCTGTCCGTCATCCTCTCCCGGCTGCTCTGCTCCGCCCGCGTCACCCAGGCCTCAGGGGCCAGCCAGGCAGCATGCTCGCCTCCCAGAGCCACAGTCCTGACCCCGCGGTGACCCCGGGCCTGGCCTTTGCCCGTGGACCCCTCCATCCCGACACGAAGGCCAAGCCAAGGCCTGCCAGGGGGACCCACACGCCGAGAGGGCTCCAGACACACGCACGCGTGGGCCTGTGCGCGGCAAGACTGACCCAGACCGTCGCGGGCCCACCCAGGACAGGTCAGGGTGGCCGGCACAGGCTCCTGGGTTCCGGACCTGGCTGCCGAGCCGGCTTCGGGCCTGCAGGGGGCCCAGCTCGGAGTGACCGTGGCCACTGGCCCAGCGAAGGGGAGGCGCTCAGCGCGGGGGGACGGGGAGGCAGAGGGGTCCGTGCCCAGGGCCGCGCAGCAGAGCAGCTTCCTGGGCTGTCCCAAAGGTGCCGCCTGAGAGCAGCTGCCACTCAGCGTGTGCCCTGGGGCTGGCGGGCTCAGTGCTGCCCTCCGTGCCCTGGGACGGGATCCAGGCCCGGCCAGGCCCTGCTTGTCCCCGTCTGCCCCTTATTTCACCCTCTCCATGCCTCAGCCCACCCCCGCCCTCAGGGCTGCTCTGTCTGGGCCAGGAAGTGAGGCTAACCTCCCGGGCCTGGGCCGGCCAGGGGGCAGCCGGCAGGGAGTGGAAGGGGCAGGTCGGCGTGACTCCCTGGGCATGCAAGTCCCTGGAGACTGCTCTGGCCAGCTGGCTGCTCTGGCCTGCGTGGCAGGAAGAAAGAGCCAGTTAATGACCATGAACCAGCCAGACCCGGTGGGTTCTGGTCAGCCGGGCAGGGTCGGCTCCGGAGGGCGTCGGCCCCTGGGACACGCAGGGGAGGGACATGGGCCTCATGACTCTCTGAAACTGGCCCCCAGGTCAGGGCAGCGCCCCTGTCACCTGGTAATCAATCCGTATGCGAACGAACTTGCCCATCTTGGGGTGTGCTCAGCAGCCTCTGAACAAGTGCCTCTGTGTGCCAGGCCCTGGGCAAGCTCCCTTCCTGCCGCTGGAGTCCAGCTGTGCCTGCCCAGCTGTGTGATGGTGGACAAGTCGCTAGCCCTCTCTGAGCCTCGAGCCCTCAGCTTTAACATGGAGATGAGGGGGTGTCGAGGAGACCTGTGTGCGGCCTAACGAGAAGCACGCCCCAGTCACTGTCGCACACGGTGTTTCCTGGGGGCCAGGCTGAGCCGTGGGGCTGGGGCGGGGCGAGCTGCCCGGCCCTTTCCGACTCTGTGGGCGTGCGTAAGGCCCCAAGAATACAGCTGGCGTTGGGTTGAATACTGAGGTTCTTCTGGGCACGTTGGAGTCAGGGCAGAGAACGTGAGAGAAGACCCGGTCTCTGGACTCTGGGGCAATAACCACTGAGCTCCCTTGCCCTCTGGGCTCAGCGACCGGACTCAGTGACCGGCAGGCTCTCTGCTGCTGTGCCCTCTGCACAGGGCTGGGCACTGGGCACCGGAGCCGCTGGCCTGGGACCACCCTAAACGTGCCAGAACAAACAGACGCGGCTGCTGCCCACGCGGCCCGAGCGCCCTGGTCACAGCAGTGCCCACGTAACCGCGTGGCCCCTCCCGTGCCAAACAGTCCCTGGGGTGGGGGGCAGCACAGTGCCACCCGCTGCGCCCAGCTCAGGGCACCTCCTCTGAAAACACCCAGTGTTCATAGGGCTTCCTGTCATGGGCCCAACTTGACCTGGAGGGAGAGCGGGGGGACCCAGCACCCCGCATCCGGGAGCCTCAGCCACAGCCTCGGGGAGCTCCTTCCGTTCTCTAGAGAAGGAAGGCGAGATGCAGAGGTTTTCAAATGTACAGGATGTGTGCATACATCATTTGTGGCCAGTGAAATAGTCTACCTGCCACAGGGACAGCAAGAGGAACGACCCCTGTCACCTGCCTCCGAGGGGCACCCTCTCCTTGGCAAACAGCACGCGATGTTACGTCTTACCTGGCGGTGGCCGAGGACTTGGGCCTGACCTGCGGGTTCGGGCTGAGCTCTGTGGGGCAACCCCAGCCCCTGCTGGCCTTCAGAAGCCTGTGGTCTGAGGGGACAGGCAGACCCAGACTGTGCCCTGGTTAGCATGCAAAGCCCGGTCCAAGGGCCTGAGAAAGCAGGGCAGGCCTCCAGGAGGCGGCGGCCCCGAGCTTCGCCCTGGAGGATGCCAGGTGCAGAGGTGAGCGGCAGGGTTGCCCGGGCGCCACCCCCAGTGCCTTCCAGGTGTGTGCCTGACGGCTGCCTGGTGGTGTCCTGTCCTCGCTCTGTCATGCCGAGTGTAGGAGGAGCAGGTGTCCTCCCCCGGGGAGGGGACGGCGGACGCTCAGCCTGTCAGAGTCCTGGGCTGCCATGACAGTGTCCGCACTGGCTTAGACAGCTGAACTTATTTCCTCCGGGTGTTGGCCAGCTGGGTCCTCCTGAGGCCTGTGTCCTTGGCGTTGTGACGGTGTCCTCTCCCCGTGTCCTCTGAGTGTCTGTGTGCCAAGCTCTTTGTACAAGGACTTCGGTCAGGTTAAAGCAGAGCCACCCTAACCCCATTTTTACTTAATTAGGTCTTTAAAGTCCCCATCTCCAAACACGGTTGTGTTGTGGATGCTGGGGGCAAGGACTGCCACACAGGAGTTTGGGGGACACAACGTGGCCCCTCCCAGGCTGCCGTGGACGTGGACCACTGAGGGGCTGGACAGACTTGGGGTGGGAGCGGCCTGCTCAGGAAAGGAGAGGGGAGGTGGCAGGGCGGGGTGGGGAGAGGGTTTGCATGCTTGGCTGGCGTGCCCTTCGTGGAGATGGGTTCCTTAGACAGGGTGAGTGGGAAGGCCAGCTGGGGGTGGTCCCGGCAGGGGTGGGGCTGGGCCAGGCGAGTGCAGCTGCCAGGTCATGCCCTACAGGTGAGGGTGGGCACAGGTGCGGTGATTGGAGCCAGAGAAAGAGGGCGTCCACGCAGACATGGGGTGGGCCTGAGGGGGGCATCAGAGGAGACAGACAGTCAGGGGAACCATCCCCTGGGGAGAAGCAGATGTGCTCGGGGCGGGGGGCGGGCAGGACGGGTTCCGAGCAGCAGTGGGCACTGGAGGGGCAGGTTCCTCGTGTGACTGCCACAGAGAGGCCCCCGGCCAAGACTGAGGGCTCCGTGGTGGGAGCGACCAGGGTGAGCTCTGGAGGGCTGTTTCTAACAGATCTGGGGTGCGGGACCGAAAGTGGGGTCACTGCCAGTGTGCTGGTGCTGAGCAAGGCGTGGGCGGGTGGCGGAGGGGCCAAAGGCGGAGCTGTGGAGTCAGGCTGGTCTTTAGGGTCATGAGACCGTTCCGGTCTGGCAGCAGAGCCCGGCTGGCGGCACGAGCTGCCACGTCCCCGTAATCTGGGTGGAAAACAGCCGAGCAGCACAGTTCTGGGCCAGAGACGGCCTTGGCCACGGGCGCTCAGAGTCCTCCAAAGCCCATCGCTCGCTCTCGTCCCTTCTGCGCCACGAAAGTGTGGCGACTGTGGCGCCGACAGCGTCCCTGCTTTGCCTGTGGCCCGTGTCACCTGCTCTGTCTGTCTGACGAGTTCTCCAGTTGTCCGTTCGAGCCTGCCTGTTTATTGTAAGAATTCGTGCAACCTGCCGGTGACACGACCACCTGTGAGCCGGCCTCACGTTGCCGTGTGACAGCTGCCTCTGGAAGGGTCTCCGCGTTGACACGTTCTCCGTCTCCTGTCCCCTCCTTTCCCAGGAGACCAGGACGTCCTCGGAGAGCATCATCTCTGTGCCCGCGTCCAGCACCTCGGGGTCTCCCAGCCGCGTGATTTACGTAAGCGGGGTTCTTTCCGGGAGAGTGGGGAGGGGTGGGCCTGGGGTCACCACCGAGCGAGCCGGGGGCTGGGGTTTCCTCCCCGGGCGTCGGCGCTGCCGCCCCTGCCACTCTGGGACGCTGACGCGCCTCCCGTCCACGTGGATGGAGGTTGGCCCAGCCGCTCCTGGGTACGTGGCGACGGGCACAGAGGTGCTCGCAGCTGCTGTTCGTGTTGCTGTACACGTGACGTCGCCTCCACGCCCAGCGCCAGGGCTCGCGTGAATAAGGACACTCGGGCACGCGGGGGCCGGGCAGCGCTGCGAACACCGTGTAGATCTGTGCCTGTTGGGGTGGAAAGTGTTCCTAAGGTGTTCCTAGGGCAGCGTGCTAAGGATAGTATATGTCATGTATCCTATTTCCATTCAAGAGAATGTGTACGTGTGTGTACGGGGCAGTGTGTGTGTGGGCATGTACGTGTATGTGTGTATTCATGTATATGTGTATGTGTGTGTTGTGTATGGGTTTGTGTGTGTACATGTATTTGTATTCACACGTGGGTGTGTGTTTGCATGTGTGTGCACATGTGTGTGCATGGCTGTGTGCACATGTCTGTGTGCATGAGTGTATGCATACATCTGTGTTGCATGTGTGTATGTGTTTGTCTGTGTGCCTATACAGATGTCTGTGTTTTTAGGCCACGGACTGAGTGTCACTGTCCGCTGGGCCCGGTGTCAGGCACGTCTCAGGCTGCACTTCTTGGACCCAGAGCCATCCTCTGGGACCCCCCAACCCCCACTCTGTGGAGAAGGCGCTTCCTCAAGGCCACAGTGGCCAGGAGGGACCCAGGCCTGTGTGATCACGAGGCCTCCCGCCCCCCCGGCCTATTTCGCCCTCGTGGACTGGGCTCGGACTCGCCGCGCCACACAGCTGGCCCCTGGCACGTGAGCCTAACTGTGCCCTCTGCCCTTTCTCTCCTGGCAGGCGAGGCTGGGCGATGAGATTCTCGACTACAGAGACCTGGCAGCCCTTCCTAAAAGCAAGGCCATCTACAACATCGACCGCCCGGACATGATCTCCTACTCCCCCTACGTCAGCCACTCGGCGGGGGACAGGCAGAGCTGCGGAGAGGTACGGCCCCCCCCTCCCCGCACGTTCTCCGGCTTCTCGGCTCCCCGAGACGAGCGCGTGCATCCTTCCAGAGGATTCCCCGTGTGCTCTGCCCGGCATCCCCTGGCCGGCGACACGCAGCCCGCCGGGGACTGAGCCCGGGAAAGCCCTTGCGTGGGGCGCTCAGGAAAATGGCAGGAACGAGTGAGAACCCTTCCTTCCTGGCAGTTTGGGGTGATTTCCATGATGTACGAAATGTATAGTTTTCTCTGATCTGGAACGGTCTGGCCCTGCCCCACCTCCCCAGCCGTGGCCTGTTCCTCCGTCCCATGGCTACCTGGAGCTGGCTGACCCCAGGAGGCTTATCCCGCGTCCCAGGGGGCAGCGTCCTTCGCTGCTGACTTGGCCACCGCTGCCCTGCTCCGTGTGACACGGGGCTCGCCGTGGGTTTCCTGTTTCCTCGGGTGGTTGGGGGTTTCCGTGTGACTGCGGGGCCTGTGCCACACAGCTGTCAGCCCGGGCATGCGCCGTTCCGGGGTGGGGCCAGAGGAGGGCTGCGTTCTCCACGCGTGTCCCCGGCCTTCCTGCTGGCGTCTCCCCACAGGGCCTCTCGGGGGTGAGTCGGCTCCGAGGGCGCCGCGCTCGTGGGGGCCGCGCGTGAGCCCCGCCGGGCCTGCCGACGGCCGGACGCTGGCTGCCGGACGCTGGCTGCAGTCACAGGGCTGGGCACGGCTGGAGCTCGAGGCCGGGCGGGAGGGTGCGGAGGCCACGGCTCCCTTTGTTCCGAGGCCAGCAGATGCCCCTCTTGACTGGCTTTTGTCCCTGGGGACCTACAGGACCCCAAGGACCTGGGTGATAAGTTCCATGAAGAGAGGCGCGGGCGTGGCGGCAGTGGGGGTCCTGACCCGCACCCCCCTGCCACGTGCCTGAGCTGGGCTCAGGGCCTCGCTGTCCAGCGTCTGGCTGGAGCTCTGGAGGAAGGCACCGGAAGAGGGCTGGAGAGGCCAGGGACCGGCCACCACCCCGGAGCAGATGTCTGAGGGGCGGACGGGGCCCTCCTACTCTAAGGGGGTCCCGGCTGGGGAGACTGGCCGCTGCTCCCTAAGGTCCCACGACCACCACGGGCAGAGCTGGACCTCACCCCAGCCCCACGCTGAAGTCCTTTCTCCGGCGCCCAGGAGGCCGCCCCCCACGCCCTGAACCACCGTCTTCCTGTTGGAGAAACCTGTCGGGAGAGCGGTGGGGAGCTGGGTGGACCAGGACAGAGGCCAGCTCCACTGCCCTGGGGCCTCTTCCTCGGGTGGAAGGTGTGGGAGTCCCGTGGCGGGTTCCTCTCCTGGGCGGAGGGTCCCGCCGTGTGAGCGTCTGTGCCCGCGCTGTCCCTCCCACGAGGGGCCGCCTGGTGCCCGGCGCTGACGGGCTGCTCTGCGTTGTGTCCACAGTCGCCTCAGTTGCTCTCGCCAACACCGACTGAGGTAACCGCCCCCGCGTGCCCACGGTGCTGCGGGTTATGAAGATAACCACCTGCCGACCCAGGAGGGCCTCTGCGGCTCGGGCTGGGCCCTGGGCCCTGGCGCTCCGTGGCTGGGAGCCCTCCTCGGCGCTGGTTATCTTTATAATCACATCTCCCTGCATGCCTCTCCGGTGCGTCTGCCCCCTGCCGGTGTGGACACCTGGGCCCGGGTTCCTGAGGTCTGGGTCATGGCTCCCTTAGAGAGAAGCCGGGAGCCTGGGGTAGCCCGGTCCCCCCACTGCACCTCCGCGTGGGACATACGGGGAGTCCTTGCAGATAAAGCTTCTGGAAGCATTCCTCCGTCAGTAGCATTTGTGACTAGCAGCCTGCTTCCCCTGGCTTCTCAGAATAATCAGTGACACAGAGAGCTGCCAGCCAGACTCCCGTCTGCGTGGGCGTCAGGCCCTGGGGTCAGGGACTCGACAGCGAACCGTGCAAGTGGCCCGAGAGCCCCACGGTCAGGCGAGAGAAGAGACAGGGCACCTTGGGGGGCAATGGCCACCAAGGCCGCGCAGGGGGTGCCCAGAGATGGGACTGGACAGCAGGCCTAGAGCTGCCCGGGACCGTGCCCGTGTCTGTGGCTGGGACAGGCTGAAGGACTCGGCCAGCACAGGCAGGCACTGCCAGGCACGAGCCTGGCCTGAGCGGAGTGTGGCGGTGGGGAGCACAGGCAGCTTTGGGGACAGGCTCATCCATTTGGGCTGAGACAGAGCCCGAGGAGGTGGCAGGGCAGTGTGGGCGGGCGTGGGGGCCGTGACTGCCAGACCCAGACTCCTGCCTTGCTCGTCCCCACGCTGGCCGCGAGGGCCAGGCAGCCGCGTGCACCCACGGCGGGCGCTGGGCTGGCTGTCCTGACTCAGGGCTGCGAGCTCCGCGTGGGGCCCAGCGGCTGCTCTTACTGCACCGTGCGCCGCGCCATCTCACGCCACCCTGCCCGCTCTGACCGCGCCCAACGGCTGCTCATGCTGCTTGAATGGAGTGTGCGTGGGCAGTGCTTGTGGTCTGACTTGACTGGGCTTCGGGGCCCAGGGGGGCGCCTTCCTCCCTCCTGTGCCTGGGGGCTCCCATCGAGGCTGGGGAGAGTGCAGACCTCAGTGGTTCTGGGAGGAGGGGCAGGAGGGGAGCTGAGGGGTGGAGGAGAGGAGGTGCTCCAGCCCCTCGTGGGAGCCGCAGCCTCGGGAGGGGCTGCTGGGGTGCGGGTAGACCCTGCCCTCTGGAGCCTGGCGGGCATGGGCACCATGCCCAGGCCTGCGGGAGTTTCAGCACCAAGGCCAGGCCCCCGTCTGGCTCTTCGTGTGTGCCCTGCAGGTGCAGGACCTCAGCGTGGGGCCGTGCTGAGTCGGGCTCTTAGGTCAGGAGAGCCAGCTCGGTGGAGGGTGGATGGGCGGGAGGGGTGGCCATGCTCCGGCTCCCGTGTTCACCGGGCTGTTTTCCCTCCCAGGGGGAACAGGATGACCGCTCCTACAAGCTGTGCCGGACTTCCAGCCCGAGCTCCACCGGGTCGGTGAGCCTTGGGCGCTACACCCCGACCTCGCGGTCGCCCCAGCACTACAGCCGGCCAGGTACTTGGCCCCACGGCCTCTTCGCCCTCCGTGAAGCTGTAATTCTTGCTGCTCTTTCTGTAGGAGTTCATCTCTTATACACAACGGGAGAGATGATGGGCGGGTGTGGGGCTGCCTGAGGGTGATGGGAACCCAGCCGGTTAGTGCCACAGGGAGGAGCCCTCTCAGGTCCCGGTGGGGGCTGCGGAGGCAGCGGGTTCACCTGCTGCGTAGAGGGCCTGTGCTGTGAAACGCAGGGCAGAGCTGAGCACCCAGAACCTGGCTCGTGTGATGAACATTTTAGTAGCTGAGATGTTAGGAAATGAAGTCTCATGGATGGAAGGAGACCAGAGGCCGTTAGTTCCAAGCTCACGCAGGTCTGGGAAGGTTTCAGGTGGAAGGCAACATCAGTGGCCAGCAAATAGGGTCAATATCCCCGGACACTTCACCTGTAGCTGGGTTGGTGGCCTTAAAGATAGTGGTCCCATGGGAACATTGGTGAGAGGCCACTGCCAGGCTGCTCCGAGCAGAGGGAAGCCCCGTGCAGGGTCCCCTCTGCCCCCTTCCACCCCATTCCCTGCCTGGCACCCAGCTGTGCACTGCTGTCCCTCAGCTTCCAGAAGTCCTCATCACCCTCAGCGTCAGAGCCACAGGGACGCTCCACACACAAAAAGGACACTGCCTTTTTGAGGGATTTTTCCACACTGCTTCCTCCTTGGCCAGCTGCCGCATGATGCCATTTTCACAGCCACAGACCACAGCTCGTTTTCGCAGCCTTTGTGGAAAAATCAAAGCTCGTTCATTTGCAAAGTTATTTTCATTGGCTCTCTGCAGTGTGCCTGGTATATTCTGCTCAGGGATAGAGGTTTGGAAAGTAGATGAGTGAGTGAGTGAATGAGGGAGTGAGTGACTGAGTGAGTGACTGAGCAAATGAATGAGTGAGTGCATGAATAAATGAATGAGACTGAGCAAATGAATGGGCGAGTGAGTGAATGAATGAATGAGTGAGTGTGTGAATGAGTGAGTGAATGACTGAGTGAGTGAGTGAATGAGTGAGTGAGTGAATGAGTGAATGAGCGAGTGAGTGAATGAGTGAGTGAGTGAGTGAATGAGTGAATGAGCGAGTGAGTGAGTGAATGAGTGAGTGAGTGAGTGAGTGAATGGGTGAGTGAGTGAGTGAGTGAGTGAGTGAATGAGTGAGTGAGGGAATGAGTGAGTGAATGAATGAGTGAGTGAGTGAGTGAGTGAGTGTATTAGTGAGTGAGTGAGTGAGTGAGTGAGTGAATGAGTGAGTGAGTGAGTGAGTGAGTGAATGAGTGAGTGAGTGAGTGAGTGAGTGAATGAGTGGCTGAATGAGTGAGTGAATGAGTGAGTAGGTAAGCCAGTGAGTCAGAGAGTGAAAGGCAGTTGGCCTCCCTGAGGGCCTCTCTGCTGACCCCTGACCACTGTTTGGGGTCACTTGGGCTTGTGGACTGTTCCCAGCTGGGTGGTGAGCCCAGAGAGCCAAGCCCTGAATCTCAGATGCTCAGGCCTGTGACTGCTAGGTGACAGTCTGCATACCCAGTCTAGCCAGCTGCTCTCCACCTGCGTCCTTGATTCCAAGGAGCCCCCAGGTGGGCCACAGGCCGGGCTCTGGGGGCCAGCAGCTCCTGTCCCCCGAGAGCAGGGCTTCCTCACTCCCAGCCTGGTGTGGACTGGTGTGAAGCGTATTTGGTGACCCCCTTCAAAAGGTCTGCATTCCTGGAGACAGAAAGCAAAACTGTTCCTAGCAGGTGAGCCTAGGAATGTTCTGTGGCTCGTGGCCAGCAAGCCCGTGCAGACTCTGACTTGCTCTCTGTTGCCCTGCAGCTGGTACTGTGAGTGTTGGTACCAGTAGCTGCCTGTCCCTGTCCCAACACCCAAGCCCTACCTCCGTGTTCAGACATCATTACATCCCCTACTTCCGAGGTAAGGCGCGCAGTGCTGCGGGCTGTGGTGCTGCCAGGGCGCGTGCCCGCGTGTGTGTCTGTCTGTGCCGCATGGCTTCCCGAGCCCTGTGTCCCACGCCTGTGCTCCCACTGTCTCGTGAGTCCAGCTCCGTCTGTGTCGATGTGCAAATGTTCCTGGGAGGGAACGTAGGTGCCTGGTGATGTAAGGAGTGGGGTGAGGAGCGGGGGAAGGCCACAGGGAGAGGTTAGGACCTGTCCTCGCCCACCCTTGGGCCTCCGTCAGCTCCGTGGACACGGGGCTGCTAGGTGCGATGTCAGGACCACAGGCTGAGGCTTGAAGAGGGCTGTGGCTTGTCCACGGCCTGAGCACAGGGTGGCCTGGGCAGGGTGCCCACCCCGCACGGCTCCAACTGTTCCCTCTTCCCAGGGTGCAGACCCACCCACTGTCCACGTCCTGCACAGAAAGGGTACGCGAGCCCCACTCGGAAAACGGCTGAGGTCCTGTTCCCCATATGCTATGGATTGAATTGTGTCCCTCAGAGGCCCTGTGTTGAAGCCCTAACCCCAGTGTGACTGCATTCAGAAAAGGGTCTTTAGGGGTGAGGAAGGTCACATGAAGGCATGAAGGTGGCACCCTAGTCCTGCAGGATTGGTGGCTTTATGGGCAGAGGAAAGACACTGGAGATCTCTCAGTCCCCGCGCTCAGAGGGATGGCCGCGTGGGGACGGCCGCGTCTACAAGCCAGGAAGGGAGCTCCCTTGAACCCGCCCCCGCCCGTCTTCCCGCCTGCAGAGCTGTGAGGGGTCAGTGTCCGGGTCTAAGCCCCAGCCTGTGGTGGTGGTTACGCAGCCCTAGCTGACTACTGCACCACAGAAACTCGGCAGGAGCAGAAGCGGCGGTGATATTCTTGCGGATCCTCCGAGAGACACTGAAGTTCCCGTTCCCACAGCTGCTGAGACGGTCTCAGGAAGGGCCTTCGGTCCCAAAGGGACCAGGAGGCAGGCAGGAGCTGGGTTACCCCGTCATCTGAGGGTCATCGGACGGGCTCCGTGGTTCTCTTATATCCCTCATCACTTGGTCTCCGTGGTCTCCTGGGGTACCCTGGGAAGAGGGGCCCCGCTCCCGAGGACCACCCTCCTCGTGCACCTGCCCCTGCTGCCGTGGTCTGCTGCACATACTGACTCTTGAGAAGCAGTGAAGCCAGAAACGGCGTGTTCTGTGAGTGGACAGCAGCCACAGGGCCCTGCTGCCGATGCGCGTGGCACGTGAGTGTGTGGCCTCCCCCAGCGGTGGACAGAGGACTCCCACAAACCAGTGAGCTTGACTCTGGGAGGAGTTGTTCCTTTGCTCAGACATCAGAGGCGCCACACAGCTCCTGTCCCGCCTGACGTGGCCCTGCTTTGCCTGGGGCTGCCACAGCGGGGGCCACGGGACACGCGCTGTCCTGGCTGCTCCAGACTCGCTCCCCGGCAGCCCCGTGAGCTGCGCTGACTGCCTGGGAGGCCCTTGGGCCGAGCCCCGTCCCGCTGGGGCCTGGAGCCAGAGCAGGCCCTGTGAGCGCTCCTCCTCGCCCTCTCTGTGTCTCCACCTTCGAGTTCTTACCATGCCAGGGTGGAAAGGCCAAGATGGCACCTGAGCCAAGGCCAGGCCCCTGGGCAGTGGCCCACGCCTGTAGCACCCCATCCTCCGCCACGTGAGAGGGCCAGGGAGGCAGGCAAAGGGGAAGGCAGCCCTTTCCTCGGCGGGAGCAGCGGGGCCCTCCTGCCTTCCGTGGGGAGAGTCAGTGCAGACAGGTCCCCTGCCCACCAAGATGTGGGTCAGACACTGTCTGTGTCGTAGCCTGTTCAAAGGGGTCCCCAGGGGCGGAGGGCCCAGTGCCCGTGCCGTCGGCTGGGTGGCACAGGCCGCGGCCCCGTGATGGGTCATGCTGGCCTCTACTTCCCTCCTGGCTTCCTGGGCCGCCAGCTCCCTTAGCTCGGGAACCAGATGAAGCTCCACCCTCCCGCCTGGTGGAGGATGTGGGACGCCCGCCCCAGGGCTCTGTGCCCTGCCGGCTCCCAGGGCTGGCCATGACCTTCGGAGTGCCCAGCCTCCTTCCAGACGCAGCCCAGAGGGCTCCAAGGCTCAGAGACACGCTGGCCTCAGATCCCAAGCTCCACGAGGCAGAGCCCAGAGCTGGGCCCTCATTCAGGAGCCGTGTCCACTGTGGGTCCTGAGCCCCGCTCTGAGGCCACACCCAGGGAGCCCGCCCTGTTCTCCTGACGCCTCCCGTTCAGTCCTCGGGCTCCGGTGGGCCCAGCCTGTGGGCTCTGATGGCCAGCTGTGCCCAGGCCCCGCCCGCTCGGAAAGCCTCAGCCGGGGCTGTGCTCGGCGCTTCCTCCCTGAGGCGGGGAAGGGAGAGCACAGGGAGAAACCTGGCCACCGCCATGGCCTCAGGCAGGGCCCAGGCCATCACCGCGGTGACGGGTCACAGGGCGGCAGCGTCCTTGCCCGATGGCGTGAGAGGGCAGTGCTCTGCGGTCTTCCTCCCAAGAACCACAGCGTCAATCTAACCTAGAAACACAGCAGACGGATCCCCGCCGAGGGACCTTTAACGAGCTCCCGATAGGACCTGTGGAACCCCAAGGGCGTGAAGAAACGGCCGCGGCCCAGAGGGGCCCGAGGAGACGAGCCGGCCGAACGCCAGGTGGTGTCCTGGGCGGGGCTGGACAGGAGAAGATCCTTAGATGGAAGGGTGAAGCCCAGTGAGCGCGGCGTTGACGCAGCCCCATCGCGGTGATGCTCGGTGACGGACGACGGGACTCCGCACAGCCCCAGCCGGCTCTAACATTAGTCCTTGGCTTGAATTAGAAGCGGAAGGTGGCTTTTCTAAGGCTAGGGCCCCCCTCCTCAGGCACAGTCCCGGGCATCCTGACCTTCTCGTGGAAGGATGATCTTCCAGCAGAGGTCAGAAGCCGGCCCCAGTCCTGAACTGCCTCTAGCAGAAGCCAGGAGCCTCGTCAGAGGGACCTCTGTGCCCTTTCCACATCCGCCCACAGCCAGGCTCCTCTGGCTTTCTCACATCTTGGTGATGCCCGCAGTGTGGGACTTTCACTGCTGAGGCCCGTGGAGGAAGCTGGTCCCCAGAGCAGTAGCCAGAGCCTGGTGTCGCCAGGACACTGGCCCCGGACCCTCCCAGCCTGTCCCTCCTGCAGAGGGTGGCCATGGTGATGCCCCACGGGCTGTGGTGGGCATTCTGAGAGCCGACGTGGGCACAGCGCTCAAGGGGCCTTGTGCAGGGTCCGTGGGAGCGGCGCGTGTATTACGACGAGGCCACACCGTGGGCGGGCAGAGAGGGGAGTGGTCGGTGGCGGGCTGTGTCCCCCAGGAAGGCCTTGCACCTGAGCCTTGACCCAGAAAGCGTCTGGACAAGTGGGGAGGGTTGGGAAGGGGGTTCCAGGAGGGTATGTGGGGAGGAGGGGAGGCGAAGAGGAAACAATGTGGGCAGAGGGCGTCTCGGGCTGGCACCAAGATCTTGAGAGTTTGACGACTGGTGTAGAAGCCCCGAGGTGGCAGATGTGAGGTGGGCAGGATGGACCAGTGGGGCCACCACATCTGCGTCCCCAGCTGACCCTGGGTTTGGGCCCCCTGAGCACCTGCTGGAAGCTGTGGGACCTCCTTAGATAAATGCGCATGCACACACACACACACAGACACACAGACGCACGCACACACACACACAACGCTGCTCGTGACCTAGGAGGACACTGCCCTGGGGGCTGGGGGACAGGGGACCTGTGACATGTTAGAGGCTGCAGCCTGGGCAGGATAGTGGATGAGGGGCCCTGAATTCTAGGCAGAGAGAAACAAGCCCTTTGAGGCCTCCTGGATTCAACAGACCGTGCCAAGAGCACACCCAGCTTGGGGATGACGCCCAGGAAAGCCGTCCTCGCTGTCCTGGTAAAGCCCTTGGGGACGGATGAGCCACAGCACACTGTAGGATGGGTCTGGGCCTGGGGGCAGAGTCTCCCTGGGGGCCCCTCTCCCCGGGGCGGTGCAGGAGTCTGGACAGGCATGAAGCTTTGACGCTCTGGGAGGCTCCACGCTGTGCCTGAGGGTGGCAGCTGGGGAAAGCAGGGTTCACACCACGAGGGGGTGGACAGTCGTCTCCCTGAAGTCCCATGAGCGCTGACAGATGAAATCATTGCCTAGTCACAGGAAGAGGCTTGAAGCTGGTCAGCAGCCCCCTTGCAGCCTCAGCCTGGGGTGGGCTCTGGTTGTGGCCTGCTGGAGCTGAACTCCACCGCCCCTGTGAGGCCCCGGGCCCCAGCGCACCCCTTCCAGGCAAGAGCTGTCTCCAAGCCTGCCCCTTCCCTGCAGCCAGCACAGGGTCCCTGGCGGGGCCACCTCCAGGTCCGCACAGCGCCCCCTGCTGTTGAAGCATGGCCTCATCACCTCGGGGTCCTGAGGCTTTGAACAGCCACGGCTCGGGGGTGTTTGGAGTCACGAGTGGCCTTCCCTTTGCCAAGCTGTCACTGGGTGCGGCGGAAGGTTCTGAGGCTAACGGGAGAGGGGGCACTGTGCCTTTGAGCGTCTCGGCAGCGAGCCGCGCACCTCGTCGTCCAAGTGTCCGATGCCATTGCGTCTGTCTGTCACGTCATTCCTGAGATACGGGTGTGGGGGCGCTCCGGGGAACCGCGCGGTCTGCCTTTGTGACTTGATAATCCAACCTTGTCCACGAGGCAGAGATGACAACTCCAGATGGGAGGGGACATCGGAGCCAGGTTCAGAATCTTTCCATTTCACGTGCCAGCAACTCCCGCTGGGTCGTGGCAGCTGACTGACGCCCACTCGGTCTCGTTCTGCGCAGCTCAGGAAATTCCCCTCTGTGGCTCTCGAGGACAGATGCGGTGACGTCCAGCCCCTTAGTCCTACGTGAATGCCAGCTGTGGCTTCTCCAGAACACGCAGCATCCTTTCCACAGAGATGCTCAGGAAGGGGCCCTTGGCCGATTCAGACACCTCCCAGGGCAGAGCAGTGGGCGCTGTGCCCGAGGAGAGTGGGGTTCTGCGAGAGGGCCAGGCGGCCTTCCCGGGACTCGGAGCCTCTGCCCTCTGCCACGGGGCCAGTGGAAGGCTGGGCGCGAGGTTGGATTCGCAAGTCCGGGGCCCACGGTGGAGATGTCGGTGGGGGCCACACTCCTGTCCCTGGGCAGAGGTGTGGGCGGCCCCACAGGCGGGGCCGCAGGGCTCACTGGGAATACGCTTTCACGCTTGAAATACTCTGCTTTGCTTCCCTTCCCCCTTCTACCCGCTGCCTCTGCTCTTCGGCCTGGAGGCAGTGAAAGCGGCCGGAGCACGCCCAGCCTCTCCGTGCTGTCCGACAGCAAGCCTGCCCCCTCCACCTACCAGCAGGCCCCTCGCCACTTCCACATCCCAGGTAGGCACGGGACCCGCGGCGGGGCCGCCCGGCCTCAGCAGGTTGGGTGATGCCGAACCCTCTTCATCCCCCACCGATTCTAAGATGCTTCAAAAAATTAGTAAATGGGTTTGCATATCCCCAGTTTTCCTGTTTCTGCTAAAGGCCCACAAACACCAGGGGGACACCTGGCCCTCCCGGGAACAGGCTGGAGAGGAGCAGCCGTCTGATCCGGTGCGGACCCAGTGTCTCTGGCCACCGCCCGCGCCCTCTGCCCCTTCACACTGGGGGTGGCATCTGGGCTGGCCGAGGCTCGGCCTGAGGTGGTGGGGCTGGGTGTCAGCCGTTCTCGGGGTCCCGGATCCCCTCTGGAGATTCCGTACCTGGGTGACTGGTGCACGCTGACGGGACATCAGTGGGCCGGAAGCCACTGCAGTTCGCTTGCTGACCCTGCTTTCTCTCCTTCTCTTCTTTCTTCTTCCCCAGACACTGGCGTAAAAGATAACATCTATAGGAAACCCCCCATCTACAAGCAGCATGGTACAGTCGGTCTCCCTGCTGCCCGTGTGCCTGCATGCCTGTCGGTCCCCGTGCCCGAGTCCTTGCTTTGGTTGTGTTGATGTCGATGGGGTTGCCGCAGAGGCCCCGCAGCCTGAATGCCAGCTGCCGATGCACTGCGGGCCCCCGGGGAGGGGCCCTGCGCAGGTCCAGGGAAGGGCGGTCTGAGTAAGGGCACCCTGTGTGCTCTAGCCGGAGGCCGGCCCACAGCGGCCGGGCCGGGATGGGCGTTGATGCCGAGAGCTGGCTCCGGTGGCTGGACTTTGCTGCTTGCAGAGAAGCAGCCAGACCCACCGCAGCCAAGGTGGTGAGGGACAGGCGTGCCGGGCACAGCCTGAGCCAGCCCATCCGTGGGAGACGAGCAAACCAGTCAGTCATTCATTCCTGCGTGAGAACGTAGGTCCTCCGTGCTGAGGATTGCTGACGAGAGAAAGGATGACCCCCTCAGGGAAGGGGAGTTCTTGCATCAACAGATGGGGGCTGGAGCTGTTTCATGGCGGGAGGGTCTCTCGGCCCCGGTCTCCCTCTCCGAGGTGACCACCCAGGTCAGCTGCCCCTGAGCCTGCTGGGGCAGGTGCACAGGGAGCAGGTGGCTGGGCCGTGGAGCAGGAGGAGGAGGCTCAAGGTGTCCCCTCTGTCTTCCCGGAATTTCTGAGTGAGCCTCTGTTTCCTCATCTGCAAAATGGGACGGCCCCTGCACCCTGCCTCCCCACAGGCTGCTTGTGAGGACCGGTGGTATAAGGAGCGTGTGGAGGGCTGTGCACGCCATGAGGGCGGTTATCAGTCACTGGGGAGATGGCAGAGGAAGTCCCACACTTGAAGTCCCTGTTCAGATGCAGCCAGAACTCAGCCATGCCCACACTGACCCCTGGCTGGACACTCCCAGGTGGAGTCCACACACGTGCTCTCTGGCGGCTCGGTGGTCCAGGGTGCAAACCACGGGTGTCTTCACGTTCTCCCCACCGCAGTCGGCCCTGAGCCTGTGTTTGCTGCTCTTCCCAAGAAAGGAAAAGAATGAATGGAAACTCCTGGGTTTCCAGGGGGCGATGATTTTTACTGTCCCAACAAAGGAAGCTTAGAGCCCCGATCTCCCAGAGTGTCAGAGTGGGATGGGCTCCCGTGTGTACGAGTGGGGAAACTGAGGCCCGGCTGAAGGAAGTGATGTCCTTCCATCGTGCTGCCCCAGGGCTTGTCCTGGAAGTGGGGTTGCTAACCCGGCCTTGTGTTAGCCCCAGACGTGTCCTTAGCAGGGGAGAGGCCATAAGTCTGGTCCTCTGGAGTGCGTGGCCCAGCCAGACCTAAGACAGAGAACTGCGGACAGGAAGCGCTTAGGCTGAGGTGTGCGGGGGAGACGGTCCTATCGCCCGTGATCCTCTGGGTCGCTGCCATGCATCTGGACATAAACGCCTCTCCCATCCAAAGAAGTCCATTCCTATTTGACCAGACCCTGAGCAATGACCCAAATCCTTGGAACATTCCAGAAGTTGGGCCTATGGGTTCTTCTGTGAAGTACACGTCATACAGCGCCTACCGAATGTACACGGGGTCAGCATGGTTGGCGTGGGCTTTCCTTCCCCGCGTGCCTGAGCTGACCCCCGGGGAGTCCCGGATGCATCGGCAAGCGTTGGATTGCCCATGCATTGCGGACGTTTGGATTGTACAGGATCCCCCGCCCGGGGGGTGCCTCCTGTCAGAAGTGTGTGTGAGCATGCAGGCATGCGAGTGACCCCGTGTGTGTGTGTGTGAAGCCCTGCCCCCGTCTCAGCAAACTGACCAGCCCGCGGTCTCAGGGACAGAGGAACAGGACGCGGCTTGACAAACTCCTGACAGACTCTGGGCGGTGGGGTTGAGCTGCTGGGCCCTTGAACTCGGTTAAGACAATGCACGCAACGAGCTAAGAAACTGGGCCTTCTAACTGATGTGTGCACTTTTCCGCGCTCCAGTCCAGACTCCTGCAGCGTGTTTTAAACGAGCATCCCTCTGTCCTGATGCGCTAGTCGGCTTCCTCCAGCCTCGGGGTGGCCAGGCCTAGCAGAGTGGGGATGAAGGTGTGAGGACGAGACCATCAGCGTCCACGTGGCCGCCACCAAACGTGTGACCGCCACGCACTGCTCGCTGGCCGCACCAGAGCCCGCGTCCTCCTGACTCTGCCGTCGGGCAGTGAAGTGAGCGGTCAGCGGCCAAGCTGAGGTCCACAGCCAGGCCTGCCTGACCCCTGACCTCTGACCCCTGGGCCTCTAGCCCTCATTTTACAGCTTGTAGGGCCCAGAAGTATTTTTTTTACTTCATCAGTTCTAACTGTTATGATTTAATGGCTTTTTTTTTCTTTATTGATTTTATAGAGAGAGGAAGGGAGAGGGAAAGGGAGATAGAGACATCAATGAGAGAGACCATTGATGGGCTGCCTCCTGCATGCCCCCCACTGGGGATCGGGCCCACAACCTGGGCATGTGCCCTGACCGGGAATTGAACCGGCGACCTCTTGGTGCATGGGTTGACACTCAACCACTGAGCCACCCCGCGGGCCGATTTAATGGCTTTTTAAGTAAAAGAATAAGGAAGAGAAGAAAGGAAGCCAAAGGAAATGAATGGACAGTGTACAGAGGGGAACCCCCTGTGCCGTCAGGAGCAGATTGGGAACAGGGTCGGCCGCGGGGCGGGCTGGGGGCGGTGCAGCCAGGCTTCCCAGACGCATGTCAACTGCCCGGGACCTGGGGCTCAGGTGCCACCGCAGACATTTCTGATGTCTTCCTGAATGCCACTCACTCCCAGCCACGTGGTGAGGTGGACACAGTGCAGGTCACAGCCGGCCCCCTTCTGGCCCCGTCATGGGAACACACGCCCCTCGGAGCCGTCTCCTCCTGGACGGGGGGTTCGAGGCCGTCTGGCTTGCTCTCCAGCCTGGAGGAGGGTTAAGTGAGGCCGCACTGAGTCTTAGCAGAGTGGGACTTCTGGTGGGCCAGCCCCTCAGTGGAGGGAAGCCAGGCCCAGGGTGTAGCTGGTTTGAAATGAATCCAGGAGGCCTTGGCCCATGGGGCTGAGTTGGTTGAGCATCATCCGGGCACCAAAAGGTTGCTGGTTCAATTCCCGGTCAGACCATGTGCCAGGGTTTGGGGCTCAGTCCCCAGCAGGGGCCATGCAGGAGGCATCTGACTGATGTTTCTCTCTCCCTCTCCCTCTAAAATTAATAAAAACAAAAATGGATTCCAGAGGAACCTGAACGCCTCCCCAGTTTCCCAGGAGGATGGCGTGGTCTCAGTACCTCCAGCTGCCCGCTGACGGCGGCGAGGGGTGTCACGCCTGCTCTCAGAGCCTCCCCCAGACCAGACAGGACAGGGGACCCCACGGGGCAGACATCATGGCTGTTTCCGTGGCCCCTAGTTTAAAACAGGAATGAGTCATGTCTCGTGCCTCTAAATTCCTGGGGAGCAGGGTTGAGTCTCGTTTTGGTTTTGGGGTCCTCTTGGGATGGAAAAAAGGGAAGGCAGGCTCTATCCAGAAAGGAAGTTAGAGGCCCCTGCTGTCCTGGGGATGCCACCAACACAGGTTCCCGAGGGTGGGACCTGCCTCCCAGGCCCACGGAGCTGCCTCGTGTGGGGGAAGGACCCTCCCAGGGCCTGTCCTTTCCTGACCTTGAAGCGTGTGCCACAGATTCGCCCCAAAGCCCCCCTCTTGGTGATGCCCAAGTTTTCCAACCTGAACTCGTATGTCCCAGTGTCCACATATGATCACATGTGGTCCTCACAACTCGGACGGGTGGGCGTCATCTGCCCACTTTACAGATCAGGAAACTGAGGCTCAGAGCTGTAAGGAGCGGGCCGCACACAGTGCCAAGTGCAGGGAGGGTTCTGGCGCCTCCCTGTCCGGGCTCCCCTTTCTCGGGGACTGTCGTGGGATTGCGGGCTGGCAGACCTGGGCCTGAGGAGGCCGTGCTTTCGGCCTGGTTGGGACCCGGCGGTGTCCGCAGAGTACACCCGCCAGCCTTGGCGCAACACCCCCCGCCACACAGTGGGCCTGTGTCTGAGCCTGCATCGAGACGTCTGGCCCACCCTGCCATCCTCGGCTGTGTGAAGTCCTGGAACCCAGGGTGGCCTGTGGCCCTGCGGCCTGAACTCCAAGGGCTGGGGCTTCACATCCCAAAGGATTGTTTTTGCACTTGCAAGTTACCCCAAATGTGGCGGTCCCACTGGGGGCCTCCGGGCTGTTCAGGGGTGTGGCTCACTCCCTGGCATGGGCTGGACGATGGCCGTGGCCTCAGAGCACCAAACAGCCGCTGGCCTGGTTATCCTTGGGGCTTGCTGGGCAGCTGCCAAGGGCCATGGCCAATGGATGGCCAGACCCTCCAGGGTTCCACTCCCGAGGGCTGTATTCTGGGCAGCAGGAGAGCCCCGCGGATAGGCATGCATGCCCCTCTGGGCGCCCTGCCCCCCTGCCTCCCTCCATCCCCAAGCTCCTTGGCACAGTCGCCTCTGCAGGCAGAGAGGGGACAGGCTTTTCATGTTCACGGTGACATCGCTGTGTCTCCCAGGAGGAGAAACAGTTAACCGCTGGGAGTAAGGAGGTGTGAGCGAAATCCAGAACGGTCCTCATCTGTGGCCTTATCTTGTCAAGGTCCGGTAGTCCAGTCCCCAATGTCCCAGCTCTCGGGCCTGATGTCAGTCTTGTCCTTGGTGGTGCGCAAGGCAGGGCGCTCCAAAAGGCTAGAAGGTCCAAGCCCTCCGCAGGCGGCAGGTAAGGAGCCCTGGCATGTCCTCAGGACGCCGCGGTCTCTGTGGCGGGTGGGAAGGCCCCGGGGTTCCCTCGGTCGCTCTGAGCGTGGGGCGCTGTTTCAGTGCCGGGTGCACAGCTGGGGCTTTACAGGCTGAACTGGATGCTGGCCCATTTGATCAGACTTGGTCGGTGATCCGTCGGTCCGGCTGGGCGACAACCCCTCAGAAAGGCCAGTGGGAACAGACTCGACTCAGCCCCACAGAGCAATCTCGGGGAAGGAACGTGCTCTGTCCCAAGCGGTCACCTCTGGGTGCACGGTGTACTCTCATTACTGCCGCTCACGGACTGTTTCCGGGGGCACAGCTCACTCACCTTCTGTGATTTGTGGGCGCCCAGCAGTGAGGGGGGGCCGTCAGAGGAAGGACCCGGGAATCAGGCTGCCTGGGCTCCAAGGTCAGCCTCTGCCACCCGCTGATCCATGACCTTGAGAAAGGCACGGCATCGCTCTGAGCCTCAGTCCTCCGATCTGTGAAGTGGGCTGTGTGGGGGTAGGCGGCCATGTCCGCGACGCACCAGGCAGAGTGCGGCCCAGCACGGGCCGGATGACGGAGACCTCCCCTTGCTTTGGAGTTGAACTTGGGAGGTGGAAAGTGTGTTCTTCACAATGCCGGTGGCGCGCCTACAAACGTGGCCTGATCTGGGGGAGGAGGAGCTCGGCTGGAATTTTAATTAGGCATCACTTCTCCTACCTGCTTTTGGTGTTACGGACTGCAAGGGGACACAGCACCCCAGGCCGTGTTCCCAGGGAGCTTCTCCAGCTTGCCTGGCTCCTCGGCCCTGGAAAGGCTCGGGGGCTGGCGGCCTTTTCCCGGGTGATTTTCCATTGTCAGGCGTAGCTGTAAGGCAGGAGCTGTGACTGTGCCATCAGTGGTGTGCTGCCCTGACAAATCCATGTTTCCCTTCCAGCCTCGAGGCGATTGGAGGGGGAGGACGGAGGTTTCGACCCGGATAACAGGAAGGTAATGCGGGGGCAGGGCTGGTGCAGAAAGAAATCTGGTTCTGTGGGCGCTTGTCCAGCTGGAACCCTCAGCCTCCCCGCTTGGGTCCCGCTCCTTCGAGGTCCCGTGAGGCCGGCTCCTTACCTGCAGCCTCCCTCTTACCGGTGGGACCAGCCCAGCCACGACCCTGGTTCTCACCGTCCGCCCCGGCGGCCAGTGGCCCAGGCGGCGGGGTTAGGGTTCTGTAACGGAGGAGGGGTCTGAGACGAGAGGGAAGGACGCCGCAGTGCGTTCTCAGGGCCTCTGAGACCATCGTTCCGGAAGGCCTGGCAGGCGCTTCCAGTGAAGGGCCAGACTAACTCTCTCAGGCTTTGGGGCCACGTCCGCCGAGGGGGTGCGTGAGGACGGGGCACGACTGCCCCCATGGCACTTTCAGTGCGGGGGCAGGCTGGCGGGTTCAGCCTCCTGCCTCCGGAGCCTCGGCCCCCTTTCTTGTCCTGCAGGAAGGGAGGTGTGTATGCAAAGAGCCCAAGGCGGGCTCACCTGGCTCCCCCCGTGTGAAGCCATTTGGGCCCTGGACCTCTTGAGCCTCAGTTTCCTCATCTGTCAAGTGGGGTAGTGCCACTTCCGATGACCTCAAAATTCACGTGACTGCTTTTGCTCGGCAGAAGCCCAGCTGGCTGGTTCTCAAGGGGGACGCAGACACGAGGACGAACTCTCCAGACCTGGACAGCCAGTCTGTGTCCCACAGTAGCGGGACCGACAGAGACCCTCTCCAGACCATCCCGGGAGACAGCCTTTACTCACGTGAGTGGTTCTTTTGAACAAGGAGCTGCCCGTGTGGCACCCAACACCTCGCAGCAGAGGGGCCCCACGCGTCAAGCTGCTCCCCCAGATCTCAGCCTCGCTCGTTAGAAAAGTGTAGGCGCAAGCCAACAGGCCCCGGGGGCACACCAGGTGGGGGCAGGCCCGCGGTGCTCGCCGATTCGCTGACTCTACGGACGCTCGTTGGCTAGTGAGCGGCTCACGGCTGCACCAGCCGGTCCCCAAAGCACTCCAGGCCGGCAAGAGGGCAGAGAGCCGTCAGGGAAAGGGCCTCCCGGGCTGCCAGGCGGACGTGAGGGCCCGTTTTCCTCCAGAGCAGAATGAGCATGGCCCAGGAGGCGAGTCCAGACTCGGAGTGGACGGCGGCACTGTCCCGGGTCCCATGCCTGTCCTGAGCTAGGGACCAGGAGTTGGGACTTGATACCCTCAGGGAGTACGGGAGACAGAGGTGATGTCGGGCAGCCTGAGTGAGGAGCCGTCTGCAGACGTAGGAGAAACTCCAGAGGCTGTCCTCCCCGCAGAGGCTGCGTGACACAGCAAGTCCAGCGCACGCGGGGGACCTGGGCGAGGCCTCAGGTCCCAGCGGCTGAGGGCGGTTTCCTAGGGCTAGCTGGAGGCTCAGCTGGAAGCAGAGGCCGAGCGGGGATGGGTGTGGGCACAAGGACACCGAGGAAAGATGCCGGCTTTGCCTGAGAGAGTCCCGAGTCCCAGTTCCCGCTCACCACGACCGGCCGCGTGAGCGTGGCGTGACGCGCCGCTGGGCCCAGTTCCCGCGGCGTCTGGCGGGTGGTCAGAGCCCAGGGAAGCGACACGTGTAGGCAGCCCGTGCTCTGCCTGGCCCGTAGCAGATGCTCAGCAGACAGACTGTCGGTCATCGCCATGCTCACCCTCATGCTGTGGGCGAAAGTGCCCCGAGGGGAGAGGACAGAGGAGAAGCTTGGAAAGGATGGTTGTTAAAGAAGCTCTCAAGCAAAGGAAAGTTATTGTTTTGTGTGATCTTTGTAGGCAGGTGTCTTACGGAGGCCCTCCCATGCCTCTTTCCCTCCTGGGGTGCAGCTTTCCAAATGTCGGGGCTCAGAGCCGGTGCACAGGGTCACCATGGGAAGGTCACACCCAAAATGTCCCCAGAGGGACTTGTCCAGGACAGTGGTGTGCTTGTCCTGGAGCAGGACCGGAAGGGACATGGCAGCTGTCCGTCCCACCAAGAGGCAGGCCGAGGGGTGCAGGGTCACAGGAAAACCAGGGGCGGCCTCCTGACCAGGCAGCGGTCGCCAGTCCTCCAGCCCTTCCCTGCTCCCCGCACCCAGTGCCCCAGGCGGCACAGGGCTTGCACACGGACCCCGGGCCATTGGCACAGACAGTGAGCCTTCCTACGCTGAGCTTTCCCTGACAGCTGTGTCCGGAAGGTGGCGAGCCCCTGTTGCCCAGCTCAATAGCTCCACGCAGCCCTCCCACACCAGGGGGGGGGGGACCTCGAGGCCTCAGCCCCCAGGTCCAGAGCACTCAGGAAATTGGGGATCTCAGGGTGCTCTTCTCTGCTTCCAGTCCGTCCCGTGCTGGGTGGTAGGTGGCCTTCCTGTGCAAGGCTGGTGGCATGCCCATTCCCTCCCCCGCTCTCCCCAGGGGAGGCCAGCTGCTTCCCCCAGGGGTTGCCACCTAGGGCTGTGGGGCTCGGGCCGAGGGAGGAGGGGCACTTCCCTGTGCTGCTGACCTGCGCTTTGGCCTGTGCACGTCTCCTTCTCACCGTGCTCCGCCTCCTCGCCTGCGGACGCCACAGCGAGGTGCCCGGGGTTGTTCGAGGTGCCCCACGGGTGGGAGGCCCTGTGAGGCCCGACGATCGGCCTGTCACACACCTGCAAGTGCTTGTGCGTTCCCTCTGCCCCTTGCCGCCTCGTCACACCTGCACGTGCAACCACAGGTGGACACGCAGCTTCCCATGGAGGGCGCACCTGGCCTGCAGGAATCGATTGCCTGTGCTGGAACCCATGGTGTAGCTGGGACGATTCCTCCGAGGAACGAACTGCGTGCGTGTGTGCGTGTGTGCGCGCGCGCGTGCGTGTGTGCGTGCGTGTCCTCCATCCTGCCGCTGGCTTGTGATGACAACGATCATGATTCTGTCATCCACTCGCTTTCTACTGGTGTTTTGACGTCCTGTCCCCTGAGCCGGAGGTCCCTGTGACTTTATTTCTGTCTTGGTGACTCTGCCTTGCTTCCCAGTGTGCATGAATGTTGTGACAAGGACCCAGGCTGCAGGCCACCTAGATCGACGTGCCTTGCCCTGCCAGTCTCCGGAGCAATTTGGGCGGGATGAGCAGCACTCACAGAGGGTTATCCACCTCTTCTTGGGGTTCCTTTGTGCCCCCCAATGTGAGTCCATCAACACCAGTCCCCCTTGCAGACAACGCTTACTGAACGCAGCGTTTGCACGTGGCGAGGCACGCCCCAGGAAGGTGGGATCGTGACGTTCAACACAGTGGGCGCTCAATAAATGTTTGTTGAATTGAGATCCATTACATTCAACGGGTATTTACTGAGCACCCACTCTGTGCCAGACGCTGTGTGGGCACCCAGGGGGAGCCTGAGAAGACAAGAGCAGCCCCCGCCCCGGAGAGGCATGCAGGGAGCTGGGCGAGGCCCAGGTGCTGCTGGGAGCAGGCCCACATGCATCCCGCCGCCGCCGGCGGGGCCCTCGGTGGGCTCCTGGGGACCGGTCACAGCCTCCTCCCACTTATGACACCATCAGCACACCTCGCCTGGGATTGAATCATTCGGTCATTCGTCATCTGTCCACCAAACATTTACTGAGCAGCTGCTATGTGACGGGCCTGGTGCCAGGCAGCGCAGAGGTGGGGGCACATGTGGCCCAGCCCCCATTCCCAAGGAGGGAAGTCCATTGAGCAGCAGTGACACCAGAGTGGCATCCCTCTCCTCCACAGCCGAGCTTCTCAGCCAGCCTGGCCGCCCTGTGCAGAGGGCCCCCTGCTGGATATTCTGAGAGACGTCTTTGTTTCCCTCCATACTGCGCATAGGCATTCTCCGGACTCTGCGTGCTGTAGGTTGTACGGTGGAGGAACCTGGTTCTGCACGGGAAAGGGATGGTGTTGATTTATTCTGTTACAAGAAGAGGGTCTTGAGGCTTACAGGAGGAGAAGCACGGCCCCCAGAGGAACATGAGGTGGTGGGTCCCTCCCCTGGCCGGGACCCCATGGATGGGCCTGCTGCTGCTCTGGGCCACACCTTCCTAACCCTGCAGGTCCTGTCCCCTCTCTCGAGGTCCCCACGTCCCCCTCTGGCTGGTCAGAGGTGTTCCAGTGTCAGACAACCCCCCTGGCCAGCTGGAGACCCTGCCCCGGGACTCAGTGATCCCTAGAAAGGACGCCAGGCCCCTCCTCAAATCCCAGCACATGGGAGGAATGTGGGGCTGGGGGCTGGGGTGAGAATCAAGCCGTACAGATGTGTGGTCCCAGTGTGGGCGACTGTCCCCCAACCCTCCTGTCGCTTTGGTATCTGTGTCTCCTGTCTGTCCCTCCCTGTGGAGTCCGTGTTTGATGGGACGTATTGTCTTTGCCTGCTGCCCTCTCCTGCCCGGGGCCTGCCTCCCTGGATCCCTCCCAGTGCCCAGTGGGTGCCGGGGGAGGTGACGGCACCTCTGTCCTGGTTGTCCTCCCTGTTAGCAAGGGGAATGCGGGTTTGAGGCCTGGTCAGAAACGGCCTTTCCGCTGTCCCTGTTATTCCTCTGGAGCTTCAAGGTGAGAAGAAACTGCTCTCACTTTTCTTAGTTTACGGTTGAGAGAGAGAGGCACCCCGATTGGCTGCCGATCTCGTGGGAGTATTGGGCGGGGTGGCAACGTGCCGGGTTTGCACATTGTGACCTGAGGCTCCCGGGGGTAGGATCGTCAGAACAGGGAGGCTCTCAGGGTCAGCACCCCCTTTAATGACAGGCCAGCGAGGACGTTGCCTGCCTGACCTCAACGACCATTCTGTGAGCGCTTTCTGGATCCCAGCTCCGTGTGGGTGTTGGGGTAGAGCGGAGGCCAAAGCAGACAACGTCCTGCCCCAAGGAGCTGGCGCTCGGAGGGTGGGACACAGACACAGTTAGGAAGTCGGGTGTCTCGGTCTGCGCAGGGCAGGAGGCTGGGAGGGGCGGGGGGAGTTTCAGCACAGCGGTCGGGTAAGGAAGATGACACCTGAGCGAGACCTGAGGGTGCAGGCTTGAGCGGTGCAGACACCTGGGGAAGCCTTCTTCACGGAGGTGGAAGCGTGGCTGGGTCTGTGGGACGGCGAGGGGGCCCTGGCGGGGGTGAAGGCTGGGGCATTGTTGGCCTTGGGAGGACTCCTGCCTCGCCCCAGACTGAGGGACCGTCCTAGCAATCCCCAACAGAGCCCTGACATCATGACATAGGTTTTAGCAGGACTGAGTTGGGGCAGAAAAGGTGGTTTCCATCATCCAGGTTGGGGGAGGGGCTCGAGGGGAGGGTGTCCTGGGGGTGCCCTTGGGGGAATACATTGAGGGGGGTGTCCTGGGGGAGGGTTTCTAAGCAGCACAAACAGCAGCTGGCTTTCTTGGAGGCAAGAGAGAGTGGTCAAGGGGAAACAGGAAGCCAATGGGGTGGGGGATGGGAGCAGCAGGAGACAAGGCAGTTCCTTCCCTATCCACTAGGGGAGCTAGAGGACAGTGCACACTGCAGGGCTGTGAGCGGGGACACGAGGCCCTTGGTTTTAGATGGTTGAAACACAGATGGAAGCTGCCGGCTCAGAGTGAAAGGGATTGGGGTGCCCAGATAAGCAGCATGGGCCCCCTGAACAGTCTGAGTGGCAGGACCACGTGTGAGCAGATAGGAGGGTGGGGTGGGGCAGGATGGCCCGGGGTTGCTCTGGCTCAGGCAGGCAGAGGCACCTTTCTTCAGAGATCGGGAATGAATGAGGTGGGCTCTTCCTGTTGTCGCACCTGAGCCATCCAGGTGGAGCTGTCCGACGGGCTGGAGACAGAGTCCCAAGGCGCCTCAGCTCCAGATGTGCCTGGGGCCGTGGCTGTGGCTGACCCGAGTCCCAGGACTTTCCCCATGCGTGTGCCTGATAAAATGTGTTCCTGAGTGCGCGTTACTTTCTCAAAAGGGCCTGAGGCCCAGATAAGGTGTCATTCTCCTGCTCCAGCCCAACTGCCCCCGTCCCCGCCCTTTTCCATCTCTGGGCGTGCTGGAGGAAGGAGAGGGAGATGGAGGCACCAGGGATGGAGAGCGCCACACAAGTGGAGTGGGCCCAGCCAGCTGTGCCGTCAATCAGGAAGGGCAGGGGGGCCAAGGCCTGCAGGAGCTGGAGGGCTTCAGTCCAGGGCTCTGGTGTCCAGTAGGGGCCAGGAGGTTACCTGAGGTGGAGACTCCTAGGCAGGGACTTGGTCTCCACCTAGATGGATGGAGAACCTCTGCCCCCTATTCATGTTCGGCCCCCAGACTGGTGGGAGCTCCAGATATTAGGGAGAAGACCTTGGCCCAGGGGAAGCCACTATTGGCTCCTCACTGGTAGAGACCAACCCCAGCCCAGGTGCAAGAGTGGGGCACCCAAAGGCAGAGCCCGTGGCCATTCCCTGGGGGTTGGCTGGGGACTCTACTTTTAGCAAACACCCTGTACCCCACTGTGCCCAGCAGGCTTGCCCACGGGCCCAAGGGCTAGACAGTGTGTGGTCTCTGGTTCTGTGGGCAGGGGCACAAGCCATGCGCAGTGCGTGTGCCCCTCAAGTGCTCATGGTAAGGGGCCAGTGTCTCAGGGTCTCTTCTGTCCCACTCCAGCTCTGCCATGGGGTCTGAGACAGCCCCACCCTGTCAGCTCCTGGGTGGCAGAAGAGACTTCTTAAACCAGTGGTTCTCAACCCTGGCTGCACATGGGATCACAGGGACCTCCGAAATCTACTGATGGCTGGTCCCACCCCAGGAGAGACCCATTTTAACGGGTTCAGATAGTAGCCTAGGGGATGAGATAGTGGAGAATCCTCTCTCCTTGCTCTCCCCCACTAAGTACAATGGGGAAATCCAGAAACAATACAGCAGACAACCACAGGACTCTGAAGAGGGGCAGAGGAAGGTAGACTGGCTAGGGGACTTGGAAAATTAAGGACTCCACGCCTCACCTCCCATGCAGCAGCACAAGGTGACCAGGTAGATGTTTTTCTCCCCTGGCCACATCAGTAGATGTCGAGCAGGAAGCCCTTTGGCACCCGGCAGCCTGGAGTGTGGGCCCAGGGGAGCACTGCCCACCCACGGCCACTCTCTCCCACCCCACCTCGGGGCCCAGAGCAACCCAGGAAGTACATCTCACTCCTTCGAGGGGTGAGCACCAGCAACACCAGGTGGACTCAGCAGCCAGAAGAGCACTTTGACAAACATCCTGAAGACTGAATTGTCGTCGGAACCACAACCCATAATAAACCCATATTAAACCTAAACAGGGTGGCAGCCTACTAAATAGGAGACTCAGCTAGGACCCAGAGTCTCCAAAATGTCCAGGAACAACAGAGAATTCGTCTTCACACCAAGAACCATGAAGATAACTATTTTAATAAGAAAAGACAACAGATACAACACCAGCAAGAATCAGAAGTTGGAGTTACTTGGCAAGGATCTTTAAGGCAACTGTCACAGAAATGCTTCAACAAGCAATTACAAATACTCTTGAAACAACTGGAAAAAAAAAAAAAAAAAGAAAATCTCACCAAAGAAATATAACATAAAAAATAACCAAATGGAAATTACAGAGCTGAAAAATAAAATAACCAAAATAAAAAATGTGTTGGATGGGCTCAATAGAGAGGAGAGAATCAGAATGTGAACAACAGAGAGAGAAAGAGCCTCAGCCTGTAGGACAATATTTGTATCATGGAAGTCCCAAAAGAAGAGAAGAGAGTGGGTCTCAGAAAGTATTCAGAGAAATAACAGCTCAAAACTTACCAAATTTGACAGAAGACATATGCCTACAGGTTCAAGAAAAAGAGAGCCTCCAATAGGATAAATCCAAAGTAATCCACTCCCAAAACACATCAAAATTAAACTTCAAACATCTAGAGACAGAGAAAAAAAAATCTTGAAAGCAGAAAAAGACGTCTTTTCAGTAGGGAAACACCAATTCAAGTGACAGCTGATTTCTCGTCTGAAACTATGGAGGCCAGCAGGAAGTGGCACATTTTTCAGGTGCTGACAAAACATTGCCGTGGACGTAAATTCTAATGGGCTCAACGTATCCTTCAGAATGACTGGGAAATACAGACATTCTCAGACAAAGGAAAACTAAGAGAAGTTTTCACTAACAGTCCTATTTGGCAAGAGGAAGTTCTCCAAAGAGAAGGAAAGTAATAACAGAAGAAGGCTCGATGCTTCAGAAGGGAAGAACATCAGAATGGGTAAAAATAGGGGTGACTATAACAGATGACCCTACTTTTTATGAGTTTACACTTAAACTGTATTTGATGGCTGAAGCAAAAATTATAATGCCGTGTGATGTGGGTGCTCACGGTAGGTGGCGGAATACCTGAGACAAGCGTAGTTAAAAAGTCGGGAGGATAAAGTGACCGATGAGGAAGTAAGGTTTCTGCACTTCATGTGACGTGGTGACACGTTAAGACCTGGGGGGGGGGGGGGGGAGTTTGAAAGCCATCCAGGTGACTGTACCTAATGCAGGTGAAGACACAGGCTTGGAGCAGCTAAGGACAGAGGTGAGGGCATTGCTGTTCTTGAGACCCTTGGGCAGTGGTTCCCGGCCTTCCTGTGCATCAGAATGCCCTGCAGGACTTGTTGAAACACCCATCACCCAACCCCATCCCAGAATTCTGTTGCAATAGGTCTGGGAGGGGCCGGAGAATGTGCCTCTTTAACAAGTTCCCAGGTGAGGCAGATGCTGCTGCTCCAGGGAACCCACTTTGGGAACCACTGCTCTAGTCTCTGGCTGCTAAGTTGCTTCTGTGTGTCAGCCAAGGGTCCCTCAGATTCTGAATCCCAGCCTCCCATCCCCGAGTGTGCGTGGCTCCGTGTATAAATCAGGAGGCAGGTGTGTCCCGGAGGGCCCAGAATTCCGAGGCAGGTGACCTTGGACCAGTCCCTCTGTGTCTGGGTCTCCATTTCCCTTCTGTGAAACGGGAGGAGTTGGCCGGGTCATTTTCCTGGAGCCGCCGCGGGAGAGGCCAGGAGGAGGGAGGGGCGGCCCAGGAGGTCTGGCCCCAGGCCTCTCTTCCACTCTGTCCCCAAGCCCGCTGTCATCTGTTGTGTATGTCAGAGTTCATGTACGATTTCACGTGACAAGAGGGTTCCTCTACTAGAAGAAGTTTGAGAACTCTGCCCTTGATGTTGCAAAAGTCCCTTCCTGACCCACATCCAGAATCTTCCCGAAGGCCACAGGGGCAGAGCAGTCCCCAAGGCCGGTCCCCCCGCTCAGGCATTGCCTCCAGATGTGGCCTGCACAGAATGTTTTCTTTGTCGCTGGTGGAACCCTCGAAATGAAAGGCACCTGGGTCAGCATCCTTTGCTCAGAGTGGGTGGTGAGCTCTGTGCACAGCACCCACCTGGTGACCGCTGAGGGACATGACCCGCCATCCCCTCTGCACCCTCGGGGGCAGCCTGGCAGCTCCCAGGAGCGACACTGGCCTTTGACCCTTGCGTCGTTACCTGAGCAGCTGAGTACCAGCTGGAGCCGGTGGCCGGGACCCCCAGCTTAAGCAGACAGACATGGGCTCTGCTCTTTCCGGGCCCACAGGCTATAGGAAGACAGCTTGGGACAGGCCTCCTGCAGGTGTGTCCTGGGATGGGGAACCCTGTCCTCCAGGAGGCCAGGCTCAGCCACTCGCCCTCATTTCCAGGACACGTGCCTTGCTCCAGGCTGAGCAGGAGGGCACTGCGGAGAGCCCACTCCGCTCTCTCCAGACTCGGCGAGGAGGGGCAGCCGGGGTGTGAGCCCCAGGTAGACCAGGTGCGGGCTTCCCACGGGGAGCCAGGGCCCCATGTCTCAGACTTCAAGAGAAGCTAGAAATTAGGGTTTTAATGTGAAATCCCCCAATTGCAAACAGCTCAGGATTTTTTTTTAAAAACGGTCTCCAGGCCCTTTGGTTGGTGGTGGGCCTCTCTCTGCCTCTCTGGCTCAGCCTTACCCCCGGGCTTCAGAGAACACAGGTGCTGCCAGGGTAGCGTCAGGCTCTGCGGTGTTCCTGGTGTCGTGGGCGGGCTCAGGGACATTGCCGCCTCCCTGGCTTCTTCCTCAGTTCCTGGGGACAGAGGTCACGACTGAGGCGGGGTGTGATCCTCAGGGGCCCTTCTGCGTCACCTGCCTGCCCACCATCCCGGCTTCCCTCCCGCGCTGGGCCGAGCCTGCCTGCGTGCGTGACAGAGCTGTGCTGTGTCTGTTTCAGGGTTCCCCTATTCCAAATCTGACCCTCTCCCAGGACACGGAAAGAATGGCTTGGACCACCGGGTAGGTACCCCCGCCCCGGCACGCGGTGTGCTAACCTCACGGTGCCTGAGCCAGCTCCCACAGCTTCTGGCCACAAAGCCAGGAGGGGGACCTGGGGACCCGCTCACCTGCCTGGCTGTGCCTGCTGCTCCACCAGGGGCCGCTCTGCCGCTTCTCAGACCACACAGAACGGGGCACTCCCTCCCACCGCCCACTGGCCCCGTCCCGGGGAGACCACGGTGTGTAAGGCAGGGAGACGGGGCCACCCATGTCCTAGAACCTAAGAAGGACCTTAAAACGAGAGCCAAGGGTCCACTTCCTTTCCTGGAATGCCACCGGCCCCTCACTGTTGTCACCATCACCGTTGTCCCCATTACAGGTGTCACTGGCACCTGTGATTGTCACTGGAGTCTGCACAGAGCAGTACTTTCTCTGGTTGCTCCCAGCAGAAGGCTGGCTGGACCCCTCCCCCAGGTTTTCCCAGTCTCGGGACATCCACAGGACAGCCCAGGTGGCCTGGTGCCTGACTTGTCCCACAAGGGGGCAAGACCCTGATGAAGTGTTGTCCATTTCTGTCCCTCTTCCAGTGAAGACCCTAGGGTGGGGCAGACATGATGACACCAGACACCCCCTCCACACACACACATAGCCCCAGGAGCCTCTTCCCATTCAGGACGTTTGTCCATAAACCGAGGCAATTCAGCCTCAAGAGAAGCCACTCAAGGCTGAGACCCTGTTACTTCTCTGTGGCAGTCTCAGCAATAAGTGGAGTGCAGGGGACAGCGCCTCCGGCCTCCCCCAGGAGAACCTCGTAACCAGGGGCTAGGCCACCGGGACACAGCTAACAGGGACACGTCCCCAGAGCCACAGGCATCCTCTCGGCTTTTCCGTCTGCCCCAGGCTCTGCGGGACATGCCCCTGTGTCTGTCCTGGGCCCCGGTGCCTCTGTGCGGTCAGACCCAGTGACCTGGCCACCTCACTGCTCCCACTTGTCCAGAATGGGCCCCGGTGCCTCTGCGTGGTCAGGCCCAGTGACCTGGCCACCTCACTGCTCCCCGCTTGTCCAGAATGGGCCCCGGTGCCTCTGTGCGGTCAGGCCCAGTGACCTGGCCACCTCACTGCTCCCGCTTGTCCAGAATGGGCCCCGGTGCCTCTGTGCGGTCAGGCCCAGTGACCTGGCCACCTCACTGCTCCCGCTTGTCCAGAATGGGCCCCGGTGCCTCTGTGTGGACAGACCCAGTGACCTGGCCACCTCACTGCTCCCTGCTTGTCCAGAATGGGCCCCGGTGCCTCTGTGTGGACAGACCCAGTGACCTGGCCACGCACTGCTCCCGCTTGTCCAGAATGGGCCCCGGTGCCTCTGAGTGGACAGACCCAGTGACCTGGCCACCTCACTGCTCCCGCTTGTCCAGAATGGGCCCCGGTGCCTCTGTGTGGACAGACCCAGTGACCTGGCCACCTCACTGCTCCCTGCTTGTCCAGAATGGGCCCCGGTGCCTCTGAGTGGACAGACCCAGTGACCTGGCCACCTCACTGCTCCCGCTTGTCCAGAGTGGGCTGAGTCGGGTCATGCATGCTTCCTGCTTCTTCCAGTTTCCTTCAGCGGGTTTGTTCACCCTTGTTCACATGGAAAGTGGGGGGATGTGAAAGTAGGACCGAAGTCCACCGGACACCCGAAGCTCCCGGGAGCTCAGTGTGAGGGTCCTGAGGGCAGTGGGAAGTGGTCCAGAATGCTCTCTGCTCACCTGGAACTGCTGTTCTCCAACTTGGGCTGGTGAGGGCAGGTGGTCATGGATGGGCCGGGCCAGGATCCTGCCTCCCGAGTCAAGCCCGGCTCTCCCTCAGCCTGTGGAAGAAAAGCCCAGAGAAGACTTCTCTGCGCTTCCCCTCTTGCCTCAGTGGTCCCTGCCTGTGCGTCCTCCCTGGAGAGCTTTCTTGGATCCCAGGCTGGACTGAGGCTCCCAGCACCTGGCCTTGGCCTCCCCCCGCTCAGAGTTGGGAACAGCTGGTCCAGGCACTCGGGCGGGCCTGTCCTCATCCCCTCTCTAAACAGCGAGCAGAAGTCAGAGCCCCTCTGTGAACATTCCCCGAGGCTACGGGTGGGAGGAGAGTCGGGCAGGCTGAGTGCCCTGCGGGTGCTGGGGCCACGCGGTGGGACTCATCATCCCGTGAAGATTTTCACATTTCACGGTGCTTCTGTGGGCTGTCGGTGAATATTACCGGTGACTTTGCTTTGGGTTCTTTTCTCCCTGCTAACATTTTCTCCTTTTTTCTTTCGAAGACTCTTATGTAATTGTATGCCTGTTTCTCAGTGGGAAGGCCCGATCATTACCTTGTGATGCTCAGCCTTTTGACGGTGCGGCTGTGCTCAGCGCCCGGCCTGTTCCCTTCGCTCTGCAGGCCCCGGTGAGCGTGGTCCACCCACTGTTGCCGACGGCCTGCAGAGCTCCCAAGTCACGTATCAAATTGTTTCTTGATTGGTTTTTACTTCCAGAAAGGTTTCTTGGTGGCCTAAGAGGGAAAGCACAGATACAGTGCCACCCAAATCCCATTAACACGAAGCCACAGAGCCACGAGGGAGGAGAGGGAGGGAAGGAGGAGACTGTAGCAGAAAATCACGTCAAAGACTAACGAAAGAACATTGTAGCAGAATCCATGGGAGCTCAGCTCTGAGCTCCTGATGGCAAGGACACAGTCGTGTGGTTCTCATCCGCTGGGAGAAAGGGGTCAGGTCATCCGGGAGGCACAGGGGTCCCCATTCTTGCTGACTGGGATTTGTTACATGGGGCCATCGCTGTTCGTCCCCAAGCTCCTTAAAATGTCCCAGTAACCAGCCTTCCCCAGACCCTGACCCTGCTGGGTGCTCACAGCACTGGCTCTTCTGGGGACATGGCCACCTGGCCTGTTTCTCAGGGAAGGACCACTGGCCACCAGCAGACCCCGGTGGCAGCCCCTGGAAACTGTACCCTCTTGAAAAGCCCTGATGCTAAAGTGTTCGATTGGCATTAATAGTATAACGGGGGACCCCAGTGCACAGGGGCGTGATTTAGAAAGAGGGGCAACACTCACACATTCAAGGGCACCAAGCTCGGTAAAATCCGAGCGCGTTGGTTGCTATGGCAACAAGTATGGTAGGTGATTTGACCAGGATGCTCTTGAAATCGGGCACAGGGATCTAGTGGAAAGTACACGGAGCAGCTGAATAATGCAGACGTTAGACTCCACCTCAGAGGTGCGAGAAACTTGTCGGTCTCTTGGCTCAGGCTTTCACGTGCCCACAGAGCGGCTATAAAAATGTTCGTGTCTGTGACTCCAAGGACAACCTAAACAAGTTAAAGACGCCTGATGCTTGCCAGCTGGAGAGCTGCAGAGAACGTGTGCGTGAGCGTCGGCCCTGGGCTCAGATCCGGCCCCGCCACTGACGGGTGTGTTTGGGCAGCTTCCGTACATTCTGACCATCTGTTTCCTAGTCTTTAAAAAATTGCCTGTACCTCTTAAGACTATTGTGAGGACAGGTAACATCGTGGCTGTGAAATCTCCTAAGCTCTGCAGCGTGGCTCCCACACGAGTAACATAAGAGCAAGTCCCTGCCCCTTACTCCCAGCTCAGAGATTGCTGTTTCAGGTGGCACAATCCCACGTGACTTTAGGAGGAAAAGCCCATGGCCGGTGACCTCGATTTCACTCCTACTGTTACAATTCTAGTATAATTTTTGAAACATAAAACACATGAGTGAGATTTTTTTTTTTACAGCACCATGCATTTGCTGTGTGATCTTGGGCAAGTTGCTTCACCTCTCTGAGCTTTGTCCATAAAGTGGTAACAGGAATGCCCTCCTAAGATCCCAGACATGAGCAGATGTGGCTGAACAGCTGCTGGCACATAATGACGCCAAACAAACGGGAGGTAGATGATTTTTACGTTCTGTGGTCCTGGGCTGAGAACTGCAGGGAGTCCACCAGGCATGCGCCTGTTGGTGTGGCCTTTGTGGGGCTCCCCTGGCCGCTTAGCTCCCCTGCCAGCCCACACATACAGCAGCAACCCAAGGCCCCCTTGCACCAGAGAGGTCCTGAACGACTCCAGCCCCACTTGTAACCTGTGACCGCTCTGCCCCTGCTTTGGGCTGATCCTCTGCTCCCCTCTCTACCCGGGTGATGCCCCACACTCCCCCCTGGAAGGCTCTGTCTTGTCTCAGAGCCTGGCAGAGCAGAGGAAGCTGGTTTTGCCTCTGGGAAGGGATTTCAACTGCCCAAGGGGGCCATGGCGGCCAGTTTTGACGGCCTGTGATGCCCAGCAGTGAGCACTAGGGGGCGGTATTTCCCTGCTTTGTTCCAGGAGGAGGTTCCCTGACCAGACAGGTGCACCTGGGGGTGCTTGTCAGTGTCCTTAGAAAATGTCTCAGAAAAGTGTTCTTACAACTAAGGAGAACTATTCTGTCACGAGAGTCACGCTCGGGACCCCAGAGCTGGGACAAGGTCGGGCCAGTGAGGGTCTCACCAAATGACCCAATAATCAAGATAAGTAATGTTTTAACCCAATGTTTTTAAAACTCCAAATTAATGCACTCAAACCCACGATGAACACAATATCAAACATTTAAATAAAGACTGGCCCCAACCCAGCACTTAATGTGCTCGCCCCACTCACCGCCTCGGCCCCCTGTTGGGGTGAAGGACTCTGGCTTTGGGCTCTCCGAGGCCTTTCCGCCCCTCTCGCTAGGGCTGCGGCCTCCCTGCTCACAGCCTCTGCGGTAAGCTAGGGCTGAAAGCACTCTTTCCTGTAACACTATCCGAGGGTGCAGCGCAGCACCCCCTCCAACTGCAGAACTCTCTCCTCTGAAACGGAACGCCTGCACCGTTTCAGAAGTGCTGGCAAGAGCCCTGAGCCCGTGTGGCACCTGTGCCCGGGGCAGGCGCTGGACGGCAGAGGGTGGCCGAACCCCAGCGGGGGCTCAGTGCTTACGGGGCAGGGACCTTCCTGGGGGTTTGCAGGTGGGCAGAGGGGGGGGGGAGAATCACTAAAATGGCAAAGCTTGCTGGCAACGCTACAGACAGGTGAGGGAGGCACCTGAGGCAGGTGGCAGCCTCGAGTCCACGTCCCCTTGGCAAGCTGTCGCCCTCTGAATGTCATCGTCAGTTACAGCCACTCTGAAAGGAGTGCTCATGACATTTAGGGCGCTGTCCCAGTGGGTTATACAGACACCAGTCACCGAGCACCTGGGGACAGTAGGGTCTGGAGGGGAGCAGAGACCCCCGTGGAACTGTCTCTGCACTGAGCCGCCCACTGGGGTCCATGCCAGCTGCAGAGCCCAGGGACCAGGCACCGGGAGCGTCTACAGGCGGTTCGGTAGGAGTTGCCTGGACAGGCAGGGTCAGTGTAGGCCTGGGAGGCAGCGGGAGGCCTGTGGGCAAAGCTGCCAGGCGAGGGCAACAAGCCCCGGCGATCGCGGGCATCCAGAGTGGCGTCTCGAGGTGAGGTGGTTCCACACCCTCCCCACCCAGGCCTCGAGGACCTGGCCAGACTGCCTGCCCCCTGGGGCCTGCCTCCTGCTGCCCTTTCTCTTTCTCTTCCAGAACGCCAATCTGGCCCCTGGTGGAGCAGACCCGGATGCCAGCTGGGGCATGAGAGGTACAAGGCACGGGGAACCCACAGGTCTCTGGCTGGGGCAGGGATCACTAACACGTTCCCACAAATCTCATTCTGAAACCAGCCCCCGGGCAGCTGGCAGAAGGCTCCAAGCATCGTGCAGTGAGGGGCCTGGGGAGCTCCTTCCTGCATCTCCCCTCAGGGACCCGGTTACCTCCATCCGATGTTCCCGCCGTGCTCCCGCGCTCCCATCAGCCCTGCCCTGACTTGTTTGTCACTCTGGTCACTCGGGGAGAGGGATCTGGTGGGCACAGCTGTCCCCTGTCAGGGCACAGGTCAGCCCACCCTCAGGGCAATTCTGTGGCAGTAAGGAGGCAGAGTCACAGCGAAAGGCCCCGGGTCTGAGCCCAAGGGTGGAGCTGGGCCTCCTGCTCCCACCTCGCTCGCCTTGCGGACATCGGCCAGGAGGGCTGCCTCCCGCGAGGTTGGCGCTGACCCGGTCACCTGGCAGGTGCCTGGCTGAGGGCTCTGCCAGCTGGGAGCCGGCCCTGAGCCTGCACAGGGGGGCCCGCACGATGCTCCCTGGCCCCGTCACCCCGAGTGTGACGGGGTGGGGGATGGCTCACTCTTGTGGGGGTGTTGAAGCCTGCTCCCTGTAAGTGGCTCTCCAGGTCCCCAGGCTCACGCTGGCATGCCCAGAATCCCACGTGTCCTGTGGAAGAATTCAGGGACCGCCCCCCTCACCTGGGCCCCTGCCAGGGACTCTTTCCCGAGACAGGCTTGCGGCCCGGGTTCCAGTTTCTGCTTTTATGGGTGCTGCGTGCTCACGGAGGCCTCTATCTGTACTGTTTTGTTTTTTAATAAGGCGCTTCTAGTCCGGAGAGAAAACCTTTTTCACACTAGTGTACAGAGCTCAGCCATTGAAAAGGAGGAACTAAAGGGTTAAGAGGGTAAGAAAGTAAGAGGGCTTAGACCCTAGTGAGGCTGTGAGTCTCCACAGCACCCTCAAAACGCCTACCCGCTCCACAGGGGGTAAACTGAGGCAGGCAGCCTCCTCGGGCGGGGACACAGTGCCGCGTCCAGCTCCCAGTCTGGCTCCAGCCTCCTGACCGCCTCCTGCTCTTGGTTTCTCACTGAGACTGGCAGAGCCCTCCTCCCCCTGTGGCTCCCGGGCAGCCGCCAGGAGGACAGGGGACCAGCATGGCCCAGCTGACTGCAGGGGGGGTGTCCCTGGTGGGATTGCTTCCGCCTTTGGGACGAATTCCTGTGCGTTCTAACCGTCCACCGTGGTCTCGCTCTTTGTCTTACAGAGTACAAGGTAAGGGGCCACCGGCGCGCCGACTCTGACCTCTCCCTGCCGCTCCCGCCAGGTTAAAAGTTCCTTTTGTTGTGCTTTTCCCATGAAATGTGTGTCCAGTGCAGACGCAAGTATGCCCCTCCCCCCGGCCTGGGCTCAGCTCTTTCATCCCGGGGTGCGATGGATGCTTCCTGGGGCGAACTGCGGTCTCTCCCCGGACAGGTCTACCCTTATGACAGCCTCATCGTGACAAACCGGATCCGCGTGAAGCTACCCAAAGACGTGGACCGGACGAGACTCGAGGTAGGAAGGGCTCCGGGGCGGGGTCCTCCTGCCGAGTGCCTCTGAGGGGCCTTGTCCCCGGGGCCAACACTCAGCGCCCCCGAGTGTGCCCCCGGGCCGGCGAGGCTCGGCGAGGGCTGCGTGTCGAGGACCCGCGCTGTTGCAGGGCCGGGAGGGCCGGGCCTGGGCTGGGTGCCCAGCGGAGGCGGCTGTGCAGAGGCCCCAGCTGTCTGTGGTCCGGGCAGGAGAGGTTCGGAACGGTGCTTAACTCGCTCTCACGCGTGTCTTCCTGAGTACTGACGAGGGGCAACTGTCCCAGTTCACGACTTCTCGCGTCTGCAAGGATGAACTGGTGTGTGGAGAGCAAGGACAGTCGGCCCTTGAACAGTATGAGGTGAGGGGCTCCGACCCCCCACATGGTCGAAACCTGAGTGTAACGTGTGACTCCCCAAATCTTGACTATAGCCAACCCTTGTGTTGGGGGGTGCTGTTCCAGGACCCCCCAGCAGGTGCTCAAGTCCCTCATATAAAATGGTACAGAACAGCCCTGGCCAGTGGCTCAGTGGTTAGAGCGTGGCCCATGGACCAATTGTTGTGGGTTCGATTTCCTGTCAAGACCGTGTACCTGGGTTGCAGGTTTGATCCCAGGCCCTGGTCAGGGTCGTGCAGGAGGCAACAAATCGATGTTTCTCTCTCACATCTATGTTTCTCTCTCTCTCTCTCCCCCACTCGCTCTAAAAAAAATTGGAAAAATATGCTCATATGAGGATTAACAACAACAACAACAACAAAAAGTAAAATAAGAAATTAAGTGGTGCAGAATAACACACATATTCAGCCCACTGCCTCTGAGGGTTCCCCATCGAGGATCAAACTCACTGTTTTGGATCGATTCACAGTCAGTTGAATCCGCGGTTGGTTGAATCCGCCATGGGAAACCAAGGCATGCAGAGGGCTGACTGCATACTTAGTGAAGAAATCCTCGGATCAGTAGACCCACTCGATTCAAACCTATGCTGTTCAAGGGTCAACTGTATCCGGTTTGAAAGGCCCGGTTAGGACGACAGCAATGTGGGCAACATTGTTGCCTGGAAGAGCTAACGTGGCTGAGCACCTGCTAGGGGCCAGGTGCAAAGTGGCCCACGTGCAGTGCTTAATCCTCACAGTTGCCCTACAGGGTCATCGCTGTCCAGACAATGGGTTCACCTCCTGAGCCGTGTCGGGAGTGTGTTGGTGCCTTTTAATGATGATTTCCCTGGGTGATGATTTCCCTGGAGGTTCCTGAAAGCCCAGGGCCACCCTGCCCCACTTGTGCCCCAGGGCTGGGCACACAGGAGGTGCTGGAGCATATGAAGCCTACTGTGCGTCCAGCCAGCACCAGATCCTGCCCGATTGCCTGCCAGGCCGTGACTCGGTGGCTGCTGGGAGGGGAGCAGTGGGGCCGAGGACACAGCCACATCCAGTGCTAAGGAGCAGGTGCTGAGCTGGCCCTTAGCGGATGGACAGGATGGGCCCCAGTGAGAAGGGAGGGCATGGAAGGGTCTTCTGGGCCAAGGGACCCGAGGGCGCTGGGCCCCCAGCCCCATGCAGCACCTGGAGCAGGAGAGCAGTGTCACCAAGCTGGCCCGGAACCCAGCAGGACGCCGCCCTGTGGTCTCGTGACCGGTCGGTCCCTCGCAGCCTCTGCCTGGGCCTCATTTCCCACAATCCCGCCTTCTCTGCAGGGACACACTCTTTGGCTCCGCTGAAGCTGAGCTCTGGTTCATGTGCGGTTGTGTCCCCAGTACAAACGTCACTGCTGTGAACCAGGCTGCTTCCAGCTGGGTGGCTCCAGGGCCAGGACCGCCTGGAGGGTTCCCATCTGCTGTGTGGCTGTTCCCCGAGGGGGCGTGCCCTCTAGGCTAGGCGCTCTCTCCACAGAGGTGAGCTCAGCTCGCTGCCCCGCTCCAGGCACAGCGGTGGCCTTGGGCCCGGAGCCTGCTAGGACTTGCTTCTTCCCCTTGGGACTGGTGTCACTTTAAGTGACTCCCATCTCACCCCCCTTTTTATACTACAGTACAGGGCAAAAGGTGCAAAATACCAAGCAGTTCCTACGTGTAAATATTTCCTTGTAAACAACTCTGATTATGGGGAATGTGTGTAATCATTCAGATCCAAGCACACACCCAAGGGTGCCTGTCCGTCAGGAGGCAGATTGGAAATGTTACCACCATGGGCCGCGCCCACATTCTTTGGGGCTTAGAGCTAGGCTGTGAGCCCGGAGGGACTCAGGAGGGGCCCTGTGCCCCAAGGAGAAGGGGGTCCCTGATGTTTTTATTTCAGAGGAGAGAGCTTTATTTTTTATATAAAAACAATTCATCACGCTTGTGAAACTCCAGAGAAAGAGAAGAATGTAAGCGCCACACAAGCTCACCCCAGGTCCTAACTCCCGGGAGCTCCGGAGCCCTTCCTGCATGGCCCCGGGGGTTGGCGGTGAGGAGGGTTAGGCAGCTGGCCATCAGCCCAGTTCTTTTCAACTTGATGTGAATGTGTCCCACACCGGTCCACGTGGAGCCGCCCACCCCTTCAAACAGCTGTGTGGCGGTCCTGTGTCCGTGGTCCACACGTGGGAGGGTCTCAAAGGCCAGGCTCAGCTCGGTCACAGGATAAACCACCTGCCAGGCAGGCTGGGTCCGCTGTGTGCCCAGCGAGAGGAGAGGATGGTTTGGGAGGGCAGCTGGTGCCCACCACACCTCTGTAGGGCCAAGCCCTGGAAGGAGGACTCCTCTGTCAGATGGTCAAGGCATGCTGCCGCCCTACCACCCTACCACCAGAGTGCTTAGCGGAGTCTCACATCCGCTGGGGCAGTGCGGGTCCTGGGGCAGGGTGAGCGCTCCAGGAACTCCACCCTCACAGACTCAGTCTGACTGGGAGGCAGACGTCAATCGGCTGATGGGCCGCGTGAGCGTGTATAATTATACACCAGACAGGGGCGCCAGAGGAGAGGCAGGTGGGCCTGGAAGTGGTTAAAAATGGGTAAAATTTACTGGGTGCAGTAAGTGGGCCTGCACGTGTGAGTGGAAGCTGAGGGATGGCAGGTAGAAGAGAATTCTAGGAAAAGTGCACTGCAGGTGCAAAGGCCCTGGGGCAGGAGGAAGCAAGGGCTGTTTGAGGAGGGACTATGAGGTAGCTGAGGCGGCCATACTCGAGCAGGGTGACTAAGGATGGGCCAGACCTGGCAGGGCCCTGGGTCATATTAAGCAATTTGGTTTTGGCCTAGAAGCAATGGCTTTTAAGTGGGGGATTGCATGATTAGGCTTGTAATTTAAAACAAGGCCTGGGGCAGCATTGTGAGGCCCGGACTGGCTGTGTGGATGCAGGGAGCCCGTTGAGGAAGGAATTAGGTTGGTGGAGAAAGCGATGGACTGCGTGGGCAGTGCTGAGGCAGGAAGCAGGTGGGTTCCAGCAGTAGCTGGGGGTCGAGGTGGCAGGCCTTGGCGCAGGAAGGGGCACTGTGGTGAGAGTGTGACTCCAGGCTGTGGGACAGGGTGGTGGATGTGGTGTCACTGGGTGGAGCGCGACGAGCGGGACTCTGAGGATGGTTGACGCTCTGGGCGCCGAGGCGCGGCCCAGGGAGTTCAGGATTCTTAGGCTGGCGGAGTGAAAGTCGCCGGGGAGCCAGCTGCGAGCACACAGTAAGTGCTCAGGGAATGCTGCTGACTTACAGAGGTGGCACAACCGCCCTCTGCCACTCTGGGAGTGTGGTCACATGGGGAGTGGGCAGATACGTCGTGTGATCGCAATGGGCAGAGCCAGACCAGCAGACGACTTCCCAGGAGGCCCACTGGGGCCCAGTTTAACGCCCTTCCTGGATCTGGAGCTCTCTGTGCTGCGGCGTCTGGGTCCTGGCCCCTGCCCGAGGGCCTCATGCCCTGGAGCACCTCAGACCCTTCCCGCAGGGGGCAGTTACCCTCTGAGGCTCCGCTGTGCCGGGAGCTTCCAGTGGAGGGGAAGGGGACTGCCCTGTCCCCGGTGAGACTCAAGGGTCCTCTCGTCTGAGGCCACACCCTGCACACCTGTGCGTGTCGCTTGCCGAGATGCATCACCATTGTTCATGTGTCAGCCTCTCGCTGTCCAGGCGGCGTCCTGGTGGCAGGAGAGAGCACTGAGGGTCAGGATGGCCTGGCTGTGAGCCCAGTCTCCACGGTGTCTGGCTGTGTGACTGTGGGCAGGTGACTTAACCACTCTGAGCCTGATCCGTCCCCTGTCCAAGGGCACGCCCTGCCTGTCCTGCCGGGTGCCGAGCGTGCATTCAGTTGTCGAGAAGCAGTCACTGAGCGCCAGCCACGAGCAAGCCCTGGCGGGTACAGCACATGTCCAGCTCTCTCATTTGGTCCAGGTCATCCCCACTTTCCCAGCCTGACAAGGAACCACACAGGTGACAGTGGATTAAAAACAGCTTTCCATGGGCCAGGGGCCAGGTGTGATGGAAGCAGCGTCAGCCGCGGGGCTCGGCCACCGCAGGAGAACGAGCTCCCTCCTTGACACCCAGTCCTGGGAGCAAGCAGGACTGAGACTTTACCAGGTTTGGTTTGGTCAACAAACACTTGTCCCGTCGATGACAGGGCACCGGCCACGTTGACACCCACCGCTCTCACACTCCACGCGGTGGCTACAGCTGGGCCTGCGAGGCGGGGGAGCTGGAGGACCTCCCAGCACCCACAGCTCCTGAGAGGCAGGGCTGGGACCCAGCCAGGAGTTTGCTCGGAACCACCACGCTCTGCTGTCTTCCCGCATTAATGACACTCCTAAACGAGTTTCTAACCCCTCTTCCATGCCGCAAACCCCTAACGCGCTCATGCGGACCTTCTGCTCCTTAGGTAGGGAACTGTTTCAGCCAGCGTCCTCTGGAGACACAGGATTACAGGAGGTAGGCAGGGCAGCAGGTGGATGGACAGACAGACAGACAGAGACCTGTATTAAGAGATGTATTTCAGGAATTGCTCATGGAACTTGCGGGTGGGCAAGTCTGGAATCCCAGGGCAGGCCAGCAGGGGGACCGGGCCAGAGGTGACTCTCCGGGAGCCTCGGGCCTTCCTCCTCGGGCCTCCCGCGGATGGGCTGAGGACCCGGCAGCACGCGTGGAGGGCCACCTGTCCTCGACGTCAGCAGGCGGCAGAGGGGTGCCACATCTGCAGAATGCCACATCTGTGCCAGGCAGCCGGGCGCCATGCCTGGCCAGGCGCGCACAGAGTGGGAAAGGAGCTGCTTGTCTGGCCTGGGGCCCGGAAGCAGTGTCCCTGCGAGTCACTTGAGGGTCCACCTTGACTCAGCAGCCCAGACCTTCCTTTCTGAGTGCTGGGCAGTGCAGGGCTGACTACGGGATGGGGGCGCCTCCTCCCAGTGGGGTCCTGTGCTTTCCGGAGCGGCCTCCAGACCCCGAGAATGACGGTACAGCAGAGTTCGCTGGAGCAGTAACAGCCCATCTGTGGAATGTGCCTGAGAAAGAAGGGCCCCGCAGCTGCTGAAGACCCTGCTTTGTTTAATCTCATCGGACCGGTCTGATGAGAACCTGTTAGACTGTGGTGAGGGTGCAGGGTCCCCACTGTGCGGGTATGTGTGAAAGATGGGTCTGCACCAGCACCCAGGGCTCCAGGGACCTGAGAAGTCAGCAGCGATTCAGCACTTAGGGACATGGCATGGTTCTAGGGCCTGATGTCTAGGGCAATCCAGGAGGGCCCCCTGGAGGAGGGGACATTTGAGCTGGGACCTGTAGAATGAGGAGGAGCCACTGTGTGGAGTGGGGGAAGAGCACTGCAGGCCCTGGGGTGGCAAAGGGCCTGGCATGTTCCAGAAGCCATAGATGGCAGAGGTCGGGCACAGTGCCCCGCGTCCCCTGTGGTTACTGGCTAGCGTTCCTTCGATGAGCGCTTGCTGTGAGCCAGAGGTGAGTCATTCCTGTGTCGTGTTTTCAGGGAACCTTTGCCACTTGGTCCAGGTCACAAAGTCAGTGCTTCGTTTCTCCAGGTCACAGGTGTCCCCTCTGCAAAGCCTTCCTGGGTCTGCCCTGGCCCCTCAGCCCTCAAATGGACTTACCTGCTTTCTGACCTGCCTCCCCACCAGGTGGGAGAGCTCTGCAGGGTGAGGGCGGCCTGATCTGGTCAACACCAGTGTCCCCACACCTGGCACCCCCAGGTGAGTGGAGAGAACAAAGCATGCGGGGGCACCGCCCTGCACAGCCCCTCTGCGGTCATGGTCCAGGCCACTCCCGTGCCTCCAAGCACCACTCTGGCTCCTGGGCAGGGGAGATGTGGGCCCGCCCTGCCTGCTGCCCGGTGCCCAGGGAACCATGTACAGGGCACAGTTCAGTGGCCGCTGGAGCTGCCCCTGCTGTGAAATTTCCGGAATTTCTCATGCTGGTGTGAAACCCAGCCATTACAGAAACCAAATCACGTAAACTCAGGATGGAGTCAATTCTATGTAAAGCAAAGGTATAAATACTCAGAACTCGCCCCTCCATTTCCCACGGCGAGGTCGCTACGCCTGCTGTGTGTGTGGTGGAACGTTCCGCACCTGTGTGCCACGGCCCCTTCTCCCAGCTCTGCTCTCGGTGACGTCATGTGGACAGCCGGAAAGTGGCCGTGGTGTGGAGGGGGGCCTGAGGGCTCTGGGAGCCTTCGGGAGGGGTGGCGAGGGAGAGGCTTCCCGGAGGGGAGGAGCGGAGCCCCTCGTAGGAGTTGCCCGGGTGACTAGGGAGGGGCTGGCTCTCCAAGCAGAGGAAGAACGGGTCACAGCCCTGCCCTGCTTACTCCCACTTCACAGACATCACGACTGAGCTCACGGTCCTCAGCGCAGGAACGGAGCCAGGACCACAATCCTGGGCTGTGTGGTCCTGGGTCGGAGGTCTTTGCAGGACACTGCCCTAGAGGGTCCCCCATAGGCAGACCCGCCAGCAAAGCCTGTGGGCCCTGCCGTGGGAGGCCGGTGCACCCCAGGAGTGGGCTGTCCCTGAATGAGGCTGACCAGCCCCTGTGCAAAGACACCGCGCCCTGGGCTTCCTTCCTGCTCAGGAAGGAGCTGGGCTGTGCCTGGCTTTGGTGGGTACCTGGGGGTGAGAGGGTAAGGCCACCCTCCTCCTGGGGAGCCTTCAGGAACCAGGGGCCAGGGGAGGGGCCCGGGGGCATCTGTGCAAGGCCCTGTCCCACGTGCTACGGCAAATTCATGGGGCAGCAAAAAGAGCCCTGGCTGGGGGAGGTGGATGACTCCGCCTCGTGACCTTGATCGAGTTTAGCTCGAATGCCAATTTCGCAGCTGCCACAAGCAGGGCCCCTAGAAGGCAGGGGAGACTCAGACAGGTGAGGTGGGACGCTCGGCCACGGGGCCGGAGCCAGAGGGGTGCACAGACCCCTCGGCCAGCAGGTCATTCCTCATTGACCCTCCCCCAGCCCGCGGAGCCGGCAGGCTGCCTAACTGTTCTCACAGATGAGGACACAGGACCAGGCGGTGTGTGGGGGGGGAGGTCCCTGCTGGCCCCACGACTGCCCTGAGCCTGAGGGGTCCCAAACCCAGCTTCCATCAGCTGCTCCAGAGGCTTGTGGCAGATACAGGTTCTTAGGCCCTGTGCCACTGAGCCGACCTTGGTAGGTTTCGGGGCCTTTTGGTTCTCAGATCTGACAAGCACCCCAGGTAATTGATAGGCCTGCAGGGCCGAGAACTCAGCTGGGACCCCAAGCAGCCTCCCCTTCCTCCCTCCGGGTCCCACCCTGCCTTCCCGGCAATGGAGTGGCTCCTTCTCGCAGCAGGAATGTGGGAGCAGGTGGGCGGAGCACCCCCACCCGCAGAGTCAGGATGGCTGAGGGTCCCGCGCTCTGGCCTGGGCTCGCCCAACCCATCGCTGAGCAGGGCACTGTAGGTCCCACCGCAGAGTCATCAGGATGGCTGAGGGTCCCGCGCTCTGGCCAGGCTCGCCCAACCCATCGCTGAACAGGGCACTGTAGGTCCCACCGCAGCGGAGCAGCGGAGGGCGGCTGGGCATCTCTGAAGGCCTGGTCCTGCTTCCTTCCGCTGCCCCCCGCCCCCCGCCTGGCTAGTTTTAGGCACCAGGGACCTATGGCCTTGTTCATATCTGTTCACCGCCCCCCAGCCACACCCCAGGGCCCCCCATCTCTGGCATGTCCCAGGCACCCAGTCAATATTTGCTGAATGCCAGTGGGAGCGATTTCTTTTTCTCCTTCCTTTTTCGCGTCTCCGTTGTCCCATAGTCACTGGAAAGGCTGTGACTTGGTACCTGGACAGGGTGCTGCTGTGTGAAGTGACGGTTCTGAATCTCTGTGGACTGGGTGTGGATTCCTCAGCCACCAAGAGACCCCAGTGTCCACACTGCTTTTCCTGGTTCACCAACACGCACTTTCTCTCCTCATCGTCACACCAACCTTTAGTCGGAGTACTTTTGCTGTGAAATGCAGGAAAGCACACTTTTTTTGTGCAAGAATTGGTGGGGTTTTTTTTTATAATTTTTTTTTCTTTATTGATTTTGGAGAGAGAGGAAGGGAGAAGTAGGGAGAGATAGAAACATCGATGAGAGAGAACATCGTTTGGCCGCCTCCTGCATGCCCCCCACTGGGGATGGGGCCCACAACCTGGGCATGTGCCCTGACCCGGAATTGAACTGGCGACCTCTTGGTGCATGGGTCGACGCTCAACCACTGAGCCACACCGGCCGGGCAAGAATTGGTTTCTTTCGTTGTCAGATTCACAGACAGTAAATCGCGGCCCGTTAATCATTCTGGAGAGTATCGTTCAGCAGCACTGAGCGTGGCCACCACTCTGTGTGACCGTTACCAGGAGAAGCAGGGCTCCGGGTGCTCTGGGGCAGAGAATTTCCTGAGACCCCGTGGGAGGATGGGTTTCGTGGAAAGCTTTATTGATGATGCAGAATTAAGGGGTTCCCTTCCAAGGTCTCACCTCTGTCCGTCTCGCCGTGGAAGAAGTCCACTCTTGTCTTCAGTGGGGCCAGGACCAAGGCCACTGCCTGGAGTTCCTGCCCCGTGTTAACGTCCAGGCCAGTCCGGCATCAGGCTGGCTTAGCTTGTGTTCCCAGCTGCAGTCCCTCGTGTGTGGGGTCTGCAAGACCACGGTCATGTGGCTTCTTAAGGCCATCTGGCAGGTGGGTGCAGGGCTGAGTGCAGGTCTCTCTCAGTGGCTGACACCCACTGGCCCTATCATGAGTGCTAACTGTATTGACTCATTCATCCCCACAACTCCAGGGGGGATACCAGGGCCACCCCATTGCACCGGCGAGTGGCCTGAGGCTCTAGAGGCCAGCTGGCGTTGGTGCCCTTGACCACCACACTGTGCAACCTCTCCGTGGGCCCCAGCTGAGGAGCGGGGCTCAGAGACAAAAACCTTATCGCACAGCAGAGGCCGGGCACGGGGGATTCGAATGCAGGTCTGGGCCCTGCCTGGCTTCCTTACTCGCTTTCCGCGACTCATCTTCCTTGTCTGTGAAATGGGCCATAATGAACCACCTGCCTCCTCCTCTCAGATGGCACCATGGGAATTTATGATGTGAGCATGTGAGCAAATCCAGGGACCCCGCTGTTTCCAGGCAGGTGGAGTCCTGGTCCCAGGGGCGCTATGACCTCGGTTCCCAATGGGAGATGCGCGTGTGGGCAGCGAGGGTCCTTAACCGAGTCTCTTTCCTCTGGGCTGTCAGCTGCAGAATGGGAAGGATAGGGCTGCAGGGGCCCCTGGGGGACAGGAGGCCACCCAACCACCCAAACCACAGTCCTGCCTCTGGCGGCCCCGTGGCGTGCTGCAGTTACTGACCGCTGACCTCCGGTTTTCCCTTTTTATTCGAAGAGACACTTGTCGCCGGAGGAGTTCCAGGAAGTGTTTGGGATGAGCGTGGAAGAGTTTGACCGCCTGGCCCTCTGGAAGAGGAACGACCTCAAGAAGAAAGCCCTGTTATTCTGATGCCTGCCCGGGCACCTGGCCACACGTACTGGTGGCAGAGCTGCGGCACCGGGCGGGAGCCACGCGAACCCCTCCTAACTGCACTGGCGCTGGCTTCTCTGTGTCCACAGGGCTGGTGGGGGCACCTGGGGAGGGCGGGGGGCGGGGGCGGGGCGGGAGCAGGAACCACAGCAGGTGCACCTGCCACACGCGCCTGCCGTAGTTTAGGGCCCAGATGCCTTGCTTTGCACCACCCCTTCCCCCGCTGCGCTTGGCATCAGGGAGATGCTGCAGAGTGGCCGTCCCAGGAGAGGGGGGACATTTAGACAACCCCAGCCCGCCTTCCTAGGCCCTTGGGCCACAGAGGTGACCAGGATATGAGATTGAAGGAGGCTTGTCAATGACAGGCACTGACACAATCTTTAGGGGGCACAGGGTTCCCAGTGTCCGCTGGCCCCACCTACCTGCCCAGCCCGGGAGGCACAGCCTTGCACACAGAGGGTGCTGGCTTGCGGCCCTGCAGCTGGGGTGCCCAGGGCTGTGCCAAGCGTGGGGTGCACATGTTTTGTGGCCGGTTCTGACAAGTCTCTTTTTAGGGACAGATGTCAACCTGACAGGGTGCCTTCCTCCAGGGCCCTCCGTGCACTGCGTTCTTCCAGATCATCCCTAGATGCCTAAATGATATCTCTAAAGTAACACAAAGGTTTTATTTTGTTAAAAAGCCTAGCCTGCTTCCGCGTGAGAGGACATAGGGAGAGTATAGTTTTCCAGTCCCGCGAGGCGGCGCCTCCAGCCTTAGTCCACCGTCAGAGCTGTGTGGTCTCGGTTCTTGGTGTGTCCCCGGTACGTGCGACCCTCGTCTGTTTGCTTTCTGCTCTTTTTTCTTTCGTACCTGTCACACAGGTGCCCTGAAAGGCAGCCCCCTCCCCCCAATAATGCTGTTTGTGAGTACGTGTGCAGTCTGGATCCACGGTTATTTCCTCGCTGTTATTTTCTGAGTCTTGGCGAGGAAAAACCTCCCTGCCAGCCTGAGTGCCCGAAACAAGGATTTCCGTGTGCCCAGCCTAGTACCCATGTGCTTTGGGGGTATAGCCAGCGGTCCCCACCTCCCCGCGGTAGGACACGAACATGTGGCCCCGGGTGCAATGCCTCGTGGGTGGTCCTGAGATAGACACCAGCGTTCACACTCGGGGACGGAAGCTGGGGCACCTGTCCGGTCTGTCAGGGCCGCAGAGCGCCCCTCCGAAAGGCCCGCTCTGCCGTGAGGGGCGGGTTGGGTCTGGTGCCTGTCGCAGTGTCTGTGAATGAAGTGCGTCGAGAGGCTGGTGCAAACCAGACAGGTGTCGCCACGTCTGTTCCCAGTGTTCCGTGGAGCTGCGTCTGTGTGTCCCGGCGTCCCCGCCCGTGAGTCAGTGTTACTCAGCTTCCTCCCGGCCCCTCAACCCCCCACGTCCTGTTGCGCACCCGGCTTCTCGCCAGCCCGTCTTGGCCAGGGAAGGGGAAATTCAGCACCTAACACGCTTCCTCCCACTCAGCGATCTGAGCCTGAGCAACTGGAAACCCCCACTCCTCGTTCGTGCAATGTCGTGTGGGCCCCGGGAAGCTGGGAAAATAAAGGACGATGTGTTATAACCTGCGAAGTTCCCAGCCGTTCTTGGAACGAGCAGCATTCCTAACGGGCGCCCCCTTCTGCGGGCGGTGCGGGGGAGGGGCTGCCCACGGCCGACACTGGTGTGTGCGGAGGAGGGCTGTGTCCTGAGGGGCAGGACCGGTGGCAGCATCGGAGGGCCGCAGGCTTCGGACCCCTGCTTGCTCTGAGCTTGTCTCCCGGGCCTCAGGTGCCGACGGTGGGAGCTGTGAGAGCTGACACCTGCCCCAGGCAGCCTGGGGACCCGAGCAGCCTGACAGCAAGACTGACCGCTGCCTGCGGGCCGGCCTGGGGGAGGCCCCAAACGCGCCCCAGGGCTCAAGGGACGCCCCAGGTGCTGCCCAAACTACGTCTTGACTGATACAGTGTTTCTGGAGCCCGATGAGGGGAAGGGCATTGCAGGCAGAGGGAACAGCAGGAGCAGATGCACTGAGGCTGGAGACAGCCCCCCCGGTTCTGGAAACTTCCACATGGCTGAGGAAGGGGAGAGAGAGCAGGCAGGGCCCCTCACCCACAGTCAGCCCAGCGTGTCGGGGATTCAGTGTTTCATGACCTGTCTTTGTTCGGGTTAATAAAGTAGTAGACCGGGGCTTTAACCAACACACTCCTCGAAGCTCTGGAGGGTAAGGCCAAGGGCCAGGCGCCAGCAGGGTCAGGTTCCGGTGAGGACTCGGTCCCCGGCTTGCAGACAGCCACCTCCTCCCCGAGTCCTCTTCTTGTCTATCTCACTTTGTAGGGACAAGAATCCCATCACAAGGGCCCCGTCCTCGGGACCTAGTCGCCTCCCCAGGGCCCGCTCCCAAGCCGTCACCCTGGGGCTGAGGCTTCAGCACAGAAATGGGGAGGAGGGGCACAGACTCACATCCTTAGCCATCTGTAATCCCATTCCAGTGACGTTCTGACTCGTGAACTTTGGGTTTTTCTCCCCAAAAGCCTATCCACGCAATCTGCCCCGTCTTACTTAGTAAATGGCCCCACTGTACCCTCAGTTACCCAGGCCAGAAACCAGCCGGTTTCCCTCAGCCCCGAGGACGGCCCAGCAGAAGCCCTGGCTCCCACCCTAAGCATCTCTGCGTCTCCTCGTCTCCGCAGAGACCACTGTGGAATCCCCCAGGACGGAAAAGATTCTGAGAGTGGGAGGTGGCACTGTTACCAGTGACCCTGGGACACGGGCCAACCAGCACATGGGGTCCCTCCAACCCTGCTCCAGGCCGCCCTCATCTCTCCTGGACGAACCCAACAGCTTCCCATTCCGCCTCCCTGTTCCCACTCTCACCTCCCATAGGTCGTTTCCCACCCGACAGCCAGAGGACACTGAAAACATCAATAAGGTCACGCCACGTTCCCCATAGCCGCCTTCGACGGCCCCCACTCGCCACCCCCACCTCGTGGGCTCCTGGCGTCTGTCCCCATGTCGCAGCCACGCTGCTTTTCTTTCCACACCTGCCGTTTGCCACCAGGTTCTTCCTCTGTTCACTGATGCTTCCCACCACCGAACAGGAAGCCCAAGAGGCTGACGGTCCGATGCCAGCGCTCTGTGACCTGGGAGTGTCACTGGCTAGGTGGTGACGAGACAGGAGCCCGTGTGGATGCTGTGCTCGGCCCGAAGCTTCCTGTGACGGTGACAGCGCTCTTACCCACGCTGCCCAGCACGGCAGCCTCCTGAACTGTGGCTGTGCGACTGGGGGGACGGAGTTTTACATTTTAATTAAAGTTAAGTTTCAGGAGCCAGTGTGGCTAACAGCTGCAGGGTAGACAGTGTGGCTGTGTTAGAAATGTCTACCGCCGTGACCTGATGCCCACAGGGGCCCTGGGGTCTGCCATGCTGTCCAGCCACTTCCTGAGCACCCATCTGCGCCTGGCACTGCCCTGGGTGCTGGAGGTGTGCACAGCGCAGCCCCCCTCCAGAGCTCACGTCTGCCACTGAGCCTCAGTTGCCCAGGTTCCAAGGACCCACCCACAGCCACAGCTGGCTCAGTTCATTTTTTTTTTCAATCCTTACCCGAGGATATTTTTCCATTTATCTCAGATAGAGTGGGAGGAAGGGAGAAGGAGAGAGAAACATCGATGTGGGAGGGACACATCGACTGGTTGCCTCCTGCACGACCCCAACCAGGGCCGGGGACTGAACCTCAACCGAGGTACATGCCCTTGATGGGAACTGAACCTGCAACTCTTTGGTCTGCGGGCCGGAGCTCTAACCGCTGAGCCAAACCGGCCAGGGCGCACAGCTGGCTCAGTTCTGCATGCCAACCTTAGAGTCTGCCCATGGCACCAACCTTCCCGAATCATCCCCAGCCGGAGTGTGTCAGGAGCCCCAAGACAGGTGGGCAGGGAGATGCCAGCGCCTGCAGGCCTCCTTTGTGGGCCCTTCTGCCCGCGTAGCTATGCATGCCAAGCCACCTAACTCTCAACCCAAAGCTTCAGACTTCACTGCGGTGGAGAAAGAGGGCGCGGCAAACCAGCAAGCCCTAGCGGTTGGCTCAGAGTGACACGTACCACCTTCAGGAGGCCTATTGGCCAGAACTAGTCCCACGACCCCACCAACTGCAAAGGAGTCTGGGAAGCAGGGCACCCACGTGTCAGAGAAGGCCAGCAGTGTTGGCGAGCAGTCTGAACGCTGCCGCCGAGGCTCCATCCAGCCCCCACGGTCAGGTCCCAGTGCCTTCCGCGATTCTTGTACGGATCCCGTGGAGTACCCCAGCTGCCCGGGCCACCACCCCCTGTGGTGAGCTGCCCCCAGCACAGCGATGGGACCAAGGACAGTCCCTGAGCCCCTTGCTGAGTGGACTCCCTGGGAAGCCCGTGCAGTGGCTCTGTCCTGAGAGACGCGTTGTTCTGTGTGGAGGTCGCCACCCGATCAGACACACAAGGGGTCGGGGCAGAGAGGGGACAGAGAGAAGGAGGTCAGGAGGGGAGGAGGGTGAAGCGATGAGAGCACTTCTGACAGATTCGATGGCGGAGGTCAGTGCCCCCCAGTGACCGCCAGAGGCTGCAGGCTGTCACGGAACCAGGTTTCGTGATTGATAGTAGCTTCCTTTTCTCGACGACCCGGTGAGATTCACTGGTTCATTCAACACACAATTACTGAGTGCCTGTATGTCCAGGCAGCCTTGCGGGCTCTCAGGACACAACGGTGAATAAGACAGAGAAAAACCTGGAATTCATCTTCTTTTGGGGGTGGGAGGAGCCGGCAGACAACACAAGCGTCCGGGAGAGATAACCGCTCAGGAAGCACATTAAAGAGAGACAAGAAAGGATGCTGTTTATACAGGTGACAATGGAGCCAGTCCTGGGGGACGGGAAGTCCTTCTCCGTGGTGACAGGAAGGATGGAGGAAAGGAAGGCTGGAATGCGGCTTAGTTAGGGGCAGAAATATGCTCAGCATAAAAGTGAGGTCTGGGCCACTCATTTTAACCCTAAATTGTTTCGAGTTGAATAACGAATATCCACCAAGCACATCCGATGGAGCCAGGTACCGGTGCCGGGAGGTAAGTATGAATCAAGCATGCCGGGCCCAGAGGAGCGCACTGTGGCGTGGGAGACACACACCTGGAAACAGGTGTGAGGGCGCAGAGTGTGGAGTGTGATATCACAGGGCGGGCCGCTCAAGCTGCAGAGACGTGGCGGTGGAGGAACCAAGGATGCTTCCCGGGGAGCTGGGGCAGCTTTACAAAGGAGGTGACTTTTGAGCTGGGTCTTGCAGAATGAGTAGGAGTTTGCCAGGTGGGATCTTGAGCAGGAAAGAAACTGGAATATACTAGGTGCCTACTTGTGCTAGGCGATTGACACATACTATCTCATTTAATTCTCAGACAAATCCAGGGTGGTAGATATTATACCTATATTACTGTTAAGACTCCTGAGGCTCAGAGAAGAGACTTGCAAGGTCATGCAGGGGTCAGAGCCGGCTTTTAAGAGATTGTGGTTTTTTTAGTCTGAAACTTACGCTTCCTCCGTGACAGCACACCAGCAGCACATGGCGAGCCCAGTGTTTGCAAAGGCCCGGAGCAGAGCACACACGTGTCATGGTGGGGCCAGCTGGGAAGTGGTTCTTTTCCTGCCGGCCACGTGCACGGAGAAGGGGCGGTAGGTTTGGGAGGCGTTGGATCGACAGGTTTTTTTTTTTCTTTCAACAATATAAGACTGATATCTCATTGTCTTTTGACTTCCATTTTCTTCTGGTAAGAATTCATCTGTAATTTGTATTGTTATTTCCTAGAATATGATGTTTGTTTTCTATGGCTGCTTTTGAGATTTAAAAAAAAAAAATCAGTGGTTTTCAGCAGCAAGGGTAGGCAGCCTCAGAGATGCCCCCCCAGTGACCCCTGCTTCCTGGTCTCCCCACCCTGCAGGGGTCCCCTCCCCTTGAGTGTGGGCTGGTCGTAGACAGGGACAGTGGTGAGGTGTCACTTCCAGTATGGGGTTACAGAAAGCTCGGGCTTCCCTCCCTGGCGCCCTCACTCCCTTGCAGTTGTGAGTTGCCCCCTGTAGGGTCTGCACAGGAAGCAGCTGGGGCCCGACAGCCAGGGAGGAGCGGTGGCCTGCAGCAGCCGCGGGAGGGACTTCGGGGAGCCTGCAAGCCTTCATGGGAGTCCACAGCTCCACCCATGACATGTTTATGTTTAATTTTTTTTTTATTTTTATTGATTTTTAGAGAGAGAGGAAGGGAAGGGAAAGAAACATCGATGTGAGAGCAGCACAGCGATCAGCTGCCTCCTGCACGCCCTGTACCGGGGGTTGAGCCCGGAGGCCCGATATCCCGACCAGGAATTGAACCAGCAACCTTGCGGTGCACGGGACGATGCCCAGTCCACCGAGCCACAGCAGTCAGGGCCCACTCAGGGTTTGACTGCAGCCTTCAGAGGCCTTGAGCCAGAGGCGACCAGTGAAGCTGTGAGATAATGAATGTCAGTCGTTTTAAGGCGCTAGGTTTGGGGTCATTTGTCACGCAGCAACAGGTGACGACGACAGCAGGCCTTTGGGCTTTCACCGCATCCTGAGCTGACGTCATGTCCCAAACCGGGCCCAGGTTTCCCACAGGTGCCTCGCTGCCACGGTTGATCTCTGCCCCCTCTGGGCCCTGGAATCTAGGAAGCCTGCGTTAAAGTGTCATGGAGAGGCAGCTCACTGGGCATACAAACAGCTTATCATTTGTGTTTTCCTCAAGAGAAATGTTACTGGCAGAGTCTGGGAAGAGGTCTCGGGTCACTAAGCCACCAACTTCCCCTTCACGGTAGCACATGAGATCAGGGGTTTCCACCGGGTGCTGGTCCAACTCTTAGGTCCGTACAGCCTGATTTACTTTCCCATCGAAGGAACACTCTGCATCAGCACGTCGGTGGTGGCTGGGAGGGACTGGACTTATTTTCTGAGGTCATAAGAGGTCTCCACATTTCAGGTTCGCAGAGGGAAAGCATTCTGGAGAGCTGTGACACATGCCTGGACTGGTCACCGAGTGGAGAGTTTCTTGGCTCAAACAGGTTGACCACTGATGAGGAAGTAGTATCAGGCTGAGTTATTAATTCACACATGTTTGTTGAATGCCTATATACTTCAGTTAGGAATTCTGTGTCACAGAAAAATTGACTAACAGTGGCTTAAACAAATAAAGGATTTGTGTGTGTGTTTTTTCCCTACCTAATAGAGAATCTGGAGGGAGTGGACTGGGGGGTCTTGATTCAGAGGTTCAAGGGTGCAAGAGTCAGAATCTCTCTGATTTCGACTTTGCTCGTGGTTGTGAGATGACTGCTACAGCTCCAGACATCACGTGTGTGTTCAAGGTAGTAATCCCTGCTGCTGAGGAAAAGCAGTATCAGCTGTCCATGCCTTTCCCAGAGAGCAAAATCTTCCTTGGAAACCAGTGGTGTGCTCATCAGTCTTCAGTTACTGGCATTCTGGGGGATGGCAGGAAGGAGGACAGTCCTGATTTGTCGCAGTTGCCAATTTCTGTGGTATAAATTCTCCTACCATATCTGATTTCAAACTACCAGAATGACGTTGGCTGCGTAGGTGGGAAGAACGCCAGTAGCACACCATCATAGAGCATTTCTATCATGCAGTTATAGTACATGCGAAATTCTTCAAAGCACAGATAATTGTAAACTAGTAAAATAATTAGGAAGTAATTTTGAGTATTATCTTTGTTTATAATTTTTCACTGTAAGTTTATATAACTTAATTGTTAAGTAAAGACTAACTGTGTTTAACAACTGACTTGCAAAATTCCTGAACAATAAACACTCAGTTCTTGTGGTCTGGTCCAAATTGGCTCCAGGACACCGCGGCCAGAAACCTTTCAGCCAACTTCCACTACAGTCTCACTGGCCAGGGCACTGTCACACGGCCACCTCGCGCTCTGAGGGAAGCTGGGAAGTGAGAAGGTAGCTCTTTGGGTCTCCGTAGTGGAACGCGGCCAGGGAAAGCGGGACAGAAAGGAGAGCAGGGCCAGCCAACCAGCTGACTGGTTGGTGTATCAGTGGCCTGAGAACAAACGTTGCTGGGCATTTGGAAGACAGCAGTGAGCAAGACAGACTCCATTTGTGTTCTCATGGGGCTTTCACGCTCAGGGCAGGAGAGATTTTAAACAAATAAGTATGATGGTGACAACTGGCAGAAAAAAGTCCAGGGTGCTATGAATGTGTAATGGGGAGGGAACCTAGGTGGTTGTATTTGTTTTTTTATTGTTTCATGACAAACAACCACAAACATAGCAGCTAAAAACAATGCCCTCATTTCTAAACTCAGTTTCTGCGAGGCGGGGCGGGTCACATTTCAGCTGTGTCCTCTGCTCGGGGCGCACCAGGCTTCACTTAACATTTCAGTAGCTTGCGTCCTCCCTTGGAGCCTTGACTGGGGTCAAGTCTACTTCCAAGCTCATTCAGGTTGATGCCAGAATTCATTTCCACGGGCCTGCGTGACTGGGGCCCAGCTTTTTGCTGGCTGTGGACTGGAGGCTGAGGTCAGGTCCCACAGACCATCCACCAGGTGGGCTCCTCACAGCATGGCAGGTGACTTTTTCAAAGCCTGTGAGAACTTCTCTGTCTAGTTTGTTGAGAGGAATTGTTATGTAATGTAACCTGACCACGGAGTGACATCCCATCTCCTCTGCTGCATCGTATTGGCTAGAGGCGGTCACAGGTTCTGCGGGGGGCTTACTGGGGGGAGGGGGGTCACCTTGGGGTGTGTCTACCACAATTATATTCAGTGCAGGGTGGCTACAGAGCCTTCCTGGGGAAAGCCACATTTAGGGTGAGACTTGAAGGGTCAGTAGGAGTTGGCCAGATACAGAGAGAAAGCATGTCAGGCAGAGGGCAGCACATGCCAAGGTCTGAAGCCTGGAGTGCCGTCCTTATAGTGAGGACTTCACTCCCTCAGATTCCTTTTCCTGACCTCTGAGTACACCCCAAACCACACTGGGACCCTGGCTGGAGAGGGCTGAGGGAGCTTCTTATGTTCGTGCAGGAGTTTGGCAAATCAGATTGGAAGCCAGGCTTCCAGTGGTGTGTCTGAGTGCTGAGTGCTGAGTGTGTGTGTGTGCGTGTGTGTATGAGTGCATGTGTGTGTGAGTGCATGTGTGTGTGAGCGAGTGTGTGTGTGAGTGCATGTGTGTGAGTGCATGTAAGTATTGTGTGAGTGTGTGTGAGTGAATGAGTGTGAGTGCATGTGTGTGTGTGTGAGTGAATGAGTGTGAGTGTATGTGTGTGTGTGAGTGGGTGTTGTGAGTGCATGTGTGAGTGTGTGTGTGTGTCTGCAGGGAGATGGGGATGGGGTTTGCTCCAGTCACTGCCAAGACCTTACACATCCATCCATGCATCCATCCATCCACCCTATCAGCATCCCCTGAGTGCCTGCAGGGTGCCTGGGCCTGTTCTGCGCAGAGATGGATCAGACCCCTGCGTTGTCCTAGAGAGGCCACCCTTCAGATGGAAAGCTGCTGTGACTGAGGTAGCAGTGAGCGGGTGGAATTGCAGACGACTGCAGGGGGCGAGGGAAAGAGAGCACCTGAGGACGATTTCAGGTTTGAACCTGAGCCACTGTGTGGATGGAGAGGCCATGGACTGAGCCGGAAAGAATGTGGAGCAGCAGGTTGGGGGCGTTGAATGAAGCACTTTGTTTTGGCCCTGGCAGGTTTCAGATGCCTCCTGGGTGTCTAGCCGGGAATCCAGGAGAGGTCAGGACTGGGGATAAGGATCTGGCAGCGACCACAGTGTGTTTAAAGCCTGGGAGGGTGTGAGATTTCCCATATGAGCCCCATGGTGAATAGGAGGGTGTCTGGCTCAAGCCATGAGTCAGTCACCCCAACACCCCAACAGGCAGAGGTTGGGTAGAGAAGGGGAATCCCGGATACTTCGGAGGAGCTGCTGGAGAGGTAGGGAAGACCCAGTGCGGGGCCACATAATGCCTACAGAGCAAATACTGTGATGAGGACAGAGGTCAAAGGTGATGGTGGTGCTCGGATACATGGGGTGACGGGAGGAAAGGAGGGCATTTCGGGTAGGAATAGCAGAGCCACAAAAGGTTTGACACGGGAAAGGGTGGCCGCTGGGCTCCTGGTTCCTTTTTCAAGCGTTAAAGTGACCCTGAGAAGTCTCTGGTCCTGCTTGAAGGAGCTCCTTTAGGGAGGGAGCGTTTGCCTCCACTCCTAATGCACCTCCCAGGAGCGCTAAAATGTTTGTTGAATGAATAAAAGATAAACGAGTAATTGGGACTCTGTGACTTGGGGCGGCATTCGACCTCGCTCCTTGAGCCTCAGTTTCCCTTTAGGTACAGCAGGCCAAGCCTACAAATTTGGGTTCTGGGTTTGGGATGAGCACGGCCGGCTGAGCGGATTCCAAGTGGACGTTATACTCGGCCTCCGGGGATTGGGCCGCGGACCGGGCAGCTCCTCAGTCTGGCCCCCCCGCCGGCCGCAGAACCGCCCCCGCAGCCCCGCCCCACCTCCCTTTGTTTCCCTCGGCCACGCCCCCTCCGCGCATCTCCCTCACCATTGGTCGGGGGGCGGGCCCTGAATGCCGGGTGCCGCCGGGGGCGGAGCGGAGGGGCACGGGCGGGGCGAGTGCGCCTGCGCGGTGCTTGAGTCCGGCCGTAGTAGCCTCGCGCCGGCTGCTGCTCCGCGGAGCCCGAACCCGAGCCTTAGACGGAGACGGGCTGAGGCTGCGACGGAGGCGGCCCCGCCCCGGGGCTCCATTGTTGCGGCGGCCGCGGCTCTGCCGGCTGCTCGGTTCCGACCCACTCGGCCAGGGCGCCGGCGGCAGGGAGCGAGCGCTGCCGAGGCAGCGGCCTGAGGTGAGGCGTCGGGCGGCGGGGCGGGGGTGCCGGCGGGCCGGGTCCCTGGGAGGGCAGGGGTCACGGGGCCGGGCGGGGTGCTCGGCCGGGTGGGGGGGTCCAGGGACCGAGCGGGGGTCCCGGGGCCGGAAGGGGGTCCCAGCCGGGCAGGGGTCCCGGTCCGGGAGGGCGGGGGACCTAGGGCGGACGGGGGTCCCCGGGAGGGCAGGGGTCGCGGAGCCGGCGGGGTCCCGGGCGGGCGGGGTCCGGGGATGGGCGGGGGTCCCCGGGCCCGCGGGGCAGATCTGAGCGGGGCGCCGCGGGGTCGCTGCTCGAGGTGGCGGCCGCCGCCCTGGGCGACCGCGGGGCTGGCGCAGGGACCGGACCGCCCGGGCCATCGCGCGTCCGCGCGCCGGGTATTGTTTGGGCCTCGGGGTGACACCGAGGGGGCTCCGCGCCCGCTGCGACCCTGCGTGGACCCGCGCGCAGGGGGCCTGGTCACCCGAAAAGTTGGGTGCGCTGACTCGGACCCCGCTCCCCCCACGGTGTGGCTGTTTCCTGTTGTCTGTGTGTCCCCGAAGGTAGCTCGGCGTGGGCCCTCGCGCGTGGGGCCCTGGTCATCCTGCGAATAGGAGACTCTGCCCCCCCCCCCCCCCGTGGTATGACTGGTTCACTGGGTCTCATTGAGGGTGTCTGCTGGACCCTCGATAGTGGGGGTCCTGGCCACCCTCAGAGGGGGATCCTTGTCCTCCAGACTGGTTCACGGAGTGTTTGTGTGTCACCGAGGGTGGCTTTGCGTGGACCTGCTTGTGTGGTGCCCTAGCCCTCCTGCGAGTTGGGGGGCCCTGCCCCGTCCCCTCCCCACGCGGCTTGTCCAGTGTGAACCCTGGCCTGTCCCCCGACGTGTATGTGTGTGGGGCGCGTGCGCGCGGCTTGGGGCTCTGTGTGTTGAGGGGTCCTTGTGAGGGTCCTGGTGCCCGTCGGGGTGTCGCGGGCTGTGCGCAGGGGCGCCCTTGGCCTGGGTAAGACCGCCTGCCTGCTCTTTTATTTATGGTCTTATTTGCCAAATGAGCAGAAGCGGGGAGCGGCTGGGCTGGCCACAGTTCCGGGGACCCGCCTCTCTCCCCGGCGGGCCCCTGGGGAGTGCGGGGCTGTCACCGCGCCCCGGGATGGCTCTTTGGGCCGCCGCGTTTCCTGCTCTGGCCAAGCTTGGGCCGGCGGGAGCCGGCTCTGATTGGAGGGAGCCAAGCCCCTCTGCCCCGCGCTTCTTGATTTCTTCCGTTAGGATTGGGAAGAAAAAAAATCTGGAAAAGCAGATTTAACTTTGCAGCTCTCAGCCTGGAGAGTGCAGGAAACTCTCCCAGAATTTGGCGGGCTGGAAATGCATTTGAAGGAGGAGAATCCACACCCACGGAATGAGGCCAAGGCAGTTAGAATTGGAGGTCAGGTTTCCGAAGGGATAGCAAGGGTGAGGTTGTGGATGAGGATTTCAGCCTGGTGTCCAGGCCTGGCCGTACCCTGCAGGCTCTGTATCTCTCAGCCACTTAAATAATAAAGTGGAATCGTTCATTTACCCTTTCATCAAACTCATATAGAAAGCCATTATGGCCCAGAGAGGATTCTCTTCCCTGAGGGATGCAAAGTCCAAGACAGGCTTTCCCTTTTAGGAGTGCTGTGGTCTAAGATGGAAGTCTGGGCCAAGTAGCTCTAGTATCCAGACTGAAATTCTTTGTGAACGAGATGATGTATGAATAACGGGAATGCAGGATGAAAATGTCATAGACTCAGCTGTAGCTGTGAAGTCCAAACTTAGCATGCAGGCCCTTCATGATTGCCATCTGTGCCCTAACTCTCCCCATCCCTTCAGCCCAGCTGCAGCCACTCCAGCTCTGCTTACTCATTCTTAGGGTCTCAGTGTAGGTGGCACCTCCTCTCTGCATCCTCCCCTGAGAGCCTTACATCCCGCCCTCTGAGAGCTGTGTTCTTAAAGGACTGGTTCTTAGCCCTAGTACAGCTTGAGGCGCTCTGACAGAGGTGGGCACAGTTTGTGCCCAGAGCCGGGAGGAAGGAGGCAAATCTGAATGAGAAGGCCTTTTTCTATACCATGCAGTTAAGCAGTTTGTGTGATTTAGAATCTGCAGTTCCTCAGCTCTCCAGAGGGTTCTTAGGTTAATGTTTGCTATTACTTCCTAGTGTTTGTTGCTCAGTGCAGAGTACTTGATTAGAATTTATTGGGTCTAATTCTGGCTCTGGAATTAAGTCACTGTTTCTGCCACGCCATCGCTCCTGGCTTTGTTTCCTCACGGCTGAGGGTCTTAAACTAGGGAAGAACCTCTCAGCCTTAGACCTTTAATTCTTCCAACCAAATATAGCAGAGGGAAGTTCTCTTAGTGGCTGTGCTCCAAATAAGGGAGATCTTTGAAAATGTAGATTCTAAAGTGGAATTTTTTTTTTTCAAAGGGTGTATACTTGGTCTCAGAGTGAAGGGCTAGAGTCTTTGGTGGAAGCTTAAGCAGTTTGTTTTTTTTTTATATTGTCCTGCATAGTCTTCATAATTATGTTTTACTTGCGACATCTGTACTACATCCAACTGGTTTGATGGTTTCCTTAATGAAGTAGTTGGTGTAGAACCCTTGCCAGGGGCCTTTCATCGATCTTTTGCGTGTTGTATGAAGTCTTCCAACTGTAGCTTCTGTATGTCCCAATCTCTAACAGAGATTTTAATTTGGGGAGTCTGAAATAATGGAATTTTGGGAGTGTCTTGAGTAGGCGTACACAGTTTTATGTAATGGTTTAAAACATAGTTTAAAATGGTTACTTGCAAAAAAATTGTATGTTAAATGACTTAGAAAGCTCTAATTCTGAGGAATATAGTAGTTATCCTTTAAAATATTAATCTCCCTTCCAATTTATCTGTTTGGTAAGATGAGAATTTGGTGGGCTTGATTTTCTTAGCACCACACCCGTCTCTGCTGTTCTTATTTGGGTGATTAGAGGGATTAAAAATAGATGATAGCTGTTTGGTCAGGTAGTGATTCCACCGAATTACAATTTTCACTTAAATCAGTGGGATTTTTGTCATCTCTTAATTTAAGAAAAATGCTTTGTTTATGCGCCATGTGGTTTGTTTTGTCAGGGACCTTATTTTAGGAGGGGTCTTTAGAAACAACTGCATTTCTTTGTGGTTTTCTTAGATTGTGTTACTATCATGTTCTCACTGAAGCTTAACTAGTTAGTGCTTCTTCTGCACCGAGTATGTTTGATTGGGAGCAGGCCTGGTTTTTGTATGGATTGACTGACAAGGGTCTTTCGTGGAAGGGAGGGAATGCCTGGGATGGAGAAGGTTGAGTTTGAACTTCACTTTCAAAGTTGTCCTCTTGTTCTCTGCTGAAGGAAGACAGTAAACCTTATTTCCTCCCTGGGGCCCAGACAGCTTAATTCACCCACTTCAAAGAACTGATGGTACTTTTTTAAAAAAAAAAAATTATGATAGTCTATAAATCCCCCTTTCCCTTTAAGTATCTTTTTTTTAGAATTATATTCTTGTTGATTTTTTCTTATTTATTTATTTAAAATTTTTTTATTTTTGTAAGTATTAGAGATGTGTCCCCTTTTTTCTCCCACTGACCCCTCCTTCCCGCTCACATCCCCCTCCCTTTAAGTCTTATTTGCCTGGAAAGTAGAAGTTTAAAGCTACATTTTTTCTTAGACTATAAGCTGAAGTCTTTGTTGACCACTCCCCTCACCTGTCCCACATCACCTACCAAATAGTTTTCTCTTCTTTCTTTTCCATTGTTAAGTCCTTATCATGTGTGTGTGTGTTATTGAGGCTATCCCCAAATCTCTTTTGGGTGTTGACAGGATGTAAATATACATCATATAGTAAAGATAACTTCAGTTCTGTTGACAGGTGGCTTGGGTGAGGAAGTCGGTCCTCTAAGACTTTGTCCAGCCAAGTACTCTCTGAACTTCAGTTCCTTGCTTGTAGATTTGATGGTCAGTGATACCTGCCCTGTCTAGCTCAGGAGATTGTTCTGAGGATAAAGTGAAATTGTGAATGCAGTAGAATTTCATAAGTTGTAAAATGTTATGTTGCCAAGGATTTTTAGAAAATACTTAATTAAGAATTTAATGATGGGCATAGGCAACAGTACTGTGAAGTGGGGGTGGGATCGGGAGGAGGGTGTCAATGGGGGGAAAAGGAGAAACATCTGTAACAAAAATAAATTAATTAAGAAAAAAGAAAAAAAAACTCATGCACATAGATAACACTATGGCGATTACCAGAGGGAAAGGGGGGTGGAGGAGATGTAGGAGGGTAAAGGGGGGATAAATGATGATGGAAGGAGACTTGACTTGGGTTGGTGAATACACAGTACAGCATACAGATGATGTATTGTAGAATTGTACACCTGAAACCTGTATAATTTTATTAACCAATGTCACCCCAATAAATTCAATAAAAAGGAAAAAAGAGTAAAAAAAGAATTTAATGAATCTGAGTTTTTCTTTAAAATCTCAAATGTTTAATATGTGGATGGTCTTTAATTTGAGGTGTGTTAGCTTCGTTTAGGATTGTTTTCTCTCTGTGTTTGATGTTTAGTATTTGGGGGACCTCTTCTGTAAGCAAGGCTGTCGAGTGTGTGCAGTTTAGCTTTAGCAGCCTCTTCAGTTATGAACATTCCCACGAACGTTCCTTTAATGGAGTCTATTTTCTTGACATTTCAGTTCCTAAGTGACTTGTCTTGAAGTTGGGAACGTCAGTAGGCAGCCTGAGGTAAGGTCAGCAAAGTGTTCCTGTGACATTTGGAGGACCCAGCAGGCAACCAGCATCCCCGTGAACCTGACTTTGGCACCAAGGTTTCCTTGGGCCTCCTCCCCTCTCCATTTTGGAAGCCGTTGCGCAGAGTCTGCTTTTCTTTCTCTCCCCCTGGCCTTTTCTTCCTCCCCACCAACTGAAAGAGCCTCTGCTTTCCAGGTGTGGCAGAGGGAGGGAGACACAGGCTAACAGAACACGCATGGGTCATCAAAGAATTTACATGTTCTAAACAGATATTAAGTTATACTGTCGTATAGGTCAGCAGGCCTTTACATAGCGTCCCTGTGCTGTGCCCATGTACCGTGCTCCATGCGGAGATACAGGAGCTGGGGCTCACGGTCGGAGAGGCAGACCTGGAAATGATTTCAGTGCAGTGTCGTGAGGGCTGCCACAGCCCTGCAGGGGCGTTTGGGGGCCAGGCTGGGGAACAGTCCAGCATTCTCGGACATGCTACTTAGGGTGTACCAGGCAGGACAGGTATCAGTAAGTGTGTAAGTTAAAGGAAGGGCAGTAAATTAACCTGAGAACTTAAAATTGTAGGTGTTCTGGGAAATTTAGAATTCCCCAAATCTGCATTTCTCAGAATGAGTCTAATCTATTGTTTTGGGTAGAAGCTGGCCATCCTGCCTTTTGACCAAGGAAGTCAGTTTCCTCTTATTAGATATCGACACTGTGACAGACACCCTGCAGAGTATTTTCATACGTATCACTGTATGAGTTTCCTACGCTGCTGTAACAAATTGCCACACACTTAGTGACTTAAAACAACACAGATCTATTATCTCAAAATTCTGTAGGTTAGAAATCTGTCTGGGATCTCACCGGGCAAAAAACAAGGTGTTGGCAGGGCTGACCTCCTGAGCCGAATATAGTTCCTGGCAGTTGTAGGACCGAGACCCGTTTCCTTGCTGGATGTCAACGGGGGGGCTGCCCCCAGCCCCTAGAGCCTCTTTGTGGTCCTTGCACATAACCCCTGATCCCTGAACCAGCAGGGACCCATGTCCCCTGATCCCATCCTCTGACTTCCCCATCTGCCATATTTCTCTTCTACTTGGAGAAAGTTCTCTTAAGGGCTCATGTGATTAGATTGGGCCCATCTACATAACCCAAGATAATGCCCCCACCTAAGGTCTAGTCAGAAGCAGAGCTCAATTTTGTGATTTTTGAGTATTTAAGTCGGATCTGCTCTGATTACAGAAGTTTTGCCAATAAGTCATTAGAGTAATTATTAGGAAAAACACCCAGATGGGGAATTTGGGACCTTGCCGTTTGTAGGTTTATGTGGAGGACTTTTTCCTCAGGGGGTGAAGAGTGCATGATTTCATGTCTGTTTCTAGAATGAAACAGCTGAGTCAACCCAACAGGGATTCTCATTCCTGAGTTTTAGAGAGTCTGTTTCAAATCTGAAGCAAAGCCCAATAAACAACGTCCTTCCCTCACGCATAGTCAGGGACGGGTGCAGTCTTCTGGTCAAGGTGGCAGCTGGTGATAGTCACCAAACATTCAAGACCAAGAGTGACCTCGTTTGACCATGTAGATGTTTGAAGTCGTTTTTCATTAGGACTTTTTTTTTCTTTACAGTAAATGAGAAGCTCCGATTTGAAATAGCTTCCTGTAAGAAACCAGAATCTGTAATCCTAAGGCTTCTAACCTGGCCCCCAGGAACTCGCCCCCTGCCTGAAATCTCGTGCAGAAATTTGGTACATCTGTGCTTGTGTGTGTTTACCGGGGAGAGGATTCATAGCTTTCCCTACATTTTCAGAGTTTGGATTCCAAAAGTTTAAGAACACATCGCTTGATAGTATATTCTTATCTGTCAAGTATCAGATTTTGTTTAAAAATTAAACAACCATTTTAAACAGTTACACAGGCGCATAGTTTTAAGAGTCAAAAGTTCTACAGAGCTTAGAAGAAAAACATAGCAGCCACCTACCCCACCCTTCTCCACCCTGCTCCCCAGAGCTAGTCTTTCCCTGTTTAGCTGGAGAGCCACCCTGCTGTGGGGGAAGCTGCATTGGGGTGCTTAGCCTGTCCCTCCTCCCAGCGCCCACTGTCCGCCCCATGCTCTCAGTGTAGGTGTGGTCAAGGTCAGGGTTGGATATTGAGCAGCACTTATTATGATATGGAACTATTATTCGCAGCTGAAATTTTAGTCTATTTTGATCATATTTCCTTTTTTTGATAGTTTTTCCTTTCTCCTGGAATCGATCATTGCCCTGCTTAGTTCTGCTTTGTTTTCTTTGTATCTGTCATTTATTCGCTACCCCCTCCCAACCCTAAGAAGTTAAATCACCTCTCCATGCATTCATAGACATCAGAGATTATCCATTTTAGCCTTTTCTTGGGCTACTTCTTCCTGAACCTCTCATTCTTACTGCTTCTCTCTAAACTGGGTGCTTTCCAGGCCTGCTCACACCTGTCCTCCTAGAGCATCCCTGTCTCCCCGAGAATGCCTGTCACCCCTCTCCTGGGTGAGAGCTTTGCGCCTTTCTAATTTGTCTCTTGATTTGGTCAGGCATGTTCACCAGTACCTTTCTAAGAAATAATTTTTTGGGAAATCTTGTATAATGTTGGAGTAGTTTACTCTCGCATTGAATTGGTAGTTTGGCTGAGTATAGAATTCTGGGTTGGAAATCATTTTCCTGCAGGATTATGAAGGGATCTCCAGCTGGAAAAGCTGAAGTTCGCATCCCTCCTTCTCTAGGGGCGACCACTGTTAGCAGTGATTCTCGTGCATTATGAACACAATGTGAGTGTACATACATATTTAGTAATAGCTGACATCTGTTCACGTATTCAGAACATTTCTATGAAATCCCCCCTGTGCCAACTTATTTCGTTTCAGAGCAACCCTGTTATTGTGACCATTTCATGGCGAGGAGACTGAGGCATAGTCTGGGGGCCTTGTCCAACATCACACAGCCAGTGAGTGTCGGCTTAGGGTAGGAACCCGGGCAATCTGGCTCCAGAGCGCTCGATGATGATTCTGGATCGCCTGTCGCGAGCTCGTGACTGCCTGCGGACCTCACTTCCCATGAGTGAGTTCACTTGCCATTTGTCAGGGTGGCACCCATGAGCTTTCTTGACCTCTTTAAGCCTAACCCTAATCTTGCAGCCTTCCCGGGCCCTGGCTAGGACCTCCTGTGAATTGGACAGAGGGCTCTCTGGGGCTGATCTAGCTGCTTGGAAGGCAGAGGTAGAACTGAATAATTTTGCTAGGAAAAAAGGCCAAGATGGCTGGGCTTATTCCTTGAGGGAAGAGGCCCTGGAGCAGCCTTATGACTTTGGACATTTGGCTAGAAGAGGAGGAATGGAGAGCTTTGCCCAGGATGGGTGATGTTGACTGCAGAAATGAAGCCCTGAGCTGGGCTGCTCTGGGTGCCCCATCCCCTTCCCCCGCCCCCATGCCCCAGGCCCCACATTCTCACAAGTTCCATTTGATTCTTAGTATAGCTTATCTTTTCTGCTACAAACAATGCTACAGATTGCATTTTGTTTTCCACTCAGAAGAGGACTTAAAGAGTAAGATAACACACTTTCAACAATGTTACAGATTAAAGTTCTGTTTTGAGTCTGAAGAGGATTTAAGAAGGGAGCCTGTGGCACATCCAAGTCTGCCAAAAGCAGAAGGATGAGGTAGTATGGAAAAGTCACCTCCCAGTCACCGTCAGATCAGGGGAGTTAGCAGTGACCCATCCCTAAGCTGGAAAATGGGAACAGCTCTTGTCTTTTGGTAACACTCAGTGAGTCTGGTACATTTCATCTCTGAGGAAGGGCAGGATCACCAACCTGTTTCCACTGCAGTGTCCTGTGTCTCTCCCAGGGCTGAGGGGGGCCTGAGGACAGTGTCCCAGCTGTTGAGTACCCAGTGTTTGTCAGCTACTTTACAGAGAGTCCCATTTAGTACAGTCTCAGAGGAAAGCATCATTTTTATTAAAGTCATGAAGGTAGAGGCTTAGAGATGTTAAGGGGGTTGTTCCAGGTTACAATTATAAGGGAGCAAATGAAATACTTGAACCAGGGGTTTGACTTCAAAGCCCTTGATCTTCCCTCAACACTTGGGCACTTCCCTGAATGGCGGGGAGTGACTAAGAACTCCAGTAAGCGGGCTTTGTGGGAAGGGCCTGGCGGTATGATGGTCTCTCCAGACCCGGAGTCTGCCTCACCAGGCTTCTAAATTACGGGCTGACCTTCTGGAGGGAAGCGCCTGGTTTAAGATTTTCTTTGTGGAAATAGGTCGAGACCAACCACATGAAAAAGGCAAAAGCTGTTTATTCAGAGTTTAGGGTTTGGTGGAGACCCCAAGGCTGCTGAGGGGTGGGAGAGCCTCCTAGTGGAGAAAGTGGGACCCAGGGGCCCCGATGGGGCTGGGCCATCGGGAGGCTGGGCAGCTACTGGAAGGGGCATCCCAGGTGACAGGTAAGGGGAGCAGGGTTGGCTTTCTCAGGTTGGTACTGAGCGGGAAGTAGGGCAAAATTAGGGGAGCTGTCAGTGACTGATCCGGTCCTGGCTGACTGTCACCGAAGGTATTGTCCAGCTTCCTGGACTGTGTCTGGGGACAGCAGCTGACTTCCTGCAGCTGACTCCGCACCAGCCGGCTTCCCGGTTCTGTCTGTACAGGAGGCCTGGCCACTGTCTGTCTGTACAGTCCGTCTCTCGTCTTTCTCGTTGGTAAAAATATTAAATGACAAATTAGAGATGTTGGGAATTCTTTAGATGTTCTGTGTCTCCTGGAAGAAGTTTTCACACTGATGTTAATCAGAGTGACTGTAAACTGTTGGACCATTAACCTCAAAGATTCAAACCAGGATGGTTTCAGCAGCATTTCCTCGGCGTCATTACATTCTCACTAATCGCTATGAACATCTTTTTGTCCACGCCAGCTCTTCGTCATTGGTGTGTGGTCCATCCCTGCACAGCTCATCTTTTGTGTTTCACTGTGTGTGGATCTAGCTTGTCCCCTGTCAGTGAAGTGTGCTTTTGCTACCTTTGTTGGTACTGAGGTATCGCTTGTGGATTTGCAAATTGGAAGGAGCTCAGAAACCTCCCAGGTCAGCCCACTGATTTTATAGGTAAACTGAGATGCAAAGCCAGGAGTGAGTCCACTGCTCTGTCTGCCTCAGCGTGATCGATGGAAAGATGGAATATGTGGTCTAAAATGAAGTCTTTTGATAACTGATTTTAATATTTTCCTACTTCTGCCTGTTGTTATTACAGAAACCTAAAATTGGCCTTTATGTGTTACCATAAAGGTAAAAAACATTGATTTGTTTACACACAGGGTACCTTTTCTTCCTACTCATTCAGTTGCTATTTCTACATGGTTGAAAGGTCATAGTTAGGGACTGAATTGTGTCCCCCTCCACCCCCCACCCCCGTCCTCACCCCCATCCCCTGCCGGGGCCAATACCCTTGTTCATGTCTTTGCAATTGCATCTTGTCATTTAATAGCTTCCTAACTTCTCTTGTTCCTCTCCAATCTGTTTTATCTCTCTGGATTAAATCAGGTGGGGTATCCTGCTTTTAGCATTCCACGTCTATACAGACTCAGTGATTTTCTACTCCTAAGATAACAGCCAGTTCCTTGGCGTTCAAGGCCTTTGTGATCTGGGTGCAGTCTAGTAGTTTGGATTTCTTTCTTTCTAGTACTGTCGTCAACTTGACGCAGCTCATTCCTTACACCCCTTTCTGAAGCCTGGCTAAGAGCCGGCTTAGAACCGGTGCTTTCCCATGTGTGTATGCTCTCTCTCTGTCCTTAATGCCATCACTCCCTCTGCCTCTTTAAATCTTACCCACCCTTCAAGGCTGGAAATGCTCCCTCTTCATGATCCCTCCTGACACCCAAATTAAAGTTACTCTTTCCTCCTTAGAACTCTGATAGGACCTACACTTTGTTTCTCATTTAATTGACACAGTGACCCTGTGAGTTGGTATTACTCGTTGCCTTATGCCTTTTATAATCGGGTTAAAATATTTACTTTAGCTCTACATTTGGAATGTAATATAAGCAATGAAACAACATTCAAGAGGCCCTGGAGAAGGAAGTCCCACTCCCGTGCCTGGTCTCCATCTTGTAACCACTGTCACCAGTTTCTTCTGAATCTTTCCACAGGCCTTCTGGGCACATTCAGGCCTTTATGGATGAGTATGTTCTTTTTAAACATACAGGCCGGCATCATGGAAACGTGGTTTTCTACTAGTTTCCTGTTATGAGGTGTTTAGGTTGTTCCCAGTCTTCTGGAGTGGGAGCAGTGCTGCACTATGCGTAACCCATGCCTACTGCCGGGTACGTCCATGGGGTGGCCCTAGAAGTGGGGTTGTTGGACCACAGGGTGTGCGCACTTTCATTCGGACTGGTCGTGCTGGGTTCACCCGCACCGGGGTTGGACCACGTGTGCCCTCACTGTCTGTATGGAAGAGGGCCTGTTTTCTACCTCCTTGCCAGTACAGCATGTCCTTAAATCTTCTGTTCTTTGTCAATCTTATAGACAGGTGAAAAAACTGCTCCTGTTTTAAAGAATAGGAAACTGAAGCTGAGAGAGATTAGGTAGGTAATTTGCCTGTTCCCACAGGAGGTGGTTAAACTACAACTTGGATTTAGTCTCCTAATTTCCAAGTTTCTTTGGAGGTAAGCTGGTATGAAATCTATATTGCCTTTGACAGGTTCATAATTATGTACTACTTAGTTCTTCTCCTGGATCATAAGCCTGTGTGTGTGTGTGTGTGTGTGTGTGTGTGTGTGTGTGTGTGTATAAAGAAAGGAATTTTGAGATTTGGAGAATTTTTTACTGAGAGTCTAGGGCATTCCTGAAAACATAATGCTTTTAACCCTAAAACCTGTCTAAGCTGTCTTTTGACTTTTTAAACCTTTTGCTACAGAGTTTTATTCTAAGGGGGAAGTCCAGGCATTTTGTCTTTTAGGACTGCCATTTTCTTGGAGGAAAGGGAGGGGATTTTGTTAGTACCCTTTTAACTTGTGAAAGTCTGCTGTGTTCGGGTAATTGTATTTTGTATGTGATTTAGAAGATTGCGGAGCAAGTGCAGTTTGGATATTGTTTGCTTCCTTGCTAACTATCTTTCCTGCTTTCCTTTTTTTTTTCTCTTCATTTTCCCCCCCGCAGACACTCTCCTTCTTATCCCGCCCCCACCAAGCTTTGTCATCTATATCCATTGGTTACACGTACATACATATAAGTTCTTTGGTTTATCTCATCCCCCCACCCCTCTTATCCTGCTTTCCTTTATGCACTACAGTGACAGCATAAAGTCTGCCTGTGAAGCCACTGGGTTTAGCTGTCATTCAGAGAAAGGTGACCCCTAATATGGACCATTGCACACCAGCTTTAGTCCAAAAAGGTTGTGCATAGAAATTTAGATATTGCCAAGCTTCCCAGGTAGATGAATTGAATAGTACAACTCATATGTGAATTATGTGTGTACAATGGACATTTATGTACGACACAGGAACCGAATGACACTGTTTAAGACAGCCCTTCTGGCAAATTCCCAAGAGCCCTCTTATTCCAAAAATATGGAAGTTTTGCATTCACACTGAAAGTGCGTGTGTACACTCACCCGATGGCTCTGTATTTAATGAGTGGTCACTAGTTTCGCGGATCCACTTTGAACTTGCTAATCAGCTGTAACCTTTTCTGATTAGGTGGGTTTTGTGTTGGTCATTGGGCCAGAGATGAACTGTGAGTTCTTCCTTTGTCTACCAGATTCTCTTTCTAATGGATGATCTTAATATCTCACTGGGCTTTACTGTTTTCCTAACAGTGTGAGTTCAGGACCCAGGCCAGGCAGTTCCATGAGAAATCATACTCATCTTCTAGTCGTGCATAGTTTCAAGGCAAGCAAAACAGTTTTTATGGGACTTCCTACCAGCATTCTTCTGGGAGGCAGGAGACCTGGCTTTGCCCTGCTTAGAGCTATAACCAGCGGAGTTACCCAAGGTGGGCCAGGTCCATTCCCTGGTCCAAGTGGAACAGTGGATGGTATGTTTTCTAAGCAGCCTCTGCAGCCTGGTTATTCACTGACCTGTTCTCTGTACCCGTGCCAAGGGTGATGGAAATGACAAGCAAACCAAGGTGTACCTGTAACCACTAGGGGATCCCAGTCCAAATTCAGATGCAGGAGGAAGGCGAGCAGCACTGGCAAGTGTACAGACTGCAGGAGCTGCTGGTTCCCAACCCCTCAGTGGTGGGTGTGATTTGAGGAAGGCACAGACAGAGAGGCACGAGGTTGCTTAGAAATTTTCAGTTGTTGAGCCTTGGGTTCTCACGAGAGACAAGAAAGACGGATGGTGTCCTGTGTTTGCAGAACTAGAAGGTGCTGCAGTTCACCTGTGCGTGCCCAGCCTGCACTTGATTTAGGTGCGTTGAGTTCTATCTTCTGTTTCTACCTTCCTGATGCACCTGCTTGTTTCTACAGAACAGTTGCAGTGAAATCCTTTGAGACACTTACTAGAAGAATAGACGCTCATTGGGGATCATTCTAATAGTACTGAAGACAGAAAGAAAAAGGTGAGTGTTTCTTTTCTCTGCCTTTGGGGAAACCTTGAGGAATTTTGGGTTATTTGCTTCTAGATCTTTCCCAGTGCACTTACAAATACAAATGTGTGGTTTGGGGGTATTTCAAACAAGATAGTGAGTGCTTGATGCCCACTGTCCCCACACTGCCCCACCCTAGCAGTCTGCTCATTGCCCTGTCACGTGCTACAGGGAGACCTAGTCGACTCCTTGGCCCCGACAGCAGAGTAAAGACAGTGAATGCTCACGCCCATTCACCACGCACTCGCCACGCGCCAGTCCTGCACGCTGAGCTCCGTACATGAATCGGGGCTTGAGGCTTTTCACACCAAGCCTGTGGGTAAATTCTGTTGTTTTAACAGGTTACAAATGGTAAAACTGTGGCAGACAGAAGCTAAGCTACTTCCTCGACCTTATGGCATTATTTCCAAGAGAGAGAACGCATTTACAGAACTTGTTAAATTCAAGTTATTTACATTCACTCATTTCAGGAAACATTTCTTGAGTGCATTCTGTATGTTGGAACTTTTCCTGAAAGCATGTGTGGAAATGGGGTGAAGGGGGATGGTTCACAGGCACTGGGCCCCGCCCATGCAAGGAAGGTGGGCCCTGCGAGGAGAAGGGGCCTGAGAGGGGGATCTCTGCACAAATCCTTGTGGCATCCATTTTCTCTGCAGTCTGGCCCTAGGTCCCATTCTTGTACACATGCCTTTCAGAGACACTTGGTTGGGATTTCTTTGATGGCTCACCTGAGACTGAGTGACTGTTATTTATTTATTTATTATTTATTTTTTTGGTTAATCCTGAGGACATTTTCTATTGATTTTTTAATATGTGTTTTTCTAAATTGGTTTTTTAGAGAGAGAGGAAGGGAGAGAGAGAGAGAAACATCAATGTGAGAGAGAAGCATCAATCAGCTGCCTCCTGCACGCCCCCTACTGGGGATTGAGCCCACAACTCGGGCATGTGCCCCGACCAGGAATTGAACTGGGACCTGTCAGTCCATTGGGCGACACTTAATCCACTGAGCCACACTGGCCAGGCTCTGTTGATTTTTTAGATTGAGTGGAAGGGAGGGAGGGAGGGAGAGAGAGAGAGAGAAACATCAGTGTAAGAAAGAGACATCAATTGGTTGCCTCCTACACGACCCCGACTGGGGCCAGGGATCGAACCTGCAACCCAGGTATGTACCTTGACTGGGAATCAGACCCTTTACTAGGAATCAGACCCTGACCCTTCGGTCTACAGGCTGACACTAGAACTGTTGAGCCGAACTGGCCAGGGCTGAGTGACTGTTATTTCAAACTGCTTGAGTTGTTGTGGCCTGGAGGGTCAGTGCTGACGTCCTTCTGGTTGACCTGCTGTCACCCCAGTCCTATGGGAGGGGAGTCACTCTGGGACTAGAGTGACTGGCCTATAAGCAGCAAGGGGGTATCTCATCGTAAGTGGATTTGATGCTGGTTTTGATGGGTCAGACTTTCTTGCTATTGCCCACTTGGAAGAAAAATGTCCATTTGTCTTTGGGTTTTGCTGAGGGACTTCAGGGGCTAGAGCAGGGCCTGGAAGTGTCGAGACGCGTATTACGCAAGCGCAACCAGGAAGCTTTGTGACGTGTGGAGAAATGGCAGAGTGCTGGGGGCCTGGAGGCCAGGGGGCATCCGTCACTGGCTTATAAATGTCTCTGCAGCAGACTGGCGTCGGGCTCATCCACAGCGCATTGGGTTTCTGCTACATGCTTTCTCTGCTCTTCTGGCAAGTTTTATTTGGGTGTCTCTTGGACAGAAAGCATGACATCAGCTTTTGCCACCAAGTATTTATAGCAATGGTACCTCCTATGTGGGTCACTTTTTGTGCTGTGGTTTTCTTTTGGGAAATTGTAGCTCTCCTATCCAGAGCACACCGCCCATTTCAAGGTGTTATTCATTTCTGAATACCTTCAGAGGTGGTGTGCTAACTAGAGGAAGCGGCTGGCAGGAAGTACCCCTGCCTCTCCATCTGGTGTCTGATTGTGCCCAGGTGAAGGCCTGCCCAGTGCTGTCCTGGCATCTGTGATTTGGACACCTCCCCTCCTCTGCCTCCCTTTCCCCTCCTCCTCTTCCTCCTCCTCCTCCATCACCTACCTTTTAAAAACATTTCTTACTGAAAACTGAGCAAGTATTTTTGGTTTTGTTTCCTTCATTTGTTATTTTCTGCTAATTGTATTTCCCCAAGTGAGTCTGGGAAAGTGGAAAAAGAAAGTTTTTCCTTCCCTTCAATGATGACAATCGCTACTCTTAACCCAGGGGCTTGCTGTGTGCCGGGCATGGAGAGCTGCTTTGCACACGGCCTCTCTCATTCCTCCCAGTTAACCAGCCGAGATAGGGGGTGTTTATTCCCACTGAGCGGTGCTGGCCGGCCGTCAGCTCAAAGTGGTTGAGGGACCTCCCAAAGTCACAGAGCGAGGCAGCAGCAAATAGAAGCCAGCGTGACTGCCTGAGTCAGTCAGCTGCTCGGATTCCAGAGGGCTCTAACTCCAGGAGGGCAAGGAGCTGCGCGGGGCTGGACGGGCGATGTGGCCCGCCTTCCATGTCTGTGTTGCCCACCCCAGGCACTTACTGGAACGAGACTGTCCTGCCCTCGATAAATGGGAAGTGTTTGAACGTTTAAATTTCAGCCTCACTTTTTATAACACAGGGAAGTAACGCTTTAGGCCTTAGATACAAACACTCATTATCCTGTCACAGGGTTTAGTGATGACTGTTCTCCTACAATTAATGGGAATTGAAATCCCAGTTAATAGACACACATGTTAATTCTTTTCCTTATCGTTGTTTCGTTGTTGTCAGGCTTTATTTGGACCACAGTCAACAGTGCCTGACGTGGTAGGCAGCAGTGAGAACGTTAAGAACACTTCGAGCTCGTTTTCACTTTCCCACTGGACGTTTTATGTTGTCCAGACATGATTGCAATTGAGGTTTCACGGAACGGTGCTTGGGATGCGCTAGCCTAGTTTTTATCCCATTAAACTGTGCAGCTGGTTGCCTGGAGAAATTGGACGCCCACGGACAAAACAATGAACCTGACCCAGCACTCACTCACACCTTACACAAAAGTTAACTCAGAATGAACCGGACATACATGTAAAATGTGGAACTGTGAGGATAGAAAATCCTTTGAGATTTAGGGCTAGACAATGAGTTCCTACTTAGATTCAACACTGGAAGTACAGTCTGTAAAAGGAAAAAAAATTGGACTTCATCAAAATTGAAACCATTTAATCTGCTGAAGACTGTTCAGAGGATGAGAGGATAAGCTGCAGACCGGGAAGAAATGTGTATAGACTACCTGATGACAAAGGACAAGTATCTAGAATAGATAAAAACTCTCCAAGTCCAACAGGAAAACAACAACCCAGTTAGAAAATGGCTAAGAAACACGGAGAGACTATCCCTGAGAGGCGACGCGGTTGGGGAGGGGGAGAGCCGGTGGTCAGCATCCACAGTGGCTAGGGAAATGCAGATCAAACCACACCCACCAGAACGGCTAAAGTGAAAACGAGCCACAAGCCCACATGCTGGTGGAGAAACTGCACCCCTCGTGTGTGGCTGGCGGCCATGTGACATGACACAGCCACTCTGGGAAACAGTTTGGTGGTTTCTTAAAAACAACCGGGCCCGCAGCTCCCAGAGGACTCGGCAGTGGCACTCCTGGGCATCTGTCCCAGGGAAACGGAGACCTGTGTTCACACAAAAACCTGGGCACCAGTGTTCACGGCAGCTTTATTCCTAACAACCAGAAATGGCAACACCCGGATGTCCTCCGGGGGCGACTGGAGAGACACCTGTGGCCCACCCGCAGCGGAGTACTGCTCTGCCGTGAAGAGGGACATGCTGGGTCCACACCACCCCCACAGAACTGCACTGACAAAGAGCAGCCCGGCCACAGGCACCGCGCACCGTGCCAGGGATAGGGCATCACCCCCCCACACTGCGATACAGGGTTTGTCAGTGTAAAAACCATGTGAACCTGTAGAGAATGTGTATAAGCGTTTATTTGAGCCCAAACTGATGACATGCCAGGGAGCAAGATCTCAAATGCTCCGGAGAAGAACAGTTTTGAAGCTTCTTTTATGCATTTCAGTTTGATGAGAGAACGGAAGGAAGATGACACGGGGTGGAAGAAAGCCAGGTGGGCTGGAGTACAGGACAGCTATCTAGGCAGGGTGCTCTCCAGGGTGGTTATTGAGAGGGGCTGTGACCTACAGCGAAGCAGTGGGCAGGGCTGGCTTAAGGCCAAGATAAAGCTCTGACTAAAGAAGTCAGAGGCCTGGGGGACTACCCACCATGACCTGCCCAGTTAGGGATTTATGATCAGATCACCTACTAATAGTCTTGAACAGATTAGCAGGCCAGGGGTTAAGGAGTCAGGAGGAGACCTAGGGGAAGGGGGCATGGCTGTCAAAGGGCAACAGGAGGGATCCTATGGTAAGAGAATGTTCTGTGTGACTGTGTCCTGGGGGGTTACTGTGGTTTTGCAAGATGTTACCTTTAGGAGGAATTGGGTAGGGTACAAGGGATCTCTCCGTATTGGTTCTTAGGACTGCATGTAAATCTAGTTTTTTCAAATTAAGAAGTTTAATTACTAAAAAGATGCTGGTTGCTAAACATTCCATTGATTTCATTATCCACTGGAAAACTCTCCTAGAAAATTTAAATAACATTTTATTTTTTTGCTTTGTAAAATATTACTGCTTTTGTAAAAATGTTCCATGTACATTATAAAGAAATCAAACAATACAGAAAAGTACACAGGTAACTGTTTTAAAAGTCACCCCCATGCCACATTCAGATGTGAGCATTGTTCTTAAAAGTCAGTGTTTCCTTCACCACACATTTCATCTGCGCCTTCCTCCTGAAGGCTGTCGGCGCAGGGATAACCACATTTTGACCTTGGGGAACCAGCGTTCAGAGGATCTGGATGGCTTGATCGAGGTCAAATCCTGAGTCAGTGCCCTGAAAAGAACTAGCTGCTGGGCACTGAGATCCTCCCAATGCCTTGTCTGGGCCAGCCTTGCCTCCTTCCCCTCCCTTGTCCCTTGGAGAGGTTCTCAGAGTCTGGGCCCAGGGCTGGCCTATCACTTTGATTGGGGAACTGGTTAGAAATGCGAGTTATCCCGCCCCCACCTATGGACTCGAATTTTTGTTTCAATAAACCGTCTGGATGGCTCTGAGGATACTGTGCAGTCTGAGGGTGCTTGCCTTCGCGGTGGTGGTGAACAGTGGACGGGTGCACAGTGACTGGGGGAAGATGCGATGAACTTGAGCCTCTACTGCTGTCCTTCACAGCTAACTTCTGTTGTGACTCATGGTTGTCCGGTCGTGTATTTAATTCTGCCTCCCCGTTTGGTTCTGTGCTGTCTGCTGAGTGCGGCTCTGCAGCGTCCGGCACCGTTTCTAGCACGTTCAGGAGCTTGGCTACTTGACTAGGTGAGTGAGTCAGTGGCTCAGCACATGAGAATCACCCACTTCCTGTCCCTGGATCTGGAGATCTGCTGGCCATCTCCACCGAGTGAAATCCTTCCCTCTCTCCCTTCCTGCCTTCCACAGCCATCCACCAAGTGTCTAGTCTGTGCTGGACTCTGGCACTCAGAGCTCTGTTCCTCACCTGCTTCTGCCTGCTGCTGGTAACGGCATCCTTACTCACCTCCCGTCCCCGTCCCTTCTTCCCTGTGCCCGTCCTCCAGATGCATGCTCCTCTCTGGTCTCTCCGTCAGCCCTGGCTCGGACCCCGCCCTGTTGTCTCTTTGTCCCTTTGGTTCTTCCTCTGCCTTGGCATAGCGTGTTCTGCGCATGGTTTCCCGTTGCCCCTGAGTGACCCACCCGAACCGTATGCGCCTCTGTTAACTTCTCACACAGCGCATACGTTCTGTTAGACATTCTGACTTACCCCAGGCAGCCCAGGACTCGAGAGAGACAGACCTACTCTCTGCCTTTCTGAGACCAGGCAAGAGTCGGGGAGACCCTGTGGAATGTCGCCCACAGGGCTGGTTCTAGAATCAGAGGGCCTCGTTCTAATACTAGCGAGGTGTCCTTGTGAAGTCCATTTCTCGGAATTTGGGGCTTATTCTCTAAGAAGTGGAAGTGGGCACATGAATTCAGAACGCTCCAGATGCCACACGAGGCTGCCAGGGAGGAGCCATGAGCCGGACGCCTGGCAGAAATGCTTTGTGACGCGCTACACACGTGAGGAATGATGTCGTGTGAGCAGCCTTTCTGGAATAATTGTATGAAACGCTTTAAAGGACATGTACTTGCCTGTGTCGCACTGCCTATGACGGGGAGACCCAGTTCAGTGCAGCTCAGTTTTACTGGAGTCAGAGACTCCCAAGGGGACACCCTCCCCCACCCTTGAGCCTAGAAAGCAGGAGGCTCTTTCCTGTCTATATTTGGTGGCTTTGTCCCAGTGCCGCAGGGACGGGGCCGCGCAGAGAGTGGTGGAGGAGAAAGCTTTCCTCGCTGCTGACTGGCCAGCCTGCACCCCATGGAGGAGGGGAGGGGAGTCATTTCATAGGAGCTTGCCAAAGCCTTTCTTAGCCCAGCTGCTCACAGAAGTGACCAGCATAACAAGTAAAAGATGGTAGAGGCAGACGGACTGTATTAGTCCAGGACATTTATGGCTTTTGTGGCCTCAGAACAGTCCGAGACAGAGCGGCCAGGACTCTCAGCTTTCTGGGGGGTGTGGGTCAGCCAGGAGCTGGGAAGGGAGAGGAAGGGAGCCCACGTCTCCCCCTGGGTCTGGGCTGAGTCTGGGCGCAGGGAGTGGGTCCCTCAGATCAGGGTTCAGGGTTCCTTTTTTTAAAAAATATTTTTTTATTGATTTTTTTAAATTAAAATTAATTTTTTTTAAAGAGGAAGGGAGAGATAGAAACATTGATGTGAGAAAAACAATTTGATTGATTGCCTCCTGCACGCCCCCCACTGGGGATCCAGGCTGCAACCTGAACATGTACCCTGACCTGGAATTGACCTGGGACCTCTCAGTCCATGGGACGCTGATGCTCAATCCACTGAGCCACACCGGCCAGGCAGGGTTCAGGGTTCTTAACCTTCTTAACTGCTTGCAGGCTGCAGTCACCTTCATCTGGGACGTAATGACCTGCAGCAAAGCGTTTCTATGAGGATGAGATGAGACCCTGTCATAAGGGATGTGCCAACTCAGAAGGCTTGGGTCATGGAAGCTGGCATTGGGGGAGGAGCAGCGTGGAGCACACAGAGGGCACTTCAGATACTTGTGGAATGAGGGAGAAAGGGAGGGAGTGAGGGAGGGAAGAAAGGGGCATGGGGGAGGGAGGGAGGGAAGATCTGTGTCCCCCTTTGCTCCAGCTTCCGCAGCTGCTGTGTGGGGGGCGTGTGTCCACTGCCCCAGTCTGCTTGGTGGGGTGATGGCTGAGTTCTCTGCTTTCACTTTTGAGCCTTAAGAACAGGGGAAAAGGTACTTTGGTTACTTTACTCGTTGATGGCAGAAATTCCTTTTTATCGCTATTAGAACTGGGAGCTAGAAGTAATCCCTGTCTTCTTATACTTTACCCTCTCATTTGACTGTTAGCCAGAGGAAGACCAGAGAGGAGGGACTTACCTCAGGTGACCTTGCTAATTGGCAGCAGGGCCAGGACTGGATCCCCAGCCCCTGACTCCCAGCAGAGCTCTGTTTTCTGAACTAGGCTGCTTTTCTGCGTCCATCCCGGATAAACCAGTACATCTAAAGTGTGGCTGTGCGCTTTGGGGGAAGGGTGCTCTCTAATAGAGGGACAGGTGGCCCAGACCTGAGTTTTTCTCTCATGCAGCCTTTTCACGGCTCAGAGTTAATCCCCCTGCTACTGAGGAGAAGATAAAGGAAGTGTTGTGTATGAAAACTTCCACCAGAGTGTTTTTTCACCTGGGAGTTGGTTTGGACTGGAATAAATCTCTGACATCAGTTCCTTTATCCAAAAGCGGAGAGAACCATAAACACTTTTTAGGGGCCCAGGCTGACTCGTCCCCCTCGACCTGGATCCCTAGTACTTAGCTAGCATCTCAGCAAGTGAGTGGTGAGCCGAGTCCAGGCGTAAGTGTGTCCGGAACAGTGGTTCGCAGCTCTAGCTGCCTGGGGGCTTTCAGAAAAGCCTGGTGCCCACACCACACCCATGACAAGCGAGCCTGGGCATCTACAGGTCTGAAAAGCTCCCCAGTGACTCTGATGGGCGGTGAAGGTCAGCAGTTGTGTCCCTGGCGCGCTGGGGTCCCAGGCGACCCAGCGCCTTCTTCCACCAGCTTAGAGTGGCTGTGGGCGATTAGAGGATGTGGTGCCAATAGATGTGAAAGTATATGTCACACCCTGCTCTTGTCCCCCTGGATGTGTTTACCAGCTATTCAGTTTATTCTGATGTGTACCCCTTCTGCTTTTCTCCTGGGACAACAGCCTCACAGTTAATGAGGGAGGGCCGCAGCAAGTCCAGTTTGCTCCGGGGCCTGACGCCTCGGTGCCCATCGCGCCTGGTTGGTGTAGACACATAAACACACTGCTTTCAGCGCGGGCTGTGGAGTCAGGCCTGTCTGGGTTTTGCTCACTAGTTGTGTAATTTTGGGCAAGTTTTAAAACTGGTCAAAACTGACTTCTTCGTGTATAGAATGGGGTGACAGACACCGATAGCATCTCTCACGATTGTTCTCAGATTTAGATGCAAACACATGTAAAAGTGCTTAGCTTAGTGCCTATGCCTAGTACATAGTAAGTGCTCAATAAAGTCGCCATTATTGCATCATAATCATATATATATTTTTTTAATCCTCACCTGAGGATATGTTTAGAGAGAGGAAGGGAGAGAGAGAGAGAGAGAAATTGGTTGCTCCCATACATGCCCAGACCCGGGATCGAACCTGAAACCTGACCAGGAATCAAACCCACAACCTTTTGATGTACGGGACAATACTCCAACCAGCTGAACCACCCGGCTATGGCATAATCATAATTTTGATGTAAATATTCAGGGCTAATAACTTTCCCGAAGGTGCTTCATCTATAGCCCTCAAACCTAGGTTTTTCTTTAGTTTTAACTGGTAGGGTTAACGTATCACTTAAATATTGGCCTCTTGGGTATGCATTTCAAATACATGTAGCCAAGGGATCTCATATGTAAAGCCTGGTCCCCGAAAGCTGATTTTAGTCTGTGTGAGGTGAGCAGTCCGGGGGCTTTGTCTCTTGGTCTCTTTTCTGGAACACTGGACGTGACTTTTGGCAGCAGGGGATGAGTCACTGCGCGTCACTGCAGCCTTGGGGACGTGCTCTCATGCTGCGGAGCTCTGAGACGGTCTTAGGCTTTGTTCTCCCAGCTCTCATCAACCTAATGTATATCTGTAGATAGTTTCCTCTGTTCCCACCGAGTTCTGTCTGAACAAGACTATTGATCCTGGCACGGCTGGTCCTCTGCACTTTGCAGTATTGGTGTTCACTACATGTGTAGTAAACGATAGTCTAGCAGAACATAGATAAACCCACAAGTGAAGGTTTAAGCTGCATCGACCAAACGTAGTAAATCAATCTGTTAATGCGAGTTTAAAATGTTTTAGTACTAACCTAGTTCAGTAATCCTTTACTGAGTGTCATATAGGCTAGGCATTGGGGACAGGAAGATGGTATCCTATGATCCCTGCCCTCCTGAAGGTGCAGCCTGGGGGGCGAACAGATCCATGGCATGTGGCCGTAATAGAACTCTGGTGAGTGTCAGGATAAAGGTGACCCTCTGTGCACTGGGAGCACGGAGCAGGGTTTGCATTTGATGAACACTGGCAACAAGTCAAAACACCATGACGTTGCTTGTTACACAGTCATGCTTGTATATTGTATAGGAAGTGTTGACCTTTAAGTAGGAGCGAAATCAACTCTCAACTGGCTTTAGTGTGGACTGAATGGCTTTTGCCAGGGCCTCAGTTTTCTTTCCGTCAATAGGAAAAGAACCGTTGGACCAGAGGTTAGGAGTAGGTTTTGGTTTTGGCTGTCACTGATCCAGGCTTGTTTCTCACAGGTGTTCGGTCCCGGCTGTGTAAGGAGGGTGGGCTGTCTGATGTTTAGGCCTCTCTGAGCGCTGACTTTGAGGCTCCTCATTTCAACTGGCCTTCCTGGGCAACGGAGAGAACACCACTCTTAAGTGGGCATTGTTGACCTACAGTTACTGGGACTTGGCAGCCCAGTTTGGGGACAGATCACCTGTAGTGAGCCAGGGAGAAGGAGTGGTCCGTGTGGCACTCAGCTGTGGGGAGCAGGCAGCCGACTGCTCTGTCCTCAAAGGCTTTCCGGAGCCGGTGAGGTAGTCCATGTGACCGAGCTTTGTGCTTGTGCATCTCGGCAAGTTTCAAGCCTATTAGTATTTTTGAAACCTAGGCAGTTGTTTTTGAAATGTCTTTAACATGTCATTTACTGGACATTCGGTACTGTTTTATCACTTTCAGGGTGGAGGAGTTAAAGCCTTAATTACTTGTGAACACCACTGAAACCAGATTAGTGGGTTGGCTCAGAAGGAGGACTGTTTGGTTCGTGGAGGGCTTTGCAGGCCTCGCCATGGACAGATCCGACTCATTCACACCTTCACAGCACCTTGGACTCGCGGCTCATGTCACAGAAGTTATGTCCACAACTAAACTATTGAAATGGCCAGACATGCTTCTGAGAATGTCACTGACATTGACTCATTCAGTTCTCATTACAACCCCATGAGGATGGTGACCCTTCCGTCAGGGTCCTCACCTGACTGATGAGGAAACAGAAGCGCAGGGCAGACCTTGGCCCAGGTCACAGAATGCGTGAGCGGTGCTTCTGGAGTGCGCCCCGGCGTCTGCCCCAGCCCTGCTGTCAGCCACTGCTAAGGGTGCCTGCTCATCCCCACCCTGAGCTCACTGTCCTCGTGAACATGGCCCCTGAGCCCTGTGGACCATGTCTGCCGTGCCCACCCCCGTGCCCAGCGCCTGACGTGATGCCCGGCACGCGGAGGCGTTTGTCGGATGGTTATGTGAGGGTTCTTGGATTCTAATACCTTATTCCTGAGCACGTTCTTGCACATCTGTGTTCTCATTCGACCCTGACAGCTGTGAGGTGGGCAGCATTTCCCCGCCTTTTGTCGAGAAGGAAATTCCACCAAAAGAATAATATGTGGTAGATTCATGGATTGAACTCCAGCTTCCGCATCCCAAGTCCAGACAGCTTTTGTCTTGTCTGAACTTTCAGGTTCTTCTAAAAGGCTATACTTTGGTGAGGGTCATCAGAAGGAAGCTCAAGTAAGGATGTTTTCTGATCCTCAGATTCAGTGGGATTTAAAAAATTAAATTGTGTCGATACCTAGAGCATTGAGCTGTTTGCTGTGGGCCCTCAGAACAGAAATCCGCATTAAAAACAAAACATCTCCACTCACAACCATCTCGGAGGTAAAGTTTGACCATTCTGTAGTTGATTTTACAGTGGTGTGTTTTTGGGGGGATAGAATTGGAAATCTTAATGACATCAATGGCAAGTTTTGTCTCTGTTCTTTGCCCTTAACTGTCCACCGCTGATGGCTCTTTCCTTCCTCCCAGCACTCCTGCTCAGTCCTCTCCCTTAGCCATACCACTCTCTGGTGTCTGCCTTCTTACGTTATCTCTGAATATCAGAGAAGTTGATTTTTTTCTACATAATCTGAAAATTGAGATTACATAGACAAAACAAACTAGACAGAACTTTTAAAAGAGGGGAACATTTCTCCCTGATTAAAAAGGAAATACATGTTCATTGTAGAGCATTTGGACATAAAAGTAGATAAAGAAGGAAATAAGTCTAATAAGCATATATGGCCACTATTAACATTTCCGTCTTATGCAGAAAAGCGTGAACACAGCAGGCCTGACTGCTGTGCTCAGAGAGCCTGCGTATGAGGCTGCCCTTGGCCGGTGTCCAGCAACCTGGATGGCGGGAGGGTCGGGAGGGTCGGGAGGGCCGGGAGGGCTCCCACCCTCACGGAGAAGAGCGGCTCCTGGGCCTGCGCTGTTTGTGCAGACAGTGTAGTGTAGACCTGAACACCTGCGCTCCTCCTGGGAGTCTGGAGTTTGGTACCTGCCAGACAGAGGGTGCCCATGTGACCAGCCCCAGTCCACACCCTGGACACTAGTCTCTAGTGGACAACATTCAACGCATGTTGTCACAACTCCGTGCTGAGGTCTTAAGTGTGTCCCATGTGACTCCGCTGGGAGAGGACAAGAGAAGTTGGAGCCTGGTTTCCTGCGGACTTGACCTGAGTCACCTTTTCCCTTTGCTGATTCTGTCTGTATCCTTTCGCTGGAATAAATTATGACTGTGAGTGTGCCCAGTGCCGGGTCCTGTGCATCCTCCCAGTGAGTTGTCAAACTTGGGGGTGGGCTTGGGACCCCTGACAAGGGACCTATTCCTTTTCTTTTTCTAAACATAAATAAATATGTGAATATTTTTCATGAAATGAGTGAGTGATATATGTTTTTGAGATCTCTTTCATTCAACAAATTATCAATGCACCTTTTATCCCATCAAATATTCTTTCAAAACATTTTTATTTTTCTCAAATTGTATCTTAAATGTTTATGAAATGTTTGCTGTCTGAGTTTTGTAGTTTACATTGCTGTAATAGGTGATGCAAACCCTTGTTTTAGAGTGCAGTGTGCATCTCTGATTCTTTTCTTAGGATCGATTGTTCTTTTCTCTTGTTTTGTTAATCCTCACCCAAGGGTATTTTTTCCAATGAGTTTTCAAGAAAGGGGAATGGAGTGGGGAGGAGGAGGTGGAGGAGGAGCAGGCAGGGCAGAGGCGGATAGCGCTGCAGCCGCAGAGTCCTCGCTGTCCTGTGTGGTGCTCAGACACAAACCGCCTGTCCGAGTGTCCTCCTTAACCCTTCAGGGAACAGGCTGCCATGGGAAGGGCAGTACCCCCTGCTTCTGCCCGACCTGGGGGAGCCAGCAGTGGGACACACTATACTCCCTTGTAGCTGGGCAGCATGGCCTTGCTTGAAGAGGAACCTGGGGACATTTGGGTCTGCCACACGTCATCCCTCATCTCCAACCATATGGGACGGGGTAGAGAAGGCTGCTGGGGGATGGGAGGTGCGTTTTGAAGCAGTTTGTGTGACAAGCCACTCTGTACTTTGACTCTGTTTATTTGAGGTAGCATGGGAGGTGTCTCATGATTATGGGGTGTAGCAGATAAAGCCCCTCAAGTCTCTTGCAGGATACAGTAGTCACGTAGAACATCTGTGTACATGTGTATGCATGTGTGCCTGTGAGTGTGTATGCCCGTGTGCGCCTGTGTGTCTGTGTGTGCGCGTGTGTGCCTATGTGCCTGTGCGTGTGTATGCCTGTGTGTGTGCCTGTGTGTATGTATGCGTGTGTGCCTGTGTGTGTATGCCTGTGTGTATGCACCTGTGTGTGTGTGTGTGTGTGTGTGTGTGTGTGTGTGTGTAGTGAAGGAAGAATCTCACTGTTTTGTATAATTCTGAATTTTTATTGTTATTTTGTGTCTTAATTACTTTTAAGTTTTAATAACATTTGTAGTTAAAGCAAGATTACTTTTGAAAAATTGGAAAAACATGAAATAACCCGTGACCATGGACAAATGACTGAACCTCCTATGCCTTAGTTTCTTGATCTATGAAATGGGGGATGTGGTGCTGATGTTTGAGGGTCATAAGGAGAGCTAAGGGACAGAGCTCAGAGCCGGCACCTCGTACGTGCATAATGAGCACTGTCATTGTCTCAGCATTCGATTGGGAAAGAATTGTGGTTTATGGTATAGATACCACCGAGCTTGTTGTGCTGGAAAGAACTTGACTCTGATTCCATATGAGTGTGATGGGAGAAGCGTCATTTGGGGGGTGAAGAGACTTGAGTGGGGCTCATGGCTGTGTGCCCTGCAGCCTCCTGGGTTCCCTGATCCTGTCTCTTCATCTGCAGAAGGGACCAGTCACACTCTCACGTTGCAGGACATGCAACAAACATGAAAATCGCTTGAAGGTGATAGAAGAACATGGAGGACGCAGTATACACCAGAGAACCAAGCTTTCGGTCCTGTGTGGACAGCTGGCTCCTCTGTCCCTTTACATGTGGCAGGGACTGCGTCGGGGCAGAGTGCCCCCTGTCCCCGACAGCCCATCTGCTCATATTGTCACTTGCTGTCATCACAGCAGCAGCAGCTGAAGGGACAGCTTGCCTTGATTTGCATGTTTGGGTGTTTGTGCTATTTATAAACAATGAGAAATGGCGTGGAAGTCGGTTTCTGGCAAGCTGGCAAATCCAGCCAAACACGGACCGATCTGTTAGCGCACTTCACACGTGCACAGGCACAGAGCATTCAAATAAACAAACACATTTGCCCGCATTAAAGTTTCTCTTAAAAAAAAAGGCATTCAGCTGTTGGCCATATGGTCTATAGACTTTCCCCGAAGTGCCCGAGTTTGACTCTCAGCCATCTGAAATCTGAAGCCATCCTAAAGCACAGCTGTAGTCTTTATCCCCCCATTTCTCTATTGTGAGGACAAGAGTGTGGGGGTGTCAGCTTACAAAGGCCCCGTTCTTCCTGTGGTGTCCTCGTCCCTGTTCACATTTTGCGATGTCAGCATCTGCATGCATTGCTAGAGACAGCCTTTCTTCCCTCTCCCTTCTGTCTTTTCTCTCTGTCTCCACCTGCAGCAGTGAGGGCTGTCCGAAGGCCGAGACTGTCGTCTCCTGTGCTCACTACAGTATCACCTGTGCCTGTCGAATGAACGGGCTGGGAAAATGTACTTTCCTCCCTCTGCCACACCACTGAAGTGCTTTGGGGATGGAGGACCGTGAGCAGTGAGGTTGCCCAGGTGGCTGCTGGGCAGCTTTTCACCCCACACCTAGCTTGGGAAGAGGTGCAGTGCTGCAGTGGACATAGCTCCTTCAGGAAACCAGCTCAGCACCACCGCTGCCCACCCCGGGCTGTGCTGCTGCCACACATGTCCAGGGAGGAGCTGCCGTGGCCCAGTCACAGACTTTTAAATCCCTTGTACAGACAAAATAAAGCCTGGGGTGCAAGGAAGTGGCTTGCCCAAGGTCCCCGAGGTAGAGATGGGGCCAGGATGTGCATGGATCTCCCAGAGGCTTTGACCCTCTCACGCCCTCCTTACTGCTGGAGCATCTTCCTGGCTTCGAACAGGTGACAATGAGGGAGAAGTGTGCTGGTGTCGCAGGTGCAGAGGAAAGGCCCGGCTGCTTGACACGAAGTTCACAAGTCTTGTATCAGAGAAAGTGACGATTTTTCACAATAACTTTGTTTCACAGTGCCTTTAATTTTCTATACATTTTATGAAACAGCCCGGCCGGAGTGGCTCAGCTTGTTGAGCGTCATCCTGTGCACCCAAAGGTTGCCAGTCAGGGCACATGCAGGCTCGATCCCTATTGCGGGGCGGCGGGGGGAGGGGTGCAGGAGGCAGCCAATACATATTTCTCTCTCACATCGATGTTTCTCTCTCCTTCCCTTTCCCTTCCTCTCTCTCTCTAAAATCAATAAAACATATTTTAAAAAATTATGAAACGAATAAGACAATTGAAGGAGTTTGGGGAACAGCAACTTTAGAATAAAGGGAACAAATAATCAAACCAGAGAATTAGTTTCTCTTTTACTCTCAGTCTAGAATGTAGGCACTTTAAGCTCTTGTCTGAGGTCCAGCTCGGACCCATGGAAGCCTCTGTGTAGCCAGTCGTTATCCGTAATCAGAACAGCAGCTGGAGCAACCTCCAGAAGCGCCCCTATTAATTTTAAATCTGAATGACAGGACAAGCAGATGGTGAGGTGGGGAGTGTTGGACGTGTGGTCATCGAGAGCTTTTACCTCCATGTGTCCCTGGGATTTGAGACTGGCTAGTCCCACAGAGGGCTGATCGCTATCAGTGCCTCCCCAGCTGCTGGACTGCTTTTCATCCTGGTCCAGAGGGGTTGCTCCTATTGTCACCAGTAAGACGGATTGCTGTTTGTTTGAAATCTCCCAAAATTCTGAGGCAGAGCTGCCAAATGTTGTCTTCTCTGCTGCATTTTAGATCTCGGAGGTGGGTTTTAAAATTACATAAGCAAATTAAAGTTTTCTTTACTAGTTGATTACTAATGCAAATCTGAGGTGCATTGTGGGGCTTTGTTCACACAAGGGTGTGAGCCGTGAGACATGAATTGGGTTCTCTAAACGATTATGTGGGAATGACACTGAGTACCAGAGAGGAACAGTTATTAAAGAGATCTCCTTTTACTTTGTCTGAGTTTGGACTTGACATCAGTGTTTAGACAGTCGCAGTGAAACTGGTCCAGACCTTGGTAAGGTCAGAGCTGCTTGCAGGGAGCTCCCAGCTTTCTCTCGTCCTCACAGGTCCTTCCCTGGCTGTGCACCTGTCCTCCTCTGCCCTCCCTCTACCCCCTTCTGCTCTGGTCTCTCATCACAGGGAGGGGAGCCCCCAGTGGCTTTCTGTCCCTCCGGAGAGCAGTCTGGCGGGCTGTGGCAGCTGGTCCTTGCACAGCACTAAATGTCTGGTTCTGCAGGAGAGAGGCAGTGATGGTCACAGAGAGGTTGTCATCACGGTGCTCTGGGCATCCATCATGGGTGGAAAGCCACAGAAAAATATGAGCTATCCCAAATCTGAGGTCAGAAGTCAGGGACCGGATGTGGAACAATGATGGAGTATGAAGGGTAAGGTATAGCAGGTGTGTGAGCTCTGTTAAATGAGCATTTTCTGTCTCCCTGCTGGGCACACACAAACACATGGCAATATCTTTCATGGTATTTATGAATTTGCCTTGTGATCAGGCTTAAAGTGGTAGGATTACATTTTCCTCAGACAGCAGGCTTCACATTGCGTTCAGCACAGACGTTTCCGCTTGCTACATAGGAAATCCTTTGCATACTCCAAATGGGAGATGAGTCCTGCAGTCCAGGCCAGCAGCATGCAGGATGGAGTGGGAAAGGACAGAGTAGTCCGAAGCTGGTATCGTACGAGTGCAGAAACAGGACCCGAGAAGCGAGTTTGTCTAAGACCCCTGCGCTGCTGCACTGTGCTGTTTGAACCAAAGAATCTCTCGGCCTATTTCTCTGAGCTGTAGCTCACGTGTCCTCTGCTTGCTGTGTAAATGGACTCCGTCAGGCGTTCGTTTCAGAGAGTTCAGTAGCGTTGCCATGAACAACACTCCAGAGTTGTATGTGGTCATGTTTACCCACTCTGTGGTTCCTAGTTGTTCATTTCTTAAAGTTGTGCTTATAGTTTTTGTTGGTTGCAAGACAACCTTTCAGAAGCACGTTTATAGATGTGTAAAGGCTAGTTGGGTTCGAAGCTACTGAGAGTAGGGGGGTGGGGTGAGGGACAGTGACAGCCCATAGCAGCCGCTCGCTTCATGGGCGAGGATGAAGTCCTCGTCTCCTGGAAGTGACCTGCCTCGCCACCCTGTTCCCCTCCAGCTCCTTCCGTCAGTGTGGATGCCCAGCACCTGCACATTTCTGGCTCTGTCCACGTTCAGCTGGGAGAGAGAATGGCCCTGCAACACAGAGAGACATGCGAAGGGCAGTCTGTCTCGGAGACCTGGAAGGAGGCATCTGTCCTGGAGTGTGGCGGCTCCGACGGCAGTAGGCCGGTGGGAGGTGTTCCGAGCCGGGGCCTTGCTCTCTCACATCCGTACTGCGGCGCTCCAGAGTAGAGCATTCAGTGATCGTCGTCAGCGTCCAGAATACCGTTCTTGCAGGCTCTACCAGTCAGGGTTTTTGAGGGTTAATTTGATAGCAACAGCCTATTCCTGGCCAGAGATGCCAGTGAGCTGCTCTCCTGGTAGGGCAGTTGGAGGTGCTCGCTGTGGCTCAGATTTAAGGGAAGGAGTTGAGATCAAATCTGTCCAAACCCTGAGTAACTGAGCACAACTGGGTGCTTTTGGCCATATATTATTAAGTATCGTTATACTTCTGATGAACTCTTCAGCCCTTCTGTACACACATTCTCACGCTCACACAGCCCCTTGGGCAGCCACCATCAGTAAGACCCTTTGTGCCATCTCCAGTTCACACAACCCTCTGTCAGAGTACTCATCACTCTGTTTTGAAGTTTTCTGCTTCTGGGTCTGGTGGGTCATGGATCTAACTTTTTTTTGACACTCCCATTGCCAAGCACACTCAGACAAAAGCTTGGCGAGGGCTCTTCAGTGTGCCAGGAAAAATGGAGGGAGTCCCCAGGTTGGCCACGGGGAGGACAGGATGGGCCCACGGAGGGAGGTGGTGCTGGGGGTTCTGTTTTCAACTCTTTATTTGAAATAAGCCAGACTTATGGGAAAGATGTAGCAATAGTTCAAAGAGTTCCCGTACGCCCTTCACTGAGATCCCTGACGTTTTATGGCATTTGCGCCCTCTCTCTGTATATAACTTTCTTTCCTGAAATGTTTGCGTAAAGGACTGGCTGTAGGGGTGAGTGAAGAGGTGGAAGAGAAGAGGTGACTTGGGAGCCTTTTCAGTAGCCCAGGTGAGAGCATGGCGGCCTGGCCTGGCTGGAACGGCGAGGGAGGTGAGTCAGGACTGGGGTACGTATTTTGAGAGGAGACCCTGTAAGATTTGCTGGTGGGTTGGATGGCAGGAGTGAGAAGAAGGATGGCGTCCAGGATTTTGGTCTGAGTGACTGGAAGAGTAGAATTGCATTGTTGAAATGAGGAACCCTGGCAGCAGTGGGTTTGGGCTGCTCTAGGCTCAATCTGAGGTCCAAGTGCAGAGGCCAAGATGTGTTGGGGAGGAAAATCAGAGAGCAAGACCCCAAAGAACTCAAGCAATTCATAAAGATAGGATTAGCTGATTTATCCTCAAGCCTAACAAGTCTTCAGCTGTTTATGTGAATTAGACCCGAAGTCCTTGTGCATTTTCCTACCCTAGTAGACAGCAGCCAGTCAGTTTGCAGCAGCGGTTACATTGAGCTACGCCGATGTCCTGTTCTTCACAATTCGTCATCACTTTCCTCTGACTTTGTTTTCAAAATTCTTTTTAAAAAAAAATGTTTGTATTGATTTTTTTAGAGAGAGAAAAAGGGAGAGAGAGAGAGAAACATCGACGTAACAAAGAAGCATCAATCGGCTGCCTCCTGCACACCCCCTACCAGGGATCAAGCCCGCAACCTGGGCATGGGCCCTGATGGGAATCAAACCGCGGCCTGTCAGTCCATGGGACGACGCTCAGTCCAGCTGGGCTGTTTTCAGAATTCTTTTTTATCACCACCTCCTCTCACTGGCCCTCAAAGTGTGTCTAGCACACGTGATCCATCATCTCCGTCAGCGTTCTCAGGCAGGGGAGACTAAGGTCATTATCCCCACAGAAAGCTGTCGGAAATCAGAGGTCAGAGTTGGGGGCAGAGGTCTAAACCGAAGATGGAAATTCAGGGATTATCACTATGTTGGTGTCGTTAAAATCATGGGACCGGAGGAAGTCTCCCAGGGAGTGAGTGTAATTCAGACAGGAAAAAGAAGCCCGTGGTCCAGACCGTGGGCACTTCAACATTTAGAGGTGAGGAAGACGAGAGGAAGACAGAGCAGGGGACTGAAGGAAAGTGAGTGGGAACCGAGCGCAGGAGCTTTCTCCAGAGGAGGAGCTGATAGATACTTGCTGCAGGTTGGTGAATGGAGGCTGGAGGGCTGGGCTTGTAGCAGCCGACTTGGCGAGAGCCCTGTCCAAGGCCCTTGGGACGCAGCGGTGCTAGGAGCGGGACGGGGAGCGAGCCGGGAGCGGGTGGAGCGAGCAGGACTTCTCTTTGGGGGTTGGTTTGACGGAGTTATGTTTATTTTAGTTGGTTAGTCAGACAGTATGCAGGATCATTTAGTTTATTTTGTAACCTCTGGATCCTTATCCTAGGGAGGACATTAACATCCTTTCACTGGAAGACTGAATGTGTATACACATCTCTTTACTTGTGGGCATTGCAATGAAGATTGTCTCTGGAGTGGGGGCCCTTTGGTCGGCCGTGAAAGGCAGTGCTTTTCCCAGGGACGTGCGCTTTCCTATGTAAGCGGTGAAGTGAGAGGGTCGCTTCTTGCTTCACTGAAGCAAAGACTGTCTATCCGGCCGCTCTGAAGCTGCCAGTGTGGTTGAGAGGTAGTCATCATCATTAATGAGGAGGTGCTGGCCTGTTGCATGAGTGTCGTGCCCTTGGGTGAGTCATTGAACCTTCCTGAGCGTTAGTTTTCTATGAAATGTTACAATCTCCCTGAAGATTAATTGTTATTTAAACAACCCTAGTGACCTGTCTGGAAGAACAGCTGCTGTTAGGGATTGGTGTCCCATGAAACACAAGGGAGACCAGATTTGGTGTCTCTGGGGGAACAATAGCTTCAGTTCATCGAGCATTTATGTACAATGCTCTGTGTTAGGCAAACTACAAGTTACCTTATTTTGTCCATAGAACTACAGTTGACCCTTGAACAATGAAGGGGTTAGGGGGAACTGGCCCCCTGAATAGTCGAGAATTCACGTATATCTTTTGACTCCCCCAAAACTTAACTACTAGTAGCCCACTGTTGACCAGAAGCCTTACCGATCACATGAACAGTCGATTAACACGTATTTTGTATATGTACACAGGGTGGGGCAAAAGTAGGCTTATAGTTGTGAGTACGTGAAACAGAGTTTATTTTTGTATTATTATTATTTTCCATATGAACAACTGTAAACCTACTTTTGCCTCACTCTGTATGTGTTCTATACTGTATCCTTACAATAAAGTTAGAGAAAAGCTTATTAAGAAAATCATAAGAGAAAATAGATTTTCAGTATTTATTGAAAAAACTCTGTGTACGAGTGAACCCACACAGTTCAAACCCATGTTTTTCAAGGCTCAACTATACCCTTTAAAGTGAAGATTATCCTTTAATTCTCCCCCCCCAAATAATAATTATACTGATTATGATGTCGGTAATAGTCAAAATTTATTGAGGACTTCTGTGCTAATTTTTTCACATAAGGGCCTTAAAAAAACAAAAAAACAAAACTGTCGACAAGGCTCCGCTCCTTCTTGTTCTGTAGAGAGAGGGGTGACAATGTCCCGGCACTCGGCACATCTGGAAAACGGGGCAGGATTTCCACCCCGTCTCTGCACACCAGGGTCCAGCCTTTGTGGCATCAACACAGTGCGGTCGCCACGTTCTATCAGAACCCGAGTCTCATTCGCTGTCTGAGCAGAGCAGCTCAGCCTTGAGAAGCTGTTGTGAGACCAGCCGTCATGGTTAATTGGCTTCCATTAGCACACTGACATATGTCGCCCACCCTTGGTGCCTACCGCCCTCCCCCATCCATGCATGCAGGGGTGGGCTCCGTCTGCTGGGGGCAGGGGCACAGACAGCAGCCTCTCAACCTGTCCCTGGGGGAGGGGGTGCCTCACCCGTGCCTGCTGTCGGGGGCCCACAGGCTTGTCAGAGGGGACTTGGTGCAGGTTGAGCCTGGGGCCTGGGCACCTCATGAAAATAGACGATCACCTGGCTGCAGACTTCTCCACTGGGGTTGCATCACTTAGGGTCCTGAGGGAAAGGAGGCAGGTCAGATTCACATAAAGCAGTTCTGAGGTTGGGGGTCCAAACAGATCATATTCATCTTGTCTCTCGGTGACACGGTTCAACATGGTGAGCAGGAAAGCCATTGACATTGTGAAGAAGATTAGACCTCTGATTTTTAGTGGCTATCCCTGGTTCTGCAGCTTTCCCAGGCTGGCTTTAAATCAGAGTTCTCACCTGCTTCTGAGTCTACCCGGCGCTAACTGCTTCTGTGAGGGTCACGTTGTTTCCTGCGTCTTGGATTTCAGGTTTTCCTTTTGGAGTTTATTTCCCAGAACACCCAGAGCAGAGGCAAACAAGCTGCTTCTGGAAAGGGCCACACAGTAAATGTGTTAGGCTTAGGGCCTCTGCTGCAACCACTTTATTCTGCTCTTGTGTTGTGAAAGTGACAGCGGACGTAGGTAAGAAACGCGTGGATGGCCAGGGCCACGTCCCAGTGAAGTTCTGTTTACACAAATAGGCTTTGGGCCCGATCTGGTAGTGTGCCCCGACTCAGACGTAAGAGGGTGTGGATAATCTTGCGCACAGTGGTGAACCCTAACTGTGCCAAGTCACCTTGGGTCTGGTTGAAGTGACTGATGGAGAGCATCAGGCAGGTGCCAGTGTGTCTTCAGGGGCACCGTTGCTCACCCAGCCGTCCTCTCCTGATCGCCAGGCTTGGTGTGGGTTCAGTTCTGTGGCAGAGCCTGGTGCTCACGGAGGTCAGGGTGGCAGGCAGTGTGGACAGCGGCATGCCTGTTACTTCTTTGAGGAGTGTCATTGCAGTTCAGTCCTGCGTGGGAAGCGTGCTGTCTACCTTGTGGCACAGGGCCTGGCTGCTTCCGCTGGGCTGGTGGACCAGCAGCCCGGCCTCCCCGGGAGCTTGTTAGACGTGCAGACTCCCCGGCCCCTCCACCCCTACCTGTGCAGTCAGGATCTGCTTTCCAGCAAGCCCCTCAGCTGAGCTGTGTTCCCAGGAAGTGTGAGCACTGGTTTAGGGCATGGAGGACAGAAAGGAAGCCTTTTTATACATCCTTTCTTCTCCAGCTTTTTGATATTAAAAGTATAAAAACGCAACTTGAGAGCTGTGGAGGCAGCTGTAGGTCTTTTCAGACATAAGAGTCATAATTGAAGGGTGTTTTCCTGACAGGAAGGGGGTGTTAGCCCACTGACGTGTGGTGTAAAAGTCTAGACCAGTTCAGAATGCTAGACCACAGTTACTGCCCGGCAGTGGAACAGGGGAGCCGCTCATCTCTGAGACATTTATGACAGGACACGTTTGAAGCTCTAATTGGTTGCAAGTATTCATTTTATCAGTTTCACACCACGTGCTTAGACCCTCTTCTGCTGTCCATGCGTCTCAAGGAGGATATTTTCACCCCCATTCTCCCGTGTGACCCCCTCCTCCCACCCGTCTTGGCTGATGGTCCCCAATGTCAGCCATTGGGTGGGAGTCGGGAGCAATCCAAAATGTATTGTCATTGTAGAGCCCGGAATTGTGGGAACTCGAAGCAGGGTGCCCAGCAGACCCCACTGCAGAGGTGACTGTTAGGAAATGGTCAGGGGTTACAGGTGACTGAGGTCACTTAGCGGGAAAGGCCAGGGTCTTGGAGGTTCCTGTCCCAGCGCCGTGGAAGCTGCAGTTTCGGATGACTTAGGTTCGGCTTTTTAATTGAACCATGTAGCGGCTGAAGATGCGTGTAATCTCACTGGGAGTGTGAAACGATGGCGTTTACTAAGAAATATCTGTGGTGTCAGTTCCTGGAAATGCATTTTACAGATTGGCTGCGAGCCCTGCTGATCCCGGACCTCCCTTCCCCTCCTCCCCTGCCCCTGGGGAGTGCAGAGCTCTGCGAACAGCTCTCTCTGGAGTCTCCCACTGCTTCCTCCTCAAAGCCTGCTGTCTCCGAAGTCACTCTGGGCCTGTGCCCAGCCTGTGGTATCTGACGGACAGCTGGGGACTGCAGTGAGGGCTGACCGGGTACTCTTCCGGGTACTCCAGGTCCAGAAGCCTCAGTGTGTTTGTCCTGCTGCCTCTCCTTTCAGAGGTGGTGCCCTGGCCCTTCCTTCTGGGCAGCCAAGACAGTGTGCTAGTAATTGGACTCGTGGCCTGATCGTCCTGTTCCCCCCTGAGTTCCAGCATCCATGTTTATAAAACCAGAGTACGAGATGAGATGCTGCCTAGATTTCCTCCAGAGAGTTCAGTCAAGAGGACCATGGAGGTTAGCAAAGCACCTCCCTGCATTTGTATAAGTCACTGCCAGGGGACAAATGCCCGAGGCCAGCTGGGCTCCAGGGAAGCGCTTCCTTCCCTTGGCCCCTTGCCTGGTTGCCCCTTCCTTCTGACCAGCCCTTCAGGGGGCCCAGGGCTGCACATGGCCTCCCTCCATGCTTGGTGCGCAGGGATGTGATGCCTCTCATGGAGCCAGCAGCCTTCCCTTGGCCTCGCCTGCTGGACAGGCTCTGTGCTGCGGCTGGGTCTTCCCACTTCGGGAGCAGACAGAACCGGCTGGGTTTAAATGTGCCCGTCCTCTCCTGCCAGGAGCGCAGAGGGCCTCTCTGAACATCACCGTCTCACAAATCACACCAGAACAGAGCCTGTTGTGTTTTAATGAGTCCAAGTTTCTAAGTTCAGTTTTTCTTTCCTTTTTCCCTTTTGTTTGTTTTTACTCCTTCCTTTATCATGGATAAAGATGCAACGTGGCCAGTGGGAGGAATGAGAACTCGGGTCATTAGAGCTTTCTGATTCTCTGTGCCAGCGTGAGGAACTCTGCTTTCTTCCTTATAGAAACAGACTTGATCTGAACATACTAAGCCAGTTCAGTGCTCGTATTTCCTGTTTATTACTGTTGTGTGACAAATCTTTTCTTTTTCTAAAAAATATGTTTTCATTGATTTTTTTAGAGAGAGAGGAAGGGAGAGAGAGATAGAAACATCCATGTGAAAGAGAAACATCCACCAGCTGTCTCTTGCACGCCCCCCGCTGGGGATGGAGCCTGCAACCCGGGCATGTGCCCTGACCAGGAATCGAACCGGGACCTCTCAGTCCAGGGGGCGAAGCTCCATCCACTGAGCCACACCGGCTGGGCACAAAGTCTTTTCTGTAAGTTCCATGTACTGAGATCTTACCTAGGTAAATTACCTTAGGTGACCGAATTCCATCTATCTAGCATTATCAGATCTAATACACAGTGTTTCCTGCTTGATTCTACTCCACCTCCACTAAGTAGGGTTTTCCCTCTGACTCTTAGTTCTCTACCTGGAATGTGCTGATCTCCAGCCGGAGTCTCAGTCCACAAAGACAGAGGAACACGTCCATTCCTGAGCCCCAGGCAGCCCCAGCTCTGCAAGTTCATTTTGCTGGTTCTAGAGTTCCGTGACAGTGAGCTCATACCATATGCCTTCCTCATGGGTCCAGCTTCTTTCACGTAGCTGCTTTTTTTTGGGGGGGGGGGGATTCATCTGAGTTATGCATATGGATGGTTGTTTCTTATTATTGTAAGAAATATTCCATCGTATACACACATCATCGTTCCTTCTTCCATTTATTTCTCAGTGGTCGTTTAGCTTGTGTGCAGTTCTTGGCTATTCCGAGTGAAATTGCTCATGTGTTTCTGTGGACGTATGTTGTGGTTTCTGCTGGGTCAACACCTGGGAGTTGAATTGCTGGATCACATGGTAAAGTTGTGTTTAATTCGATAAGAAACTGCCAAGCTGCTCTCTAAAGTGGCTGTCCCACGGGGACTCCGCCAGCCGGGAATGAGGCTTCCACCAGGGCCCAGTCTTATCGGTGTTGTAAGTTCTGGGCATCCTTCTGGGTGTACGGGGGAGCTCATTAATCTGCCGACTGATGAGATCGGCCCCTTTCTGTGTGCTCATTGGTCCTTTGTGTGTTTGCTGTTGAAATGGTTGTAACTCCTTTGCCTGGTGTTTGCGGTGGTTCTTTGTCTGTGTTCTCAGTATTCCGTGTGTCGGTGTAAGTGCTGCGTCACTCGTGTCACACACTTCCTCAACGATTTCTTCCCACAATTCCAATTTATTAATTTTTCTTTTATATGAGTACTTTTTGGTGTCCTAAGAAATCTTGGCCTACTCTAAAGTCATAAACAACTTACATGTTTTCTTCTCGATGTTTTATAGTTTCACTTTCGTATTTAGGGCTCTGGCCCATTCGAGCTAATTTTGTATGTGGTGTGAGGCGGGTGGAGCTCAGCTTTTCCCATGTCAGTATCAGCGTGTCCAGCACCGCTCGTTCCCAGGACTGCTCTTTCCCCACTGGATTCCTGGGCCTCTGAGTCAGAAATCAGTTGGCCATTTATGTGAAGGTTATTTCTGGATTTGATTCTGTTTCACTGAGCTTTCCTAATGCCAGTACCATGCTGGATGGATTACTTCAGCCTTATGATAAGTCTTGGAACTGCTTTATTTAAGTCCTCCAACATTGTTCTTTCCCCCAAGTGCTTGGCTGTTCTAGTTCATTTCATTTTTCTACATTTTAGAATCAGCCTATCAATTTGTTTTTTTCAGAAAAAGATGCTAGGATCTCGATTGGGATTGTGCTGAGTGTGTATATCCGTTTTGGGGGAAGAATTAGCATCTTACAGTGTGGACTCTTCCAATACATGAATATGGCCTCTCTTCCTCTGAGTCTTCATTTAAGGTTCTCAGCGCCATTGCTAGCTGTCAGGGGCTAGGCCTTCCATGTACCTCATTAAACTGGCCTTTAGTAGTTGTTCATGTATTTTAATGTTAATAAAAATGGAACTACTTTTTCTTTCTTTCACTTTTCAATTGTTCCTCGCTAGCAAGGAGCCTACTGTTTTATAGAGACATTGACAAATAAGCAGACAGAGGAGGGACTGAAGACAGACATGAGGCACTAGGTCTCCAGGGAGGTGGTTTGGGGAGCTGGCAGAGCAGGTGGCATTTGGCTGTCCCTAGAGCAATCTGGGTTGGCACAGAAGAGAGGGCCAGGGCTAGTGTGTTGGCTGGGGCATGGTGGGAACACAGGGCATGCTCTGGAAGGAGTGAGTTGACGCCGGACTCGCCACACTGCAGCGCGAGGGGTGGAGCGTGGAAGATGAGGGTGAGGAGCAGGGGCGGGCTGACAAGGGTTAACTGCTGGACACGGTTGGAACTGTATTCACTGGGTGACTGGGAACCCTCGTGTGTTTGTGAGTGGGGGAAATGGAACCATGGTTTTGGCATTTTAAAAATATTATCAGATAACTATATAATATAAAATTGGCCATTTTAACTACTTTTCAGTGTCCAGGTGAGTGGCATTGGACAATCACATTGTTGTACAGCCATCCCCACCACCACCTCCAGGACTCTTTTCATCTTGCAAAACTGAAACTCCACACCTATTAAATAACCCCCCTCCCTCTCCCCAGCCCCTGGCAATCACAGTTCCCTTTCTGTGTCTATGAACTGGACTGTTTTAGGGACCTCATATATGTGGAATCATGTAACAGTTGTCCTTTTGTGACGGAATTGTTTCAGTTAGCATAATGTCTTCAAAGTTTATCTGTATGGTAGCAGGTGTCAGAATTTCATTCCCTTTGAAGGTGGAACAATATGTCACGTGTGCGTGCACCACGTCATGGTCACCCACCATTGTCCGGGCACACTGAGCTGCTCCCTCCCGTTGGCTCATGTGAGTACAGAGCCTTTCTTGAGTGCAGAGGACCTCAGAGATGAAGCAGGGACTTGGAGCTGAGAAATTTGACATAAAAGTGGTTGTCTACACACTTTCCATAGCATCCACCTTCATTTCTGGCTGCTTTTATTTCCTTGCACACTGTTTGTCTCTCTCACTTGAATGTAAGAGACCATATTTGTATGCCCTCATCATTGTGTGCCCTACACATAGGTACCTAAACATGTGTGCAATGAGTTTCTTAGAAAATAAATATTTAAAATCTCTTATAGTAAATAGTGCATACATTTGCATTTTTCTTTCCATCCTCCTGTTGATATCATTCTTCAGATTCCCGTGGCTGGGCCTGCCTCTTTCTGCCCCCACCTCTCCCTGCACCAGTTGTCCTTAATGCTGCCCCGGAATTGTCTTTAAGAAATGGAGATTCACCAAGGCCACTTTTTCTGAACACCTTCTGTGACTCTCCCTTTCACAGACTGATGGTTCGTGAGTCCAGATGTTTGCTGCCGCTCTAGATTGTGAAGCCCAGCATGTCAGGGGCTTCCTTTACATTTTGAGTACAGTGTTACCATTTATTACTGAATTAAATGGAATAAATGTAAATGGGATGAAAATACTATGGTCGCAATATTATATTGAAAAGTTTGGTTAGCAACTAGCTAGGTGTTTAGCAAGAGTCCCGTCCTGCCAGCCTAGGAATAGGCCTCAGGAGTGAGGAACTGGCCCCGCGGTGCTATCGAGTTACACATCTCATTGTGATCAGCACAGACACGCGCGGATCTGGGCTTCGTTGTCTGCTTTCTACAGAACAATAGAAGGATGTTTTCTGTTAGGGCTTGAAGCATCCATCCACATGTTAATCTGACTTTTACGAATCATGATATCTTCCCAAAAGAATGTGTTCTGTGGATTTTTACAGCAATTCCTTTGGGGACTCCTTGCTGGCTCTAAATAACCCAGAAAGGCGGATTATCAGGACTCAGAACAGAATGGACGCACAGACCTTCCTCCGGGATGTGGGTATGTGTGTGACAGATTCCGGTGTGGAGTCAGCGCTGATACGGGGAGCTGTGGCCGTCCTGTCGCAGTCCTGTTCAGACCCAGGAGAGTAACAGGTGGAAACCCTGCTTTCTCTTTTCAAACCCAGATGAAACCAGCATTCAGTGACTGAAGTCAGAGGCTTCTAGGCAAAGCGTTTTCTGAAAGTTTACTTGTTATTGTTGACATTGCAGATGTCCCCTATTTTCCCCTCACTTCCCCCTCCACCCAGCCCCCACCCCACCCTAGGCCTTCACCACACTGCTGTCTGTGTCCATGGCTATGCATATGTGCATATACGTTCTCTGGTTGTCTTGGTCCGTCCCCCACACTCTCCTCCCCTCTGAGATCGTCAGTCTGTTCCCTGCTTCCATGCCTCTGGACCTATTTTGTTCGTTAGTTTCCGCCTTTTTGTCACCTCTCCACAGTAGTCTGCCAGACACATAGCTGCTGTTACCCTCACGTGCTAGTCGAGGGCTCTGGGACTCGAAGAGGTTGAGTAGCTTGTGCTCAGTCATCGGTCATTCAGATATGGTCATCTGGATTCTTCAGTCTTTCCAGCCAGATAACATCTAACTGTGCTGCTTTTCTGAGAGTTCTCAGACCGACTGCTAGGCAGCCCAGTTAGACTATGTGCAGGAGCCTGTGGAAGTATTTGGAGGAGTCGGCTCAGAGAGTCTTAACTGTGACCCTATAAGGGAAAGTATGCTAGTGCCCTGCTCCAGGGGCAGCTGCTTGCTTCCGTGCCACCCGAGGTCTGTGCCCCTAACTGAGCACACTTCCAAGTGTCCTCACGGTGCCGCAGTCTTAGCAGAGAAGGCCCTGCCCGGGCGGTGATCGGCCTCTTTGAGGGAATGAACGTGTCAGTTGGTCCTTCGCTTTTGATGTCTGTGTTCTAAGAACATCACAAGAGACGTAGTTATATGAGAGGATGGTCTCTGGTATTTTTCTCTGCAACTTTCTTTTCCAAACAAACCTCAGGAATTTGGTCTGTTATGGAGATCCAGAAACAAACGAGTGAATCCAGTGGACACATACTGAGTGTGTGTTGGGTGCCAGCTCCCCTGTCAGGCGCTGTGCTAGGTAGGCACTCTAGGTCCAGAGAGAAGTCACACAGAGGTCCCCGACTTCAGACTGCCTACTGACTGGTGGGGGAGACAGACACATTCACCCACAATTGCGACATAATGTGCGACATGATGAAGGTAGGCCAAGTGATAACAGAGCTGAGGGTTGAAGGTTAGGTAGGCAAGAGGCAACTGGTGAAAGAGGTGAGGTCGGGGTGTGTGTGAGGGACCAGACAGGGATGTGCAGGGTTAGGCCACACCTGCAGGGAGCAGCAGTGAGAGCCAAGGTCAACGCCAAAGCCACCTGCTGTGTGTGGGGAACTGCGTTGTTCAGACGAGCTGCAGTGTGGCTCCCAGGATGGGGAAGGGGAAGAGGTGGGTCTGGATAAAGAAGCAGTGGCTAGTTGATCTGATGCAGGGTCAGGGGAAGTCACTGGAAAGAACAAGGTAGGGATCACAGGCTGTTTTCTAAAAAGCAGGTTGGTTCTGGGGCCAGCCATGTTTCACAGACTTTTATAATTGGAGCCTCAAATGTGGCCCTGTGGTCCTCAGTGAGGGACATGAGATGGGGTGTATGAATCTAGTCCCCAGTGCCCCAGCCTCTGGAGAGAGTCAGTGTGAAGAGCTGTGTATGGAAGGCAGGCGGGCAGAGGAAGTACTGCCCCCCAAGGTCATGGATGCATGCGGGATGGAGGGCGTGCGGGCCACCATTCAAGCCTCACCCTCCAGGAGCTCATACTTTTATTTCTATGTAGTCTCCTCGATCAGCCTTGTCTTTTTACATCTGAGTCTGAGTCGTAGTTGGAAAATCTTTCCCCACACTAAGGCTATAAAATAATTCACCTACTAGTTCTTTGAGGACTTGAATGCTTTCATTTTTAATATTTTGATTCTCAAGTATCTTTATAGTTTTTTCTGGTATATGATATAAGGTAAGCATTCAATTTTATTTTATTTTTCCCAGTTACTAACAGTTGTCCTGACCTAATGATTAAATTAAGTCTGTCGTTTCCCTCATTGATTTGAGACACTACATTGATCAGATACCATATATCTATCCACTGGGAGTTACAACAGCTGGCCTCAGTTAGAGTCGTTCATTGTGGAGGATGTAGTAGACTGTAGAATTGTAGATTTGGAAAGAATCCCATAAACCAGCGATTCTCACTTTTTTGTTTAAAACTTTTTGGTCTCAAAATATGGATTGAATACCCCAAAGAGCTGTTATTTATGTGGCAATAGCTGTAGATAGTCACCATACTAGAATTTAGAACTGGAAGATTTCTAAAATATTAATTCATTTAATAATAATATATGTTTATGAAAAGTAGCTGTACTTACCAAACGAGAGAACTTGTGAGAACGCGTTATTATTTCTGTAGGAGACAGCTTCATAGAAGCAAGCTGGACTTTCACACCTGCTTCTGCTTTCTGATTGCTACAAGACCTTGTTTTGGTGGAAGTACATGAGAAAATCTGGCCCACACAGATATGTGGTTGGAAAAGAGAGTATTTTAGTGCCTTTTCAGAAAACCATAGATATTTTTCTTTGATACTACACCAAAACTCAACAAGTGCTAGTTTCTTAAAGGTTTGCTGCCATGTGGATTCCGAAGCTGTATCAAAACGAGCACTTTATCCTGCTACATTAGAGTGTTTCACCCTGACTTGCATGTTAGGTGGATCTTCCCTGGGTGTGGCTGTGTGACATTGTGCTTCACTGAGTGGTGCAGACCTTCCAAATGTTGACGTATTGTGTGATACGAAATCAGAAAACTCACACTCTCCCTCCAGGCTGTCTACCTCAGGCTGCAGAGGTGTTCCCACGCACTTCCCATTTCATGCCACAGGATAGTAAAAAGGCATGTCCTCAGGGTTGAGATTTAACAAAAGCAGTGATTTTTACAGCTTCATCAAAGCCATCAGAGACACTGCTAAGTGAAAGTAGCGTTTGGTTTTGTCTTTGTGCTGCAGGTGTATGTATGGTGAGGAATACAGTGACACCAGCATAGTTCGGTGTCACTGCTTTGACTAAGATGCCAGCAGGTTAACCACCCTCACATTTGCACCATCAATGCAGAAAAAGACGAATAATGTCTTAATGTTATGAAAATAGCTTGACCTGCGGGCTCCCTGAAAGGAGTCCATCAGAGGTTATCGGCATGATTTAAAGCTTGCTGGTGATTTAAAATGTGCTGACATCAGCCATGTAGTCCAGACCTGTGGCTGTCAGAGGGAGAGGCTGCCACGATCCTAGAAGGAAGACATGATAGGGAGCCAGGGCCTGACGTGCATTTTAAGTCCTCCTCGGCATCCGTGTCCCTTGTCGTAACCACGCAAACATGTGCATAGCCTTCCCGGGGATGGAGCCAGCCCTGCAAAAGCAAAGAGCTGGGTGTTGAGTTTCCGAAACCATGTCCTAGTGGTTATTGGAAAACTATTTGGCATTTGAAACCACAATCTCCTTCTTGACATTGACATTTAATATCATGCAGTTGACATCAAGTGATGATGTCAGGCTTTTGGGCCGTGACCCCATCTGTTGGCAATGTGGCCTTGGAGCGTCTCCCAGCTGAATATCGTTGCCTCAAAGCAACAGTGAAGGAGGAGCACACGTATCCGGAAGATGACGTGTGACTCTGTTAGTTGACCTGGTTTCAGCAAACTTGTTTTTCATGTTAGAATACAACAGTCAACCATCAAGCTGAAAACGAAATGCTTTGAGTCAAATTTAGCATTTATATTTTGACATTTTCAAATCACTGGGTCTAACAATACCTTCCTCCTTTTTTTCAGCAATGGAAGAGTTAATAGTTGAACTTCGTCTCTTTCTTGAACTTCTGGACCACGAATATCTCACTTCGACTGTCAGGGAGAAAAAGGCAGTAATCACGGACATCCTGCTGAGGATACAGTCGTCCAGAGGTGGGTCTCGCTCAAACTCGAGTCTTCCTTCCAGGCTTTTGCCTCTAAACCACCTTTAACTCCACCTTTTCTAAAACATGTTCATTTGTTTGTTAACTTATGAATTGATTTAGTCATCAAGCTGTCTCTGAAGGTCTTACCATGTGCCGGGTACTGTGGTAGTAGTCTCCAGGTGTAGAAAGATGAAGCCTTTAAGGAGCTAATGGAATAGTGTGTGTGTGGGGTCCCCAGAGCACCCCAACATTTGGAGATTCACTAGAAGGACTCGGCATGTAGTTGTACCTTCTTGTGCCCAGGACTTATTACAGGGGTGGTGAGGGTGTGCGGCCAGGTTGTAGGGAGAGACATAGGCGTGGTCTGCAGGAGTCTGTGTGCCGCCTTCCTTATGCTGGTCTCTCCCTGAGTGTCACACAGAGCACGCTCTTCCCTCAGCCACACAAACAAGGCATCCTGTGTGCCACCAAATTCCAGACTCCCAGAAAAACAGGTTTATTAGGGTTCTCCAGAGAAATAGAACCAATGGCGGGGAGGGAGCGAGAGAAGAGGAGAGTAGCTGTAGGGGTCGGCTCATGTGGTTATGGAGGCTGAGAAGTCCTGATCTTGCTGTGAGGAGACCCAGGCCAGCCAGTGGAGTTCAGTGTCAGTCCGAAGGCCTGAGAATTGGGGCTGATGGTGTGAATCCCGATCTGAGTCTAAAAGCTCGAGAACCAGTGTCAGAGATCAGGAGAAGATGGATGTCCCAGCTCAGACAGAGAGACTGTGTGCTCTCCCTCCACCTTTGTGTGCTGTTCTGACCCTAGATGAATTGGATGATGCCCACGCACATGGGAGAGGGCCATCCCTTCACTCAGATCACTGATTCAAATGCTAATCTATTCCTGAGGGGCTCTCTCAGACACGCCCAGAAGGTGATCCACCAGCTCTCTGTGCATACCTCAGCCCAGTCAGGTTCACAGGAAATTCACCCCCACAGCCGGCGTTTGGCATGAACCACATTGTTTGCACAAACAACCTAGGTGCAGTGAACCAACCTTAGCATTTAGGGATGATGGCAACACTTCTGAAATCCACATTCCCAGATGCCAGCCAAGGGCCATCCTTGCAAGCAGGCCCTTGTAAGGACAGCAGCCTCAGGCCTACTTTTGTGCACAGCGGGCAGGACAGAAAAGCAGGTAGTGTAAGCCTGGTAAGTATGTTATAGAGAGCACCAGTGTGTAAGGAGAGCCCCTAGGAGGGAATCCAATCAGTTCAGTGAGTGAGAGAGTGGGGAGGGGCAGGGGCCGTTCTTGGAGGATCCAGGTTAGACTCTGTAAGACTCTGTAGGAGACAGCTGGATGAGATGTAAGGATTTCTTTTCAACAGTTTCATTGAGATATAATTCACATACATACTCTTCACCCATTTGAAGTATACAGGTCATTGGTTTTTAGTATACATAGCCATGGTATGACACAGTAAGATTTACATTCTGGACCTCGGGTTGAAGGATTTGGTAGCAGAAGGTGAGCCGCACAAGGCCCTGGGTGGGTGGGGGGACCCACCATGAGATAGGAGCAGAGGGTGAAGACCATGTCGTGGGGGCAAGTGTGAAGTGCTCACTATCAAAAGGATACTGCTGCTTCCCTGCCCAGACTTTTCCATGAGTGTCTACTCTGACCCCAGATATGTGGTTGGAAAAGAGTATTTTGGTGCCTTTTCAGATAATGGTGAATCTTCTTCTTTAATACTACACCAAAACTCAACAAGTGGTAGTCTCTTTCTTTTTTAAATTTATTGATTTTAGAGGGGGAGAGAGAGAGACATGGGTTTGTTGTTCCACTTATTTACGGATTCATTGATTGCTTCGCGTATGTGCCCTGACGGGATCAAACTCGCAACTGTGGCCTACAGGAATGGCACTGTAACCAACTGAGCCACCCGGCCAGGGCTACCAGTGGTAGTTTCTTAAAGGGCAGTTGCAATGTGGACTAACTGGTTTTGGTTCCTGGCTCTACCTGTCACCAAGTGTGCGACCTTGCACAAGTCACTTAATCTCTTTACGCATCAGTTTCCTCATCTGTGAAAAGGGCAGATAGGAGCACCTTCCTAGATGGGTGTTGTCAGGACTGAACGAGCCAATATAAAATATTTCCAAACAGTGCCTGACGCACAGTGACACTCAGATAGCATTTCTTCTCAACCTCATGTCCTCTGCGCATGCTCTTCTCTCAGCCATTCCAGGGCCTCTTGCCTCAGGAATTGCTGTCTTTCCCCCTTTTCCCTCCCTCTCTTCCTCTGATGAGTTCCAGCCCTTTGTTTCTTTATGCCTCGTTCTGATGTAGCTTCTGATTTTTTCCAATTCACAGTTCTCTCCTCAGCTCTTCAATTTGCTTAAAACTCACCCACTGATTGTTTTAGTGGTAGTGTTTCCCTTTGTTCTTTTTCTTTTCTTTTTTTTTTTTTCTCTTTCCAATTTTCTTTCAGCTTCTGGAGGTCAAGGACTTTGTCTTTTTATATATTTTCCTAACTTGTGCTTGACCCATTATAGGTGATCATTGTTAAGTGATTGTTTCTCTAGGTCTTTCCAGGTGAGCTTTTGGTATATAAATAATGCTGTGCCCAAATTAAAACTGGTTTCTTCCTCTTTCTTGCCTTCATTTTCTAAGAGTCAGTTGTATATATCTTGCCTTCCCAACTTGAATATGAGTGCCCTGAGGGTATGAGCTTTTATTAGTCATGACCGAATCAAGTATGTCTGTTACAGCATCTGAATTTAAGAGAGTACTGAATACAAATTTGCTGACTCCTAGGACAGCTCTTCCCCCTTCGTACATGGGTAGGTGCCAACCTGAGTAGGACCCAGGTGAAGAGTCGTCCTTGAGAGACCGCGTGGCAGTGGGGGAGAACATAGGCTTTGCTGCCAGCCCCGTCAATTTTACCTGCTAATGCTCAGTCAGGTTCTCTAACCTTTCTTCTCCAGCCATCGGTTCTTCACCTGCAGAGTGGAGAAGGATATTACCTACCTTGCAGGGTTGTGGCGAAGGATTAGAGACAATGAGTATTTGCAAAGAGTTCACTATGGGGCTGGGGAAGTGACGGCTGATGCGGTGCCATCCTCCTCCTCCTCACCCAGTCCTGTCGTTTTGGTTGCTACCTACAGGTTTTGACGTGAAAGAACATGGTCCGAAGCAAGAGACCCCCAACAGCCTGCCGGCTCCTCCCCAGATGCCTCTGCCGGAGATCCCGCAGCCATGGCTGGTGAGTTGTCCCACCATCGCAGCAGGGGTCACGGGACGCCTGGCTGAGTTCCGGCCCCAGAGGCAGGTGCTGAAAGCCCCATGCTGGAGGAAGGAGGCCTCCTCTGAGTGCTGTGGGAGGCTGTGAGTGTAGCCTTCCCTTAGGCGGCTGGTGGTTCTCTGCAAATTACTGTGGCTACAGGTCCATGGAAATCTGTTCTTTGATTTTGAAAAGTCAGAGGTTTTAGCAGGCAGAACAATGACAGGAGAGCCTGGGGACTTGACCCTCTTTCTGGGTCAACTGAATTTGTATACTTTAGTCTGAAACTTCGACATTTATTGTCATGCTGCTTCTAGGATAAAACAATAATTTTCTGCAGAAGAAAAATATGTGCCTATTCTAGGAATGTGTATTTTATTCGATCTTACACATTCAGAATTCGTTCTGGAGTTCTTTGCCACTTTTGCAACCTGGGTCTACTCCCACGTGCAGGTTTTCATGGACCATTCACCCCTCTCTGCCCTTGGCTGCTTTCTGATTTGCTTACTCAGGGAAATTGGACGTTCAAAGCTAGAGCAAAGTCAGCTACTTGGCAGTTCTCTTTCTAATGTTCGCTTTCTCCATGGTTCATCTAATTTTCTCTCCACCAGGATAAGAGCTGCAGGAAAACAGGGCTGTGTCTGGTTTGTGTCTGTCCTGCCTGGGCCCCAACAGGTGGTGGATACCAGTGGGTGCTCAGTAAGGACCGTGTTAGAGGGCACGGAGGAAGTGAGCACTCCCTGGCTTCCTTCCACCCATCAGGGGTCATGCTTGTTACTGTTTGACTTACAATTTCATTTAAACCTGACCCCTTGACGTCAAAGAACCCCTACAATAACTGTAAACATGTGAATAGGATGTAGGCCCATCACTCATGGAAGGAAATTAGGGTCCAGTGAAGAGGTGAGATTGCTCAAGGTCCTATACTAAGTGAGAAGGCAAACATGGGAACCTGGTCTTCTGATTTCACATGCAGCGTGTCAACAACACTCCTTGGGGGTGTGGCAGCTGAGCCTGTGCCACCTCCAAGACATGTGTTACTTGTTATAAAACTACTAAGATTTTGATGTCGGGCCAAGGCTACATTCTTTGAGTATGGGGTTACACATTGGATTTTGCTTGTCTTTTCTGCGTCATCTGTACCCATGGTACATTGTTAATATACCTGGTTTTTGCTTCTTCCAAGTGGAGTAAAATTTAGACACCTTTAAAACAATGTGTTCACCGTCCTGAGACGTTTATGAATGCTGTGCTCTTCTCTTGTGGTGACCTGCCCACCCCTGATGGAATAGCTTTTCTTTTCACAGTTTGTCTTGATTGAACCTTTCTAAAGCATCTGAGAGCCAGCTCTCCCTTGCACTCTTTTTCGCTGGTTAATGCATGTAGTACTTACAGATTAATTAAAGTAATGATTATGGTAACAAGCACGACAGTCTCAAGACTGAAGCTGACTCCCAGTAACTGTGCCACTGGACTGATGGAGCCGGCTGTAGACGCTCTGACCTGCTGGGGCATGGCACCCGTGTGGGTGGTGATCTGCGGGTGAGGCTGGGACGCTCTGAGGGTAAGGTCCTGAGGGGCTTGTGGCCATGCCGAGTGTTTTGGAATCATCACAAAGCAACTATAAATGACTGCATAATTATTTCTTTTTAGTGTCAGATTTATGATTGTCCAACCAGGTGTTATTTTTCATTCATTTGTTTTGTTTTTGTTTAAAATTTTTTTTTCTTCATCGATTTTTAGAGAGAGAAGGAGAGATAGAAACATCGATGAGAGAGAACATCAATTGGCTGCCTCCTCCATGCCCCCCACTGGGGATTGGGCCCACAACCTGGGCATGTGCCCTGACCCAGAATCAAACTGGCAACTTCTTGGTGCATGGGTCGACACTCAACCACTGAGCCGCACCGGCCAGGCAACTTCTCATTCGTTTGACACTATGGCATTTTTGCCTCCATTGTGGCATATATTGACTGAGTGCTGCCTTTATTCATTTATTTTTTTAAGATTTTTTAAAAATTGATTTTTAGAGAGAAAAGAAGGGAGAGGGAGAGAGAGAAACATCGATTGACCACCTCCTGCATGCCCCCTACCTGGGATTGAACCCACAACCTGGGCACGTGCCCCAATTGGGAATGGAACTGGCGACCTTTCGGTACACAAGATGTCGCCCAACCAACTGAGCCACCCCAGCCAGGGCCGGAGTGCTGCCTTTTATCGTAGGTATTTGTGTTACATACTCTGGAAGTGAGTCATCTTCCCGTCTGCCCCTTTGCACCTCGCAGTGTTGTGTGCAGTCTCAGCTGTCCACGCTCCTTTCCCAGCAGACTCGAGGCCCAGCCATCTCGCACAGCTGGAGCTTCTCCCCACTGACCAGCAAGGCCTGATTTCGACATCCTTTCCCTCGAACGAAATTCTAGCCTCATGAAGATGGAGTTTGTGTCTGTCCTGCCTTGTGCTTCCCACATGGCTCAGTAGAAAGTGTCAGTGACGACTGAAGCTCAGGGAGCATGTCAGAAGGTCTGTCTTGTCACTTCGGTGAGCTTCCCACACGAGGCCATCGGAATGTGTCTGTTTTGCCCTGGAGGCGGAGTGGCAGCATCCTGTGCACTGCTGACCCCTCCGTGTGGCGGTCGGGGCTTTGGAGGGGCTCGTGGAGATCCAGAACGCTTCTAAATCCTTGAAATTACACAAGTGACATGTTTAACAGTCTGATTTAGCTCCTGCTCTTCAAGGGGAGACTAGACTAGGGCAAAGTTTGTGTCTGTGTAATGAAAACATTTCTGAAGAGCTGTGCTCTCCACCAGACCTTCGTGTCTGTTTTGTGCCAATGCCAGGCTGTGTCACACCGGCCGTGCCTGGAGCACAAGTGCTGAGACAGCACTTGAAGCGGCGCCTGCGCCGGGAGACGGACCCCATCTGTGCTGATGGGCTGCGAGCCGCCCAGCTCCGACAGCCCTGCCCTGACCCATCTGCTCCACACGGTCGCCGACTGTGTCCCGTCTCCCTCCTCTTCAGAAGAGCACTGAGTCTGCAAACGGGTGTCTCAGGCCTTCCTGGCCAGGAGGAAGGGCAAGGTAGATGCCTATGGGGTGCTAAGAGGATTGTACGATATGCAAAGTATTTGCAAGAAATATTTTTATTTAGTAATTGAAGCAGCAGGGTTTGCATTGCATTTCGATGGCGCAGAGGAGTGAGGTAATTCTTCCATATTTTAGAGCCAGAGCTCATGGAAGTGTCACAGGTAACAATGATGTTTGTGTTGTGAATACACAGAACAGACACTTTACCATTTTACCTTTGTTAAGTGTGCAGTTCAGTGCATTAAGTACATTCACAGTGTTGTGCAGCCATCACCTCCAGGACTTTCATCTCCCCAGACGGACACTCTGTCCCCATAAACTCCCCACTCCACTCCCAGCCCCGGAAACCCCGGCCTACTTTCTATGCTTATGAAACATTGAAGTTTGGACACCAGCCCTTCCCGCCTGGTCTGCTGGTTGCCTTCGATCCTTCCTAAATACTTTCACAGCAACTTCATTATCTCTATTTGACAGATCGGATTAGGAGGCTCTCTGAGATGATGTGACCAAAGTAGGTATTTTACCTGCTGCAGGATTGAGACTAAAGTCCAAGATTTAAAACAACAAAAGCACCCTGGCTGGTTTGGCTCAGCGGTTAGGGTGTTAGCCCTCAGACCAAAGGGTTGTGGGTTTGATTCCAGTCAAGGGCATGTATCTGGGTCGTAGGTTTGATCCCCCGCCCTGGTCCTGGTCAGGGTCGTGTGGGAGGCAACCAATTGATGTGTCTCTCTCACATTGATGTCCCCCCCCATTTCCCTCCCTTCTATTCTATCTAAAAATCAATGGAAAAAATATCCTTGAGTGAGGATTAGCAACAACAACAAACTGTTAGTTTCCCAGTGAAATCAGATGTGATTCTTTTATGGAGGGGACCCATCTTGTTCCTTTTTTCCCTTGTCTTTTGAGACTCTAGGAGAGTTTAGTCTCATGTATACTTCCTGTGGCATCTGTACCTATAACTGCTCCATGGCTGCACCCCAGCTACGTCCTGTTTGTGCATCCATGTGGCTGCTCGGCCTCCCCTGGGAAGCCTGCCTGCTGGTGGTGAGGGAGGGCCAGCCCCGGCCCAGGCCTTCACTCTGCAGTGCACACAGGGAACAGAGGAAACCCTGCGTGTGCTCGGTGTGGAACGCAGATCAAACGGAATGGAATGGAATGGAATGGGGGCCGTGTGGGTGCAAACTTCGGTCTAGTCCAGAAGACTACTTACTCAAAGCTCTTGATGTTAGGACTGACACCATTTTTGCAGTTTAGTCTATAAAACTTTGTTATTGATGGAAAATGACTTACTCCAGTCATCAGTTTCCCTGGAGGCCTTCCTGAGGGATGAGCCGAGGCAGAGATGGAGAGGTGACGGCCTTGGTGCTGCGGGCGCTCCTGAGTGCTCACGGCAGTGAGAGGGTGCTAGGTGTGACTGACCTGCGGCAGGAGCCCTCCTCTTCTTGCTCAGACTTTGCCTTTTTGGGCTCTTACTCTTTTTTTTTTAGCCCTCACCCGAGGATGTTTTCCCATTTATCTTCAGATAGAGTGGGAAGGAGAGAGGGAGAAACATCGATGTGAAAAAGACACATGGATTGGGTGCCTCCCGCATATGACCCCGACCATGGCTGGGGACCGAACCGCAACCGAGGTACATGCCCTTGACCAGAATTGAACCTGCAAAACTCATTGGTCCGCGGGTCGACGCTCCAACTGCTGAGCCAAACCGACCAGGACGTGTTGCTCTTAACAGAAGTAAGTGGCTGCAGCCACCGCATGTAGAGAATTTAAGCCAGAAAATGACTCCCGAGTCTGGGCTGAAATCAGGTCTCATTGTCTACGGGTGTTTTTGTGCAAAGGACTGAAGGATAAATTTGGGTGGGAAGAGGGAGGTGGTGGGGAGCAGCAGAGAGGAGAGGGGAGGTGTGTAAGGTGTTGGGCGTGCCGTGTGCAGGTGGTGCGGGGACGCGTGCCTCCTCGGGAAGTGATGGATCCACGCGTGATATGGAAGCAGGTGGTGTGGAAGTAGCCTTAGTGGCTAGTAAGTTCCTGGTTCCTCCCACCTTGGTTTGGCCGGGTCCCCGCAGCAGTAGGCGCTGAGGGATATGGTCCTGACAGGTGTCTTTCCTGCTGGTTCGCAGTCTCTGGCAGGGGTCAGTGCCGACTCTGGCCGACTTACGGCTTCTCCCCTAACCAGTTCTGAGCAGGTGTGACCTGGCCAAGGTCTTTCATCTCTCGAGCTTCAGTTTCATTCATAAAATCATAATCAAAATACCAACATCTCTGTTATTTTCTGAACAAGAGAAGATATGTATGAAGTATCCCCAAACAGTGTCTGACACATGGTAGGCAAACAATAAGTGGTGGTTATTGTTACATTGTTGAACTAATAGAGTAATTTCTGTATTTATACCACATAGTTATGTAAACATAATATTTATTATTATTAATGGAAAAAGAGCTCTCTGTGAGGCTTTTCCTTAAAGTATCAAAGGTAAATACCAGTGGTTTTTCTTTCTAAAAAGATGGGAATTAAAGTACAGCCAATATTGTGAGCCCAGCAAACCTGTAGATTATATTCCCATCCAGTTGGAAGTACTGGCTTGTGCTGGGAGGACATGGAGCCTCTGAAGGAGAAGTGACAGTGTCTCAAGGCAGATACGATTTCCTAAACTAAAAGGTAGCCTGCCCTAAAGCACTCGTTTAAGGGAGAAATACTTGGGTGAATGTAAAAGTGGTCAGTAGCTGGCACTGTGCCATTCCCACCTCCTGTGCTAGAGCAGAGGTCTCCCTGTTTGAGGACAGCGTCTCGTCTTTCTCCTTGTGTGGACGGCTGTCGGGCAGACTGCGCCCCTGTTCTGTGAGATGTGTCGTGAGAGCCAGCCCAGGACAGCACTGGTAGAACATGCAGGGCGGGGTCCTTCTGGTGGCGAGGGAAGACGGCAGGACCCAGTGAGAGGGACACCTCGCTGGTGCACAGTGTTGTCATTTGGAAGGGACTTCACAGATTGTAATGTCATTTACCATGTGGTGAGGACACAGAGTCAACTCTCACTAAAATTTTGAAATAGATAAAGCTGGCCTTGTGACAATAGCAGAAGTGGACTTTTAGAGCCAACTGGACATCAGAGCTGGTCGTGATCCAACAGCTCCATTTGCCGGCAAGGGGACTGGGCTCAGGGTCACAGGAACTGCATGGACCCAGGATGGCTGGACCTGCACGGGGTGCATGCAGGGCGTTCCCTGCTTGGCTTTTGGTTTTCCAGGGTCCCTGTTAGAAACCTGTCTTCCTGTTTTGTACCTTTAAAAATTCCTGTTAATTGTACTCTCAGTGAATTCTTACCCTTTGGGAAGGATCCAAAGGAAGGGTTTTCTCTCAGTGGTGCGACCTTGCAGGTGGGCACCTCATTTCAGCCTCCCGTGTCGCCCTGAACAACCACAGCCCCGCTGCCCGGGGGTGCCCACCACGGCCGATTCAGGACAGCTGGCGTTTGGGAGTGCGGTGCAGGTCTGTTTTGGAGAGAGAGCGTGTTCCTCTAGAAGTTGTTTTTGAGGGATATTCAAAATGAAGATAGTTTAATGTTTTTTCTAATTTTAAAAATGATAAATACTGTGTAGAAAATCCAAGCTATATAGATATGCATGAAAAGGCAACCGCACGTTGACATTTCGGTGAAGTCCTGTCTTTGTAGGTGTGTGAGCCTAACACGTGGTAGGTGGCGAGCGCTCAGTACACTTCCCTTCACAGAGCGGTGTCCAGTGGGGTCTCTCAGGCAAGTGGCTGTGGGTGTCCACTCGCGTGTGTCAGTGAATCTAAGCAGGCTTCTCTCTGGGGACATTTACATGTTGTTAGGTTTTGCTGAACTAACTTTTATTGAACGTCTTTATACATTTTTGCTAGCATGACCATTGATCCTCTTGGCATATATTCCTGGCAGTGGGATTATGGGAGCTGAGGCATGCCCACTGCCAAGCTGTGCAATTACACAGCCCCCAGGAGGTCCTGGAGAACCCATCAGCTCAGAGAGGGGGCAGCTCATATCTGCGTGGCTTGCAGCGCCAGGAGGGGGTCTGTGCTGTGCCCTTGGTTTGATTCAGCTCTCCACAGTGCTTTCCGGGACGGAATAATCCCACTGTTTCAACGCATTCACAGGAAGTTGGAACACCTCCATTTCATGAATGAAGACACAGTGAATCAAACAGCCCTTTTCCAAGAGCAACAAGCAGAGCTTTTACCCGGGTGCAGGCTCCTGTTCACACCTTGCCTGGGCCCAGCTGTGTCTCAGGTTCTGTTGAAAGCGTTCCCTCTTCAGGAAGAAGGGAAGGACCTGGCTTGGGGGCATGACACCACAGAGTGAGGTGGCCGGGAAGCCAGCATTGGGCAAGGAGGGCAGAGGAACTGGGGTTGTTAGGGAAGAGGACGGGTGTGTGAGGGAGACGCCGTGGATACGGAAGGGGCGTGGTGCAGATGAGTCCTGCTGTGTCTGGCGAGAGGAGGGCGTGGGCTGAGTGCTCAGGGGGACGAGCTGGCATGAGGACTGGGAGTCAGGGCTGAGTTACAGGAAAAGTGAGGGGACTTCACATTCGAGAGACTATTTATAGAAACCTTGTGATTTCTCTGAACATTGTTCTACTTGAAACTTAACTTGATAGATCTTTAGTTTGGGGCCTCTCCGCTATTCTCAGCAACATCTTCCCAATTTGTTTACAGAATATGGGGAATGTGAATGAGTCACAGAAGGGAAACAGAGGGAACACGAACATAAAGTCTTGAGCAGACAGGCCAGTGTTCACAGACCAGCATCGTTGAGGGGCGCCCACTTGGGCAGGCTGAGACTCGCACCTCCCTCTCCGTGTGAGAGACAGGCGCTGTGCTGTCCACCTTGAAGGGCTCCTGAGTGCAGTGGCTGATGCAGCTGTGACCAGGGCGGAGAGCAGGTGTCCGGCCCGTGTGGGCTTCCCTTCCCTTCGGCTCTTTCCCTCGGTGTCAGGGCCGGCGCTCCTGTAGGTGTTTGTAGGAAGAGAGGCTGGCACACATTGGAGTCTTCGCTTGGGAGAGGAAAGGGCTTCCGCAGGTCCTGGGACCAGGTGGAACCTGGCAAGTCCCGAGCCCGCCGCTCTCCTGCGCTCTAGGTCACGGCTGCAGCACCTGGGGCCTTGCTCGCAGAGTCCGACAGGAAACTGATGGCATTGGTGTTCGTCACAGCAGGTTGCTTCTCCAGAGAACATTTCCAGTTTCCCTTAGAGTGTGGCTCCTAGGTGACTTCCCTTTTCTTTCTAACAGGTCCCTGGTAATGTTGGGGGCATGTGAGATGGTGGGCACGCCTCCTCATTTACTCAGTCCCTCCTTACCTGGTGCTGGGCGGGTCGGAACCGATCCAGGTTCCCAGAGCTCCCAGCTCGGTGGGTGGGCCTGGGAGGAGAAACCAGCCCTGGAGATTTTGCTGGGTCAGCGGTGGGACAGCTGTGGGGACAAAGGAGAGGCACCTGTGCCAGTTCTGGGGGTGTGTATCACCCAGTTTCACTTGGGAAGGGGATTTGGTGCCGGAGCTGGGTGTGCGAGGCGCTTGTGGGACCTGGGCTGCATGTCTGGTCACCGCCAGCAGCTGTGCCGGGTGGGTGGCGTGTGGCTAGGGCTGGGCTGGGTTGGATGTGAGCAGGAAAGTCAGAGACCCAGTCAGGAGCGGAACTCCAGAACCTCTTCGTAGGGTGATGTTCTTTTTGGCCGGAGACTTTCCAAAGGGAAGAGAAGGTTGCTGGCCAACACCTGCTGGCTGAAAGATGGCGTTTTCTTCTAGTGACGCTGTTGTCTCCTTTGTCCCCAGCCCCCCGACAGTGGGCCGCCCCCGCTGCCGACGTCCTCGCTCCCAGAGGGGTATTATGAGGAGGCCGTGCCACTGAGTCCTGGGAAAGCTCCGGAATACATCACGTCAAGTGAGTGTTGGGTCCGTGGACTGGGGGAGCCCAGGCTTTTCTGGGCATGAGGGGATGGGGCATCCCAAACACTGGATGTGTGGGGTACGTACAGAGGGCTGGGAAAGTCGAAGGTGTCTTCCAAGCACCTTAGGGAATTCAGATTGCCATGACTCAGCAGAGTGAGGTCTCATTGCTGTGGCAACATGTCCAAGTGAAACCCGTTCCCTGTGGTCAGAAGGAAAGGATTCTTTGTGGCCTGTCCTGATGGGCATGCCCCCCTCAGTGCCCTAGGCAGTGTTCACATCCATGATGAACGTGTCCACGGGGCTAAAAGTCATGGGCACAAGTGGGCAGCTCCACAAGGCTGCTATTGTTCAGACAGGTTTTCCCAGCCGTTTTTGCCTGAGTGCGAGCTGCCTGCCTGGGGGCTCTCAGAAGCAGCTCCCTCTCAGCACCCAGCTTTCCCAGCTGCAGGGCGACACGCAGACCCGGACAGCCTTTCAGCACTGTCTCTCTGCAGTGGCCTCCTGTGCCCCTGCGACCGTCCTCGTCGCGGTGCTCCGCCGGGCAGCGCGTGCTTGCCTCGTGATGATGTGGAAGGTCCGGCTGTGTGCACGGGTGTGCAGCCACTGCTCTTGTGCCAGGAAGAGCTGCAGCACGGGGCTCCCCACAGGTGTCCTCCACAGGTGTACCTGCCCCCATCTCCTGTGCACCTGTCCTCTGGTCCAGCGCTGTCGTCATAGTCTTTGTCACCTGGTCTCTGCTACACAGAGACTGAGTTTACCGCTTTCTCCTAGGCATGGACCAGCAGCACTCACTGGGTTGGTCCAGGACACGCCCCGCTATGCCCTTTTTCTGCACGTGAAGAGGGATGTATGGAGCCCAGGCAGGCTGGACAGTAGGCCCTGCAGGGCAAGGGGCCTTTCCTAGCACACCAGGCCTGTGTTTTCAGCTCCCGGAGAAGTCCCAACACACACTAAGCCCAATGTCAATAAATATTTATCAAACTCAGAAGGAGAAAAAGGACAGTCTAGCAAGGAGGTTAGGAAATACTGGTGTTGAGATCTGTAAGTTAAATACTTGAATTTCTTTTTTATTTAAGAGCTATTTGGGAAAAACTCAAGTACTTTCTGTTTCAGCTACTTCAGAAGATAGTAACTTAATTAGAAAACAGCAAATAAAATGACTTGAAGTAATTCAGAACTTTACTGGATTTCTTTCTAAGAGCAATGAATAAACAAGTTTTTGATGAGGGTCTTTCCCAGCATCTGGAACATCATGTTCTAGTCTTCTCCCACCCACCTCCCCTCCCCCCATGCTTTCAGGGTTAGCCGTGGACAGGTGTTTGTTTGACTTTGGAGGCCTCTGGTACCTTTTGGCCTGAGAAGCCCCGCATTGCGGGTGTGTCGTGTCCTGTCCTTCAGAGAAGCCACTCCTCAGTTGCTGACTGTTGGACAACTTTTGTTGAATTAGTTCCAGACGCAGGAGTAATAGGGACTCATGCTCGGGAAACAGCGAGTCAGGTGAGAGTGCCCTGTAGCTGCTTTGATCGGATGTCTGGTTCCATGACCTGCCCTCCCTCCCTCCCCTGAAGAACAACGGCAGCGAGCTCTCCTGTAGGACCGGCGGGGCATGCTGCCTCCGCTCACTGCGGACTTTGCAGCGGCCTTGCTGAGCCCTGTATCAGAACCTCGTGCATGCTGTGGAGTGGATGTCATTGTGGAGGAGCCCTGTGCCAGTGGGGCCCCGTGGAGGAGCCCTGTGCCAGTGGGGCCCCGTGGAGGAGCCCTGTGCCAGTGGGGGAGGAGCCCTGTGGCAGGCTGGCACCTGTCTGGCAGGACTGGCCATCAGAAAGAAAGGCTGGATGAGGACTGGGCAAGAGAAACGACAGATTGAAACCCACTTGCGTCTCTCATTTCCTCCAAACCCGGTGACGCGGGTGAGCAGCAGTCCCCCAGAGCTGCAGCACCTGGCCTGGACTCAGAAGAGACCCTGCAGCAGGAGCTGTGGGCCCAGTGACTGCCCGCACTGACACGGACGGCCAGCAGTCTGTGACCAGGGCGTGTGCTGCCACACCTGGCACCCATGCTGACCTTCAGAGTGCTGGCAGCGGGCCCCTGCTGCCATCCAAAAGGCTCGCCAATGTCTCTTGTGGCCAGCCCGAACCCAGACTCGTCCAAGAACAGGAATTTGGGGAAATGTCACTGCAGCCTTGCTGAGTGGATCCAGTAGAAAACCAGCACTATTCGTTTTCTGTCAACTTGGCACCCCTGCACAGCTCTCCTAACCACAGCGAACTTCCCAGTAAAGACAACAACAAAATCATGGCTCAGCCCGGCACCGTGCAACTGCTGCCTGTGCCATGGAGACTCCCTAACTCCCCCAGAGGAGACACAGTCCATTCAGCCCGGCACCGTGCAACTGCTGCCTGTGCCATGGAGACTCCCTAACTCCCCCAGAGGAGACACAGTCCATTCAGCCCGGCACCGTGCAACTGCTGCCTGTGCCGTGGAGACTCCCTAACTCCCCCAGAGGACGCACAGTCCATTCAGCCCGGCACCGTGCAACTGCTGCCTGTACTGTGGAGACTCCCTAACTTCCCAAGAGGAGACACAGTCCATTCCTCCTCTCGGGGGATGGCCGTGCTCCCCGGCTGAATCACCCTGTCCCCATCGAGAGCCTCCACCTTCAATGTCGAGATCGACGGTTAGCTACTGTTGCCACTTCTTATGTTGGACGGGAGAGGCGAAGAAGAGGATTTGTTTATCATGCACAAATAAGGCACAGCTAGTTCAGTCCTCACTCCACAACCAGCACTGTCACAGCTGCTCTCTCAGCTTCCTCTGGCCAGGACATCCCGGACTGTCCACAGCAACCTGCCACCCTGGCCCTCAACACCATGCGGCCCCCCACATCCTTCTTGGTGCAGGCTGCAGTATTACACAGGACTCTTAATTGGTCCCCATCTCTCTGTCACCCCAACTCAGCCCCTTCTCCATGCTGTTACCAAAGTTCCCTCTTCGGTCCCCTGAGTGTCCTACTCAAAATCCTTCCTGACTTCTTTTTCATGATTTAAAATTCCACTTCAACTCCCCGCCTTTCTCTTCCCCGTTGGTAACAGCTCTGTGTGGGGGTGAAAGTGCAAGCGTGACTGCTGAGCACAAACCCAATGCAATCCCAGGAGCAGGGCACGGGTGCCGCCCGTGGGAGGCCTGCCGTGGCTGCCGCTTTGGCTAAACTAACTGCGCAGCCAGTTCAGCCGAAGCCTCCTTATCTGCCCTTCTTTATTGCTCGGGTTCATTCCTCAAGCACGTTGGAAAAGCGAATGCCTTCCAGATGCCTCGGGGGTGGAGGGAAACACAGAGAGGCATCAGACATGGCCTCAAGGAGCTTGTCATCCAGCAGGGATGATAATAGTGCCTACCGTCAGTGACAGTGCCGACCATTAGTGCCGACCATCAGTGACAGTGCCGACCATTAGTGCCGACCGTCAGTGACAGTGCCAACCATTACTGCCGACCGTCAGCGACAGTGCTGACCATTAGTGCCAACCGTCAGTGACAGTGCCGACCATTAGCAACCGTGCTGACTGTCAGTATTAGTGCCGACTGTCCATCGCTGCTGTCTACTAAACACTGGCCGTGCCAGCCCCTCTGAGGGCTTTGCAGGTGTACTTTACATCCACGTAACAGCTTTTCCTGCTGCAAGTGTGTGTGCACTTCCTGTGCCAGGTGTTTGCACCTGCTGGGGTGACCATTTCCAACAAGGAGGTCTCCCTTCCCGTGGGGGCTTGCGGCCTGATGTGGGAGACAGACAGACAGACCGCAAGAACAGTGCAGCGGGAGAAGTTTCAAGTTGGGTGCTGTGGAAGCACCCAGGAGGGGCATTTCACCCCGTGTCTTAGTCAGCTTGGGCAGCCACAACAGAATGCCACAGACGGAGTGACAAAACAGTGGGCATTTGCTTTCTCACAGTTCTGGAGGTGGGAGTCTGAGAGTGGGTGCAGCGTGGCCAGGTCTGGTGAGGGCTCTCTCCTGGTTACAGACACTGTCTCTCCCTGTGTCCTCACATGGCAGAGAGAGCTCAAGATCTCCCCCTCTCTCCGTCTTGTAAGGGCACAGTCCTATCGGAGTAGGACCCCATGCCTCTAACCTCATTGAACCTCCCCCGTCTTCGAAAAGCTCTTTCTCTGCATGTGAATTTAAGTGTCAGCGTGTTGCAGAGTGAGGAGGGGAGGTGTGAAAGTTCTAAGGATGACCTGAAGGAGAGGGTGGCCTCGGGTTGGATCATGAACCTTAGGAAGGGCTTGTGTGGGTAGCATTGCCAACAGAGAGTAGGACCATGCTGCCCAGGAAGAACTTGAACTTGAAGGTGTGGGCTCGGAAATGCAGGGACCTCTGTGGGCGGGGTCTCGGCTGGCGGGCTGCACTGCGGAATGGGGCTAATGCTCGCTGGCAAGAACATGGCGAGGGTCCAGTGAGGCAGAGTCTGTCCAGCGCCCAGCCAGTATTGAGCAGTCGAGAAAAGATTTCTCTCCATACAGAATTTTTAGTCACATTAGTTAAAAACTCCCTATTGGGTTTCCGCTGCTCAAGTCTAGGAGCTATTTTTCCTTATTTGTATTAATTAATATTTCTCCAGCACACAATGCAGACACCCCATCCTCATTGATGGATAGAATAAGGCTCCCCTGAGCCCAGAAAAGACTCTTGTAACGAGGTCTTTACCTTTATTTCTTTCTTTATTTTTGACAGATTATGACTCAGATGCAATGAGTAGCTCTTATGAATCGTATGATGAAGAGGAGGAGGATGGAAAGGGGAAGAAGACGCGACACCAGTGGCCCTCGGAGGAGGCCTCCATGGACCTGGTGAAGGATGCCAAGATCTGTGCCTTCCTGCTGCGGAAGAAGCGCTTTGGACAGTGGACCAAGTTACTCTGCGTCATCAAAGACACCAAACTGCTGGTAAAGCCTTGCAAACTGATTGCTCTGTGTCAAGTCGGTAAGATCTCCTTGGCAACCTCACTCGATGGCATTTATACCCAGCAAGGTGAACACCAGTGAGGCGAGAGGGAAGCACAGACTCAGCACACATGGAGAGCTCACAGTGCCCAGCTGGCCCCATGCTGGCCCTCCACAGGCTGTCAGCTGGCACCGGCAGACATGGCTGTCTTTAATGCGGAGGGTTCTCCAGCTCCCTAAAGCAAGCAGAGGGTAGAATCCTCCCCTCCCGGCGGTGTCTGCGGTTTGTGTCGGGAGAGGCACAGTGCATAACTTGCCAGGAGTTGCAGGATGGATTTTCTCATTTGTAGTGAGTCAGTGGATTCCTCAAAGCCAGGTCAGAAGTGGGATGGGCCGGCCTGCGCCGTTTGCAGGGAGCATGGCCAGGACAGGAAATTCTTTTGAATGCTACAGGCTGATTTTCTCTCTCTCCCCTTCTTGTTTTTCCCTTTCTTTCTTTCTCTCTTTTTTTCTTTTTTTTCAACTGAGATGCCGGATAGGAGGCTAGCATAAGTAACAGAGGCAGGGACCGGAAACACAGACCCCTGGCTGGAGCTGTTGCTCCAGCAGCGACCCTGCTAAGGAAGCAACCTGTGTTGAGGGTGGCGTGACAGGCCCCCCCTCCCTCCCCGCTTCCCACCTTCCTTCCTAGCTTTAGAAACCTCGCTTGAGGATTAGAATTAGGGATTTTAGAGTATGTTTGTGCTTTTTGTTCCTCCTTCAAATGAACCTTTAAAAAAGTCACTCAAAACTATTGTTAGAACAGAACACACGAGACGGTCTGTTTCTGTACGTCACTCTTCAGTGGAGCAGGTGACTCATAGCTTCATCTGTGAATCCTGGGAGTCTGATTTACTAGATTCTTAGGATGTTGTATCTTTTTTAATTAATGATTTTGTTCAGATTTTTTTAAAAACAGTGAGAGTAGTACATGTTTTTTCCATGTGTGGCATAAAGTCTTCCAAATTTAGAATATGCCAAAAATGATGCCATGAGGGGAATTTAAAGTAAAGAATGAAAAAAAAAAGATGAGAAAGATGAACGTGATCCTTATTAACAGTCTGACATGATGGCTGCAAGATGTGGATATGTTACATAAACGTTTGAACGCACAGGCGACTCCCGTCGGGGGGGGGGTTCTGGGCGCACGCGGGAGCCCGCTGCATGGGGGCTCAGCCATCCCGAGGTGCCGCCCGCGTCCGCACCCCTCCTTTCTCTTCATTCCTTCCATCTCCTGCCCCAAATCCCATCTTCACGACCAGGATGATAACACCTACCACTTAGAGTAGTTGTATTTTGGTTCAAAAATGGCCTTTGATCAACTGTCCAGATGACCCTGCTGACACTGAGAATCGATTAGCAGTGACAACGAAAGCAGATGCTTCCCAAGTTTAAACAGTGCAGACACGAAACGGAATACACAAGCCACACTCTTGCCTTAAATGTTCCCAGTCTGTCTTCCTGCAGGCATGCCATTACCAGCTTCTTGGATACCCTTCCAGAACCTTCCAGAACCTGTTCCCCTCTGTGCCCAGGCAGCTCTGTGGTGGACACTGGATGTGCCCAGAGCCCCTTCGGGCCTCAAGGACCTGTTCTCTCCCTTGCAGGGAGGGTTGCTGGCAAACAGATTGTCCAAGGCCATGCTCCCTTCCCAGTGGCTCTGCATCCAACAATGCCAGGGTGTGAAGGTCCAGCCCTGTGGGGGAGCCTGAGACACATGCCAGCTCCAGAGCCCCTCGGGGTGCCCACTGAGGCCTTTCAGTGAACTGTATCGCAGCCTCTTCCTTGGCAGCCTGCTTCTGCCCTGTCTCCTGAAGGTGGTGCTCTTAAGGGTGCCCAAATCCGTGTCCAGCTGCTGCTCTGCTTCAGAGCTGGCTTCCCTGGAGTCCCACTGCAGCAGCCTCCCGATGGCAGTTCATCACGCCACTGATGACACAGCCACAAAGTTTCCTTTCTGTACTGTCGGTTCCTTTTCACTTACTCAGAATGCGAAAAATCTGGTGCATGTAAACATTCACAGCAATCTGAGGTTAGTGGGTTTGGGTGTATTTTTTGTTCTTCTTTTTTAGACAGGGCAACCATCAGTTCGAATTTTTTTCCAAGTGGATATATTCCATCCATGTGCCATTCGGGAACCATGGTTTTGGAACTGTAAATAATTATTTCTGAAAATAGGGATCCACTTTCCATTCCTTCAATAGATGACTTAGAGTCCGGAGTGTGGGACTCGCCTGGGTTGGGGCTGGGGGATCCTGGGGCTCCCACAGTTCAACTGCCTGACTTAGGTAAGTTACTTAACCAAAGTTACTGGTTACTTAACTAAGTTAATGAACCAGGTTAACTTACTCTGCAAGACAGTCATCTGTGAGGGTGAGGTGTATGAGATATACCTCATGCGATGGTGACACTCAGTACTGGGTAGTAGATGTTGTTACTAATAATTTACTATAATTCAAGTAAGTAACAGTAACTCCTTTTACAAGTGAAGAAACAGGCTCAGAAAACTGAACAAACTCCCCAGAACCAGGTTAAAATAGTAACAGCTAGGACCCAGGTGTCTGACCTCCTGCACAGACACGTGTATTTCCACGGAGAGGCCTGCTCGTGGTGCCCAGGAATGCAGTTAAACTGGGGATGTGGGGACACTTCAGACAGGGATTGGATTTGGGTTTTACAGACTAGAATGACGGAAGCTCGACCCCAGTTTGAGCCACAGCAGTGAACTCTGCAGAGTGAACGCAGTTGTGTAAATGGAGCAGAACGCATTTGGGATCCTCTACTCAACTAGAAAGCAAGGCTTTGCAGGCATTTTTGTATAGTATGTGGTGATACTTATACTCTTACTAAAATCATTCATCTGTCTTTCAGAAAGAGGGTAGAGATGAGATGAGCGTGTCCCAATGACAGGTTGTGGAATAAAGTATCCAGGGCCATGTTGTTTCAACCAATCCAATACATCATGTCCATGTGACTTACTGAGAAAGCCCCACTAGAACTCCAGCCCAGTCAGCGTAGGGCCTTTCTGTTTCCCGCTGGGTCCCGTCACTGATGGTTGGTAGACTCCGCTGAAGTAGCGAGTAGATGTGTTTCCACATGCATGGAGTGAGTGTGGTGTGGAGCGGTGGTGACAGCGGGGAGTCGCTGGGCATCCCCACCATTCAGTCAGACCTCCAGATGCCATGCCCGCACTCCCGTTTTCTTTACGCCCACACTTGATCAGTGTTCCTGCCTGGACTCCCGCATGCCCTGACTTGGCTTTCTCATGTCCGATGCAGTGCTATAAAAGTTCCAAGGACCAGCAGCCGCAGATGGAACTGCCTCTCCCAGGATGCAACATCATGTACATCCCGAAAGACGGCAAAAAGAAGAAGCATGAGTTGAAAATCACTCAGCAGGGCACAGACCCCCTTGTTCTTGCCGTGCAGAGCAAGGAGCAGGCCGAGCAGTGGCTGAAGGTACGTGGTTGGTGGTGTTTCTGAGCCGTTTCAGCTGTTCAGAGATCTGTTCTCACTTTAATCTGTCGTTTGTGCAAGCATACGCAAACATAACCTGAAGAGTTTGATCTCTGATCGTGGGCTATTCTGCTTACTGTCAGGTTAATCACTTTAACTCTTGGCTTCAAAAGGCATTCTGGCCCCCATTTGCAGGCTGTTTCTTGCACTCTTTCTCATACTTTGATTTTTTACTTTCACTTTATTGTGTCTGGATGCAGATTCTTTTTATTTATTCTCTTGGAATTCCTTAGGCTTCTGAAATCTGAAGATTGTCATCTTTCTAAGTTTTGGGAAAATTTTCAGTCATTTCTCTTAAAATAAAACTTTGCCCCATTTCCACCCCTCCCCCTGACTACATTTAAATATATGTTAGACGTTTTCACTGTATTCTACTCTTACCTTCTCTTTGTACTTATTATCCTGCCTTTAAAAAACTTAGTCTGGTTAATTTTTTTTGTTACTTTCCAGCTCACTGTTTCTTTCTTTAGCTGTGTCTAATCTGCTGTTAAATTGTTCCTGTTCCGTGTGTTCTTAATTTGGTTATGGTAGCTTTTAATTCTAGAATTTCCAGTTGTTGCTTTCAGGAGTGTCTGCTTGGCTTTCTACCTCCATAGCAAGCACACAGCCGCAGTCGTGGTGGAATGTGGAGGGCCTGCTCCTTTACCTGCTGTTGTGCTTGTTCTTATTTAGGTCAGTCTGTCTGCTTGTGCCTGGCTCTCTGACAACCATGCTGCTCATTGCATTTGGAAAAAAAGTATTTCAGTCATTTTTTATACCAGCTTTATTGAAGTATAATCCACATACCATACAATTTACTCTGTTAAAGTATAGGACTCATTGGTTTTTAGTATATTCACGGAGTTGTGCAACCATGACCATTAATCTAAATTCAGAGCATTTCATCACTCCAAAGAGAAGATCTGTACTCACTATGGTGACAGTCACTGTCCCCACCCCTGTCCCCACCCAACCCCCAGACAACCACTCATCTGCTTTCTGTCCTTGTAGACTTGCTTGTTCTCTACATTCCATATACACACTCATGCAACGTGTGCTTTTGTGCCTTTTTCACTCATATAATGTTTTCGAGGTTCATCCACATTGTAACAAGCAGTGTGTCATTCCTTTGGATTGCTTTTATGTCATGGCTGAGCAACTGTTGTGATGCAGGGTCCTAAAAATTCCTACCTGTGTTTTCTTCTAAGAGCTTTATGTGGGTTAGCTCTCAAATTTAGCCTGTGACCTTTTTTTTATTAGTCTAAACTGCTATTATCCCATATTGTCATAAACTTGTCATCTAGGTTTCACTGTTTTGAAATGCACTTTAACACACCACTTAGGTGTCTCCTGATAAGGCGCACACGCCCTTTGCCAGGTGTGGTGCATGAGGACTGTTTAGCCAGGACAGGACTCGACACACACTTTGAGAACCGTGCCAAGTTTGTTTCTCTCCTTTTGCTCTGCAGCTTCCATTTCCAGCAGCTCTTGCCAGAATTAACTGACTGTGTGTGTGTGTGTGAGTGTGTGTACAGATGCCAAAGACATGAGCCATTTTGTAGGGTCAGTCAGAAGACAAGAGCCAGCTTTCCCAGAAACACAGTGGTCAGGTTTCCTTAAAAAATGTGCAGAGATTGTGTTTCTGGAGAAGAGGGCTCAAGTTAAAAGAAAACAAAAAATACCACAGAACATATAACAATTTGTTTTTTGAAGTATTTGTGATTCTGAATTTGGGTTCAATTCTCTTAAATACATATTGAACTTCTCACAGAACATGGCTCCTTCACATGAAATCAGTAATACAAAAACCTCATTTGTAGCTGTTCAAAGCATTTGGTGATAAACCTTTTCTTCTTCCTAATTAGCTCTGCAGGGGCAGTGTGGTGGTAAATGGAGATCAGAGTAGAGAGTTTCATGAAAATACCTGAAATGCTCCACATGGCTGGTTGATAAAAACGTGGCAGCAGAGACTAGCTTTTGTTCCTTGGACTTTTCAAAGTACCTTTCTCTGTACCTGGAACATAACTATTGTTTAGTCTGGGGAAAGGTCGGTCACCTGGTGATGCCAGGATGCCACGAATAACCCATCACATGGCCCAGGCGTGTCTTGGGTCTCCTCTGTGCACTGAATGCTAAGCACAGGGAGACAGTGGCCACATGAGGGGTTTGAGTTCTACCAGGGGAGAGAGAGACCCAGACTGTGTGATCCATCTGGGCATGTCGATGTGCAGGCCAGTTATCAGGAAGGGGATTTCGTCAGTGAGCTTCGGTGGCTCAGTCACCACATCTGACTTCAGGGTTACTCAGTTCCCCGAACCTGTGCTGGCAGACAGGACCTGACAGGAAGGCACGGGGACAGTCCAGTGACCAGGAGCGAGAGTGGTGTCCGAGTGGTAACAGCCAAGGCAGGCTGTGTTGGCACTGCTGGCCCCTCCCCCCTTTCAAAATCTTTTCCCCGAGGGTTTTCGGAATATGTGCGGAGGACTAGGATGCGTGTCATGAGGATTTGCTGACTGTATGTGACAGCAGGTTTCTTTTTTCTGTTTTCCATTCTCTTTTTTTTTAATAGAAAATTTCAAGTCCAATTTACTTCTTTTTTAAAAAATATGTATTTATTGATTTTTTTTTGAGAGAGAGGAAAGGAGAGAGATAGAAACATCGATGTGATAGAGAAGCATCAATCGGCTGCCTCCTGCACGCCCCCTAGTGGGGATCGAGGCCGCAACCCAGGCTTGTGCCCTGACCGGCAATAGAATTGGGACCTCTCAGTCCATGGGACGACGCTCATTCCACTGAGCCACACCGGCCGGGCTCAGTTTACTTCTTAATTCCCTCCTTTTTTTCTTTACTCAAACTTTTTTTAGTTGCTGTTACGTGGTAGGCATTGGGAGTAGCAACATAAGGAGGCATAGCCCTTGTATGAGATGAGCACAGCTTTGGAAGGAACAGACCTGTGAATATGCAATGCACCCTGCACCGTCGTCCAATGGAGGAATGTATGGCTGGCTGTGGCACATGGAGGGGGCAGCCATACCCCATTCCCACGTGGGAGGGCAGAGCGGGCTTCCTGGGCACGCGAGACCTGAGCTGAGTCTGGAAGGATGAGCCCTGTTTAGCTAAGAGAGAACACACGTCCTCCAAATAACCATTCACATGACCACGTCCAGGAGGCCGGCAGGAATAATGAGCAGCGGCCAAGGGCTGTGTTGACCCTTCCCCTAAAAAAGACAGACGAAAGACAGCTGTTTCTTGAGTGACAGCTTTGCCGTAGATAAATCTCTGCGGGCTGTGTTTGTGGGGTCAGCCTTTTCATGCAAAACAGAGAACTCAGGAACTTGAGGTTTGTTTGTATAATTAAACATTTTCAGTTATTTAATGCTATAATCCTGGGAAAAGAGCTCAGGTTCTGGGGAAGGACTGGGCTGCGTGTTTTAGCTTTGTCATTGCATGTCGCAGTGACCCCCAGGTGTGTCTGTGCATTTTCTGGAAGAGGAGGTGAGGTGCAAAAGTCTAGATTGCTCAGCCTGACATGTGGAAGAAGCGGGAGAATTGGGGCTTGAACCCCAGTTTCTGTCTGACTCAAATGCCCAGGAGTTCCCATCATAAACTCTTTCCCTAGGGCAGCAATCGTCAGCCGGTGCAAGGCCTGGCTGTGTAGTCAGGGCGGTGACTCTTTTCCCTTAGACTGCCCAGTGAAAAACGACAACAGCCAACGCAGCTATAGCCATCCGGTGTGAAGGAATCAAAAGTACACCTGTTTTTTTGTCAGATCGACAAAAAATATATTTTTTGGTGTGCTGCAGAATTTTAGTAATTAGTTTATGTGCCATGATATGAAAAAGGTTGAAAATTGCTGGTCTAGAGAGAGGACAAAATCTTGTTTTTAGATCCAATAAAAATGTGCCTTCTGAACTAAAGATTTGGTGAAACACACTGGGGCGGATAGGAAATTAAAACCTACTAGAAAAAATAGTGCGATCAGCACAAAACGGAGAAACTGAGGCAAATATGCCCATTTCCCCTTCGAGTCATGTAGAAGGCGTAGCCCCTGGGCTGATGTCACCCCTCAACATCAACACGGACAAAAACATGGCAGCAAACTCTGGATTTTTTCTTTTTCTTTTTTCCCGTTTTGGTCTCAAGTGTGGACATTGCTCCGTTTTTTCGTAGAGCAGCTGAGCAGCAAGATGGCTGGAAACCCTGCCCTGGCCTGAGTCCCTGGCTCCCGTCCAGCCAGCGCAGGCCCAGCGAACTCGGATATGTGGCTGAGATCATATTGCAAAATTACTGCAGATATCTGGACTTGGGTGTTTCTTTTCGTCCAGAAGACACTTGGGTTGAACTCAAATTGCAGCTAGTTCCAAAAAGAATAGAAGACATTTTGAAAGATTTGCCTGCTAACTTTTCTGTTAGAAGAATGTGAGTTCCCCTGACCGAGACCCTGGTCTGTCTTATTTCCTGCACACCCCCAGCCATCAGAGCCACGCCCAGCTATGGTGCTCAGTAATGACGGGGACAGTGTGGTGGGGGTGGCTGTGAACGCCAGTGGCACATCTGTAAGCGCAGGTCAGGACTGTTTTCTGAGCTCTCTGCACAAGTCCCGGATGCTCATGTGGACTGTTGACAATGACAGCAGCCCCGTGCTTTGAACGTACACATCCCAGATGTTGGCTTAGGCTTTTTGCATAGAAGGTCTCGTTTTCTCTGAATTAAACCAGAGTTAAATAGCAAGATGGGTCATCTTGACCCTCCTTCCTTTGCTAGTGAGGATACTGAGGCTCAGAGAGGTTAGAAATTTCAGCCAGTAACTGAGTCACTGAGAAAACAGAACCTGTCCTCCAGGATCGTTCTCAGACTCTCACACCAAATGCACTGCCCTTGCATCCTCCCGCCTCCTCTAGATGCCATTCCGCAACCCCCCCCCCCCCCCCCCGCTGATCTCCCTAGGCGCCCTCCAGCCCCCCACCTGCCTCCCTTACAGATAAATTCTGGGAGCAGTCCCTCTGCTGGGCTGGCTCTCCCAGCTCTCTCCTCCCTGCTCCTGGGAGGTGCCCTCTCCAGAGTTTCCTCCAGCTGCCCAGGCCAAGCGCAGTCTTCTGCCAGCTCCCTCCTTCGGCTCTGCCCCACCTGCTGACCAGCTCTGGGTCTTTCTCCTGGGTCTGCTTGGTCTCACCCTCCCGTCCAGGCTCTGAGCATTAGCCTTTTGCCACTGACTGCCTAGTTTATTTCTAGCTCCGACTGGAAATTTGCCTTCCCCTCCAAGTATATCCACCTGGCCTCCCTTCCACCCACCTGTTTGTCTTTTCCAGCTGAGTAGACCGCAGGAGTCCGGGCGCTGTCTTGAACTTGACCCTTTGCCTCATGCCCCACATCTGATCCATCGGCAGGACCTGTTGAGTCTTCCTCCAGAACACGTCCTGGATCCCTTCCCCCCTCTCCATGGCCATCACTCATTGTCCTGTACTTTCTTCCTGGTGCCCGTGTCATCTTTCTTCCCACAACAGTAAGAGCACTCTCTGCCACCTTCTAATAATCGAAAGTTCATTATGGTTTAGGCACTGTCTCGAGGCATTTGATTTTTAGAAGGTGGGACTGTTGCGTCTGTGTTGCTCAGATGGGAAGCTGAAGCGAGGAGCAGGTGATTCATTTGCGCGGTGGAAACCAGGACGAACCCAGGCAGCAGGGTTCCGGAGCCCACCCTTGGCCTCTGTGCAGTATTGCTCCCCAAAAAGTGATTTCGCCCTCCTGTCCTTGAGGTGCTCCCAGGCTTCCTCCTCCTGACCTCTTCAACCCACATGGCCCTCTGGGTGCCCCTAAGCGCCCACGACAGGCCTTTGCACCTGCTGTTCCCACTGCCTAGAACCCTTTCCACCAGTTCCTATGCGCCGGATCCTCTGGTCAGTCAGCTCGCAGCTTACACGCGTCCCACTGAGGCCTGTCCTGAGGTCTTGCTCTAGGTCAGCCATGCCTGTTTGTTAAAGGCCACTTGGTTCTTCGCAGCACTCAACTGCTGTCTGACGTTACCTGCGTTTTCTAGTGATGTGCATTGTCCACAGTGATACTCCATCTTCCTGGAATGGAAGTCCCATGGGAACAGGACCTCATGGACATTGTTCCCCTCGTGTCCAGAACCTGTGTCAGCTGCAGGAGTGGATAGACAATGGGTGAATGGGTGACCAGATGAACACATGGTGGCCTGGAACTCAAGGCAGTGCTGTGACCCCGTGGGCTTCTTACCACACTGTGTGCCTCTCTTCATCTCGGGCTGCCACCCCTCGTGTAAGTGTCTCTGTCTTCGGGTGCACTCACCAATGTCGACACTTATTACAGGTGATCAAAGAAGTCTACAGTGGCTGCAGTGGGCCCGTGGAGGCAGAGGGTCCCCCGCCGTCGAACTCCCCGGTGCACAAGGCAGAGCTGGAGAAGGTAAGGGTGCGCTCTTTCTAGGCATGGCAGCCCTACAGAGGATTCAGACCTCCCTCAGAGTTTATTACATTCCCTGAGAATTTCAGCACCTCTAATTGAAAAGGACAGAAAAAAAGAACGCATTTTTGCTTCCTATGCATGTCAAGTGCCCGCTCGGTGCGAGTCTTGAGTTGGCCATTTTACAGACTGTGTGGCTGTGTTATTCCCAGCTACAGATGAGGAAGGGGATTAAAGGTGGTGAGGGCCTTGTTCACGGTCACCTAGCTGTCCCATGTCAGAGTGAAATCCGGATTCAGGTCTGCGTGCTTCCCACTGCGTACGTGGGCCTCCAGCACACCAGGCCACGCTCCCGTCCCTCTCTCTCCGCACTGTTTCCTTGTGGAAAGGCCCCCCCCCAGGGCCCAGCAGCGGGGGCAGGGCTAGCCCTTCTTGTCAGACACCCATCACTGTCCTGCCACACGCCCAGCTCTGTCTCACTGTCTGTCCCTACACAGATCTCGTTTCCGAGGAGACCCTGGCTTCCTGCCACGCAGTGTCTGTGGGTGGCTGTGTCCCAGGAACTCTGAGTCCTCCCTGTTTCGCTGCTGCCAGTGAACTGATCTTTTTTGTCCATTCTTGTTTCAGTCAAGGTTCTCCAGAGAAACTGAATCAACAGGGTATGTGTGCGTGTGTGTGTATTTATGTATATGTGTGTGTGTGTGTATGTGTGTGTATATTTATATGTGATTTATGTAAGGAGTTTTTTTATGTATAAGATTTTTCATAAGGAATTGGCTCGTGTGATTATGAAGGATGGCAAGTTTAAACTCTGCAGAGTAGGCCAGCAGGTGATGTCTGAAGTCCGTCTGCAGGAGAATCCTCCCTCGCTCAGGGAGTTTGGCCTTTGAGTTCTCTGCGGGCTTCAACGGACTGGATGAGGCCATCACCGTAGGGAGCACAGTCTGCTTTACTCAGAGCTCACTGATTTAAATGTTAGTCTCACCCAAAAAACCCCTCCAAGTTGACACATGAAATGCACCTCATAGCCCTCACCCCTATGTCGCAGACCTGTTTCTTTTTCCCCGATTCCAAACTAATACCTGCCTGCCATTGAAACTTCCAAAAGTTCAGGGAAACACAAATAGGAGTAAAGTCACCCATGAACCCACCACACAGAGGATGCAGCTCCCAGCACTGCATGCTTAACCAGTTTTTCCTGTTCACGTGTTTCTTTCATAGTTTGGATAAACTGAAACATAAAAATTTTATGCTGGCCCGGCCGGTGTGGCTCAGTGGACTGTGCATCGTGCCATGGACTGAGAGGTCCAGGTTCAATTCCCGGTCAGGGCACATGCCCGGGTTGCGGGCTTGATCCCCAATTAGGGGTGTGCAGGAGGCAGCTGATCTCTGTTTCTCTCTGACATTGATGTTTCTATCTCTCTCTCCCTTTCTCTCTTAATTTTATGCTGCCTTTTTTCCTACTTACCTTTATATTATTACCAATTTTCCAGGCTTTTGAAAACTAATAATAAGCAACGAGTGTTTTTGCATTTTCAGCAGCTGAATAATATGAAATTCAGATGACCCTACTATCATGTTACTTTAGCTTTTTTTGTTTTTTGGCCATTTAAAATAACCTGGCGTCTTTTTGTAAGTCTTTGCTGCTTCTCTGTTACCTGAAAATAGACTTCTAGAAGCTAGGTTACCAGACCAAAGAGTAGAATTGTTTTTTAAGATTTGATCCATGTTGCTAAGCAAATTGGTTTCCAAAAAGGTTGGTCCAATTTCACTTCCCATCAGCAGTGCATCAGAGTTTCTGCCTCACCCACTCTCACGGGACCTGACGGCGGCCTTCGCTCAGCTTGGTTTCCAGGGCTGTACTGTGGCTGGCCAGGCCTGTTGACCTGGTTCCCAGGAGCACTTCCTGGCCTGAGAGCTGGGCAGCACCAGCTTTCAATGTGTCACCGGAACTTGGCACGTGCCAGGTTCCCACTGAATGCCACTGGCTCTTTCACCGTGGCTGTTCCCAGCACCCACACGACTGCAGATACCTGTCTGCTGTCCTTGGCCAGCATGGCCAGACTGCTCATTGAGTTGAGCATGTGCTGCCCTGTGCCTTGGTGTCCACCTCGTGGCTGGCCCGTCTCTGTGGCACTGGCGGACAATGCCGAGGATAGGGGGGTCTAGAGCCTGCACCCTCCACTGTGGCTCCACAGGTTCTCTGGTTGGAATGGAAGCGTTCCAGCTCTAAACAGTGCTGCTGCTGCTGCTGCTTCTCCTTCTCCTTCTCCTTCTCCTCCTTCTCCTTCTCCTTCTCCTTCTCCTTCTCCTTCTCCTTCTCCTTCTTCTCCTTTTGTTTTATTGAGCTCATTGGGGTGACATTAGTTAATAAAATTACATAGGTTTCAGGTGCACAGTTCTTGAATACATCATGTTTCTATTGCATTGTGTGTCGCCATCCCAAGTCAAGTCTCCTTCTATCACCATTTACTCCCCCTTCACCCTCTTCTACCTCCCCCCACAATGTCTCTTCTTCAGATACCAACTCAGAGTCCTAATTATGCTCCTGAAACCCAGGTACTGGGACTGACATGATTGCAAGTATTCTGGGGCCTCTGACGGTTCTGTGAGCAGCTCAGCTGTGTATCCTCTGAGCACATTTGTTACAAGCAGATGCTTGACACTCGCCCAGTTATTCACAGGAGGAAATTCAGTGGACGATGTACTATTTATTTCTAGATGAGTAATGTGGTTTGGTGAGAGGAGTTGTTTTGTAATCCTAATATTTTTTCAAAGTTATTTGGGAGACAAATTAGTTGAATGAATGGCATATGTTGGTCAACCTCAGTGGGTTTTTCTTTGTTCCTTAGGTGTTTTTCAGGCTTTTGATAACAAGCCACCCAGCTAGTCCATGTTATCACTGAGCCCTAACTATCCCTGGATGGTTGTGAATTTGGCCCCATTTTCTTTCAGCTTTGAGATAACTTTTGATTGATCCATGATACGTCACTTGGCCAGTGTGACTATTGTAAGAATAACTCAATCCTTTTTGTCCTTACAGAAACTGTCCTCAGAGAGACCAAGCTCAGATGGGGAGGGTGTCACAGAAAATGGAATCACTGTGTGTAACGGGAAAGAACAAGGTGAGTTCTGCCCGTGCCAAAAACATAAACTGAAAACAGAAAACCAGAATCCTAAACACTGTGGCCAGTTTTATAAACTCTGGTTACATGAAAAATGTCCTCAGTGATTCAGTTATATAGATGTCATCATCCTGTGTCACACGGACAGGAATCGGAGAGGCCCCTTGGTAGCCAGCAGCCCTCTGTCCTGCTGGCCCCAGCCCAGGTTGTCCTGCTGTCCTGAGAGGCACCCTGCGGGAGTTTAAACTGGGGTCTCGCAGAGCTGTTTCCTCACTTGATTTATGGCGGGGACAGCTGATTCTCCGTGAAGGACTTCGGGCGACGAGATGGGAACCACATCCCATCCCATTGCTGCCTTTGCTCCATCTTGGCCAGTTCTTCCTCTTCCATGAGCCTCAGCTTCCTCATCTTTAAAATGAGGAGGCAAATTTGCAGATGTCTGAAGTCTTTTTTTTTAAAGATTTTCTGAAGATTTATTTTACTTTCATTAAAAAAATTATTTTAAATTGTGTTAAAATACACATAACATGGACTTACCGTCATGACCACTGTTATGTGTCCAGGTCGGGGCATGCGGCACATTCGCAGTGCTGGGCAGCTGTCCCCACCTCCATCTCCAGAACTCTCCATCCTCCCAACCTGAACTCTGTCCCCATTAGACACTCACTCCCACCCCCTTCTCCCAGGCCCTGGCACCCACCATCTGCTGCCTATCTTTGTGGCTCTGACTCCCCTAGTGACCTCGTTTCAGTGGAATCACACAGTGTTGGCCCTTATGTGGCTGGCTTATTTCTCTTCCTGTAAAGTCCTCCAGGTCCATCCCTGTTGTAGCAGGTGTTAGGATCTCCTTCCTTTCTGAGGCCGAGTCATAGTCCATTGTGTGGATGGACCACGTTTTATCATCATTCATCTATGAATGGACACGGGTTGTTTCTACCTTTGGCTGTTGTGAATAAGGCTGCTGTGAGCATGGTGCACAGACACAATTCTTCCTGCAGCCAGCTTTATGGAGGCATGCACTGCACACAGTGAAACTCGCCCTTTCTGGCGTACGGTTCTTTGGGTTTCGACCAACATTTGCTGGTGTGTAACCATCACCACGGTCAAGACATAGAGCATCCTGACCCCACGCGTTCCCTGTGCTCCTTTGTATTCCTCCCTCTCCCCCACCCCTGGCAGCCGTGGGTCTGTTTTCTGTTCTTTACCAGCACGACCTGGGAGTGGAATCCATAGTCGTAGGCTTTCAGTGGCCTCTCGGACTTAGCATCGTGCGTTTGGGAGGCACCGTGTTGCAGGTGCTCCAGAATCCACTCAGGAAGTCCGTGTGGATGCAGCGCAGCGGCTCACCCTTCACCGACGGGCAGCTGCTTGTTTGCAGCCGCAGTGATTGGGGCTGAAGCTGCTGTGGACACTCACCATCAGGATTGTGCGTGGACACGTTTTTGTTTCTCCCGGTTAATACCTAGGAGCAGGGATCCTTGGTCATGTGCACCCTCACCAGCCGTGGCCATGCTGTGTCGTGTTGGTCTTTGCCTTTTGGCCATTTGGATAGCTGTGCAGCGCTGTGCAGCTGTGGCTTCAGCTTGCATCTGCCCGTGACTAACCGTTGACCTGACCTTGTCCAGTGAGCTTATTTGCCATCCAGATGTCCTCTTTGGTGAAGTGTCTATTCACATCTTTGCCCATATTTTTATTGAGTTGTTTGCTCTTATTATTGACTTCTGAGAGTTCTTCATAGCTTCTGAGTACAAGTCCTTTATGGATGTGATTTGTAAAGAATTCCCTTCCCAGTGTGTGGGCTGGGCGGAGAGGAGGGTGGGGTGTGTGGGGGGCAGGGAGTCTCCCCCATGCAAAGCCCCGCAGCCTCTGTGCCTGCCCCTGCAACCTAGGCTTCCCAGATGGGCATCTGCCACCTGCCAACCTGCACTCTGTTGCTAGAGTGGAAGGGGCGTCTCCTAGCTCTAAAACAAAGTCACCTTCAACCAAATAGCAACCCAGGGCGTTAAGAGTCTTGGAACCCAAATTATCTGGACTATTGTGATATTACAAGGCTCACGCCAAAAGGTCATGGCTTCTGCTTTGCCCATGTGACTTTTCTCCTAGTCATGTCTGAGTGTAATTTTAGTCCTCTCCGTCGGAAGTTACTCAGTGGAAGGTATTATCTGTCGTCCACAGGGCACGTTATATGTAATCAAAGCCAAGAAAGCTATCTTTGAGGTTGCCCTGGAGGAGACTAACATACAGTCTCAGGGTTCCTGCCAGGATGCCGAGGCGCAGCAGATGCTGCTGTGGTTGGTCTCTTGTTCACTGTCTTCTCCCATGCGTTGTATACAATATACACTCAATTAATAGTTCCTGCAGGAAGTCGATAGTTAAACTACATTCTGACCTTCTCTCTTACCTTTCACTCTTGTGGCCCACTCTTGACAATTGACAGCTTAGAGTTTTCCATGACGGTCCCTTTGTCCCAGCCATGTCGTGACTCAGATAGATCACTGGCTGCAGAGAAAATCCTAAACTCGTAGACAGCAGCTTTAAATGTTAGACCTCGATTGGACATGGAAACAGTCCAGACCCTGTGTGGTCAAAGCCACAGGGAATGACTCTAAAACTCCTGTTTCTCCTTTCAAGGTGAATTATATGCCCCCGTATGTAACACACCAGTGGGCTGTGATCTTGGGTGAGTTAGTAAACATCCTGCTGATCCTGCCGCGGACGTGCGATGCGTGCAAGGAACCGAGGTCTCAGCACCAATCCGCACAGAGGCTGCCATTGTCCCCTACGAGCACTGCACACGTCTCAGATTTAATCATGTGCTATTGCTCTGTTGGCAACTTACTGAACAATAATCCAATGATATTAACCACGTCCCCAAAGGCCGGCATACAGCGCATGCTTAATCTTAATAAGTAAAGTGGGGGGAAAGAACATTGGCTATGACTTATGCTTTAGTTTGTTTTTCTAATTTAAGGTCTATAATTAAACATGCTTTTTTGTTGTCGTTATTCTTGACAGTTAAGAGGAAGAAAAGTTCCAAATTAGAGGGCAAGGGAACCGTGTCTAAAGTCACTGGGAAAAAAATCACCAAGATCATTGGTTTGGGAAAGAAAAAGCCATCAACCGATGAACAGACCTCCTCAGCCGAGGAAGACGTGCCCACTTGCGGTAAGAGAGCTCTCCCAGTGAGCCATGCGCCTGTGATCCCTCCCGCAGGTCTCTCAGTGAGTCATGCGCCTGTGATCCCTCCCGCAGGTCTCCCAGTGAGCCATGCGCCTGTGATCCCTCCCGCAGGTCTCCCAGTGAGCCATGCACCTGTGATCCCTCCCGCAGGTCTCCCAGTGAGCCTGCGCCTGTGATCCCTCCCGCAGGTCAGACAGCTCTCCCAGTGAGCCTGCGCCTGTGATCCCTCCCACAGGTCAGACAGCTCTCCCAGTGAGCCTGCGCCTGTGATCCCTCCTGCAGCTGCCCCATGTCATGACCATCTCGTTCTTTCATTGGGGCTTTTCTGAGTCAGGCTGGTGATCATTTGAATTGGGGGAAATGTTTTACACTTTTATCACTTGTGTGTGTGTGTGTGTGTGTGTGTGTGTGTGTGTGCGTGTGAGAGAGAGAGAGAGAATCCTCACCCGAGGATATTTTTTCCATTGATTTTTAGGGAGAGTGGAAGGGATGGAAGGAGGAGGGGAGAGAGAGAAACATTGATGTGAGAGAGACATACACATTGATTGGTCACCCCCCAAATGCACCTGACCTGGGCCAGGGATTGACCCTGTAACCCAGATTCATGCCCTTGACTGGGACTTGAACCTGAGACCCTTTGGTGCTTGGGCTGATGTTCTAACCACTGAGCCAAACCAGCCAGGGCATTTTATCACTTACTAGTAAAAGACTTTGCAGGGGTTTGAGTTGATCTTGTGCTTCTTTCAAGATGAAAAACAAAGTCTCTCTATCCCATGAAGGCCTCCTGAGTTCCTTCAAGTGCTTTAAACTGGAATGTGTGCAGGAGCTGTTGGAGGGAGGGGGTATGAAGGATGGCCAAGCACTTAAGGAGTTGAGATCAGTTCTTTCCCTCGGTTGAAGTGAAAAACCAGACTTTCCTATAATGCTCCATACCCCAAACTTCAGTTTTAAACCCAGTCTGACTGCGTGAGTGTCTCCCGCACCAGTCTTCCATCCCTAAGTATTTTCTGAGTGGCTGCCCTTCGTCAGGACTGTGTTAGTACGCGGTGTGCGGTTGGTGACCAAGGGCCCCTGCCCTCCAGCGCCTCCAGTCTGGTAGCAAAAGGTAGGCCAGAAGCAAGCAAGTGTGATGAACACGCGGTCAGAGAAAGGAGACCTTGGCCCTCTGTGGACAAGCGAGATTACACATAGGATGTTTCCTGAGCAACCACGTCCAGCAGAACCAGGCAACCCTTTTAGGAGAAGACCTTTAGAAGCTGAATGACAGATATTTGCCTGTTTTTAAAGACTTAAGATTTGGCAGTAATTTTCCTTGTGTACTGCAGCCACCTTGCTGAAATTAAACCCTTGGGACAGGGTGTGATGTGGAGGGCAGAGGGGAGCCTGAGTGTGGGGTGCCACACGCCCTCCCCTCTGGCCTCTGCCTCTCACAGTAGCACAAGGCACAGGCCATGGCGGGTGTTTCCCCTCTTGCACTCGCCCTGGGGAGGAGATAGGAGTTAGGGAGCAAAAATACAAAGAGGGAATTATCTACCCAAAAGTGACTACATTTTTAGCTTTTGTTTTTAAAACTGCTGTAGGTCAGTGGAGGAAATAGAAGTTCTTTCATGAAAAACAATTATACATTCATATGGAAAGCAACTTGGAGACTGTGATCCAGATCCCCTCACCGATGAAGACACTGGGCTGAGAGGCCTGCGCCTTGTCCAGTCCCAGCTCGGGCCAGAGCCCTGACCCAGCTCTTGATTCCCTGTGGCCCAGGCCTTCTCCATCTCTCTCAATGTCCCCACCTGCTCGTCAGTCCTAATAAACAGCCTGGACAGAGTGTCTGCAGCTCCAGCTGTGCTCCTGTGGGCTTCTACCACCTGCCTAGTGACATCTTTTGTCCCTGCTAAGAGAACATGTTCTGTCCTCAAGATTTAAAAATTGTCACCTGGTTTCTTGCTGGGGCAAAGGGACAGGAGGAGTGACTATTTCAATTATTTTAGTGCAGCTGCAGTGTTTCAGACAGAAAAAGTGGCTGGACTGAGGCCCAAGGCACTGTCCTACCAAGCTGAGTCCCCACAGCTGCTCTCTGTCCTGCAAGAGGGCGTGCCGAAGGGGCGGGCAGAGGGGCCATGCAGCTCAGGACAGGAGAGCGCCTGACCCCCGGGAGCAGAGTTCAGATCCGGCTCTTCCGGGACTGCAGCCTGGGCAGCCGTGCCTCTGGACGCACAATGAAAAGGCTAGTGGGTGCGGTAGAAGGTGGTTTTCGGCGGGTGCTCCCACAGGTGGGGGGGGGTGGATTGAGTGCCACAGGGCTACCAGGTCAGCCCATCCAGCCCTGGGTGCCGCTTGTTGGGGCCCACATCTCATTCCTCCCCAAGGGCCGTAGAGTGGTGTGCCCAGCACCAGCGGGCAGCTCTGCGCACAGGCACTCGAGTGAGACGTGCACAGAGACCCTTTCTCCAGGCTTCTGAGTCTGGAACTGTTGTCGCTTTATGAACACAGTTGTTGTCGTCAGGGCACAGGTCTCACCCTTCCTCTCGTCCCTGCCAGGGCTGTCTACTGTCGACCAGCACACATGCCTCCTACCTGGCCACCCTCTGCTCTGGGTCCCTCCAGGCCACCAAGTAGACATTTGGACTCACCCTGGGCTTTTAACAAAAGGCTCTTTTGCTCCTCATTTCAGGGCCTCTAACAATCTTGTCTCAACTCCATTTCCAACTTCTCCTAAGCCACTGGATGAAGGTTCAGGGCTAGTTTTCCTGTGTTGTGTCCCCAGCACAAAGCCGAGAGGTAACAGCAACTCAGGAAACATGTGCCGACTGGATGGGTCGCCTTAAGCGAACGGCACACCCTCTCTGCGCCACAGGTTCTTCATCTGTGGGGCTCGATGCTGAAATCACTGTTTCCATAAGACTCGACGCACTGAGCCCAATGCCTAGCTGATCACCTATGCGCAGTAAATGGTTCCCCCTCTTATTTCTTCGTTCACCTGATGTGCTTTAAAAACCCTAAGTGTACCGGACATATCCGAGGGCAGTGCCCGATGGGGAGCAGAGACAGTAAGGAATAGCACAGCTGAGAGGAGAAGGCCCAGGGTGCTCGGATGGCGGTGTGGGGTCAGGATAATCTGAGCTAGTTTGAAGGATTACTGGGTGTTTCTGGGGTCGCTTTGGCTCTAACGTGCTGTGGCTTTGTGAAGTCTTCAACAACAGGAGTCTCTAGTGGATGGGCAGGAAAGTGACCCGCTGCTCCTCTGTCACAGTCCAGCCCACAGAAGGTCCGGTGACGTGCAGTCACAGGCAGGAGAGCATTCTTGGTGTGAGTCGCCGCGTCGGGTGTTGGCACACGGCCTTCTTGGCGCCTGTGCCTGTTGGAGGACACATGCCAATTTTGGGAGGGAGGTGCTGCGGGACCGGCAGGGCCAGCATGGGCGGTGGGTGGCAGCTGGACATGAGGTGCCCTCGCCATAGCACCCTCTGCTGCTCCTCCGGGGCCCCTTTCCCCGGCCGGCACCTCTCAGCTGATCCTAAACCAAGACCTGCTGGGATGGAAGTCCTCTCAAGTGTGGGCAAGCACAATGGCCGCTAGGTAGACGGCACCACTTCCCGTCCTCGAGGGCACCGCGGACGCTCAGCCCACTCCTGCCAGGCAGCTGGCCGCCCTCTGCAGCCGCTTGAACGGAGAGCCGCCGCCCTGGACCTGAGGCCGCTGTCCCAGCAGCTGAGAGCAGCAGTGTCGTGTCTGTCCCGTCTGTGTGCGTTTGCTTACTCTCAGTCCTATAAAGTTAATCCTGTAGTTCTTGTGAAGCCTACAGTTTTACAAGAAAACGGAGTTCTTTAGAATTTGGAGAAAAACAATCTCAAGACATTGAACTGCAATTCCCCAATTGTTAAGATAACTGTAACATTGAAATGACCCAGGTGAGTCAGTGATCCTGGTCAGCCTGGAGTTCTTGCTGGGACTCAGGGAGCCGGGCTGCACTGTGGCTCCCCCTGGTGGTGAGCGTGCTCCAGCAAAACAGGCACTGAATGATGGGCCCTTTGTGGGCTCAGTTCCATCAGCCCCGCTACTGGTTAGCACTGGGAGAGTGTTAGGGGACGTGGGGACCTACCCTGACTCCAGGTTCCTCAGTGGGTGATCTGCATTCCTGTGTGGTCTCATTGCCCTGCTCCCTCCCCAGCGAATGGGAACTTTAGGCCACCATCCTGAGAGAGCACAGGACAGTGTGCTGGGCAGGCGAGGCCTGGGCCACGTGCAGGTAGTTACCGTGGAGCCGACTATACAGCATCCGAGGAGGGCATTAGAATGTGCTCATTTCATAGGAAGTTGTGCTCTGCACACATGGGAATCTGTCCAGTAGAAGCATTCCTTTTGTGACTCAAATGTCAAGAAATTCATATTGTTTGGTGACTTGTGGCCAGATTCAGTCAGGGAAGAAAATACTATGAAGCCTTCCCCTGTTCAGGATGGCAGAGCCGTCCCCAGAAACTGCCGTCCCTGCGCCGAGGACACCACGGGGTGGATTCTAAGGTTGGAAAGGAAGGGCGTCTTACCGAATGGGCAGATGGCCTCAGGCCGCCTCTCCTGCTTCGGTTCCTCAGTGGACATGCCTCCCACTTCCCTGCCAGGATTCTGTCACCTCCTGGTCAGGGCCAGGCTCCTGCAACAGAGTCGGGGTGGGCTGTGACTGGGTCCCTGGGCTTTCAGGTGTTCGTTGCTCACGCCCCCTGCCCAGCAGGCCTCTTCTTCCCCAGGCTGGAGAAGCTCCTGCCACTGAGCCTCTCCCTCCAGGCCACAGGGAGGCTTCCCCTGCCCGCCTGGCCTAGCCTGGCAGTGCCCACGGCTTAGTGTCGCCACACCACTGTGTCAGTCATGCTCACAGCACACTGACGATGTGTGCGGTGGCGGTCACTTCACAAAATTCCAAAAGACTGGACTTGCAGCGTGGTTCATTTCAGGGGAGGCTCCACAGCGCAGACAGGACGGGTCCTCGGGGCCACTGCTTAGCGTGCGGCTATTGGAGCACTTACAGGTAGCGTTCTCCAGAATAAAACCATAGACCCATCGCTGTGTTCAGAGTAGCAGCTCTTCCTCTGCCACCTTAACGCTCCAGAGAACTTCAGGTCAGGCTTTGCTGGTGGCCTTGAGCCCCAAACGCCCCTAATGGATGAACTTCCTCCCTCATAAGTGGACCCTGCTGCCTCTCTTCACCTCCCCACAGTCCCTCCTAAATGCGCAGCATACAAGGAGCTCCAGCCCGGCATGTGAGCTGGTGGGCTGGCCTCGTGACTTTCTCTCATTTCACCAACGCAGCAGGGCACGCCCCACACTGAAGTCAGTTCCAGAAAACGCACGTGCCCTTTGGCTGGGGGCATGTCGGGGGGACGGAGGGCACATGCAGCCAGATGCGAATGCGAACTTTCTAAGGGCTCACCTCACATTCACCGAGCAAACGTCTGCTGTGATACACAGCGCGGTGCTGGGCCTGCGACGTGCCTGCTGGGTGGGTTTCGTTTTGTGTTTTTTTGTCTCTATGGCATTTATCCATTGCTAACGAAGTGCGTAAGACTTAAAACATAAAAGAAGTGGAAAACATCTTCCAAAACTCTTTTGGAAAAGTATTTTTAAAACTCAAGATTGGAAAGCATTGTTTTGTTTTGCTCTGAGCCCCGTGTGTGCGTGCACGCCATGTAGGAACTGCAGGGAGAGCTGAGGACTCACCCATCCCTTCTTCTCTCTTCCTTTTGGACCTGCGTTGGTTTGTTCGTTTGTTTTTAGGGGGAAGGGGGTGGGGAAAGGCATGGGGGAGCTTGAGAGAGAGGAGAGGAGGAGGGAGGGACAGAGAGGAAGAGGGAGGGAGAGGGACAGAGGGGGAGAGAGAGAGGGAGGAAGGGGGGGAGGTAAGAAGGGAGAGACTGGACCTGCATTTTTAATGCTATTTAACTGACTTCCTAAGTCCTAAAGGAAGGTGACAGTAATTTACTAGCATTATGGAATGATTAGAAGGCACAGCCACCCTGTGAAATCTATTTTTCATGGCTGTTATTTCTAGAAAAATGCATTTTATGAAAATGAAATGTTCAGTATTTTGTATTTGAGATTAAAAAAATAATAATAACAATAAGCCCTGGCCAGGTAGTTCAATTGGTTAGAATGTTGTCCCGATACACCAAGGTTGCGGGTTCTATCCCGTCAGGGCTCATACAGGAGTCAACCAATGAATGCAGAAATAAGTGGAACAACAAATCAGTGTTTCTCTCTCTCCCCTCTCTCCTTTCTCTCTAAAATCAATAAATTAAAAAAACATTTTTTTAACCCTGCATGTTTCACATTTAAAAAAATAAAAATAAGAATAATCCTCCCTGTAATTGTGTGACATGTGGAGATAACCATGTATCTAAGTATCCGTGTCTGTTTATCTCCATGCCTGAATGGCAGAACTTCCTGTACATTCTGGCTGGGCATTTCGATGTCGTCTGGGCAGACTTCAGCTATCAGGTGGAATCTTTCAACCTCGGCGGCCCCCAAAGATAAGGTCGCTGAGGACCTGTCAGTCTCTCTCGGACCTTGTGCCGAGGCCATCCCATCATTTGTGGAACGCTTCCAGTGCTGGGAACTTGACCCCCCCACCCCCCACCCCCCCAGTTCTTGGAAAGCTTTCATTTTCCGCTGTTTTTTCTCATGAAGCCGAAGGCTGCTTCCCTCTAAGTTTTGCTCCGCTTATGGCATTTGTGGCGACTGAGAACAAATCCAAAACCCTTCTCTGTGTCCCTTCAGCTGTCTGAAGATGCCCTCATGTCCTCATTTCCAGACACTGACAGCTTGGTGACCTTTCACATTTTCCAGGCAAGCTCCAGTTCCCACAGAAACGGGAACCGGCTGGCGGCCAGTCCTAGCACACACCACGTGCCGCGTGGGTTAAGGTTTCTGATAGGGCGGTGCTGTCATGCAGAAAGCCCAGAGCTCGTTTGAAGTTAGCCCTGTGGCTGTGATGGCTCTTCCTGTGTCTGTGAATTCATTCTAAAGCAGGGTGAGGGGTGGGTTCTGTGTCTGTTTCCGTCCTGGCTGCTTTAATGAGACAAAGCATGGGTGCAGGGATGTCTCTGCACCCTGTTGGCCCTGGGAGGCTGAGAGTGGCTTCTGTGTCATTGCAGGTCACCTGAACGTCCTCTCCAACAACCGCTGGCGGGAGCGCTGGTGCCGAGTCAAGGACAATAAGCTCATTCTGCACAAGGACAGGACCGACCTGAAGACCCACATCGCGTCCATTCCTCTCCGTGGCTGTGAGGTGATACCTGGGCTGGACTCCAGACACCCGCTGACCTTCCGCTTGCTTCGCAACGGGCAGGAGGTGGCCGTGCTGGAGGTAGTACGCTTTTCCTTCCAGGAGCCAGCTCCCCCGTCAGAATCCCCACGCCTCGCTGACAGCGCCTGTGTTTTGATTCAGTCTCCTCTCTCTTTGCCCACTGTGTTCCTCTCTGCTTTCCCTCCCCTATGACTGCCTGTCTCTGAGGGTCCTGAGAGCCACAGCACTGTGCCCATTTCTGTGAAGCTGTGCAAATGAGACTTGTCTGCCAGGTGCCTCCCCGTTTCCTTTCCTCTCTGTGTGTGTTTGCGTGGAAATTCAATTCGGTTGCCTTAGTGTTTCCAGCAGAACTTCCTCCCCTAGTGACGGTCTGCCTTGAGATGGCCGTGCTTCCTCTGACTCGCCCTCAGTGTCCGTGGCTTCTTCCAGGCGGAGCTCGTGTTCGCAGACAGCAGCGGCCAGTGAGCCTGGCGCGTGGACCCCAGAAGCCCTCTGCTTTCAGAGCCCTGGCCGCGGGCACGTTTGTTATGCCTCCGGCTGCCTTTCTGGAATGTGTTCGCTGAGGCAAAAAAGGCACTACAACAAATTTCTCAGCAACCTACTTAAAACTCGCATTTTTGAAAGTTTTAATGTCTATTTTTCCTCTGTTATATTTTATTTTCTACCCAATATTAATTCAGACTTTTTCCCCTATATCTTTTTTTGCAAAATTTGTTTTTATTGATTTTAGAGGAGGAAGGGAGAGGGTGGGAGAGAGAGAGGGAGGGAGAGAAACATTGATCAGTTGCCTCCTGTACACACCCTGACTGGAGATCAACCCCACACCCCAGGCATGTGCCCTGACTGGGACTCGAACCTGAAACCCTGCAGTGCAGAGGACGATAATCAACTGAGCCACACCAGCCAGGGCCTCCCTTTGTCATATTTTCCACTCGATGTTGTCATTACGAAGATGCATGTCTGTGTGCACATCTGTGTGTGTCCGTGTCTGCTCAGTGTCAGATTGCAGAGTTTCCACAGTACCTGCAAGCGCATTCGTTCTCTGTTGTCCATAGAATGCGGATCTGTTAGGGTTAGTGGGATGGCTGACGTGTTCCAGTTAATCCGAAGTAGAACCAAATCTGAACGACTGCAGAGATGCTGTCATGGAGGAAACAGCCTGTGACCGAGAGGGAGAGCCCAGCCAGGCCACCTCAAAGGTCTTGATGGGAGATGGGAGCTTGTTTCTGAGACGGCTTTCACAGACACTCCTTTTGGGGGGGGGCGAAGGAGAAGGAGAGCACAGTTCTTGCTCCCCTAGAGCTCTGCCGCTCGTGGAGACAGCACACCCACAGTCTGACTCTGCACTTGGGTCCCTCAGCAAGCGCCAGGCCTGGGGGCCGGTTTCTGGGTCTCAGTCCTGGTGCTGTCATAGACTCTGATCACAGCCAAATCTTTTCTTTCCTCTTGGCTTCTTTATTTGTCTGCAAAACATGTGGGGCTGGAGTCAGGGTGCGGGGTCGGCGTGTCTGTAGGCTGGCATCTGCAGGGTGGATGGCGGGGCAGAGCTGCACCGTCGGTGGGCTCTGCTCTCTATGTAAAACCAGCGGCCTCATGCCAAGCGTCGGCAGCTGACCTGAGAGCTGCACGGACAGGACAGGACACTGGTGGTGGAGGAAGGGGGAGAGGCGGAGGGCTGCTCCGGGTGCTGTGGGTGCAGGCCCAGTCCGGAGGGGGTCATGTCCCCTCACCCCTTCCAGAGTCCAGGCCTGAAATCAAGCAGACACGCACAGAAAAAGCACACACAGCACCCAACATCAGCAGAGTTCTGAAAGTATTTTTATTTGCATTCATTTTTCGTTGTCATTCAGTTAAGTCACACCTGTGACAGTGCAGTGTCCCCTAAACTGTACACATTATTTACATAGGTGATTAATCAAATTGATGTAGACATTTCATATCCCATTCTAACTGTAATTGATTTTCTAAATCACGTAATGAGGACGACTTAAAGATTTAATGAACCGAATGTTAGGATGTACTTCAGACTTGCAAAGTGAGATCAGATTCAGGGTTGGGAGCATTTTAAACGTCTTAAACAACAGCAGGCACAAGCACCCAATGCTTGTGAAACATCATTACACCTATGTAAACACGACAGATAAGAAAGTAAGTAAATCTTTTATACCATCTAATGAAGGGGAATAAAATGCCCTTTCAGGCCCATTTCGGAGACTTTGAGACCCACAGAGTGTGTGTCCGATGGGCCTCGCCGGGCCAGACCAGCACAGGCTCAGGGCCTCCTTTTCAGGCCAGATTTTGTTGCCAAATTAATGAGGCTTTCTGAACAACTTCATTTAGCTGAGACTTAACTAATCACATTCATTTCCATGTCCTACCCCTAGTGCCTTTCCCCCAAATAATTGGAAGGCACTTCAGGGCCTCGGGTTTCCATTTTCTTGGGTCCAGTCGTTCCGTAGCCTCCTGCTTCCAGGCTTGGTGCGAATGCAGCGCTGATGCCACAACTGGGCACGACCTGCCCGCCTCCTCGATCGTGTTGTGTGCAAACCCGGCTCTGCTGCCTGTCCTGCCTGTCCTGGACTCTGTGTTGGCACATCGTGAACCTGCTAAAACTCTTTACCATTAATTAAATAAAACGCATTTCCCCTCCACCACCACAGGCAACGTCTTCTGAAGACATGGGCAGATGGATCGGGATTCTGCTGGCGGAGACGGGGTCCTCGACAGACCCCGGGGCCCTGCACTACGACTACATAGACGTGGAGATGTCTGCGAATGTCATTCAGACGGCCAAGCAGACCTTCTGGTAAGACCCTCCGCCGTGGACAGGCACGCGGGTTGACAACCTGATGTTTTCCCTAATTGTGTATCGGGGAAAACAACCAAAGACTCTCTGCCGCTTGTATTATGTTCATCCAAACACTGATGACAGCTCTGTGACTTGAGCCCTCTGTGTTTTCTATTAGAACAGGGTTGACCAACTTTTTCTGTAAAAGGCAAAATAGTAAATATTTCTTGCTTTGTGGACCAAATATTTGCTGTTGTAACCACTCAGCTCTGCCGTGGCAGTCACAGACAGGCATAAACGAGTGGGCATGACTATTCTAATAAAACTTTATTTGCAGACACAGGCAGGGGGCCCGATGTGGCCTGTGGCCTGTACTGTGCTGACCCCTGTGTGGGTGACAGTTCTAGAATCAGAAATGATTCTGCACATCAGTGTAGCGAGGACTGAGTTTTCAAGCCATCAATCACGTCCTTTTAAAATTTAAATTGTGCCCTGGCCGGTTTGGCTCAGCGGTTGGAGCGTCGGCCTGCGGTCCGGAGAGACCCAGGTTCGGTTCCCGCTAGGGGCACGTACCTCGGTTGCAATTAGTCCCCGGCCCTGGTTGGTCGTGCGGGAGGCAGCCACTCGATGTGTCCCTTTCACATCGATGTTTCTCTCTCTCTCTCTCTCTTCCTCTCTCTCCCTCCCACTCTATCTGGACAAAAAATGGAAAAATGTCCTCGGGTGAGGATGTAAAAAAAAAAAAAAAATTTAAATTGTGATTTTTTCTTTTTTATAAAATGGCTGTCACATACAAAAACATTCTTTGAACCATGACTTTTTAAAATTTATCAATGGCAAAGATAATTATAGCTGAGTTCTCAAAGTATGATGCACAGACTCCCTAGCAGGCAGTCCGAAAGGTCAACACCACTTTCCCGACAGCAGTAAGGACTTGTTTCCGTCTTCGCTGTCCTACCCTCTGCATCAGAGGTGCAGACGCAGTGGGCCATCGGTGGAGCTGGAAGCCGCACTGGTACCCGTCACCGCCACACAATGCAGTCGAAGAAAATGCTGGACTCCCTGAGACGTCTTTGATGAAGCACTAGAATTATTACTTTTTCTGTAAAAGTCGTATGAACACTTATTTAATGTTTGGCCAAAATATTCTGTGGCTAAGTAAAGCCACCTTTAGCCCATATCAGGAGTGCAGCCGCCATGTTACCCACAGCGGGTAGGCGTCCTGGACACAGCTCTGCCAGGAAACCTCCAGTGAGCGATGCAGGAGGTTTCCTTACGTATGAACCACTTGTCCTCACTGCGGTCTCTGTGCGAGAACCGAAAACCAGGGCCTGGGCAAGGACTGGCCGCTCTGTTTATCTGTAGACAGACAGTCAGCAAACTGCAGGTAAGTGACAACGAACGTGCTAATCATTCATTCAGTAAAGCACGTTGGAAGGGGCTGGTAAAGAGATGTAATAGCTGTAAATCAGGCTTTGTTCCGTCTACATGTGTAGAGTGATGTGGGAGAATGTATGCTCATTTACTGGTGATTTGGAAGTTGGTAGATTTCCAGAAGCCTCTCCCAAGTCCACCCGAAACTTCAGCTACAGTGAGGGAGCTGATAACCTAAGGGCAGACCTACGTAAAGGTATTTCCCCTGGAACTCAGATTGGCTCCCACGTTCTGAACGAGTGGAATGTCCGTCCAGACGGAGCGTGGGAGGCCACAACTCTGAGAAGGAATGTGGGCGGCAGCATTGAAAATCATTCACTGAAAATATGCAGGTAAAGAGTTCCCGAGTGCAGGGAGCTTCGCTGCTGGTTAACGTCTTCGTAGATGTCAGTGGGCAAAATGTGTTTGTACGTCCAGGTTTCTAGTTACACAGCCTTGTAAAACTTGAGAGAAGAGGTTTAACAAGGAAGCAGTGTTCCAAACATAAACGGTGGTAGCTTGCCAGTGTAAGAAATAGTATAAGATGAAATCAGTTTTTTCTTTTATGCAAATTGGCAGCCGGTTACTGAATCTTTCCAAGGTTATTCGGGAAGCGTCTGCGCACCGGCTCTGTCTGAGGAGACAGGGTGATGATGTATTTCGGGAACCAGCAGGAAAAGAAAAAATAGTCATCTAAGTTCCCCTAGCAAAGGTGGCATACTTAGGAATCTTAATACTGCGGAGCTGTTGAAACACGTCTTCCTGAGGCCTGTTTTGTAATGAGATGCATAGATTATGTGATACAAGGGGAGTGTTCCGGGTTTTCTCCTGAAACCCTTCTCGAGTCCTGCTCCATTGGAGCCTCCTGAGAAGGCTGTGATGATTCCGGTGTAAAGCTGGGTCAGTGGGACAAAGGGGAAGAGAGTGATAGGAAGCTGTTATCTCGCGTCATCCTCTCTGAGGGACTGCACACTGTGTGTGCAAATGTGTTTTCTTAGACGTGGATGAACCTTGAGGACATTGTGCTCAGTGAGATGAGCACACACAAGAGGACAAACGCTGGTTCCACTTACGTGAGGTCCTGTGGTGGACAGATCTGTAGGCACAGAAAGTAGACCGTGGGGGTGCCAGGGGCTGGGGGAGGGGATGCGGAGTTTGCTGGGGACAGAGTTCAGTGTGGGAAGGGGGGGTTCTGGAGATGGAGGTGGCCTGTGCCGATGCCACCGACTGGGTCCAGCAACAATGTAAAGATGGTGACTGTTACGTTGTGTGTCTTTCACCACAACATGTCTGTTTCGTATGAGCCTCTTCCCTTTTGGGTTTAGCAAGTGGCACATGGTCTCATCTCGTTCTGCTTTCCCATTGGGCTGAAGTGCCGTCACAGGAAGAGCAGCGGCAGAGATGGCGCCTGATACTCAGGCTGGGCCCCATCGCCTGTTAGGCCTGGGGACTGGTTTGAGGCCCAGGTCCCCTCTGTAAGATGAAGGTAGATGGTGGCTCAGGTCTCTTCCAGCTGGGACATCCTGTGTGTCTGTGATGTCTCAGTCTTATGTCCCTGAGTTAGAAGTGCCCTGCTGGGGTCTCTTCCGTGTGGGTGAGTTTTTGTCCTGCCCCTTCGTGGTCCCCACTCCAGTGTGAGTGCCAGGCGCAGTGCCAGGAACCGGAGCTACACACCAGGCACGGGCAGCTCCTGCTTAGGGAGTCCGTCTGCCAGGAACAGTAGCAGGTTCCTGGTAGCGGCGCTCCCTGTGCGGTGGTCAGACACAGGGAGGGACTGGTCTGGCGGCCCGGCTTTTCCTTCCATTCCCATTACTGCCTCTCACTGACAAAAATGTACGCTGTGCCTTACCCCAATGCCCTCAAAGGAGACGTTTAAATTAGAAAACCTTCAGTATATATTTATAAACAAATCAGAAATCTGTCGTTGGCAAACTCTCAGATGTTTAAATTTTCCCCTTTCCTTCTTGAATTTTTTCTTTTCCTACATATACCTGTATTTATTCTAAGTGTAGAATGATCATATACCTTTTTTATCAGGAAAAAAGCAAGAGTTATAACAGAGAGGGACGTGTTCAGGGCCGGGACATGCACAGCCGCCTTCTCCCAGTAGAGGGCAGTAGCTGCACTCCAAAAGCCTTCCTCCCGACCCTGGAGGCTGGGGGCTCCCACTCACCCTGAACCCCTTGCTCTCACCTCTTCTGGGTCCGAGCCACTTTAGCTTTGTTGGAAAACCTCTGTCAGAGAGGCAGTTTTCACTGTCCCTGGGAGTGCCTTACATTTTTCACTTACTCTTTTATTCATCTAGTTACCATAGAAATGTAAGACCCTACAAAGAAATAAAATTTAAAAACAATCATTTGTTAAAACTCCAGACTGTTGTAGTTAATCCAGTCAGGAGAGAATGCCATAGGGCTGTTTCCTTCCAAGGCATGCGATGTTGTACTCACGGCAAAGCTAACTTCGTGAGTAAGCCCCTCACGACTCACTCACTGGGCGCTTATCTGTGGAGCCATCCGTGGGCCACCGCTCTGGACACGCGTGCGGGATGAGCAGACTTGGCCACGAAGCTGGTCTTTGGGGGGGACAGTGGATGTATTCGGTGGTGATCGGTGACAGGAGAGAAGGGACTGGGGGACAGTGATGCGGGTGGGACAGTGTTCAGTGGTGATGAGTGACAGGAGAGAAGGGACTGGGGGACAGTGATGCGGGTGGGACAGTGTTCGGTGGTGATCAGTGACAGGAGAGAAGGCTGGGGGACAGTGATGCGGGTGGGACAGTGTTCGGTGGTGATCAGTGACAGGAGAGAGGGCTGGGGGACAGTGATGCGGGTGGGACAGTGTTTGGTGGTGATCAGTGACAGGAGTGAAGGGACTGGGAGGACAGTGATCGGGGGGTGCTGTTTGTTTGGGTGCTCAGGGGGGCTCTTCATGAAGTGGGGGGCTCTGGGAGATGGTTGCCAGGGGAAGGGGACAAGGCTCTGAGGTGGGAGGCCCTTGCTGAGAGACAGCCATCAGGGAGCATGGCTGGGGACAGTTGGGGACATAAAGCAGCACCCAGAGCCCCACAAGCCACCGCAGCAGCGCTTTGGATGTTCTTGAGCAGAGGGGTGGCGTGCTCTCTCAGGGCTCCAGACACCCCGGACTGGGGCAGGGGAAGGTGTGCTGAAGGACACTGAGAACTCGAGAAGTGCTGCTGAACACACACTCTGAAGAGCTTAGCGGTCCACGAACTGTCCCGGCACAGGCCAGACAGGAAATAGTTTAGTTTTGCAGGCCATATGGTCTCTGACCTTGAGGACAGGGTCGTGAACGTGTCATGTGAAAGTCTTTTTTTTTTTTTTTTTTTTTTTATCCTCACCCAAGGACATTTCTCCATTTTTTGTTCAGATAGAGTGGGAGGGAGAAAGAGGAAGAGAGAGAGAAACATCGACGTGAAAGGGATACATCGTGTGGCTGCCTCCCGTATGACCAACCAGGGCCAGGGACAAACTGCAACTGAGGTATGTGCCCCTAGTGGGAACCGAACCCGGGTCTCTCCGGTCCGCAGGCCGATGCTCTAACCGCTGAGCCAAACTGGCCAGCGCATCATGTGAAAGTCTTGAAAGCAGCGCAGGCGGTACCTGCACGCAGGGTCCAGGCTGTGTCCCAACACAACTTCATTTACACACGCAGGTGGTGGGCAGGAGCTGCTGTAGGCTGCTGGTGATAAAAATGCCCCCAGGCATTGCCTAGTGCCCAGCATGCATTGTGACGGTCTCTGTCACAGGCCTGCGCGGTGGTGTCATCCTCGGGTTCTCTAGGTGGGGAGTGTGGCCCATGGCCCTAGCACCTCCAGGCTCTGAGTTCTCGACCTGTGGCCTCTGACATGGCCCTGAGCTCAGACCTCGTGCCAGATGTGTCCATCGATGGGAAGACTTAACTCACGTCCTGTCTTTCAGCTTCATGAACAGGCGTGGCATCTCCACCAACCCGTACCTGGGGGGCACCCCCAATGGCTACGCGCACCCCAGCGGGACGGCGCTGCACTACGACGACGTCCCCTGCGTCAACGGCTCGGTGAGTGGCGTGCCTGGGTGAGACGTTGTCTAGGTTCAGTGCCCCTGGCTCCGGCCCACACGTGGTGACAGCTCCATCCCGTCTCCCGTCCTTGTTTCTGACAAGCTGGTCATCTCAGTCATCGTTTCAACACGTGGGGCATTGGACACCAGTGGGTAGTTTCTCATTCACTTTCCATGTCACCATCGTTAATTAAGCATTCCAGCACATCCCCAAATGCTGACTGACAGGTAACACAGAGCACGGGTACCTGTTAGAGCAGGGGCATCGGTTAGAGCAGGGATAATACCCGTTAGAGCAGGGGTAATACCCGTTAGAGCAGGGGCGCCCGTTAGAGCAGGGGTAATACCCGTTAGAGCAGGGGCGCCCGTTAGAGCAGGGGCACCTGTTAGAGCAGGGGTAATACCCGTTAGAGCAGGGGTAATACCCGTTAGAGCACATCACTTGGATAAATCAGAATGTTGTACAGTGTGAGTTACCTGTGAATTGTTACTTCTCAGTGGGATTACAATGCTGAGCAGTCACCATCAGAAAGCGAATGAGGGAGGGAGGGAGGGAAGGAGGAAGGGAGGAGAGGGGAGGGAGGGAGGAAGTGAGGAGGGGAGGAAGGAGAAAGGAAGGAAGGAGGGAGTAAGGAGAAATGTTGCCATGGGGTGTTGCCCGTGAGCAGGCTCAGACCTCCCTCCTCTGGACGTGGAGAACCACCCCAGCCCGCCTAGTGCTGGCCTGTGCCCGCTGTGAGGAGTGGAGCCATCCGTGCAGCTTTGTGGATTAAAACTAACCTTCAGCGTCTGTGCGGCCTTAGGAGCTTTTCGATGCGTTCCAGGGTTTTGTGTCTTGCGTATATCAGCAGAACTCATCAATAAGCATTGTTTTGCATCTCCACGTGACTCATCTAGCAACCATGAATTGACATCTCGGGCCAGGCACTGTGCCCATCTTCTGGGTCATCACTGTGAGGCCCGGAGTCCACAGACCCATGGGAGAGGCTCACACACACCAGCCTGCCATTTGTCTCCCAGTGCTGGGTGGGTTTTCATTGGCGTCTGTGTTAATGTAGGTTTCAAAGGTGGGCACAGGTTTAGTGTGACTTTTTCAACCTTGGAAAGTATTTTAGACTTTTCCTTACCGTTTTCCTGACGCATTCTCAGTATCTTGATGAATATCATCTCTCAGCTCCCTGTGATCCATCATCGTAAAATCCATACCTGCCAAGGCAGGAGCCAGGAGGCCACTGCCTTCCTGAGGGCAGTGGGAGTCAAGGACTCTCAGAGCTCAGAAATATAAGCAAACTGAAAATCGGGTTCTGTGCCATGGGCCTTCCTCCGTCAGACCCCTCCCCCAACGGGCTGCCTGGGGATCTTTGATTCTTCACACAGCTCCCCCTCCCCTTCCCCTCCCTCCTCTCTCCTCTGTCACTCCTCCCTGCCCCTCCCTCCTCTCTCCTCTGTCACTCCTCCCTGCCCCTCCCTCCTTATTCTCTGAGTGTCCACTCTGTGCCAGGGACTGAAAACAAGATGGGCGAGACACTGCCTTTGTCCTCACAGGGCCTCCTAGTGGGGCGAGAAAGGTGGGTAGGAGGGAGAGCTGAGTGGGGATCTGGGCCTGCAGGGACCTGTTCAAGGGCAGGTCAAGGTGAACAGGTTCCATGTTTGCCATGGGTGTGAGGGTGTGCGGGGGCCTCTCTGACATCCTGGCCTGGCTGCGGAGTCATCACGTGGACCTGCCTGAGTCTGGGGTGGGAGATGCGTCCTGTCCCACAATAAGACAGCATCAGGTCCAGCCAGTCCCCTCTTTGCCCCCATTCCCACCACCACCTTTACTGTGGGGTCTCCAGGGTTGAGGGGCTCCTGATACCTGCAGCCCCGCACCCCTTGGAGAGGCTTGTGCGAGCCCACCCACTTAGGAAAGCCCCCGGCGACCCTTACGAGAGCAGGTTCTCAGTGGGTCTCTGAGCCTCATCCTAGTCGCTGGGCCATCTCCAGGGTGGCCCTGGCTCTCCTGGCCACCGTGTGCTCTGTGCAGCCAGCAGCTCCTCGTGACAGAGCAGCCTTGGCCCGTGCCCACCCAGCGGCCAGCTCCTTCTGAGAATGGGTGCAGGGCCTGCGTCTTGGCCCTTGACCTCAGAGAAGCGTCTAGGGAAGGGGACACCCACACCTCCCTCTAAATCTCCCCAGGAAAGCCCCTTTCACATCCCTGTTCCTCCAGGCCACACCGTCCACCTGCAAGCCTGAGGGCAAGGAGTGGCTGGGGGACCTCCGCCCGCCCCGCAGGCACGCATGAGCACACATCCCGCCCCGCCCTCCCCTGATCCTGTGGGGTCAGTCCAGGCCCAGGGTGAGCATGCTCTGGTCATTCACAGCCTGTCTGGGAATAGAGACCTGAGTTCTCGAGGGCTCTGCATGTGGAATTGTTCCTGGGAGCAGGTGGCTCTGCGGAGATGGGAGCTCTTAGGACGCAACATCCTGTGCGCAGTCCTCGTGGCTCCTTTGCCTGCCGAGGGCTTCCCGGGAGCTGGGCTTGATTCTCATGCCCCCTGCACGCCGGCCTCTGTCTGCAGGGCGTCTGGGGGGCTGCTCCTCTCTGTTTGTAGAGTTTGTACTTCAGACCCCAACCTCACTGTTTAGCAGTGTTCCATTTTCAGTAATTCCTAGCGTTCAGTGTCCCCGAGGCCCGACACAGATGAAAGTGAGTTTCAGAAGGGTCTCTGACACGCACATGTGTGAGCACACACACACTTTCCGTCTGGAGACGTAGGCAGTTTTAAGTCTTCCATGTGCCTCAATCCCTTGGTACTTTAGGAAAATGACAGTCTAGTCTAGACCCTGTTAATAACCTGGACAAACACGTGCTCGGCTGTCATTTTGAAAGGCTCCCATCCACGTTCATCTGCACATTCTGTATTTTAGCTCATGGATGGCCCTCAGCACCACAAAAACAGACACGCTGCAGGGGTTGCGGGGAATGCGAGCACTCCTGTACGAAACCTTACACCCTGTCCTCTCTGTAACAGGAGGTTGTAATTACAGTCTGGCAGGAAGACACACGATGGATATAAAAATAGGGTAAAATGAGCATAATACAGGAATTAATATTTCTCTTTTTTCAAAGCAATTTATAGGGACCTTGACAACTCGGAGGCTCTGGTTGAGGTTAGCTGGTCAGTGTGCACTTTCACGTCGTGTTCTCAGGGCCTGTGGCTGTTTCCGTCCTTCATGTGAAGGTTCCGCTAAAGCATTGCTGTGATGTCCGTTATACTTGGAAACACCCTACTTTCTGTGACGATTTGATTTCTTTTCACAGCTGTGTTTTGTTTGTGGCACTTTAATCAGCCATAACAGTGTGGACACGGTGCAGGCTGACAGTCCCCATAAAACTCCATCCCTGGTGCACCAGGCTGGGGTCTGAAGTCGAGCCCCTCCGTGTACCCCGGGGAGGGGGATGGTGAGGCTCAGAGGCAGGGTCCTGTGTGTTAGGAGCCTGCCTCTTCCAGCCTGTGAGCTCCCTGCCTCAGTTTCCTCCTGCTTCCAAAGGTCCCAGGAGAGTTTGAGGAGTCAGCATTTGTAAAGTCTTCAAAATAATGTCTAGAACACAATGATTGCCATAAAATGAAATAGGGTGCCTCACCTGGTACAGCACGGTGGGTGTGTTGGGTGCTAATGAGGTCTCCGCGTGTAACGTCTGCTCTGCTTCCTGTGGCCGAGGCACTAACCGCGAGCTGTGTGTGTTGCAGTGGGAACCGGACGACGGCTTTCCTGCTTCCTCCTGTAGCAGAGGCCTGGGAGAAGAGGCGCTTTATGATAACGCAGTCCTGTACGATAACTTGCCGTCTCCGAAAATCTTTGCGCGCTGCCCGCCTGCTGACAGGAAGGCTGCTAGGCTACCTACTGACAAACTCTCCTGTAACCATTCCAAACACCCCACGTCCTGCGGGCTGCCTTCCGCTCAGTCTGTCACTAACACCTCTTCTGTGGGGAGGGCGTCTCTCGGGCTCGGCTCCCAGGTACAGCATCGCGTTCTCTCGTAGCCTAGAATCCTCGTTGAGTCACGGTCCTCCTGTAGAGTTTTGCAATGATACCACCTTGTAGCAAGCGACACTCTCCAAGGGTAAAGCATAATATAATTTACAAATGCAGTCGATGTGTGGCCGCCAGGGACCTGACTCAATATACCTAACTGGTCCATGGTGTAAGCTCTATATTTTTCTGCGTACATCTGACTCTCTTTCCAGTCTGGGGAAGTTCCCCAGTGAATTTTGTGAATTATGACAACTAAAGGCAACGATTTAAAAAAAAAAGACAGGGATAATAAAACTTTGCAGGAGATTCTTGAGCTGTAAGATTTTTCCATGTGTTTCCGTTAAACATCAGTGAGGGCAGGTGGACACCGTGGAGTAACTGTTTTTTTTTATTATTATTGATTTTTAGAGAGAGAGGAAGGGAGAAGGAGAAACATTGATAAGAGAGAGAAACATCGATCGGCTGCCTCCTGCCCACCCCCTACTGGGGATCGAGCCCACAACCTGGGCATGTGCCCTGACTGGGAATCGAACCAGAGACCTTTCAGTGCACGAGACAATGCCCAACCAGCTGAGCCACCCGGCCAGGGCTGGAGTAACTTTTTTTAATCAGTAAATGTTAAATAGGATTATTCATAGCACTGTGGTATTTTGCATAATGAGTATAAAATGTGCTCCCTAAAGGAAAGTAGATGAGGATTTGGGATGATCACGATTGAATGATAACCTTGACATGGGCTGCTGTTCTTCCCACACCTCCTGTTTGTAGCAAATGGTAACTCTGATTTCTATATGAATGCTAATTTGGTGTTTCCATGCTTTTTCAACCTAAGACTTTTATACTCTGTATGAAAATCTCCACACCTTACGTAAGAGCACCCTATAAAGCAGATGGGCACGGTTTAGATGGTTTTCTTTTCCCTCTCTTTTTTGGGTAATCTTTACAAAATGATGAACACCAGAGAAGACCCTAGAATTTCGGATCTCAGTGGCACACAGTAGCTCTTCCCAACTGATTGGTTTCATCAGATTCACGGGAGAGTTTTTGTTTGCTTTTCATTTTTAACGATGGTTGCTCCGAGTCTGTTCAGGGAGTCTGAGGGCCGGACTCGGGAGCCACTGGCTCTGGCTTAGAGTGTGCTGTCAGGAGTCTGGTGGTTACCAAGCGGGGGCGGAGGTGCCGTGACTCGCTCAGCAGCTGAGTGATGCAGCGGAAGGTAGAGAAGGTCCCTTTGCCTCCTCAGCCCCGGCCTGCAGCACAGGAGGTGAGTGTGCAGTGGAGCCTGGGCGTGGGCACCCAGAGCTAACCTTCACTGTCAGCTGCGTTCACCAGCACGGCGGTACATGTCCATCATTTTAGCAAAACACAGTATTTGTTGGCCTGCAGCCATCCAAGAAGTAGGGATGCTGTTGAATTTTTTTAAAACCTGTGGTTGGTCAAAATTTAGTTCAAACTGTTTCTTTTTCATGCACGTGTGATCTCCCAGTGGCCCTACGTGGCAGTTACTGCTTTCCCACTGAGGACATCCCGAGTCCCTCAGCGCTGGAACCTCCAGCCAGTCCGGGGAAATCCCAGCCTTCCTTGGTTTGGAGACCAAGTTGGTTTCCAGCTAGCGCCCTCGTGTTTTTCTGTCCGTGGTAGATGCTACTTAAAGGGTCAGAGATGGAAACTGTACTGCAAACAAAACAGGTGTTTTTGATCATTGGTTTGTTTCTAACTTTCTTCTTTGTTTACATCAACAGTGGAAGGGTAAAAAGCCCCCGTTAGCATCCAGTGGGGTCACAGGAAAAGGCAAGACTCTGAGCAGTCAGCCAAAGAAGGCAGATCCGGCCACTGGCGTGAAGCGCACACCTTCCAGTGAGTGCCTTGCCCGTTCTCGTGTCCAGCTGTGGGTGCCTGTGCAGGGCGGGCTGGGGGTGTCTCTGCTCCTCCCACTCCGGGGGGTGCCTGGTATGGGACCCGTGGGGGAGATGGGCCTATAGCCGAGTCATCCTTCCTCATCTGCTGGTGGGAGGGTGGCGCCGGCCTGTGACCCAGCCTCATGACTGTTGTATACACAGGAAAGGCCAGGCTGTTTGCCTGACTCTAGGACTGGTTACGCCTATTTTCGCCAAGGTAGCTAGGTACAGGTGCAGCTGCAGGGCCTGGGCTGTGGGTCAGGGGACCTTGGTTTGTGTCCCTGATATGTTGGTGACTCAGTGACTTTGCTGAAGTCTCAAACTCTAAGCTCAGCTTCTGTGTGTTGGATGTAGATGAGTGGCTACTGTGGTTTCCGTGATGAAATAATCCAAGTAATCAGGGACCTCAGCATGCCAGAGAAAGACAGGGGTTTATAAGGAATCCGATTCTCAATGACATGCAGTCCTCACCATCCACGCAAGCTCTAGTCCATTTCTCCTGCCTGGTTCTCAGAGCCGCCCATGAGGGTAGGTGCTGTCATCTGCTCCACGGTACACATGCAGGAACGACCTCAGCAATTCAGTGGCTTCCCCGGGGCTCACACCAGTGAATAACAGAACCGCAGTGAGTGCCAGAGTTTCAGACTGCAAAGCTGGCAGGGGTAACCAGGCAGAGAGTCAGGACACGGCCACCTGGGCGCAGGGTTCTGGCTATCAGGGAGGGTTTCCAGGGGAGGGAGGCAGGAGCTAGACTTGTGCAGTGGGTGGCAGGATTGCTTGGGAAGTCGTGTATGTAGTTTTTGACTCTGGCTCTGTGGAGCTGAAAGACCAGTCTGCATGTGAAGGAAGCCGAGGCCCACCAGCTCCAGCTAGTGCCCTGTGCTGCTGCCGTGTGCACTGAGAGGGGATTTCAGTCAGAGGGGAGGGGTGGGGCGTACATGCGCTCCAGCCTCCGAGCTGCTCGGCAGTGCGGCTCCTCTGCCCCAGGACCCTGGTGTTCTTCACGGGAGTGCATCCTCAAACCAGATGCAGGTCGGGAGCCAGCTGGGCCAAAGCCGCGCCTCCTAATTTGTTGAGTGTGCTGACTTCTGCCCTCTCTCTCATTTCCCTAAAGCAGTCAGTGTGTTTGCAGTCACTTAAAGTGCTGGAGCTGTTCATGGGGGGGGCGGGGTGGGGGAGACATCTCTGCTGTGAGCCCCAGCCCCATGCAGTTCCCTCTCAGTAACTGGCTGATTTTATTTCCTAGGTGATTTATTCCTTTATTTTATGAGACCTTCTGGAGGGAATTTTTATCAATTGTGGTGACATCTAATGGTGACAAATGAGAAAAATAATTGCATTCTGTATTTTTGCTGAATTCAGCCAGTTGCATTGGAGACTGGGTAGGGTTTACTGCGTGGGGTACAAACGATGGGGAACGTGTAGGACTGGGGGGAACGTCTTCGTTTAGAAGTGAGTGACTTTGCTCTGTTTGCCGAGCACGTCCTGACCCTGAGCCACGGAAGGCAGTGCCCCGTGTCAGCCTGCTGGCCTGGTCACGTGCTGCGACCCTGTCAGCGTTCCCTGCGGGCGCTAAGTGGGGGCGCGACTCCGTGCCTGCCCCTCAGTGTTGCATTTCCGTGTCACTGCAGCTGGCAGGGCAGAACTGGTGAACCCAGCATTAGGGCGAGATGCTGGCAACGGCTCACCATGGCCCCTGGGTGGACAAGGCTCTGGGGACTGTTACCACTGACAGTGACTAGAGCTGCCAGGGAGTGTCCACCATGTCCCAGGCGTCACTTGGTTTTGTGAGATGGGTTTCTAGTACAAATATCTAATTAAAAAACCCATGAGGTCGGCCTTATCCCATCTGCTTTGTAGCGGGTGAGGCTGAGGCACAGGGAGAGGGGTGCATGGGCACCTCTCAGGCCCAGGGCCTGCATTTTCACTGTCGCTGCCCTCTGCTTCCGCCAAAGCCCTTTCTAGTCCAGTGAGGGAGTCGGACGTGCAAATAGACGATCGAGTGTGTGTGGGGCGTGAAATAGTCGAGGACTCGTGAGCTGAAGTTCTCTGAGCTGCAGCCGGTCTGAGTGGTTCAATGTTAGAAGTGATTGGGAGACAGTGGAAGCTTCAAACCCCTAGACAGTCTTGTTGGCCTCTCCATCTCATCCTCTCTCCAGTGTATTTTTCCAAAGAGACCTTTTCTAACTCACTGTTTTCAAAGGCCAACGTGATTAGAGGGAAGGAGCACAGGGTCAGGGTGCCATGCAGTATCAGCTGGTGGGTGGCGGGACAGGCCCTGTGTCTCCCGGAGACGGCTTTCCTCTCCAGTCACTCACTCAACACGCACTTTGTGTTTGTTCTGAGTGCTTTGTAAATATTGACAATCCTCATACCAACCCTATGAATTGTCCCCATTTCGCAGATGAGGACACTGTGGCACAGAGATCAAGGACCTTGTTCAAGGTCACGCAGCTACAGGTGACAAGCTGGGATTCAAACCTAGACAGGCGGGCTGCAGACCCCACCCTGTGAGGCCTCTCCACCTTCTCGTTGTTCCTTCTGTCACCAGTGCTGCGTGTGCAGTCCATGCCAGGTGTTGGTGCAGGGACACAGCTGCCACTGGGCCGCAAGATGGCCGACAGCGGGCCCAGCTCAGCTGTGAACGGGGACAGGGAAGTAGCGGGAGACTGCGGAGAACTCTCCAAAGCCAGAGGTTCTGTGTGCTGTTGACAACCTCCTCTCTCCAGAGGTCGGCATGTGCTGCCAGCTGAGGTCCAGGCCTGGCAGGGAGGAGAATTAAAGGGATTTCTTAAAATTCTATTTTCATGTAAAAGTTTGTTAACCGAGTATTGGGTACTTGGAAGTAGTGCCTTATCTCATTGCACCACGAGGAGCTAGCGTGAGTTCACATCACCGAGCATGCGGAGGTTTGGACTGCCCCTGGTCTGCTCGCTGACCCGTTTCCCACTGCTGCTTGTGTTTAAGATGCTGACCAGTACAAATATGGCAAGAACCGGGTCGAAGCAGATGCCAAGCGGCTGCAGACCAAGGAAGAGGAGCTGCTGAGGCGGAAGGAGGCCCTGCGGACCAGGCTGGCCCAGCTCCGGAAAGAAAGGAGGGACCTGCGGGCCGCCATTGACGTGAACTCTGGTAGGAGACGCACAGTCTGTGAGAGTCTGGGTTCTTCTGTCTGCCCTCAGGACCTTCCTCACCAGGCTCTTGGCTCAGTAAGACTCCAGCATGCATTCGTCCCAGGCACTGCTTCATGGAGTCTGGAAGCTTGCTGGTTAGCCCAGGGCAGGTGCCCGGTGAGGGGTACTGGGGCAGACAGGAGGCAGCAGGTGCCGGGAGCTGTCCGCCCTCCGGTGCTGATGGCAGGGTTGTCTGGAGCCAGGGCCCTGTGGCCTGAGGGCTTGGGTGTCTGACACTGAGTCAGTGAGGCCGTTGGGTTTCTTAGCAGGACAGTCCACGGGACGGGTAACATTCAGAAGCCAGGTCAGAGGCCTCAGCACTCCCTGAGAAGGGATCGGGTTGGGAGAGGGCAGGTTAGTAGCAACAACTCCCAGGGAGGAGCTGAACATAAAGACAGCCCTGCAGAGCCGATCAGGGCCAGAGCTGTGTCTGGACCAGGCTTGCTTGTCCTTGCTGGCAGGAGCTGGGCATGTGGGTCCTGGTTCTGGGGACAGAAATGAAATACACACCTCTGCTCCAGACTGGGCCTTTCCCTGGGTCAACACTGACTCTAGGTCTCAATGGTGCCAGTCCAGGACAGGGTGAAGGCCGGTGCAGAAAGCCAGGAAGGCCCAGAGGGGAGACACTGCCTCCAGGTAGCTCAGCGTGCAGGGAGGAGCCAGCGCCCATGCGCACGGAGGTTGAGCCTTCCCGACTGTGCCTCCGTGGCCTGTGTGGAGGGGCCGGCTGTGCCTCTGTCATCTGTGTGGAGGGACCGGCTGTGCCTCTGTCATCTGTGTGGAGGGACCGGCTGTGCCTCCGTGGCCTGTGTGGAGGGACTGGCTGTGCCTCCGTGGCCTGTCTGGAGGGACCGGCTGTGCCTCCGTGGCCTGTGTGGAGGGACTGGCTGTGCCTCCGTGGCCTGTGTGGAGGGACGTGCCTTCGCAGTGTAAAGAACGGAGGCAGGTGTTGGCTGAGCAGGCCACTCAGGAGAGGTGGGCTGTGGCACCTCGTGTGAGGCTGCCTGGGTGGAGTCAAATGCCAAGTCAGAGGACTGTCCGAGAGCAGGTGGTGAAGATGCAGAAGGCTTAGACCAGCGTTTGGTCTGGAAAAAGTCTCGCGTGCTGTGACAGTAGAGTAGGGCCACGTGCGCTGGTCCGTAAACCCCTTGGAATCGGCTGTCTTACCTGTCCTGTGGGTATAGTACTTGCCTCCCGGTGTCGCTGTCACACATTTCAAATACTGTGAAGCCATGTGTCTGAGAGAAGCAGGTGCCATGCTCTGGGAGGAGAAGGCGTGTTTGACTGGAGGGGCCAATAAGATGGCTCAGGAGTAAGTGGCAGAAGAACTAGAATATTAGGGGGACCGGAAAGTAATGTCATTAAAGTAATGACATGTTAAGGGCGGAAGCGGAAGCAAATCCGTGTCAGACAGTCGAGGAACTGTCAAACACTCTTAACCAACCTTGGTCGACCATCCAAGAACATTTGCAGCAGATTGGTACAGTAAGCAGAGCAGGTGTTTGGGTCCCACATAATCTGTCTGAAGGAAACAAAGCTAACCGGTCCACCACATGCAACTTATTGCTTCAGCGGCACAATACAGAAGCGTTTTTGGATCGCTTGATCACTGGAGCTGAAAAATGGGTCCTCTATGATAATCCAGAATGCAAAAGGCAGTGGCTCTCTCCAAAAGAATCGCCACGAAGTACAGCTAAGCCAGGTTTACACCCCAAAAAGGCACTTTTGTGTGTTTGGTGGAGTATTCGCGGGGTCGTTCATTTTGAAGTGCTGAAACCTGGACAAACTGAATGCAGACCTTTACTGTGAACAATTGGATCGAGTAAATCAATCTTTAATTGAAAAGTGCCCAGCGATTGTCACCAGAAAAAGCGTTATTCTGCAACACGATAATACAAGACCACACTGCGCAAGATGAACCCTGGAAAAAATTAATGAATTGGGGTGGGAGGTATTGCCTCACCCACCATACTCGCCCGATATTGCGCCATCGGATTTCCATTTATTTCGATCGCTACATTTTCTAAGTGGCAAAAAATTTGAAAATTTGGATGATGTCCAAAATGCCATCTCCAGATATTTTGCTCAAAAAATAATTGATTTTTATCGATCCGGCACTGAAAATTTGGCACTAGATGGCAAAAGGTTGTTGATAACAAAGGTGATTACATCATTGATTAAAAATAAAAACTTGTTAAAAACTTATCTGTTTGAATTTACTGTAAAAAAAACGACATTACTTTCCGGTCCCCCTAATAGAAAAATATTCTGACTTTTCAAGTCAGCAAAGCCATACAGTGTAATTCCCACATCATAAATAAGTGCATGAAGGCCCATTTGTGAGACTCAAGGTCTCCTGCTTCCTGGTCCCTGTTCTTCCAGCGGCAGCCAAGGCAGGTGTGAGGAAGGGACTTTGTTCCTCTGAGGGACTGCGGAGTGTTCCGAGGAAGGCCTCGGGTCTGGGGCGCTCAGGCCCCAAAGTCTCACAGAGCCCCTGTGGCACCCCGAGTGTCTGCCCTGTGCCGCTGCGGCCGGAGCCACGGGTTTTCTGGGCTTGCAGGCAGGAAGACCCAGCTGATCCTGGAGGAGAAACTGAAGACCCTGGAGGAGGAGTGCAGGCAGAAGGAGTCGGAGCGTGTCAACCTGGAGCTGGAGCTGACCGAGGTCAAGGAGAGCCTCAGGAAGGCCTTGGCCGGCGGGATCACCCTGGGGCTGGCCATCGAGCCCCGGTCGGGGACCTCGAGTCCACAGGTAATGTCTGCCCGCACCCCTAAGCTGCTGCACAGTCACGGCGTCCAGAGAGAATGCCCAGCTCCTCTCTAAAGTGGCCGTTCACCATCCCAGCCTCACTCCGCACAGCAGGCACACAACACCGTCCTCGTCACGCTTTAAATGTTCCCGTCGCGTTCTCTGAACTCCTCCTGAGGTGATGGGACAGTCTGTGCTCTTCCCCTTTGCAAAACCGCATCAGAACGGGTTTTGTCTTATGTCTCCTCTGAATTCGGCGCCTGTTCACGGGAGAGAAACTGTCAGTGTAGCAGGTTGTTAGGACGTCCAGGTGTGCTGCGCATTGTGCCCGCGTTGGGGAAGGCAGGGACCGCGGTGCATCCCTGCGCGCCGGACCCAGCAGCAGATCTGTTCCGCTGGAACTCCACCTGCATGAGTCTGATCCACTTCTCCACGGATTGCTCCACCCACTCTTCCCACCCGAGTCCGTGCTCTGCTTCCATCTTACAGATGAGGGACTCGGGCCAGGGAGGAAGTGGTCCTGCCCACAAACAGCAGCCGGACATGGGACAGACCCAAACTCAGCTCCTTCCTCCCCGCCCAGGGCCAAGTGCCCACTGGTCCTTCTTTCCAGACTGCTTGGCAAAAGGTCTCTCCCACAGCTGTGGGCAGATCCACAGGGGAGACGTGGCTTTATGGCCATGTGCCAGCTCCGAAATCCTGCCACCTGCCTCCCCACCACCCAGCGGGCCTGCTGCGCCCCGTTCCCTACAGAGACTGTTTCAATCCTTCCCCCTTCTCCAAACTCCTATCCTGTCCAGTGACCCCCCTCCCCCACTTCTAGAGATGCCTCCCCCACTTGGCAGAGATCATTCTAGCAGCACAGTTGGCCCTCCCTAAGCCACAGCCCCAATCATGGGCCACTTCCTTCAGCCACAGCTGAGTAGAGTCTTGGGGAGCAGCTCTGGGGTCACTCAGGCCAGCATCTGAGGTCACTCATCTCAAGGCCACAGTTTTCCATCTGTAAGATAGACAATAATATTGCCTGCTGCTGGGGTCCTGTATCTAAAAGCGCTTGGGCTCAGTGCCAGGCCAAGAAAGGATGTATTCATTCACTCATTCATTCATTCACCGACCAGTTACAGGTGTAGATATGCGCTGTGCTCCTTCAGGCCCAGGGACTGCGCCCATGGTCAGCAGCCCCCAGAGGATGCCCAGCAACCTATTTACTGATACTTGAAACACTGTCCCCTAGAACGACGTGCTGTCTGACCTAGCCAGGACTGTAGGTCACACCTTCCACAGGAGTAAGGGTGTTTTCCCCAGAAGAGCAGCTTACCATCTCCCATGGAAGGGCCAAGGATGGCAGTCTTGGCAACGACGTAGTTTTTGTTTCATTCAGTCTTCTGGAGAACATCTTCCTTTGGCGTATGTAAGCTGTGGTACACAGCCGAAATCCTCGGTGTGACCTGTGTCTGGCTCGCTCCAGTGAGCCCGCCCTGTGCCTGGGCCCACGAGCTCACGCGTGGCTGCCGCTCGTCGTGGCTGTAGCCGTTTCTGCTGCCAGGGTGGCAGGGTGGCCGCAGATGTCAGGGCTCGGGAATTAGAAAGCACTGGCCAAGGGGACCCGTTAGGGCTGCGTGCTGGGGCTGGGGAGCCACATGAACGCAGAGGACACACGCTGGGCCCTCCTCCCCCACTTCCCAGCACGGCCAGCAGGTCAGCACATCCCTCCGAGCCTCAGTCTTTCTATCTGTGAAACGGGTTTTTGATTGGTCACAGACCATAAATACACATGTCTCTGTCTGTGACCAGTCCCCAGTGTGCAGGCACCGGACTCTGGAGAACTCGCCCATGTCCAGCTGCGAGACGAGTGATGCTGAGGGCCCGGTGCCCGTGAACAGCGCAGCCGTCCTGAAGAAGAGCCAGCCGGCCGGCAGCTCCCCATGCCGGGGGCACGTGCTTCGGAAGGCCAAGGTCAGTCCCCCTCGTGCTGGTGGGGATACCTGCTCACCAGCCCAATGGACAGACAGTACAGCCTCAGGGTCTTGTGGGCGGGAAGGAGCTAGGTTTGTCCTGTCCAGTCCCACAGCCTTCCACTAAATGCCATGTTGTGAACCGTTTCCAAGTCCTTCCTGCAGTCAGACCCTCCTTCCTGAGTGGTCCTTCCATTTTTTTTTTTCTTTATCCTCACCCGAGGACATTTTTGCATTTATCTTCAGATAGAGCAGGAGGGAGAGAGGGGGGAAGAGAGAGAGAGAAACATTGATGTGAGAGAGGCACATCAACTGGTTGCCACCCACATGACCCCAACCGGGGCCGGGGACAAACTGCAACCGGGGTACATGCCCTTAGCGGGAACCGAACCCAGGTTTCTCTGGTCCGCGGGCTGACGCTCTAACCACTGAGCTAAACCGGCCAGGGCCAGAGTGGTCCTTTCAAAGGCACAGACAGAGCACTCGAGACCTTCCTCAAGGCCTTTTCCATGCAGTGTCAGGAAAGCCAGCAGCTCCAGTTCTCTGTCAGAATAGGAGGACCTCTGGCTTCTCCTGACTGGTGACCCAGTGATCCGGTGACCCGGGACTCTGTCCAGACACACAGCTCTCCCCAGTCCTTCCACCCACCACCTCCAGCCCAGTGTCCGAGGTGCAGCAGGACCCTCTGGGGCCCAAGTACCTTCTGATGACATCAGCCACTAACGCCTTGTAATGTGAAGCTTAGCATTCTCAGAGAGAATGTAGAGACTACGTGTAGTTCATCAGAGCAAACCAAATAGCTCTTGCCTGAAGGCTGTGCCGGAGAACGGGGAGGAGTCCCGTGTGCCGTCCTTGACTTTCTCTGCACCCAGGCCTTAGTGCGTGCCTGGGAGAGGGCTGGGATGGAGCCCCACTCAAGTCTTCTGCTGATTTGCCGACGAGAAGGCAGTGAAAGTCTTTGTGACTGGTCCTGTACTGTCAAAGAGATCAGATTGACAGTGTGTGCACGCAGCCTCCAGAGGGCACGCCTCAGCACCTGCCGCTTTCCCACGTAGCGGTAAATCGTGCGTCGCGGCCAAGTCTGGCACAACTGGCAGTTCCACTGGCCCCTGCTCACAGGCCGGAAACACTGAGGAAGTGGCCTCCCGGAAAGAGTGGGATGGAGCAGAGGTTTCCCGGATTCCTGAGAGCAGTGACAAGGGACCCTGGCTGTGGGAAGGGGTGACAGCGTGGCTCTCGAGTCTGGGAACAGTAACCCACTCGTAGGTGCCTCACACGCGGTCTTGTCTGCCCACCCAGCCTTGTTCTGAGGACCAGAGCAGTCTGAGCCGTTCAGGCTCGGGAAGTGTTTTCCTGGGCACTGCTCCTACAATAATTTCCAGTTCCTGCTGAGGGCTGCTCTGAGCAGGAGCAAGGGCGTGCTCTTGGATAGTCAGACGGTTGCAAGTCACCTGTCGGGTCTCCTAGCTGAGAAGGGCTCAGACATGGCCGCGAAGTCCAGCTGCAGGCCCAGCACTTCCCCACTTGGCCTGGGGAGCTGTGAGCCCAGGCGGCTGTGAGCCCAGGCGGCTGTAGACGCCTAAGCGGCTGTAGAGTCCCAGGAAGCCGTGAGCCCAGGCGGCTGTAGAGGCCCAGGCGGCTGTGAGCCCAGGCAACCATGAGCCCAGGCGGCTGTAGGCCCAGGAGGCTGTGAGCCCAGGCGGCTGTAGAGGCCCAGGTGGCTGTGAGCCCAGGCAACCATGAGCCCAGGCGGCTGTAGGCCCAGGAGGCTGTAGAGGCCCAGGCGGCTGTAGAGGCCCAGGCGGCTGTAGAGGCCCAGGCGGCTGTAGAGGCCCAGGCGGCTGTGAGCCCAGGTGGCTGTAGAGACCCAGGTGGCTGTGAGCCCAGGAAGCCGTGAGCCCAGGCGGCTGTGAGCCCAGGAAGCCGTGAGCCCAGGCAGCTATGAGCCCAGGCGGCTGTGAGCCCAGGCGGCTGTAGGCCCAGGCAGCTGTAGAGGTCCAGGCGGCTGTGAGCCCAGGCGGCTGTGAGCCCAGGCGTGGTGGCTGTGGCCACGCTTTCAGAGCCACCACATGTGAGCCAGGTCTGAAGGCACCAATGCCGGGCTGTCCCCAGAGTTCGCACGCCCCTGGCAGCCATTGAATCACCCACCTTGGAGCCCAGCATGGCTGGGGCGCAGGGACTCTCCCCAGCCTCCTGTTGGCTGTGTGCCCGACCTCTCCTGTCCAGCCTCTCTGTGTGCCCAGGGGGCCCGGTGCCTGGCGGTGGAGTTCCAGTCTCTGAACCTGGCTGTGAAGCACTCGGCAGTGTGTGGACACCCCCGCCTGTCTGCTCGCGAGAGCCTGCAGTGAGCCAGGCAGGGTGCTGCCAGGCAGCTGGTCTCCTGGCCCATCCTCCCAGCAGCCCTCTGTTTGCAGCGGCCCATGTGGCCATCCGGGGGCTGAGCAAGGGAGGCAACACCCTGAGGTCACCCTCCTCTGCAGATTGAGTGCTCGACAGTGCTCCTGGGTGGTTTGGGCTCTGTTTTGGTTTTGTTTCTGCCGCATTTGCTAATGCCCTGCTTTTACCTTTCATGGCGCTTGGAGTTCTGTTGTAGACAGCGGAGGAAGTCAGTTTACACGTCTGGGCGGGTGTGCGGCACGCTCACGGCTCAGCACAGACCCCAAGGTGCAGGGTCAGGCTGGCGTCGGGCCAGCACCCACACGGGCGGAGGACGGGGGCCTCGGGGGGCAGCCGCCTGCTGACACAGTTCCTCCTCTGGCCTCGTCCGTGGCCGTCAGAGTCCTCATGGGACTCAGATGACCTCATTTCATGGCTGTGCGGTGACCCTCGGGGTCACACTTGGTCAAATACGGTGTCGTGACATCTTGTCCTGTACTCACCTCCTGCTCTCGCTTCCCTCAACAGGAGTGGGAGCTGAAGAACGGGACGTAGAGGAGAGCAGGCGTCCCTGGAGCAGGACGAAGCTGTGCTCCCACAGCAGGACGCCCGGCTGCGACCCCCACCCTCACGTGTATTTTTCTACTGACAGTGGCGCCCTTAAAGAGACGTACCTGGAACACTTGGTTTCCCACTGGGTTTGTTAAGAGGCCGAAGGGATGAGAGGTGGGGTAGCCCGTCCTCTGGCAAGTGGGGAGTCCACTTTGCACCCCTAAGTGCCAGCCAGCCAGCCGGAAGCGGCGCGGCGAGGGCACCGGCGGCCAGGAGGCCAGGAGTTCTGTAGCCTCGACCTGAGCCATGAACTGTCTCTGTGCCCGCCCCCACACGCCCACCCCGTCCCTAAGGGAGGGCCGGAGGAATTGGGCTGTGAGGCAGTTTTCCCTTTAATTTGTCCTGGACGGACGCCCCGGCCACCAGCACATGAGAAGCTGCCGCCCTTCTCAACTCCCTGTCTCCTTGTGTTGCGCTTAGCTCCCGGTTCTAGAGCCTCTGTGTCCTCTTTCCCACGCATTCGGACTGCCTTGTAAGGCAGCCAGGGTTTCCGACACTTCGCCATGTGTGTTGGCCCCTCTCAGTGCCACCGTCTCTGTATGGCACAGGCAGGTGGCCCTCGGAGAGCTGGCGGCCTCACGGCTCACGGCTACACTTACCTCACAGGACATTGCTGACAGGGGTGCGGGCAGTCCCCCAGCCAGGACCACAGCATCGCAGAGCACGAGCGGAGGGCCCTCTGGGGCTTCTAGCCACCGCCCCCCAACCCCTCCTCAGTCTGCAAACCCAAGCCCTGACCACATCCATGGGCTTGGGCTCTGCCCTAGCCGCCGCCCACCCCCCCCCCCCCGCACCCCCAGTCTGCAAACCCAAGCCCTGACCACATCCATGGGCTTGGGCTCTGCCTCCTCTCCACGCACGGGCCTGAGGGCGTCTTCACCGCTGTCTCATCTGCCCGTGGGTGGCCTTGGGTGACCAGGCCTCAGGCACAGGGGAGACCGAGCTGGCTTCTACGCTCCGGGCCTCGGAACAGACTCGGTCCTTCGTCTCCAGGGGCCCTCTCAGGAATCTGTCGTGAAGGTGCCGTCACCCAGGAACCTCTGCAGGCCGATGCGCAGGCGTGGGCTGTGGTGAGGCCTTCCTGCCCCAGCAGGTGGTTCTCATCACAGTGGGCGGGCGGCAGTGCCTGCCCGGGGCCCTCGGCACACGCAGGGCTCGGTCGGTGTTCAGGGTCAGGCTGTGGCTGTGCTGGGCTCGGCAGGAAGCCCGTCTCTGCACAGGGAGTTTCACAGTAGCAAGTGGGGGCTGCTTGACTGAACCCCCTGAAACCAGGGCTCACTGCACAGCCACCTGCCAGGAGCGCTGGGGGTCCCGAGCTGTCGCCACCTGGCTCTGCCCCTCTAACCTCCCGCACAGGTTAGCAGGCTGAGGCACCCCCTGGCAGTGAGCAGGGTCGGCCCCGGGAGATCCAGGTCGGGGGGGGGGGCGGTGGCTGTCCTGCTGGCTGTCAGCGCAGGGAGCTCGCCCTGGCCCGTCGCGGCCTGTTTCCTGTGACAAGGCACTCGCTCCGCCGCAGCTCTGCTGCCTCCAGGTCAGGTCCTCGGTCCAGGCTCCTGCCTGTTGGGCTTGGCAGCCAACTGTGCCCCAGGGAACTGCCAGGTTCCACTGTCCTGAAGACGGGAGGCCCTGGGCAGCCGGTGCTCCTGACCTGCGCCACGCTGCGGGCTGTGTCCAAGGCCCAGGGCCTTCGGACTCCTGGCGGACACGCACGATGTTCATCAGGCCCCGTTTTTCATCCCATCCTAGATTTGATCAGAAATCAGTTCAAAGCGTTTGCTTCAAAATAAGTTATTTATTTGTATATGTTCAATAAATATAGTTTTTAATTTATAACTGTACATATTAGACACACTAGGCACCCTGTCAGAATTCTGGCAGTGGTCTCCTTCTATGACCTTCCAAATGGCTCCCTGGAGGTGCACCCGCCCCCGGGCAGCCGAGAGGCTGATGGAGCCCGTGGGCGGGTGGGGGCAAAGGTCATGTTCCCCTGGGAGAAGTCAGATTCCTTTGAAATGTCACCTGTCCCTTTAACAGATAGTTATGTTCACAGACTGTTGGCCAAACTCCACCGGATCCTCACCAAAACGAGAGGCACGCAGGGCTACCCGGAGGGGCTGGGTGAGGACCCTTGGTGGTCACGGCCCTTCCGCTGGAACCTGAGGCACCGCCAGCCTCGGGGCTCTGCTTCCCGTCCCACCTGGTCACATGCCACCAGCCTGCAGAATCCCTGCACTTCCGGGTATGGCGCTTCCTCTCACCGCCCTGTGCCCAGACGCAGCGATGGTGAGAGCTCCGAACGCCATCTCTCCCAGCTCTGCTCTCGGGGCGACTGGTGACCTCAGCCCCGAGGGGGTGCACAGCCCGTCCAGTCCCTGGCCTTGGCACCCGTCGGCCATATCCCTGTCCGAGTTTGGCTGCGTCTGAAAGCCAGACCGCTCTGACGGGCATTTGCCACCTTCTGCAAAGTCTTTCCCATTGTGTGGGTCCCGGCCCCCAAAGGCCACCCCCAGGAAGGAGCGTCGGGCTCTGGGTCAGGACAACAGCCGAACCTGTGTGCAGGTGTCCACAGCGACAGCGGTGAGGGGCTGTGGGCGGGACTCTGTCTTTGTGGTCACGTCTCCTTTCCTGCAGAGAGTCAACTGTCACCATGCCGGTCATGCACCCAGGCCTGTGGCCGGAGCCTCCAGGGCGGGCCTCCCACAGCCTGGGCTCCGCGGCCTATAAAGGGCTCAGCAGCATTTAGACGTTCAGCTATTGCCTTTCTCCTTTTTCTAAAGTAATTTGTAACGGGAACAATAACTTCAAATCATGGCGTAGTTTTCAAGAGGGTGATTGTTGTTACTATTTTTGTTCCTGCTGTTATTGCTGTCTATCATCCCTGTGCTGGGTGGGTTGATACTGTGAAATAAACCAGGCGGACTGAAGTCTCCGTGCCACGCATGCCACAGCGCCTCACGGGAAAGCGGGGCGCCCACCCCCAAGCAGCCCAGCAGGTGGCTGTCACCGGGCGTCGCACCATCTTCTGCGGACGTTTCCCGCGTGCTCGTCCAGACGCTCACCTGCCCAGAGAGCGGGCACCACGTGCTCCTGCGTGTCACCACGGAAGACGCTTTCGTCCGATCATAATTCCTAGGGACCAAAGGTGTTTTTAATAAGATAATTTTTGTATTTGATTTTCTAACGCGGAGGGGTGTTTAAATTTCCACATCGACTTTTGAATTCCAGATCCTCAGTGCTGGTTGACCACGGCCGTCGCTGTAACATGTTTCCATATAAGAATGTAATTATTTCCTTATTGTATTTTTTAAAAACTAAAGTCATATTTAAGATTCTCTGTGAAAGAAGCAGGCAGGAAACAGGGACTTTTTTTTAGTGAAATACGTTGGCAGTGCCCGTTTTAAATGACTGTAAATATATTCTGTTTCTCAATGTATTTAATTCATAAAGTGAAAGATTTTATCAGAACCTTCACTGGAAACACTGTTTCCAGTCCCCTTGCCCGGTGTGTAGTGGCCTCACTCGGATTTCTCACTAAGGGACTCTCCCACTGCCCCACAGTGCAGCCCCGAGGATTTCTCACTAAGGGACTCTCCCACTGCCCCACAGTGCAGCCCCGAGGGTTTCTCACTAAGGGACTCTCCCACTGCCCCACAGTGTAGCCCCGAGGGTTTCTCACTAAGGGACTCTCCCACTGCCCCACAGTGTAGCCCCGAGGATTTCTCACTAAGGGACTCTCCTACTGCCGCACAGTGTAGCCCCGAGGATTTCTCACTAAGGGACTCTCCCACTGCCCCACAGTGTAGCCCCGAGGATTTCTCACTAAGGGACTCTCCCACTGCCCCACAGTGCAGCCCCGAGGATTTCTCACTAAGGGACTCTCCTACTGCCCCACAGTGCAGCCCCGAGGATTTCTCACTAAGAGACTCTCCCACTGCCCCACAGTGCAGCCCCGAGGATTTCTCACTAGGGGACTCTCCTGTCCCCACAGTGCAGCCCCGAGGATTTCTCACTAAGGGACTCTCCTGTCCCCACAGTGCAGCCCCGAGGATTTCTCACTAAGGGACTCTCCTGTCCCCACAGTGCAGCCCCGAGGATTTCTCACTAAGGGACTCTCCTGTCCCCACAGTGCAGCCCCAAGGATTTCTCACTAAGGGACTCTCCTGTCCCCACAGTGCAGCCCCAAGGATTTCTCACTAAGGGACTCTCCTGTCCCCACAGTGTAGCCCCGAGGATTTCTCACTAAGGGACTCTCCTGTCCCCACAGTGTAGCCCGACTGGCGCCTGAGGCGCGACTGGTTTGTGTATTAGCAATAAAGCGGCTCTTCCCACCAGGCCTCGCGTCTCGCTGCCTTGGGCTGGCGGGTTCCTCTGGAGCCTCGTGGGTGGGGGCCGTCCCTGAGCAGTTGGGCGGGGGAAGGGGTGCACTTCGTTTCTATCAGCAAGAATCTCTTGTGAAAGACCCATGGGTTTTTTAAAGTGGCTTTTAGTTCCACAGACCCGAATACTCGATTCAAGGAACGTTTGCGCACCTGCTAGGTGCCGGGTTCTGCCCGGGGCTGGAACTGGGCATGCCTCAGGTGTGACTTGCTCCCGGGTGCTCATGCACGTGGACAGGTCCCAGTGCTGAGTGCAGGAGGGCCTGGGACTGCTGGGTCACAGCAGGAGGGGCCGCTGCCTTCAGGCCCTTGGTAGGGTTTGCAGGGGGTGGGTATTTGAGCTGGGTCATGGTGCTTATGTAGGAGTTCAGCGAGGGGAGAGGCAGGGAAGACACTACCGTGGGAGGCAGGAGCAGAGGGTGGAGGTTGAGGACCCGGGAGGAAGGGGCAGCGTGAGCCAGAGGGGCAGGTTGGCTCCGTCAGGAGGGTCCTGTCGGGGGAGGGGGGCCCTGTGCACCCAAGGCTTCTCGTGGGGGGGTCAGATTTCTGTTTCTACACAGACGGACAGGATGAGAGTGAGTCAGAGTGATGCCCGAGGTGGGCCTCGCGGCCAGTGCAGGGGCGCAGGGGACAGGTGGGCAGGTGCGCCAGGCTTCCGCAGGTGTGCACGCCCGCTCTGACAGCTGACGCAATGGCAGGTACAGAGACGGAGGGCACCCCAAGGTGGCCGGCTCTTTCCCCGAATTCCCCTGAGCTGGCCCTGTGAGGTGCTTGCACAGACAGCTTGAGCCTCCGGGCTGACATGTGCCCTGGTCAGCTCCCCTGCTGGGCTGGAAGCCTGCGGACTTGTGGGTCAGCATGTAGGGGAGACCAGGTCACAGAGGCAGGGGGTGGCCTGGAGCGTGCTGTGTGGCACCCAGGGACGTCCAGCAACAAATCGCCCACCTAGACCCACCTTGCCGAGGTCTAGGGTCTAGGGCCAGGTGACCCAGTGTGGCTCCTGCACCCCAACTCTGTGCCCCTGTGGTGTGGGTGGGGTGTTGGCTGGTCACAGATTACAGCGGGTCCATTGCGTGGTCAGGATGAAGTGACCACACAGGTCAGGTGAGGTGAGCTCTCCAGGTCATCTAGGTGGCAGCGAGGTCATTTTTCAAGGGCTGTCGGGGTGCAGCAGGCCCCTAAGAGTCGTCCTGCCCTGGCCCGCAGCTCAGAGGCGGGTCATTGTTCCACTGAGGCATTAAAGCTTCATCAACTGGCTCTTCCTGGCCTTGAACGGAGGTCATGTCCTGGAGAGCGGCCGGGGAAGGGGACACGCCTCTCGTTTCTTTGCACACTTAGCAGGAGGACCCCAGTGCCCTGGGCTTTGCTTTTCAACACCACAGTGGCCACTCGGGGATGTTTGTCATGTGGGTTATGATTTGGGGGCAGGCAACTCGGAGCCTCGCCAGCTTAAACCACTTCATCAGTGTTATGATGCTGTTAAAAAGGGTCACCTTTTCATAGGGAGGAGCAATTAGTCAAAATAGGGGAGGGACAGCAGAGCGGGGACCTGCCTGACCTGGGGGCAAGTCCAAGCTGATCCTGAATACCAAGAGGATTGTTCTGTCCTGGAAGCATTGGGGGGGGGGGGGGGGCAGTGCCCAGCTGCAAGCAGGCCGCAGCCTTTCTAGGTGAGCGGGGGGGGGGGGATGCTGCCCATGTTCCAGGCTCGTCTCTATTCTGATGCTCTGACACTTGTGGCCTCGCTGCCCTGGGTGGACTGTCCTTCCCAGGCTGGCCGGTCCCTAGAGACAGCAAAGGACTTGCTGCAAGCACGCCTTTCACCTGCAAAGCACGCTTTCCAGAGCCGGCACCCCAACCCCGCCCCTGGGGTCTCAGCCGCTGTCTCCTGCCTAATGCCCCCCAGGGCAGGTGCCAGACACCCAGGACAGCCCCTGCACCCCAGCACCCCTGAAATACTCAGACTAGCTGATCCAAAGCCGCTTGCCCTGCTTCCCTGTGGAAATCTCCAGAAAGGCTCCTGGTCAGGCTTGCCCGCCTCGGCCTCCTGACCGACCCTGTGTGCCCTCTTCTCTTGGGAACTTTTCTTTAAAAAAATTTTTTTTTTCCTTTATTGATTTTACAGAGAGAGGAACTGAGAAGGAGAGAGAGATAGAAGCATCGATGAGAGAGAACATCGATTGGCCACCTCCTGCATGCCCCCCACTGGGGATCGGGCCCACAACCTGGGCATGTGCCCTGACCGGGAATCGAACCGGCGACCTCTTGGTGCATGGGTCGACGCTCAGCCACTGAGCCACACTGGCCGGACCTAGCTTATCTTTTCAAGGCCACCCCCTTCTGGTGTGCGGGTTCCCCAGTGGATGAGAAAGCCTACACTAAAACTCCCAGGCTGTGGGAAGGGGTGGATGCTGAGGTCAGCCCATCTGGTTCGAATCTGGCTCGTTTTCTCGTTTCACCCATCTTTCCTGGAAATTTTCACTAACATTCCTCCTCCTGGATCGTCCGGCCCCGGGAACCAGAGAGGCCGCAGCCCTACCCGGGTTTTCCCATAAGTGTCCTGTTCAGAAGCTTGTAGGACTGGCCGGTCTCCATCCACATCGGGGACGCAGACCGCTGGGCTCTCGCCGTTTCTGTAGCTCTTGGGTCTGCGAGCGGGCTCTCCGCTGGGTTTGCCCTGCCTTTCCCAGGAGCGCCACCTCTCGTGTGGGCGCCGCGCCCTTTCATCCATCTTCTCTGTCCCTCAGTCCTGGGTTATTTTTAGAGCTATTTCTCCCGTCCTGTGCATGGGGACAGCGGTGGGCACGGCCCCGCGCTCTGCTGGCTCCCGGCACCTTTGATTCGGACGGGAGCGCCGCTCACCTGTTCTCCCGGCTCTGCTCAGCCGCGGACATCGCTGTCCTGGTTCACGGGACACGTCTTCCTGCGCTGCACGTTCAGACGCGACGCGTCTGATTTCCAGAATTTTCTCCGGCTTCCTTTAATAAGCTCTGGTCCACAAAATGTGCCTCTTCTCCGAAGCCACAGTCAGCCTCCGCCGTTCCAGACGGAGGGACTGTTTCCCTGGCCCAGACTCCCGCTGCCTTTCTTTTTAAAAAAATAGGTTTTTATTGATTTTTTAGAGAGAGAGGAAGGGAGAGAGATGGAAACATCAATGTGAGAGAGAAAAACCCATTGGCTGCCTCCTGCACGCCCCCTACTGGGGATTGAGCCCACAACCCAGGCATGTGCCCTGACCGGGAATCGAACCGGGACCTCTCAGTCCGTGGAGGACGCTCCATCCACTGAGCCACACCGGCCGCCCGCTGTCTTTCTTTCCGTTACTTATCCATGAATGAGGAGTGCTCCCCGCAGACCAAGTGTTTTCCGGGTCACACGCTGCGCCTCCCCACGGCATTCTCAGCTGTCTACAGCAGCCTGAGGCGGCGTGGCGTGCCCGGCCCCCAGACAAATCATGTGTGTGCACCTCCAGAACTGGGGCGGGCCCTTCCTGAGCCCACGGTCCGAGGTCAAGGCTGCAGGCCAAGCCTTTACTTCTGCACCCTCTGCTGCGTTCTGTGGTCATCCTTTGTCCCCAGTGCAGGGACCCGAGGTGGCCTCACCTCTGGGGTGGGGGTGAGGAGCATGTGACTCAAGACTAACACAGTGAGCTACAGGATTCCTCTGGGATGGCACCTGGACTTCATGGGAAGGTGACACCACACCTGGAGCTGCTGCAGCTCTTTTGTGACCTGAGGAAATCTGTGTGCCCCGCACCTGAGCAGTGGAATGTGGCTGAGAGAAACAGCACACACCGGAAGGTCTCCCTATAACTCGGACCCAACTCTCCAGTGGGGCCTCCACACTGCTGGCAGTTTTACTTTTTCAGCCAATCTGCTTTCTCTCCTCCCGATGACAATCTCACACCTTCTGTTTCCCGAGCCCCTTCTCCCGCCTCACTCTGAGCTCACAGCCCAGCTGCTTCTGTGCCCTGTTCCCCCTGGGTGAGTGGTCCCTGCTCCCACTCAGGACTCTGTCCTGCTCCTCTGTCCAGGATGTGCTCTCTGGTTCCCTCCCCGCCTGCTGCACCTCTGTCTCCTCCTCTGTCTGCTCACTCCCATCCACACACCACATCGTCACACGACCATCCAACCTCACGTTCACCCAGCTGCTGTCCCAATTCTCCACTTGAGTCGTGAGAACATTCTAGAAAGCATCGTTATGTACCGTGTAGTGCCTGACCTTCCCTGATTTCCTGATCCATTCCCACCAGGCACTAGTCCCCACACTCCCCGTGCCCACCTCCTCTCAGCAGCCCTGGCGTTGCCGTGTGTCCGCTCCCAGCCGCGCTCCCCTGCAAAGGCTCCTGGCGTGGGGCGGGCCCCACGGAGGTGCTCGCTCCATCCTGACGTGGGTTCTTTGTGCCTTGCTGCCCTCCACTATGGGCAAGGCACGGTGGCACCTGCTACCAGGGTCCACGGAAGTGTGTGACGAGTGCCCCACTGGACATGGCAGCTGGGCGACACTGGATGGGAGCTGTCCTGGTCGTGGTGAGCTCTCTCTGCGCTGGGCTGGTGGGCTCAGCCCCCTCCACCTGCTCGGCCAAGCACTGTGTAAAGGTCCTCAGAGCTGAGTCCTTGGGCCGTGACCCGCCAGCTGCAGACACGCCAGTGACCCTGTCTGCCCAGTGGCGCCAGGGCACGTCCTGGAAAGTGTGCACAAGTGCCGTCTGCCAAGCCCAGTCCTGTCGGTGATTAACAATCTAATTATACCGGGCAGCAAGTGCCATGGGTTCTGGGCACACGTTAAAATGCCCGGCTGGCTGGGTGCCGGGAGCCGGCAAGGCTGCCGCGCCGGGTAGGCTGGCTGGGTGCCGGGAGCTGGCGAGGCTGCCGCGCCGGGTAGGCTGGCTGGGTGCCGGGAGCTGGCGAGGCTGCCGCGCCGGGTAGGCTGGCTGGGTGCCGGGAGCTGGCGAGGCTGCCGCGCCGGGTAGGCTGGCTGAGTGCCAGGAGCCCAGGCGCCGGATTGGGATCCGGGATCGAGAGCCGAGGCCCAGGAGAGGCTGGGGATGGCTGTGTGGAGCCCTGGCCACTCGGTCCCAAGGGACACGGCAGTGCCGAGTGATCACTCCAGCACCCTGAGGCTCGAGTGACATTTTTACGGCTCACGAAATCTGGGCTGCAGCGGCCACAGACCCCACCACACAGGCAGGGGGCGTCCCCCTCTTCCACTGGAACTGCCTGAGCTCAGGGTGGGGTTTTCCGCTGGCTGGTCACAGGGTAGGTCAGTGCCTGCCTGTGGGCAGAGGCCCCCAGGGCACCCCTGCCCCGGGCCTGAGACCCAGGGCACAGCTGTAGCTGGACAGGCGGGGTCAGTGCTGACGCAGAGACACCCTCGGGACCGGGGGCTGGGGGCTCGGTTAGGGGTGCTGGAGGGCCTGGTTTTCGGGTGGGCCATGGAGGTGATTGGGGAGGACTCAAGGGGCCGGGCTGGGTCCCGTGGGGAGGGGCAGGCGCTGGCATCGCGATGGCCCCGGTCTGGAAGGAGGGTGCTCAGTGGTGCTAAGACCGCAGTCATCTCAGCCAGGATGGGCGCGTGGCCTTTTCTGTGGGTGGGTCAGTCCATGTGCCGGGCTGACTGGGACGTGCTCCATCTCCCAGGGTCACGGAGCCCTGGTCTGATGGGGTGTCAGGACACTTGATGCTGGACTGGATCGCCCCGCCCTGGGCTGTCGCTTTCTGCCTCATCTGGGCTGGGGCCTGGGGGCCTGCTGCGGGCCTGGAGGAGGGAGCAGCCCACGAGGGAGTGCTGTGAACGCTGGCTGGGACGTTGTTGCTTTGCCAGTGTGTCCTGACCAGGGACCGGGAAGGTGGAGGTCATGGCGACCTGCATGCAGGGTCAGGAGCTGCCCCAGGTGCTCCCAGGTCCCTGGCCCTGGGCGCTGGGACCACCGTTCCAGGGGCAAGTGCGCGTCCACGCTTTTAGGTCCATGTCGAGGAACAGATTCATGGAAGGCAGACACAGATCACATTCCTCTCATCTTTGTTAAAAGCATCACAAATGATTTATTGATTTTTTAAAAAGGAAAAATAAGAAAGAATTGATCACATCTTTCTCGTGTGCACACCCCAAGCGTGGGCACAGCCCGGTCGGGTGGAGGCTTTGCTGCCGTAGCAGGTGGCATCCTCCCCAGGTGCCCGTGTGCCCGTCCGCTAGCCACACGGCATCTCACGCGTGCCAGACAAACCCGCAGACGTGTCCACCTCCGCGGTGACGGGCGGGAAGTGCGGGCACCCGGATCCCACCTTGTGCCCAGGTTCTCGGGTCCTCACACCCCAAATACTCTTAATAGAAATAACGACATAAGATACAAGAAAAACCCAAATAACCAAGGCAAACCCCACCCAAACCGCAGAGGGAATGGAGGTGAGTGGTTCGAGGTCAGGGGGTGGTCACCCGCAGGCACTGTGAGCTGGGGCAGGGGCCTGTGTCCGCAGTGACCCCAACCTGGGGCCTGGACGGTGTCTGACACTCGCGGAGCAGGCAGGTGGGGTGCACGGCAGGACACAGGGCTCCCCTGAGGGGTCTGCGGAGACCGCACGTGGGCTGGGCGGGGGAGGGGGCTTGTGGCAAAGGCCCGAGAACCCAGCCTCCCCTTACGCCTTCCCAACCAGCCCCCGCCCTGGTCCTCGGGCCCCCAGCCAGCCCCTGCCCTGGTCCTCGGGCCCCCGCTGTCTCTGAGGAGGGTCTCAGGGCCACCTGCAGGGTGACCTCTGGGAAAGGCGTCCAGGAGCCCCAGATGGTAGGCAGGGTGGGGAGAGGGGCCCACAGTGACCCCTTCCTCCGTGTGACACAGGGAGCTGGACTGGAGGGATCCCTCACTCCATGGGGGGCTGTTCTGGGTGTGAGGCTGCCCCCCCCGGGCCTCCTCTCCCACAGGGGACACGGGTTAATGTCCCCCAGACTTCATTCTGGTCTTACCCTAGCCGGGCCAGCCAGTTACTAGCCCGGGCTCTGGAGTCTCCAGGACTGGCCAGCCACCCAGAGCCTTGTCTGGGGGAGGGAGGGGACAGGGAGGGGAAGGGGAGACCAACTTCCCACTCGTGCGTAGCCAGAGGCAGCGCCCTGACCTGGGCCTGCGAGAGCTCCCACTACAGGGGGGGGGGGGGGGCTGCTTCTGGGCACCTCTGCGGAGCCTGCTGTGTGACCTTGGGAAAGTCACCCTGGGGCCTCAGTTTCTCCTTCACCGTGAGGGGCACACTGCTCTCCAAGCCTGAACCTCTCTGGCTCCTGGGTTTCTGTCTGCGTCCCTGAAGCTATAAGGAAGCACTTGGCGTCTCTGTGGGGTCCCACCAGGAGGCGGGAGGAGGGCGCCTGCAGAGGGCGCTGCCCGCTGGCTGGTGGCAGAGGGGAAAGCCAGGGCTACCTCTGCCCCTCTGGCCCAGGAGACATGGTGCCCAGGCATTCTGGGAAAGGGGTTCCCGAGAATGGGGCTCCGACAGCCACCCCGATGGCTTCCCACTGGCCATACAGATAGAAGGCTGAACCAACCTCCAACAGCTACCTGGAGAGGTATTTACATGACCTGCAGTTTAAAAAGAGGAGCGGCAGGAGGCATAGGGGTGGGGGGAGGGCCTAGGGTGGGGTCACAGGCCCTCCAGGTTGGGGTGGACACCCTGCAGAGAGAGGCCATGCAGGCAGGAGGTGCCGGTGGGGGGGGCTCGTGTCCATGTGCAGGGCGGGGCCGGCAGCCAGGCAGGCTCCCCTCCTTGTCCTGGGGGGCCCAGCCCTGGCCACCAGAAGTCAGGCCTCGGGGGGACCATGGGGTGTAGAATAGCCAGGGCAGCCTGGTGGGTCCAGGGCAGAGACCTGCCCAGAGTTGGGGTGGGGCTGGGCGGGGCCGTGGGCCTGGTGTCCAGGAGGCTGGCCGTCAGCGGCCCCCTGTGCGTCCTGGGAACGGAGCAGGGGTGTCTGTCGCCTTGCGTGGGGACAGCTGGAGGAGGTGGCTTTTCCGTGGTCTCTGAGGGGAGGCCAGTCCCAGCACCAGCACGGGCCGCGTCTGTGGCTGTGCCCTCCGGGGAGGGGAGCCACGGAGCGAGGACAGGAGGTGGCGCCCCTGCAGGCATCAGCTCACCAGGTAACTGTGCATCTCCCGGGAGTCGATGCTGAGGACCACGCCCGAGTGGTTCCCTAGGAAACAGACGCCCACATGAGCACAGGCCCCTCACTGGAGGGGCGAGAGGGCCGAGGGAGCCGGGGTCGTGCGGGACACTGGGGTGCCTCAGATGCCGTGCAGGTGGTGGGGTCTCCACGTTTCCTGGTGGGTGACCGAGGGGGTGCTCCCGGTGCCGTCACAAGCAGTGGACCCACAGGCCTCCAGGGGTGAGGCACTGACCAGCCAGCACCTGCCGTGCCCACTGACCTGCAGCGGGGCCGACCCAGGCATCAGCAGCAGGGGGAAGCAGGAGCGGCCGTGCCCACCCCAGGCGGTGGGCACTGCGGGCCGGCGTGGCGCGGCCAGGAGGTAGCAGGAGAGAGAGGGCCACAGTGATGTCAGAAATGGGGTGACTTGGGTGGTCCTGGGGGGCTGCACTGGGAGCAGGGACAGCTGTGTGGCCTGAGGAAGGAGCTGAGGCGGTGGGACCGGAGCAGTTCCCCGTGGGCTGCCCCTCCCCCCGCTCCAGGGCACCAGCCAGGGTGCCAGTGGCAGGGGGTCCTGAGCCGGATGGCTGGGTGAGAACTCGTGGGGATGACCAGCACGCTCCCTGACAGGACAGAGTGGGGGCTGTGCGGAAAGTGCCCCAAGGCACGGGGCAGCATCTGGCACGTGCTAAGCGCTGGATTAAAGTGACCTGTGATTATTTCCTACTATTGTTCGGGGGTTCGCAGTCAACAGCTCCCCAGGAGCCCACGCCCTCTGTCCTGGCTGGGGCAGCCCCGTGGGGCCTCTGCAGCCGCCCGCGAGAAGGTGGGCTGGGCCACGTGGAGGGAGCGCCGAGCCCTGGCGGGAGGACAGAGGGTGCACAGGGAGGTCCCGGGCCTGCAGCAGTGGGGGCCAGGCTCCACCTCTCACAACTCGGTGACTCGGAGGCTGCATGGCCTCTGGACCTCAGCTGTCCCATCTGTCAGATGGACACGTCACCGGCTGCCCGCCTAGGGCAGCACGTCAGGTGGTGCCCGGGGCCTGGTCCCAGCCAGTGCTCAGGACATGGGGGTGTCATTAGGTCCCGGGAGGCTGAGGACGCATCACTCCCAGCAGCACCTGGGGCTAGAAGGTCTGGGAGGGGTAGCCTCTCCGAGGTGAGGGACAGGGCTGGGGTGGACCCAGGGTGGCCCTGTGGGCTGTGTGCCCGGGCGTGTGCTTCCCCTCCCGGAGCCGCACCTCCAGAAGTGAGGACACCGCACGGGCCGTGGGAGACCCGTCCTGACAACAGGGCAGCAGCCCCTGACAGTGACACTGCCCTGGCTGCGGCCTGGTCCGCGGGCACCCGAGGGACCGGCACCTGAGAGGACGCGGCCAGGAGCTGGGAAGGGAGGCCGAGCCCCCACCAGCGGGACCCAGCTCGGTGCCTGTCCTCAGCTCAGAAAGGGGCTTGCCTCTGGGGGCTGCTGGAGAGACAGGATCCACGAAGTGCCCAGGGCCTCAGGCCCGCACTGGTGGAGAGGAGAAGCTGCGATCGAATCTATGCTCCCCGGGGTGGCCTGGCCCTGCCCCACCAGGGCCGGAGTCTGTGTCCCCTGCCCCTGAAGACCGACAGGCTCTGCGGTTGCTCCGGGCACGCAGCCATGCTGCGGGGGAGCCCAAGCCACGTGGAGGCCACGGGGAGCATCACAGTGGGGGCTTGGTGGCTGCCAGACCCCCAGGCTTGCAAGCTTCGGAACAATTGCTCTCCAGCATGGAGGGCGACCTCATGAGAAACCCGGAGAGAGGACCGCGTGGCTGAGCCTGGCCACCCGGGGGCGTGAGGGCACACGGCCATCCCGGGGACGGGGCACCCCGCGTTGGTGCGTTGGCTGGGCAGCACGCAGGACGGTGCTCTCCCCACGGAGCCCAGTCAGGAGTGAACGAGGTCACTTAATGACTTTGTGTTGTATACTGTGCCGTGCGGTGCACAGGGGGTCGGTACCGTGCACAAGGCTCGGGGAGCAGGAGGGGCTGGGAGCACTGAGGGGTGACTCGGGAGAGGCCCCGCTTCCTCATGGAAACCAGCCCCTGGGTCCTCGCCCCACCCTCCAAGCACTCAGGGCTGTTAGGCGTGGGGCCCAGCACCCACAGGCCTCATCACGTCATCAGGTGGAGGGAACACGCCGCGCCGTGGAGGGGGCGGGCCGCGCGGTGGAGGGGAGGAGCCGCATGGTGGAGGGGGCGGGCCTCCCGGTGGAGGGGGCGGGCCGCGCGGTGGAGGGGGCGGGGCCTCCCGGTGGAGGGGGCGGGCCGCGCGGTGGAGGGGGCGGGGCCGTGCGGTGGAGGGGGCGGGCCTCCCGGTGGAGGGGAGGAGCCGCATGGTGGAGGGCCCAGCATCTTGTGGCCTTTGCTGGCCAGGCGGCAGGTGGGGGAACCACGGGAGGCGGGGAGGTGCATTACCTAGGTCGTCATCTATGAACTCCTGGCCCTGGATGGCGCTCTGGACGCCCTGGCTCATGGGGCTGGTCATTTCCTGCTCCTTTGCGTCGTGCATCTGAGCATACACGGTCCTGTCCGGGCGCTTCCTGCAGGCGGAGGGGGTCTCAGGCTCCACCCAGGCTGGTGCCCCCGATGCCCCCCCACCCTGGGCCTGGACACTCAGCGTGTGGGGCAGACACACTCCACATCTTGTCTCCTGCCCCTTCTCTGCTCCAGGCCACCTCCTCCAGGATGCCCTCCCAGAGCACACAGGGTGCTCTCTGTCTGTCTGGGCCCAGGACTTGTTACAGGGAGAGGGCATTCACCCTCCTGTGTCCCCACCACCCAGTGACCGGGAGAGCTGCCTCCTGGGCTCTGGCTGGGTTGGTGGGGACACACGATGCCCACCGGGCTCTGAGAGGCGCTGGCTGAGGGGTTCCGGGGACAGCGGGAGAGGGCAGGGTGGGCACAGCCGCCCGCCGGGCCTGGGCTCAGGGCGCTGAGACGCAGGAGGGGGGGCTTCCTCGGGGGCCGCTCCCCAGCAGGCCGCGGGCGGGACCTGTCTCTGGAAGGGTCAGGCACTTCCCGCGTCCATCTGAAAACATGCTGTTCGGGGTGGACCAGGAGGGGCCTTGGGTGACAGAGGTGCCTCTCCCTGAGCCCAGCGGACTCCCAGCCCCTGGGGTCTGTCCACACTGCATTCAGCCTGCTTCTGTTTTCAGGATGGCAGGGCCTGGCTTCGGTGCCAGAGGCTTCTGCTCTGATGGTAACTCCTGGTCCTGAAGGGACCCCACCCCTAGGCGGGAGGGGTGCGAGGATCGTCAGCCACATTATCTGGGCTGAGGTGGGGCAGACAGGAAGGAGGTGGTGGTCCTGGCCTGGGTGCCTGGCAGCAGGCCATGTCCTTCGCTCAAGAGGGGCCTTTGGGTGAGAATCCGAGTTCAGTTTGAATCGGGGGCGCCTGTAGGCCTGTCTGGAAGTCGGTGCTCGTACAAGTGTGGGGATTGGGAAGGGCCACAGCTCGGCCACTGCTCCAGCCTCTCTGCTCAGCAGCTCCTACTCCTCCTTAGGAGCCCACTCAGAAATCACCTCCTCCGGGAAGTCCTCCCAGATCTTCCAGACCAGCTCAGGTCCCTGTTACACACCTCAGGCTGCCCCTGTAGTTGGAACTGATCACGAGGCAGGTGACAGAGGACATGCGCTCGGCCAGAACACAGCTCCCTGAGGGCGTCCCCAGCACCCGGCCGGGGTCCCACACTGACGAGGGGCGAGGGCATGCCACCACTACTTTAAGGACCAAATGTGCATAAAAGACAGCCGAGAGGGGTCTGGAGAGGGTAGGTGGGTCCAGGGGACGGGGGCTGGAGGGAGGCCCCCTGCGTTTCAGAGGAACATGCAGGAAAGCACGAGCTGTGTTTCTGAACTGTCCCCAAGGGCAGCCCTGACAGGGCGACCCTGCTGCTGCACCAGCAAGAGGGAGAGAAACGAGGGCCAAGTCTCAGCGCTGCGTTTCGCAGGGAATGGGTCTGGTGACACTTGGTCATCTGCGCGTTCCGAGGTCCCAGGTCCAGAATCCAGGGAGGTCAGATTCATGAGCCCCGCCCAGCCTCAGCACAGGCCCCGCCCCCACCCTGGGGTCCCCTGCAGCCCCTCTTCATCCACACACTGGCGCCCCGTGGCCCCAGCACTGGAGGGAGCTCGGAGGGACCTGGTCAGACCCTCACTCCTCTGCTCCCCAGGCTGTGTGGCCCCGGGGCCGCTCGCCTAACCTCTCTGAGCCGGGGGTCCCTCCGAGGGCGGGGGAGCAGAGAAGGCGGGGTTGTGAGCTGTGAGCGGCTGGGGACCTGTGGGGGTCAGAACTGAGTGCCCCCCCGCAGCCCATCACGGGCACACTCCCGCCCCTCCAGGGTCCGGCCCACACGCTGAGTGTCCCGTCCCTCCACCAGCCCCTCCCTGTGGGAGGGCGGGCAGCCTTGCCTTTTGAACTTGTAGAGGATGAAAGCTCCCACGGAGAACAGTCCGATGGCCAAGAGGACGGCCACCACCCAGTAGCCGCCGCTGCCGCCCAGCCGCTGGGAACCTGCAAGAGGCAGCCACCAGTGAGCGCCTTCGCCAGGACAGCGGACGGCCTCTGCTGTGTCTGCACTGCGTGGGGGGCCTGCCGACCCTCCTACGGGCACGACATCCCTCCAGCTCCTGGAAGACTCCTCCCCAAAGGGAACGAACATGCTGACCACGGGGGCAGAGGTCATGAGACCCTTAGCCCTTAGCTCCCGGGCGTCCGCGGGGAGCTCTCGGACCCCAGGTCTGGCCATGCTTTCATTGGAGGCACTCAGCCAGGAGAGGCCGTGGGCAGCAGCATCCCCAGTTCCCGCAGTAACGGGCATCCAGGGCCTGGACACCTGCCCACGCCTCCCTGCAGGGAGAGCCCAGACCAGACGGGGGCGCTCCCGACTCACCTGTGTCCACATCCCTGATGGCCACCAGGACCCGGACCCCGGCCCGCAGGAGGAAGCTGACCTTCTGGGCACGCAGCACCTGCTGGACGGCCTCGAGTCTCTGCAAGCAGAGGGGCGGGTGAGGCCGGGGAGCCCACGCAGGGGGCGGGAGCATGCGCGGGTACTCGGGGGTCCCCTCCACACGGTGGGTGCAGCCGGGAAGGAGGCCTCCCAGGACGGCGGTCCCGACGCTCCCCGTCCCGAGGACTCTGCTTGCTCCTGGTCAACTCCTTCCCCGTGAGCAATGTCTCAGCAGGAGCCAGGAGCCGCCCCTGCCCGGGGGTGCAGGTCCTGCCTCGGGACATGTGGGTCACGAGCCCACAGAGCCCACTTGGAGGCTCTGGAAGACACCTGGCCCCGCCGCGTCACCGGTGCGGCCGAGGTCGCTGCACCTTGTGTTTCCAGGGTTACGGCGAGAACTGAGAAACACCTGTTCGTGCCTGGAGCCCTGCTCAGCACAGCCTGAGCCCAGCTGTGCCGCTGTTGCGCCCACATGCCCACGGTCGTCTGCTGTCTCTGGGTGTGAGGTTACTCTCAGTGCTCAGGAAAAGCGGGAGGGGCGCCCCCTGCCCCCAACTGGAAGTTCTGCAGAGTGAGCGTTTCCCTCCCTGGGGGGCGGGGGGCGGTCAGGGGAGCCGGCTCAGGGGCTCTGTGTCCCCGTGAGGTGCTGAGGCCTGTGCTGGCAGCTGGGGCTCCTCAGCCTTTCCCGAGCCGCGCTGAGCCTGCTGCCAGTTCCTGTCTGAGAAACGGCATGGTGCCTCTGCACCTGCCACTGTCCCTCGCCAGACACTTGGCAGGCCTGGAGCCCGCAGGTGCCATGAAGACGCCCTTGGGAAAACGCTGCAGGTCGCTCACAGGTCCACGGGGGGCAGGCTGGCAGGGGCTGGAGCAGGGCTCTGCGGCCCGGGGACGGGCGCCCTGCTCTCCTCTGTCCTTCCCGACCGACCGTGGCCCCCACCTGTGGGATGGGACGCCAGCCCCAGCCACGGGGCGCTGCCCTGCCTGTACCGTCTGGGGGCTGCAGAAGCACCGTCTCCATGACGAGTCCAGAGGCTAGCTGAGGTTCCGAGTCTTTTTTTTTTTGAGATGAAACATTTACTTTTTTTAAGCTTCTCTGTATTTTTTCTATTTACTTTTTTCTATCACCTTTTATCGCTTCTATGCCCTCTACCCACCCCCCCCACTGGCACCACGCTGTTGTCCATGTCCACGCGTTTGCGCCCTTTTCATCTTGTTTTGTCACTCAGTCCCTCCACCTGCCCCCACCCGCCCCGGCCCCGGGCTGTCAGCCTGCTCGCTGTGGGTCTGTCTCTATTTTGCTCCTTAGTTCAGTTTGTTCGTTAGATTCCACATGTGAGTGAGACCATATGGTACTTGTCTTTCTCTGACTGGCTTGTTTCACTCAGCACAGTGCTCTCCGGGTCCATCCATGCTGTCGCAAAGGGTAAGACTTCCTCCTTGTTTGCAGCTGCATAGTACTCCATTGTGCAAATGTACCCCAGCTTTTCCTCCGCCCGCCTACTGACGGGCACCTGGGCTGCCTCCAGATCGTGGCTGTCGTACGGAACGCTGCCGTGAACGTAGGGGTGCATGTGTTCCTTGAGTCGTGTTTCGAGTTTCTTCGGATAAAAACACTTACTTTTCAAAGCATACAATTCAGTGGTTTTTAGGTTATTTGCAAAAGCTGTGTGGCCATTGCCACCAGTTTCAGACGTTTCATCCCCCAAAACGAGCCCACGCCTGTCAGCCGTCACTCCTATCCACAGCCCCTGGCATCCTCTGGGCTTCCCTGCTCTGGACGGGCCACAGAAACGGAGCCGTGGATCGGGGGCCTTCGTGCTGGCTTCTCTCCTTGGCCACGTTTCCAAGGCTCGTCCAGGGGGTAGCGTGTGTCCGAGCGTCCTTCCTCTCCACGGCTGAGCAACCTTCCCCGGTGTGGACGGGCCGCACTGTGCCCACCCGCACCCGGATGGACATCTGGGCGGTGCCCACTCTGGGGCTCCCGCTGTGACGTGCTCCGTGCTCCTGGGTGCATACCTCGGGTGCCGCTGTGATGTCACCGTCACTCTCTTTGACTTTGCGAAGGACGGCCGGACCGTGTTCCACAGCGGCCAGTTCGCACCCCGCAGTGTCCCCACACCCGTCAGCACTAGTCATGGTCTGGTTTGGTTTTTGCCGAACTGTAGCATGCTAGCGGGGGAAGGGCTTCTGGTCGCCCGTGGTGCCCGCTCATGCCCGCCGCACTGCCAGCCCCCTGCCCCCCTGCAGGGCGGGCGGGGCCCCGTGACCAGCGCCAGCTGATGAAAGGGGACAGGGGGTGGCGCGTGTCCACCTGGGGAAGTGGTCGCACCCTGGTGTTCCATACCCCTGGTCTCCCACAAAGGGACCCTGGAGGCCACGCGGGGTCAGAGGGCGTGGCCACAAGGTGGAGGAGGGCCAGTGCCAGCTCGACTGTGACTCGTGAGAAATGAGGAGCCATTGAGATTTCCGTGCTGGCTGTGAATTGTCACCACACCCTCTGGGGGGCAGGGAGCACCCGGTCTAGTGGCCGCAGCGGATACCTTGTCACCTGTGATGCTCCTCTTCCTCGTGGGCCGGGACGGGGGCAGGAGAACGTACAGATCGGCCACGGTGGGCAGCCCCGGCTTTACCACCGTCACCAGCAGCTCCTCGGGGATGCCAGTCTCCTGCGGGGCACAGGGGAGACACTAATCCACATGCCCACACCCCAGAGACCCTGGAACCCCCTTTCTCCTCCTGGCCTGTCCAGGTCCTGGCTCTCTGTCCTGCAAGCCATCCTGACCCTATACACCACGGGGATGGCCCCAGAACCCCACAGCAGGCTTGCACCCCCTCCTACGTCAGCTCTCCTGGCTCCTCAGCCTGGCCTCCCACCCCGGCCCCCCTGGCCAGGCTGGCCCCCCCAGTCCCTTCCTTACACTGTGCCCCAGTGAGCAGGCCCCTCCCAAACCCACAACGCTCCACTCCTGCAGGCCCCTCTGCCTCCTGGAAGTCGCAGTCTGTGCGCTTCCATCTGGCAAACTCCTATTCATCCCTCAATGCCCAGGACAATATTACCAGCATTGTTAAGGGGCTGAGAGAAGGATGGTCAGAGGGGGCCTCAGCCTGTGACAGCCTTGGGTGACTAGGGGGCCGTCTCTCTCTCCCCAGAGGCCAAGGCCTTGCATGTCCTATGCCCACTCGGATGCACTGCCTCTGTCTGCTTTCTGGGAGCTCCCCGAGGGCAGCAACCACCTGGCTCTCCTCTGTCTCCCGGGTCTGGCCCAGGAGAGAAAACTGCTTTAAAGAGACTCTGGGCCATTGGAGAACAGCGGCTGTGCAAACAGCTGTGCCCAGTAGATGCAGTCCTGTGTCTCCCCTGCTGGGCGACCTCAGGCTGCACGACCTCCCCTGCACAGTGACCTCAGGCTGCACGACCTCCCCTGCACGGCAACCTCTGGCTGCACGACCTCCCCTGCACGGTGACCTCTGGCTGCATGACCTCCCCTGCACGGTGACCTCTGGCTGCACGACCTCCCCTGCACGGTGACCTCTGGCTGCATGACCTCCCCTGCACGGTGACCTCTGGCTGCATGACCTCCCCTGCACAATGACCTCTGGCTGCACGACCTCTCCTGCACAGCCGCTGGCCCGAGCTAGCTTCTCAGCACCCCACCAGGCTGGAGGCCAGACCACCCCGACTGTGGAGCAGCCACACCCGCCCTGCCCTGCTCCAGGGTCCCCCCAGCTTTTCTGAGGCCCCGCGGGGGGCGGGGGGACAGCCGTGGCATTGGTAGGACGGGGGCACCTTGGCGAGGAGCCAGGTGACCACCAGGCCAACATCCTCTCTCCACTCGGGGGTGTTGGGGTTGTATGTGTCCAGGTTCTTGGAGAACTGGAGGGGCACAGCCTGGAATCCATCTGGAAGGGGGCAGAGATGGGAGATGGTCAGTCCTGGCAGCCTGGCTCTGCCCCTCAGGGCAGGGTGGCCACCACCTGGGCAGTCCAGGCCAGCCCCGGCTCAGACCCCACGGCCCACTTTTGGAAACTGAGACCCCAGGGCAGCGCCCCGCCCTCGGCTCCCATCTGGTGAAATAACGACAGTGAGGAGCAGGAGACAGCGCTGGCCGGGGGCAGGGCCTGGCAGGTGCCCCCTGCCCTGTGAGAGCCGCCCCATTCACTCACAAGGACGCTCATACCCCGCCAGGTTGGCCCCTGTGCCCCAGGGCTCCGTGGACTTCGACTGGGCTGGTACCCCCACCAGCATGAGTCTCGAGGGCAGAGGCCCCGCCCCCTCTCTCTCACATTCCCGGGGTCCCCCACTCAGGCCTGTTCTAGAGCCACAGCAGGGAGGGAGGGGAGCCCAGCGCCAGGAGCCCAGCCAGCGGGGTCTCTCCATGAACCCCCAGAGCCTGTTTCCTCGCTTGTAACGTGGGAGGAGGTGCTGTTGGGATGAGCGGCCTGTGAACCGGGCACTCAGCACGGGCACTCAGCACGGGCACCCGCGGGAAGGAGAGGTGAAACTCGCTGTCCGCGACGGCGTGATGTGACACAGAAAACCCAAAGGGCTCGCCAACGCACTCAGGACGCACACACATTCAGTCAAGCTGCAGGATGCGAAAGCAACGTGCAGAAATCTGTTCGTTTCTATACACTAACAGTGAACTATCAGACAGAGAGGTTAGGGAAACAATCCCAGCCCTGGCCGGTTCGGCTCAGCAGGTAGAGCGGACCGAAGGGTTGTGGGTTTGATTCTCGATCAAGGGCACGTGCCTGGGTTGCAGGTTCGATCCCCAGCCTAGGTTGGGGTTGTGTGGGAGGCAACCGATCGATGTGTCTCTCTCACATCAGTGTTTCTCTCTCTCTCCCTCCCTGCCTTCCAGTCTATCTAAAAGTCAATGGAGCCCTGGCCGGTTTGGCTCAGCAGTTAGAGCGTCGGCCCGCGGGCCAAAGAGTCACGGGTTTGATTCTGGCCAAGGGCACATACCTCGGTTACGGTTCGTCCCCTGCCCCGGCTGGCATCGTGTGGGTGGCAACCTATCAATGTGACTCTCTCACATCGATGTTTCTTCTTCCCTCCCTCCCTCCCTCCCTCCCGCTCTATCTGAAGATAAATGCAAAAATACCCTCAGGTGAGGATTCAAAAGAAGAAAAGAAAACGATCGCATTGACAGTTGCATCAAAAAGAATGAAATACCCGGGCATGGATTTACACAAGGAGGTCAGATATCTACACACTGAAAACTCCAAGACAGGACAAGGGGAACGGAGGCGACAGACGGGAAGGCCTCTGTGCTCACGGACTGAGAGAACCAACATTCCTAAGTGCCCACACTCCTCAAGGCAATCGACAGAGTCAATGCGATCCCTATCAAAACGCCAATGACACTTTTCACAGAAATAAGAAAACACAACGGCATTTTTCACAGAATCCAAACAATCCTAAAATGTGTATTAAACCACAGAAGACCCCAAATAATCTGAAGCAATCTCGAGAAAGGGCAGCAAAGCTGGACGCACCAGGCTGATTTCAAACGACTACACTACAAAGCTAGAGGGACCAAAACAGCATGGCACTGGCATAAAAACACCCAGATCGAGGGAACAGGACGGAGCCAGGCCGTCAGGGTCACGCGCTCTGTGACAGTGCGGCCAAGCGTAGACAACGGGAAAGGAGACGCTCGTCAGTGGACGGTGTTGGGAAAGCTGGACGGCCACACGCACAGAACGAGACTGGACCCCCGTCTGACATCGCACAGAACCTAACCCCAAGTGGAGTGGAGCTCCCCGTGATGTTTTGGCTTCGACACCAAAAGCAAAAATAAACACGTGAGGCTCCAGCAAGCAAAGCTTCTGCGCAGCGGAGGAACCGTCAGCAAGACGAAAGGCACCAGAGGGAAGGGGAGAACACATCTGCAAATCACGACTGGGGGACTCGGGGTGGGGAGGACTGGGGTGGGGGGACTGTGTGAAAGCTGGGGCTCAGGGCCTGGAGCAGTCTGTGAATGACGGTGTGGCCAAGGGCGGCCCCTCAACACTCAGCTGAGGGCTGCCGTCCACAGGACTGGCTGTCTTCGTGCACAACGAGTTTATCAGGAGAGGATGAGGGCCAGCGCACTGGTGAGGCGGGGGGCTTCCGCTCTTAGGAGTCATTTTCTGCTGTCATGTGCCCCGCGAGGGTCCCCGAGCACCACTGAGCACAGATGACGGGACACCCATTCCGAACGGGCGTCTCAGCAGAGGCTCTATCGCGAGGCCGCCGTCCCCGGACGGAGGCAGGAGCCGGGGAAGGCGCCCTCGTCGGGGAACTCACCCAGCACGCGGATGACCTTGGAGTCCTGCAGCACCGACTTCCCGCAGGCGGCCTGCACCGTCACTCGCACGTCCCCCGTGTCCGCAAACCGCATGGTCACAGAGTTGTTCAGGGACAGCAAGGGCTGCGGGGGACAAGCAGAGTCAGGGCCGAGCCTGGGGTGGCCACGGGGAGCTGTGCCCAGGCTGTGCTGAGAACGCTGTCCCCTGCTCTCCCTAGGGAACGGGGCGCCCGGGCGCATGCAGAGGGCCTCCAGAGACCCTGCGTGGGCACATGTCCTTCAAGACTGCCCCGAGCTGTCTACGTGGACGCCACAGGCCGTGCCTCCACACCGACCCCAATCCACCTTCCCAGCCCCACTCAGCCGTGGCCCCGTGCCCAGCTCAGCAGCAGCCTGTGGGGCGGGGTGCGTGCATCAGGACTGGTGGCAGCGTTACCTCGGACATCGCAGATGGGGACAGAGGCTCTGGGAGGTGCAGTGACCAGCCCAAAGAGCTCGGCTGAAAGCGGCTGAGCTGGGATTCAAACCCAGAGCCCCAACCCGGACCTAGGCCCACCCCACTCCAGGGAGCACCATGGGGAGCCCAGCCCCTCCCTAGCCGGCCTCTGTGTCTGGGCCCTCGGCTGCTGTTCGGGGGGCTTTCTGCTTGGGGGTGCAGGGTGACACTTGGCTGAATGAGTGAAGGATGCTTCTCCCTGGGTCTTGAGGCACCCACCCCAGCCTGGGCAGCCCAGCCCCGAAAACGCCTCAGGACCTGCCACCAGGCGTTTTGTCCAGAGGCTCGGAGCGAGGCTTCTGAGCTTGGGTCCAGCCCCAGTGACCCCCTCCTCCATGAAGCCTTCCCTGACCACCCCTACCCCAGACTAGAAATGGCCTCATCTCCCTTGGAGCTCTCAGATACCTTACCTGCCCCTTCCTGTGACACTGGTCACTCCCTAACTCAGGTCACCTACTCTGTTCACCTCTTTCCCTGTGGAATAGGCAGGGTCTGGTCTGATTCATCCCGTGTCGACCACCCTTGGACACAGCTGGAAGCAAAGGTGTGTGTGCCTCCCCTCCACAGCGTCATACACGTCCTTCTGCCCAATGCCTAGGGCAGCGTCCTGCCCTCACTCTCCACCCAGGTGGGAGCCTGTGGGGTGGGGCCAGCAGAGGGTCGGGGCCAGCGCACCTGCAGGCTGTGGCCAATCCACCAGTAGAACACAGTGAGATTGGGGTTCAGGGGCAGCAGCACGGCAGTGAGGTTCACCTCCTCGTTGATGCCAATGACAGGAGCCACCTCAAGGTAGAGGGCCTGCAGGGGGGCTGCAGGGTCCAGAAAGAGGTCAGGGGTTAGAGGGCATCAGGGCACTCGGCTTTTCAGAGGCTGTTTATTTAGGTCACAGTTACCATTAACTTCATCATTACCACTGCCGCCACCACCTTCATTACCATCATCACTGCCACCACCACCACCATGATCATCACCACCACCATCATCACCACCACTATGATCATCATCACCACCATCATCACCACCACCACCATGATCATCACCACCACCATCATCACCACCACCACCACCATGATCATCACCACCACCATCATCACCACCACTATGATCATCATCACCACCATCATCACCACCACCACCACCATGATCGTCATCACCACCATCATCACCACCACCATGATCATCACCACCACCATCATCACCACCACCATGATCATCATCACCACCATCATCACCACCACCACCACCATGATCATCACCACCACCATCATCACCACCACCACCACCATGATTGTCATCACCACCATCATCACCACCACCATGATCATCACCACCACCATCATCACCACCATCATCACCACCATCACCATGATCATCATCACCACCATCATCACCACCATCATCACCACCACCACCACCATGATTGTCATCACCACCATCATCACCACCACCATGATCATCACCACCACCATCATCACCACCATCATCACCACCACCATGATCATCACCACCACCATCACCACCACCATGATCACCACCACCACCATGATCATCACCACCACCATGATCATCATCACCACCACCATCATCACCACCACCATGATCATCACCACCATCACCACCATCATCATCATCACCACCACCATCATCGCCACCACCACCACCACCACCATGATCATCATCACCACCATCATCATCACCACCATCATCACCACCATCATCACCACCACCACCATCATCATCACCACCATCATCACCACCATCACCACTACCCCCACCATGATCATCACCACCACCACCATGATCATCACCATCATCACCACCACCCCCACCATGATCATCACCACCACCACCATGATCATCACCATCATCACCACCACCACCACCATGATCATCACCACCACCACCATGATCATCACCATCATCACCACCACCCCCACCATGATCATCACCACCACCACCATGATCATCACCATCATCACCACCACCACCACCATGATCATCATCACCATCACCATCATCACCACCATCACCATCACCACCACCATCCCCTCACCACCATCACCACCACCATCATGATCATCACTACCACCCCACCACTACCAGCACCACGACCACCAACAACCCTACTACGTGCAGACAGACCACCAGGGTGCAGACTTGAGCCCAGCCTGCCTGTCTCCAGTCCTGGGGATGGGGTGGGAGGACCTGTCGCAGCCCCAAGGAGCTCCCTGCACTCCCCAGGACCTGTTCTCTGTCACAGGGAGACGCCTGGCCTCAAAGGGGTGCAGACTCACAGTTGACCTGGACGAACAGCACCGCCTCGTCGTGCCCGACCACGTTCTCCGCTCTGACGGACACGCGGTAGATGCCGGGGTTCTCGTAGCAGTGCCGGATGACCTTCCCTGTCAGCGTGAGGTTCACGTACATGGCCTTGAAGCCGTCCCCGAGGTCCACCTGGTACTTGGTGGTCAGGATGTCGCCCTGCAGGAAACACATGAAGGCACTTGGGTGGCCCGCTGAGCTCGTCCACTCCCTCCTCCCCTGGCGTGCCGGCTGAGGCAGGCAGACACGCCCTGGGTTCTGGAGACCAGGAGGGGTGCAGCAGGGGCCAGGCTTACGGTTTGGAGGGAACACCCAGCTGCAGAGAGGGGGCGGGTGGAGGGCCCAGGGGAGGTCTGGGAGGCAGTGCAGGGTGGGGGGACCCCGGGCCTGAGCCAGGAGCCTTGCGCACACTGGGGCTTCAGTAACAGGCCTGGGAAGGTGCAGCAGGGTGAGGGCTCTAGGTCTCCCAGGGAACAGGAGACTCACCCCCCTGGGGCCCTGTGCTTCTGGAGGGTGTTCCCATCTCGCTGTGTGCGGTGTCAGGAGTGATCTCGGATGCCCGGGTCTGGCAACAGGATGTGCCCACCGAAGGCTGCCTCCTCCCGGCATTTAACCACCCACACGCCGTTCCATACCCCCCGCCACGCGTGGTCCCTCCAATCGCCACCCTTTGTTTCTGAGTCGTGGCCAAGTGAGGGAAGGAAGCAATAGCTTTACAGCAAGAAGGTCTTGTCCTCAGTCTCACCCCCCTCGCCGCTGTCACCCCTTCCTGCCGCCCCAGCCCGCAGCAGCACCCAGGAAGCCATTTCCCATGGTGAAGACGGAACAGGGGTGGGACTAACCGTGTAGCCACCCTCTTCGACACCGCCATGCCCTGACACCTGCCAGCATACTTCACACAGCTGCCGTCAGCGTCCCCTCCAGCACGGTGCGAGGGGCCGGCCAAGTCCGTCCTCCCCAAACGGCCACCTGCAGCCTCAGCAGGTGACCTTACTTGGAAATGGGGTCTTTGCAGATATTAGTTAACGGGGCCACGCTGGACGAGGACGGGCCCTGACCCCAGGACGGGCGTCTTTATGAAGGAGAGGAGATTTGGACCCAGACAAGGAGGCCCATGAAGATGAGGAGAGACTGGGCCCACAGACTAGGGGACGCCTGGGCCACCGGGAGCTGGCCGAGGCAGGAAAGGTCCCCTCCGGCACCTGCAGAGGGCACAGCCCTGCGGACCCCGGATTTCGGATCTCCAGCCTCCAGAGCCCCGAGAGAAGGAGGCCCCACGGTCTGCGGTCATTGTTACGACAGCCTCTGGAACCTCACACACACACGTTCTGTTATCCCCATTCGACAGGAGACAAGACTGAGGCCCGAGAGCCCAGAGCTGGGCAGGCGGGCTCACTGTCCCGTGTTCTCTGTGTCCAGGCGGCCTCACGGGGGCAGGGCAGTGGCGGGCGGTGGGGCCGAGGGGGCTCTCCAGGGCTCAAGTCCATCTTGCTCCCAGGAGGGAGGGGTTTTCTGCGCTGCGCCCTGAGGAGCAGAAGGCAGCTGGGACTGGAGCCGGGACCTGTGGTCTGACTGGCGGGTGCCCAGCTCCGGGAGCCCGTGTCCCTGCCTCCCAGTGGCTAAAGGGAGCTCAGTCTTCCTAGTCAGAGAGCAGGGCAGTCCCAGCACGGAACAGGAGCCGCACGAGGCAGAGAGAGGAAGCGGACGAGGCCGACGCGGCGAGGCGCCCCTGTGGACGCGTGCACGTCACGCGGGTCTGTCCCAGTGCGTGTTCTTACTGAGCTCCATTCTGAGACGCCCGCCAGTTCACAGGAAATGTGCGGGACAGTGCGGGGCGACCCATGTCCCCTGAACCCCGTTCCCCCAGACTAACACCTCACACCACGATGACATCACGAGGCAGCCGACACTGATGGTCGGACACAGAGCCGTGGGGCCACCGCAGGGTCCCCCGCCCTTTTACAGCCCCATCCCGTCCCCGTCACTCCGACTCCCTGGAAAGCACGACTCTGCCCTCCGTCTCTCTGGTCTTGGCACTTTGACCATGCCCTATCCCTGGCACGGTGCGCGGTGCGTGTGGCCGGGCTGCTCTTTGTCAGTGCAGTTCTGTGGGGGTGGTGTGGACCCAGCATGTCCCTCTTCACGGCAGAGCAGTACTCCGCTGCGGGTGGGCCACAGGTGTCTCTCCAGTCGCCCCCGGAGGACATCCGGGTGTTGCCATTTCTGGTTGTTAGGAATAAAGCTGCCGTGAACACTGGTGCCCAGGTTTTTGTGTGAACACAGGTCTCCGTTTCCCTGGGACATATGCCCAGGAGTGCCACTGCCGAGTCCTCTGGGAGCTGCGGGCCCGGCTGTTTCTAAGGAACCGCCAAACGGTTTCCCAGAGTGGCTGTGTCATGTCGCATGGCCGCCAGCCACACACGAGGGGTGCAGTTTCTCCACCAGCATGGGGGCTGTGGCTGTTTCCGATTTCAGCCGTTCTGGTGGGTGTGTAGCGACCGTCCCCGTGGTGTCACTGGCATGTCCCCGAGGGAAGGTGTCGGACATCAGCTGCTTCTCCGCCATCTGCACGGCCTCGTGGCTGAAACGTCCCTTCGTGTCTCTGGCTCTAACTGGATTGTCTGTTTCTTACTATCGGGCTCTAACAGTTCTTAAAGATTTTTGTTAAACTGATTTTTAGAGAGAAGAAGGGGAAGGGACAGAGAGAACATGGATCGGCCGCCTCCTGCATGCCCCCACAGGGGATTGAGCCCACAACCTGGGCATGTGCCCTGACCGGGAATCGAACCAGCGACCCTTCGGTGCACAGGTCAGTGCTCGCCCCCTGAGCCACCCAGCCAGGGCCGACAGGTCCTTCCATGCTCTGGGTTCCGGTCCACGTTGCACATGTGACTGTCCTATTCTCTCATGTTCCCAACAGGGTCGTCCAGGGAGCAAAGCATCTTGTTCTGACCAGGTCCAACTTCTCAGATTTCCTTTTATGGATGGTGTTTTAGGGTCAACTCCAAAGACTAGGTCCCAAATATTTCCCCTCTCTCTTTTCTAGAGGATTTCCAGTTTCCCATCTTGCATTTACGTCTGCGATCCCTTGGGCTGACTCTGCCTCGGGTGTTGAGGTTCCGGCCAAGGTTCGTCTTTATTGGATGTTCGCTTGCTGACACCATCCCCCGACGGAGAGGTCAAAGCAGCCACGCATGTCTGTGTGGGTCTCCTTCTGGCTTCTCTGTCAGGCCTTACTTTTAATTCTTAGACAGTCACAGAACTTGGGTCCCCCTAATCCAGTGCTATTTCCACACCCGGCGTGGCCTATGTGTGTGTGCGTGTGTGTGAGTGTACCTGAGTCAGTGAGTGTGAGTGTGCACAAGTGTGTGTACACGGCCCCGCCCCGCATTCCCACACTCCTCCCCAGGCTTCAGTGAGGAAGCCACGGCCTCTCCTGGGCAGCTGTGTGCACGGGGAGACCTCTCCCTTCTCAGAGCATGTCCGGTGCTCCCCTCACCCCTGGCTGACCCCAGCCCCGAGCACAGAGGGCCCTCCGGGCAGGGGGCTGACAGGCTTGTCCCATCTCCGCTCCAGTTCAGACACAACTGGGAGGCGGAGATTCCAGGCTCTAGGGGGCAGCAGAGGGCCACTTTTGTCTGGAAGTCCCTCCTGGAACTTGGACAGCGACTGGGTCCACTCTGAGGGTCTGGGCGCCCCAAGCTGGGCGGAGGGCTCCATCGCCCCACACCCCAGGATGCTGCTGTGAGCAGAGGCGCCCCCCTCTGCCCCAGGGCCACCCAAGGCTCAGAGCAGGAACGCCAGGGCCAAGGCCAGGCCTGGGCGGTGCGACCTCTGTCGTTTGTCACTGTGCTCTTGGCGGTGACAGCACTTGTCTGAACCTGGGTTCCCAGCCCTCAAGAGGTGGACAGGGGTCTGGGGGGTGTCTAAAGTGCCCCCCACACCCGCACTCCACATGCCGCTCTGCATCAGCGTTGGCCTCAGTTTCCCTGTCGGCACTAGCGCAGACTCCCTGCTCTCCCACGTCAAAGACCTTTGTCATTGCCACTCGGCCACCCCCTGGCACCACATTCTGAAGGACCGCCGAGCCCGGTCCGGGCCCTCTCCGGTGGGACGGGCGTCTCCGGCTTCGCCTTGAGATTGTTTGTGGTTGGAGTCGCCCGAGGGCTCCTGCGTGTTCCCAAGTTCTGGTTTTGAATGTTCTACGAACACTTGCTGCTACAATCAGAAAAGCGGGCAGGCTTCATACGGATTCAAACAGACGAGAAGGAAATACAAAAAGTAACACTTGTTACCTTGGGGAACAGGAGTCCGGTGACATTTCTATCCTCGATATTTTTATGTGTTTTTCAAATGTTCTATAATGGGTCTATATTATTTTTAAAATGAGAATAAAATGTAACACTACACTAAAGAAGGAAAAATAAAGATTAGGAGCCTGGGAGGAAACGTATATGTATTTGTGTGTGTATATATCTACAGACCTATATCCATCTGCCATCTAGTTACAGGGTTTATGCCGGTTGTGGGATCATAAGTAATAGTTTGTTTCTTAACTTTCTGCTTCCGTAAGATTCCAAAGTAACGAAACCAATAGACCTAGAAGTTTAAACACCCTCTCGCCGCCCGCAGGACGGAGTGACCTCACACCAGGGCGCGGTCCACGCGCCCACGCACGTCCGAGGCTGCGCCCCCTCCGCCCACGTCCCACCCTCCTCCGTTTCCGGGACCCTGGTCTCACCTGCTCCTGCCGCACCTCCAGCAGGATGTCCTGCCCGGGCCGCACAGCCACGGCCGCCTCGCCCAGCAGGTCGATGTGCAGGCCCCGCGGCGGGCTCAGGGGACACTGCAGCGGCGCCGGGCTCCGCGCCAGGTCCACGCCGCCCTCGCACACGTTGGACACCGCCTTCCGGTACCTGCGTCAGAGCGCGGTCAGGCTCGGGGATGGACAGGCGGGTGGGGGTGGGGCAGGCGGGTGGGGGTGGGGCAGGGTGGGGTGGGACAGGCGGGTGGGGGTGGGGTGGGGCAGGCGGGTGGGGGTGGGGCAGGCCCTGCCGCAGGGCGGGGACAGGCTCGTCGCCCAGGGGTGGCTCTCGACTACGGCCTCCTCTGACTCCAGCTGCTTGTGACCTTTGCTCCATGGTAAGGGTGAGAAAACTGAGGCTCGGAGGGGGGTGAATGACCAGAAACGGCAGGGTGGGTCTGTCACCAGGTGGCGCTTCCCTGGTCTGATCATATCACTTATAATAATAACAATAATGGCTGTTGCTATTGTTGCTGAGGGGATGACTGAAGCAGCCAGGCTGCATTTCGTGGCCTTACTGAGCAACACAGTCCCTGGGAGGACAGAGGACCCAGGAGGGGCTGCGGTTCGACCCTGGCCTTGCCGCTGACATGTGTGGCCGTGGTTCTGGTCTCATCGCCTGCACTGGACAGCACCAGACTCATCTGCTCACTCATGCAAGGTGGACTCACGGTGTCTACCACGTGCCAGGTACGGGGTACGGGGGTCACACGGCCCCTGCCCTTGTGGGGGGGGGGCACCTTTTCAAACCATCCCCACATCGAGGTAAGACCATGACTGACAAGCTCTGGGCATCGGGTCCCTGAGAAAGAGGCTTTCAGCTGAGATCACGAGGGTGAGCAGGAGAGGAAGGGGCACCGTGGGCAGTGGGACCAGCACGTGCAAAGGTCCTGTGATGGGTGCGGAACAGGGAGGAGATGAGCTGGAGAGGGGCTGGTGGGCGGAACCCAAGGGGCTCAGGTAAAGAAGCTTTTTAGGAGACCACGGGGAACTTCTGCACGGGTGGCGTCATCTGGCTTGCCACTTAGGACGCTCCCTCAGCTGCACCGGGATCTGGGTCTGGAAGACGGGCATCATGGCCAACGTGCCTGGGCCTGCCCGCTTCCCCACGCCTGTGCCCCTCCTGCCCCCACGGCTCAGCGCTGAATGAACATTCAGAAGTCCTCATGTACGGACACCTTGATTACTTTGGAATAAAATCACTAAGAGCTACCCCCCCACACACACACAGCACCATGGTGCCAGGACAGACAGATGGTGCCCAGAATGAAACCAAACCCTCTGCCCTTGACACAGGTCCCTGCTTGCCAAGCCCTGGCGGGTGCACTGGAGTGGCTGCCTGATGGAGGGATGGAGGGAGGGAGGAAGGGAGGGAGGGATAGATGGATGGAGGGATGGAGGGAGGGAGGGATGGAGGGAGGGTTGGAGGGAGGGAGGGAGGGATGGAGGGATGGAGGGATGATAGATTGAAAAATGGAAGGATGGATGGATAATGGATTGGAGAGTGAATGGACAGATGGATAATGGGTGATGGGGTACACAGATGGGGGAATGAATAGATGGGTGATGGGTGGGTGGATGGGTACAAGGATGAGGATGACGGATGGGTGGTGGGATTTATGCGCTGAGGTCCAACACTGAGAATTCTGGTCCTGCCTCCTGCTTCCCCCGGCTCTGCCCTGCCCATCCCAGGGGCAATAACAGGGACTTCCTAAGGAGCCCACAGGTCTTACTCTCCCTCTCGAAGCTGCCCCGAGGGAAGTGGGACTTTTAAAGATGTAGAAATCACTGCTTGAGGTCGCTGCCAGGAAACATGGGCCCCCTTTCTGGGGGACTTTTAGGTGGAGCATGTTTGGGGCCTCCGGAAGCTGCAGGCTCTGAGATTAACCCTTTATAGACAACACAGCCAGCCTCTGGGGAGGGGCCCCCACGCATGACCTGTGCTGCCCCCCCCCCCCAAGGCACCTCTGCTGGGCCACGGCTCACAGCAGGGAGACCAAGGCTAAGTGAGGACAGTACCCGATGTGTGCTGTGAGAGGTAAGCTCGGGCCCAGGGCAGGGATCAGGGAAGGCTTCCCGGAGGAAGTGCCATTCAAGCTGAGACCTAAAGGGAGTCCGAGCGCCTCTGGCTCAGCTCAGGGCTGCCTCACTTGCGCTGGTGAATGGGGAAGGGTCCCGGCACTGCAGGGGCTCAGAGGACCAGGGAGGGGGTGACTTCCCTTGGGCCCAGCCCTGCAGCCGACGTGAGCTCCCAGGCACCTTGGACCTTCTCTGCCTGTTGTCTTTTGTCAGAGCCAACGTAATGCACTTACTCCAGCTGCCGCCGGCCCCTGTGGGCTCACATCGAAGCACCCCGGGGGTCCATGCCTGGGGTGACCCTCAGGAGCCCTGGCAAACAGGATGTCTCAGCCCTGACTTTTCTTTCCCTGACCCCATGCAGGAGCTGCGGGTGCCAGGCAGGAGGGCGGTGGGGGCCCACGGCTCTGCCCCGGGGCCAGGCAGGAGGGCGGTGGGGGCCCACGGCTCTGCCCCGGGGCCAGGCAGGAGGGCGGTGGGGGCCCATGGCTCTGCCCCGGGGCCAGGCAGGAGGGCGGTGGGGGCCCACAGCTCTGCCCTGGGGCCAGGCAGGGGGGTGGTGGGGGCCAGGCAGGAGGCCCATGTGCACTCACCCGAGACTGTTGGTGTAGGTCTGGCCCAGGACGCAGTTGTCAGGGGGCGACAGGGGGTTGAACCAGAAGTTGGCAAAGCACTTGTCGTCGGAGGGGGAGCGCTCAAATCCATAGTCACTGGGAGGAAGAGAGAACTTCCATCAGGAGGCAGGCAGGGGGAGGAGTCCCAGGGGAGGATCCACATGGCCCCCGCATCGGGGGGCGGGGGACAGGCCTGAAAGTCTCCAAATGTTCCAGGTGAGATGGGATGCAAGGGGATTCTGGGAGCTCACAGGAGAGCACTGAAGCCAGCCTGGGTGTCCCGGAGGGCTGCCTGGAGGTGGTGAGCTGCTCAAAGGAAGAGCAGGAGACAGACAGCCAGGGAAAGAGAGGAGAGGGCACAGCAGGGGAGCAGCCCCCTCAATGCTGGTGCCGAGGATACAGGTCGGGGAGGCGGCATGGAAGGGACAGGATGGTGAGGGTGAGGGTGGGGGGGAGGCAGGCAGGGGGGCCACAGGCCTCGGGAGCTGGGTTCTGGAACTCGGGCATTCTCCTGGGGGCACAGGAGATGTAAGCAGGGCACAGTAGCAGAGTCCTGGGAGGGAGGAGGGGCTGGGTGGGCACAGCTGGCAGCAACATGCCCCCAGCTGGTCCTGGTTCCTCCCCCGCCTGTGCGCAGGCCCCCGGCGGTTTTGCAAGCGGGCCCAGGAGTTCTTTATCGCCTCCCTCAAGTGCAGGCTGGCCCGAGTGACCCAGTGCTAGTGCTCAGAGCAAGGCAGAAGTGACAGGTGACTCGGACAAGGTCACAGAAGGCACGGTGCCCCTGCCCCCCCGTCTGGCCCGGGCTGGGCCCTAAGGCCCCTCGAGCGGCGGAGCGGGACAGACCCTCACCAGAGGAAGTCGGAGTCCTGGCACGGGCACACCTGAGACGTGAGGGCCGACGTGAAGTTCCTCCCGTTGACGCACCACGACGTGGCCTTCCTCTTCCGGAAGCTCCTGCGCTGGCCCATGAGGCAGCCGTCGCCCTGCAGAGGCAGCGTGGGGCGCAGTTCGATCCCTTCACAGATGGGGAAACTGAGGCCCGGGAGGGAGGGGGCATGCCTGAGGGCAAGGTGGGGCGGCCGCCCTCCCATCCCACCCACGAGCATTCATGGAACAACACACGACAGAGGCAAGCTCGGAGCCCAGGGCAGGTGGTCAGGGAAGGCTTCCTGGAGGAAGTGCCATTCAAGCTCCATCTGGGCTCGAGGGGACATCGGGCTGCCGGAAACGGGGCCCCTATAAGATTCTCAGGCCCCAGGGGTGCCAGGCCCCGTGCAGGAGCTGGGACAAGTGAGCCATGGCCTGGAGGGCTCACGTGGACACACAGTAGGTCCTCAGCCGGCGATCCCAAAACAGGCCCTGACCCTGTTCCCTGAGACAGGCGCTGCGGCAGCAACAGGCGCAGGGCCCCAGCCTGCAGCCCGGCCCCCCACCAGCCTCCAGAACACAGCCTGACCTGCACCGCAGGGGGAGGCCCTCTCTCGTCCCCGTGCCCCCCCCCCCCGAGTGTGACTGTCACACCTTTTACTGTAGAAACAGGTGCGTGTTGAGATGGTGGGGCGGGGGCTGCCCCAGGCCGCACGGGGGCAGTAGGTCACATACAATACATGCCCCGTGTTACCTTCCTACCATCTGAACCGCCCTGAACCCCAAGCACATCTGACTCCACGGTTGGGTCGGGGCCCGGGGACCTGTGCCCCCGGTAATGACTGAGCCCAGAGAAGCCCGGGCACCGAAAAGGGGCAGAAAACCCCAGCAGGACCAGGCGTGTAAGGGCGGTCAGGGTTCTGGGAAACTTCTTGGAGGAGGAGAGGCCCTGGCTTCGCAGGGTGGGCGGGACTCTGTGGAGGGGGCCGCGGGGAACCCGGCCCCGCCCGGCCCACCTGCAGGTTGACCAGGTCCCAGGAGCTGTAGTCGTCCTCGCCGCAGGTCCTGGGGAAGGAGGGTCGGAAGTCCACCTTCACCAGCTCCCAGTCTGAGCGGTAGCTGATGTGGCCGAAGATGCTGGGGGAGGGGAGGGGGGAAACCACTTCATTTGGCCATCCCCTCGTCCCTCAGGGCCTCAGCTCCCACCTGCACCGTGGGCCCAGCGACACCGCTCCTGCCCTCACTCGGCCACCCTGGGACTAGACTGCCGCAGCCCCAGGCACCAGCCTGGCCCGGGTCAGGGTCGAGCTGGGCTCCCGGGTGGGACTCGGCTGCTCTGCCCTGCTCTGGCCTGGCTGCAGCGACCCCTTCGCAGCAGCGACAACAGTAATCACAGACTGCCAGCTCGGGAGGGGGACTCTGCGTTGTACATCTCAACAGCCGAGTGATCTGGGCAGTAATGGGTGTCCCTGGACAGGGACAGACAAGCGGCCACCTTCTAGTGGCTGGGGGAGAGGAAGCCACTGTAGCAAGAGACCTGGAGGAGGCAGGTGTGAGGATGAGGTGAGCACGAGGGAGGGGGCTGGAGTCAGTGTTGAGCCTGCCTCAGAGCAGCAAAGGCCCAGGGTGGCCCTCGCACACCCTACTAGGGGCACCCCCCCCCCCCCCCCCGCGGCACTCACGTAATGACCAGTGTCTCCTCTCCCGGCTCACTCAGCAGCCCGTCCACAAACACGGACGTGTCTGTGAAGTTGTAGGTGCTCCATGTGAGGCCCTCGTCCGTGCTGAACCTGCCGGGGAGGGGTGTCACCGTCTGCAGGACAGGCAGGAGCCCTCCCCATGCCCAGGACTGGCTGCCCTGCTGCAGCCCGCCGTGTCTGTCCCCGGGGCCAGTGCCGTCCAGCCGAGGCAGCTGGGAGAACAGTGTGGAGGGAGCCGTGTCTCTCCCCAGGGCCAGCCCAGCACCTAGGCCCCAACTGGACCCCTGGCTTTGCTCTCTCTTGGGAGGCCGCAGTGACCACCTGCCAGCACCAAGCGGTACCCACATCTGCTTAGCAACACAGCAGCCAAGGGTACCCCTGGACTGCAGACCCACCCAATGCCTGCGCCCGGCCCAGGGGTTGCCAGGCCAATGACAGCAGCTTACTGCCTCCCAATGCAGCGTGTCACAGTGCTGCTAGCTCTGAGTGCAGAAAGCTCTTTTTCAGACTAAAGTGATACTGGCTTCCTGGCAGCTCCCCAACTCTGCCTTTGGATCCAGAGTGCACACCTGCCCTCACTTCTCCACAACAGCCCTCCAGATATCAAGCTGACGGCAAACCCTCTCTCCCCTGGGCACATGCTGTTGGCTTCCTTGTCTAGCCTCACCTCCTCTACTTAAATAATTCTATCGATGCCTAAAAGTCACCTCCTCTGGGAAGCCCTCCTTGCTTTCCCAGACTGTGGTGGGGGCCTCCCTCGGGCTTACTCTGGCCGTGCCGCATTGCCACCCCTTTCCCTGTCTCCCCATGCCCAGCCCGGAGCAGCTGCTGGGGGACGGTGTGCCGAGACTGCTGCCACCCCCGTGTGGTGGAGTTCAGTGCCCCTGTCCTGGGGCCCCACGGGAAGGCCATTCTGGGGATGTTCTGAGGGGCTCCCAGGTGGAGAGAAGCAGCCCCGCCCGCCCCGCACCAGCCCGTTACTTGAGGATCTTCAGGGGGATGGAGCTGTCCTTGATGGCCACGATCACGCCGCCGTGGTCCAGGTAGAGGATGTGGTGCTCCTCCTCGAACACCTGCGGGAGGGAGTGGGCGGCACCCTGAGAAGGGTCGGAGGCTGTTCAGGGTCAGGGGTCACTCGCTGGGAGCAGGCTGGGGCATCAGCAGAGGCCAGTGCCCTTGGCCAGCGCAGATCTGAGGGCTCCCGTGTCCCCAGGCCGTCCCCACGCTTTGCCACCCCACCTCAGCACACGTGGATGGACAGATGACGAATGCCGGTGTCTAGAGCAGCGAGGGGCGTGGAAAAGGGCAGCGCAAGCAAACGCTGTGGGTGGTGAGGCTCAGCCCAAGTGCTGCCTCCTCCAGGAAGCCCTCCCTGGTGCCAGAGCACTAACTTGGGTTCTCCCCAGATACGCCCCACGGTGCCCACTGCTGCGGACTCCACAGCTGCGGCTGCAGGGGATCAGAGGCCTCGGCCTGCCTGGTGTCCTCTGTCCTAACCATTACTTGGGATAAGCATGCTGCCTGAGGCAACATTAATAGAGACAGAGACTCCTGGATGAGGGAGGTGACAACCCGTAATTTTTCAGGTACTGTGAGGAAGCAATTTTCATACTTCTCCTACCCCTCCGTCCACTCATCCAACAGACCTGGTGCTCCAGGTCCTCCCCGGGTGCTGGGATGCAGAGATAGAGAGGAAAGTCTGGCCCCAGGAATCCACAGCCCAGGGAGAGACCCCCCAAGGAGGCAGACCACCTCCACACAGTGACTCGTCCACTCGGATGCCAGCAACGAGGGGCCCCATCCACTCGAGCTCTGTGCCAGCTTGGGTCCCGGCACAGCCCGGGGTCCCAGGGTAGGTCCCGGCACAGCCCGGGGTCCCAGGGTAGGTCCTGGCACAGCCCAGGGTCCCAGGGTAGGTCCCGGCACAGCCCGGGGTCCCAGGGTAGGTCCTGGCACAGCCCGGGGTCCCAGCCAATTCAACACTAGATCTGAGCCACTGGGCACCCCGGGGAAGGGGTCCCGGTGCAGGTGGCATTTGGGTTCATCTTAGGAGAGGCAGGGTGGGGGAAACAGCGTGTGCAGGGGCCTGGAGGTTACAGAGAGCAGTGTGTCCAGGGGCAAGAAATGCTGGAGAGGGTGGCACGGGCTCGGGTGCCAGCGGCGGGTTGGGGCTTCCTCCTGGAGATGTCAGCGACACGCCAGGTTTAAGGGGGATGGGGGGCACACACAGATTCCCCTTTTAGAGCTTCCTCCGGTGCTGGGAGAAGTGGATTCTGACTGGCTTCTCCTCCAGGAAAGAGTGAGCTCCCCGTCTCGGGGAATATTCAAGCAGAAACTAGGCTCCAGGACCCTGGGCTGCCAGGCGGGTGGCGGAAGCCACGCTCGGTCCTGCGATGCTGTGCCAGGCGCTCAGGGCAGCAGACGCGTCTGGTGGGTCTCGGCGGCTGCTTCTGCCGCCCCCCCGGGGTTTGCAGAGGTCCGTCTGAGCCTCACTCCCGCCCTGGCGTCTCCCACAGGAGATGGGCTGCTGGGTGGCAGGGATGGCGCCCGAGAGGAAGGCCAGGGTGGGTTCACCCCCAGGGACCCTGCTGGCCGCTGGGCGTGGTGCTGAGTGGGCACAACCGCACTGAGCTCAGACCACGTCCCTGCCACCCTCCTCCCTCAAGGACAGGCAGGGGTGTCCACTGCGTCCGCCAGGACGACAAGCACCTCCTAGCCATCCCAGGACACCTCACAGACAATCCCACTCATTAGCTCAGGACTCTGGAAAAGGGGGCTCTGGGGTTTCCCAAACATCCCAGCAGGATCGCAGGGGCGGTGAACACCCTTGGATGGCTGGCTGTGCCCTGGGCAGCCCCCAGGCAGCAGGGCGGAGGGGCAGGAGGACCCCAACCCAGCAGGGCGGAGGGGCCAGCTGTCTCCTTTTCCCGCCCCCCACACCCGGGCTCCGCAGGCCTCCCTGCATGCTTTCTGGCTGTTGTTTTCCTTCACCCCAGGGAGCGCGCAGTTTGAAAATGTCGTCCACCAACAGCGCCTACGCTGGCAGCTGTAATCCTCGTCCTCTCTCAGACCGGCTCAGCCGGGCCTGTCTGCCTGAGCTCCCCGGTCGTCCTGCCCTCCCTGCCTCTGTCCTGCCTTGTCCCGGCCTCCCCACCCCAAGTAAACTCCCAAACCGGCTCCAGGGGCTCCGTCCCCACACGCACACGCGCTCACGGGTGCCCTTCTCTCCTCCCCAGGCACAGGAGCCCCCCCCATCTCCCCATCATTTGGGAAGGGAGCAAGCACCCCGGGGGCAGGCCCACACTCAGCACCTGGACAGACAGTCTCCCCTTAAATTCTGACACCCCCAGTTTGAAGTCTAAGCAACGGCCGATAGGAGTGGCCAGAGTGAATGCCACACCCACTTCGGGGAGGAGACCGGCTGCTTCACCCTCTGTCACTCTAACGGGGCTCTCCAGTGGACGGACAGACGGTGACCTTTAAGAAAGTTTCGACATGCTTCCCTGGTTTTGCGAAATGGAAATATTACAACACGATAAATCTCTTTTGCCCTTTTCAAAATTCCTTGTTTCATGCATATTATTAAAAGGCGCCGGGACCTTCCATCAAGGCCGCAGGTGACGCGGTACACAGGGCCGAACGGCCTGTCCAGACGGCCGCCTGGGGGGCTGTGAACCTGAGCGTCTGCAGTGACATGGAGGAGGGGCACGCAGAGGTCTAGCGCGTCTTCCTACGCGTTTCAAGCAGAAATTGTTACTCCAGGAAGGTGGCAGACCAGACAAGGCCGCTCCTTTCTCTGGAAATAAGCCGCGAGTGCGGACGGAGCCAGGAGAGGGCCTGGGGGAGCACCGGCTTTGGCTCTGAGCCCTGCGGCCCCTCCCCCAGCCTCCGGGTTTCCAGTGAACTTGCGCTCGGGGCTGCACAGAGCACAGGGGAGCATTTCCTGCACTGCGCTCTCCCTGTCCTGTTTCCTCTCACAGGCCACTCTGCTACATCAGATCATCACCGGGATGTCCCCCAGGCTCACTGGGGCCCCCCCAGCCTCACTGTGGCCACCCAGGCTCATTGAGGCTTCCCAGGCTCACTGTGGCCCCCCTAAACCTCCTCGTTCTCTCTTTCTCTTCCATGATTGCCGTCCACCCAGCAGCCTCCCTGCCAGGACCCTGGGGCTGTCCCACTTCCTGGCGTCCAGAAAGAACTCAGCCCAGCCTCTGAGTCCCCACATGGCTCCCTGTGGGGATGGCACCTCCACTCATCCCTGGTGTTCACTCCCTTTGCTTCGAGGTCCACGGTAACTTGTGTGACCGTGTGGGGCTGTCAGTCCGTCAGTCACCCCAGCGATGGCTGTCAGAATGGCTGGTGGGTTGGGCCAGCGGTGACGTAACGTCTGCTAAAGGGAGCTGTGCGTCCACCACTCCGGCTGGGAGGGGAAGGTCACAGAACAGACACACCTCTGGGGAGCTCAGTGGAACCAGCACGGAGTGGGCACCGGGCCCCTCTCTGCCACCTTACCTGCCGCCAGGTGTTCCCGCAGTCGGATGTGATGTACATTTCTTCCTTATACTCGACCAGCTGCGAGCCCAGGTTGCCTGGTCCAGAAGGAAAGGGGCAGGGTTGCTCCAGCATCAGCTAGCTCCCCACCCACCGAGGTCTGAGCCAGACACGTCCCCAGAGAGGGCACATGTGCCGCGTCTGCGCCTCTCCCCAGCACAGCCACCCGACGGTGCGCCCGTCTGCACGTGTCTGATGACGACGGGCCTGCTGCACCTGCTCTGCTCGGGCCCTGGGGCTAGCCTCTGCGTGGAAGGACTAACTTCGCCCAAAGAAAGCCGGCCTCGGGCAGCTGCAGCCTGAGCCAGGTACAGGCATCGCTCGGCGCTTCAGGGGACCCCCAGGGGACGAGTGTGGGTCCAGATGAGAAGTGCAGAGTGGTGGTCGGGAATGGGTTTGAGAGGGTACAGGCCAGGCGGGCAGCCTGGGGACATGCAGCCCTGCTGGGCTTTCAGCTGGGGCAGGACAGCTGGGTTTGCCTTTGGAGATGGCTCCCTGGGGGCTGGGTACAGGGGAGACCAGAGGCCCATCCAGGGAAGCCTGGCACAGTCCAGGAAGCAGCAAAGACAGCACGTAGTAGGTGCTCGTAAAGCATCTGCTGAGTGGACTTTGGGGGATGGTGAGGTGGCACCAAACCGGCGGAGCACCCAGGAGGCTCCCCTTGGTTCACTGGAGTCCCTGTGCTGGGCTGGCTGTGGGTCACCAGCCTTGACGGCCACTCCATGGGGCTCAGACTTAATCCTGGGGGTGGTGCTAGGGTGGGAAGAACCCCCAACCTGGAGTCCAAGCCGAGCACCCAGGACGGTGAAGGACCTGGTCCGAGGGCATGGAAGCCATTCTGGGCTCTTGCCTGGAGCCCCGAGGCCCCTGCCCTGGGCGACCTGTACATCGCCTGCTGCTTGAAACCTGATTTGTGCAGCAGTCTCAGGACTACCTTATCCAGAGTCGAGGTTAGACATCACTGGAACACTCCAAAGGCGATGAATTGTCCTCAGTTAGTAAAGGGAGCTCCAAGCAGAGTGGCAGAGGGTTTATGTGCCTGTCCTCTTTTCTGAGGTCCATCCAAGCACCAATACATGCATGCATCCATCCATCATCTTTCCATTCATCCATGCACCCATCCGCCCTTCCATCCTTCTATATATCCATCCATCATCCATCCATCCATCCATCATCCATCCATCCATCCATCATCCATCCATCTATACATCCATCATCCATCCATCCATCCATCCATCATCCATCCATCCATCCATCATCCATCCATCTATACATCCATCATCCATCCATCCATCCATCCATCATCCATCCATCCATCCATCCATCCATCCATCCAACCATCCATCCATCCATCCATCCATCCACCCATCCATCCATCCATCCATCCATCCATCCATCCACCCACCCATCCATCCATCCATCCACCTTCCTATTCAGCCAACACATATCCTGTGCCCACTCTGGGCCATGCACTCAGCCCTCCTGGTTTCCATGACAACTGAGCTTCTTGGCGATGTCACTGCCCCTCAATATACACACCATTACCCAGGCCCATGGCCGACAAGTTTTACCCTTGAGAACAGAGCTTCCCTCGTGCAGCTGTGGCTCCTGCGTGATGGCGTCTCCTACCTGCACCCATGATGAGGCCGGGGGCGGTGTCCTTGGTGTGCACAGTGCCCGACACGTAGGGGTTGTCAGCCCAGAGCAGGTGCAGGTGGAGGTGGCAGCCCGGCTACAAGGAGGACAGGGAGCCACTGTTAGCGCTGGGTGGGAGGAGTGTCCCCAGGGAGGCAGGACTGAGGCCGAATCCACCCTGTGGCTCCGTGGGTGGGAGGGCAGGGCCAGGAGCACCTCTCAGGAGTGGATGGAGGGGGGGAGGGGCTGAGGCTGACTATGAGGTGAAGACGTCGGGTCTGGGCCAGGTGACTCTGCTCTCGGGTGAAGCCAGTGGGCTTCAAGGGAGGCTCTCCCAGCGTGGGTGCTGGCGGGTGGGCCTCCCAACGTGCAGCGCTGGGCCACGGGATGTGACCCCTGGAGCCTGCCCGGCCCTCACTCCCGTCCATGCGTTCATCCATCCAGAACCTTTGCTGGGGGCCTGTACGGGACCCTGCTGGCCCGGGCAGCAGGGACAGCGGGGGACACCCGTGAGCCCCGTGTCCTCTGGGAGGTAGAGAGGCCGGGTGGGCGTGCTAGAGCCTGGTTTGCTCGCGGCATCCGTGCACATCCTGCCGCAGCCCCGCGGTGCCCCGGACAGAGGGACAGAAACACCAGCTGGAGTAATCCTGTCGGCAGTCACACCAACGCTGCATTTCCAGTCGCCCGAGGGCAGCGGTGGGGCTGAGACGATAACCAGGGACACCTGGCCAGGTCCACGCTCTGAGTCCCACAGGTGTCCCTACAGGGGACGCACGTCCAGCCCCCAGAATGAGGATCACAGGAGTGTCCTGTCCTGACACGTGGCAGGGCCAGAGCCCTCCTGTCTCCTCCTTAGCTGCCTGTACCCCAGCTCCCCCAAGGTGGGGCTGGGGGAGAAGCGGAGGAGGATGTGTCCGGGCCGAGCGGGTAAAGGGAAGGGCAGGCCCGGAGGGACCCTGCAGATGTGACGGACGGTGTCCTGGGGTGTGCCCGTCCCAGACGGAGGGAGGTGTCCTCTGGGTCACTCAGGGCAAGGGCGGGAGACCCCAAAAGCAGGCCGGTGCCAAGGGAGTCGGCGCTGAATGGCCCAGTCCTGAGGAGGTGGCCAGGTATCTGCAGGGGGTGTGGTGGGCCAGGCTGGGACGCCCCTGCCCTAAGCCCCCTTCTCAGCCCCTCTGCGTGTGCTCTAGAGAGTGTCCCCCAAACCAGGACGGACCCCGATGGGTAGAGGGCCACGCCCCTGCCGGAGTGAGTGAGGAGCCCCCCCAACACCCCTCTCTGGCTCAGCCCGTGTCTGAGAAGATCCTCGGGCTGCCAGTGAACGGGCTTCCACTCTGCAGGGTGCAGACAGATTCCAGTCCTCTCCCACGTACGACCTGTCCGCCCTGTCCCCTGAAGCAGGCCTGACCACCGCTCTCTGTTCCAAGGGCCCCTCAGGTCCCCACTGCAGAAGGAACCTCCCAGCAGACAGCCAGCCGGTCACAGCCCAGTGGAACCTCTGTGACCCGGAGTTCAGAGAAAATCCAAGACAGAGACATCACCTGTGTCAGACCCCAGTGAGGCTTTTTTAAAAAATCCTCACCCAAGGATATTTTTCCATTGATCTTCAGTCAGAGTGGGAGGGGGAAGAGAGAGAGAAACATCGATGTGAGAGAGACACAGCGACTGGTTGCCTCCTGCACAACCCTGACCAGGGCCAGGGACCGAACTGCAACCCAGGTACGTGCCCTTGACCAGAACTGAACCCGCGACTCTCTGGTCCGCGAGCTGATGCTCTAACCGCTGAGCCAAACCGGCCAGGGCTCAATGAGGTATTTTTAACCTGCATATGAGCTAAACATAGTAAAGAAAAATGCCCCAATTACTGTTATTTCTGGGTGACACGGTTACTGTTGTGGCTTACGTCTCTCTTTTTTTTTTATCCTCATCTGAGGACATTTTTGCATTTATCTTCAGATAGAGCGGGAGAAAGAGAGGGGGGAAGAGAGAGAGAGAGAAACATCGATGTGAGAGAGACACATCAAGTGGTTGCCACCCACATGACCCCAACTGGGGCCAGGGCCAAATTGCAACCGAGGTACGTGCCCTTAGCGGACACCGAACCCAGGACTCTCTGGTCCGCGGGCCGACGCTCTAACCGCTGAGCCAGACCGGCCAGGGCTTACGGCTCTTTTTACACCTTGTTTCTCCCAGTATTCTGCAGCTAGCAGGCCCCTCTCATGACGGGAACCAGACGCTCCAGCGTGGTTCGGCCTGCTCTCCGCGGGGGGCGTGGCTGGGCGAAGGGCACAGAGCACCCAGGCAGTGGCCACGCTGGGGCCCTACATCCATCCCTCCCCGGCCACCAGGACCACACAGAGGGCCACGGGCCTCGGAGCCACGGTTCACTGTACGTCTAACCGCTGTGCCCCACTGGGCTCCCACACCTGCCTCTCCTCTGTGCCCACAGGGGGCTCACGGCCTGCCTGGGCCCGCACACGCCCCACCTGGCTGCTGCCTGGATTATTAAGGCCGGGACATAAATCTCTCAAAGGTTATCTCTTCCCTGAACTGGATCATTGAAGACAAGGATCTAATCTCAGCAAGAACCTGCTCTGACGGATTAACACAGCTTAGCTTGGCCAACGACGGTACAAAGTAACAAAGTGAGCCGTTTCCCAGCGACTGTTCTCGGACGTAGGCGCTGTCACCCTCCGGTATCCACAGGAGAGGGACTTGGGAGGTCAGCCCAGGTCAGCAAGGGGTGTCCCTGCCCGGCCGGGCTTCCGCAGAGCCCCGCCTGGGGTCGGGGTCGGTTTGGAAGGAGGAGTGGATTCTGCCTGGCTTGCTCCCACACAGTGGCCCTGGGGCCCTGAAACACGGGGAGAGGACAGCGGCGGGTGGGCTCTGGCCCCCCAGAGCTCTGAGGCCAGACAGGAATGGACAGAGGAGCGGGCATGCCCAGTGCCGGCTTCTCAGCGGAGGGCACACCTGGGCAGGGCTTTCAGGTGTCGGTAGGAGTCTGCTACGGGACAGTGTGGGGAAGGGGCGGTCCCAGAGGGAGGGATTGCTGGGCCCTACCAGCCTGTTCCGAGCCGGGTGTGTGTGTTTCATGTCATCCTCACCACGTGCCACGGGGCATTTTCACCATCTTCCCCCCTTTCAACAAAGCCCCAGGCGCAACAGCGGACTCGCCCAAGATCAAGGCATCCCTGGGAACCTGGGCGGGAGCCCTGTGCAGCCCACCGGGGGAGGGGCAGGGAGGCGAGCGTGGTGAGCTGCAGGGGATGGGGGCAGGGAGGCACACGTGGTCCCTTCAGCCTCTTCCCTCACACCTGCTGCTCCCGAGTGCCCACCTCGGCCAGGGCCCCCGAGAGCCGTCCTTCCGTCCTCACAGGCCCCGGCCTGCACGCCACCCAGACCTGGTGCCCACGGAAGGGAAATCCAGCACTCCCCACCCCAGGCAGCCGAGACACGGGGCAGCCTCCACTCCCACTTATTAGAAGGGCATCCTGGGGGATCTCACGCCAGGGGACTGAGGCTCGGCCCCCACCTCCAGGCAGAGTGCACTCCCGGGCCCTGACGTCGGCCGGCCATTGGGATCTGAGAGACAGAACGCAGCAGGCTCGCCGCGAACCTGCCTGTTCTGCGCACCCTGAGAACGTGCCCAGGCCGGTCCCAAGGGGAGGACGCCAGACACACGGAGCAGACCCCCGGATCAGCCACCCCGGGCGTGAGCAGGCGCCTGCGAGCCCAGACACACATCTGGAGGACCGAGAGTGCTGGCCGGGTTGTGACGCAGCAAAGTTGGGGCTGGAGGGCGGGGACACAGTGGCCCCTCTGACCTCCACCCAACAATCCCGTGAGTGCCCGGGACCCTGTCCCCCGTGCCCGGAGGCGTGGTGGCCCCTGTCTCTCCGGTGGCCCTGCTCGGACGTCCCCGTGTGACCTCAGGCCCACCGGTGGGTGTGACCAGAGCAGACACCTACCGGCTCACAGTTGGTCGGCTTCCCGTCCATGTCCACGCTGGGCGGCCTCAGGTGACTCCAGTCGCGGCCCTTGTTGTAGGTTATAAGCGTCACCACCTTGCCGTTGACTTTTTGGTTCGCCAGGAAGACTCCTTTCACCCCTTGCACCTGGGACAGAAAGGAAAGGACCGTGGGAACCTGTCCGGAGCCCTCGATGGCCGGCGTCCACTGTGCTCCGGCTCATGCCCAGAGCTTCTGCACACGGCCTGTTGGTCCCGACAACGGCCCGGGGCCGAGGCTGACTTTGCTCTGGGGACGAGAGGGGCCCAGGGGACGAGAGGGGCCCAGGGGACAAGAAGCCCAGACTCTGACCGGAAGCCAGGTCTGTGGCCCCAAAGCCGGGGTGCTCTCCATGACACTGAGCTGTCCTCCAGATGCAGACAGGGGCTGCCGGATGGCGAGCGGAGCCTGGTCCCCGACAAGCCTGTCATCGCGGCCACCCCGTCTTTGGGCAGAACCCCTGCTTCAGACCCTGTCCCCAGCCTCCCTCCCCGAGCACCCACGGGGCTTCAGCCAATGGAACGGTTTGGGGCTCTCCTCTGAGCCCCCCGCGGGTCACCCCCAGGCAAAAATGCCAAGGAGCGAGGACGGGGTCCGCACCCACCCCAGCCTGCCCTGAACGGGGCTCATTTTGCCTTCAATGTTCAAGGTCAGCCTTGCCCCCAGGGCCCATGGCAGTGACCCAAACACATGCCACAGTCCGTTGCTAACTGGCTCATGAGAAACGGTCGCACATCAGCAATTTCCCACAGTTCAACCCCCTGTTCCAAGCTCCTGGGGCACGGCGGCCTCAGACGCAGTCACCGAGGGCCCCGTGGGCGTGACCCCCGGCGCCTGCTGTGTGCTGACCCTGTGAGCTCCTCCGCGCAGTGTCACCCTCTCCCAGCGACCCTGAGCACAGGGAGGCTCGGACAGCGATGGATGTGCCCATGGCCCCATGCCAAGGGTCCTACTTAGGGTTACAGTAGTAACACGGTTACCAAGCGCCTATTCTGTGGTTGGGTGGCAAAAGCGGGCTCCGTGAGGGCCAGTGGGCTGAATGCCCCCACTCCAGGAGGTCGGGGCCTCCCCCCAGGTGCACAGGCTGCCGAGTCCTGGCACGTGGGAGCGCCGTGGATGAGGAGGACTGGAAGGAAGGGCGGAGGAGGGAGCGGTGTCTGAGGTTCCCCTGCGAGCTGCAACAGGAGGACCTGGCTGGAGACAACGCCCGGTTGTCCTGGGACAGTCCTGGAGGTCGGGAGTCCTTCTGGAGGCTCCGGGACAGTCCGGTCCTGGCCTCCTCAGCTTCCATGCGCCCGCACCCTGGGCTCGCGGCCGCTGCATCTCCAGCCTGGGCTCATTCTGCCCTGCGCGCATGTGTCTGTCCCATCCCCTTGCTGCCCGTCCCTCCAAGGGCCCTGTGGTTACAGTGGGCCCACCCCATAATCCTGGGTGAGCTTCCGATCGGCCGGCAAGCAACCCCAATTCTGTGTCTGTGCGGGAGGCTGCTTTGGGGGGGACGAGACCACCCTCATCTCCGTAGATGGCGCTTTGTGGACGGTCCTCCTGGGGTGACGGCCCCCGGGACGTGGGGGACCAAGCCCCTTCCCTCACATGTGGTCACTGCACTCTCTCCTGCGCCCCGAGACATCGCCTGAGTGGGCTCTGGCCTGCCCAGCGCTGGGTCGATGCCACCCCGAAGTCCTAAGGGCAGGTAGGATGCTAACTTGCCCAGTGACCAGGTGCCTTACTCGGTGACACCGTGACAACACTCCGCAGTAAGTGACATGACCGTCACGTCCCAGAGAGATGGACGAGCTGCCTCCCCAGGCCAGGCCTGGTCCCTGCCACAGGGCTCCCAGCAGGGTGGGGTCACGGCTCCGCCCTCTGCAGGGCTGGGTGGGCCCTAACAGACACCACACACTCAGTGACTCAAACACCAGAAGTGTGTTCTCCCACAGGTCTGGAAAGCAGGAGTCCAAAGTCAAGGTGTGGGCGGGGCTGTCAGTCAGGTGTGGGCGGGGCTGCCCGGTGTGGGCGGGGCTGCCAGGTGTGGGTGGGGCTGCCAGGTGTGGGCGGGGCTGCATGCCCTCTGCAGGCTGCTGGTGGCAGCTTGGTTCCTGGTTGTGGCCAGAGTGAGGCTGGAGTGAATTCATTCATTCCTTCTGCCCAGTGGCTGAACTCACTCGGGCTCCGCCTACATCTTCCATGGCTTCCTGTCTGTGTGTCCTCTTCGGATCCTAAAGGACACTTGTCTTCTGATCTCATCTCAAGACCCTTCACTCAGTGACAGCTGCCAAGACCCTTTTTCCAAATCAGGTCAGAGTCCCAGGCTCTGCCGTGTGATGTGGGCACAGTCTGGGGGATGCGGTTCAGCCCTGCGTGGCTCTGTCCCGCCCTGGGCAGGGTCCGTGGCACCACACGCTGGGGGCCCAGGCTGCAAGTTGGGGAGAAGGAGGGAGAGGGGACCAGGGGCCGGGAGGGACAGAGGGAGGAAGAGCCAGACAGACGTCACACACTCAGAGTGGGAGGGAGAGGGGACCAGGGGCCGGGGAGAGAAGAGAGGGAAAGAGAAACTAGAGGCAGGGACCTCAGAGAGCCTGAGACAGAGAGGGGGCCACAGCCTTGGCGGGGCTTAGGCGGGACGAGGGAGCCAGGAACTTTTCACAGACGACGGCTTGCAGCCCAGCCGGTAACAGGGACCACCAACACAGCCCAGTCCCGCGAGGGCCAGCTCCCCGGTGAACCCCATTCTTCTCGTTAGAACAGCTGTGCTAAAAGACTGTCCTCCTCATATTTCCAGTGTCGTCAAAAAGAGCAAGTTTCTCTTGCTCTAAAAGTACCTACCCAGCATCCTCTTGGCCTGCAAAGCCCCAAATATTGGCTCCTTTAAGAAATACTTGCAGAACTCCGGGACAGCATTGGAGAGAAGGGGTGGGGCAGGCAGGGGGGCGGGCAGGGCCGCGGGGTCCCACCTCCAGGATGTCGATGACCACGCCCTCCTCCGCCTGCCGGGAGCTGCGCACGTCCTCCAGCACCAGGGAGTAGGACACGCCCTGCGGGTCCGACTGGTACAGGTGGTAGGTGTCGGTCTGGTACCACTCCTGCACTGCCACGAACACCTGGTTCTCGTCTGTGCTGATGATCTGCAGGTCCTGGGGACGCGGGAGAGCACAGGTCAGAGGCGGCGGGAGGGGGCAGGCGGTGGGGGGAGCGAAGCCACGCCCAGGGGCGTGGGGCTGGCCTTGGGCCCTGGGGTGCTGGCCCCGGGCTCTCTGGGACACAGGCCGCCCTAGATGTTCACCCAGCTCTGTGGCCTTGGGCAAGTCCCTTTACCTGCCTAGGCCTCCATTTCCCCACCTTAAAATGAGGTGACAGTCTGACCCTCCGCACTGGGCTGTAGGAGGGACGACCGGGTGCAGGGTGCGGTCCAGAGAGGCCCGCTCCTCCTGGCCCCTGGTCAGGCTGTCTGCCCATCTGTCCCTGCAGTGGGGAGGAGGACTCCTCTGTGCACCCCAGGTCGTCACCTCTGGGAGGTGGGGGTGGGGTCCTCCCCGAACCCTCCCCTCATCCGCTCATCCACTCAGCTTGTGTTCACCAGGCGCTGCTGCACGGCCCCAGGTGTGAGGTCTCTGGCCTCGGAACAGCCACTGGGCAGAAGGAATGCACGAATTCACTCCAGCCGGGGATGCCATTTCTGTTGCTTGACTGCCCACACTGAGGGCTGAGTCACAGCCGTGGTCTCCCCACAGGGCTCCCACCCAAGGCCCCCACAGGTGGTCGGCGGCAGGTAGCAGGCAGCCCAGGGCACTGTGGGAGCTGAGGGCAGGCCCCTCCCCAGCAGGGGACGGAGGGCTACCCTGAGCACGTGAGCCCCCAAGGCCCAGGCTCCAGCCTCAGTTTCCCCCCAGGAGCAGACGGCCAGGCAGCGTCTGAGCGAACTCAGCAGGTGTCTCTGGTTTTGGTGCCGGATTTATAATTCAGGAGCCAAGCAAGAGCAGGTCATGAAAAGAACGGGAGCTCGGGGCTAACCTCCGATTCCTGTTTCTCTCTCCCAGCCAGCGCCAAATGCCGCGTGGGAGCCCGGGCAGGGCGTCTGCTCAGGCCAGCTTCCGGCATCACGAGCTCTTGCCCTCGTGTCTCCTGCTTTGCCCTCTATCACCCAGAGCTGTTGTCGCCCTTCTGGCCACAGAGCTGCCCAGACACAGGAGCTGAGACGGGCGCAGAGGCTGCCCCCTGCCCACCGCCACGTGGCTGGTGTGGTCTGGGGTCCGCTCCCGTTTTCTCCACTGAGGTCAGGGCGTGGAGAAGGTGGCTGTTTTCTTCTCTCTAACAACAGAGGGAGTCCCTGTTCTCTCCAGGCGGACACGGCCTTCAGGTGAGAGCAGATTCGTGGCTGCCTGGGCGGGCACAGGCTGGCGGCTTTTCCCCTCCTGCCCGGCCCCTGTGCCGTGAGGTCAAAAGAAGGGGCTGTGCAGACAGGGGACGCAGCTGTGAGGCACCCACTGTGCACCTCGGTAAGGGAGGACCCCAGTGCACCCTCTGTCTGTGGCGCAAATCTAACCCACAGAAATGGCTGGAACCAAGGAGCTGGGACTAGGGAAGGATCATCGAGGTCAGGGGACCCGGGGCCTGGCGGTTCCCTGCTGTGACATGGGACAGTCGGGCGGAGGGGGTCTGAGGGATGCAGGAGAAACCTGGTTGGGCAGGGGATTATCACTGCTCTGCTCTCCGCAGCCCCCCTCCCCCTTTCCTTCATGCTCGGCCATGGACCAAACTATACTGCATCCTCAGGGTATTTGTCATTTTGCTGCTTCAACAGGGGAGGGCATTCTGTGGGCCCGGGTCTCACTGGTTCCGAGCTCAGGGAGGGCCCGGCCTCGATGGCACAGTGGCCAATCAGTGTTTACTGTTCCTGCATCTCCAGACTGTCTCCCCTGCACCTGGGTAAACTGAACTCTGGGAAACAGAGAAAAATGTACAAAGTGATCAAAGTTGCCTATCATACCCCTGGAGAGCCCTGAAATTAACTCTCTAAGGCGTGTACTTTGGGGCTGTTCCCCTGTGACGCATCTATCTCCCCTGCATGGCTTCTGCTTGCTCTTCCAGAGTGCGTGGACTCCTAAGCCCTCGCTGATGACTGCGTGGCATTCCACTGTGCGATGGACCATGGGTCATGACTATTTCCCGATGGCGAGCCTTTCGTGCCGCTGACCTTTCTGTGCAAATAGTCCCACAGGTCCGATTGTAGGGAGGGGTGTCGCCTGGGACAGGGGAACACTTCAAAGCCCTGGTTCCATGTCGTTACGTTCCTGTCCTGAGAGTTTGTATCATTAGTTCCTTTCCGCCAGCAGGGCAGAGGGCGCTCACTCACTTCGGCCAGTATCGAGAACAGCCTTTTAAAAATCTTCGCAGATTAGAGAGTGGTAAATAATCTGCCATTTTTGCTTACATTTGCATGCATTATTCTTTATTTTAAAAAGAAAAGTTAGCCCTGGCTGGTTTGGCTCAGCGGTTAGAGCGTCAGCTCACGGACCAGAGAGTCCCAGGTTCGGTTCCCGTTAAGGGCACGTACCTCGGTTGCAGTTCGTCCCCGGCCCCGGTTGGGGTCGTGTGGATGGCAACCAGTTGATGTGTCTCTCTCACATCGATGTTTCTCTCTCTCTCTTCCTCCCTCTCTCCCTCCCACTCTATCTGAACATAAATGCAAAAATGTCCTCGGGTGAGGATAAAACAAACAAACAAATAAATAAATAAGAAAAATTAGAAGCTGAGACATTTGTCGACTCCATATTTAAACAATAAACATGAACTCAATCATAGCTCTGTGTGTGTTTGTATGCACATGGCTGTACGGCCGGGAGAAATATGTGGAAGGAGACATCAAGGTTGCCAGTATTTGTTATCAGGTAGAATTCAGTTTGATTGTAAGCAACAGAAAGCAAGGGGAAGGGGAACTTCAGCAAGGTGGAAACTCATCTCTCCTGTGTGTGAAAGTCCAGATGCAGACAGTCCAGTATGGGAGCTCTACAGAGACACCAGGGACGGAGGCTCCTTCTGAGCCACCATCCCACTGACTTATGATATGGCTCTGTCCTCATGGTCCCAGATGATTGCTAGAGCTCCAGCCATCATATCAACAAGCAAGGCAGCAGGGAGGAGGAAGGAGAGAGGGAGAGAAAGGCCTGCCTTCAAAGGGGGGCTCTGAGAAGCCGCCCAGGACAACTCCACTTATATCTCATTGGCCATATTTTAGAAGTAGGACCATGATAGCTCCATGGGAAGCTGGGAAATGCAGTCTTTTAGGTGGGAAGCAATATACTAGCTAAAATTTGGGGTTTATTATGTTAAGATGAAGAGGTGGAATGGATATCGAGAAGTCTCCAAGTTTCCACAGTAGTTACCTTGAGGAAAGAGGAAGTGAGATTGTCGTGGAAGGAGGGATGGAGAGGCAAGCAGGTAGAAATGGTATAGATATTTGTACGATTCTATTACTTATAGTAAATACATTTTAAAGAAGTAATTTTGTAAAGTTTAAAAACACTTTCATAAGCCTGACGGGAAATTTTCCCCATAGATCTTCATATAAAATTCATAGAACAGCCTATTGAACCAATACCTCATCAGATTGTTTCAGCATTTTGAATATGTCAACTCACTGCCTTCTGGCCTCCAAGGTTTCTAATGAGAAATCTGCTTAAAATCGTAAGGGGGATCTCTTGTATGTGACAACTTGCTTCTCTTTCACTGCTTTCAACATTCTTTTCTCGTCTTTCAACAGTTTGATTATAATGTCTTTGTGTGGATCTCTTTGTGTTTATACTGTTTGGGCTCATCACCTTTTAAAATATTTATATTCATGTCTTTCATCAAATTTGGGAAGTTTGGGGCAACTATTTTTTAAATAGTTTCTATGCCCCTTTCTCTCTCTTTTCTCCTCCGGAATTCCCACAATGAGAATGTTGGTCCACCTGATGTTACCCCACAAGTCCTTTAGATGGTGTTTACTTTTCCTCAATCTTTTTTCTTTCTCTGCCTCAGACTCAATACTTTTTAAATTGATTTTAGAGAGAGGAAGGGGGAGAGAGAGAGAGAGAGAAACATCTATCGGCTGCCTCTGTACACACCCCAAATGGGGATCAAACCCACAATCTGGGTATGTACCAAAGTGGGGAACCAAACTCACAACCCTTAGGTGCACAGGATGATACTCAACCAACCGAGCCACATTGGCCAGGGCTAGACTCAATAACTTTAATTGTCCTATCTTCAAGTTCTCTGATTCCTTCTTCTGTCTGCTTAAATCTACTTTTGAATCCCCCTAGTGAATTTTTCCATTTCAGTTAGTGTTCTTTTTAGCTCCAGAATTTCTTTTTGATTCCTTTCCATATTTTCTATTTCTATTGCTATTTCCATTTTTTCCACACATTGTTTTCCTGACTTCCTCCACATTTTTCTTCAGTTCTTTGAGAATCTTAAGACAGTGGTATTAAAGTCTTTGTTTAGTAGGTCTACCATTTGTGCTCTCTCTCTCTCTCTCTCTCTCTCTCTCTCTCTCTCTCTCAGGAACAATTTCTGTTGGTTTATTTTTTTCCTTCAAATGGATCATACTCTGTACAACTTTTGATTTTTGTTGTTATTGAAAACTGAAGATTGAATATAATAATGTCGTAACTATGGAAATCAAATTCTTCCCCCTTCCCCAGGGTTTACTGTTTTATTTTTGTTTCTGTTTTTGATTGTTGTATGCTGTGTCTATACCAGGGATCAGCATGAGGTATAAACTTAGGTTCTTCTTAGGTCTTTTCTGAGTCTGCTTTTCCCTGGGAATGCATGGGGACTTTCTAAATTCTTCCATATATATGGTAGCTTTAGAATGTTCTAGTCCTTAAATATCTGATTCCCAAAAGGGAAAAAGAAAGAAAATAAAGTGGGAAAAACAGGCTTTGAAACTTTAAATCCCTTGGAAGCTGCCCTAGCCAGTTTGGCTCAGCAGTTAGAGCATTGGCCTGCTGACCAATCAGTCCCGAGTTTGATTCTGGTCAAGGAACATACCTCAGTTGCTGTTTGTCCCAAGCCCCAGTCGGGGTTGTGCGGGAGGCAGCCAGTCAATGTGTCTCTCTTGCATTGATGTTTCTCTCTCTCTCTTCCTCCTTCCCACTCTGTCTGCAGATAGATGGAAAAATATCCTCGGGTGAGGATTAAAAAATAAATAAATTTAAATCCCTTGGAAGTTGCTTCAGCCCGCAGTGATTGCAATAATGACTGCCAGGCGGGATGTATGTACCCCTTCATGATCAAAAGCAGCAATCAAGAATCAGAGCACAGGCTCCCAATATCCGGACCCCAGGTCCTTGTGCCCACTCTGGCTCCTGCAGGCTGCCCTGGGAACGCGGCACAGCTGCGGGCCACGGGGCCGGAGGGGGGATGGGCAGCCACAAGCGTGCTACGAGCTAACATTGTGGAAATTAACCTGAGTTACCGTCCAAGTGTTCTCCTGAGAGCTGCAGGCTTTTGAATAGACTCCAAAGTTCCAAAATAGTTACATCAGACAGAGCCTGTCCTGCAGCTGTGGTCTCAGGGCAAAGCGGGACTGCTGTTGCGACTCCGCCGTCGTCCCTGATGTCCCTTGCCCCTTCTTCTTATGCTCCATGAACTGCACTTTACTCTACGTACATTTATTGCAAATAAAGGACCATTTAGAGTAAATCTGCGTCTACTTTATGCTTTTGAGTGTTTTTTATATAATTGATCGTTATTTGGATTTCCCTCCTCTTTTGTCTGTTTAGAGCCTTTACCTACCTATTTCCTGTTAGAAAACATGAGTATTTACAAAGAAATCCTTACAAGTGATTAACTCAAGCAAAGGATATTGATAAATATAATAAAAACTGTTCACCCTTTATAGTGTCACAGATAGGTGACTGGTACCACGGATACCTTTTACGTAGAAGGAAAATCGAAAGGATACAACGCGAGCTGGCAAAACTGTGTGCAATGCGGTCTAACTTTGCCAGCGACAAGGCGGAACCCTTTTAGAAAGGACCTACGCTACACAAACACTTGTATCCTTTGTCCAGAAGTTCTTCACAGACTGTGAGTTGGGAAAATCGGAGCAATCCCTGCAGGCGCAATTACGTGTACTGCGCACTGTTTATAATGACGAGAAGTGGAAACAGCCCAAGTGTCCGGGCACCAGGAAGCTGGCTTGGCTGCAGGTACGTCTCCGCAGTCACTGACAGTGGCTACCACGTGTCACTCGGGGGCACTGTGCATGCTACACGGTCAGGCGGAAGGGGCTGCAGACAGAGGGCCTGATCAAAGGGAAACCCAATGGGCGGTGGATGGAGCAGGGAGGCCGGGGGTGAGTCCCCTCTGCTCTGACATTGACTGTTTTCCTGATGTTACTCAGGCAATTAAAGAAAAAAAAGGATGGGGGTGGTTTAGGGGCAGGAAACAGGCAAGAGTAACAAATTCACCACACAACAACAAAATCTGATTAGGAAATTCAATTAGTTCCACAAGTTGTTGGTGGAAACACTGGGGTCTGGGGTCTGGCTGCTCCCTGAATCTGGTGAGGAGGAAGGAGCCCCTCTCTCTGGCTGGACAGAGTTCTCAGCACAACCATGTGTGGTCTTGAGGACCCCACAGGGCTCTGGGGGGGGGGGCGTGTTCCCCGAGAGCAACCTGACTCCGCTATGGTCCTCAATGGCCTGCCACTGGGTCCTGGACATGGACCTCCAAGGTGGACACTCAGCGCCAGTGCAAGTGACACAGACCTGAATGGCTCCCTTGTCATCCCCTGAATGACACGAGGCGCATGCGAGCGTCTCATCTCTGTCACCCACCGACGGTGGGGGCTCCGTCTTCTGTCATGGCCCAAGGTTCATTTCCATAAATTCCCACGGACATGAGGAAGAAGGAAGCCAGCAGTGAGGCATGTCCAGGGCCTGCCGCGTGGCGCACGGCTGTGGTCCCTGCAAACCCCCGTGGGCGTGTCGTGTGCAGGGAGGAGCAGCCCACGCTGACGGTCACAGAGGTCATGCCCTGTGGCCACCAGCTCCTTCGAACGTCCTGAGGAATGGCCTGGCTGCTGGCTGACCACCCTCTTCCAGGACGCTTCCCAGTTCAGCGTCCAGGTCCCAGTGCCGGAGGGAGCAGGGAGGGACCCTGGCGCTCCCCTAACCCAGCAGTTCTCAACCCAAAGGGGTCGAACGACCCTTTCACAGGGGTCTCCTAAGACATAACAGTAGCAAAATTACAGTTATGAAGTAGCAACGAAAATAATTTTATGGTTGGGGGTCACCACAACATGAGGAACTGTATTAAAGGGTTGGGGCATTAGGAGGGCTGAGAACCACTGCAGTAACCCAACACCAGGACAAAGGGCCCAGGACACAGGACACGGATACCACAGCCTCCAGGGTGGAGGAAAATCTTCTCCGAAGCTGCAGAGTCCCCACCCTCCCACCCAGGGGCGCCAAGGCTGCCCTACATGAAACCATTAGCTTTCACTCACTCAGCTCAACAAGCCTGGAGTTAACGTAGTAAGGGTGCTCCTTTTCTTTAGTTTCCTTTTTTGCCTTTTCCTTTCCTTTTTTTCTTTTTTTTAAATAGAAGTTTAAAAACGTTTTTTAAAAGCCTCATGCACTTGTCCCACTTCTGGCTCAGCGGGTCTGCAGTGCCCAGCGCAGGGACTCACGTGCCCTCGAACTTGACAACCAGCCACTGCCCTGGGGCTTGCAGGACCAGCTTCTGTCTGCTCTCACCACCACACTCTCCGCCCTCCTGCCAGGCTCTCTCCTGCCCCAGGGCCTTTGCACATGCTCTGCCCTCCACCGAACATCTCCCCTCACGTCCCCACCTCTGGGCTTCGGACCAAATGTCCCCCTCAAGGAAGCTCCGTCCCTCCATCCCTCTGACTCTGCCTCTCACTCCCTTCACAACACAAATCCAACTTGCAGTTATTTTATTCGTCAGTCTGCCTCCTGACTCTCTGCCTGTTTCCTCCTGGAACGCCATGGCAGCGGAAACTGGGGACTCTGACTCACAGCGGCAGCCCGCTCGCAGTTCCCAGCTCGCACTGGCTCAGGGCGTGCGTGTGGGAGGCGGGGTGCAGCCCCCTGCGCGGCCTGGCTACGCACACGGAGTGGAGACCAGCGGGGCAGGCCATCCGGCGGCCTCTGGAGGGAGAGGCGCACCAGGCTGGTCTCGGACCCACCCAGACTTGGGTTTGAGCCCTGCTTTGGTCTCAAACTAGCTGTGTGACCTCAGACAGGTTACTCAGCCTCTTTGAATGTCAATCGCCCCCCTTGTAAAATAGGAAAAACATAACAGCAGGAAGGGGCTGAGGAGTTTAGTCCTCAGGTAGGGCTGGGAGCCGGGTCTGGGCAGCCCCCCGGGCCCCCATTTTTGTCTGCCCAGGCAAGGGAAAGGAAGTACCATTAATTGAGCACCTACTATGTGCCAGGAACCACACTAGGCAGTTGGAAAGCAGAGGTTAATAAAACAGAAACTGCCTCACCTCTCGAAACTCTAGTGAAAGCAGGAGACACACACAGGGGGTCCCCAGCACCCTGGGAGTCAGGAAAGAGAAGGGTGGGACACAAGCAGGAAGGGGAGGCCCCGGCCGCCTGGGGGTCCCCGGTAAGTGACGTGTCTCCTGAAACATCACAGGTGCAGGCTCTGCAGGAGGACGGACTGGCAGAGGGAAGAGCGCGGCAGAGGCCCTGAGACAGGACGAAGCCGGGCACATGGACGCTGGAGCGGAGAGGGGAGGGGAAAGTAGTTGGAGGAAGCAGGCCACCCTGACTTTTGTCCATCCTGGCCTGGGGGGTCACCAAACATCTGTGCAAGAGTCCTACTGCCCACGAGTGAGAGCACACTCCGGATGGGGCCACGGGGGGATGAGGACACCTCTCACCTTTGGCAGCGCGTACTTCGGCAGTTTCATCAGGACGGAATCGTTGCGACGGTAAGACACGTAGTATTTGGTCTGGTTGGCGGAGGTTGCCTAAGAGGAGGGAGAAGCATGTTTCTGAGGGGCTGGATTCCTTTCAAGCCAGATCCTCATGCATGAAAAACTACATTTTGTATTCAGCTTGTGAAAAATGCCCTTTTACTTTGCTTATACCTGTTCTGCCTGAAGTAGAGAAACTCCTATTCATCCTTCAAAGCCCCATAACCAAACAGCTGTCCTCTGAGACGTCTTCTTCCACCTCCTTCAGTTAGAACTGATCCCTTTCCTCCTGCTCTATCAAAATCTTGTTTCCCTGCATCTGAGTCATGGAACAAGTGGAATGGACTTCCTAAGATTTGAGCTATCCAGGAGAGGGGATAGGTTGTTTTGGAAGGACTGAGCTCCTCGTCAGTAGACGTAATCAAGAAGAGGTATGCCCAGTTGTTTATTGAAGTTTCTGAATGTCAGGCCACATGGTTTCTGAGGGTGTTCCCAACGATGACCTGAGTGCCTGTGTGTAAGGCAGCTGGGTCCTGGTCACCGGGCTGTGGACAGCGGGTGCCTGGCAGCCACAGGCAATGACCAGAGACTCCCCTATCAGTTCCAAAGTCACCAGAACCAAGTGGAGATAGTGAGTGTGGGCTGGGGCCCTGAGCTGCGGGGGGCTTCTGATAGAGAAGGCGGAGGAGCCGGCGGCCCCCTGCAGCGGGTTCGGCTCTGTGGCCGCGTGGGGTGCCTGCAGCCACGGGTGGGGTGGGGGGGGCACTGAATTGAGTAGCTCTGAAAGTCAAGGAGCCATTTTATCGCCGCCCGTCTGAGCGACTCCATTTCCCCACGACAGCTCTACTCCATCCCTGCATGCCGAGTGTGACGGCCACGGGGCAGCAGTACCTTGAAGAACACGTAGTCGTCCTGCACGATCAGAGACCTCTGGTCGATGGGGTACGCGAACGGGGAGGTCAGCCTCTTGCCGGAGCAATTGAAGATGTGGCAGGTGATGTACCGGAAACCTGCGGAGGGAGCGGCCGTGCAGGCACATGAAATCCCTGTGTGGGGCCGCCCCCGACACGCTGACGGCCGAGCCACTCTGGCTCCATCTGCCCGCGGACCCCATCGCTGCGGGTGACTGGGGTCGGGATTCTGAGGGGCTCGCCCTGTGGTCGCAGCCGCTGCTGCGTGGGGTGGCTCGGGGCCTCAGGAAGCTACCAGCAGTCCCATCCTACAGATGAGGAGACTGAGGCCCACAGAGAGGTGGGGCATCTCGTCTAAAACAGAGTCATCCAGCCCTGGCCGGTTTGGCTCAGTGGTTAGAGCGTCGGCCAGCGGTCCAGAGAGACCCGGGTTCGGTTCCCGCTGAGGGCACGTACCTCGGTTGCAGTTTGTCCCCGGCCCTGGTTGGGTCATGCGGGAGGCAGCCACTCGATGTGTCCCTTTCACATCGATGTTTCTCTCTCCCTCTCTTCCTCTCTCTCCCTCCCACTCTATCTGAACAAAAATGGAAAAATGTCCTCGGGTGAGGATTAAAAAACAAAACAAACAAAAAACAAAGAAACAGAGTCATCCAGCTGCCACCAGCTTTCCCCAAAGACAGACCACACCTGTGTGTCGCCTATGGCTGCTTTCAGAGTGACAGAGCCAGTGTGTGGCAGAGCCCACAGGGCCCGCGAGCTGAGGCAGTCACCAGCTGGCCCTTGACAGGGAATGTTCGCTGACCCGGTCCAAAGCCCAGCAGGTGAGAGCTGGAACCCGAGCCTAGGACTTGACCACGTCTGCCCGCTGCCCTGGGCCACCCTCCACTCAGGTGACTGCTGCAGCCAGGCCTGAACACACACGGGAACCTGGGCCACCTGTCTGGAGACGGACCCCAGACTGACCCACACAGACCGTGGGCAGGAGGCCCCACCTGTCCCCATCCAGCCGGCCCGCCCTGGGCCATGTGATCACCCACAGAAGGGACGGTGCCCATCCTGGCTCGGACGCTTCCCAGCTCCGGGAGTCCCTCCTGTCTACGCAGAGGTGGGGCTCCTGCTCCCCCTGACTTCAGGACAAGGCTTTCTCCTTCTCCAACATTCACAGTTGAGTAAAACTGAGTGTGGTGTGGGCCGGGCACCTGCTGTCTCTGTCCAGGCCCTGCTCTCCCCAGGTTGTACGGAGGGGTGGAGCCTGTGCACTGTGGGAAGTTCTTTCCTGCTCCTGGAGCAGGGTGGAATTCGGTCCCAGGAACCGAAGTGGGGCCCAGCAGGGTGCCAGCATCCTCGCACCTTGGGGCACAGCCTGCCACAGCCCTGCGTGGCCTGGAGCGTGGAGAGTGCTGAGGGGCCCGGGCTGGGGCCAGGAGGACCGTGCCGAATCCACTGGGGGGCAACCTCGGCCTCCATTCCTCTGCTGTGAGTGGGTCTGAATGTGCATCACGGGAAGTAGGGGTCCAGGGACTCAGCGGCACACGTCAGGCATGCAGCCAGCCACACCTGTGCCACTGCCCTCACCTGCACCACTGCCACTTCCTTCTGACATGGCCGAGTCCTCCCTGCGGCCGGCCTTGACTGTCCTTTCAAGGGCCTGGCTAGACCTGCGGTGGGGACTAGCCTCGGTCAGGCTTAAAGGTGGCAAGTCACCCACTCACTCACTCACTCACCTGTTCACTCACTCACTCACTCATTCACTCACCTGTTCGCTCACTCACTCACTTTTACCTGTTCGCTCACCCACTCACTCATTCACTCACCTGTTCACTCACTCACTCACTCATTCACCTGTTCGCTCACTCACTCATTCATTCACTCACCTGTTCACTCACTCACTCATTCATTCATTCACCTGTTCACTCACTCACTCATTCACTCACTCACCTGTTCACTTACTCACTCACTCATTCACCTGTTCACTCACTCACTCATTCATTCACTCACCTGTTCACTCACTCACTCATTCATTCATTCACCTGTTCACTCACTCATTCACTCACCTGTTCACTTACTCACTCACTCATTCACCTGTTCACTCACTCACTCATTCACTCACTCACCTGTTCACTTACTCACTCACTCATTCACCTGTTCACTCACTCACTCATTCATTCACTCACCTGTTCACTCACTCACTCATTCATTCATTCACCTGTTCACTCACTCATTCACTCACCTGTTCGCTCACTCACTCATTCATTCATTCACCTGTTCGCTCACTCACTCATTCATTCACTCACCTGTTCGCTCATTCATTCAGTTGCTCACTCACTCACTCACTCACTCACTCACTCACTCGCTGGTCTCACTATGGTCAGGCCCTCTGTGTTCCAGGTCGGGTCCCAACAAGACTGTCACAGGCCGCCTCTCACGGTGCTGATGGACTGTATGGTGGGAATAGAGCCCTGATTTATGGCACTTGCCACTTCTGACCTGTGAACAGACACTGTGGCCATTCTCAAGCTGCCAGGATGGAGTTTCTGCCCACAGAGCTGAGAAGGGGTGTGGACACGTGGCTCTCAAGAACCAGCAGTAGCCTCTGCTCTGGGGGAAGCAGACAGACCGGCAGTCACGGATCCAGGAGAGAGCTGAGCAGCCAGCTACCCTGGGCTGCCCCACTTCACAGTGGAAGAGACGGGGCAGGGAGGTGCGGTCACTGCCCAGGCTCACGAGGTTGGCACAGGGCGGGCTGGCAGCTGACGCCAGGTCCTCTGTTGCAGTCAGGACTCTGGCTGCCGGCACTGAATCTACCCTCCACGGAGCTCGTCTATCCAGGAAACCACTGCTCACACCTTAGTGCCACAGTGAGTGCGACCCTGCCGAGGTCTTCACTCCCAGAGGAGCCAGCAGGCTGTGCCTGCGGGGGAGCGTGGCCCGAGCAGGGACAGGCCGCGGCGCCTCACTCTCCTCCCCGCCCTGCTCACTGGGCCCCTCTGCACAGGGGCTGATTGTGTCTGCCGCCCCCACCAGGCAAGGGGCAAGGCTTCCGTGGTCACCGCTGAGTCCCCAGCGTGAAGCCCCTGCCCCACGGAGGGGGAAGCCACTGGAGGCCCCCACCCTCAGCACTCCGCCAGCGCCAGGGGTGGGGACTGCGCGAGCGGCAAACGCTCCGTGCTCAGGGGCCAGAACAAATCGCCCTCCTAACAGACGCTCCCCCTGGAGCGGAGCTGGAGAGCAGCGCCTTGAAAACGAAGCCACGTGATACCCAGAGAGGCTGCTGGGTGGGGCCACTGAACCTGGGCACGCTGAGCCTGGCTCAGGTGAGGACCCGGGGACGCCTGGCTGCGACCCTCCCAACCCTGGCTTACCTCCCACAGGGTCGTGGGCCTCGATGTGCACCATGTTGGGGTCGGCGTCCACTCCAGACTCAGCCCTGGAAGAGAACGGGCTCAGGTTGGCTTCGGGAACGGGGTGCCCACGTCGATGTCCCGCACCCCATGCAGCCCGTGGCCTCCCAGGGCTGAGGCCACTCTCGCTCTGTGGGCTGGAGGCGAGCGCTCTCCTGGGGAGCGGGGTTTCCGCCCGGCAGGGCCCGGGGGTGCTGAGCTCTCCCAGCTACAGCCCTCTTCACAGACCTCCTCCTTTACGAAGACTTGCCCCGTGACGTGTGTGCAGGGGGAGAGAGGGCTGTTTTTGTTTTGTTTTGATCCCAATGAACTTAGGCAGCAGGGGCGGGCCTGGGAATATCTCCCCAGTTGTGCAAATCAGGAAACTGAGGCTCGGAGGAGCAGGGCGACTGACCCAGGGGTGCACAGCTGTAAGCAGCAGAGCCAGGCCCCCGCCGGACCCTCTCCCTTCCCCCGCGGCTCCCGGCCACCCATCACAGTGCGCCCTGCGAAGGTGCTGCTGGCCCCCGACAACGCTGGCCAAGGGGCTCAGGCACGCCTGGCACACGGCTGTGGCTGCGCAGTCGGGGAGGCCTGAGAAGGAGAGCACGGAAGGCGTGTTGTCGGCCGCAGCTCCGAAGGCTGTGTCCTCCAAGGGAGCAGGGACGGGCCCCCCACTGCATGCAGGGCCTGGCACCCAGGAGGTGGGGTGCAGGTCTGTGGACTGAAAGTAACCTCAGCGGAGATCTGGTCCAGGGTTTCCCAGTTTCTGCCGTCTCCTGAGTCAACTCAACTGTGATCTACCTGCCATTTTCTTTACAATGTCAACTCCCTTCAAATCCTCCTCCTGGCCCTGGCCAGTGTTGCGCAGTGGTTAGTGTCAGCCCACGCACCAAAGGGTCGCAGGTTCAATTCCTGGGCAAGGGCACGTACCTGGGCTGCAGGTTCAATACCCAGCCATGGTCGGGGTTATGCAGGAGGCAACCAATCGACGTGCCTCTCACATCCATGTCTCTCTCTCTCCCTCCCACCCCTTCCATTCTCTCTAAAAATCAATGAAAAAAAAAATCCTCGGGTGAGGATGAACAAAACCTTCTCCTGAGCACGAATACCAGGTCTGGTAAGCTGAGGACTTTTGCTGCAATACCATTCGAGCCAACGTGACTGTGATAAATCCCCCAGCAAACCACTCTCTCCGGAGGGACGATGGTCCATGCGACACACTGACTTTGCTCAAGAGCAGACTGAGGGTCGGGACATCCGGTCACTTCCCGTGGTCACTCAGAGCCCAGGAGACACCCCGTCTTCCTTGCCCAACTCCCCACGGTGGCCTCACAGGTCATGAGATGGCCCTGCAGGGTGCCCAGTCTCCAGTGGCCCCTCCCCCACCAATGACACTCCGCCAGATAGGCCCCTTTCAGTTCCCAACCTGCCTCCCAAGGGACTTGGCACCAGGGTCTCCCTTTGCTTCACCTCCTCCAGGGACAAGTGGCCCCAGAGACAGAGAGGTTCCATAAGTGGGTCTGAGTGCCATGGGCTGGCACACGCACCGTGGGGGGCATGGTTGGGAGTCCCCGCAGTGCACTGACGTGGGAACTGTGGCCACCACACCAGCCCTTGGACCCTTGGCAGAGTCTGGATTGCAAGGTGAAGTGTTGATTTAGGCTTTGGTGAATAGACCATTTGTAAGCTCCCTGGAAGGAGATCTCCTGCCTGTATTTTTCTCTTTTCTGAACAAAGAGGGGCATTGTTCCCTTTACCAGGGGCGCTGACAGTCCTCGGAGGTTGGCGGACTGAATTTAGGTCTGACCATCCGTCATCTGTGAAGTCTGGTAATGACACCGGCCTGTTTACTCACTCACTCACTCACTCACTCAGTCATTCCTCATTCATTCACTCATTCCTTCTGTCACTCACTCCTTCACTCATTCACTCCTTCACTCACTCACTCACTCATTCCTCATTCATTCATTCATTCATTCATTCATTCTTTCAGTCACTCACACACTCACTCACTCATTCCTTAACTCCTTCATTCATTCATTCATTCATTCCATAACTCACTCACTCATTCCTTCAGTCACTCACTCCTTCACTCACTCATTCATTCCTCACTCACTCACTCACTCATTCACTCACTCATTCACTCACTCACTCACTCATTCATTCACTCACTCACTCACTCACTCACTCACTCATTCACTCACTCACTCACTCACTCACTCATTCCTTAACTCACTCATTCACTCACTCACTCACTCACTCATTCCTTAACTCACTCCACTCATTCACTCACTCACTCATTCTCTCAATCACTCACTGACTCACTCACTCATTCATTTGCTCATTCATTCACTCACTCATTCTCCCATTCATTCTCTCTCTCCCCCACTCATTCCCTCAGTCTCTCACTCCCCCTCAGAGCATCTCTATGGCTATTTCCCAACATGCCCACATCATGGCCTTGGATGGGGCAAGGGGCACTGCAGGCTGAGAGTTGGTTCCCACCCCAGGGATCCTCGTTCATGAACTAGGAAGGCAGATGGCACCTACAACCTCTCAGAGAGAGCCGGGCTCCCTGCAGGACAGGACAAGTGCCGATCCTGCACCTTCCTGTCCCTAGATCCCCACAGAGGGTATTTGGGGGAGATCCTGGCCTGGCTCTGGACCTGTTTAGACATAGCAGTCACATGAGACGACCCACAAACAAGCAGGTCCCTGGAGTCCAGTGCTTTCAGAGCTCAGAGTTGATTTTGACTGGACCGGATGTGAAGGGCAGGCAGCTCGGATGCCAATACTTCTGACAACCCTCAAGGGCTTCACCACCCAGGGGTGTGGGTGGCCTCACTCCCACCCCTCCCTCTCCCTCCCTGACAGAGCCCTGCTACTGGCCCACACCGGGCAGCACAGCAGCCAAGGAAGAGGAAGGCTGAGGTCCCCAGGGCAGGCTCAGGCTGAGCGGAGACGCGCAGGCAGCAAGACCGCCCAGCAGAGGGACCAACAGCACGGCCAGGCCACAGGCAGACGCGTCACGGCCCAGGGCTACTGCTTCCGGGCAGCGCGACCCAGGACAACCACCCCAGCCTCTCTGAGTCCCAGTTCCCTCTTCCCCTGAGGACAGACAGCCAGGCTACGCTGTGTGTTCCACAGAGGAGCAACTAGACCTTGAGGCTGGTGCCTGGTGGACAGCCAATGTTCACAACGTGGCAGCCGCTGGGCCGCCATCACAACTTTGTTCCGGGGCTGCAGAGACGAATGGGGAGGGTGATACAAGGGCCATCGGGGGCCCAGAACACAGTAGGTCCCCCATGCTAGGGCCGCCTCCCACGAGGCCTGAGGCCACTCTCAGGAGCGCACTTGTTTAGCATCTCAGGACAGTCAAGCCCAAGCACCACACAGGACACGGTCTTCGGCAATCCCTGCTGCCCGTTCAAGGACAAAGAGCACTTGGAAATGCTGTGAAACAGCAACATTCACCGCGGACAAGGGGTCCATCACCACTGTCACCACCTCGGGGAGACAGACCCGTCTGGAGTGATTCTCTCCCACACAACGGCTCAGAGCACTTTGAGAAACTTGGGGGAAGAAATAAGTGGTGGCCGTGTCTGAGTCAGGGCCTGTTCCCCCCTCAGGACCCGTGGGCAGGCAGCCTAGACTGCGTGGCACCGGGCTGGGACTGGACCCACCAAGGCCAAGCTGGCGGCCGCCCCAGCTCCCCAGGCCGCCTCTGCTCAGCGCCACCTCTCCCCGCCCCAGCCCAGTGAGCCTTTGGGGCCCGCAGTTGACATCAGTGACAAGGCTGGTGATTGATGGCAGGGCTCTGGTTTCCAAGGAACGACCCGGCCCTCCGGGGGGCGGCCACGCGGAGAGAAGGCAGCACTTCCGCCCCAGCGACAGGCCTGCACACGGGAGCCGGTGTCCAGACGAGAGACTGGGGCTCCCTTCAGCCTGTGGCTGTCACTCAGGAAACTCGCTCCTCGCCACCGTTAGCACGAACACGTGTGTGGAGCGAGAGGGCCAGGGAGCTGTTTGCACTGTGGCGTGTGCACGCGTGCACAGGAAAGGGCAGTTTGGTGGAACGTGAGCGTCCCCAAAGACTGACAGAAGGGCGCACGGCGGGCGGGTGGGGAACCTGGGCTCTGAGCCAGCTTGCTTCCTGCCTCCTGCTGCCCGAGCTCGGCAAGTGCTTGTCCTCCGTGGGCCCCACTCCCTCACCCCACAAATGATCCTGGGCCCCAAGCCTTCCTGCTGGCGCCGTGAGACCATAGTGTCTCACAAGGACAGACAGGAGCCGGCCCGCTGCCCAGTGGCCCGTGCCGACGACAGGTGCAGCTGAGGGACGCCAGGCCCCGAGACGTCACCATTTCTGCGTCGCCACCCGGCAGAGCGGAAGGAGCCCCGTGGAGGTCCCCTGGGGTGAGGAGGTGCGGGGCTGGGGACAGAGCAGGAGCCGATGGGGAGCCCAGAGCCGGGGGCCTTGGGGTCACGTCCCCTCTTTGGGGTGCACTCTCACCAGAACACGTGGTCTTTGGTCACTTGCTCGTGAAGCAGCATCCACTTCTTCCCCAGGTCGCACGACACATAGAGCTTCAGGGCAGGGAGAAGAGAAGCAGGAGCTTGGTCAGAAACAGGCCTCTTCCCAGGGCCCGACCTCCCCTCCACGGTGACTCATCTCACCCAGACTCGAGGGGCTGCTGCTGGCCCTGCACGCACATGGCGGTGCACCAGCCCCCGGGAGGCTGAAGGGCGGCGTGGGGCTCCACAAAGAGCCATGGGCGCCTGCAGGCCGGCCGGGAGCCCAGAGGGCAGGCCGTGCAGGGAGAGGGGCAGGGCCGCCTCCCCGCTGGATTTCCGGCTCCTCTGCGAAAGCCCAGGCTGCTCGCGGGCCCCCAGCCACCCTGCTCTCCTCTGTCACCAAGCCCAGACCTGGCCCATCGCTGCCGGGTGCTCGGAGCTAAGAAGCAACTGGACCCCAGGGCCGGGGCTGCCAGGCGTGTCTGTGAGGCACCAGAGAGGAAATGTTTTCAGCTCTTTGGGCCGTGCGGTCCCTGCGGCGACCACACACCCATGCCTTTGGAGCAGGAAAGCCGCTGGGGACAGTGTGCGACAAATGAGCGTGTGCCGATAAAACTGCATCCATAAAACACTGCTCCAGGACACGTGACCAGGAATGATCACTTATAATATCTAAAAAGGGCTTTTGGGAAAGCTTTCCCCCCTAGAACATAAGCTTCAGGAGGGCCAGGGACTCATCGCCTCATTAAGCCGGCACCTATGTAGTAGGTGCTCAATAAATACCGACCAGTGGTACTGAACTTGCACTAGGGCTTCAGTGGGAGAGCCGGGCAGCGGCTGCGGCCTTTCACAGAGCCGGGCACAGAGCTAAGAGCTTGTCAAATGCCGCTTCATTTCACACGCACGCACACAGATGACAGAACTGAAGCTCAGAGAGGTTAAGTAAGTTGTTCAAGGTTGCACAGTGTTCACTTACTGTAGCAATTCCCCTCTTGTAGACCTGAGCATAACGTACCACTGGCTGAGGAGTCCCCCTGTGAAGGATGACCGAGCACCTCAAGTCCTTTCTCCAGGTCATCTGAGTGACCAGGACAGGGCCAGCCCCACCTCCTATCTCGTTACCCATCTGCAAATCGGGAGAGCACGGCCCATAGCCTCAGGCAATAAATGAGTAAAAAATGAGTCTGTAGCCATCAGTACCCGGGAGGCAGGTAATAAAACCTCCGCCTTAATGGATGGCATTATCACTGCCATCATCGCCGAGTCACTGGCATTTATGATGCCTGCCCTGGAACTTTACGAAGCCTTTCCAATGTGCTCTCATGGGAGGTGATTTTATAAAGCACCATCAATTACTGCAGAAATACAATGTTTCTGCTTAACAAAAGACAAATACCAGGAAATAAAGAACAAACACACCAGGATGTACAGTTACTGCAGCTAAAGCCCGCACAGCACTGTCCCGTGGAAGGACTGACTGCATCTCCATCACTCATCTAAGAGGGGACTGAGGGGTTTGCACCAGAACGCGTGCTACTCTGACATAAAGATAAAATGCGCAGAAGTCACAGCAGGGAGACATGAAGGTAAAGGAGGGGGGTGAGGGCAGGGGAAGGAGCATTCACAGAAGCGTGTGCCCAGAGGTCTTACACCATGACCAGAGGCACAGCAGTGCTGCCTGGACGTTCTGTGCATGTGGCTGTGATGGCGGGTACTTGGCGTCCCTCCCTCCCTCACTGTAGGGAGCCGTGTTGTAGTGAAGAAGCCATAAAGCTGAGAACCAACATTGCTCAGACTCCCTTGCAGCTAGAGTTCTGGGTCAGATGGATGCACTCGTGTGGGGTTTGGAAAGTGAATGTGACATGGAGACATTTTCCTGCCACCTCGGGCTGCTCCTGCTGGCCAGCAAGGTCACTAGGCTGTGCTCCAGTGTCCGTCCTCCAGCTCAGGAAGGTAAAGGGACGGTGGTGGTGGAGGCAGAAGCTGGACTCTGCACTCCAGCATCCAGTCCCTGGTTTGTGGACAATGCCAGGCAGGTGGGCTCAGCAGGGGCGGTTTCAGAGGCCCGGGTCTCAACATCAGCTGAGCGTTCTTGACCTTGGTAAGTTCGTTAGGCTCCTGGTCCCCCACCTTCCTGACGGGCAGAGGTAGAAGGTCCCCAGGTGGGAAACCTCCACAGGCTTCTGGGAGGATCCTTGGGAGTCCAGCCTGAAGACCCCTCCTCTAGCCCCCAACACTTTTGAGAACACCCAACCCCCCACACTAACCTCTTTTCCGGAGTCTTGTTCCTGCCCTGAACCCTGTCAGACACAACTGGTCAGAGCAAAGAGGAACACACGCCAAGGGGTAAGACCCTGCTTGCTCACAGAATTGTTGTTATTCCAGAAAAGCCCAACTTCTTCCTGCTTCTGGAGTCTGAGGTCGGAGAGCACAGGAAGGGCGCTGACGCCCGTGGCTCCGCTCGGATTCACACCGTCCACCCTGGAGTCTAACCTCTGCCCAGGAGAACTGCAGCTGGCCTGCCCTCACCTGCCGCCTTTCCTTCAGGTAGACACGCAGACAGTTTTACTTGGGCTGGAGGGTGTGGCTCATCAGTTTTCTTTCTGTTCTTGTGCAATAGTCTGTGTTGTTCCGAAGTTGTAGTGAAAAGTAAATGCACATCCTAACCCATTCTCTAAGCCCCTGCTCAAACCCCCTCCTCCAGGAAGGCTTCCCTGATTGGCCGCCCAAGGTGTCTTTTCTCCCCTGCTAAGTTTCTGGAAGGCAGTCCCGGGCTCCGATCAATTTCTCACAGTGTTGGGAGCAGGGGTTTTGGTTGGGGAGGCGGATAAAACATAACCGTGGTCTCTCGATGTCTCAGACACAGTGGCCAGGGTTCTACCTGTCAGGGGCCTGAGGTAGGAACACCAGGAAACAGGCTTGGGTCCCTGCCAGGCCCACCGAGCAGGCGTGGGGAGGGACTGCCTGGCTCTCACTTCCTTCTAATCGAGAAGCCTAAGGGGGCTGGTCTGGGCCTTGAAGGACGAGCCCACTGCCTGGCGCTCTCACCCAGGACGGCTGTCCAGGCTCCAAGCAGGCAGCCTCCGAGGGCCCCAAATGATAATGATGCAGTGAAGGAAGGAGCTAAAAGTTGGGATAGGACAGTCGGGGGCGGGGGGGGAGGATCTCTTTGCTACAGGAAGGGGCGGGCATCTGGGAGAGAAATGGAGGGCATTTGGTTTTGCACAATCTGCCTGGTCCCGGGTGTGGAATATCCATGCCACCACTGTTACTCGGGCTTTGGCATGTGACTTGTGGCAACGGTGTGAGGGGATGTGATGTCTTCCAGGTCAAAGCAGACAATGCTAAAGCCCCTCGTGTGGTTTCCTCTGCCCTGGGGACCTCTGCCCTCCACCATGAGAGTGGCATGTCCCCAAGTAACCACTGGCACCAGAAAAAGAGACAGGTGGAGACCGGAGCCCTGCAAGTATCCAGGAGCCATGCCTTGGCGATCTCAGAAGAGCCCAGCAGAACCCCAGCCCACCCCAGGACCCACGCACAGGAAACGAGGTCCGTCACTGTGCGCCTAGAGGCTGGGCTGTGAGCTGCCCGGCGGTATGGCAGCAGATGCCCGCCGAGTGCCCGGTCTGCTGAGTCTGGCACCACGCGGCCCCGAGGCACCCGCCTGCTTCCCGGGAAGCAGGAGAGCGTGGGCACTGCAAAGCCCTCAGAAACCCACAGCCCTACTGCCGTCGTACTAACTTCCTCAAATTCCTCATTCCTTCTACACAGAACCGCCTTTCTCTCTCCCTTTCCTTTCCTCACAGCCACAGAAAGAACCCAGGGAAGCACGGGGATTTCAGCCCACGGATGATCCCGGGAACCGCAGATTACAGAGCAGCGGGGACGTGGTCCGTTTCCGCAGCAAAATAGTCTCTGTCCTGGCTAGTCTAAGGACAAGGGATGCTAAGAAGTGCTATTAACACCCAGAGGTAGCCTCTGTCTCAACGGGAGGTGCTGGAAGCACGGAGGCAGCCCGTGAGGCCGGGGAATTTGGGGACACCAGTCAGCAAGGACCAGACCTTGGCAAGGAGCCCAGGTCCTGTGGAGAGCCACAGCTCAGCCCACCCAAGGGGTCTCCATTTGGAGATCCCTGACCTGGGTGATCACTTTTGGCAGAAATTCTTCACTCATTCATAAAACTGCCATTCATCCATTTCTCTATCTATCTATTCAACCAATCCCCACCCATGCATCCACTCGCCATCCATCCACCCATCCATCCACCATCCATCCATCCATCCATCCACCATCCATCCATCCATCTACCATCTATCTATCCATCCATCCACCATCTATCCATCCATCCACCATCCATCCATCCATCCATCCATCCATCCATCCATCCACCATCCATCTATCCATCCATCCACCATCCATCCATCCATCCATCTACCATCTATCCATCCATCCATCCATCCATCCATCCATCCACTATCCATCCATCCACCTACCATCTATCTATCCATCCATCCATCCACCATCCATCCATCCATCCACCCACCATCCATCCATCCATCCACCATCCACCATCCATCCATCCATCCATCCATCCACCATCCATCCAACACCCATCTATCCACTCCTCCTACCCATCCATCCACCACCAGCCATCCACCATCCATCCAACACCCATCCATCCACCCATTCATCTATCTACCCATCCACACCCATCCACCCATCCATCCATCCACCCATCTGTCCTCAATCCATCCACCCAACAAATATTTTCATCCAGGAACTTGAGATAAAATCATGAAAAACCAGGCAGAGCCCCGGCCCAAAGGAGCTCCCCCAAGAGCGTGTGTAGGTGCAGGGACAGTGGAACAACAGCATGGAACTGTGATCACACACGCGGTCCGTCCTGGAAGCAGAGGCACTGGGGCCTGGGGGTGGCGAGCAGTGAGGCCAGCAGGCCTGGGCTGCCCGGGAAGGCTCCTGAAGCGGACGGTTCCATCTGCCCCGGATGCACGCTCGGCCCTCCTGCACCTCCTCTGCCCGGGAGCCCGGCTGTGTAGACGGCATCCACAGGCCACCTCCTGGACTGGGGGTGGGATTCGGCCCAAGGGAGGCACCAGGACAAGATGAGGGCACAGGCGAGAGGGGCTGGGTGGGAGCACGCCACCCAGTTTGGTAGGGCTCAGTTACTTTGTCCGGGGCCAGGACTCCCCTGGGTCTTTTCCTGAGATGAGGGGGGCCACACCTCCCATTGAAGGTGGGATGGCAGGCTGAGAACAACCCTCAAAAGACAGCCTTGTCCTCAACCTGGGAACCTGTGAATGGGACCTTATAGGTCATCAGTGAAAATGTTCAGATGGGAAGATTGTCCTGGATTATCCGGGTGGGGCAGAGGGAGATTTCACACACATACACACATATACAGACACATACACACACATTCACAGACACACACACATACACACACATTCGCAGACAGACACACACATGCACACATACATACACACATATACGGACACATACACACACATTCACAGACACACACACATACACATACATTCGCAGACAGACAGACACACACATACACACATATACGGACACATACACACACATTCACAGACACACAGACACACACACATACACACACATTCGCAGACAGACAGACACACACACCTTGATTCTGACCCAGTGAAGCAGATTTAAGCGTCTGGGCTCCAGAGCGTGAGAGAATCAGTTAGCTGGACGCCATCGTCTGTGGCCATGGTACCGGGGCTGCGGGGATGCCTACCAGCGGGGTGGCCGCTCCACCAGTGCCCTTAACCCCACACACTCCCCTTGCCAGCCCTCGGGACAGGGGTGGGCAGCTCTCCTCCCCCGAGCTGGCCCTGGAAAGAGCCCTCCACGCCCACGGAAAGAGGCACCCGACCACGAGGGCCTCGGGAGAAGGCGAGGGTGAGGCCCAGCCCCCCGCCCCTGGGCTCCTCCCTGCGCCCAGGGCTCCCGGGTCCCCGCGGCTGGAAACGTCACCTGGGGAGAGGCGTCGGCCCGCCCGCTGCTCACCTTGCTGTCCTTGGTGTAGGCCAGGAGCTTGTCCTCGTCCTTGGGGTGGAAGATCAGCGTTTCCAGGGTGAAGGGGAGGAACTGCTTCTGGAAGGTGGTGGCCTCGTCCACACTGAGGAACATGGTCTGCTCCCCGCCGCTGAGTGAGGAACTCAGGAAGATGATCTGAAACACAGGGGCACGTGAGGGCGCACACTCGGGCACAGCTCAGACCCCACGGCGGGGCAGCCCGGGAGAGCACGCTTCCCGCCCTGTGTCTCAGCCTCCCTGTCTGCCCAGTCGGGGACAACACGGCACCTGGCACTGGGCGAGCTCGCTTCCCGTCCTGTGTCTCAGTCTCCCTGTCTGTCCAGTCGGGGACAACACGGCACCTGGCACCGGGCTAGCCTGCCGTGGAAGGCCTGTGACCAGGCTGTCCTCACTGGAGCTCGACCCGGCCACTCTGACTACACTAAGGTGACCTCTGCTCGGCAGGTGGGAAACTGAGGCACAGAGAAGGCAAGCAAACTGCCGAGGTCACGCGCCAGGCAGGATGGAGTCAAGGTCAGGATGTGAGCGTGACTCCTGACCCCGTGTTCAGGGGCGGGGTGGGACTAGGCCGGCCACCGGTGACATGGCTTTCCCAGGGACAGGAGTGGCCCGTGGGACCCCTTCTGCATGGACGCCCCACTGGGAGGGCCTTTCACCCCAACACTCGTCTAGAAGGCAACCCTTGGTGAAGACAAGCGAGCACACGGAGCACTAAGCAGTGCGCTGCACGGGGCTCCTGCCTCTACCGAGCAGATGACCATCCGGCCCGTCCTTCTCCCGGGAAACCGCGACGAGCCCAGGCACATTGGCTCGTCTCCCTCTCTCCTCAGCCAGTCGAGGGTCGGGAGGAGACCCCCGGGGCTCACCTGTCCCTCAGTGACAAAGGTGCCCTGTCGTTTAAACGGAGGACAACGCGGGGTGGCCAGGGAGCCAGAGACCACAGAACCATGTGTGCAGGGATGCGTAAGGACAGGGAGCAGGTGTGCTCGTGAGAGAAGCGGGGTTCAAATGAGAGGCAAGTGTAATTCCTGCACACGCCGCGTTCACCCAGCTGCACGGAGTTTAGCGTCCACTCGTCAGTGTAAGCGCACAAAAGTCAGTGTGACCGTCTCCGTGGAAAATGCACGAAATACGAATGAAAGGATGATTATGCAGCCATGAAGAGGAGGAAATGCTGCCACTTGGGACAACATGGACGGACCTGGAGAGTGATATGCTACGTGCAGTAAGTCAGACAGAGAAAGACAGATGTCTTATGACCTCACTTACATGCGGAACCGAAACCACGCTCGTGGACACAGAACAGAGGGGCGGCTCGGAGGCCGGGACGGGAACTTCCAGGCGTGAGATAAAGTCCTGAGCCGTCGTGTGCAGCAAGGTGACGGCGGTTAGAAAAGCATATTGTATGTTTGAAAGTTGCTAAGAGAGTAGATTTTAAGAGTTCTCATTACAATAAAAAAATGTTTGTAACTACGTGCGGTTATAGACGTTCTCTAGACCTGTTGTGGTGATCACGTGACACTACAAACATCGAATCCTCACGTTGTACCTGAAACTAACACAGTGTATACGTCAACAGTCCCTCAGTCCGAAAACAGGAACCACAGGGTTTTAAGTGGTGCGGTTAGAAGAAGTTTTTTTTTACTTTAAATAAACTTTTATTTGGACTAGCTCATTTCAGAGGTCACCTCCTCCAGGAAGCCCTCTGTGATGCACAGTTATTCTAATCCCTCCCCTGCTCTTTCCCCAGCATCTTGTGCATTCATTTGGTCCAGCCCAACGTTCCCTCCTGTTCTCTTTGTGAGCCCACCTTTCCTCCAGGCCAGGAGGCTGGGCAGCCTGGCGAGGCCCTGAACTTGCCACGGTCATACCACCAGCCCAGCAGGTGCCATCTCCCACTAAACAGGCATGGGTGCTATTCCCCCCAGAGTAAGCCCCTGGGTCCAGGGTGCCTCTCCACCACAGCCCTCAGTTAGGGCGAAGCCCCACCCACGGCGGCACCGAGCGTTGCTCTGGCCCTGGGCCCAGCAGCCTGGATCAGGGCTAATTTTGGCCGCAGTGGACCGAGTCAGCCAGGGAAGACGGGGGAGGACAAAAGCGCTGACGAGGGAGGCACAGCGGAGCGAAAAACAAGTCAATTAGCATCGCGCCGAGCCCGCGGAAGCTGGCAGACTGTTCTTCCGAATTGGGAACCAGACTATTTTAAACGGCGTATTTTCACCACTGACTATTCCGGGGGACACATATGGCACCTGGGCTAGGTTCTGGGGCCCACGAGGCCGGGTGGTCTGAAATCAAAGGCAACACGTGAGAGGGAATAGTTGACATTCCTCGGAAGCCTGAGTCCTCGGACCTGGGACACTGCTTGTGGGCTCAGTACAAGGTGCCAATGCAGGGCTCCCTGTGAGGTGCCAAGAACTAAGCATTTCGAGAGCAGCAGACCAAGCCCGGATCTGTCTGCGATGGACGAGGACGCCACCACGAAGCCCGTCATTGCACAGCTTTCCGCCAGTAATCCTGGGACCGGCGTCCCTGGACTCCCCCTGGGCCCACGGGGTCAGCACCCGCACTTTCCCAAGAACCCTGCGTCCTGAGCGCTCTCCCCTGGACAGCGGCTTTAGGCTGTGCTCCAGCTGGCTTTCAGCTCTGTGCCCACCAGCTGTGCGACCCTGGCCTCTGCCCCCACTCCCCGTCCCAGGGACAAAATGGGGGAGCCGGGAGCACAGCCCTCACCAGGCCCGAGCTCTCTGCTCCCAGCTGCCCGAGGAGGGGCATGGCCATCCCCCGTCTTATTTGCCAGTTGGAGACAGGAGGCCCAGGAGGGGCTGTGTGTTATGTCACAAGGGAGAATCTGACTGCAGTCGGGGCTCTGGCTCCCGGTGGCCCACTCTCAGCCACTCGGATGGTGGGTGGTCCGCAGGGTGGAGGTGATACCAAGGACAGCCCCGGGCCTCCAGGGCGGCACGCTGCGTGTGCAAAAGGTGGCCCACAGCATCAGCAGGAGCGGACAGTGCAGACCCGGGGCACATGGAGCTGGGCTCTGGTCCTCACTGGGCCCCCGGGAAGCTGTGCCACCTTGGGCAAGTTCATTCACATCTCTGAGCCTGTTTGCTCATCTGTAAACAAAGACAGGAACTCCCCCTGCAGAGTTAAATGAAACAATGTGTAGAACAGACCAAGAGCAGCCCGGACACAGCAAGGCCCTGCGCACAGGTTTGTGGCTGCAGCACTTTGGCTTCTGCACAGGAAGTTCGGGTCCCTGGAGTTCAGTGAGGGCTTACCCAGCACCTCTTGGCGTCAGCGTCCGCAGCTGAGGCAGCTCGAAGGCGGGGTGACAGGGTCGGAAGCACCCGAGTGCAGTGCCTCCCCAACTGCACCCCAGAGCCTCACTTGCCCCACCCTCAGCCTGGCCTGGGGCCAGGGGCTTCCCAGAGGAGGTGTCGCCTGAGCCAGACCGAAAAAGAAGAGAGGAGGCCAGAGGGGCGGAGCCCAGCGGGATCAGACATTCATTCTGAAGTGGGAATGAGGGGCCGTCCTTTCACCGGAAGCCATGTGCCTGGGTGCTGGTGTTCTGTAGATCATGTTACTGACATATTTATTGACATGCTCTGCTGACTCCAAAGCAAGTCCAGCCACTTGGCCGATCTGTGGATGAGCTCTGTCCCTCCTGCCAGAAGGTGGTGCATCTTTTTTTTTTTTTTTTTTTTATCCTCATCTGAAGATATTTTTCCAGTTATCTTCAGATAGAGTGGGAGGGTGGGAGAGAGAGAGAGAGAAACATCAACATGAGAGAGACACATTGACTGGTTGCCTCCCGCACGACCCAACCGGGGCCGGGACTGAACCACAACCGAGGTACATGCCCTCGACTGGAATCGAACCCGCGACTCTGTGGTCCGCGGCCGACGCTCTAACGGCTGAGCCAAGCCGGCCAGGGCAGGAGGCGGTGCATCTTGGTAGGCAATGGTAGACGTGGGCAGTGCGCGCCCCGTCATGGCGCTGGGCACCTAGGAGGGCCCGCAGCACAGGACAGGGCTCGAGCACCCCTGCCCGCCCTCACCCGAGGGTCCTCGGGCCGTTCGCCCTGCCCCGACCCACAGTGCCCGCTGGCTCTGGGGCGGTTCTCGTCCTCAGTGACCTGCTGCCACACGCGTCCCCTGCAGGTACCACCTGAGCCTCCACCCTGCCCCGCGCAGCTGTCAAGTTCGCGTGCCTGGGCCAGGGTTCCACCGTGTCCTCCGACAGGCGGTGCCCGCATCCCAGCCGGCCTGGAAGCAGAGCTCACTGGAAAGTTATCTTCGAGTTAACGAGGAAAGCAAACGGCACCCAGAAACTCCTTCTCGCCTCTGCTAGACGCCGGCTGCCCCACAGATCGTTTCCACTGAGAACCCTTCATCAGGGAGAGGACTTGTTTAGCCTGCCCTCACCAAGAATAGCCCTCAAAGGGTTCCCACCCCAGCCCCCAGCGTTGGTGTCATGGAGTCATTTCTATTTAAACCCAATCGCCCGTCTATTCCTGGCCACACAGATGTGCCCGGCTGGGGGCAGAAGCTTGGCGTGGATGCCGGGAGAGGCAGACTGCGCAGACAGACAGCGGCGTCCACCCCCAGGTCTCGAATTAGAATCTGCAGAGCATCTCACATGCCCGCGTGAGTCACGATGAGCAAAAATAGCCTCCCACCGCCCACGCTTCGCTCCCTTCCCGTGGTGAATGCGTCCTGCCGGGGCCTCAGCACACAGGCAGGTCGGCTGCCCGGGTTTCAGGAGAACATCGCCCCAGGCAACGGTTTGGGGTTTGGGGCTGGGTAACCGGGAGCACAGGCGGCCACAGGACACAGTCCGACTGGGATGTGGCTTTGCCATCTCTGTGTTCAGTGACCTGGGGCAAGTCAGTCTCCTCAAATCGGGGACACATCTTCCCTGTGCTGAGGCTCCCAACTGGGCGAGACATTTGACCCCAGCGGAAACGTAAGGTCCTTTCTGTGCTTCCTTAACCTGAAGATCCGTTCTCGGAGAAGCCACGGGCGACCTGAATGCATGTCGACGCCAGCCGGCCCCATCACGTCCCCGCTCGACACCTTGCGGGGTCTCTCCTCCCGTGTCCCTGGGACCAGCATCCTGACTCCCCCTGACCTCGTCCTGCCGACCCCGCAGCATGTGGCCCGAGTCCCAGCCAGCCTGGGACTTCCACGTCCCCAGAGGCCCACTGCCCCTCACTCTGCTCTGGGACAGCTCCCACTGTGCCGGTGCCCCCGGCCGTCCTCCCTCCCTGATCGCAGAGCAGGTCAGGCCCTGGAAGGGGACAGGCAGGCTGGGAGGGTCTGTAGTGATGACCCAGGGAGAGCAGCAGCTAGCCCCGTCACTGCGAACTGCCCCGGGGAGGCCCACTCCGAGCCCACACTCATTTTAGTCACCTGCTGTAATGGTCACCGTGCAACCCAGCCCCGAAACCATCGTTCTCCGCGTGGGTGCCAGCGGCCTGTGTCCCCGAGTCTCACTTCTGCGTGGCCCTGAGCTCCCTCGAGCAGGGTTGGCCGACAAGACGGCACTAAGCTTCACGGAGCACCTACTGTGCGCCTGGCCAGCACCGGCACACGCGTTCTCACCGTGTTTTCACAACAGCGGCGCACGGCTGTGTGCCCAGGCGTCGGGTCCCACGAGACCCGGCTCCACCTGGCGGGGCCTCGCCTGCCTCTGTGTGGGCCTGAAAAGGACAGGAGCCCACACAGCTGAGACACCGTCAGGAAAGGGCTTGTTCCGTGTTAATTACTGGCTGGACAGTCCCTGACACACAGGCGACATGCCCAAGAACATTTGCAGATTTAAGGCAGTGGCAGACTCCTATCCCCCAGCCAGAGGCTGCCGCGAGGTCCGTGTCTGCGCGACGGTAACCAGACTTCGGGACACAGGAAACAACCCGTCACCGCTACTTTCTAGCTTGGATTCACTAGTGCTCTCGCAGTGGCGTCTGTGAAATGAGAGGCCCCGCCAGCCCCCTCCCTCTAACCCTGGGGACCCAGTTCTCGATGGGGCTTCTGCCGGGGCCTGTCTGACTGCGCCCTCAGACACGGCGCAGACACAGCTGAGCCGCGTGAGCGGGCGGAGTGAGGCGCGCCAGGTCTCCGGGCGGAGTGCTTCGGCAGACAGTTTCACCAGGACAGTCGTACCGAGCAGGTGCGATGAGGTCCGTGAGCACTTTGCTCGTTTACCTGCCCCCTAAGCGAACAGCGGAAGCAGGGACGGTCATGCACCTCTGTGTGGCGCCGTTTCAGCAGTGACTCAGCGGCCTCCTGAGGAAAGGACAGCGTTTGGAAAGAACTGTGGCATCCTGGACTCTCCGAATATTTGCAATCAGAAACCAAGACATGATCGCCGCCGGGCAAGCCGGTCAAGACGCTGCGCTGGCCGAAGGTGCGTCCGCCTCTGCACCGGATGATAGAGGCCGCGGTCATCGCGCAGGGACGCTGGTGCTCCGTGGCCACTGCATCCAGTCAGGGCACAGCTGCAAGGCCCATTATCGAGAAGTCCTCACAGTGGGTAAGGAGAGCCATCCCCCTCCCGCCCCGCCGTCGGCCGCCCCGGCCACGGTCTCTCGCGGACGCCAACTGCAGCCCGGCTGGCATGAATGAGACACTTCCGTGTCACCCAGCGTGGGTGAGAGTGCTGGGAGGAAGATCACCATGCTCAGCATCTGTGGAGCGCCTACTGTGTGCCAGACACTGTCGGATGCTTTGTGCACATGTCCGACGACCGTCCAGTGAAGTACTACCTTTGTCCCTGTTCCACGGTCGCAGAGAGGGCGGTAACCACCGTCTGGCGGGTGGTGGCTGGAGCTGGATCCAACCCCCATCCTCACTCTCACTCTGCAGATGTGGGTGTGGGGCTCCCCTGCTCGTCACCTTGTACTCATGTGTTCACGGGACCATGTCACCCGGTGCTGGGACAGAGCGAGGGCACCTAGTTGTCCTTGGGTCCCTCTCAGTCTAGCGATGAGACAGGCGATGGCCATAGAAGAACTTAAGGGCAGTTATCAACTCTAAGGAGGGCCCAGCCACCTCACCAGGGGGTGTCTAGGAGGCACTGGCCAGACCGCAGCGGGAGTGAGGCAGCCAGGTGACCCGATCCGCAGGAAGGGGGTGAGGATGGAGATGGGGACAGAGGCCGCAGGAGATAGATGTGAAGTCTGGACGGCCCCCGGCTCCTGCCTGGGCGCTGGGAGGAAAGAAGTCCCTGGTGGCACTTACAGCCTTTAAGGGAGAAGCCCCTGAGAAGGAGAGGACAGAGAGGACAGTGCCAGGGGAGCCCCGGGCCAGAGGGGGTGGGCACGGGGCAGACTCACAGAGAGCTCAAATACGGTGAAGACTGAGCAAGAACCACTGATTGACTGCAAGAGGTGGGGCACTGGCGTCCCCAGGGAAGGATGGCATGAGAGATGGTGCCACCTTCCAACCCTTTTTTCTATCCTCTCACCCACGTGCCATCTGCCACCAGTGAGCCCTGTGGTTCCTTCTCCTCGTGGCAAGCTGTGGCCCAGGGCCTGGCAGGGCCTACCCAGGCAGACGCCTCGTGAGCACGGGTGAATATGTACATGGTAATAATGGGAGAGATGAATGGTCTGTTGTGTCTATTTCTCCTCATCCTTCTGACCGCAAATGAGTGATGATTTAATTAAAGTTCTTGGGGAAAGAGCTCCGGAGATTTCCCGAGGGCTCCGGCAATCACAGGAAGACCGATGTGACGGCAGCCCTGGGTCCTGGTGAGAACATCAGTGACATGCTTCCCGATGGAGACGCAGGGCACCTGCCTGCTCGCAGGGGCCCAGGAACCCACCCCACAGCTCTCAGGCCGGAGGCAGGCGTACCCCCTCCATAGGCACAGACCAAAGAGAAGATGGGAGGGGAGCGGGGGTGGGGAGCGGGGGTGGGCAGACCCCACCCCTCCTGTCACTAAGACAGTGACACCCAGGAAGTGGAGGCAGGCCGAGTTGCTGTGGTGCCAACTGGCCTAGCACACTTTCTGATGGGGTCACTGTGATAGCGTCCCTTTGCCTGGGATCCTCCAGTGGCAGGGGGATCCCTCTGGTCTTTATAACAAGCTTGATCCCGCAAGACACAGAAGCAATGGCTTTGGAATCTGGCAGGTCTATGCTGAATTCTGGCCGAGCTATAGAGCTGTTGACCTTGAGTCAGTTCTGTGGCCCTGGGGGCCTCAGCCCCACCCTTGAGAAGGTGGGGAGGCCCTGACCCCCTTGGTCCCCTCCTTTCTCTTCCTTCTACCCAAGCCTCAGGTTGAAGTAGGAGGGGGTGGGCAGTGGCGGAGGAGACCCCTGAGCCTGGCAAGGAGCACGGGGAGGCTTTCCTCAATAGTGGCTCTGTAGTCACCTCACCTTGGGAGCCAAACTGGGCAAGGGGCTGCACTCCGGGGCAGAATGTGGGCATTTCTGGGCCTTTCTCAGATCAGAATGTCATCAAAATCCCACAGCATCCTGGATTATACTGATTAATAGCTCCCAGAATTGCTGTGGTTGTGTGGATGTGACAGTGTACCGAACTCAGCAAGCTGGGCAGCAACCACAGCAGTAAAAACAATAACAACAGCAGCAGCAACCATAACCACAGCAGTAACAATACCACAGCAGCAACAACCATCACCACAGCAGTAACAACCATCACCACAGCAGTAACAACCATCACCACAGCAGTAACAACAGCACAGCAGTAACAACCATCACCACAGAAGTAACAACCATCACCACAGAAGTAACAACCATCACCACAGCAGTAACAACCATCACCACAGCAGTAACAATAAATACCACAGCAGCAACAACCATCACCACAGCAGTAACAATAAATACCACAGCAGCAACAACTATCACCACAGCAGTAACAACCATCACCACAGCAGTAACAATAAATACCACAGCAGCAACAACCATCACCACAGCAGTAACAACCATCACCACAGCAGTAACAACACCACAGCAGCAGCAACCATCACCACAGCAGTAACAACCATAACCACAGCAGTAACTATGCCACAGCAGCAACAATAACCACAGTAGTGACAACTATAACCCAAACAGTAACAATACCACAACAGTAACAACAACCACAGCAGTAACAACAACCACAGAGGTAACAACAAAACCACAACAATAACCATAACCATAGCAGTAACAATACCCATAGCAGTAACAACAACAATCAAGGCAGTAACAATACCCACAGCAGTAACCACAGTAACCACAGCAGTAACAACAGTAACCACAGCAGTAACAACAACTGTGGCAGTAACAATAACCACAACAGAACAATAAGCATAACAGTAACAACAATAACCACAGCAGTAACAATAATCACTGTAGTAACAACAACCACAGCAGTAACAACAATAACCACAGCAGTAACAACAATAACCACAGCAGTAACAACAACAATCACAGCAGTAACAGTAACCACAGCAGTAACAACAACCACAGCAGTAACAATAACCACAGCAGTAACAACAACAATCACAGCAGTAACAACAATAACCACAGCAGTAACAACGATAACCACAGCAGTAACAACAATCACAGCAGTAACAGTAACCACAGCAGTAACAACAATAACCACAGCAGTAACAACAATAATCACTGTAGTAACAATAACCACAGCAGTAACAACAATAACCACAGCAGTAACAATAATCACTGTAGTAATAATAACCACAGCAGTAACAGTAACCACAGCAGTAACAACAATAACCACAGCAGTAACAACAATAACCACAGCAGTAACAACAACAATCACAGCAGTAACAGTAACCACAGCAGTAACAACAATAACCACAGCAGTAACAGTAACCACAGCAGTAACAACAATAACCACAGCAGTAACAACAATAATCACAGCAGTAACAATAACTGCAGCAGTAGCAATAACAGGAACAGCTCTGAGGGCACTCACAGACGCTGCCCTGAGTGCTTCATGTGTGTTCACTCACTGGTTCCTCCCCAAGAGCCTATTCTGTTATTATCCCCACTTTTCAGAGAGGTTAATATCTCGCCCAGAGGTCGCCTAGCTCACCTGAGGCCAAGTCGGTGAGAGGCTGCAGACTCCCAGCCGGCCTCAGTGCGAGCAGCTTTTCTTTTATCTGATTTATTGATTGGGTTTCTGCATAAGATTTTGTTTGTAAAAGGGTTTTGATGTTTTAAAATTTTTTATTTTGTCTAATCACTACCACCCCAACACACACACACACACACACACACACACACACACACACACATTCCCCACATTCTACAATCATTGGATAGATAAAAATACAGATAAAAGGCACTTGGATGGATGGGTGGGTGGATGGATGAATGGGTAGATGGGTGGATAGATGGATGATGGATGAATGAATGGATGGATGATAGATAGTGGGTGGGTGGATAGATGGGTGGACGGATAGGTGAATGGATGGGTGGATGGATGGATGAATGGATAGTGGTTGGGTGGATAGATGGATGGATGAATGAATGGATGAATGGATGAATGGATGGATGGATGGATGGATGGATGAATGAATGGCAGGCAGATAGGTAGGTAGGCATGATGGAAAGACAGCAAGACTTGTAGTCAAAATATTTAGAATTTTGTCCTGGCTTCACTCTTACCAGCTGCCTGGCAGGCACACAAAGTCCCTGTCCTGGGCTCCTCACCTTTAATGTGAGAGGGGTGACCAGTGGCCGACCTGCTGGGGCTCTGCGAGGTTCAGCGTGGCCATGAGAGCGCTCAGAGGTGCCATGGGGCATTGCAAGGCAGCCCTGGGGAACCTGGCACAATACCCACCATGCAGAGTTCTCTCTGCCAGAAATCACCTCCAACACACACGCCGCGGGAACATAATTTCCACATGGCTGGTTTTAAAACCAAGTAATTAAGTGGTTTTACAGCCAGTTTTAAAACAAGCTCTTTAAGCTGTGAGTATAGAGCGTGTCCCTGTAATAGCCCGTTGTTCTGTTTTGTGATTGCTATTGCAATGGATTTTATAATTAGGCAGAAAGAAACGTCTAGCCAGGGCTGATGCCAGCTCATGGAACTCACTTTTTGCCCTGGTGTGATCTAACCAACCCACAGAGGACCTGGCTCATGAGGGTGCCTGTTGGGGAGGGGGCTTGCGGTGTGAGGGTGACTTACTAGAAAATATGACGGCCCAGCTAGGCTAGAGCGAAGCCCATAGGTTTGGGCTGTGTGTGTGCGTGCATGTGTGTTTGTGTATGCATGTGTGTGCACATGCTTGTGGGCGCATGGTGTGTACATGCGTGTACGTGTGCGCACATGCATGTGTGTGCGTGTGCATGCGTGTGTATATGCATGTGTGTATTGCGTGTCTGTGTGTGGAGATGAGGGGAGCTCGGAGGAGGCGTTGCTCCCAGCCGCGAGGGAAGGAGTCAGGAAGCCTTAGGACGAAGGTGACTTTTGGCTGGGTGTGTAACTGGGTGCAGCGACATGGCTTCGGCTCCAGTGATTCCGGGACCTCGCCCTCCTGGAAACCTGTCCCCGAAGGCTGTGTCAGGTGGAAGCTACCATTGCCAGAAAACGTAGGCTGCTCTCTTAAATCTGAACTTCTAATAAAAATCGCTTTGAGTGTATTTCCCAAATATTGCATATTTTAGTATATTTGTGATATATTTATAAAACTAATTTGTTGCTTATATGAAATTTCTACTTAACAGTGTCCTCTTTCCCCCCTAAGCCTGGTGCCCTCTGAATGACCTGAGCCACTGGCGAGGAGGCAGGCCTCTGGTCACCTCTGCCAGCCTCGAGGCCAGCAGCGGCTTCTCAGTGCCCACAGAGGCGCACCGACGGAGGACAGCGTGGGGTCTGTGGGAGCACAGCGCCGCTCAGCCCCCTGCCCTGGCTAAGGAAAGGGGCCCGGAGGAGTCACTTACGGCCTGAAGAAGCGTGAGTCGGGCCCTGGCCAGTGCGGCTCGGTTGGCTGGAGCACTGTCCTATGCACTGAAAGGTTGGGTTCGAGCCCCTTTCAGGGCACACGCTTAGGTTGCCAGGTCCGGCACCCCTCGGGGTGCCTGGGGAGGCGGCTGATAGAGGTGTCTCCCTCGAACTGATGTTTCTCTCTCTCCCTTCCTCCCTCTCTGAAAATCAATAAAAACATAAAGAGACTCTTACTGTAAAAAAATGTTATACTCTGGGAAAAGTTATTTCAGGTCCTGAAAAGGCAACATGTGGGCACGAGGGCACCTGATACGGCAGGAGGGGTGACGGGGCAGGTTCACACCTACCTCCACCCCAGATTACCCAGGGTGCTCCAGGGCTGCTGCCGCCTGGCCAAAGACTTTCTGCACATTCACATCAGGGAAAACATTCCCTTTCTTCCAGACCAATGCAGCCCGCTCCCGGGTACACAGCCTGGCAAGTGGGCTTCAGCCCGTTCACCCTCAGCTAAGCGCCCCAGTACAGTGCACACCATGCGCGACGGTGTACGGTGACCCTGATTTTAAGTCCAGAAGGATGGGTCCTTGTTTCTCTTGCTCACTGCTGTACCCCATGAACCCACAGCGGTGCCCAGTAAATCTCCAATAAATTGGTATTGAGTCGCGGAGCGTGAGTAGATAAATGGATGAGGGGGTGAATCATAGATGATGGATGGGGGATGGATGGATGGATGGGTGGGTGGGTGGGTCGATAGAAAGATAAATGAATGGATGAATAGATGGGTAGATGTATGGATGGATAGACGGGTAGATGGATGGATGCACAGATGGATGAAGAGATGGGTGGATGGGTGGGTGGATGGATGGATGGATGGATGGATGGATGGGTGGATGGAAGGAAGGATGGATGGATGGAAGGGTGGAAGGGTGGATGGATGGATGGCTGGAAGGGTGGATGGCTGGAAGGGTGGATGGATGGGTGGAAGGGTGGATGGAAGGGTGGATGGATGGAAGGGTGGATGGATGGGTGGAAGGGTGGAAGGAAGGGTGGATGGATGGAAGGGTGGATGGATGGGTGGAAGGGTGGATGGATGGGTGGAAGGGTGGATGGAAGGGTGGATGGCTGGAAGGGTGGATGGATGGGTGGAAGGGTGGATGGATGGGTGGAAGGGTGGATGGAAGGGTGGATGGATGGAAGGGTGGATGGATGGATGGAAAGGTGGATGGATGGAAGGGTGGATGGATGGAAGGGTGGAAGGGTGGATGGAAGGGTGGAAAGGTGGATGGATGGCTGGAAGGGTGGATGGATGGAAGGGTGGATGGATGGAATGGTGGATGGAAGGGTGGATGGATGGAATGGTGGATGGATGGAAGGGTGGATGGAATGGTGGATGGATGGAAGGGTGGACGGATGGATGGAAGGGTGGATGGAAGGAAGGGTGGATGGAAGGGTGGATGGATGGAAGGGTGGATGGATGGACAGATGAAGGAATGGGAGGGTAGATGGATGAGTAGGTGTGTGGGCAGGTGTATGCAAGGAAGAACGGATGGATGAATGGAAGAGTAGGATAGCAGGCCCCAGCCCTGTACTCTCGGGCTCACGCCTGGGCATTGAGAGCAGCTGGCACTAGAAATCAATGAAAGGATGTGGAGTTGGAGGGACTCCCAGTTTTTATGTGTTCCTGAGGGTCACTCCTGGCAAACTGTGGGATGCCTGTGCTCCTGTGGTCCTCAAATGCGCTCCCTCTGCGAGGCTGGCCTCGAAGTTACCCTTACGTTGGGCCCGTGTGTCCCTAGTGCGATGTGACTCCCCACATTCCTGGGAGTGAGGGCATGCTGCCTCTCTGGTGGGGTGGCCCGGTCCCTGCTGCCATGACATGCTCAGCTGGGTCCGCAGCAGCGGTGGCTCCCAGAGTCCGGGCCGCAGGCCTCCGAGGGACAGCACAGAGAGTCCTGGACTTCTGCAGCCCCACGGAGACGCTGTCCACCGCCTCTTTCCTTCAGTCCTTTCTGCCCTTCCTGTCACACTCGTTGGGTTATTTAGGCTGTCTTAGAAGTCTCCTTGCACTTTTTTTGTGAGCAGAGGCAGAGTATCAATAAATATATTTCAATTTCTCAATTGGAACCTGAAAAAACCCACTTTTACAGCAGTTGGCCCAGCCTGGGGTCCCCGATGTTTGTTCGTTCATTCAACAAACCTGCCTGGAATGCCAGGTCCCCTCAGAACGCAGCCGGCCCCGTGTCTCCAGGCCCGGCTGGCCCTGCCACCCTGAGCTCCTGGTGGGGAGCTTCCCTGGCCCCCCCTCAGGCCTGAGGCGCCTTCACGCTCGAGCCCCAGGAAACCAGCCTGGCTTCCTCTTCTGTCCTGTCTGGCTGATCTCACTGTTCTGTGGGAAGGGGCCCTGTGGTCAGATGCAAGGAGCACCTGCCCAGCTTGAAGGCTCCGCCCTCCCCCTCTCCTTCCTCCCCTGCCCTCCCCATGCTTTTCCTCGGCCTCCCTTCCCCTCACCCCTCCTAGAGTTCCAGCTAGCTCTTTATTTCCAGGTGCCTACTGTGGGGCAGGCCCTGATCGGGGCTGAACTTGCACGATCTGCCCAGTCCTAGCAGCTGCCCGAGGGCGGGTGGACTGGCACAGGGTGAAGCACAGGGCAGATGGGCAGTCGCTGCAGGGATGTGAGGGCAATGATACCGCTTCCTGTCCCCCAGCATAAGGGGCCCTGATGGAGAGCTGAGGTGGGGCTGCAGGTCCGGAACACGCCTGCCAGCCCCTCCTCCACAGGCTCCCAGCAGGGACCGGGAGCAGAGTGGCTCTGGCTCTTGGGAGAGTCAGTGGGGGCTCAGGTGGGCTGCAGAAAGCACCCCTCCCCCGCCTGGCAGGCCCCAGGCCAGGACACCCAGTACAGGCCGAGTCCTGTCCTTAAGGAGATGGACATGGGCCAGGGCCTGCCCCCCACAGGCTAAGGACAGGGCAGCAGGAGGCTAGGCGCTCGGAGCCCCAGAAGTGCAGAAGGAGGCCGTCACCCCGCTGGGGGAGCGCCCATGCACTGTCCCCACGCCCCTCGCCTCCCTCCCAGGTGCGCCACCTTGCCTTCCCCCCACAGCCTCCATGACACAGTCCTGCAGTCCTGCTCGGTCCTGTCTTGGTGATCTCATGGTTGGCAACCGAAGTCCACGCCCCTGGCCACCGCCACACAGCTGGGCCTCCAGCCCAGCCCTCTGAGCTCTGGACAGCGGCCCGCGGCCCTCAGGCACCTGCAGCCCGCAGCCCACGGCTCCTGCCAACAGTGTACATGAAGCTAACCGCGTCGCCTTCCCGGCATCACCTTCCCGCGTGCCACGTGAATGCAGAACAGAGCGGGCGCAGAGTGGGTGCAGAGCAGAGCCCAGAGTGGGCGCAGAGCAGAGCCCAGAGTGGGTGCAGAGCGGGCGCAGAGCAGAGCCCAGAGTGGGCGCAGAGCAGAGCCCAGAGTGGGTGCAGAGCAGAGCCCAGAGTGGGTGCAGAGCGGGCGCAGAGCAGAGCCCAGAGCAGAGCCCAGAGTGGGCGCAGAGCAGAGCCCAGAGTGGGCGCAGAGCAGAGCCCAGAGTGGGTGCAGAGCGGGCGCAGAGCAGAGCCCAGAGCAGAGCCCAGAGTGGGCGCAGAGCAGAGCCCAGAGTGGGTGCAGAGCGGGCGCAGAGCAGAGCCCAGAGCAAAGCCCAGAGTGGGCGCAGAGCAGAGCCCAGAGCAGAGCACAGAGTGGGCGCAGAGCGGGCACAGAGCAGAGCCCAGAGCAGGGCGCAGAGCAGAGCCCAGAGCAGGGCACAGAGCGGGCACAGAGCAGAGCCCAGAGTAGGCGCAGAGCAGAGCCCAGAGCAGGGCGCAGAGCAGAGCCCAGAGCAGGGCGCAGAGCGGGCGCAGAGCAGAGCCCAGAGCGGGCGCAGAGCGGGCGCAGAGCAGAGCCCAGAACGGGCGCAGAGCAGAGCCCAGAGCAGGGCGCAGAGCGGGCACAGAGCAGAGCCCAGAGTGGGCGCAGAGCGGGCGCAGATTACCCCCTGCTCCTGCTTCTCCGCCTTGTCCAAAGGGTCACCCAGCTCACACCAGGCACGGCCACTGGCTCTGAGGACCAGGGCGGCAGCCTCAGTCTGCAGGTCACCTGGCTCTAACCTCTCTGCTCCGCAGCCCAGGCGCCCCCACACGCAGACCAGTGAGTGACCGGAGGACCCCAGAGACCCCTCACCCACCCGCAGGGGATAAGCTCGTCTCTGCACTGGGCATTTCCTGGGACAGGAACGGCCTGCTCGTTTCCGAGACCCCGGCCCGCACAAGACCGACGTCGGCTTCCACTCTGCCAATGTGGCACGCAGGGAACCGCCTGGGCCCAGGCTGAGTGCCACTCGCGACGGGGAGATGCACACAGACGGACCGCAGGCCCCGATGGGGCGGTGGTCCAAGAGATGATAAACCCACGCCTCTAGGGGGCAGGCCCTCATCAGCCATGTGGTCCTCGTGATGGGTGACAGTACCGCCCACCTGTGTTTGGGGAGGAGACACGCAGCGGGGGCGGCAAGGGGTGAGCTCCACTCCCAGAGCCCCGTCTCCGACTCCCCACTGGACCCAGCTGACTGTGTTTTCTGACGCAGGTGACATTCAGCAACGTCAGGGTGGTGAGATTCCCACAAAGTCCCCGGCACTGAACTTGACTTAGCACGGACTGCAGGAGTCAGTCTGGGGCCCGAGGAGGCAGTCTGGGGGAGGACATTATGGTCAATCATCAGCCTCGTGACTGGAGGACAGGCCTGTGGATAGTTATGGTCGAACCTCACTGGGGCTGCTGGCCTTGGGCACCACCGCCAGGTAACGAAGATGTCGGGGTCATTAGCCAGAAATAGGTGCAAAGCGACAGGGCAGTGACTGGAGGACCCCAGAGCAACCACGCTCAGACTCCGAGGGACCCATCCAAACAGGCCGGGGGCACTGGTCAGTGATGCTCAAGAGGCACCGTCACCAAGGGGGTGACCAGCAGAGCCCAGCTCGGCCCCTTCCCCCTCCCAAAGCCTGCCCTGAGCTGATGCGGGGGGCATGAACATCCTGCCCAGTCCTCGGGAGCCCATGTCCATCCGCATGGCTGCTCCGGCCCCGACACTTCCTTTCTGGTCACTTACAGGCCAGGACCTGGGCCGAGGACACCCGGCAGGACATGGTCCCTGCCCTCTGGCGGCTCAGGGTGGGGGCGGAGAGCCCTTTTAGGACACCCCAGGGAAGGCGGGGAGAGAAGCCACAGGAAGTGGGGAGGGTCTGAAGAGGAGCATCTAAGTCTGAAGGGCGTATCAGGGAGGCCTTCTGGAGGTGGTGACAGCCGAGCGGAATGCTGAAGGCCTCACGAGGGGGAGCAGGAGAGACGGCGGAGCGGGTGGGACTGGTGACCTGGTGGTGCACATGAGCCCACATGCAGGGCCGGAGGGTGGAGGGACCCTGTTCCCAGGTGCTCAGCTCCCAGGCAACCAGCACCCTTCACAAGCGTATCGATGCGGGGCCCACACGAGGCCGCCACCTTTTATTTTCTCTGGGAGGTTATTAAAAGAAAACCACTATCCTACCAATTCATAGGAAAAAGGACATTTTAGTGCCCCTAAGCAGGACGGACCCGCCCTCGAGGGACAGATTCCCCGGGAGAGGCCAGCTCCTGCCCAGGGGCCCGGTTTGGGAGCAGGGAGCAGGGCACAGGTGCGTGAGGTGGCCTGGAAGGGCCCAGAGAGAAGGGGCAGGGCAGAGGGCTTGGGGCGGGGTGGGGCGGGGTCAGATCTGGTCCTGGAGGGGCTGCTGGCCAAGGGTGTGAGGGCCCTGTGGTCCCAGACCGACCCCTAATCAACAGAGTGAGCATGGATCTGTGTTGCCCTCAGGACGATCTGCCCCCAAATCCTGGTGACGGGTGGCCCAGAGGAGAGCCCATGACACTGCTGGACTCTCAGCTCCACCCGTGACTGGATGTGGCTGCCTTGGGAAAATGTCACTTCCTCCGAGCCCCAATTCCGCCCAAGAGATGGAGAAACGAACCCTTGAACCAAAGGGCTGTCAGGATGAGGAGACCGTCTCCCTGACCCAGGCGTCCAGGAAGCGCTCGAACCAAAGCAGGACGAGGCGCGATCTGCGGAGGGCTCCCTGGGGGAAGAGGGACAGGCCACAGAACAGGAATGCTCCGGGGTGACCCCGCCACCTCACCGTGAGGACCCCGCCTCCAGCTCAGAGCACCCCTCCCAAACACCTGCAGGGAGGACCTGCCGCGAGCCCAGTGCTTAATGTCGACCGGGCTTCTTTCCATTCCTGAAGGCAAGGAGACACGTGATCACGCCAGACACAGACCGGAAGGAGACACGTGATCACGCCAGACACAGACCGGAAGGAGACACGTGATCACGCCAGACACAGACCAGTGCTGAGGGCGCAACCTGCGGCTTGGCGTGTGAAGTGTGGCCCTGCTGTGCGGTCGATTAAAATACCAGAGTCAGAGAAGAAGCCACCACCCAGGTTCTCACGGACACGGCGGAAGCACACCATGTGCAGCAGGAGAGGCCACGACCCAGGCTCTCACGGACACAGCGGAGGCACACCGTGTGCAGTGGAAGAGGCCACGACCCAGGCTCTCACGGACACGGCGGAGGCACACCGTGTGCAGTGGAAGAGGCCACGACCCAGGCTCTCACGGACACAGCGGAGGCACACTGTGTGCAGTGGGAGAGGCCACGACCCAGGCTCTCACGGACACGGCGGAGGCACACTGTGTGCAGTGGGAGAGGCCACGACCCAGGCTCTCACGGACACGGCAGAAGCAGAAGGGCCCAGCACTGAGAAGCCGAAGCCCGGGGCATCAGCATCCCGTCTGCCGTTGGCAGTCCACCTGGCTCCTCCCACGGCTCCCACAGCCGGCCCACCACGCGCAGCAGGGCCTTTCTGGCCCCTCTCCAGCCCCGCATCTCCCGAATGCCCAGGATGGGCCAGCGCCTGACACAGGATCACTACTCACTGAGGACAGCTAGTCGGTCCCGGGGGGGCGGGCAATGCACAGGCTGGCGCGGACCCACTGTCTCCTGGACTGGCTGCCAGGGGCGCCCGAGAAGCCCCTTCCTCACAGACCCACAGACTCTATGCAGAGGACAGTGCCCGCACCCAGGGCAACCTGAGCTGAGAACCCCTGCAGGTCTTCCTCTGGACCCCACGGACCCTGAAGGACTGGGAGTCAGGACAGCAGAAGGCCTCCTCTGAGATGACAGTGTTCAACTTTCCCGGAAACTCCAACAGTTAAGTTTGGGCGGGTCCTTCCTGCTCCAGGAATAGCCCCTCCCCCATGGTGACAGCCCCTCCCCCACGGTGACAGCCCTCCCCCAGGGTGACAGCCCCTCCCCCTATTTCAAACCTCCCTCCCCGAGTCTACACTGTTTTGAGTGGCAGAGGACACCCCGGGCACAGCGCAGGCCTGTCTCACCTCCTGACTGTCAGAGGTCCTCAGGGTCTCCTGCGGGATTTTCCAAATTCAGAATTGCGCCCCTAACTCTTCTAAACTCTCCAGGGTGTCCTGTGAGCCCCAACCACCAGAACGTGTCGGCTTTCTGGTCTCATCCCTGAGCGGGCGGGTCCCCACGTGGGTCCCCACCACAGCCTGCAGCACCTGGACTGGCCTCTCGGGCTGCAGAACCGCCTGCTCGGCTGCCCAGGGTAGTGCCCGGAGCCAGGTGGACGAGGGAGGCCAGTGGCCATGGAACTCCCTCCAAGACCAGGCCAGCTGTTCTGCGAAGGGACACTCCACGGGGCCTCCTTCAGCCTCTCCTCCAGCCAGAGCGCGGAGGAGGCAGGGAGGCCGTGGAGACAGGCCCCCGGCAGCACGTGCCAAGCCCGGGCGAGGCCAGCCCTGGGCCCTGCCAGCCAGTGATGCCGTTTCCTGGAACTCGGGGCCAGTGGGCGATGGCTAAGGCCCGGCCCAGCGCCAGACACTTCCCCGCCCAGCCAGCCGAGACGTGCCGAGGCCGCCGTCTCGCCCCACTTCCAAGAGAATGCTCTTCCCCCGAGAAATTCCTTTCAGAATTACGTTTGAGAAAGTAGCCAGCCTGTCCGAGGGGATGCCCTGGACTTCGGCACAGAAGGCGAGAAAATATGAGGGAGCAGGTTCTTCCAGCCCAGCACGCCGCACAGCGGGGTATCGTTCTGAGCCTGCTAGCTGAACGGCGCTTCCCGAGCCTTGGCACCGGAGGGCGCTGTGCAGACAGACTCCGGCGCTCAGAGTCCCTATAAAAGCCGTGTGAGTAGACTCGCATCCCTGCTCACAGAGAGGAGGTGTCACCCGGGCCACCCCGCCAACCACGCTGCTGTTCGCATCTCGGGCCGGCCGCGTGTCCTCCCCGAGCAGGAAGGGGCCGGCCCATCCGTGCCCGTCGGGGCGAGGCCCACACCGACCGCCCTGAAGCGTCTCTGTGCCTAACGCACTGTGGAGCTGCTTTGTGTCTGCTGAGCAAAGGATGCAGCGTGCTCCCGAGGCCAATCCGCCAGGAGGAACCGCCTCACACCGATGAAACCTCACCTGCGATCACGGCCGTCCTGGGAAACCACGCTGTCTGCCGCAGTGACAGCTGCTGGGGAGACCAGAGGGGCCACGGGCCTCCCCAGGTCCCCACTGGACCAGGGGAACGCACACCCAGACTGTGAGCCCTTCGAGGGCTGGGACCGGTTGGCTGGTCCCTCGTGGAGCATCCGGATGGGCACCTGGTACCTGGAGGGCATGCAGGCTGGAGCCAACAGCCCACGCCCACCGTGCAGGACAGGGGAGATGAGGTCCCAGAACCCTGGCCGTGCATCTGGACCGAACCCTCAGCAAGTGCCTGGCCCCACCGTGGACTGGGTGGGTCTCTGTCCCTCCTTCCTGTCACACAGCTCCTACAGACAGGAATGGCGAGGTCCCCTCCATGGCTCGGTTGGAGGCTGGCTGGAGGAGAGGATGGAGGCTGGTTACCAAAAAGACTGAGGTGTGATTGGACGAGCCCCTGAGACCTCTGACAAGGGGAGGGGGGCTGGACCTCAAGTTCAGTCACCAAAGGCCACGGGTTTCATCGAGAGCCTACATAGTGAAACCCCACAGCCCCCAAATGGGGCTCCAGAGCTTGGTGGTGACAGGTGGAGGTGCTGGGAGGGTGGCACCCGGAGAGGGCGTGGAGGCTATGCACCCCTGCTCTCCACCCGCCGTCCCTGCCCTGACCACAAACCAGGGCGAAAGGGCTCTGTGCTGTTCTGTGAGCTGTTCCAGCCAACCACCAAACCTGGGGCAGGAGCTGGGAGCCCCAAGGTCACAGCCCATCTGTCAGAAGCGCAGGGGCACCCCCTAACCTGTGGGTCTGACGCTGACTCGGGGCAGGCAGGGCCAGAGCTGACGACGTGCAGGACGCCCGCCGGGGTGGGAGCGGAGAGGACACCCGGCGTTCAACCAGGTGCCGCCTCCTCCAGTCCCCACACCCTTGTGACGCTGCTGCTGACGCTGCCCTGATTTCGCAGAAGAGGACAGCGAGGCACAAGGATGCTGACCCCTCGCCCCGTGATAAGTGGCCAATGGGTACACGTCCCACCCCAGGGCGCACACCGCAGACAAGGAGAAGCCTGTGTCAACCCACAGGCAGAGCCTGGATGGAGGACAAACAGTCCCCCGACAAAGTCAGGGGCCTCCTGTGTGTCCCTGGGGGCCAGCCCTGAGCTCCTGGGTCCGTCTCACTGTGATGTTGTCTCCATGCTCCCCCTCTGCAGCCTTGGGGCCTGGAACAGAGCCAGGGCTGGGTACATGCTGAGGCAGGAGGGGGAGGGGAGGGAGAAGTGGGGGGAGGGGAGCCTCCTGAAGCCACAGGGCCTTTGAATCAGACCCAGGATGCGTCCCAGGCAGGTCCACTTCCCGAAGGTGGGAGGTGAGTCACATCCCACCTCTGACCTCTGACCTCTGACCCATCCTGCAGCCCCTCCTGGAAGCCGGCAGGGCAGAGCCACGCGGGCTGGAGGGAGGGCGGGCCTCCACGGTCTGTGATTCTGAAGATGCCTCCGTGTTTCCGCCCCTCGAGGCCACACACAGACACTGAGGCAGGTGATGACTGTCCACGGTGGACTCGACAACCACCAAGCTAGACAGCCACCCTCTTTACAGACTGGGAAACTGAGGCTCGGAGGTGGAAGAACTCCCCAAGGCACCAGCTGGTGGCGTCAGCCCCTGGCTGTGGACCCACCGTCTCTGCCCTTCACACCCTTCCCGGTGACGGGGACACTGTGAAGGCAGGCGCTGTCCTCGTTCTGTCACCAGATCCTACCCAGGTCCCGCAGACAAGCACGCTCAAGAGATGCTGAACAGCCTCGGCCGGTTTGGCTCAGCGGTTAGAGTGTTGGCCTGGGGACCAAAGAGTTGCGGGTTCGATTCCAGTCAAGGGCACGTACCTCGGTTGCGGTTTGTCCCCGGCCCTGGTCGGGGTCGTGCGGGAGGCAACCAGTCGATGTGTCTCTCTCACGTCGATGTTTCTCTCTCTCCCTCCCACTCTAGCTGAAGATAAATGGTAAAATACCCGCAGGTGAGGATTTTCAAAAAAAGAGAGAGATGCTGCATAAATAAATTTTGAATAAATATACAAAACTGCCTCCAAGCGGAGAACGCCAGGACGGAGTGCGGCAGGTGCCGTGGTCCCCCTCCCCGTAACAAGAGCACTTCAGTTTCCGAGCGGCGAGTGTCCGAGGGGCCCCTTCCGGGCAGAGACATCGCGGGAGACAGTGTGTCACAGCAGTGACAGCGTATCCATGGGAAGCTGGCGGTTTGGGTAACAGTCACACTGCTCAGCAGCAGCGCCCCTGCGCTCCCTGGCAGAGGGCAGCCCTGCCCAGGACTGCCCGCACCTGCTCTGGCTCCGGTCCGCCTGGGGCCGCCCCACCTCCCAGGCACCCAGGGTTTGGCCAGGTGTCTGCAGGGCTCGGAGCAGCAGCGGCGCCGCCTGGAATGGGTCCGGTCTTCAGAGGGCTGCTGACACCAGGCCAGGTGCAGAGAGGGCAGCGCCTACATGGAGGGCGAGGGGCTGGGACCGGGAAGGAGGGCCTGGAAGGGGACCGGGACACCTGGGCTCTCCTGTGCCGCCCACGGGGCGTCTGTGTACTCCGACATCACACATGTCCCTGCCTCTCGGCGACAGGCACCTGTACAGACGGCGTGTTTCCACCATGGCAGCTGCGGAGACAGCTCCCATTCCTCTGCTGCTCGCCCACTGAGGGGCCGTCTGCGTCCCCGCCCCCGACTCTGGGCTGGTCTGTGACTTCCTTGGCCGAAGGAACGGAGCAGGTGATGCTCCAGGATGTCGGCGGCTCAGTCAGGAGAAGCCTTGAATGTCCATCTGGGCCTCATGCTAAGAAATGCTCCTTCTTTGAACCCAGCCGCTACGACCCCAAGTTACGGCAGAGGCCACACAGAGGCGTAGGGGTGCTCCAGGCGAGCCCCAGCCGAGCCCTCGGCCAGCTGGGAGCCTCAACCGAGTGGCCAACCTGGACGTCCAGCCCAGGCGAGCCTTCAGAGGACGGCAGCCCAGCCAACACCCAACTGCAACCGTGTGGGAGACCCACACGCCAGCCTCCCACTGCGCCCACTCAACCCCCAGAGCCACGGGAGATGATGACACACTGGGGTTCGAGCTGGTAAGTCTTGGGGTGCTCTGCTACACAGCAGTGCATCACCAGAGCAGCCCCTCGTGGGCATTTGCTTTCAAGTGGGGAAATGACTACTATTTATACAGCCAGCAGGAGCCAGACACTCTGCTCAGTGGTTTGTCATTCATTCATTCATTCAACAACGCCTCCCAGCTTTATGAAATAGGGGCTGTATAGAAAGGATAGGCTAGGTTTGGCTGCAACCTGACACACCAACGGCGTACATCTGTCGTTCATGCCATCTGTCTACGATGGCTGATGAGGGCTCTGCTCCATGTAGGCACTCAGGGACCCAGGCTAAGGGAGGTCTGCCCTTAGGGACCCCGGCCTTCTCAGCTGGTGAGATGGGGAGGGGGCGTGAAGACTTGCATGTGGCGGCTTTCCATGGTCCCAGCCCGAAGCGCCCTCATCACGCCCGCCGCCGCAGGGCCTCGCCGGCTGGAAGGGGTGGGGAGGGCAGTCCCCGCTGGCCAGGAGGGCTGCGAGGGCGCCCGAAGGCCTCTCCCCAGCCGGGGGAGCCCGTGCACTGCCGTGCCCCAGGGTTAGGAAGTCAGAACTGCCCTGCTTGGTCCCAGTAGCCAGCACATGCCAGTGCAGCCTGCACTTAGAAAGTAACAACCATCATGAAGACAGCAACGGCGGGATGAGAGCGGCCGGCCGGCGGAGCCCTGGAGAAAATGGGAGGGCTCTGCTGGGAGGTCTGCACCAGAAGCCGGGCCCTCTAAACACACAGGGAGACGCCCGGGGCTGCACGCCGGCCGTGCCAGTTTAAGGGGCTCTGCCCTCACCCCTGGCCTGCTGGGTCTCTGAGGGAGGAAGAGGAGGAGCAGGTGGGGGCCAGTACAGCGGGGAGGGGGGCGGGGCTGCACAGAGGGTGACGGGGGCTCTGGGGCTTCGGTTCCCCCAAGGAGTGTGGGCCCAGGGTCAGCCATGTCTGCAAACCCGTTTATTGATTGAAATCTGCCAGCAAGCTGCGAGGAAGGTATTTCTGTGTTTTAAAGACAAGAAAGCTAACTCGTATAAACAGTGGTGCCTTATTTTCTATTGCTTCCCTGCTCGATCCCCACGCTCTGGGGACTTGAAACAAGACACATCTGTTATCTCGGTTCTGGAGGTCGGAAGCCCAAGGCGGGTCTCGATGGGCCGGTTCCTCCCGGAGGCCCCGGTGGAGACTGGGCTTCTCGCCTTTTCCAGCTCCTGGAGGCGCCCACGTTCCCCACCCGCCGGGCTCACAGCCCCGCCCCCTCTCCACAGCCAGCAGTGCCTCTGCCATGCTGGAAGTCACAGCCCCCCAGCTCCCCCCAGCCCAGGCCCACACAGGGTCTCTGCTGCTGGGACCCGTGCGATGGGACCTGGCCTCTGGGGTCGTCTGGGGCCATCCTCTGCCATGTCAGATGACACAGGCACAGGTCCAGGGAAGAGGATGTGCCCATCACTGCCTTCCACAGTGGGCTCTCCAAACATGCTGGCCTGGTTCCCCGCTCAGACACTGCTGGATGGGAGAGGGGGAGGGGTCCGGCCCACCCCGACCAACCTCTCAGGCAGGCAGAGAAACCGAGGCTTAGAGCTCATTAAAACCCACTCAACTCACTTCCACAAATATTTGCCGTGAGCCACGGTGCTGGGGGCGCAGTTCGGTGACCACCATCCCTGCGCCTGGCACCTGGTGGCCGCTCAATGGTCTCTATGAATTTGGGGCATGAAGGGAGGTCTCAGTAGAGGGACCACGGGAGGGGGCAATGCTGAGCCCAGCCCTATTTCTTATCAGCGGTGTGACCTTGCCAGGCTCTCTCTGGGCCTCAGTTTCCACATCTCAAGAATGGGTACACTTATCCACCTCCCTCCTCAACACGTTTTGCACGGATCAAAAGTGGCAGAGCATGTGGAAATGATTCCCGACGTCCGCAGCGTCCCAGCCCACCTCCCGGAGGAGCAGTTCGTTCCTGGACTCTGGGCCAGGGCTCTTCCCCATCCTGGAGCAATTTCTTTTCCGTGTTTTCCGAGTCCCTGGGAGAGGACCTAATGATCACAGCTCCCTTGCCAGCCTTTTCACAAGCCCTTTCCTTCCTAACGTTAGCAAATGGCAAGGAATCCAACTGGCAAGATTAAGGCTGCTGGGAATATGCATCTTTCCGTAATCAAACATCACACCCCTTCCAGGAGAAGGGATCCAGCATAATTTTCCGCCACATATTTAAATTCAAATTAGCGATTATTTAGAGTTGGGACAAATCGCTGGAGAAGGTCATGTTTTTGGCTTCACGTTTTTTTCTTAATAAGGGAGGCCGACTGCCCCGCAGGGTCCACGGTGAAGAGCTGCACCCTGAGCCGGCGTACACAGCATCCCGCTGGCCGCCGTCTGTGCAACCCCCCCCTCCCCGGCCCTTTGCCTCCTGGGCCCCTTGCTCCTCCAGCGCCTCACCACTGCCTCCTCCCTGCCCTTTCCCGCACGCACAGACCCACAGAGATCCAACCCCTCTGCCATTTCCCAGCTGTGTGACCTTAGCCATGTTCCTTAACCTCTCTGAGCCTCAGTTTCCTCATCTCGAGGATGCTAACAGTTCCTACCGCACGGGGCAAGGTGCCGAGGAGGGTGCTGAGGGCAGCTCTTGTTCCCATCATCGCCGCCATTGTTGTGACTAACACCACCAGCCGCCAATGCCACGTCTTCCGTGCCCTGTCTCTCTCGCCCTCTCCACCCTCACTGTCAATGTCAAATGTCACCTCCTCCTGGCCTCTCAGACGGAATTTTTAGGCTCCTGCCAGGAGGAGCCCAGACTCTTAGACGCAGCATTCAGGACACTCACAATCTCACCCTGCCCTGCCACAGCCTCACAGGGAAGCTAAGCATCCCCCGAACATCCTACACTCTCTCAGTCCTCAGTGCCTTTGCACATGCTGTTCCCTGGGCCCACAGTGCTTATCCACGTTGCTCTGAATTGCCAGCAACCCCTAGAGAACCACTCCATTTCCCTGTTCTCTGTGAAGTGTCCCACTCTGGGCTGAGTTAGCAGCCAGCTCCTCCGTGCTCAGAGAAAAGGAACAGAACAGAACAGAAGCAAATATGCAAAGCAACACAGAAGTCTTGCCTAGACTTCTGATTGTCTACCACACTGTATTGTGAATGGATGGATGGAATGAATGGATGTTGATGGATGGATGATGGATGGTGCATGGATGGATGGATGGTTGGTTGATGGTACATGGATGGATGATGGATAGATAGATGGGTGGATGATAAGTGGGTTGATGGATGGATGATGGATGGATGGATGGATAGAAGGATGATGGATGGATGGATGGATAGAAGGATGATGGATGGATGGATGGATGGATGGATGGATGGATGGATAGATAGAAGGATGATGGATGGATGGATGGATAGAAGGATGATGGATGGATGGATGGATGGATGGATGGATGGATAGATAGAAGGATGATGGATGGATGGATGGATAGAAGGATGATGGATGGATGGATGGATGGATGGATGGATGGATGGATAGATAGAAGGATGATGGATGGATGGATGGATAGAAGGATGATGGATGGATGGATGGATGGATGGATGGATGATGGATGGATGGACGGACGGATGGATGGATGGATGGGTGGATAGATAGAAGGATGATGGATGGATGGATGGATGGATGGATGATGGATGGATGGATGGATAGATAGATGGATGGATGGATGGATGGATAGATAGATGGATGATGGATGGATGGATGGATGGATGGATGGATAGATAGATGGATGATGGATAGGTGGAAGAGTGTATAGATGGATGGATGGATGGACATGTTTCAGTCTTTTCTACCAGCTCCCCCCCTGCAGGGCAGAAGCCCCAACTAGTTTCTCCCTGAAGGCATGTCTGACCCTAACTGTCCAAAATGGAAAACAAATCGCTCACAGGGACTTTTTTACCCCAATCACTGTCATGAGTCTGTGGACAAGGGAAGCCTATGCAAGTCCCCTGACATGCAGTCACAGGGGGTCTTCAACCACAAACAAACTCGATGCTCAGATTCCAAACTAGGTTTCCAGCTGTGGCTTCCTTAGCACCAAATCGACCTTGGATGTTCTGGAAAGCTGGTTCCAGGTCCTCCTCAAACATGCAGGGGCCCCAGCGGACCCCGGGGCCTGCTCCCCAAGCCCAGTGACCCCAGCAGACATTAGAGACTTCCATGTTCGAGAGGCCTCTGCTCAGAGTACAAGTTCGAACACAGCCTTTCCTTCTAAAAAAACAAACCAGCAGCCACACGTTCGATCGACCTAAGGAGACAAGGCCAGCTTTGCCCGACACATCTCACAGCCCTGTGCCGGCTGCAGGGTGACACTCGAGAAACAGGACCTCAGTGCGGTTTGGCTTCTGAAGGAAAAGGAAGACTCTGCCGCCCAAGGTGCTGTCCCTAAGCACACGGTCCTTACTCAGAGACAGGCAGTGGCATGTCCTACTTCACTGCCTGTGATCTCCTCTCTCCAGGGACAGGACGGAGGACAGAGGACACTGAAGGCTCTGTCCCAGGGCTCAGACAAATCCCACAGGGCCTCTTTTTACAGGGAGAGAAATCGGTGTTAAAGGCCTGATGAAGTGCATTCTGTTGTCACAGAAGAGCAATCCATCTTCGTAGTTGTTGCCACCGAGATGACAAATTGATTCTTCAGAAAAAAATCCTTGCTCCGTGTCCCTGAGCACAGTCTGCTGTAAGAACACAGCACTCTGGAGAGGGGTGCGGGGTGCTCTGGAGCGGGGTGCGGGGGCGCTCTGGAGTGGGGTGCGGGGGCGCTCTGGAGCGGGGTGCGGGGTGCTCTGGAGCGGAGTGCGGGGGCGCTCTGGAGCGGGGTGCGGGGTGCTCTGGAGCGGGGTGCGGGGTGCTCTGGAGCGGGGTGCGGGGGCACTCTGGAGCGGGGTGCGGGGCGCTCTGGAGCGGGGTGCGGGGGCGCTCTGGAGCGGGGTGCGGGGGTGCTCTGGAGCAGGGTGTGGGTGCTGGAGCGGGGTGCGGGGTGCTCTGGAGCGGGGTGCGGGGTGCTCTGGAGCTGGGTGCGGGGTGCTCTGCTCCAAGGAGCCCCCAGGTGGGGCCAGCTGAACCCAGGCCCCCTGTGGCCCCCACAGCAGGGAAGGGTGGCAGGACAGTCTCCTCAACAACCCAGTTCATATTTTCAAAGTGATGGAAGCTAGGCAAACACGCTGGGGCCCAGCCGGCAGCTGTACCCACCTCCTCCCCATGGTGAGTGCCAGCCGGGGTGGGGGGTGGAGGCGACTGCAGGCAGCCCGGGTCTCTATGGAAACCCCAAGAGCAACCACTGGGGGCCTCATCAACCCATCACCCAGTGACCGAACACCTGCTCAGAGCCGGCACTTGTCAGTGTCACCTCAACCCTGACAGTAATACCCGACAGGTAGAGCACACTCCTAAGAGGGGGCTCTTATCCGGCCTGTCTCACTGTGTCCCGGGACGAGGCTGCCACGTTTGTTTGTGGTCAACATGGGAGATGCCCTCCACCCAAGTCCACAGAGCTGAGAAGGTGGCCGCGGGCTTGGCCCAAACATTATCTGAACCCCCAACCCTCCTCCTCTCCTAATGCAGACCAGCACCGAGACCTAGAACCCCACTGCTGAGAGCTGAAGGATGGTCTGGCTCACCATCTAAGACCAGGCTCATTTCAGTGGTGTTCTCCTAAGTGGTTGTCTGGCCTCTGCTTGCATACCTCTCACAACAGGGAGCTCACTCCCTTATAGGACAGCTCGGCCTATTTGTAAACATCTGTAGCTGCTAAGAGGCTGCTCTTAATTTTCAGCTGGGGTCGGCCTCTCTGTCACTCCCATGCGCCTGCCCTCAATTTATTTATTTTTTTATTTTTTGTCCAGATAGAGTGGGAGGGAGAGAGAGGAAGAGAGAGAGAGAGAGAAACATCGACGTGAAAGGGACACATCGAGTGGCTGCCACCCGCACGACCAACCAGGGCCGGGGACAAACTGCAACCGAAGTACATGCCCTTAGCGGGAACCGAACCGGGTCTCTCTGGACCGCAGCGCCTGCCCTCAATTTAAAACAAAGTGTCCCTTGTGGGAAATGCACAGGCCCAAGAGCCAGCCTGCTGGGGGCAAGTCGGCCTCGGCCACTGACTGAGTGAGTGAGGTTAGGCGAGTAACATAATCCCTGGGCCTCGGATTACTTGCCGTGGGGTGGGGTAGTAACGGCCCCTGCCTCGCAGGGCCGTGCTGAGGCTGAACGAATCCCGTGGCTGTTTAGAGCTGGGCCTCTCGGGGCCCCCATCGCAGAAACCCCGTCAACACACTGAGGTTCCTCCCCTTCCTCCAGGAAAGCCTTCAGATTCGTTTAGGAGTAACAGGTACCTGAGATCTACATCGCCAAAGAAGTGGGAACAGATACTCAGACCAACGCAAGCACACACACGTTCACAGCGGCCCTGCTCGCGATGGCCCGACAGTGGGAGCGACCTTCGGTCCACAGCGGGTGAGCGGACGAGCGCCACGCGGCACATCCGGACAGCGGAGTATTACACAGCCATGAAGAGGATGAGGTCGTCACACATGCTGCCGTGTGTGCACCTCCGAAACGTGATGCTGGGTGGAAGCCACCAGGTGTGAAAGGCCCTGGCAGGGCCAGTCTGCGTGCAGTGTCCCAGCCGGGCAAACGCAGGGACAGAAGGCGGATTGGTGGTGGCTGGCGATGGCTCAGGAAGGAGGGAGGGACCGCTCGACGGGCAGAGTGTGCCTCTGGGGAGAGGAGCGTGGGCACACGGGGAGGTCCTAACGCCACGGAACTGATGCCGTGGGATCCGCCTTCACTGGGAAGACTGAGGAGAGAGTGATACCCAAAAGGTCCGTGCGTTCCGTCCGGTGAAAGAAACCACACTGACCATCGAGGGAAGACGTAGAGGTGAGCAGCGATGGAGGCGGTCCTCCCTAGAGGCGTTCCCCTCGGTCCTTTTCAGAGACAGGAAACTGGCATCTGGCAGCCAGCGTCTTCACCAAGCGCACGCCTGGCATCGGAACCGTCTGAAAACCTCTCCTAAGCCTGTGCATACTTTGCCCGGTTCCGCCTGCTTGTGTCTTCATACCCGCAGGACCGGCAACACCCTTCTCCACAGGAGTGCCCAGTGCCTGCGCCCTGGCCCCCTCCACCCGCGGGGCTGGGAGGGGACCTGTGCTCGGGTCCTCGGCGGGCGGGAGAGACCGGGCACGGCTCGGGAGGGGCAGCACGTGACTGTCCTGGGAGCTGGCAGAGGGGGACAGGAACCAGGGCTAGTTCACAGGAATGCTTGCGAGACGCTCAGAACAGAGCAAACACGGCAGACCGATAAAAGGACCCGGAGAAGAAACGGCCTGAAGGAGCACAGCACAGGGACCCGTCCTCGAAATTGCGTGTCCCTGCGGAGGGAACAGCCGAAGGAACGCGTGATCGCGGGAGACACGGAGCGAAGTTTGCAGACCGAAGCCGCGAGCCCGAGACCAGCCGGGAGAGGACGTGAACACGAGACCACCCCAGTGAGAACAGCGAACGCCAGGAGAGAAAATCGGGCACAACGAGTGAACAACGAGACTGGCCAAAGGCACCCCTACCGTGTGGGTGAAACCAAAGTGAGGTGCTTGAGAGGAAGGGGAGACTCCGTGTGATGCCCTGTGGTGGAGTCAATGCAGGAAACCCCAGGAGGCGGCCAGCAAGTCAGACAGCCCGGACTGTCCCAATCCTGTGGCTGGGATGGGACAGTCCCCACACCGAGGCTCAGACACAGCAGGGAAGGTGTGCCTCAGCCAACGGGGAGCTGGGTCAGAAGCACTGGGGAGCACCTGCCGTGGGCTCTGTCTCAACTAGCAAATGTGATCCCGAAACAGGGAAATACTGCAGTTAATTCCCGAACACAGGATACAGCAGTTCCCCCTTACCCGCGGGTTCGCTCTGAAAATACGAAACGGAAAATTTCAGAAATAAATGACTCATAAGTTTTAAACTGCGTGCTCTTCTGCGTAGCGTGTGAAATCTCACAATGCCCCGTCCATCCTGCCGGGACAAGGATCACCCCTTTGCCCGGCGTCTCCACCCTGGACGCTCCCCACCCCGTAGTCACTCAGCAGCCAACTCAGTTACGAAGTCAGTTGTCAGAGAGAGAGAGAGAGACAACTTTTATTACAGTAGATTGTTACACCTGTTCTATTTATTATTAGTACTATTAATCTCTTCCTGTGTTTAATTTACTATTTTTATTTATTGATCTTAGGGAGAAGAAGGGGAGGCACAGGCCCTGCCCCCACACCAGGGGGCCTGGGGAGGCACAGGCCCTGCCCCCACACCAGGGGGCCTCGGGGAGGCACAGGAACCTTCACGGCCCATTATGTCTATTTTCTGCTCCAGGAAATGTGGTCCAAAGGGGGGAATTACAGTCTTCAGGTTTACATGGTTTTCTCGGACCTTTGCTTCCCTCTCTTCTTTCCGTCCATCCAAGCAATTCTGAGGACCCAGTACATGTCAGATGAGAATGACGTCACTCTTTTCCACCTGCTGTGGGCCCACTGCAACCGAGACACAACTCGGCACTCACAGGACACGCCGCACCCGCCACGTACTCCCTGGATTTTGGCGTCCCCTCCAGCCGGGCGTCAGGGTCTGTACACAGAGCCCAAGCGATCAGGCCGAGGACCTCGATGTTCTCAGTTCGAGCGGGTGATGTCAGCGTCCACCTCACCGTGGGCGCTCACGCAGGCCTGCTGAGAGCCGTGGAGTCATGACACTCTGCACCTGCCCGCACACCTGCCCAGGCTCCCCTTTGCTCCCTGCAGCCCGGCCACTTCAGGCTGCCCTGGGTGGGGAGGGGAGGCACGCACACCATCTCCCGGCACCTCTCGTACCCACCTTGGGCTGGAGTGGCAGAGGAACCACCTCGTCACCCAGAGAAAGCTGAACTTCCCCATTCTGTCACTGCGAGACCCTGGGAGAGTCCCCTAATTCTCCAGACCTCAGTGTCACGTCCTGTAAGATGGACAGTGACAGTAGGGAGTGTCTGCGTCCCCACCAGGACTCGGTGTCTATTTTATACCTGTCTTTCAGCCGGTGCGCCAGGGGAGCACCTTTTTCTTAAATTTACTTTCCGTTTCCAAAGCATGACCGGTGCGGGACACAGGGCCAGGTGCAGGGTCAGGAGACAACGCCCCCACGACTCCCAGCTCTTCCTTCCGCCCGGGCTGCCCAGCGCCACCGGAATGCCCTTCTCTTCCCATTCAACTGCCTGGTACTATTAATGATAAGTTAATTCCACTGGCATTTCTGAATCAGCTGCTCTGGGGTGAACAGGATGTCAGGAGGCGGCATATAGGAAATAAAGAAGATGAGGACACATAACATTCCTGTGTTCCAGTCTGCAGAGCACGTCACAGACTGTCCCAGTGCCAGGCGTCCAGCCCCGGGGCAGGTCTGATGGGCCGTTTCACAGATGGAGAAATGCAGACACCAGGAGTACGGGCCGCACAGAAGACAGCACGGCGGAGGCGGAATCGGGTCTCCTGGCCCCAGAACCCACGTTCTCTGCGCTACACTGAGCCCGGGAAAGAAATCGACCACCGTGAGCTGCAGGGGGGCGAAGACGGGACTGAGGACAAGCCTGAGTTGAGCCCTGCTCTGCGGCTGTGCAGTTGGGTGCCTTGGGCCTGTGAAGTCCCCTGTTTTAACCTGCTGAAGTCCTCTGGAGAGTGGGGAGGGCGTTGGAACACCTGACCCAGAGCAAACCATCCGCGATGTCTGCCCCTCTCCAGGGCACGCTCTCTAACAGCGCCCTCAGAGCAGGAGGAAAGGAAGACGAGGACCCGGGAATTACTCCAAGCTCTAGGCAGCACCTGCGGTGGGGTCTGAGTGATGGGAGCAGCTGTGCTGGGCACGGCAGCTGCTGATCCGGGCACAGCCGTTTGCCAAGGTCCTCAGGAGTGTGAGGCCAGCTGTCTCCACGTCAGCAAATGTACAGCCAGCACCTGGCATATGTCAGGTTCACAGAAGCCAGAGCCCCCGTTCAACAGACGAGCCCAGGGCAGGCGGGGCCCTGACCCAAGGGGAGCCGTCAGCAGGGAAGGCAGTGGTGTAGGACGTGGGTGACCGTGATCAGGAGGCAGTGTGGCACAGTGACAACATAATGTTCTTTCTTACCAGACATCCAGTGACTCAGAGCCACCTTTGCCCTAACTGAGCTGTGTGATCTTGGGCAACGTACTCACCCTCTCTGAGCATCAATTTCAACATCTGTAAAACTGGGAATAATAATGTCTTCCTTTCTAAATTCTTTTGGGTATTAAAGTTAATGTCTGTGAATGCCTTAATGTCATGCTGAGAACATAATATGTCACCAATAAATGGTGGCCAACTGCAAAATGGCTGCATCATCATTTAAATTACAGAACTAAGCCATTAAAATGGTGCTTTCAAAGCATTCTTAATAATGTGGGGAAATATTTTTATGATAAAAATTCTGAGTTTAAAAGTGTCTCAACTATATAATAAAGATTCATAGAAAAAAATGACAAAGGAAATTGATCAGAACTTGACAGGAGGCCATCTCCAGGTGGTAGATTTACAGGTAACACTACTCCGTGTTTGAGTCTTTGACAGTGAGCAAGCATTACTGTTGAGGTGGCCTCCAGGACTCAGACAGTGGGCGGGTTTCGGGCACAGCAGGGTCTGGCTGGAGCTCCCGAGGGCACCAACCAAGTGGCCAGAGTGGCTTAGCTGGGTCAGCACCACGGACAGCGCCCAGGGCCAGCTGCAGCCCTGCCCTTGTCTGTGTGGGGGCTCCTGGCCTCTGGGGATTTGCAAGGTCTCAAATGACCAGGCCCAGCTTTCATTAGGCAGGCTCCCCCATTCTGACAGTGGGGGCTCCTCCACCCCAAATGTACACCAGCCAAGAAGATGACAGATGCCTGGGTACTGCTTTTCCACTGGCTCTGTTAAGGTCTTTGATGGAAAGGGCATTGACTTGGATCTCACTTGGTTTCACATCATCGGCAACACACGCGAGCAGGTGAGGAGAAGCACGCACTGCAGAGTGCCCACTGCCTCACACCCTCCGAAACTGGGTCTTATCATTGTTGTTGCTCTCTTGGCTTCTTGCCAATGTCAGACGTCAAAAGGACATCTAGTTGTTTGCCTTTCATTAGGAGTGAGGCTGAGCATCTTTTCCTGTTTGTTAGAGTTTTTACTAAAGTTTACATTATGAGAAGACAGCATGAGAAGCCTGGTCTGTGTCTCACTCGCCCTGTGGCCTTGGGGGTACTAGAGGCAGCCCCTAAAAGATGAGTCACATCCAAGAGAGCAGCCAGAGGAGGCTGAAGGAACCAAGACCAGTGTCCTATCCTGGTTCCTCCACGTGTTGTGCAGCAGAAGTAAGTCTTCCGGGTCTCAGTCTGCTCAGCTGTACTGTGGGAATGACAATGGCCACTTTCAAACGCTGTGAGTGGGAACCGGAGCCCAGCTGGCCAGCCCCTGCTCTGAGGTCCCTTGGCTCATTCTCAGCTGTTTGCCTTCAGACACACTCCCCTGGGGAAGAACAACCGCTCCCCGAGCACGTGAGCGACATGAAGGACATTATCAGCCGGCTCAGGCTGAGCAGGACACACTAACTGGAAGCAGTTATGATGAATAATCTGGTTGTAATTCACAGGGGCAGACATGAGCCACTGGCAGGGTGCTAGGAAAACTTTCAAAGCACTTCAGGTCAAGAGCCTCTTCACCTGTCTGTCCACCTGCCCTCACCTGCATGTTCATCTGACCTCACCTGCATGCTCACCTGCCCTCACCTGACCTCACCTGCATGCTCACCTGACCTCACCTGCATGCTCACCTGACCTCACCTGACCTCACCTGCATGCTCACCTGACCTCACCTGCATGCTCACCTGACCTCACCTGTCTGTCCACCTGACCTCACCTGCATGCTCACCTGACCTCACCTGTCTGTCCACCTGACCTCACCTGCATGCTCACCTGACTTCACCTGCGTGCCCATCAGAAAGCTGATGCCAGGAGATGTGAGGTGTCCTGTCTTTGAGGCACCCTGTCTTCCTCACACCTGTCATCTGCTCTGGATAAATACCATTTCTTACCTGGACCCCCCCCCCCCACCGCAGCTCTCATCCTTCACTTGAGCCTTTTCACAGCAGCAGTGACATCTCTTAAAGCAGGAGCCCTGCTGTGCCAGGCCTCTGCCCGAGCCCCTCCTCCCTGAGCCCTGACAGGCAGACAGGCTGCCAGAACCACACCTGCCCTCGTGGGGTTTCAACCATCGTGAACTGTCCTATGAATGTCTACAATTGAAATCTCAGAAGAGTGTGGCCACCGGCACATTCCCAGGTGGTGACAATTGAATAGAGCTGCATAGCTCTCCCTAGTGTGGGGCAGGCACATCCTAGTGCCACAGCCCCCACTGCTGCCACCAGCCAGGCCAGCTCCACTTATTTACGTTTCCCGCCTGGCCCTGCAGCCACTTGAGTTTGCAGCCTGTGGCTCTCTATGGCAGTCTCAGCCCCTCCCCCTGCTGTTCCAGGTCCTTCCTCTCTGACAGCAGCTCCATTTCCAGATGGGCTCTCTCTGTCCACCCCTCCACACCCACAACTTACAAATGTGCCCCTCTGTCACTACTTCCCAAATAATCAGGCCTTTGCACATAAGCTCTTCGGGTCTTTTTCCAGCCAACTCCTATTCATCCCTCAACGCCCAGTGCAAGGTCACCTTTGTAGCGAGACACACATCTTTGCAGTGGGATGAATTTGTGAATGCCCCCCTTCTCGGTTACATGGTGCCTGGCACCCAGCCGGCACTCGGGCTGTTCTTATCTGATAGGCCCTTTCCTACTGTTCTCTTTGGTAAAATCCAAGGAGATGCTAATATTAGTTGATGGAATCAACCTGTTTTTTTTAAAAAAAGGTCTTCAAAAAGTGATTACTGGAAGTAAGCTCCTATTTTTAGAGTGAAGTTACTCATTAATAGATCCTCACTGACTTATCAGTATGTGCAGATGACCAGTGCCTCCCGGTGGCACACGGGGCAGGACGCTCGGCGTCTCGTTGCTGCAACGGCTTTCTGGCTGTGCACCTGGGTGGCCAGAGGGAGGGTGCTGCTGGTGTGGAACTCTCTCCGGTTCCGTTAGTCCTGCTTCCCAGGGAGGACACCCTGCGCGGAGCCTGTCCCTGTCCTTCCCGACACACGGCACCCTCACACTGCGGTGCGCCAGCCCTTCGGATCCTGCTCATTCACTGAGCGGTGACCCCCCGGAAGGTGACAGCCTCAACTTCACCCATTCACGAGCCAACGGAGCTTCTCAAAACATGGATTTTTTCATTATGACCCCAGATCGCTCATTTGTCAAATTACTGAACAGACACGGAAACGTGGGCACACACCTTCCTCACCCCACGGCGAACCCTGCACCACGAGCAGCTCGCAGGCCCCAGCTTGGAGCGCGAAGCCAAGGGCGCCGTGCGAACACACGGTCAGTTCTGTGGCCCCGGACAAACACGGAGCCACAGCGGCGGCGTCCGGGCGGCAGCTGCCCGCCGAGCTCCTGAAACGTGGCCGATGGAGGAGAAATGACTATTTAAATTTAACCTAATTTAAACTAAAAAGACAGGTATTTGCTCCAGGTGTTGGAAGACTGAAGTCACCTCGGAGTGACGTTGGCACGGGAACCCTTTTCAACTGCAAATCTTATGAACGGTGAGGACGGACCAAGTGCTTGCGGGAAAACCTAGTGGCTGAATCCGTGTGCTCTGAGAACAAAGAAGCAGCTGGGTTTCAAAGCTTGGGAAGGAGAGTGCAAAGCGTTTCACCGGTCGTTTTTACATCAATTGTTTCTTGAGAGGATACTATTGCCTTAAAATACATTGTTAAAGTCAACTCCTGTTTCTCCTTGCTTTTCGAATGTGGCTGCTAGAAAGTGGGAAGTGACGTGTGTGGTTCTCGTGGTATGTGGCGGACCGAGCTGGCGGAGACCCGCGGCGGGGAAAGGGGCTGGAGAGCTTCTGGAAGACACTTCATTTCCCAGGAGGCCCTCGGGACGGCTCCTCTCCTGCATGGACCAGGCACAGCAAGGACTGTCAGGAGCAGAAGCGCAGCAGGGCGGGCTGGGGAACTTCGCCTCACGCGGAGACCTAGCCCAAAGGACTCGCTGCTCGCTCATCAACCCGCACGGGCTCTGACCCGCAGGCCCTGCCAGGGGCTGCTCCCGGGCCCGTCTGCACGGGGAGCCGGGAGCCAGCCATCCAGGTCCGCATGGGGACGGGGCAGAAGAGCGGGGGCCAGGAAGGGACACAGGACAGAGCCCGCCCTGGGGGCTCACACCAGCATCAGGAAAACCAGCTGAGAACAAGTCAACACACAAATGCGATAATTTCCCAAAGCGACGAGAGCTTTGAAGAAAACAAAGCAAAGGAAAAGAGTTGGAGAAAAACTGGGAGGGGGGTGCCACTCCGGCCAGCTTCCCAAGAAGGTGAGGTTCATGAAGGGACAGGAAGAGGGTCGAAGAGAAAGCCTGGAGGACCTTTGGGACAGAGTGCCTGGGCGGAGGGTGGGAAGGCAGGAGCAAGGGACAGCCAGGAGGCCCTGGGTACCTGTGTGGGAGCCTCGGAAGTTCTGGGTTCAGAAGCCTGAAGCCACCAGGCGACTGTTTACCCTAAAGAGACAAGAAACCTCGAAGCGGGGCGGGGCCCCAGCTTCCCACCCCAAGCCTTGCGTGGAGATGTCCTTCCTCCCAATGCCTTAGAGCTGGGGGAGGGTCTGCAACAAGGAACGAATGGAATTCTGTTTATGCTTCCTATCTGATCTGAAAAATAAGGAACACACTGGCTTTACTTTTTCTTCAGAATTGGATTGACCCTGGCACCCCTCCCCCTGGTCACCTGCTGACCTTCACCCACCTGGAGCGGTGACCGTTCCAAGGACTGCACCCTTTGAGGGGGGACTTCTGTACTGAGAAGAAGACCTTGGGACCTGCTGACCTTGGATGAGTGTCTCACACACAAGGTGCTCCCAAGAGCTGTTGAACATGAAGACTGAATTAAGCATTTTTCTTTTCCCAAAAGACACAAGTTCCAAATGGGACCCGAGGGCGGGCTGTTGTCACCCACAGGAGCTCGGCGGATGTTTTCCGAAAGAATCCACCCAGGCAGCTCCTCCTCACAGCGAGCCTGCTTCCATAGGACAGTTTCTAGCCTGTTTCAAAAGCTTCCGAAGGAGTTCAGTATGTTTTGTAGCTGTTTGTTAAAAATATCAGAACACAATGCCTTTCAGGGAGTGTGCCGTGCAGAGGGAGGGAGGGAGGGGTGTGCGCCCCTGCTCCAGGGAACCGGGCTCTGGGCTTTCCCTCCACGGAAGGACGACCCCCGCTCCCGCCACTGCCAGCCCTGGGGGAGAGCCCTGTCCCCTCTGCCGCCCACCGTTCCGCCCACAGAGGAACAGGCACGGCGCCTCTGAGGCCCAAGGCACTGGTGAGCACGGGGACCCACCGGGAAACAGACCAGCTCGGGCCCTGATCTGGGGAGCAAAAAGGCTGGAGGACACAGGAAGAGCTGTGGTCCTGTCAAGAGATGGAACACAGGTTGGCCCACAAAGGAACACACAGGGCCCTGGTCAGGCTCCGGAAGGCTGCCTGGAGGAAGCGGTTGGTTCCGGAAGAGCTACGATGGCGTGAAGAGGGAGTTAAGAGTGGGGAGGACACGGCTCCTGGCCCCAGTGCAGGCCTGATGGTCAAGGTTGACTGAAGAACAGAGGCTGCAGCTCGGTGCAGAGGGGGAGGGGAGGGCTGAGGCTTCAGTGGGGGGTGTTGAGGTTGGTCCCGGGGAGCAGTGGGGAAGCATCGCAGAGCTTCCAGCCTGGGAGTGACCCAGGACCAGATCCGCATGTGAACAGGTGACAGGCAGACCGCCGACCTTTCCTGCAGGACCGCGTGGTGCCTGGTGCCCGCCGACTGGCGCTCACAGGGCGTCCTCCCTGGGCTGAGCCGATGAGGCTGAAGAACCCTCGCTCTCCGAGAGCAGTTAGCGATGGCTCCCTGCTGCAGGGGGTGGGCGGGTCCCAGGAAGCCCACGATGGACTTGTTAACAGGATATATTTGCCCCTTCCCATCACTGATGATAATCACCATTATTAACACTGAGTGATGTTCATAATCAGAGGCTGTGACACCCTTTGGCTCTGACGCTCTCAGCGGCCTGCCGTGGGGCCGTGCTCCTCCTGAGTCCTGCTGGCACAGAGGGGCGCCTTCCTCTCCAGCCCCGTCCCCTGTCCCCTCCTGCAGCCTCCCAGCCCCCACTTACTCTCTGACCAGCTTCCTATTCCATCACCTCCTCCAAGAAGCCTTCCTTGACCCACCCCCCTCTGTGCTCCCCTGCTCCCACTGCTTTCTTTTCTCCTTCCAAATCACAGGGGATGCTCTGAAGGACCCGTGTCTCCCGTCCGTCCGTCCCAGAGTCCACTGTACCCACGCACACGAGGCCCGGCCCAGGGACACAACCAGCAAACCTGCTGATGAACAGAGCTCTGGCCCAGGCTCGTCCATGGACCGGCCACGTGGTGTCCCACCTCTGTGCCTTTTCCCCTGTCATCCCGGCCACCTGGGATGCCTTCCCGCCTGGCGCAAGTCTCTTCCTATGTCCCAATTCAAGCCTGTCTTTTTTTTTTTTTTTTAATCCTCACCCAAGGACATTTTTTTTCATTTTTTGTTCAGATAGAGTGGGAGGGAGAGAGAGGAAGAGAGAGAGAGAGAAACATCGATGCGAAAGCAACACATTGAGTGGCTGCCACCCGCACGACCAACCAGGGCCGGGGACAAACTGCAACCGAAGTACATGCCCTTAGCGGGAACCGAACCCGGGTCTCTCTGGACCGCAGGCCGACGCTCTAACCGCTGAGCCAAACCGGCCAGGGCTCAAGCCTGTCTTTTAGGCTTCTCCAGCCAGCAACCGCCTTCCTCTTGTCTGCCTCCCCTGGGGCTCCCGCTCCCCACCCCGTGTCCCCAGCAGCAGCTCTAGGCCCGGAGCGACAACAGTGTCTCCAAGCTCCTTCTGCTCTGCCTGCTTCCTCAGCAAAGACTGGCTGAGGGACGGCTGGGGCTGGGGCTGTGGAAACAGGATTCATTATTGTAATAAATACGGGACGTTCAGCTCGGGAGGTGGGGACAGCGGGGACAACATGACGAGATTCTCATTAACGCTGCAGGTGCGGATGTCCATGGAGAGCGGCGCCGGCCTCGCCTGTGAAGTCTCTGGGCTGCTGGGAATGAGATGGGGGCAGCCGCTGCCCCTCCCCCGCCAGCCCCCAGCTCCACCAGCCGCCGCTCTGTGCGCCCATAAATCGGACTCCACGGGAGGCAGCCGGATTCCAACCCATCACTCACTGCCATCCCCTCCGCAGCCATCCACACCACAACAGCGAGTCTCCCGCTCCCTCCTGGCTTTATCAATAACTCCTTAAACCAAGCAATTAGCACTGTGGAGCCGGTCGCCCAGGGGCCTGGTCTCCGCCACAGAAGGTGCTGCACCTCCCTGCTGCAAACGGGCAGTGTGGCCTGTCCCCGCCAGGAGAACAAAGCACCCCTCCCAGTAGCAGATCACCTGGTCCTCTAGAAGCCGCACCCACGGGGTGGGGACAGGCACCCACCCGCCCAGTGGCTCAGAGAGGAGGGCTGGCTGGGCTGAGGGCAGCTAAAGGGCACGGGAGGTTTCCAAGCCTCTGCCCCGACCACAGCCCGGGAGTCCACAGGGCGGGCTGGAGAAAGTCACAACGGCCTTGAAAGGGGCAGCATGGTGTGGTGTGTGCAGACGCACACGTTTGACAAATGGCATTGCATGTAACATGTCTTTGTGGGCACGTGCCATGGGCGGGTCATACTCTGGACCTGCACACACATTCATACGTATGACGTGGGTGGTGACTAACAGGATGAACCGTGGATTCCTGGGCAAAAGAGACCTTACAGCTCCTTTAACTCTGCCCCACACCCAACGGGAGGGGCTCCCAGGATGACAGGCACCCTGCGGGGAGACTCTGAGGGCAGAGGCTTAAGGTGTCACACCTCATTCGCACCCCGGGGTGCCTGTCTCCTGCTGCTCCCCGAGGGCAGAAGCCTTGCTGTGCCTCGCTGGCTCTCAGCACCCCGTCCCTTCCCCTGGCACACAGCTGACCTCCTGTGGATGTAATACCTGTATAACGCCCCGCACCTGCGCTGTCCTAGGTTAGATACCTGTGTAACTCCCCTCACCTGCTCTGTCCTAGGCTAGATACCTGTATAAGGCCCCTCACCTGCGCTGTCATAGGTTAGATACCTGTATAACGCCCCTCACCTGCGCTGTCCTAGGTTAGATACATGTATAATGCCCTGCACCTGCACTGTCCTAGGTTAGATACCTGTGTAACTCCCCTCACCTGCTCTGTCCTAGGCTAGATACCTGTATAAGGCCCCTCACCTGCGCTGTCATAGGTTAGATACCTGTATAATGCCCCTCACCTGCGCTGTCCTAGGTTAGATACATGTATAAGGCCCCTCACCTGTGCTGTCCTAGGTTAGATACCTGTATAATGCCCCTCACCTGCGCTGTCCTAGGTTAGATACATGTATAAGGCCCCTCACCTGTGCTGTCCTAGGTTAGATACCTGTATAACGCCCCTCACCTGCGCTGTCCTAGGTTAGATACATGTATAAGGCCCCTCACCTGCGCTGTCCTAGGTTAGATACCTGCATAACACCCCTCACATGTGCTGTCCTAGGTTAGATAACTGTATAATGCCCCTCACCTGTGCTGTCCTAGGTTAGATACCTGTATAATGCCCCTCACCTGCTCTGTCCTAGGTTAGATACCTGTGTAACTCCCCTCACCTGCGCTGTCCTAGGTTAGATACCTGTATAACGCCCCTCACCTGTGCTGTCCTAGGTTAGATACCTGTATAACGCCCCGCACCTGCGCTGTCATAGGTTAGATACCTGTATAACGCCCCGCACCTGCTCTGTCCTAGGTTAGATACCTGTGTAACTCCCCTCACCTGCTCTGTCCTAGGTTAGATACCTGTATAACGCCCCTCACCTGCGCTGTCATAGGTTAGATACATGTATAAGGCCCCTCACCTGTGCTGTCATAGGTTAGATACCTGTATAATGCCCCTCACCTGCGCTGTCATAGGTTAGATACATGTATAATGCCCCTCACCTGCACTGTCATAGGTTAGATACCTGTGTAACTCCCCTCACCTACGCTGTCCTAGGTTAGATACCTGTATAATGCCCCTCATCTGCGCTGTCATAGGTTAGATACCTGTGTAACTCCCCTCACCTGCACTGTCCTAGGTTAGATACATGTATAACACCCCTCACCTGTGCTGTCCTAGGTTAGATACCTGTATAATGCCCCTCACCTGCGCTGTCATAGGTTAGATACCTGTGTAATGCCCCTCACCTGCGCTGTCATAGGTTAGATACATGTATAAGGCCCCTCACCTGCGCTGTCATAGGTTAGATACCTGTATAAAGCCCCTCACCTGCGCTGTCGTAGGTTAAATATGTATATAATGCCCCTGACCTGCGCTGTCATAGGTTACATGCGTGTATAAAGCCCCTCACCTGTGCTGTCGTAGGTTACATGTGTGTATAAAGCCCCTCACCTGTGCTGTCGTAGGTTACATGCGTGTATAAAGCCCCTCACCTGTGCTGTCGTAGGTTACATGCGTGTATAAAGCCCCTCACCTGCACTGTCGTAGGTTACATGCGTGTATAAAGCCCCTCACCTGCGCTGTCGTAGGTTACATGCGTGTATAAAGCCCCTCACCTGCACTGCCGTAGGTTACATGCGTGTATAAAGCCCCTCACCTGCACTGCCGTAGGTTACATGCGTGTATAAAGCCCCTCACCTGTGCTGTCATAGGTTACATGCGTGTATAAAGCCCCTCACCTGCGCTATCATAGGTTAAATATGTATATAATGTCCCTCACCTACACAGTCATGCTTCTGTCCACTTTGTAGAGAGAAGTAAACTGAGGCTCAGAGGGACTATGGGCCACCTGCCCAAGGTCACACAGTTCGGCAGTGGCAGAGCCCAGGCCTAAGCGAGGACTCCACACTGGCTCCTGTCCCAGCTCCCAGCTCTTTCCAGGGACCTTCACTTCCCTCGGTGGCCTCTGCTTCCTGCTGCCACCGTGGGCTCGGTCTGGAAGCCCTGGATGGAGGAGACAGGCTGTGGGACCCCACTCCCCTGGCAGCCGGTATCTGCAAGGTGACAATGCTCCATGCCACCGACACACCAGAAATGTCCAGGAAGACGAGGAGGGACCCGGGGCTGGGCCCCAGGCTGGACACCCCCTCCCTGGCCTGCCGCCTGGCTGCGTGTGAAATCAGAGGCGGCCAGTGCCTTCAGGGGCCGGGGGCAATCTCGGTGGCGGTGGCAGGGGAAGCGGAACTGCTAGAAATGGGCACCGCAGGGGCCAGGAAATGTGGGCGGCAGGGATGCTGGGTGGGACCCCAAGGTTCCAGGAGGCGCCCCTGCCGGCCAGGCGCTCGCGCCCCATCAGGAAGTCACGGTCGAGAATGAAATGCTACCCCTTCCATTCGTGTGTGCTTTTGAGTGACGGCTGTGTGATTGGGTCACGTATATTTATCAGGTTGTTTGGACCTCACTCCTTAGTAAATGGAACTTTTAGGCTTTTGGTTTCCTGTTTTGGTCTAGGCGTGCTGTGAATGGGTCGCTGAGACAGGGCGGGCGCCCGCTGAGGGACAGGGGGACCCCGGGGCAGCGGGAAGTCCCAGCATCCCGTCTTGGTTTCTAACACCATCCTTCAATAGAGGACCCTCCTTGGAGAAATGCTCGTTCCAGGGCGGGGGTCGCAGGTCCACAGGCGGGCTGGGAGCATCCTGCAGTGCCAGGGTAAGAGGTGCAGAAACCCAGTGACCGGGGCGTGTCCAGGGGCCACGGGAGTCCCTGGAGGGCGCCCAGCGACCGGAGCTGGTGCAGCCTGAGCAGGAAAACAAATACAGGAGTGCTGGGCTCCAACACAAAGGCTGAGATAAATATTCATGAGTCCATCCCCGGACAAATAAACGGCCGCGTGATAAATACGTGGGGGAGAAGGCACAAATCTCTGGCGAAGAATTCTAAATAATGTATGTAGCCACTCTGCCCGCGAGGAGGGGCACCACCCTGCCTTTCTGAGGCCGGGGCTGCCTGTGGTGACTCCTTCCAAAGAGGACAGGATGGGAAGGGAGAGAAAAGACATTTAAAGGACCAGTACAGGGGAGAGACCCGCACACCCCGCTTCAGCAGGTGCTCGAGGTCACATCAGCACGGCTCGGTCACGGTGATGGGATCTCCCCTTGATACGACGGCACGGGAAGGGCCCTCCGCCTCTGCGGTCTTTCTCCCTAACCCCCGCAATGCCACGTCTAGCGCTGGAAAGACACCAGACAAACCTTCGTGGAGGGAACTTCCAAAAAATACCTGACCGGGACTCGTAAGAAATGTCCGTGTCCTCTGAAGCAAGGAGGGTCTGGTACACCTGGAGAGGTCCAGGGAGACCAGGGGCTAAGTGTGGCATGGTGTCCGGGGGGGTCATGGAGCAGAACAGACGTCAGGCAACACCTGGGCGGTTAGACAGCAATGCATCAGCACAGTTCCGATTTGTGACAAGTGTGCCCTCTGCATGGAAGACATCACGGAGAGGGGAGATGGTGTGGGGTGGAGAAACTCTCCAAACTATCTTAACAATGTTGCTGTAAGTCAGAACTGTTGCAACATTTAAAACTAAAAAATTCACCTGAAAAATAAATATGGGTGTTGGAATCAGCAGACCTGTGTCCAAATCTCAGCTCAGGGACTTACTTCCTAGTGAGCTCTCGCCAAACATCCGCCGGCCCTGCATTTCCCAGGGTCCCGTGGGGCGCTCTGAGCTGTGTGACTGGCCCCAGGCCACCGTCTGTGAGCGAGAGGGCAGCTGTCCCTTCCTGCTGAGGGAGCTAGGAAGCACGCACCTCCTCCAACACTCAGGGGAGCTGCCCACAGGCCTCGGACTTCGCCAGGGGGAAACGATCGTGTCCTGTGTTGAACGACTGAGATTTGGAGATCTGTGTGTCGCAGCAGCTGGTGCGAATTTCTCCAGCTCTAACCTGCTGTGTAACGTCTGCGGGTCACTTTCCTCGTCCGTAAAATGGCGGTAAAGACAGGGACGTTAGGTGGCAGGCAGGAGAGCCTCAGAAAATAACTGTGAGGCCCATGGCTGCCTTCATCATCATCACATCATCATCTTCCTCTTCATTTCCTTCATCATTATCCTCATAATCGCCTTTGAATCATCATAGCATCTTCATCATCATCACTGTCATCACTATCATCATCTTCACCATCCCTCACCCTCACCCTCATCTTCCTCACTGTCATCACAACACCCCCAGCACGGTGAACTCTGTCATCTCCATCACCAGCCTCCTCCCTGTCGGATAAAGAAAAGGCCTACATCCTTTATCCCGAGGGCAGGGCGAGCCTCTCCCCTCTCCATTAGCCTGGGAGGAGGCTGGGATTTCCTGTCTCAGGGGCTGTCCCGAAGCTATTTATTTCAGATCATGTCCCATCGATCCTCAGTCAGGGCGAACAAATGTGACCGACACCAGTGGAGTCCCCGCAGAATCTGGAAATGTCAGCAGCCCCGCTCGCCCCCCCTCGAGCTCCCTGAGCTGGTGGCAGCTAATGAGTAAGCCGTCACAGCGTCACGAGGAAGAGCATCAGAGGAGGGGAAATTAATTTCCAAAGGCTGCCGGGCACTAGGCCCCGTCGGAGGGAGCCGAGCGGCCGCGACCGAGGTCAGCTCCGGTGATGAAGTGCGGGCTCTCGTGAGCTCGTTGGTTCTGCTAACTCGGTCCCGCGGCACCCGGAGCCGGACAGCGGCCAGGAATCTGGGGCACTGTCTCTTCATCAGTGCAACCATTGCCTCTGTTTCCTAAGACACGATATTTGTAATGCCCGTCCTAACAATCACCACGTGATTCCACGTGTACTCGTCCCCGCTTATCCTCGAAACGCGGAGAGGCAGGCACACGGCTCAGTGTGTGACCTGTGCAACACTCGCGACCCCAGCTGGGCAGTCCGAGGGCGGAGGCCGGGTCCGCAGCCTCACGGCCCACCCTGCCAGAACAGGGCACGGCCACCACCTTCTCAGCGGAGCGGGAGACAACGGCCTCTCCATCCTCTGCTGAGACACCCTCCGAGCGTAAGCTAACTCATGTCCTGTGCAGTCTCCCCACCGGGCTTCTCTGTGCTAAATGCAAAAACACTCAACTTGAAAAAAAACATACACAAGGACAAACAGGTTATGAAATAGATTAAGCTGGCATTTTATGTTTCATGAAGGAATTGCTAACAAGTACCATCTCACTGGCATCAGGGCATTTGCATGTTAGCCCAGTGGTTCCCACCGTGCTGCTGAGCAAGTGTCCAGAGCAGTGAGGTCCTCGGTGTTGACAACAGTCACAAAAGTGACTAGACTGTTGGATCCTAGAACACGGAGCTGCACGTCAGATAAACAGGCATGATTCTGCGCCTGCGCTGGGAGAGAGATTAAAACCGTTCTATGTAAACTAGGACCTATAGGCAGTGAGGCCCCCGTCAGTGGAGGTATGTAAGCAGAGGCGGATGGCATCTGTTAAAGGAGGGTCCTCCTAGGACAGGGGCTGGGTCTGACTCCCTTCCAAGCCCCGGAGTTCCGGGAGCTGCTTCGGGCCTCAATGAGTGGTGGTCCCAGCCAGCAGCAGGGGCAGGAGCCCAAGCTGCAAAGGAAATGACCCCAAAGACTTGGCTCAGCATGAAAACAGTGAGACACTGGCCGCGGGGAGCTGGTACGAAGCAGAGATGAAACCGCGTGGACTGTAGTGACAGACGCAACCGGGAACAGGTCCCAGCCACCTCCTGTCCCGGCTCTTGTACCAGACTTGCCCCGCTGGTCACTTACTCCCCAGCACCTCCGTTTTCTCGTTGGTAAAGGGGGACTGATGGATGGAGGCCCACGAGGGGCTGCTGACTGCCGTGTTCCCGGTCCTGGGGGCCCTGGCCCACGGCGCTCCCAGCCGCTGCTTGCTCAATCCCCGCGTGGGGGGGGGTGAGGAGGAGTCTGCACATCGAGGATGCCCTGCGTGGTCTCCTCTCCCCCCACCTGCTGTCCCTCCCTCACCCCATCGGTGCCAAAGGAGGTCACCCATCCACGGTCTCCCCTACTCTAGACCAGGGGTCGGCAAACTGCCATGGGAAGGATGAAACTTGCCTTCCTTTTTGTACACATGGGCAACTGAGAACTTTAAAGAAACATTTTTAAAGGGTTATGCTTTGGACTCCTGTCCCCTGGAACTCACCTCCTCTCCACCGCCTCGGAAAGCAACCTTATTTGGAACTAGGATCTTTACAGATGCGATTAGTTACGATGAAGGGCTGGACCCTACGTCCAATGACTGTGTCCTCAAAAGAAGAGGCAAATGTGGACACACACACACAGAGGAGGAGGCCACGCAGAGACAGAGATCGCAGCGCCGTGGCCACGAGCCCAGGGCTGCTGACAGACCAGTGGCTGGAAAAGGCAGGCGGCTCCTCCCAGAGGGCACGGCGCTGCCGACACCGAGGTCTCAGACTTCGGGCTCCAGAACCACCAGAGAACACCTGCTATGGTTTTAAGCCTCCTGGTTTGTGGTGCTTTTTACGGCCACCATGGGAAACAAATACAGGTTTATATTAAAACACATCGAAACAAAGCAATACGTAGCAGAGACAGCACGTGGCCCACGGAGACTTTTCTATCTGGCCTTTCACAGAAACGGTTTGCTGTCAACCCTGCTCTTGAGTAAGACCTCACTCCCTATCACCACCACAGCCCTGGAGCTTGCTGTCCTCTGGGCCTCATCCCACGCCATCTCCTGCTCTCTTTCTGCTGCATCACTCTTGCCCCAGGGCCTTTGCACATGCCACGATCAGAGCTCATACACTACTCAGAGCCCTAACACTGTCACAGGGGTAATTAAGTACAATTGAGAGTGAGTGATAATTAATAAAATCAATACCTAATTGTAATTAATTGGGCCACTATTCATTCCCACAGTAGGTTATTAACTCCACAGAACAGGGGTTAAGTCGTGAGTACCCACCATCGTGCCTTGCGCAGATTAAACAAGTCCTCTAAAGTATTTGTTGGAGGAAGGACGGGAGGGAGAGAGGCAGGGAGGCAGGGAGGCAGGGAGGGAGGAACCTAATTCAGGAGCTCAGTGTCTGCTGACCCAGTCTAGGTTCCTCCCTGGCCTGGAGACCCACCTGGACCTGGTTCCGGAGCCCCATGGTGCTCCAGTGGCCAGGCCCTGGGGCCCTATGACTATGGAAGCAGGGTGGGTTTGAACAAAGTGGCATGAGGCCCCCCTGGGCTCGGTTACCAAGGACAAACGGCTTTGGGAGCCCAGAGGGGACGCTTACTGGACACGAGCTGTGGTTCTGGTGTCAGGTCTCAAACCACCCTGCCCTGGGCGAGGTCTGGGGCTGCAGCTCAAACTGCCTGAGGCAATCCGGGAAGGCTTTGGGGAGGAGGTGACATTTGAATTGTTCATGGGGTGGGCTGGGGAAAAGGCTAAACACAGAACCAGAGAGCATGGGTTTGAGTGTATGTACACCCACCCCCACCGCCACCCACTGACTCCTGCCCCCAAACTAACACCCTCTGGCTTCTAGAAACCACCCACGGGAAGGCTCCCTGTAGCTGGGCAGACGTCAGGTTCTCTGGCCATCAGAGCTGCCCTGTAACCCACACCAGCTTTTGTCAATAGGGAAATAAGTAGCTCTCAGAGATCGGCGGTTGCTAATGGGGACCTCATTCGCCCGTCTCAAAAGGACCGCGATCCAGAGGAGAATGGGATGCCGCACCAATGTTTCTCTGCCCGCTACGGCCGGCTTGCGGGGACTGGGGAGCGGTGGGCAGCCAGGCCGTGTGCCCAGAGCCCTCGTGGTTTCTTCACCATCCTTTGAACTTGGTTGTGCCAGGGTGGGGGGGGAAGACGCTGTCATGTTCTGGGCTGAATGATGTGCCTGGCTCGGTCTCGGACCTCACATGTGCTTTCTTGGGTTTGCTCCTCCCACAGCTCGTGGCAGACGCGTGGCACTCTCCTTAATGGTGGGAGACCGTGTCCCCTGGCCAGGCCATCAGGGAGAGGAGGCACAGCGTGTCCATCCGACAGCCAGTCCATCTCCTACCCCAGCCCCACACGGTGTGCTCTTCCCGGCCCCGTGTACACGTGCTGTGAATGAGGCCACGCGGAGAGGGACCGGTGACACAGCCAACGGACCGATGGAGGCAATGACGAGCTGTTCCGTGGGCTCGGCGGCCACGTGTCTCCTACACTTCTAAACTACAAGGATGAGAACATCTGTGGGACCATCCCATGTCCCCGGCACGCCCACTGTGGCTTCCACGGTAGCCTCCCTGCCTTCCGTGTGGCCTCCTCCCCAGCGAAGCCCACGATGACGATGGGTTTGCGTGGGTGGTCACTGGGTCCAGCCGCTGAGCTGTGCCCTGTGGGGCAGCTCATTCATCTCGTGACCACCTGGGGGAGAGGACTGCTGTGACCCTCACGCTACAGATGAGGAGACGGAGGCGCAGGGAGGGACGGGAACGTGTCCGAGGGCTCCGTGGGCTCAAACCAGGGCCCTGTCCTGGGCCACGCCCGTGGCCCCTCGACCCCAGCCAGCGCAGTTGCTCAGGCAGCTGGAGCACCCTTGCAGGTGGTGATCGGCCAACCTGGCCTCCCCTGGGCTGTCCTCAGGCCCCTGCCTGTCCACGAGTGCCCGTCCCAGTGCCCACGGCCCAGCCTCCATGAAGCCCTGCATGACTCCTCGGCTGCGAGGGCTCGGCGTCCTCTGGGCATGCCCTGCCCTCTGTCTGCCCCTTTCAGGTGCCCATGTCACTGTTGGTCCCTTACGGTGGCTCAGGGTGTCCACCAGGCCGTCCACTGCTTCTCTCCTGTCAGTGCAGCTCCCCAGGGGCAGGGACAGACCTGCCCAGTCTGTGCCAAGCTCATGGGGCTGCAGGACAGGTCCTGCACAGGTAGCCATGGGAGCCCGGGGGCACTGGTGGGCACAGGGACCACAAGACCTCGTGGGGGTGGGGCACGCAGCCTGGGCTTTGAGGGCAGAGCAGAGTTCACAGGGGAGAGCGGGGAGACCCTTCCAGACGGAGGGAGCCCGGGCCTGGCAGAGTGAGGTGGAGGGCACAGTGCCCCAGAGACCCGCTCCCCACAGTGCTGCCCAAAGAGCAAAGACACAGGAAGGATAGCGTCCCACTGGGCACGACCAGCTCCATGTGTCATCTTCTCGGTGTCTGTAGGTGTCTCCCAGCCCCCCTGAGCCTCACTTTCCATGTTTGCTAAACAGGTGTGGGCTGGTGAAATGCGCTAATGAACGCAGAGCCCTTAGCAGGTGGCGGACAGGAGCTGCTTTCACGGCGATGCCAGGCACCGTGCTCCCAGTGAAGGGCCTTCCCGGAAGGCATCGCACGGCCCCGCCTCAGCTGCAGACCCTTCACAGCACCCTGCGGCCCCCCGGGGGTTCCCAGAGCCATTTGCAAAGCAAGTGCTTCAGATGGCTCGGCCACCGGAGGACGACCCTTCTCAAAGGTGCTGGACACAGGAACAGCCCAGGTGACATTCATGGGATGAGCAAATGGTTCCCACGATGATAACAGAACCCAGCCCAGAGCAGTCCATCCAATTCTGTCTCCAAGCTTCAGTACTGATCTCGACCTACTTCCTCAGGGTGACAAAGAGCGAGTCCTCGCGTCGCTGGGACACGGCGGTCTGTGGCGCATGCTGAGCTTCGGAGCCCTTCCTATCGTCACAGCAGTCGGGCTGCGCGAGAGCCAGAAGCCGGAACAGTACCGCCAGCCCAAGCGACACACAAAGTCACTGAGGCTCAGCCTCAGAAGCGAGCTGCGCCCCCACCCACCCCTGCCATGGGTGATGGGTCCAGGATCACTGCAGGAGGAAGATGGAAAGACCTCAGGCACTTGCTATGAAGAACGATCGATCGACTGATTGATTAGCTGAACGAAGTGAATGAATTCAGTGACTGTAAGGATGTAAATGGGTTTAATATACAATGTCGAGTCCCCGCAAGCACTCAGAAGCACCAGTTTACTTGCAAGTAATTGATAAGCTAATGTCACCCCCTGCCCCGCCCACCATGGAAAGCCAGACCCAGGCTGAGCCTTCCCACAGCAGTTCCCTCCACAGGCACTGAGTGCCTTTTCCTCTTGTCAGTGTCCTGTCGATGCTTCACAATCCCGACGGGTTGTCCCTTCTCTGGGAAGCCTCTCACCCGACCCCTTTCCCCTCCAGACAAGGGAGATCAAACTGCCCCTTCTCTGTGTCCCCACAAGAGGCAACCGCCCTCCTGTATGTGATGTTTGCACACATCGCCCCACCAGGCAGAGTTCCTCAATGTGTACCTGGCACAGGTGAAGTGGGTGAAGGGGTAGGGAGAAGGAAGGGAGGGAGGGAGGAAAGAAAGATGGATGGATAGATGGATGGATGGATGGATGGATGGATGGATAGATGGATGGATGGATGGGTGGGTGGATGGATGGATGGATGGATGGATGGGTGGGTGGATGGATGGATGGATGGATGAGTGGATGGGTGGGTGGGTGGGTAGGTGGATGGATGGATGGATGGGTGGATGGATGGTGGACAGCATATTCTGGAGCCTGGCTGCATGACTACATGTTCTTGAACTTACCTATATTCTTCTTGTGAAAACTGGACTTTGTGTACCTTTTCCACCCGCCCAGGACTGGGTCTTGGCCTTCTCCATGGGTCTCTTTCTTAGGAGCCCGTGACTGTTGAGATGTTAGTGTGTAACATACAGACTGCCTCCAGGGCCCGTAACCACTTCAGAAACACCCATTACCGGAGGGCAATTGCTGTGCTGTCACCTTCCTCATCATCCTTATGAGCAGTTTCCCCAGAGGGGTCTGCCTCAGCTTCTCGCCACCAAACAGGCCTTTGCCAGGTCTCTCAGCCTCAGACCTTTGCACCTGCTGTCTCCTCCCCACCTTTCCACCTGCGTAACTCCTAGCTTCCGGTTTAGGCTCAAGAGCCACTTTTGCAAGGAAAACTCAAGTGGAGTGATTTTTCTCCTTATTTATATTTTTAATCCTCATGGGAGGATATGGTTTTTGTTTTTTTAATTGATTTTAGAGAGAGAGAAATATCAATCGGTTGCCTCCCGTATGTGCCCTGACCAGGAATAGAACCCACAACCTTTTGGTGTACAGGACCTAACTGAGCCACCCGGCCAGGGCTAGAGTGACTTTTAAAGCTCTGTGTTCTGCCCGGCCGGTGTGGCTCAGTGGTTCAGCATTGACCCATGCACCAAGAGGTCGCTGGTTCAATTCCTGGTCAGGGCACATGCCCAGGTTGTGGGCCCCATCCCCAGTGGGGGGCATGCAGGAGGCGGCCAGTCGATGTTCTCTCTCATCGATGCTTCTATCTCTCTCTCCCTCTCCCTTCCTCTCTCTCTAAAAATCAATAAAGAAAAAAATTTTTTTTAAATAAAATAAATAAAGCTCTGTGTTCTCACGTGGGTGCATTTCCTCCGGCCACCAGGGTTGTGAGTCATGCTTGTCGGATGGAAGGCCACTTTCCCCAGGGCAATGAGCCCGCCAGCGTCCGTGTGCCCCTCCTTCTCCAGCACCAGGCACCTGCGGCGGGGAGTGAAGAAAGGTGCTTCTCCCCATCTGCTGGCGGCGGGTGGGCGGAGAGACTGGCCGGTTTCACACCCTCCACTCACTCGTCTGCACGGGCCGGTGGGGGCGCTGGGGGGCTTCCCCTGGACCCTGGGGGGCAGAGCGTCATGGCCCCTGCTAGGAAGTGCCATCAGAATGCTGCCCTCTCTGCCATCTGCAGACAGTTTCGGAGGGACTGCAGCTAACCGCTCTCTGGAAAGCGGCCGTGAGAACAGGACCGTTTCATAGGGACGCACACACAGCCAGAGGCTCTGGAATGCCCCGTCTCCTGCCATCACCATCACCTCCGTACACGGGTCGTGTCTGCCCTGAAGGAGTCCTTGGGGGTCATCTACGTATCTGAGACCCAAACTCGGTTTCCAGGGAGGCCGAACAGGACATACGGCTGGATACTGATTCTTCTGTCGTCTCCAATGCTGCCGGTCTGAAGGGCGGGTTCCGGGCAGCCAGTGGCTGCGAGGACGTCTGCGTGTTTTCTCCCGAGCCTCAGCCCCACGGCCGTCCAAGCACATGCTCCTGTCCTCACACAGGCCCTCACGTGGGGACGGTTCAGGCCACCGGGCCCCGGCCCTGGGCCAGCCTGCCTGCATCCCTGCGCGTGGCCAGCTCGGCCCGCTCAGCGCTGCGGAGAGACGTCCTTCCTCGGGGTCCCCCGGCTCCGCGGAGCTCGGCGTGGGCAGTGCCCTCGCATCCACGGCAGCGGAGAGCGTTCCAGTCCTTCCGCCCGCTCCACAGAACCTGATCTCTGTCCTGTGAGGGAACCTGCCTCCCCACAAGTCACAGAGACGTCCTCCCGCTTCGTCTTCTCAACGTGGTCTGGCTCTGAAGTCCGTCTTTTGAGATGTAATACTGAAAACATGTCCTGATTTTTATTCTTCTACCAGTAATGTTCCTCTTTTCCCTCATAATTAAAGAAAAATGGTCAGAATGTGAGGACAGCCTTCACAAGGCTTCCCCCCCCCCGACTGGACCCACTCCCCCAGCGGCCCCGGCCCACTCTCCCGGACCGGCCGCCTGCGCTGTTCCGAGACACCCGCGGCTCTCGGGCGGGCTCCTCTGCCCCGTGTAGCATCTCCCTTCTTGGCGTCATCCTTTCGTCTATGGCCTCTTCGTTGTGAGAACATCAGGGTTCGTCCCCCACATCCCTGATCCATTTCTCGGCGGGGTCCCCCTGTTCTCTCGTGCTCCCAGATGCCTGCAGCTGTCGCTGAACTTTCTCCTGTCTTCAGGGTTCCACAGCCACCAGCTGCCGCCTTTCCCTTCCTTCCCTTGGGAAGCTGGGCTTCATCGCGGTCCTTTCTCCTAACCGTCCACCTGCCACCCCCACCAACTGGACGTCCACGGGGACGGCACATCTCAGGACACCACCTCCCCATGGAGTCCCCACACCTCACTTCCTGCCTGCCAGACTGTGCACACAGAGGTTTGGGGTGTTGAGCGGGGAGACGGGGCGTGCGAAGGAAAAGCAAGCTCGCTGGGAGCCGAGCGTCTTTGCGGAGACACTCACTGGCTGGGGCGGGGGCGGGGGCGCTGCGCTGCTCTGTCCCTGAGCTTCCTGCACAGGGCACGTCTCAGCTCCCAGCCTGGTCGCTGCAGGTCACACTGCTCTGTCTTCAGTCAGTTTAGGGAACTTGAGGAACTCGGGGCCTGCAGGGGCTGACACTGCTCTGCCCCAGAAATCTGGGCCGTCCACGGACAGGTCCTCGTCCAGGCAGCCTTCCTGTCCCCGTCCGGCATCCGTGTAAGCTCACCCTCTTTGCCTCGGCGAAGGCGAGGGTGGCCAGGGGCAAAGACGCCTTCCTGGGAATCTATACCTTCCACGGGACAGCCAGGAAAACACTTGGTCCGCCCAGGGTCAGAAACCCCAGTGACATCACAGCCGCTGCTGAGGGCCTGGAGGAACACCACTTGCCCTGTGTCACCTGGGCCCTCCTTCTCGGGAGAAAAGTATGTATTTCCCTGCCAGTTTCATACGCTGTTATTATGGCAGGACCTTGGAGGACACGCAATGGCTAATTGATATGAGACAAATAACTACTTAATTGCTCTTGCATTAGTGACGATTAGAATTCCCACCCAGCCGTGTCCTTAGGTGTGTGCTTATGGGCCGCGTGAAACACACTCACTGCGCCTCGGCCGTGCCGACGCCACCGTCTACGGCGCAGCAGCCCCGCCGGTTAGAGCATAATTACCCGTGTAATCATCTCTTACACCCGGCTAATTACACGGTGGTATTATTTGTGTATTACAGTTTATTCATATTCCTAATCACAGTGTCCTTTCACAAACTGGGACCCAGCCCGGGAGGAGCTAATGAATTCTTTTAAACAACAGAAAAGTCAGCGGATGAAAAGCTCGGCTTCCGGGCCACCTCGAGGGCGCTGCCACAGGGAGAGATGGCAAAGGTCTCGGGTGCGGAAACTGGGATCTCACACCTGCCACCAAGTTCACAGAGCCGCCTTCCGGCCCAGCACGCACGACCCGCCTGTGTTAGGACCACCTGCTCTCTGGTCTGTCTTCTGGCCTGGACTTTGACACTGGTGATGGCAGGCTGCTCGGAGGGGCCTTTGTAGTGTAAGGGGTGAGTGCCCAGGGGAGTAGCTGGGAGGACAGGCCCCAGGGCCCTGGGCCGAGAGTCCCATCTGTGAAAGCCATCCTTCAGCTGGGATGGGAGGGCGTGCGGGTGCTGACCAAGGTAGACAGGATGCCAGATTTCTTTTCCGTTAAGAATTTCAATCACATTTTTTTATAGCTCCTCCCAGTATGGTTTGCAAGCTAAAAACAACCAGCGAGGTGACCAGACGTCCAGGAACAACATAGCTGGAAAGAGGGGTCGAGTCACTGGTGGTCCCTGTCCGTTAGTGTCCTCAGCAAGTGCAACCTTGAATCAGAGGCTCGGAACAGAAAAGACACAGCATGAGAGCAAAGCAACACGCCGACTCACAGCCCAGGGTGGGGAACAGAGGCTGAGACCCAGCCAGGCGGCCATCCCTGCTGCAGCAGCTGTGTCCCCACCCAGTGACCCCTGGCTTGGCCACGGAGCTGGTCCTTAGGCCTGAACCAGTGCTGACCAACAGCTCTCAGGGAAGTGCAAGGTCCTCCTCCATCAGGAGCATGAGCTCTCTCCCTGGGAGGGAGCGGAACAGGGCAGAGGAAGGAATGTGACAAAGGGTAGAACTTCCCAATGGTTAAAATGCCCCAGGACCAGGGGTCTCAGCTCTACAGTCTTTGCTTCTCAGAAGGGAGCCTCCTGTGGCCACGGACCCTAAGGCCTCTGGAGAAGGGGCAGAGGGAGGCGACATTGGTTAGGAACCTACAGCGGCAAGTCTCTGACCCCCCCGGCAGTGCCTGGACAGTCCCTGCTGAAAGGGTTAACAACGTTTTAAAGGGTAAAGGGAAAAGCTTGCAAAAGACAGATACTATGAAAAATGCATTGCTTGCATGATCTTTGCTCAGCCTTCTGTCGAGTACAGATTATCGGATTATCTGCAAGACCATGAATCACCCAGCAGATGCGGGATGAGATACCAGACCAGTCCAACTGCAAAGTGGACAACGGGCCGTGCAGAGTACGTCAGCAGGAACTGCCGGAAGCTAGAAGCAGAGTATATAACCTACACCCCAACTGTTATTTGGGGCTGACTCCCTTTTCGGACCCAGCTCGCCTGCATCCAGGTGTTTGCAATAAAGCTACTTTACTCTACACTGGCCCTGCGCTGTGGATGTGATCTCTCTCCGGCTCAGACCTTTCACCTGCGACACTAGGGAAGCGAAGCCTGTGCTGGGAGTGTCCGTTCCCTGTGGCTGCTGAACAGACCACCACAAACGAGGTTTCAAACGGCACCGGCGTGTCATCTCGTGGTTCCGGAGTCAGACGCCTGACACAAGTCTTCTGGGGCTAAAATCAAAGTGTCAATGGGGCTGCCTCCTTCTGGAAGTCAGGAGAATCTGTTCCGTGCCTTGTCCTGCTTCTGGGGGTGCCTGCATTCCTTGGCTCGTGGCCCCTCCTCGGACTCCAAAGTCCCAGTTGGCACTGACGGCAACATTCACAGGTTCTGGGACTAGGATGTGGACGCCTTTGTGGGGCAGGAGACATTATTCAGCCCACCGCAGCACGTTGGAGATAACACCGCAGCTAAACAGCAGCTAAGCATCCCAAGGGCTCCATCCACAGCTCCATCCACGGCTCCCAGCGAGAACCAGGATGCCCAGAGACACGCGCTCACCAGCAGGAGGGCGGCCCGTGAGCAAGGCCCTGGTCTCCCAGACCTGGTCTCTGCACCACACCGGCTGTCCCACCAGACAGAGGGACACAGGGGCTCAGACACTTGGACATTGTCTTCTCCCAGGTGGTGAGGGCCATGTGGTCCCCTTCATTTGGTAAGACGCCCCATGGTGGACTGTCCTGTCTGAACTCTCCAGCAAGTGTCCTGCCTTTAAAAGAGGCGGGTACATGATCTCTCACAGAAACGGGTGGGGGCGTCATGGGGTCCCGTTGCAAGGGCTCTGCGGCTCCCTAGGTCCCGGCAGCCTGCCCTCTGCCAGGTGCCTTCTTTTTCTCCTCATTCTACCTGACATCTTTCCAATAAAGACCCGCCAGCCCCCAAAGCCCCCTGGCCGCCACCCAGAGCATCTTAGCCCCTGGCTACATTGGCACGGTGCTGGGGGCCTGGGAATGGCCGGGACCTGTACGTCCTCCCACAGGGGCCGAAGCCGAGGCCAGAGCGGTGCCCGTCACCTCTCCACGGCTCAGCCGGGAGGCACCGTGGTGGGGGAACAACGTCAGCCTCAGCTGCTTGAAATGTTATACAAACGCACACAGGGACAGAACGCACTCCCCTCCCCCGCAGATGTAAGGAGTCCAGCAGCCCTCCCCCCGCCCTGTTCAAACCCCCCACAGGCCGTCATTCCAGCTATCTCGAATTCATTCCAGTCCTGGGAAACAAATACGAGAGTTCATCTCCCTCTCCAGAGCCCACCCCACCATCTGGGCGAGTGCTCACATGAATTTTTAACGTGAGCCATGACACTTGAAAGCAATCCCGGGCCGGGCCGGCTCCCCCGGGCCACGTCCGCACGCCTCCCCCCGCCCCAGGGCCTTCTCGCGGCCGAGTCAGCAGCCGCCCCAGTCCAGAGCCCAGGTGGGCCTCGCGGACAGCACAGAAGGCCCAGGGGGCATGTCTGGGGACTGTCAGGCCCAGGGTCTCGGGCCACGCCATGAGAACAGGACACCGTGCCCGTGGGCGCCGGCGCCAGGAGTGCGGATTTGACTGCCGGGGAGACGACAGTAACGGGAATTCGTTCTGGGGGACAGGCTGTAAAGTGCTCTCTGGAGAAGCTGTAGAGAGCTGCGTGGCCTGTAACTGTTGCTCAGACGGGATCCTAACGGTCTTCGCCTCTTCCTGCAAACCCTGTCTGGTACCGAGCACAGGGCGGCAGGCGGCACGCCCCGCGGGCGGCAGACAAGGGCCCCATCTTCTCCCGGGTCAGACTCACCCGGATGAAGCCTCTGTAGGGCTGACTTTGGCCCCTTCCTCATTCCTCCCACCAAACACACCAGTTTCCAGGGCTCCTCCCGGCCCTCCAAGGTTCTAGAAGGTATGATTGTTTGTCCGGTTCACCTGCGCACCCCGGTGCCCAGCGAGGGCCCTGGCACAGACTAGGTGCTTAATCCACATTTGATGTCTACAAGATTGGATGGTTCTCCCTCCCCAGCAGCAAGCACGCACCCTGGCACACAGTAGGGCCTTCGCACACACCCACCGAGAAGGAACTGTCACCTGCTTCCGTGACAGCTCCCGACACGGAGAGGTGCGGGCAGGGCCGGGGGCCGGGCTGGAGCTGGTTAGTTCAGAACTGACCAGCCGTGAACTGTGGAGCCAGAGTGGGACCCAGGCCCGCCCCCGGTGCCCAGCGAGAGAGACAAAGGAGCCGGCCTCCGGGCCGCTCTCTCCTGGCGCTCCTGTCTGCCACTCTGGGGCCCCAACCCCGCGGCTCACTGGTCACAGTGAGAGGCACCACACCTGCCCCTCACTGCCCGCAGGAGGGGCTTTCCAAGCCTGTCCACCAGGAAGCTTTCGCAGCTTACAAGTCAAGGAAAGGGGGGAGAAAGATGACATCCCATTAAAAAGTGCCACTGAGACCTGTGGACAATCCCGGTGAGCGGCCCTGCATGTCCCCATGGTCACCGAACTCCACGCTGGCCCTGGGTTCACACGCCCCCTCTGAGGGGCTGAGCTGCAGTCAGGTGACCCTCCGACCCCGAGGGCCGCCCCCCCCCCAGCGTGTCTGCCGGCAGCCAAGACGCCCCGCCAGGGCCACACACTGCCCGGCTGCCCTGTCACCGCAGTCCGAGCATCCAGGTGCGCTTCGGGCCGGCTCCTGCCAGGAAGCGCTGGGCCCCGGGTTCTCAGCCCAGAAGTCAGGATCCCTGTGCACGCCATGGTCCTCTGCCTTTCCCGTGGGGCCCCAGGTGGCCAGGATGTCACCAGGGATTTACCAAAGGGTCTGCTCAGGAGCCTGGCGGACAGGGTAGCCTTGAACCCACAAAGCGCCCTCTCTCAGACCAGCAGACAGCCAAGTCCGGGGACACACTCAGACCAAAAAACGGAACTCAACGCTCGGCTGAAAAAGCAAAGCCCAGGTGAAGCCAGCACACGGAAAAGCTGCGGCAGAAGGGACTGCCTGTCACTGAGGACTCCTGCCCAGGCCCTCGCTCCTCCCTGCCATGCCCAGGCGCTGTGCCCAGGTGCTGCCTCTGGGGCCGAGAAGACAGGTACCAGCTTCACACAGAGCCTTTTCCCTACGGCCCCACTCGCCGGTCCCCTAAAATCTCTCAGTAAAATGCATGAAGGCAGAACTGGGAGAGGCAGCCAGCGCGACAGGCGGCCGGGTCCCCGAGCAGGGCCGGCTGCGCGGCGTGGCGCTCGGACGAAGCACCTACCTTCTTCTTGTTGGCCGGAGAGATGTAGAAGCTGTCGATGATGGTGGTGAAGCCGGGCTGGAGGACAAGCTTGGTGTAGGTCGTCCCGAAGTCCGAGGACCTGGGGGAACAGGACCACAGCGGTCAGCGACCTGCCCCCGCCAGGGGCAGATGGACAGAGTCCACCTCGCCTGCAGCACAGGCCACGCACCTCCCCCCACCCCCCGGGCAGCAGGAGACTGGGCTCCTCGGGACGCCGGGCAGTCACGCTGGCCCGGAGCTGGGACCTGCAGTCAGAGTGCCAGCCACTGTCCCGGCCGAGTCACCTCCTCTGGGCGGCCCGCTGTGTGCAGTGTGCTTATCTTTGCCTCTGCGACACCTGCGTCCTGCTGGCTAGGAAGGGCCTCAGGTGCGCCAGACACTTCTAGGTCCCTCCATCTCCGAGTCCTCGAAAAACCCTGACACCAAAGGTCCTTAGCATCACCCCAGGAAAATGCACGGTGACCCAGGAGCATGCCGGGAGCTGGAGGGCACCCGATGAGGAAGTGCGGGTTCCAGGACTCTCCTAGAGTGCCCCCATCTTCCGGCGGGTGAGGAACCGAACCCACGGTGGGGACAGGGACAGGAGTGGGAATCCACCCCCACCCCAGCCTGTCCATCATCGAATCACTTCCTGTCTAATCGTTGCTGAGACCTGCCTGAAGGGAGCTGAGCGTCAGGGCCCTGGGCTGGGTTCCAGCTTATGTGAGGGGGAGTCGGCTGGAATCCAGGGGAGTCTGTGCCCCTGTCCTCAGACCCCAGCACCCTGTGGGGCCCGGCGTCCATCATGTGGCCTGAGCATCCCTGCCCCTCTCTGGGCCACCGAGGGACTCGGGAGACCTGTGCTTCTCAGACTTGCCCAGGGCTTCTGGGGGCCCAGGGGGCAGGCCTGGAGCCGCTTTAGGGTAAACACCCCACCCCCAGGAGCATTTAATTTCATCCCATAATATGCCCTGAGTGATTTCCACAGGAATGCATTTCCTCCCTAAATCTCCAAGTGACACTGAGGCTCCAGGAAGGAGGGCTTAGTGGCCACGTGGCCCCGTGGCCCCAGAGGTCAGGTCCCTCCCGGGCCTCAGGGTCACAGGGTCCCTCCCAGGTCCGGATGGAGGCTGGAGAGGACCCCTGGGCTCAGACTTCCCTGGGCCTCCTGAGGAGAACGGACAGGAGGGTGGAGAAGCCCCTGGAGGTGTGACTCGGGCAGCGTCCACCCTCCAACCTTGGAGTTTGTTTCCTTTGGGAGGAGGGAGTCCCAGGCCCCTCAGCAGAAGGTCGACCCAGAGACCCAGGAAATTCTAGAGCCCCAGGAACAAGTGGAAGCCACCTCTGGGCCTCCTGGTCCCCTCCCGTCCCCTCCCTGCCATCGATTCTGCCCCCAGACACCCCAGAACCCACTGCTTCCCTCATCCCCCGGCCTCGGCCCAGCACCTCGCAGGATCCAGCCTCCTCCTTGCTCCCCCCTCGGCCGGAGCAGCCGGCTCAGGGCACCTGCTGATCCCCTTGGAGGAGCATGTCCCGCCCGGGCCCTCTGGCCCGGGACCTGCACTCCAGGGGGGCAAGGGGAGGAGGGTGGCAAAGAACTAAGCAGAAATATGCCAGTCACCCGGGGACAGGTGGCACAGAACGGGGAAATCTGGGTACAGAGACGCAGACCCTGGGAGACGTCACGTGACAACGGAGACGACGAGGTACCGAGGACCGCGGCCACCACCAGACGCTGGGAGAGAGGCCCCGCACAGACCGTCCCCCAGAAGAAGCCCTCCCTGCCCACCCCCGATGGCTCCAGACGTGGGTGATGAATTCCCCTAGTCTTAAGCCTGTCATCGCTACTCTTTTAGCAAGACTGCTGGTGGGACAGGTGACTGAGGCGGATGGGGTGGAGTGGAGGGGAGCAGAAAGGGGGGACAGGACACCGGCCTGGGGTGGACTCAGCAGGACTTGGGGTGGGTGAGGTGTTAGGTTGAGGGAGGAGGCAGAGGGTGACAGCAGGTGACATGGAGGCTGCTGAGATGGGCTGGGGCTGGGGTCAGCCCCTCGGTGGAGCGTGCCCACCTGGCACCCAGCAAGCCTACGGGACAGGCTCAGAAGGGCAGTCGGAGCAGCACAGTATCCCCTGTGGCAGGGGCACCGACCAGGGAGCCATGTGACCCCGGGGGCAGGAGGCGCTGTGACCCAGGCTTATTTGGAGCCAGGGACTGACGGCCAGGGCGTCTGGGCCCACACCCCACTCTGCTACTGATTTTCGGGTCTCCCTGGTCACACTCAAGGTTTGGGCACCGGTCTGCCCTCTGAGGCATCAGAGGGTTGGAATCAGGGGGTCCCTGGGGTCCCCATCAATAGAAAGGCTGTGGTCATGTGCCCTTCACCAGAGGGTCCCCCCTGTTACCTGGCCTCCCAGCATCCCCTGCGAGGCCAGTTCTCAGGGCACTCCGTGGCCAGACCTCGTTTCCCTGGAGGGCCCTGCCCCTCCTTACTTCCCCTGGCCACCTGATTCTCAGATCGACGCACATCAGTGCGCAAGTCGGGCAGGGACGGTGTCGGGATCGGAAGGGGTATTCCAGGAAACGAAACCGGAGACTGTGGGTTTCCCGCTGTCTCTGCCTCTCCCCTCGCGTGTCGGGGGTCGAGGGGTGCCCGAGATCAGCACCCACTCTTCAGAATGTGCGATGATTCTGCTGCAAATCCGGGGTGACTGGGGGGGAGGCACGCCAGGCGCCCGATGATGGGTGGTCTTGTCTCTCCCGGGGAGCAAGGTCAGAGGGACTGAACCGGTTGGGGCAGGCGGCTCCGGGCGGCATTTGTGGGCTCGGAGAGCGAGGGAGAGAGGCAGGTGGGGAGGGACCCGGGGAACGTGCCCAGGAGGGAGACCGGGTCAGGGCCGCGGGCATCGGCTTTCCTGGGAAAGGAGAGTGACAGCCCTGCTCGGCTCCCCTCTCAGACAGGAACCAACTGTGGACTGTTTCCTGGGAATTCCAACGCTGCAGGCAGCGGCCTGGACCCCACACGGTAATGCAGACGAGGGTTCAATGAGGGGAGAAATCACGGCCAGTTTGGGGTTCCTTAAGCGGTTCCCCAGGCCACTGTAGCAAATCCTGCAAATGGCTCCAGGCAACAGGGACCTATTCTCAGAGTCCCGGAGGCCAGACCCAAGCCCAGGTGTGGGCAGGCCAGGCTCCCTCTGAGGCCCGGGGAGGAGCCTTCCTGCCTCTTCCAGCTCCTGGTGGCTGCTAACTCTCGTGGGCTTGTGGCCGCAGCACCCGTCTCTGCCTCCGACCTCATGTGGCCTCTCCGTGGGTCTGTGTCCAAATCGCCCTCGGGATCAGCCCACCCCATCCAGGAAGACTTCATTTCAATCCCTACTGATCCCTCTGCAGTGACCCTCCATGCAAAGGGGCACGCTCGGAGGCTCTGGGCAGAGTGGACCTGGAGGGGCGCTGTCCTGCTCACGACCGGCCGCTACGTTTATTGAGCGCCGATCCTGTACAAGAGGGACTCTGAATTAGACACCTATGTTCCCAATTCTTGTTTAAGTCTCCCCACAGCCCCAGGTGCCTGACCCGAATGCCACCTCCTCCTGGACTTCGTACAGATCGCCAGGTCAGGGAGAGGCCCGCAGTCACCAAGACCATCCGCAGCTAGCACTCAGCAAACGCTTGCCGGGCTCCCAGACCCCGCGGCTGTGTGACCTCGGGTGAGCAGGGTGCCCACACTGAAAATGTGGGGATTGCATCTGGTCATGTCTAAGCACCAGCCTGACAAGTGACCCCTGAACCTGCCTGATGGGGAGAGACTCCCCCCTCATCAGGGACAGTGTCAAAATTCCTTTGAGAGCTCAGGTGTCTGGCAGGGAGGGAGGGAAAGAGAGGAGGGAGGGGGGAGGGATGGATAGAGGAAGGGAGAGATGGAGGGAGGGAGAGAGGAAGGGAGGGAGGAATGGATGGAAGGAGGGGGGGAGAGGGATGGATAGAGGGAGGGACGGAGGGAGGGAAGGAGGGAGGAAGGAAGGAGGGAGGGAAGGAGGGAGGGAGGGAAGGAGGGAGGGAGGAGGAGAGGGATGGATAGAGGGAGGGAAGGAGGGAGGGAGGGAAGGAGGGAGGGATGGAAGGAGGAAGGGAGGGAGGGAGGTATAGAGAAAAGGAGGGATGGAAGGAGGGAGAGGGGGAACCGTGGTCGCTGAGGCCTTCGCTGTGCCCCACCTCCCGAGCCCTCAATATCCCTGGGTCTCCAAGTTCTAACTGCATTGGGCAGTGTGGACCCGCCCCTTCCGATCTCCCTTTATTCCGAGTGGAAAGGAGAGCGGCCTCCAGTGCGACAGGCAGAGACGAGGAGGGCAGCGAGCTCAGCTGGAAATGGCCTTTTGCAAACAGGCTGCCTGATTGCTGCGTGTTGGTACATAATTACTTTTTTTTTTATCTTCACCCGAGGACATTTTTTCATTTTTTGTTCAGATAGAGTGGGAGGGAGAGAGAGGAAGAGAGAGAGAGAGAAACATCGACGTGAAAGGGACACATCGAGTGGCTGCCACCCACACGACCAACCAGGGCCGGGGACAAACTGCAACCGAGGTACATGCCCTCAGCGGGAACCGAACCCGGGTCTCTCTGGACCGCAGGCCGACGCTCTAACCGCTGAGCCAAACCAGCAAGGGCCATAATTACTTTTTAAAAATGAGTTAATTAAGCCGTTTTCATGCTCCATAATTATTTCAGGGGCGGGGATGTGTTCAGCTCCCGCCCCCTCCCCCCAAGACGGATGAGCCTGTCTCCCATCAGCTACCCTGGCGGAGCACAGGTGTGGAAGATGGGGCCCCCTCTGCGGAGGAGCTACCCTAGAGGAGCACAGGTGTGAAAGATGGGGCCCCCCTCTGCGGAGGGGCTACTTTAGAGGAGCACAGGTGTGGAAGATGGGGCCCCCCTCTGCGGAGGGGCTACCCTGGCGGAGCACAGGTGTGGAAGATGGGGCCCCCTCTGCGGAGGGGCTACCTTAGAGGAGCACAGGTGTGGAAGATGGGGCCCCCCTCTGCGGAGGCACTACCCTGGAGGAGCACAGGTATGAATGATGGGGCCCCCCTCTGCGGAGGGGCTACCTTAGAGGAGCACAGGTGTGGAAGATGGGGCCCCCCTCTGCGGAGGGGCTACCCTAGAGGAGCACAGGTGTGGAAGATGGGGCCCCCCTCTGCGGAGGGGCTACTTTAGAGGAGCACAGGTGTGGAAGATGGGGCCCCCCTCTGCGGAGGGGCTACCCTGGCGGAGCACAGGTGTGGAAGATGGGGCCCCCCTCTGCGGAGGGGCTACCCTGGCGGAGCACAGGTGTGGAAGATGGGGCCCCCTCTGCGGAGGGGCTACCTTAGAGGAGCACAGGTGTGGAAGATGGGGCCCCCCTCTGCGGAGGGGCTACCTTAGAGGAGCACAGGTGTGGAAGATGGGGCCCCCCCTCTGCGGAGGGTGCGCCTGCAAGCGTGCGGCCTCGGGCGAGGCCTGGGCCTGTGAGGCTCAGTTTCCCCACCTGAACAAGAGGCGAATGACACAGACCTCAGATGCTGTGGACGGACTAGAGACGGGATAAGGACAGCAGGCTGGAGCTGGGCTCGAGGTCACGGGCAGGGGCACCGACTGCATCACTGTGCCACCTGAGGGGCGCGGACATGACCTCACTTGCACGTGGACCTGTGTGTGGCCGGAGGCAGTGCGTGCGGACCCGCCTTAGGTGCCCAAGGATCGGGGTTCTGGGGTGGGAACGTGTTCCGCACTGGACGGTCTGCAGAGCGTCGTGAGCTGACCCCACAGCTGCTCCTGAGGTCGGAATCTCCACCTGCACTTTACACAAAGGAAACTGAGGCCCAGCCAGGAAAGGGACTTGTCCAGAGTCCTGCGGGACCCGATGGCAGAGCTGGGACTTGCGCCCGCCTCACGCCGGCCCTGCACTCGCTCACAGAGAGGGCAGAGAGAGTCAGAGATGCGTGTTCCCCGCCAGACGCGGTTCTGAGCTCTGCTCGGGCACGGGCCCTGTGACACGAGACCAGGAGGGACGGGCACTGCGCGGACATCACACAAGGACCACACGGGCGCTCAGGACAGCGGGCTCCATGGGACCAGGGAAAAGGAGTCTTCGATCAACTGCCCAACTGTCTCCTAAACCCTCTCAGGATCAGCGAGGAAAAGAGAACCATAAGCCTGTCAAGTTATTCATGAAAATTCTGGAGCATGGCTTGCGAGCCCGAGGGCGAAACAGGGAGTTGTCTCCAGCTAGGCTGTGACAGGGACCAGCCGGAGCAGGTCTGCTGGGGCTCACCTGGACCAGCTAGGCGTGTGACAGGGACCAGCCGGAGTGGGTCTGCCCGGGGCTCACCTGGACCAGCTAGGCATGTGACAGGGACCAGCCGGAGTGGGTCTGCCCGGGGCTCACCTGGACCAGCTAGGCATGTGACAGGGACCAGCCGGAGTGGGTCTGCCCGGGGCTCACCTGGACCAGCTAGGCATGTGACAGGGACCAGCCGGAGTGGGTCTGCCGGGGCTCACCTGGACCAGCTAGGCATGTGACAGGGACCAGCCGGAGCGGGTCTGCCCGGGGCTCACCTGGACCAGCTAGGCATGTGACAGGGACCAGCCGGAGTGGGTCTGCCGGGGCTCACCTGGACCAGCTAGGCGTGTGACAGGGACCAGCCGGAGTGGGTCTGCCGGGGCTCACCTGGACCAGCTAGGCGTGTGACAGGGACCAGCCGGAGCGGGTCTGCCCGGGGCTCACCTGGACCAGCTAGGCGTGTGACAGGGACCAGCCGGAGCGGGTCTGCCTGGGGCTCACCTGGAGTGTGTGGTTTTCAACTCCGTGCAGGAAAGATTTCACAACACAAGTCCAGGTGATTTTGAGAGGACGTCCATAAAAGCTGGGGACAGTGGGACAGGGAAGGGCCTAGGACAGAAGAAGCGACAGGAGAGCCCAGGCTGGCTGCTTCGGCTCGCTGGAGAGTCAGAGAAAAGGGGCCTTGGAGACAGGTCAGGGGTTAGCCCGGGACCAGCTGCCGCTGCCCATTGCTCCCTGGTTGCCAGTCTCCTGGGGTCCCCTAGAGCTTAGGAGAAAGGAAGTAAAAAGTTCATGCCTGAGACAAGGCGGGGGGGGGAGAGGGGGGCTCAGAGCGAGCCCACCCTGCACCCTTCCTCTTGAGGGTTTTCCCTCTTGTGGGCAGGAGCCCTCGGGGAGGTCTCAGGGAGGGTCTTAAAAGAATAACAGAATATTCATTAGCTTTCCAGGTGTGTCCTTCAATATGCTGACTCATCATAATGAGCGGGTAGGGGAGTTTGGGATCGGTCCCTGGTCAGCTTCACTGTTTTACTTTACCTTGGGTCTGTCTGGCTCTAACCGGGCTTTGTTATCTGCCCCTGCCCCCGACTTCCTCTCTCCTCGGGTCTGGCTGCCCCAAATGGAGCTAAGTGGGCCTCTGTCCTCTATCTCCCCGACCAGGGTGATTAAAGCTATGTATTCTCTGGTTAGGGAGGACAGGCATAGGCCGTTTGCTCTCAAGTGTCCTTGGTTAGGGAAGATAAGGTCTTGGGATTCACTACCTGGTTGTAAATTGGTCAAATTATTTGGCCTCGTTGACTTATCTTGTCTCAGTTTCCCCATTCCACTTGCCAAGGAATTTCCTAGCTTCTTACTATCCTGCCTCAAGCTGAGGGAAGAAATCAAGGCCCTGCCTGGAGGGGGCACACAAGGCGGGGAAGAGGGGGGCTGGAGGTGGAGGAAGAGGGCGTTGGCCCTTTGTTTCAGGAAGCACCCCCACAGTGAGCCCAGGTTGCCCGGGAAGAGGCTGCACAGTGCGGCTGTAAGGAGGGAATGAAGGTCCAAGTCCCAGGAGCGAGAGGGAGGGGCCGAGCCCAGAGCCACGCAGCCGCGAGCCGGGCAGCCTCCCCCTGCCCAGCCGACCGTGCGGAGGTCTCTCCGGGCCGGGATCAAGCCTCTGCTGGGAAAGTCTCCTTGGCTGATCTCCATGCCAACCAAGACTGCTGTGCCAAGGAGGAGGCTGAGACTCAGCGAGTGAAGTCACTGCCCTGGGCTCTGTCTGTATGCGACTCGGGGCGAAACTGTACGCCCCCTACAGGCGTGCAGTCCTGCGGGTGGAAGGGGACACCGTGGTTCTGCCGGGTTACCCCGGAGGCTCTGTGCTGACCCAACGTGGCACCTTGGCAATTCGTGGCTCTTTTCCCAACTGGCAGAGTCTTCAGAACTGGTTTATAACCAGTGGGGCTAAAGGAGGCCTGTGCCCCTGGTCACTCTCCTGGCACGGACAGAGCTGCCTGCTGCTCACCTCGGCACCCGGGCCCCGTCCACTCCAGCAGGTGTCCCTGCTTTCACAGTGGCCCTGCAAGCCAGGCACACTTCCGAGGGCCACAGGGTGTGGCCAAGCTGCCCACAGCCCACGCCAACCAGCAGGCCGGGAGCAGTGGCAGGAGCTGGGAGGAGAGGGACCCACTACCCCAGAGTCTGCCGGGCTGCAGGCCAGAGGCCACCACCGCACTGGACACCGTGGTGAGGCTCACTGAGAAGCAACCCAGGGAGCAGCCCGGATGCCACCGTGTCCTCTGGGCTATTTGGGGGAAGTCATGTCTGGTGGGGGGCTGGAAGGGCCAGGCTTGGTTTGTGCCTGGTGGAGGCGAGGCCTGGTGACCCTGTGAGGTGGGGTGTGGAGAGACTGGGGGAGGCGTGTGACTGGCCTTGCAGGCTATCGGAGGGACACACAAGCACTTCCTGTGAGTGGGGCATGGCCCAGCAACAGGCCCTGCCCAGCTCCAACTTCTTTCTGCTGCTGCCCAGGGCCAGGCACCCCGAGGACACACCCTCTGCTGAACCAGCGACCTGGGAAGCCAGAGCCCTGGAAAGCCCAGACGCCACTGCAAACAGGAAGCACCCACAGAGACCAGGAGCTGCACCGAGGCGAACCTGCACAGATGATGCCTTCTGCAGGGCTCCCCCAGTCGCGCTGCGAGCTGCGGGGGAGGGGCCGGAGTTCCAGCAGGAGCTGGCGGGGCGGGGGCGGGGCTGCAAAGTCAGAGAGGCCAGGCTTGGCATCAAAGCCATCTGGGGATTGGGCCAGGTTAGACCTGGAATCCATCCTCCGGAAAATTCCTGAAATTTAGTAATTCACAAACAATAAAATTCCCTTCCTGAAAGGCCAACCCATCCTCCACTCCTTTGGGAATCGTTTAAAAATAACGGAACAAGAACAACAGAGAACAGCTACAAAGTAACAGGACGAAAAGGCGGGGAATTGGAAATTCGCGGTGCATTGGAAATTCACTTTCCCCTGTTTATGGCCATTACAAGCCCCTCTGCCCGTCACAGATGTTTTCATTACTGGAGCGCATGGTGTGTGACCTCCCAGGGTGAAGTCCTGGCCCCTCCTCCGGCTCCTCCTGGAGCGCTGGGCTTTGGCGTGGCTATGAAAAAATGCATTCTTACATCCAGGAAACTCTTACAACTCAGTATTTTATAAATGAGAGGCCTCGTTTATTCCTAGGGGGTCCTGGCACCAGATTTTAGAACTCGAGGCTCACACTGATTTTCTGTGGAACAGTTGACTACACACTGCTTCTGCGACAGGCAGCATTACCGGTACTTGGAACAATGTTGCAGAAGACAAAAATGTAAGAAAGAGGAAGTGAGAGGGAGAGAGAGACAGAAACATTGATGAGAGAGAACATCGACTGGCCGCCTCTTGTATGCCCTCCCTCCTCGGGGGTCAGGTCCATAACCTGGGCATGTGCCCTGACCAGGAATCGAACCAGTGACCTCCTGGTGCAGGGGTCGACGCTCAACCACGGAGCCACACTGGCCTGGACTGGAATTCTATTTTTAAATGTTGAGGGGAATATTTCAATACAAAGTACACAACTTAGGAAATAGTACACAGAGAATACAACCCCCACTCCAGCAGAGAACCAAGAAGCGCTGTAAGTTGTGAATTTGGGGACATCTGGTTGACATTTTTCAATGACTGAAAGTTCACGGACAAAACAAAGGTTGACTCAGTGATAAAACTGGATAGTGAAGCCAATGACCTACATACAGATGTCCACTTCCAAACTGTCCTCACAGACACACGCCAACCCGCACCGGGGCTTCCCAGGCGCCTGGCCGTCATTTGTCACAGGAGCCCCGTGACACCCCTCTGGGTTGATGCTGGGAGATCGGGGCTGGCAGATGCCTCCATCCCTTTCTGATGTTGAACCTTGGACAAATCAGCCAATGTCTCTGAGACTTAACTTGTTTGTCTCTGATATCAGGTGGCAAACATAATAGTAACGTAGTAACTCATCGTCACTTTGTCCCTCCCTGTGTCAGCTTCCAAGGTAACAAAGCGCTTTGCACGGATTAGCTCACTTGGTCCTGCAACACCCTCCGAGGGAAGGGGAGTCGCACCCCACTCAGAGCAGCAGGCGAGGCGGAGTGAAGTCACAGGCGAAGGGACTGCCCGGAGCCCCAGAGGTCTGGCCCCCAGCCCGTGACCTTCACCCCCACCACAGGCACCCACAGTCACCAGCAGTCACTTCCCGGACGGGATGGTGTGAGGGGAGAGACCTCTCCAATCTGCACCTGCAAATGTGCCAGCGACCCCCAGAGAAGGCTGGGGCTCCCCGAGAATCGGGAATTTCCCTTCGCGGTTCGGCTGGGGCCAGGTCCTTCCTGGGGGCTGCCAACTTCCCACGCTCACGCACGCCAGTGGGGCCCTGTCAGCACCAACTGCACCGGGACAGGACACGCCACGAGGACAATGGGCACCACCAGATCCGGCCACGGCCTGTGTTTCAAAGCTGATCAAACCCATGGGTGGTGCCAGCCAGAGGCCCCACACTCCACTCCTCTTCTCCCGAATCATGCAGACCCCGCGGGGCAGTCTCCAAGGGCACAGCCAGGGACAGCCAGGTTCCTGCAGCAGAGGCCCTGGAAAGCACGCAGGGAGTGGGCGCCATCAGCTCCCCATGTTGCACGGGAAGAAAACGGGGCTCAGAGAGGAGACCCTTACTCCTGGCAGAGCCTTCGGACGGTGGAGACAGACCCAGAGGCCCGCCGACCCTCCCCACGCACCCACGAGCTCTCCCTGCTTCTCTGCACGCCCACCGCTCCCTGTGACGCCTGTTTCACCAGAGGTGGGTTTTCTGGTCCCTGGATCGACCTGAGTCCTCCTCAAAGGCCAGGACTGTGTCTGGCCAGCTCTCTGGCCCGATGGCCCACCTGAAATGAGCACATGAATGAATGAATGAATGAATGAATGAATGAATGAATGAATGAATGACACAGTTCTCACCCAGACACTGTCGCAGGTATTGCCGATGCCCCGCCTGAGCTCCCAGCACCCAACCCCACTGTGAGAGCCAAGGGCCCTCGAGACCTCCTGGCCTCCACCCGTGAATGGGACACAGGCCCAGAGAAGGGCAGTCACTGTTCAAGGTCACACAGTGGCTGAACGACTGAGAGGTGACTTGGACTGAGGTCTCCTGACCCACGGTCAGTGTTTCCGTGTCCAGGCCACTGCAGTGGTCTTAGGCAGATGCTAACCGCCCCCAGTCTGCCCCGAGCTCCGGAAGACAGCACAGAACCGAGCCCCGCAAGCGCCAGAGGCTTCTCTAAACCGCATCGGGCGAGCCAGGCAGCGGGCAGCAGCCCTCGCCCACAGCCCTGGGGTCGGCAGGACGCACGGGCACACAGCGCCCTAGCCAGCTAGCCAAGGAGCAGTGCCCTGCCCGCCTGGCCACCGCCCAGAGCCTGCTGCCCAGGCGCTCTGGGAGAGGGTGCCGGGCCGAGGCCAGGGCTCAGGAGGGCCCAGCAGGTGGCAGGCCCTGGGGTGGGGCCGAGTGACAGGCTGACACCACAGGCTGTGGACCTTGAGCTGGTCACTCCACTTATTAAACCTCACATGTCCCTTCTGTACAACGGGGACACTTTTCCACCGTGGTCGTCACAGAGTTAAATGAGGTGACACACGTGGCCCCCCAGCACAGGAACTGGCCAGGATGCAACCAGGTCCTTCCTCCTCCTCCCCTCCCTGCCCGCCCCTCCCACAGCAGCAGGAGTTTGGTGACTGCAGTAGGGGTAGCTCAGCAGCCCGGGTGCAGTGAGGGTAACTCAGCAGCCCGAGTGCAGTAGGGGTAACTCAGCAGCCCGGGTGCAGTGAGGGTAACTCAGCAGCCCGGGTGCAGTGAGGGTAACTCAGCAGCCCAGTTGCAGTGGGGGTAACTCAGCAGCCCGAGTGCAGTGAGGGTAACTCAGCAGCCCAGTTGCAGTGGGGGTAACTCAGCAGCCCGAGTGCAGTGAGGGTAACTCAGCAGCCCAGTTGCAGTGGGGGTAACTCAGCAGCCCGAGTGCAGTGAGGGTAACTCAGCAGCCCAGTTGCAGTGGGGGTAACTCAGCAGCCCGAGTGCAGTGAGGGTAACTCAGCAGCCCGGGTGCAGTGAGGGTAACTCAGCAGCCCGGGTGCAGTGAGGGTAACTCAGCAGCCCGGGTGCAGTGGGGGTAACTCAGCAGCCCGTGTGCAGTGGGGTAACTCAGCAGCCCGGGTGCAGTGGGAGTAACTCAGCAGCCCGGGTGCAGTGGGGTAACTCAGCAGCTTGGTGCAGTGGGGTAACTCAGCAGCCCGGGTGCAGTGGGGTAACTCAGCAGCTTGGTGCAGTGGGGTAACTCAGCAGCCCAGGTGCAGTGGGGTAACTCAGCAGCCCGGGTGCAGTGGGAGTAACTCAGCAGCCCGGGTGCAGTGGGGGTAACTCAGCAGCCCGGATGCAGTGGGGTAACTCAGCAGCCCAGTTGCAGTGGGGTAACTCAGCAGCCCGGGTGCAGTGGGGGTAACTCAGCAGCCCGGGTGCAGTGGGGGTAACTCAGCAGCCCGGATGCAGTGGGGGTAACTCAGCAGCCCGGATGCAGTGGGGTAACTCAGCAGCCCAGTTGCAGTGAGGTAACTCAGCAGCCCGGGTGCAGTGGGGGTAACTCAGCAGCCCAGTTGCAGTGGGGGTAACTCAGCAGCCCAGTTGCAGTGAGGTAACTCAGCAGCCCGGGTGCAGTGGGGGTAACTCAGCAGCCCAGTTGCAGTGAGGTAACTCAGCAGCCCGGGTGCAGTGGGGGTAACTCAGCAGCCCGGGTGCAGTAGGGGTAACTCAGCAGCCCGGGTGCAGTGGGGGTAACTCAGCAGCCCGGGTGCAATGGGGGTAACTCAGCAGCCCGGGTGCAGTGGGGGTAACTCAGCAGCTTGGTGCAGTGGGGGTAACTCAGCAGCCCAGGTGCAGTGGGGGTAACTCAGCAGCCCGGGTGCAGTGGGGGTAACTCAGCAGCCCGGGTGCAGTGGGGGTCACTCAGCAGCCTGGGTGCAGTGGGGGTCACTCAGCAGCCCGGGTGCAGTGGGGGTCACTCAGCTGTCTGGGTTGTCCAAACCCCTCACAGGTCAAAGGAAGGTCTGGCCCTTGACCAGCTCACCTCGAAGCCCTGAAGGACCCGCCCGTTATGAGCGTCCTTGTTGCCTGAGGCCTTGGGCCAGCCCGGTGGACTGTGCCAGCCACACGCCTTATAGCAGGGGGTCCTGGGTCAGCTGGTCTGGGCTGTACCTCTAGAGGGGCTGGAGTCTCAGGTCAGCCACAAGGTTGCGTGACGAGCCCCAATAAAAACTCTGGACACCTTGCCCTGGCCGGTTTGGCTCAGCGGTTAGAGCGTCGGCCTGCAGACCAGAGAGTCCCGGGTTCGGTTCCCGCTAAGGGCACGTATCTCAGTTGCAGTTCATCCCCGGCCCCGGTTGGGGTCGTGTGGGTGGCAACCACTCAATGTGAGTCTCTCACATCGATATTTCTCTCTCTCTCTTCCCCTCTCTCTCCCTCCCGCTCTCTCTGATAAATGCAAAAATGTCCTCGGGTGAGGATTAAAAAAAAACAAAAACTCTGGACACCAAGGCTCAAGTGAGTTTCCCTGGTTGGCAACACTTATGTGTCGTCACATGTCACTGCTTAAAGATTTAAGCACTGTCGATAGGACACAGAAAATGTGAGCGGGGTGTGCAGTCCCACCTCAGGGCCTTTGCACATGTTCCCTGTCCCAGATGCCCACACGGACAGACTGCTCACCGCATCCTAGGCTCTGCTCACACATTACCTCCCTGGGGAGAGTGCTGGGCGGGCGGCTCTGCCAGTACCCGGCCCCTACTCTGCTGGACTTTCCTCCACAGGATGCCACCTGACCCCACGCAGCTTACTGAGTCATGGGCTGTCGCCCTGGGAGGACAGCCCTGCGGTCTGGTTGCCCTCCATCCCAGGAAGCTGCAAAGCTCTCCCTGCCCTACAGGCCCTGGCTCACTCTGCTCTCTTTGGGTTTTGTCTTAGGTGTGAGCTAGGGTCAAGTTTCCTTTCCCCTGGGGACACCCTGCCCCACCCACTGAAAGTCCTTCCCTCACTGCCCAGCACAGCAACCTGGGTCTGCAGTCAGGGGCCACAGGTGTGGCCTGGTCTGGGCCTGCTCCAGCCTCAGACACCAGCTACAGCTTGCTACGTGTGGGTCTGTCCCCTGGCCCCGTGACCCTGTGAAAGCTGCCAGACCACGGCCCCCACCCCCATGTCTCCTGCTCCCGGCCCGAGCCGTCGGTGGAAGTCGCTGAAATCAATGAATGATGTCCAAACAATCTCCAGAACCGCGATAAGTGACAGAAAACGACCTCGAGGAGCTGGCTGCACCCCACCTCCCTGTGGCGGTCCCTTGGCACGCCCGGTCACCCCGCCTCCGCCACGGTACCCGTACGAGCCGCGCTTTGCTCCCCGGGCAGGGAGACCAAAGGCAGTGGAAATGGGCGAAAGTACTCCTCCAATTCTTAGGAATCCCATCTGACAGTTAAATAATAACAAGATGCCTTTGAGCACCTGAAAATGATGAGTTCAGCCATTCCCGGAGAAGGCGCATCATTTAGCAGGCACACAGGATCGATTCGAGCCTACCGCAGGTCTGAGGAGCAGGGCAGGCGCGGGTCACGGGGCCTGGGAATCTCATCCCACCAGCTGGGCCCATGTCTCCCTTGGGCTTGCCAGCACCCTGGCTGCGGGCCAGCCTCGCCCTGCCCAGGGCCGCCAGCTAGCTAGACGATGCCAGCAGGGCCCGGCTCTGGCCAGCCTCAGGAGTCAGGCGTCCAGGCTGGGCTCTGAAGGGAGAATGGGACCCTTCCTCCACACCCACCCCTGGAGCCAAGCACTGCCATCTCAGCGGGGTGGGTGGGCCTCCGCCCGCCGCGGGCCAGGACCCTGTGGCTGGAACTCCCACTCATCCGCAGCAGAAACGTCTTTTAAAATCACATAACTTGCACCTTACTGCACATCCTACACCGAGGCTGAGAGGGAAGCAATCAGCTCAGAAGCCACAGCGAGTAGATGGAGAGGCAGCGGAGCCAGGTCCCAGTCTGCAGCCCACCCGTCCCCCTGCCCGGGGAGGAGGCCCTGGCTACGGTCCCTCAAGCGTCTCCTGTGTTTGGGGACCTGCACTGGGCTTTCTCTACAGCCTCTGCCTCAGCGGCAGCCTGGAGGGAGAGGAGAGACGGGCCGTGAAGGGGGAAGCCGTGGAGGCCCAGGACCTGGCGTGGCTTGGCCAAGGCCCGTGGCCACTGGGTGGCAGTGTCTATGGAACAGGCTCCGGTGTGGGAAGGACAGCTCCCTCCACCCGGGCTCTGGCCTGTGAGAGATGTGGGGTCCCACACTGTGGTCCTGGAGGACAGCCACCCCTGCATGAGGGGCTGCTCCTGCCGTGGCGGGACGTGGAAGAGGGAGCGAGGATGGGGACTGGGTGGGCCGAGGAGGAAAGCCAGGGGTCGGTATGAACATGGTGGGAAGGATGGAGTTGAGGGGCTGAGTTCTGGGGTGCATTCACTCCCGGGGGTCCACGCTACAGGCCAGTGAATGGTGCCTGTGATATTCTGGGTGTGACCCCGAGTCTTCTAGGGACCCTTCCCAGCTGCTTTCCTCAATGACTGTTCATTCATCCACCCACCATCCATCCACCATCCACCCACCACCCACCACCTCCCTGTCCTTTGTCCCTCCCTCCCTCCCATCTACCCCAACACCACACACTACTGGGTACCTGCTATGAGCCTGGCCCTGGGCTGGGCCCTGAGATGGGGGCACAGATGTCCCTTGGGGAGGCTCTGACCTCTAGGAGCACAGAAGACGTTCGATGAGTGACTGAGTGACCGAGCCAGCTTTTAAAATGCTCTCCCAATACCGCCCTGCCTGAGAAGTCGCTCATTTCTAACGCTTCCTCGTGTCCTCACTGTGGCTCCTAGATCCCAGGACCTGCTACTGGGTCGATTCCAGAATGTGGCTCAACTTGGCTATCCTAAAACACCAGTAGGCTACTTGCAGCGTCCTGTACAGGGAGCCCGCGGATGAACGGGGCGGGAGGTGTCACATGTCAACACCAGTGTGCCACCTCTCCAGGACCTGCTGAAGGAGAATGCACGGGATTTGGGCCCACGGTGACGGCAGTTCGCTGTTTTCCTCCACATGAAGGAGATTTTTCCTGAGGACAGATTCTTAGCTGGAACCGGGCCAGGCCAAAGCTTGTTGGAATTTTCTGGGGAGCAGCTGACAGCTGGCTGGGATTCGAGACAGAGCACCAGAAAGAGCGGGGCCTGGTTTTCCAGCGATGCAAAGAAATGGCCATCCCAGCCCTCGCCCCACCCCGTTCACACCTGTCCCCCCCCCGCCCCCCGCCCTGCGCACCAGCGCCTTTCACTGGGTGACCCAGACGGCCTCTGCAGAAACAGTTACCTAGAGTCCATCTCTCTGTCTGTCTGGCAGCGATCTCCGGCTCTCTCTGGGTTGGCGTCCCCACACGTCTCATTTCTCCACGCCTCTCTGTCTCTGAGGGCTTCCCTTCAAGGGCAGCTCTGTCCTTCTCCCTCTTGGTCTGTCTGTCTCTTGGTGTCTCTGACTTTCTGTATGACCCATTCTGTCATCCCCTTCCACCCTTCCCATTTCCTTTCTCCTGAGATCATCCCACAAGCAGACATCTCATGGTACAAAGGTCTGGGGGCAATGCGTGGCCCTCTGTCCTTGGCCACAGAGAAAACAGAAGACCTGGCTCCAGCCTCGCCCTCCCTGCTGGGTGAGAAGGTGCCCGGTCCAGGGAGCTGACACTCTAGTGGGCAGTCAGACAATCAATAAGCAGAACAAATGGATAATGTCAAACAGTGCTACATACTATGAATAAAAGAAAAAGGAGCGGCGAGTTGGGGGGCGCTATTTCAGGTAGACTGGTCCAGGACCTCTCCCAAGTAAGGTGACATCTGAACAGAGACTGGAATGCCCTGGGGGTCAGTCCCTGTGTGCATCCCGGAAAGAGAACAGCACGTGCAAAGGCCCTGCGGTGGGACTCCACGCTGGGCTGCACTTCCTGGCACGTTGCCTACAGAACACTTCAGATTCTAGGGCACCTCAGATTTCCACCTCAGCCCTGCTGGCTGACTCGATGATGAGTGTCAGGACAGGGGCTTTCCCAGGGGAAGCCAGTGGGAGGGGCCACACACACAGAGCCAGTGACCGCTAGGGAGGGCGGGGCGCCCATCCTGTCTCAGGGCCTCGAGCAGCGGCAGCCTTGGCCCCCTTCCATCTGTTCACCCCCTCTCCCCCCGTCATTCCCACACCATGGCGGGCCTGGCGGGCCCTGCGGCCCCACGGGACCGGAAGGCCTCTGCATCCACGTCGGTTTCAACCGGGGACCGTGGACAAACAGATCAGACCACCGGCCGAAGCCCGCGTCACAGGACATCTGCCCACTCTCTTCAAACATCACATCCACGCTAATAAGGCAAATAAACATGGCATTTAAAGATCAGAGGCACCGCGGTTACAGCCCATTAAATTAAATTCCCCGTCAAGGGTGAAAGAGAAGATAAACTGGGATTATTCTAGTCATGGCAAATTAGAAAAAGGAAAAGAAAAGAGGGAGCCTTTCGAGAGAGATGTAATTTCGCGGCCCCTGCAGCAGTGACGGCAGCTGCCTCCCCGGGGTTCGTGGTTTGGAAGGGCAACCGTGGAATGGGGGGGCCGGGGCTCCTCTCCCCAGACGCTGGCTCCAGACGCCTGTGCCTGGGCCCCGGGCACACAGCCCATCGGGGTGGCAGGCTGAGCCACGTGGACCTTCCCTCTAAAGCCCGAGGTAGGGAGGGTAAGCGTGGCCTCCCCCCAATACCATGTCCTCTGCTCACCCACACAGCTTCCCACCGGCAAAGCCCCTCCTCCCGGGGTTCACCCTGGTCCTCGGGCTTCGCTGGACCCATCTGGGAAATGGGATCGCCTGCCTCGTCCGTGCTGCAGTCCTAGGAGGGGACCTGCACCCGCTCTGCAGGAGAGGCGGCTCCCGCGGCCATCAGATGGCCCCGAGCGTCCCTGCCGTCCCTGAGGGCCCGGCCCAGCTACAGCGGGCAAGAAGGTGGCATGTTGTGACAGAAACAGTACAAGTTCAGGCCACCAGGCTACATAATTTACGGGGCCCAGGGCAAAAGGACACTTGCCCTTGTTCAGATGTATTAGGGATTTCAAGGTGGTGACAGGAGCATTTAGCAAGTGTGGAGTCCTGCTGGTGCGGGGTCCCGGGGGGGCTGCACGTGTCACCAGCCCCGGGGCCAGTCAGGTGGATGTGGGGTCGAGTCCCAGCACAGCCCCTCCGTAACTGAATGAAGTCAGAAGTTTACTTCTCGGAGTCTGGTTTCTTGGTTTAGAGAATGAGCAATACTTAAGGGTCATTATAAAGATGAAATGAACTGGTATATGGCAAAGGAGCTAGTGCCCAGCACCCAATAGACACCGTGTCTGCCACTCTCTGTCCCCAACAAAGTCACGGGGATGAGAGAACATTCTGGGTTGTCCTTCCAGGCTCTTTCACGAAAGGCACTGGGTTTGAATTCCGTTGGCGAACCCTGGACAGCCATTCAATTGTACATGCAGTGGACAGGTCCCAGAACCCCCCACGCTCCATTCCCACCCCCCAGGGCCGAGCTTAGGAGAAATCATGCCAGACGCCGCCCTGGGACGTGCCCCGCCCGCCCCTCACCCGGCCCCTGGGGAGCAGTGAGATGCCCTAGGCAGGACCAAGCGGAGGCCGGGAGGCGCAAGGCCAGGGCTAGGAACGTTAACAGCACCAGCTCCTCCTCTGCCCCAGGCCTGGGGGCAGGCTGGTACCACAGGGTTCCGAGACAGGGGGAGGGCCTGGCAGAGGCAAGTCTTTCCCTTCAAGGGCATCAGAACCACCCCACTGCTGACCGAGAAGCTACTTACACCAGGCTCCAGGCTGTGGTTTTGGTGGGGTTCAAAATGAGAAATATTGAAATGTGACATCCAGCAAGCCAGGGGCCAGGCCCGTCGGCGAAGTTCAATGTGGGTTGCATGACCGCCCACTCTGAGTGAGCCGCTGAGGAACACAGGGTCCTTTCTGTGTGAATCTATAGCTCCACACACCTCCGTCTCCATCTCCATCCCCCCAATTCCTGTACGTCTCCCTGTATCTCAACCTGGACCATCTCCATCAGGATCACAGGTATATCTGCACCTGTATCATCAACTCCACCTCCATCTGTGTCCCTGCCTCAGGCTGCATCCACCTCCACGTCCACCTCCATCTCCACCTCCACCTCCTCCACCTCCACCTCCACCTCCACCTCCACCTCCACCACCTCCACCTCCATCCACCTCCACCTCCACCTCCACCTCCATCCTCCACCTCCACGTCCACCTCCACCACCTCCACCTCCATCCACCTCCACCTCCACCTCCACCTCCACCTCCACCTCCACCTCCACCTCCACCTCCATCCTCCATCTCCATCTCCATCCACCTCCACCTCCACCTCCATCCTCCATCTCCATCTCCATCCACCTCCACCTCCACCTCCACCTCCACCTCCACCTCCACCCACCTCCACCTCCACCTCCACCTCCACCTCCACCTCCACCTCCACCTCCATCTCCACCTCCACCTCCATCTCCATCTCCATCTCCACCTCCATCCTCCATCTCCACCTCCATCTCCATCTCCATCTCCACCTCCACCTCCATCTCCACCTCCTCCTCCATCTCCACCTCCATCCTCCATCTCCACCTCCATCTCCATCTCCACCTCCACCTCCACCTCCACCTCCACCTCCATCTCCACCTCAATCTCCATCTATCTCCATCTCCATTTGTATCCCCACCTCAATCTCCATCTCCTCCACCTCCACCTCCACCTCCACCTCCACCTCCTCCACCTCCACCTCCATCTGTGTCCCTGCCTCAGGCTGCATCCACCTCCATCTCCATCTCCACCTCCACCTCCACCTCTACCTCCATTTGTATCTCCACCTCTACCTGAATCTATCTCCATCTCCATCTCCATTTGTATCTATCTGCATCTATCTCCATCTCCATGTGTATCTCCACCTCAATCTCCATCTATCTCCATCTCCATGTGTATCTCCACCTCAATCTCCATCTATCTCCATCTCCATGTGTATCTCCACCTCAATCTCCATCTATCTCCATCTCCATGTGTATCTCCACCTCAATCTCCATCTATCTCCACCTCCATGTGTATCCCCACCTCTAGCTGCATCTGTCTCACCTCCGCCTACATCCATCTCCATCTCTGTCTCCAGCTCCAGTTCCGTCTGTATTTTCGTCTCTATCTCATCTCCATGTGCTTGGAACAGAAGAATCTGTATAGACTATATTTGAGTCAAGGTCACTGCCAATTTCGTGCTTCTAGGAGATAATAAAATTTGTACAAAAAACTCTGTTACCTTATTTCTAAGCAGGTGGTCTCACCACTGTCTTTAGTGGGCCAGGACCTCCCAGGGTGACATGCATGTGTACAGGTTTTTCCCCATTTGAGTTTGGATCGTCCCTACTCTACAGAGTAATACTTTTCCTATTTGGGACTTCTGAAAAGATGACAAAGATCTATATTTTTTCAATGTATTACTATTTTTTAAATCCCCCCAGTGCTCAGGTGGGTTGGGGCTCACACGCAGAAAGCTGTGTCTGATCTACATCAGGAAGCCGTTATTAGCAGGCCTCTCTGCTCAGCGCTTTCATTTGAAAACATGGATTCAGGTGGAATTTGTCCAATAAATGCACCGAGAGAAAAGGAGTAGCCAGATTCTTTTAAAAAATGAAATACAGCATTTAAATAGGTCACATTTCCCACGGGTCACTGACGCCCTAATGGGTTGACAATATTCTTCCCTCCCTCGAGTGCTGAGGCTGGAGAGGCGCGGCCTCTGGCGAAGCACAGCAGTGAGCATGCCTCGGGGCGGGAGGCCAGCTCCCCTCTCCTTGCGCAGCGCAGAGTCCGAGACCGGCTTTGAATTCTAGCTCTACCACTTTGGCCATGTGGCCTCAGGCAAGTCACTTCCATTCTCTGAACCTCATGGGTACTCCCTGTCCCTAAGGTGTCACAGGCCAGAGGGAGACAGCTGTGCGTGGGAGCCATAGGGAGGGACGCGGTTTGCCTGGGGCCGGGACAAGAGGAGGACAGCAAAGGCTCCCTGGCGGTGGCCCATAGGCAGACAGGTCCAGTCCACTCCGACTGCTTTTAATCCCAGTGTTAGCCATTCGGTTCCTACCCTGGAAGTCCCATCTCCACTTTCGGATGACCTTCTTTTGCATTCACACCCATGATCCGTTTGAGACCAGAGATCACTTCCCAGCTCGGAATTATCAGCCCCTGGGGACCACGATGACCACAGCGTCCTCTTCCCCACCAGGGAGAAGTCAATCTCGGACAGCAGTGTTAGGTAGGTATGGTTTGCTGAGCCCTGTAAGGCCTCGCTCTGGCGCCCCAGGGACTTCTTCCTGGTAAGTCCCTCTGATTCTAGTCTCACACGTTCCTTATTCTGATGAACACATAGATCGTGAGAGCCAGAGACCGCCGAGAGGCCACCCCTCGCTCCTGAGGGTGCTACCTGTGAAATGGGACAGTGTCAGCCCCAACCACTCCAGGCCGCTGCTCCAGGGACAGACCAAGGACACACCTAGTGCACCCGGGCAAGTGTCCACCTCGAATCCACCAACGGACTCAGCTCCTCAGACACCGCGCTGCTGGAGCCCACGCCTCGTTCCCGGGAGATCGGGGTGACTGTTCCTCCGTGTAATTACAGTGAAATTAGGAAAATCGTAACCCTGCTCTCGGGTGCACAATTCACCTGAGAAACTTAATTATGTCTCAGCGGGGGAGGAACTCCCTGATCCAGACACACTTTCAAATGAGAGAGCGAGGAACAAGGGAAAATTCTCCACCTCCGGACTCCGTCAGCCTCAAGGCACAGAGATGCAGTCAGACCAAGGAAAAGGTCAGCGATGGAAGGGTCTTTGGCCCCTTTGCAGATGGGAACACCGGGTGCAGAGAAGCCTGCTGCCTGGCCCCGGGTGCAGTGTTGGCATATTTGGCGGGCAGGAAAGTGCACAAGCCACGGCACCGCCCGCCATGGGACACTCTCTTCACCACTCTGACCCTCAGTGTCTTCTTCTGCAGAATGCCCACATCCACTCACAGCATTGCTATATAGAGTGAATTAGGTCACACTATGACAGTCACTGGGACAGAGCCAGCCTGGAGAGGCAGCCCGTGCCTCTGGCGGGGCGGAGCTGTGTGCCCACGTTCGGAGTCAGAGACAGCTCCCACCCCACCCCCTCAGCAGGTCCTCTCGCCCCCTGACTCCCCGGGAGCCCGCCCGCCCTCCAGCACAGCCTTTCCACTCGGGCCCAGCTCCTCTCTGTGGCTTTGGCCTTTTCAAACGCGGCTCATGAATAATGAATCCCTGGTATAAATTTAGAGAACGTCTTTTCCTGCAGCCCGGCCTTCCTCCACTTTTCTCGGGCTGGTTTGTAAGAAAATGAACCCCTGGAAATCACATTTTGCCCTCAAAGGATTTCCTGACAAGCAAAATGAAGTCGCTAACTTACCGCCTCTGTGCAGTGCCCCTGGCTCACCACCTCGAGTGCGGGGGCAGAGGCAGCTTTCCAGAAAGTTCTAATTCCTGGGGGCTGGGCACTGTGGCGGAAGGGCACGGCCTTGGAGGCAGACCCAGGTGGTGGTCCTCGCTCCCTCCCCCTGGCAGCCTGGGCAGGATCACTTCTCTGGGCTCCACGCCCCTCCTGGGAGCACGAGGGAGGAGAGAGAGCCTTTGCTGACCCCTGGGTGGGCTCTGTGACAGGTCCCCTGCGTCTGGGCGTGCTCCCTCCAGGCCCAGGGCTCAGCCCTCTCCTTCCTGACTCTGCTCTGCCAGGCCTGGGCAGGTGCCAAGGACACAGGAGAGGAGCAGACACAGGAGGTGATGGTGATGATATAGTGGTGATAATAATGGTGACAGTGGTGGTGATGATGGTGGTGGTGGTGGTGATGATGGTGGTGGTGGTGGTGGTGGTGGTGATGGTGATGGTGGTGGTGGTGATGGTGGTGGTGGTGATGATGATGGTGGTGGTGGTGGTGATGATGATGGTGGTGGTGGTGGTGGTGGTGGTGGTGGTGGTGATGGTGATGGTGGTGGTGGTGGTGGTGGTGGTGGTGATGGTGATGGTGGTGGTGGTGATGGTGGTGGTGGTGATGATGATGGTGGTGGTGGTGATGATGATGGTGGTGGTGGTGATGATGATGGTGATACAGTGGTGATGATAATGGTGGTGATGATAGTGATAGTGGTGATGATGATGATAACAGTGATGATGATAGTGATAATAGTGGTGATGATGGTAGTGGTGGTGATGATGGTGGTGATGGTGATGATGATAATGATATAATGGTGATGATGATGGTAATAGTAGTGATTATTATGATGGTAACAGTGATGATGATAGTGATATAGTGGTGATGATGGTGGTGATAATGGTGACGGTGGTGGTGATGGTGGTGACGATGATGATTATATAGTGGTGATGATGGCGATTAGGACGATGATGATGATGATGGTGATGGTGGTGGTGGTGGTGGTGATGCTGGCGATGCTGGTATGACATGTTGGAGGATGGTAAAGGGAGCCATAGCTACTAAGGATTTGTCACGTGCCAGCTGCTATGACAGCTGCCTCACAGTCGAATATCGAAGTCCCGAACTCAGTGATGGTCTGATTTTTCTGGGTGATGGAGGTAAGCACCCAAGCTCTCTGGGTCTCAGCTTCCCCCCAGCACACAGAGCACAGTCCGTGGGTCTGGAACTCCTTCACGGGGTTGTCACGAAGCTCAGATGCAATGAGGAACCTGAGCATGAAGCTCAGAGGGCTCGTGTTTGCGCAAGAGCCCGGGCCCCGTGTCAGGATTGGAGATGAGAGGCCACTCGCGCCCTCCTGAGCCTCGGCTTCCCCATCTGCACAGGGCTGGTGGACATCCATGGGGTTCCAGACCCCCCAGCTGTGAGGTGCTGTGAGCCCATGGGCCTTGGGGCAATTATTCATTTCCGAGATGAGCAGTGAGCACCAGGCTTGGGGTTGGCGGGGATATCGGGGGGGGGGTCTCATCTGTGGGGCCTGTGCTGGGAAAAACACTTCACCTCACAACAACACTCTGGGTGAGGACTGCTGTTCCCACTTAACGGATGAGGAAACTGAGGCCCAGAGACAATGGGAGAGCTGCCGGAGAACACACAGCTGGTTGTGGGACAACTTGGCACCTGGGTCTTCCTCTGATCACATGGGCTCCGTAGGACCCTTGAAAGACAACCCTGGCCGCTGCCCCGCACGGGCTCAGCCCTGGCCGCCGCGGCTCCCACGCCTGCTGTGCCCTCCTGACCTCCGTGCCCACGTGTTTCTCATTTTCTGCATGTGTTGGCTCGAGGCTGCTGGGTTCGTCCTGTGCAGTCACGTGTGATTCGTGTACGGACGGAGCCTCTCCCAGACCGCCGCGAGCTGGCTGCGAGCCTGGCGCGGGGCGGGGGCTGCGCTCCCTGCACTCGGCTCAGCCACGCAGGCTCCTCTCTTCTGTTTGCTTTGGATGCTGAGCTGCTGCGTTTGCTGCTTGATGGCACCCGGGAGCCCCCAAAGGAAGTGGAGGCCATCTCACACCATTAATGGCCGACCCGAGCGGGCAGCCTGGGGTCCTGGGACCGGCACCACGCTCCAGGCGGACTGACGGCGGTTTGAATCCCAGTTCCGTCACTAGGGAGATGTGTGGCCATGGGTCCCCACCCAGTCCTGAGCTGAGTCGGGTCCCCCACACCGAGTCAGAAGAAAAGCGGTCTTTTCCAGGGCGAGGGAAGGGCGGGGCACAGAGGCGCTCTCGGCCCCCGGGAAGGCAGGCAGGCAGAGTGCAAAGAGGATGAACGAGCCAGGAGAGCTCCGTGCCCTCTGGCACAGGTCGGCCGGTTTCTCAACCACAGCCAGCTGCCCCCTGTCTGTCCCAGGGTCCCAGCACCTCTCCGCCATCCCTGCTGCCTTAATCCTAAGGCCCCAGGGGTCTCGGCCTCCGGTCTGGCCCCTTCTGCTGCCAGGCCTCTTGCAGACCTGAAGGAGGACGTCGCCTCCGCTCCAAACCTTCAGCTGTGAGCCTGGCACTCATGCCCCAGCTCCTCCCCACTCGAAAGCCCTCCAGCAGCCAGGAGCCCCGGCAAAGTCGCCTGCCCTGCGGCTCACTGATGGCAGGCCTTCGGCGTGCTCGGGAGCCCAGCGGGGACAGCACTCACAGGTTCCGGATGAAGAAGGCTTTGACTGGGGCTCGAGCAGACGCCTGGGAACCTCAGACGTGGAGCCTTTGCCTAAGTCACGGGCACTTATTTTCCGTGTGCGGATGAGATTTTCAAACCTGGAGCAATAGGCTTCTGGTTGCCAGGGCAGCACGGAACACGGCCTGGGGTGACTGAAAACACCAGTGTCAGCCACAGGACATCTGCGAGGTCCAGGGGGGCCGGCCTGTGTGTGCGTCACTTACCACCCAGGGGACAGTGACGCTTGAGAAGGTTATTCACACATTCTGAGGCCCTGCACAATCGTCAGCTGCCTGGACAGCAGCAATGACTGGAACGCGGGCCCTGGGGGCTCCAGCCCGCGAGGCAGGGAGCACAGTCCTGCAGCCACAAAGGACGGGCCGAGTTAGAAATGGCAGCGTCTGAAAGGGTGAAGAGGATTCGGGGAGACATATCTTATCTCTGTGCGCATACATGCATACATACACACACACATACACACGCACACATACACATGCACACACTCACATGCATACATTCACAGACGTGTACACACACATATGCACACACATACACATACACATACACACATGCACCCATGTGAAGAAACCAATGAGAAAGGGAGTGGGGACAGCCCGAGTGACGGGATTAGGTGCTGTGAAGGTGGCTCTCGGTGTGACATTAATCTATGACGTCCCTTCCAGCTCCGAGTTCTCCCATTTAAAGATAGGATTGTTTCGTTGTTTCCTCCTAAACAAACCTGAGCGGAGCAGGAAAAGGAGAGGGAGCAGCAGAGACAGAGCTACAGAGGACTCGGCGTCTCCCACACTGTCGCCAGCACTTTGTGGCCAGAGCCCTCTTATCCTTTGGGGCTGTGGTCCTGCTACCCCCGAATCGTTCCTGCAGCACCACCCTGCGGCACCCCCTGAGCCCCATCAGCGCTCCCTGGCTCCACCGGAAAGAGAATTCTTAGAATATGAGAGCGACACACTTGATCCCGTGCAGGTCACTTTGTTTCCCAACTCGGGAAACACGGGCATGTGTGAACCGGGACGGATCCAGGGGCCTTCCGTGGGGAGGACGAGGCGTGACTCCCCACGCACCCCAGTCCATCGCCTGGAGAACACAGACACAGACACGATCCGCCAGCACGGCAGTGGCAGGGCGGGTTCGAGAGCACATCACGGAGGCCCCTGGGGTGGACACTTCAGATGCCTCTCCTCACACGCCCCTCTCTACGGCACTGTGTTTTCTAGGAAACACCGAGAAAGGTAAGAGCACTGAAATGATTCAGAACGTACGGTGGAAAGAACACTTGTAGCCACAGAGCAGCAGGGTTTCTGAATCTCTAAGTACGCACGACCTCGGCTCTTGAGCGTTCCGTCTCCCAAGAAAGTGTGGGACTCAGGGACGCGACCCCAGGGGTGCTGTCGGTCCCTCCAGAGAGGAGCTGTATGGGACATTGCTGGCCGGGGACGTGGCCGGGGACGTGGACACTGTAAGTGCTCAATTAACCTACATTTCCCTCTCTCTTCCCTGTAAGCCCTGCCACCAACAGAGGAAAGATTTGTGTTAGATTATCTCAACGTCCCAGAATTCTAAGCCTCCGGGTGGAAAAAACAATGATTAGATGTACTCTCAAACTTAGTTTCCTATTCACCTTAGCTGAAACATTGCCCCAAATTTCTTACCTTTCCTTCACTCATGCACACACACACCAAGGCCCTGCTGTGTTCCGGGCACTTTTCGACCTTGTTTCACCAGCCCAGCAGCTGATGCAAGGGGGCAGGTGCTGGAGGCCCCGAGGCCGTCTGGCAGACGAGTGAGGGCGCAGGACAGAGAGTGTGCCCCACTGAGTGCCCCTGTGTGCCGTTCCTACTGGGACAGCGCTCTGTAAGAAGGACTGGGACAAAACAGACACAAATGTGCGGGGATTTGAAGTGCTTTTCCCTGCGTCGGAGGCTGTCCCAGAACGCCCCGTTTCACTCCATGGCCGCCTGACACGGAGCTGTAAGTCCCTACTCGTGTTCCAGTGAGGAGACGGAGGCTCAGCTCTGTAGGTCCAGGCCCAGGTACAGGAGATGCCAGAGAGCTTCCCAGTCGGGCCCCGCCCCTGGAGGAGAACCTCTCGGAGGGTTCCAGCTGAGTGGCACAAGCTCTAGGACCTGGCCATCTGGTCACAGCTGACCCTGGGCGAGTCCGCCTCAGCCTCTTTCCTGGAGGAAATGGCTGAGCGGGTCCCTGCTATGGGCTCAGGGGCCACGGCTACCAAGTGGATGGGGCCTGTATGGGAGCAGAGGGCCCGGCTGCAGGGCAGCAGAGATGAGCTCATGCCCGAAGGGTAGCAGGGGGCAGTGCCTGGCTGGGGAGGGGGACAGAGGGAGAGGGAATGGACGGGTCCAACCCAGCTTTCCCAGCTCCCTGTCCCCACTTCGCACTGCTCGCTCACCAGTGCTTCCTGCCCTTGGGTTTGGGAGTACGCGGTGGCTGGAAGGAAGCCACAGACTAGACTGGCATCTTGAAAGCAGGATCTGTGCGAATAAACAGGACTCCTGGAAGCTCTGATACATTACCTCCTGCTCTCAGTCAGCCATGGAGCCCGAGGGGAGAGAAATGTCACACGGCTTAGAGTCAGGGTCTGCACCAAGCCAACTGTGAGCTCTCAGAGTGCTGAATTTCTTGGAGAAATAATCCTTGTCCATGAGATTAATCACATGGCTTCTGTCTCTTTTCCATTTTCAGTCTCTTGCTATGACCTTCATTATAGTCACGATCATCATCATCATCATCACCACCATTACCATCACCATCATCACCACCATCATCACCATCATTATCACCATTACCATCACCACCATCACCACCATCATCATCATCACCACCATCACCACCATCACCATTACCACCATCACCGTCATCATCATCATCATCACCACCATCACCATCACCATCATCACCACCATCATCACCATCATTATCACCATTACCATCATCACCACCATCACCATCACCATCATCATCACCATCATCACCACCATCACCATCACCACCACCACCATCACCACTCATCATCATCACCACCATCACCACCATCACCATTACCACCATCACCGTCATCATCATCACCATCACTATCATCACCATCACCACCCTCATCATCACCACCATCACCACCACCATTACCACCATCACCGTCATCATCACCATCACCACCATCACCATTACCACCATCACCGTCATCATCATCACCATCACCACCGTCATCATCACCACCATCACCATCATCACCATCACCACCATCACCATCACCACTCATCATCATCACCACCATCACCACCATCACCATTACCACCATCACCGTCATCATCACCATCACCATCACCATCATCACCATCATCACCATCATCACCACCATCACCATCACCACCACCACCATCACCACCATCATCATCATCACCACCATCACCATCACCATTACCACCATCACCGTCATCATCATCACCATCACCGTCATCATCATCACCATCACCATCATCACCATCACCACCGTCATCATCACCACCATCACCACCATCACCATCACCACCACCACCATCACCATCATCACCACCACCACCATCATCACCACCACCATCATCATCACCACCATCACCATCATCACCATCGCCATCATCACCATCACCACCATCATCACCATCACCATCATCACCACCACCACCATCATCACCACCACCATCATCATCACCACCACCATCATCATCACCACCATCATCACCATCACCATCATCACCATCATCACCGTCATCACCATCACCACCATCATCACTACCATCACCATCATCACCACCATCTACCATCATCACCGTCATCTTCACCATCAATATCATTGCCATGTCTACCATCCATCGTCAAACTCTGTGTTACTCGTGTCTTGTTACCCTTACAACAAGTCTTCAGGATACCGCAATTTATTTTCCCTGTTTTACAAACGAATACAGCATAGTTCACCGAGGTTAACCAACTTGCTGAATGTCACACAACCACCAGATGGTGAAGTGGAAATTCAAACGCAGGCCTGCCTGACACCAGATTTGGCACTTCTAACAGAGAGGGGAAGGCAGAACAGTGTCTAGATCAAAACTCCTGAATGTCTGGGAACAGCTTTGCCTTTCATTAATCAAGCCCCCACCCCACCACCACCACCACGTTGCTGACAGTGAGAACCCATCAAGGTAGAAGAGACAATCAGAATCCAATACAACCAACTGGGACTAGGGCATGCATTTCAACTGATCAAAATCAAGTTGGAGGAGGAGAAATGAAGTTTCTGCTCTTGCATTGTGTAAGACAAAAATATTCGTTCATTCATTCATTCACTCCATGCATTGATGCATTCAACAAACCTTTCCCCAGCGAGCCCTCCGCCCCACATCCAGAACTGTGAGGTCACTCTGGCTCCCCCGTGGGCGGAGGCCAACTCCAACCCTTGATGCTCACGCAAACACCTTTCTCGGCCTTCTGAAATCGTCCTCGAGCACCTGCTGCTTCCAGGCCTGAGCTGGACCCAGGGCACCGAGATGAGTGAGATGCGGATGGGACAGATGGAAGCAGTGTCATGGCAGCCTCGGGCGAGGGTTGTGGGACAGTGAGGTCAGAAAGACACAAAGGATGTGGTCACCATAAGCAAGGTTGCAGCCCGAAGCTGCATTAACAGACACAGCCCTGGCTGGAAGGAGGGTGGGGAGTCCCACTTGGACCTGGGCTATTCACACAGAAGCCTTGTGATCTGTGATTAAAGAAACAGAACCAGATATGCTCAGAAGAAGGTGGCAGACTGAGGACCATGCAAGGGACCGTTGAGATGGACACAGGTGAGGGAGCTGGGTAGGCATGGGGTGAGGGCCATTGCCATCCTCATCCTGGGTGTGGCTTCTCGGGGCAGAGGGGCACAGACCTTGCTTCTGAAGCCAGGAGGGCAGAGCCAGTCCCTTGGGGGAGCTCACTTCCAACCAACCCTGCAGCCATCTCGAAAGTGGGGGATGGGACACAGGCCTCGAGCACCCAGGGTGCCATCCGCAGAATGGGTCCCTGAGTGGTGGGGAGTCACCCAGGAAGGATTGCTGTGCTGGGAAGGGCTCCAGGACCCTGGCAGCAGGGCTGCAGGCCTTCGTCTTGTGATTGTGACAACTGGGGCCATGAGTGGGCAGCACCTCCCCAAGGGGACAGCACCTCCCTGAGGGCACGAGCATGGGCACTGGAGCCCAGGCAGCTGCAGAAGGCCCCATGCAGAACCCAGCATGGCACAGTAAGGAACAGGCGACTCTGGAGCTGCAGGGACCATCCCCACCCCCACTCAGGAGCTGGTGGCTTTGGGCTTCTAAACAAGGACTATCACCCGACCCAAAGGGCCAAAAAAACATGAGAACCATGAAGACAACAAGACCTGGCAGCTGCCCTACCTGGAGGCCGACCAAGATCCCCACTGTGGGCCCTTGATCTCCGGGGCCTGGGAAGAAAGAACACAGCATCTGAATGGAGTCTTCGGGGACAATCCCAGTCCTTTGCTGCTATCCCTGGCAAGGGTCCACGTGGACAAAGGTGACATGTCACTCGGCCATGTTCTAACAGCAGCACACAGGCCTCAGAGATTGCTCAGATTGCCTCCTGGACCCCTGGGGACTGGATGTGACCTGCTGTCTCCAGAAAAATGCAGCCACCAAGCACCTGGACAGGAGCCAGGCTGGCAGGGGGCAGGGACTTCAGATGATGGGGTGAAACAAAGCCACGCCCCCACATCATCCGCCCGGACACTCTGCACTGCCACGTGGGCTGCTTGCTCAAGCCACGGCCACCCATATTCACAAGCCCCACGTGCCTCAAAGGGAACAGCTCCGTGAGCTTTCCCACCGTTCAGATCCTTCCCTGTTGGCGCCAGGTCCAGGCAGACTTCAAACAGAAACGGGGCAGCGGCTCCACCAGGGTCCGGGGCCTCTCTCTCCCAGGACTCACAGTCCGCTCCCAAGAACATGTTTCAGGAATAGCCAGGCTGGAAATCCCAGAGTCCACCTGGAGTCTCTCTCCCCATTACCCCAGATCTAATGGGCAGGTTGGCCCCTGGTTCTGCCTCCTGTACAGGTCGTGGGTCACCCTGCCTTCCTCCTCCCTGCTCCCCACTTCAGGCCTCACGGGCTCTCCGCCTGATCCAAGGTGAGAGGCTCCTTAGGGAAGGACCCTCGGCCTCCACACTCACCTCCTCCAACCCACTGTCTCCAGCAGCCCCGGATTTTACAGACATGAGTCCATATTTGGAAATAGGTGGGACTAGCTAGATGAGCGCCAGAAAAGATACAGTTTCCCTAAACTGTTTCCCACCTCCACTCCAGCCCTGCATACTACTGGACTACATTTCCCAGCCTCCTTTGCATAAGGTGTGGTGGCCATGTGATTGAGTCCTGGCCAAAGGCTGTGGGCAGTAGGGATGTGTGCCACAAACCCTCCCACTTGCAATCCCTCTACTTTTCCCCTCCCCCCAGAACCTGGAGGACCTAGAGGAGGGCAGAGCCACAAGATGGAAGGAGCCTGGGCCCATGAATGACTGAAGGGAGTAGAGCCTGATGCCCCATCCACCCCACAGGTCACATCAGACTGTGACAAGACCAGGCAGACACTTCTAGGTTTGGGGCTGTTGGTCAGAGCAGTTAATCACCCTAGGAGAATGTCTGGCTTCGTATCCCCTTGCCTGGAAAATATCTGGAGGAAAGTACCCCATGTTGAAAATGCCATTTCCAGTTGTGAGATATGGGGCCATTTTTAGACATTTCTATCAAGCTGGGGCCCTGCTGTCTGCCTGCCTGGGTCCCAGCCTTGGCCTACTGCTCTTCACCTCTATGAACCTCAGTCTCTCATCTGCAAAATGGGAATAATAGAGACCCTTCCCTCGGGATCCCTGGGAAGTGACCCTGTGACTACTTTGTCCAGCGCTCAAAATGGGCACTGATAAGCAATGCTTCCTGCCTGAACTGTCTTCTAATTTGCTACAGAGAAGACAGATTAACCCCATTTAAAAATGCATAACTAGTTAGTGTTATTTGCAACAGCCAAGACATGAAAAACCTACGTGTCCACTGACAGAGGACTAGACAGAGACGGGGCATGTATGGAGGGCTCCTCGGCCATCAGGTGAAAGCCTGCCATTTGCGACAACACGGATGGACCTAGAAGGTATTATGCTCAGTGGACTAAGTCAGAGGAAAAGAGACCAAAAAAGGTATCATTTCCCTCATATGTAGAACATAAACCGAAAAGTAACAAAAGCAAAAGCCAACTCACAGATACGGACAAGAGAATGGTGGTTACCAGAGGGCTAGGGGGTGGGGTGAGCAACGGGTAAGGGGTCAAATGCACGTTGCCGGATGGAAACTGGACCTCGGCCGGGGGGCACACGATAGAGCGCACAGATGTTGGAGTCTAACCTCTACCCCTGGAAATTAAAGTGTTATTAACCAGTGTTACTCCAATTAACTTAATTCTAAAAATGCATAACTATTAGGAGTGAAGCCTATTATCCTTGGCAAATAGGATTACGCGTGAATCTTTTTCTCTTCAACATTTTCTGTAATAACTCTGTGTTTTTATAGAGTAGAGAAAACCGGCTCTAAAGGAGCCACGAATGCAGAGCTGAAGCACAGCCCCCCGGAGACAGCAGCCGTGGGCTGCGAACGGTGCCGCCTGCGAAAACCAGGACAGGCCCGCTCCGCGCTGGCACCGCCGCGCAGGCCCTGGGCCCCGCCGGGGGGGACAGCCCTCACCGCCTCCCCCCCCACGGGACCCCAGGCCCCACGCTGACGAAGGAAGCCGGATCCCACAAACTGTGCATGGTAAGAAGGCTGTGAGATATGTTCTGCTCTGCCCAATTAGAAAGAGAAAGTGTACGCGCCGCGCACGGGAGAATCGTCGCCTCCGAGGTTAAATATCCATGTGCCGGGGACTCCGGCGCCAACGCACAACAGTCGCGCTGAGCGGAGGGGCCACCAACCCCGGCTCTCCTGCTCTGGTCCTCAGACGCCCCCAGACCCCGCAGGCGTCGGGCCTCCCTGGCTTCTGTCACCTGGTGTCACCACGGGTCTTACTGGCCCCTGGGAAAGCTAAGAAGCAGCTTCATCTCACCCTCACAAAAGTCCTGTGGGAGGGACTTTGCCCCCCTTTTACAGAGAGGTGACATCACTTGGCTAGGTCACCCAGCACCTGGGCCAGGGCCAGATGGCTCCTGGACCTTAGCCCGATGTGAGGGGGACCAGGTGAGGCCCAGTGGCGACTTGTGGGCTTTTAGACAGGGGGCACCGGCTGTCAACTTCCTCCACCCACTCCATTTCTGAGCTCCCCCTCCCCCTACCCTCCCCCTCCCCCTCCCAGGCCCTGCCCCGGGACATAGCATGCACACGCACACTTAACAGTCCAGAATCCCAGAATGGAGTGGGCTTTCGTTCTGTTTCTCATTTTTCATTAATTTCCACAGAAATGGTCACAGTACACTGTTTCTTGGGGTCCCCAGGAGTGTGGGGTCCCCAGTCCCCCCCACACCAACATGAAGTGGGTACAAACACTCACCCTAAAGTTACCCATTCTCGATGCAACACACATCTCTCTAGATGACAAATCTGGCCATGGTACTCCTCTGCACCCAGGTCCCAGAACAGACCATAGTCCCAGGGCACCCTGGGCTCAGGCTGCACTCTCCTAGAGTGTCCTCTCCCCACCCCCTCCCCCAGTGAGCTTCTATTCATCCCTCAATGTCCTTCACAAAAGACCCAACCTGTCCCCCTCCCATGGAGCCTTCTCTGACTCCCACAGCTGGTGAACTTCTATTCATCCCTCAATGTCCTTCACAAAAGACCCAACCTGTCCCCCTCCCATGGAGCCTTCTCTGACTCCCCCAGCTGGTGAGTGACTCGCCCATGGGTGGTGGGGCAGGTTCTGTGGGTTGGATCCCAGTGCTATGGTATCACATGACAGTAAAGCCGTCTGGGTCCCCACTGCTCCCCTGAACTGGAAAGCTCTGGTGTGCCACTCACTGTGGCTTCTCCAGCTGTTCGCTCACATCTGACTCGGAGCAGAAGCTCAACACAGGCCTCTCGAGTGCACAGTTGACTTCATTGACACTCTGTTCCCAGTTGGTTCCAAAAAACATAAAAGAAATGAAATACTTTTGCCATTTCTCAATCTGTGTCCCACAGCCCGCCCGCGAGGGGCTCAGGGTGGCCTCTTGGAAATCACCAGCTGCCACACGTCCCAGTCTGCTGTCATGTCTGGGCTCCCCGTGTGACAGCTGGGAAATCAACTTCATGCCAGTCTGGTGGCCACTGGTATTCAGACGGTGCAGGGCTCCTGCTGAAGAATTAACCGGGGCCACTGGTACACACCACCATCTCCCCAAACCTGCCGCTCTCCCCACAGCTTCCAGATCCAATACGCACAAATCACTGGTCCAGTTTTCCCCAAAGTTAAACTACAAATTGCTTCACCAGCATCCAGCGTCTGCTGCATTGACAGGACACAGAGATTGGCCACAGGGTCCCCATCGGTGGGGATCCGGCAGGTACAGCTCACACATCCACTCCAGGGAGGAAACGTCTATTATGCACCAACTGTGTGCCAGTGTCTTCTTTCAAGGTCCCCTTTTCAGAATCCGGGAAGCCAAGTAAACCATCCCCTCCCCCAGAGTCTATCAGCCGGACCGAGCCCAGCACCAGAACCGGGCCTCTGGGCGCCAGAGCCCACTGTCTTTTAGTATCAGCCTCCGTGGCAGACCCCACTAACTGCACTAATCCGTCAGCGCCCGGCTGTGCCCAAGCCCTCATCAGAAAGGCTGGGCACGGTGCTCCGCCCCTGGCTCCGGGCTGTATGCCGTTGGGGACTCGGTCTCTCACCTGCACAATGGGGACAGAGATCATGGGACCTACCTGGAAAGGCCAGGGACTGTGTGAAGAGCACACGGAACGTGTCAAGCACAGAGCGTGCTCCGTACACACAGTGGTCACCCAGACACCCCACTGGCTACCGGCATCTTCCACGCGCTACGCAAAGCAGGCGCCAGGTCACAGCCACATCCCTGGATTCCTGTAGCGCTTGCCTGTACGAGGCCACCCAGCTGCGTCCTTGGAGGGGGCCAGGCTGAGCAGCAGAGGGCACTATGGGAGCAGTCACCACACGCCTGCTGAGGACGCACGGCCTTTGCGGCAAGGCCACGGCCTCAGAAAGGCACGGAGCCCGGGTCCCGTCCAAGGCAGAGCTCTCGGGTGGGAGGATCTGCCCGCATCGCCCAGCTCAGCCCATCCGGCTCCCGCCTTCACCCCGCCCCACCCTGCATGGAGCGCCTCCCAGGAGAGAGGTGCCCTCCGGCCTCGGCCAGCGCCAGCTTCCTTCCCTGCCGCTGGGCCAAGGCTCCCTGGGGTCACCCCGGCACCCCTCCCTGCTCATGCTGTGGCTTTTCCTGAAGGTCCAGGTTATTCCTCGGAGCCTTGGGCCCAGAGACGACCGAATCTGATACAGGACCTGAGCTGTGTCCAGCTGCCCTGTGAGCAGGGGTCCAAGCGATGAGACCCAGCCCATGCCACCGAGGCTGGGGACCATCGGGCTGGCGTGGTCCTGCCAGAAGCCCCAGTCCACGTGGCTCGTGTTGGTGGGGAGCCCCGTGAGGTGCAACCTGGCCTCATCCTGCACACACCCCTCCGAGGACAGGGCCGCTCGCCTCCTGACACCCAGGTGACCGTGTCCTGGTCTCATGGGGCTGTCAGGGGCTGGCGGTTGGCTCCAGCTATGGGCACAGCTGAAGTGCACCCAGTCCAACCCACCAACTGGCCGCCACCATCCTCGCCCCGCGGTGTAGCCACGTTTGGTGTGGGTGAGCTGGCCGATCTGTAACGATCAGGTAACCTGTACCACCTGCCACCTAGGTCCAGCACACGGCCCCGGCCGGGGAGCCCAGCCCAAGTCTTCTGGTTCCTAGCGAGGACACAGGCTAACGGGCTCGCGGGGCTCCCTCAGCCCAGACGGGGTGGGTCCAGGCCCCGCGCAGGCCTCTCCACCTCCAGACGTGGTGCTAACAGCAGGACCCCCGGGGTCCTGAGAACACAACGAGACCTTGGAGTCAGGGGCGAGCCCAAGCCCACGGCAGGAAGATGCTCACAAATGTTATTATCATCACACAGCTGGGGGTCAAGGCCCCGCTGTCCTGAAGCCCCACAGCGTGGGGGACAGGCTGATGTAAGGTGTGGCCCACAGAGCAAGTGCAGGGGGTTGCTGAGGGGTGCCCCACCCCACTCCCACCACTGGGGCCGCGAGATGGTGGTGCTGTCCACCAGGGACGCGTCCACAGAGGCGTGGGCTGTGGTTGGAGGCCACCTGGACAGGGGTGGGCTGTGGGACTGGGCCAGGACAGCAGGGCGGGGTTGCCAGGCAAGGGCAGGGCACCAAGAGGCCCCCGGATGCTTCTCACACAGTGAGGTGCCTAGAATCACCTGGGGGAGGGCGGTCTTGTCAAAATGCAGACTCCAGTGGGGCAGGGCTTGATGCTACTGGCTCTCAGATGACATCTGGGGTTCAGGGGTTTGCACGGGCCAGAGGCGATGCACCCAGAATGCCCTGCCCACCCCTCCCGGCTCTGTCCGCAGAAGAGGACACGGGGCCGTGGAAGGGCAGAGAAGCAATCGCTGGGTTTGCTCCTCCCGGCAGGGTTGAGGGTGTGACCCTCTGCGCGCACAGAAATCTGAGAATGTCATTTCATGGTCTAGCTCACGCTCGAACATGCCTATTTGGCTTGGTGTCATCACGCACACAGAGCCCTGGCACGCGGCAGGCAAACCGGGCGCGCACACGGCAGTGCCGCTGCTCGCGTGTCCCGCTGAGCAGTCCCCGGGAGGACTGGCCCTGGCTGCCGGCAGCCAGGGGGAGGCTCAGTCTTGGTGGCCCAGCCGAGAAGTCGGGGTGCAGGGCAGCACTGGAGAAGGGTGGGTGGGCGGATTCTAGCTCGAGAGCCGGGGGAGCCCTAACAGCTCCGTTCACAGGCAGACACCAAGGCGAGTCCCTTCCAAGGGCGGGGGCCGTCATTATTGTATTAAGGACCAAGAAGCAGTGAATCATTTAATTGGGGGAGAGACTTGCAGCCCTGATTAAATGGTCACTTCCTCAGGCCTGACATCACCTTCCCTCCCATTTCTTCTGACACCACATCTTGGGACCCGAACGGACGTCCAGTAAACAGGATCTGGCTTCAGCCTAGGCGTTCCTGTCTCTGCCCCGGCGGGAGGTGGCAAAGGGAGGTGGGGGGAACAGAACAAACCCTTCACTGGAGCTCGGTGCCTCTCCCCAGGTGCCTGTCCCCGGGTGCCTCTCCCCGGGTGCCTGTCCCCGGGTGCCTGTCCCCGGGTGCCTCTCCCCGGGTGCCTCTCCCCGGGTGCCTCTCCCCGGGTGCCTGTCCCCGGGTGCCTCTCCCCGGGTACCTCTCCCCGGGTGCCTGTCCCCGGGTGCCTGTCCCCGGGTGCCTCTCCCCGGGTGCCTGGCCACGAAAGGGTTAAGAATAGACTTGGCCTGGGGTGCCCGATGCACTGGCTGTCCCCGGGCCTGGGGAGGTGACTGAGTTCACAGCAGGGTCACAGAGGCAGATGTGGAAAACTGTGCCATCAGGCTGCTGGGGGCTGGGGGGCGCCTCGCGGGACGGCCCAGATGCAAACAGCCAGCCAGTCTCCTCTCCTTTCCCACGGAGCCCAGTGCCAAGGACCCGTCCTGCCCGATCTCCACGACACTCTGCGCATGTAACTCCGAGAGCTGTTCCCGGGCCCTGGGCAGTCCCCGTGCGGTCCAGGCTGCCCCGGGCCACACGGGCGCTAACCCCAAGGGAACCCTGCTTCCGACACGGCGAGTGACTTCACAGAAAACCAGAGCCTCTGTGTGAAGGTGAATGCTGCGGCTTCGGGCTGCTCTCCCCGTGGGCTCCGCCAGAGGCAGGGTGGCACCGAAGGCCTGGCCTCGGCTGTGCGCGGGGGCTCTCCAGGCTGCACTGGCCACGGACCGGGGCCCGCTGGTTAGTGCCCGGGGGGTCCAGCAGAGCAGGACTCAGAGCACGAGGGGGCGACTGCCGTCTCCCCAGGAGCCAGGTGTCGCAGCTCGGTCACCCTGAGCTCAGAGCCGGTGGGCGTGGAGTCGAACCCCGTGCAGCCCAGCCCAACACCCTCTGCACCTTTCAAGGCGTAACTTGGACGGTGTCCACTTTCAGAGGAGGAGCCCACTGCCTAGCCAGTGGGAGCGACACTGGGCAGGGTTCGGGGCTTTGCCCGTGCCTCCCAGCCTCCCAGACCCTCCTGCCGACCCCTCTGCACCCTCTCTCCTGGCCCCTGCTCAGACCCTGCTCTCCACGAGGCCAGAGCCGGGGCCCTCCCCCAGCACACGCGGTCTCTTCCTCCCTGGCCCCACAGGCCAAGTCCTGTTCATCCTCTAGGGCTTTGAGGAAGAATCACCTCCACCAAGAAGCCTCCCTTGACTCCCGGGCACAGCCCGTTGCTGCCCTCGTAGTGCCTGGGCTCGCCGACGCCGGCTCTGAGCCCCGAGTTCGAGGCCTGGGGCCCCACAGCGCAGCGGGCTCCTCTCGGGCCAGAGCCTGGTCTGGGTCCCCGGGATTCCCAGCATCACCCAGCCCGGGCTGCGGCGGAGGGACGTCCAGGTCACATCTGATGAACGAGTAAATGAACACTGAACCGTGCCCATCAGCCTCACTTACGCAGAGGCATTTTTTTCCTTTGGGCGGTGGCGATGGGTAGAGGGACATGATGCAGGGTCTAAAGAAAACGAGGTGGAACAGTCTGCCCTGGTCCTGGTCAGGCCCTAGATCTCAGTGCTGGGGGACACGGCACCCGCAGAGGGCCGTGGGCACGGAGGGAGAGCGTCCGGGGCGGGGGGCCGTCCCAGCGATGAGCGGTGACGGCCACATCAGAGGATGCGGTGAGACACTCTGACGTGTTCTCTTACACACTCATGTGAGTCTGCATTGTCACAGTAACAAGTGTTACATTGTTACTGACATACGACATCCCATTAGCTTCAGGTAGACAACATAATGATTCCACATTTGTATACATTGTGACATGATCACCACAGTAAGCGGAGTTAACGTCCCTCCCCTCACACAGTGACGCATTTTTTTCCTGTGACGCGACCTTTTAAGATCTACTCTCTTAGCAACTTGCAAACACGCAACACGGTGAGGTCAACTCCAGTCTGCACGCTGCTCGTCCCACCCCAGGACGCATCCGCGTTAGAACAGGAGGTCCCCACTTTCAGACCCCTGCACCCCCACCCCCACCGCTGCTGACCAGCAGTCCGCTCTGTATCCGCGAGCTCGTTTTCGCTTTTTGTTGGACTCCACGTGTAAGTGAGATCACCCAGGATCTGTCTCTCTCCGTCTGCCCTATTTCACTCAGCACAATGCCCGCTAGGTCCGTCCACGTGGCTGCAGTTTCCGTCTTTGCACAGCCGAGTCACATTCCCCTGTGTATACGCACCTCCTCCTTTTTATCCACCGTCGTCGAGCGACCCTGGGCTGTTTCCGCACAGTGTAAGTGACGCTGCAGTGAACTCGAGGGGCAGATATCTTTTCGAGCTGGACAAATACACACAAGTGGAATTGCTGGATCACGTGTTAGTTCTGGGTTTTTGTTTTTGTTTGTTTGTTTTTGAGGAATTTCCACACTGTTTTCCACGGTGGCTGCACCAGTTTCCATTCCCACCCACAGTGCACGAGGGCTCCCTTCCCTCCGCAGCCTCGCCCGGCCTGTTCTCTCCTGTCTTTTTGGTGACAGCCACTCTGAGAGGTGTGAGGGGTGTCTCACGTGGTCTGATCTGCATTCCCTGCTGCTCAGTGAGCGGAGCACCTTGGCACACACCCGTCGGCCATCTGCACGTCCTCTTTGTCCTCTTTGGAGAAATGTCTGCTCAGATCCTCTGACCATTTTTGAAATCAGACTGTTGGGTTTTCTGCCATCGAGTTGTATGCGTTCTTCACATATTTTGGATATTGACCCCTTGTCAGATCCACGATTTGCAAATACCTTCTCCCATCCCTAGGTGCCTTGATCTGGTTGACGGTTTCCTCGGCTGTGTGGAAGCTCTGAATTGGATGTGGTCCCGTGTGTGTATCTTCGCTTTTCCTGCCTTTGCTTTGGGTTCGAAGCCAAATATCAGCACCAAGACGGGGGGCCAGGAGCTCACCACCTCCGCGCTCTTCTAGGAGGGTTATGGTTCCGGGACTCACACTCAGCTCTCTTCTCCACTAGGAGGCGGTCTCGTGAATGGTGAAGACCGGGGTCCAGTTTCGTTGCTTTGCATGTGGCTGTCCAGCTTTCCCAACACCACTGATTCAAGTGTCCTGTCCTCATTGTATATTCTTGGCCATGCAGAGGTTTTTAACCAATTTGAAGAAGCCAGACCCTTTGTCTAAAATAAAGTCTTATGTGGAAGCACATGCTTCAGAAAGCAAACAGAGAAAAGGGGGCTGCTTGGCTTGGGGGTGGGGACCAAAGGGACGAGGGGGGCAGGAACTCAGCCCCACTTCCCCACATTACCTTAGCTCAGGGCCCCCCAAAGGGCTCAGGGGAGTAGGCTGGAATAATGCTAATGTGTAAGGCAGGGTTTACATCCAACAGTGGGTAGCCCTGAGATGCAGCCCTCCCTTGCTCAACAGCCTTCAGTGGCTCCCCAGTACCCACAGTACAGTGTGCACAGCTCCCTGCCTTCGACCTCCACCTTCTCTGCCGGCCCTGTCCCCAGCAATGCCTCGAGGGACCCCATGCCTTTCCCCAGGCTGGACTCTAATCCTCCTGGAAAGCACTTTCCTCCCTTGAATGTTTTCAGAAGCACTGCCATCCACGGTGCCCTGAGGGGAGCGGGGTGTCCACTCACCCAGGTCAGTGGGCAGGTGTTTGGGGCATACCCTTCCCCGAGACACCCCAGCACCTGCAGGCCAGAGATCCCTGCCCTGTGGCCTGTTGGAGCTGCGGAGGCCGCTGTGGAGCTCAGACCCTCTGCAGCCCGCTGACCTCTGCAGAGACTCAGCAAGCAGCCGGACGTGTCAGCTCAAAATCAAAGCACAAGCACCTTCCGTTTCCCCTTCTTCCTGCCCTCTCCCCAGAGGCCAGAAAGCCGAGCAAGCCAGGCAGAGACACGAGAAAAATGCACTTGGCGATCCCAGCAGGAGTCACCCCCCACACCGCCCCAGGCCACATCTGTCAGCTCTCACTGTCTACTGGGCACGTGGCCGCCTGGCTGAAAGCCACTTGGGGTCAGAGCACCGCCAGCCCTTCCCCACCGGAGGCTGGGCCCCGTCCCCCACGTCTGGCTGGTGTCCTTCCTGCAATACACTTGTTGGGACTAAGGCTGAGCAGCTCTGAGATAGGAGGCTGGAATCCAGGCCAGAAAATGGGGTGTTCAGGAAGAGAAAACGCCCTCAGGAGGGGCTTAGGGGGACAAAAAGTCTCTGCAGCGTGTTCTGTTACATTCACTGGGTACCTACAGGAAGACCTGGGGACACCCAAGGAGCAGAGGTGGATAGAAAGGTCAGCAGCAGCGGAGGACTTGCACCCTCCAGGCACGAAATGCCAGTCGGTGAGGGACTCGGGGTCCTCCATACTGACCTCCTCTTATTCACCCTACAAATGGGGCATGCACCCCTCTCAGGGGGCAAAACGGAGCCAGAGCAGTGAAGGGCCTTGCCAAGGTCAAGACTGACAAATGTCAGGGTGGAGGGGGCGGTGAGGTCTGCAGACCCCACGCCCAGTGCTCACCTGTGTGGGGAGAGGACAGGCAGATGAGAGCCCCGGGTTCTGAAGTCTTCCCTTCACTGCAGCGAGAATCCAGTGTTGGCTCTGACTGCCCCCCCCCGCCCCCGCCGTGTTCCCCTTCTGTCCCAGGTGGGTGCACGCAGATGGTCACAGAAACCAGTCCTTGGGGGGAAATGCTCCCTGTTCCCCCAGCTCCTGGCTCTGCCATGGAGCGATCTCGCTTAGCAAAGTGTGTGTCCTCAAAAGGAAGTCCCTTCCCCCAACACACACAAGCTTCTGAGTGGGACACAGTGTGGGAAAATGCACAAAGGTGGGTGTGCGACTCGCCTGACTGTGCGACAGGGACCACATCTCCGTGCGCGGGAGACCTCAGGAATGGGAAGAGGCTCGCACTTGCATGACTGCGTTCGTTCGTTCGTTCACCCCACAAGCACCCGTGAGCACCAGTGCTGGGCTCCACTGTGCGCCCCACACCGGAAACCCACGTTTCACTCCTAAACCCCAGCGCCTCGAAAGGTAACTGTCTTTGGAGATCGGGACTTTGAAGAGGTGATTAGGGTGCAATGAGGTCGTTAGGGTGGCCCTGACCCAATCTGACTGGCGTCCTATCAGAAGAGGAGATGAGGACACGGACACACGCAGAGGAAGGACCCTGTGAGGACACAGGGAGGAGACGCCGTCTACACGCCAAGGACAGAGGCCTCAGGAGGAACCGCCCTGCCCACACCCGGATCTCGGACCCCAGCCCCGGGACCCGGAGGAAACAGTGTCTGCATTTGTTACGACGGCTGTGGCGCAGCCCCTGACGCTCGTGTGGCCGAGCCGGACGCTGTGCCAGGCGCCGCTCTGATCGCTGCACGTGTGAGCTCATTTCGTCTTCCTGAGAATCCTGGGACACGGGTCCTGTGTCGATTCACTTTGCAGAAGTGGGAACAGGCACAGGCAGGCGAGCCTCTGGGCACGAAGAGCGGCTGGTCCAGGGGTCTGGCGGGCTGGGGCAGGGCAGACCGCGGAGGCGAGGAGGGGAAGAGAACCTGCAGGCCCAGGCCCAGCAGCTGGGAGTGTGGCCCTTTAGGGCAGTTGCAGGGAGGAGCCCAGGAACCCCAGGGGCCAGGGAAGGACAGGGAGGGAAGGACAGGGAGCAGCAGCTGCCATCCTGACACCGGATAAACCAGTATCACCAGGCAGACCTCAGGAACCAGAAAAGACCCTCCCGCCAAATCCCACACACACAGATGAGGAAACTGAGGTCCAGGGAGGGGCAGCCAGGCCTGAGGTCACAGCCAGCCCACAGAACAGGAACCAGAGCCCCAATCTCGTGCGCACTGCCGGCCCCGCCCACAGCCATCCGTGGGGACCCTCCATCACCGGAGAAACCCTCACCCTTGCAGTAAACAGGAAGAGGAGGCTGTCCCACGCTCCCATCCCGTGGGCCCCCTTCTTTGGGTTGTCTGAGTGGTAAGGAGGGGGAGCAAATGGTATTTGTTTAACTAATCTCAAGGATCAAGAATTTCCAGATGTTTCCCCTGTTCCCGCCCCTCCCCACCTGGCCCCAGAGCCGTCCTCACGGCCGGCCCTCTGGTGGAGAGGGGGTGGCTTCCTCGGGGACCCCTGGGTGTGGCGGAATGTCTGGCTCAGGAAGCTCTACTGAAAGGGGCGGTTGGATTCCTGGAAACCCGGAGTGACTTTCCAGCCAAAGAGGCTGGAGACAACTCAGAACCCAGCTCTGAGAAGCCGGGCCTCCCGGGCCCGGGGGAAGGGCATGGAGGGGCCGGGGGAGGCCCCACGGTCCAGCACGCCAGCCCGCCCACATGCCTGCTAAGGCTCGTGACTGGAGCGAGGCATCCGTGAATCAATGACAATGCCCAACATTGACGGAAGGCTGTCCGTATGCGTCACCTGTGAGAAAACTCCGGGTCACAGCAACCCCCCCCCCCTTACAGACAGGAGACAGACACACAGTGCCACACAGAAAGTTGCCCCAGGTGGCCCAACGGCTGGGGGCAGAACAAAGGTTTGCATGCTGGTGGGTCTGTGTGAACCCTGCACTGCGCTCAGGTCCGGTTCTGGGAGGGGCGGGAGCGGGGAGGCAGGGAGGAGGGAGGAAGCGGAGCTGTCCTCTGAAAGCACAGAGCCCAGTCTTTCTGTCCACCTGCTGGCACAGGCTGGGGCGCACGCCTTGGCCACACCTGTGAGCTGTGCCAGGCCTCACCGGGGACGTGGGTGGCTGTCACCGTGCACAGGGCAGCTGGCTGTGGTTCCTCTGAGGGACACCTACGCTGTGGGTATTCAGACGGAGGAATCCCACCTCTCAGCAGGGTCTGCGCCGCAAACACAACTCTGAGTGAACGAGAGCGTCGGCGCACGCCAGCCAGCGGGGCCACTCACTCGCGTGGGCCGAAAGCACGTGGCACCGTGGCTCCTTTGTTCGTGGACACGGGCAGATGTGGGGAAACCGTGAAAACACGCAGAAGCACGGAACACATTGGTGCGAGTGTGGAGGTCTCAGGGGGCTCCGCTGGGTCTGTAACGTTTCACTTCTTTCAACAATCCGAAACACATTTGCACAACCGCAACATCTGGGTGAGAGCCCGGCTCTGGGTCAGTTACACGGTTTCCGGCGGACGGAACTGTTTCCTAGCTGCAATGCACGCGTGTGAGGACCTGTCTCTGAGGGGCAGCAGCCTCCGTGTCCCCAGCCGAGCCTGGAGGACCCCAGATGCTGGCGGGGGGCCGTGTTAGGAGGTGCGCGTCTGCGGTCTGTGGAGCGAGGTGTCTGTGGCTGCACCGTGCGCACCTGCCGGGCTGATTAACAAACACACGGGAATGAGGGGGACGAGGATGAGGCTGTACAAACACCGGCTTAATCCGGCTCAGCACAGCCCTGGCACCTACGCCCTCCCGGGCCTGCGGCTGGGGTGGCGGGCTGGCGGTTGTTGGTGTCAGCTGTGGTGTGAGAGGCAGAGTTCACACAGGTGTGGCCGTGGCCAGCGGAGAATCGCGATGCTCACACCCGAGCCCCCTGCACATGCCCTGGGGGGACAGGCCACAGCCGCCCCCTTTCAGAAAGGGGAATGGAGGGGCCGGGTGGGGGGCTGCCAGCTCCACCAAACCGTGCCACGGTGGGCGCCCTGGGGAAGGGTCCAGACTCCGAGGGCATCGGAAGGACCCTACAGCGCCCCCAGTGCGCACCCTCGACATTCAAACACTGATGGTGACGGCTGTGAGGGGTTACACGTGTCCCCCCCACTTCACATACTGACGCCCGAACCCCAGCGCCTGACTGGGAAACAGGGTCGTGCAGACGTGATCAGTTAAGATGAGGTCGTAGAAAATCAGGGTGGGCCCTAACCCCCAGGATTGGTGTCCTCGTGAACAGGGGACATGCGGGCGCAGACACACAGGGGGAACGTGACGTGAAGGTGCTGCGGAGCCTGGGCTGATGCGTCCACAAGCCAAGGAACCCAAAGGTGCCGCCAGCCCCCGCAGCTGGGACAGAGGCCGGGGACAGACTCTCTCCGCCTCAGAGGGAACCGCCTGCCGACACCCTGGTCTCGGACTTCTGGCCTCCAGACCTGAGACGATACATTTCTCTTGTCCCTCGGGCTCTTACCCTGGTCCCCTCCATGCTGAGGTCACCACTTCCCCTCCCCGACCCACCCTCTCCTCCTGGGCTCCCTTTGTCCCGTCCTTTCCCTCTCTTGCCACCCACGCCGATGGCCCAGTCGTCAGAGCCACGTCCTGGGTCAGGCGCCTGCCTGTCCGCTGGATGTCACAACAACAGCCCAGCAGGTCTGCCTGCCCCGGCCTCTCCCTCCTCCAGCCCGGCTTCCCACTGGCTCGGGTCAGACACTTGGCGTGGCCCTGACTCCGCGCACAGTCCTCCTCCAGGCCCGCAGCATCCTGTTGGCTCCAACTGCACACAGGTGCGCAAGCCACGGCCGCCACCTCCGCTGCCACTCGGCCCGCGTGGCCTCCAGCTCTTCCTGGTGGCTCCCCCTGCTGGTCCTGCAAGCACCCCCTCTGCTTGGGGTACACTTCGCCCAGATACCCACCCGGCTCTCACTCACACCTTCCCCAAGTTTCCCACGAATATGGTGGAATCCCTGAGGCCTTCCCTGACACCCCCACTCCTGACCCTCCCACAGCCGACACACTTTCTCTGCCCCTTCCTCGTCACCATTCCCAGGATACAACACATCTTTTTTTTTTTTTAATTTCTTTCCTTTATTGATTTTAGAGAGAGAGGAAGGGAGAGGGAGAGAGAGATAGAAACATCGATGAGAGAGAACATCGATTGGCTGCCTCCTGCATGCCCCCCACTGGGGATCAGGCCCACAACCTGGGCATGTGCCCTGACCGGGAATCGAACCGGCGACCTCTTAGTGCATGGGTCAACGCTCAGCCAGTGAGCCACAGCGGCCGGGCTCCAACACATCTTTTATATTTGCTGTTTAATGTCTGCCTCCTCCACTGACCCCAGGACCACGGGTGCTGGTCTGTTTCATCAACTCAGACACTCCCAGAGCCTGGAACCGTGCTCAGCACACGGCTGGTGCTCAGTAAACAACCACTGCATCCACGCAGGACGGCGGCATGAACGAGGGCCGGCCGCTGCTCTTAGGACCTTCCTGGTTTCCCTCTTCTCACCGGATGAGAGAACTCTGCCCACATCTCCCTGCGCCCGTGGCAATGAGACGGCCCCACCTGCAGGGGAGGCCCTGCCGGCCGGCACAGCTGCTTGCCCGTGGGCGCCCTCCCGGGCGGGCGGGCCCAGCAGGGCTTGTTATGCTAAGATGGCCGGAGCCAGCACACCCAGCGCCCAGCACCTGCTCGAGCTCTGGGACCCGGGGAGGAACCTGGGACGGGGACAGAGGCAGCACAGGACGGTCCCAGGATGCTGAGTACACGGAAGACACTCCGGCAATGCCGGCGTCCTGAGGCCAGGAGCGGAGGTCTCGGGGCTCCGGAGGTGTGTGTGCCCACGGACACCTATGTGTACACACCCCGGCCTGGCTGCTCTGGTCTCGGTCAGACCCACGCGCCCGGGGTTCTACAGCATCTTGGTTTTGAGACAGGGCTCCTGCCCGGCCGGTGTGGCTGAGTGGACTGAGTGTCGTCCCGTGGACTGACAGGTCCCGGTTTGACTCCCAATCAGGGCACATGCCCGGGTTGTGGGCTCGATCCCCAGTCGGGGGGCATGCAGGAGGCAGCCCATCAATGTTTCTCACAGGGATGTTTCTATCTCTCTCTCCCTTTCTCTCTCTCTAAAAAAATCAATAAAAATATATATATTTTAAAAAGACAGGACTCACCCTGGCCGGTTTGGCTCAGGGGTTAGAACGTCGGCCCACGGACTGGAGAGTCCCGGGTTCAGTTCCCGCTGGGGGCACGTACCTCAGCTGCGGTTTGTCCCCAGCCCCAGGTGGGGTCGTGTGGGTGGCAGCCAGTCGATGTGTCTCTCTCACATCGGTGTTTCTCTCTTCCTCCCTCTCTCCCTCCCGCTCTGTCTGAAGATAGATGAAAAATGTCCTCAGGTAAGGATAAAAAAAAAAAAAAAGACAGGACTCCTAAGTGCCTGGAGTTGGGGACCACCGTAGCTGGGAGACTCAGTGCCCCCCAGGCTGTGGGGTTGGTGGGACTGGGAACGGGGGTCTGCCTTTGAAGCCCGCAGCCTCCGAGGCCCGAGTCCCAGAGCTGAGCTCCCTCTGACACCTGCCACCTGCTAAGAAGAGCTGTGCAAACCGTCTGTGGCCGGAACGTCCCCGGTGCTCCACCGACCCCAGGTCCTCTGCCTAACCCAGATGCTGCCCATGAAGCGGCCGCTCCGCCTCCAGGCCACCCGAGGCCCAGGCTGGATCTGAACTACAGCCAGCGTTCAAGGTCAAGGTCAGCAGTGCGCAGGACCCTTATGCTGGGGTGGACTGGATCACGTCCCCTGAAAGCTATGTGAAGTCCTGATCCCTGACACCTGTGAGCGTGACCTGATGTGGGAACAGGACCTCTGTAGGTGTCACTGGTTAAGGTGAGGTCATCCCGGCACAGGGTGGGCCCTCATCCAGTGACTAACGTCCTTATAAGGAGAGGGAAACGTGGACTCAGACACACAGACCCGGGAGAAGGCCGCGCGATGCTGGAGGCAGAGGAGAGAAGACGCGGGCACAAGCGCAGGAAGACGGGACTGCCCGTCCCCACCAGAACCTACGAGGAGGCGAGGGAGGACCCTCCGCAGGGCTCGGCCCTCCCTACACCCTAATCTCGGACTCTGGCCTCCAGGGCTGGCGTGGCCGAGGACATGGCCTCCTTCCTCGGTGGTTAGGGGAACCGAGACCTCTGAGGCCAGCCCGTCCCAGGGGGGCGTCAGGTTCAGCTGGAGTGGGAGATGCTGCGGCCCCCGGGGGAGTGAGGAGGCCCCCGTGTGCACCACACACAGGGGTCGTCTGTGAGATGATCCCCTGCGACGCCACACGGTCTCAGCGTGAGGGAGGGCGGTGCGCTGACCCGTCCCCGGGAGGAGGGTGGCCGTGCCGATCTGGGCTGGGCCGACGTGCCAGCCGGGGCTGGGCGGTGAAGTCCGATCCCCACCGACCCGCTGCTGAAAGGATGCGGTGCTGCCAGCGCTCCCCTCCCCCGCCCTGCTCAGGAATCCCACTGCCCCGCTCCTGCCCCTCAACTATGCCCGGTTCACCCACGCACCCACACCTGCTGGCATGAGTCACAGCCTCCCACTCAGCTCCCTGGCAGTGCACCTTGTCCTGGCCGCCCCCACGCCCTGCCTGGTCTCCCAGGCCACGCTCAGCCTCCACGCTGCGGACCCAGGCCTCCTCGGGGCTCGCCAGCAGGCTGGGGTGCTGTCCTGGGGGAGCCCCGGACCCTACCCTCGGGCTGCCCTCTCTCCCAGCCCCTCTCTGCCCGACTTCACGAAGTAGATAAACCCTATGTCCACGTTCTCCGCAGCAGCCAGACTCCTCCGAGGGGCTCGGCAGCTCCAGGGCAGTCCAGCCTCACGCCCCCTGGGTGCCGGGCCCCCTGCCTCCTGGCCACTGCACCAAGGGCAGCACGTGCTCCTGTCTGGCCCTCACCCTCCATGCGCCCTCCTGGGGCTCCCCCTGTGAACCCACTTCACCAAGAGCCGTGCTCACGGCACCAGCCCAGAGGGGCCGCACTGGCCTCCCGGCCTCCAGCGCCCACCGCCCCTCTCCCGCTTCCTTGACTCCAGAGGGCTGCTCCCCTGGCGTTAGGGTGCCCACGTGGAATGTACTCCTTCATGCTCTGTCCCCGCACTGAATGTCCGCCCCCCTCTGTCTTCTTCCCCGCTGAGCCGGAGGCCCCAAAGATATGCGTGAAATGAGTGGTGTGTGGATCCCACCTGGGGTCCTCACGTGGCCGGGCAGTGCAGGTGGGCCCTGGGCAGGGGACAGGAGTGTCACCTAGCAGGAGGGCAGAGAGGAGGAGAGGCAGCCTGGGAGTGGGTGGTGGGAGGGCCGGGAGGCCCCGATGCAGAGCTCTCCGTGGGCAGACATTCCGAGCACAGGCCACGAGCCCCTGGGCTGGGGCGGGAGCCAGGTGTCCGTCACTCAGTGTGGACACGGCGCCAGCTCCCTCCACCCACACAGAGGCGACCACGCGAAACCTTCCTGGGTCTCTCTAGGCACGTCCCCACCTCCTCTGCGTCCCCGCCCCCACCCGGGCTCCAGACGAGGGGCCCCCTCCAACCCCCCTCCCCCTTCCCCCCATTGTAACCAGGCTGTCTGTACTTGGGAAGAAAAAGTAACTTCCAGATAACTTTCTTAAGCGGACTCTGTAGAAACACAGCCAATTCTGCCGTGTGTCAAACTGTGGGTGGCAGTGAGCACCTGTCATATCATGTCCCACGTTTCCTGTAGGGCCGGAATCAGAGCAGTGTGGAGGGACACTGCTGGGGACAGTGTCTGCTGCCACCCTTTCGGAGAGTCTCTGGGGGCATCTGCTCGGCGCATACAAGGCCTGGCCCCCAGCAGGCCCCGCCCCGGGGGCCCTCCCCACAGGGGCACGCATTCTGGGCACCGTATGGCGGCACCCAGCACGCGCAGAGCAGCGAGTAGGCACCCCACGGCGGGGCCTGCCAGTGCCGGCCGCGTGGACAGCAGGCGGTGCGGGCGCCCCGCAGTGAAGGGCAACGTGTGTCGACGGCACAGTTCTTGAAGTAACAAGTGCGCTGTGACGGTGTGAGAGTGTCCTGGCCCCTAGGAGACGGGTGGAAAGGGACGACATCTCCCACCGACTCTCAACGGGTTAAGGAGGAGGAACTGGAAGAAGATGCGTGTGCGCACAGACAGACAGACGAGAGGAAGGAAAGGAGGGAGGGAGATGGGGGGACCACAAAGCGAACGGGGCCACTGTGGCCGAGAGAAGGTCGCACAGGAGTCTTTGGCCGTCTTTCAACAGCTCTCGAAGTTGTACATTATATGAAAATAAAACAAAAGAGATGCTGGTGGCCGCGGGATGGGCACCGGCGGTGACCACCACGTGGTGTGAACTCGGCGCCTGCACGCTGACCCCAGCCTTTCTGCTCCTCGGTAGATCCCAGCAGAGGTGGGAACACGGTGCCTCCTGACACGGGTGGCCCCAACTGGCAGTGACCCACAGGCCCATCGAGGGAAGAACAGGAACACACACTGGGGGTGAGCACCCGAGGGCGTTCTACAGAGGATGAGGCGCCCCACAGCCCCACGCTGCAGCAGGGCCGAATCTCGTGGACGTGAAGTGGCACCAGAAGTCAGACACCGAGTGGCTGCGGTGGGGTCCCAGGCGGGGGCGGGCTGCAGGGAGACTGGCAGGTGCGCTGGGCTGCTGGGAACTGTCACTGTTCTGTCTGGACCCGGGGCCTGCTCAGCCTGAGCGCCTGCCCCGAGCTGGACACTTAGAACGTGCCCGTGTCTGTGCCCAGGAGACATGTCAATACAACATTAGAAAAGGAAAGGCTCCTATGGACTTTGTAAAAATGAGAAACACACTCAGTATTTCATCCGCGGACACTAGGCTGGAGGCTGCTCCGGGCCTCTGGGAGGGGTGGCATCCGTGGAGGGTGGTGAGGGCCCAGCAGGAGGGTGAGGGCCCAGCAGGGGGGTGGTGAGGGCCCAGCAGGAGGGTGAGGGCCCAGCAGGAGGGGGGTGAGGGCCCAGCAGGAGGGTGAGGGCCCAGCAGGAGGGTGAGGGCCCAGCAGGGGGGTGGTGAGGGCCCAGCAGGAGGGGGGTGAGGGCCCAGCAGGAGGGTGAGGGCCCAGCAGGAGGGTGGTGAGGGCCCAGCAGGAGGGGGGTGAGGGCCCAGCAGGAGGGTGAGGGCCCAGCAGGAGGGTGAGGGCCCAGCAGGAGGGTGGCGAGGGACCAGTAGGAGGGGGGCTCCGGGCCAGGCCCCAGCACAGTGCCCCTGCCACCATGAAGCAGGGCCCTGTGCCCACAGTCCGTGGGGGACAGCAGAGGTCCCCACTGTGTCAGGAGAGGCACTGAACAGAGGGCTGGCGCACACAGGGCCTCGTGACATGAACCAGCGTCCTCCTCCCGGGCACAGCCAGGCACAGGCGCCCAGGTCTCCAGCCCCTCTTGGGGGCAGTGAAGCCGGCAGCTGCCGTCTCCAGGCGAGAGCGCCCGCCCGCGCTCCCTCTCTGAGGCTGGCCCCACCTCTGGTCCAAAGGAGCCGCAGTCCTTGGAAGTGGTGTGAGGAGCTCAGCAAATTCCGGTTCCCCAGCCCCGCACCCCAGGGGGAGGGCCGAGGGAACAGCCCTGTCCACATTCCTCCGCGGGGCGGCTGTGCGCTCCGGCCTGGGCGCCTGCCCCACATAGCTGGGTGCTCCCACTGCGCTCTCTCCGAGCCCCAGAATCTCAGCCAGGGCACCACGTGAGGGGCGCATGCCCACCAAGGGGCTCAGGGGCCCCAGGGCAGCCCCCACCGTCAGGCCCCGCGGGCCCAGTGTGGGCGGTGAGCCCCATGGAAGCCAGGCCAGGGCACCGGCTCGGGGATTTCCACCTGGCCCACAGGCCCCGCGGCAGGACACATGTGTGTATCTGCCCGGCAAGGGCTTGGGGCCTGAGAACGCAACGACTAAGGCGGAAAATACTAATATGTGACCCAGGAATGAAAGAGCCTCTGCCGGGCAGGTGAACTTTCAACCACATCCTCGGGTCCAGGGAGGACCAGCCCACACCTGGCCAGGTGCCCGCAGCTGCCCGGCCCCAGGAGGCCGGTGGGCGCTCTCCTGTGGACCAAGCCCCGGTTCCCCGAGACCACCTCCCGCACAGCCCAGCCGGGAGCGCAGGGCCAGGGCAGATCCGCGGCACCCGGTCCAGATAATATGGAGGGAACAGCAGCTGTGGTCCTTGGACAGTCACTGACGTCATTTGATGTTCCAGCAAAGAGAGGATGGGGTGCCCTCCTCTTCCTTCCAGAGGGGCAGAAATTCCCTGGGTCTCAGCCACGAGTCAGCACAGGACTGAGCCCCGGGAAGCCACTGCAGCCGCCAGGCAGGAGGGCCTCCCCGGACAGGGGTCTCTGAGTTGTGGGGTGTGCCCAGGGGAAGGAGGGACGAAGGGCGTGCCAGGCAGAAGGCTCTCCAAGGAGGCCTGTGTGGGGAGCCTGGGAATGAGTCAGGCTGCGGGCGGCGGCCCGCAGGGCGGGGCCCTGGTACAACTACCCAGGGGCCTGGCAGGTTTATAGCAGCGGCCAGGGTGCTGGGCACATTGGAGCCACCAGCTGGGTCACCAAGCAGCATGCTCCCTGCCCTGCTTCTCCTGCCCAGCCTCCTGGGGGCCGCCCTGGCCAGCCCCATCCAGGGCCCCCGGGAGTGTGCCTGGGGCTCGGCGGAGTGGTGCCAGGACCTGCAGGCAGCGGCCAGGTGCGGGGCCGTGGGGCACTGCCGAAGCGCCGTCTGGAGCAAGCCCACCGCCAGGACCCTGCCCTGCGACGTCTGCCTGGATGTGGTGGCTGCTGCCGGCAACGGGCTGAACCCCAACAGCTCGGACGCCGACATCCTGGCTTTGGTGACGAAGACCTGTGAGTGGCTTCCCAGCCAGGACTCTTCGGCCAGATGCAAGGAGATGGTGGACGCCCACAGCCCGGCCATCCTGAACATGCTCTGGGGGGACCCGGGCAGCGCCCCGGGACAGGTGTGCGCTGCCCTCACCCTCTGCCAGCCACTGCAGAGGCTCCCGGCCGCCCCGGGGCCACTCTCTGAGGAGGACACATCCGAGCTGGTGGCCCCATTCATGGCCAGGGGCCCCCTCAGCTTCCACCTTCCGCAGGTTCCCGAGGATGCGGTTTGCCAGGACTGCCTCCGGCTGGTCACCCGGCTGCAGGAGGCGGTCGGGTCCAACATGACTGCCTTGGCAGAGGTGACCGCGCGGGAGCAGTGTAAGTCCCTGGGGCCGGGCCTGGCCCTCCTCTGCAAGGACTACATCCTCCAGACGCTCACCCCCGCGGAGCACATGCTGAGGCTCGTCCTGCCCGAGGAGACCTGCGAGAAGGGGGGCTTCTGCGAGGAGCTGCGGGGACCCCCCGAGGACAGCGTCCCTTCTCTGGAGCCACTGTCCTCGAGGAAGGGGAACCAGGTCCAGATGGAGTCCGGCCTGACCTGCGAGGTGTGCCTGCAGGTGATCCAGGAGCTGGACCGGTGGCTGGACTCCAACAGCACCGAGGCCATGATCAGCCGGGCGCTGGAGCGCGTGTGCTCCGTGATGCCCGCGTCCATCGTGCGGCAGTGCGTCACCATGGTGGACAACTACAGCCCTGCCCTGATCGAGTTCGTGACCACCGTGCCCCCAGAGAAGGTGTGTGCCACCATCCGGCTCTGCAGCAGACGGCGGCGGGCCCGGGCCCTCCGCGAGCCCGCCCTCACCACCCTGCCGCCCCTGCTGGGCCAGGACAACCAGGGCAGCTTCTGCAACGGGTGCAAGAGGCTGCTGGGCGTGTCGGCCCACGACCTGGACCGCAAGAGCACCAAGCGCGGCATCCTGCAGGCCTTCAAGGGCGGCTGCCGCATCCTGCCGCTGCCCTACCTGATCCAGTGCAACCGCTTCGTGGACGAGTACCAGCCCGTGTTCATCGCCACCCTCAGGGAGATGATGGACCCCGCCGCCCTGTGCGCCAAGGTGGGCGCCTGCCACCCGCCCAGGACCCCGCTGCTGGGCACCGACCAGTGCGTCATGGGCCCCAGCTTCTGGTGCGCCAGCCAGGAGGCGGCCGAGATGTGCGGCGCCGTGGAGCACTGCCAGCGCTACATGTGGAAAGTGGCGCCCTTCCACGCGGACGGCTCGAGGGACTGCGGCCCCCAGCAGCCCCGTGCCTGACGGTGCCGCCCCGGGAGCCCTGCTCTCCCTGAACCCCGCGGGGACCCCCGAGGTGGGTGCTGTCCCGTTCCCGTTTCACAGATGAGAACGGAGGCTCTGGGCGGGGAGGCTGCAGAGCAGCGGGCTGAGGCTCCGATCCCATCGGACCACGGGGCGTGCGGTTTGCCCTTGGAGGAGTCTCCCGTGGAACGAGCTGTGGGCACGGCCCCGCCCCACCGCCCTCAGCCCGGCACTGTGATGGGCTGACGGATGGGGCCTGTCACGGCCTCTGGTGGCCCCCTGTACTCTCCTGATGAGCGCCCGAGCTGGGAGCCAGGCGGCACCCTGGCTGGGGTGATGGGGAGGGGCAGAGGGCCCACCCCTCACTCAAACAGCTGGGGTGGGCCTGGGTCTCATCCACAGCCACCAGCACTTGCTCGGGCCACAGCTTCTCCACCCGGGGTCCTTGGGGGTGGCCCTGGAGGTGTGTGTGCGGTGTGAGTGTCTGCGAGCCTTTCTGGGGAGGCTGGGGCTTTGACCCCATCTCCCAGGGGCGCCCCCAGACATCCCGCTGCCCTGGTCACCGGCAGGGGTGAAGCCCGCGTTGCCCCCACGTGAGAGGGAAACGCCCCCAGGGGTCCGGAGTGGCTTTGGGCTGCGGGGCCTTCCACGGTGAGCAAATCCTCACGGGCTGGGGCCTCAGTTTTCCAATCTGTAGACACAGGGTGACCAGCCACGTCCTGTGGGGACAGTGACACAGTTCAAGGGGACGTCCGAGAGCTTCTCCCGCAGGGACCACACCCATCGGTCTGCTGGGCCCCCGGAAGGTCTGGCTGTGCGGAATAAACCGAGCATCGCAAACGCCCTCTCTGTGTCCTCATTCCCAGGGCAGACCTGCCCCACGAGCCCAGCACCACCGTCCTTCTGCCCTGCCCCAGTGTCCCCTCCAGCAGGAAGCCTTCCTTGACTTCACGTTCTCTGCCTGCGTTAGCCACCCGCTGTGTCATCCGTCTCCCCAGTACACCAGGAGCCCCCTGGGGACGGCACGGAGCGTGACCCCGCTGTGTCTCGTGCCCCGCACTGGGCTGGCGCACAGCAGGTGAGGCCTGGCCAGGTGCAGCCCGGCGGTCACCTTCAGCTCAACCCTGGGGAACAAGAGGAGAGGTGCCCAGCCTGTGTGGGCCGGGACCTGAGCGGTGTTCTTGTCCAAGAGGCCACACCTGAGCTCGTAGGCAAGTGCCCCAGGCCCCGACGGTTGCCCCAGGACAACAGGTGTGCTTGGTCTGGATTTCCACACTTCTCAATGCTGGGGCATGTTGGCGAGGCCAGGACCCGCTGGTCAGCCTGTGAGGACAGCAAAGGGCTGGTGATCGTGCTGCCCCTGACCCGAGGGCCCAGATGTGGCCACGGGAAGGCAGCTCCGTCAGATTCCAAAGGACAATGTGTAGTGACGGAGGGACTTGCGAATGGGGGGCTGTGCACGAGCCACGGTCCCAGGACCGGCCCTACAGGCTGTCGGTCTGCCGGAGGGAGTCCCTCTCTGGGACAGGACGAAGCTGCAGCCCCTCCTCTGGCCAGGTCTGGGGGACACTGGCAGACGGCTGTGTGACGGGTCAGTTTCCTGGGATGTCGCTCGTCACACGTGCCTGGCCTGCGAGGGGCCGGGGCGAATGCCACCTCTCCCAGGCGCCCCAGCCACGCGGAGCTGAGGTGCTGTCAGGACCCTCCCGCCCTGAGCTCACCCCCTTCCCCCAACCCAAGCTACCTGCGGTGGGCGGGTGGGTGGGGTCCCCGCAGACCCTTCCTCCAGTTCTCCCCACGCCAAGCCTGGGATCCAGCAGGTAAGCTCAGCCAACGCACCCCGTGTGTTTGTGGTCCCAGGACAGTGACCCACGGCCCCCACGGAGGGCTTCCCACATGCCCCAGCTGGGCACTGCCCCAAGAACTCTGCTGGACTTCGCTCCTCACCCTCCACAACCACCATGAGAAAGACACCATTGTCATCCCATTTCACAGAGGTAGAAACAGAGACCAGAGAGGTTCAGTAACTGGCCCAAGGTCACACAGCCTACCAGAAATGGAGCCAAGAGTCTAGCCCTGTGCTTCTGACCCTCACACTCACTGCACCCAAGGGGCTGGCGTTCAAGGCCTGGCTCCGCCACCCGTGACTTCCGCCTCCGTTTTCTCATCCTTGAACTTCCTAAAGGGGTCACCCCACCCCGAGTGGGCGGCCCTCCGCAGGCCTGGTGGTGGTATGTGGGACAGGCTGGGGTCAGGGAGGGCCTCTGACGTCCCCTCCTCCCTCTAGACATCTGCCTGTCTGTCCAGGTCCCCAGCTGCCTCTTCAAATGCCTGCACTGTCTTCCTCTCACGTGGCTTCCTCTTAACACACACTTGGGTTTCGGGTCGGCCGGGGGTTCACTCTCCTGAGCGAGCCCCTGAACTCTGCAGCTCTGTGGTTCCCCTCATCCAATTCCGTCTAGGTGAGCCGGCTGGGGAGGGTACCTTAGCTGATTGCTGGTGCTGAGGCGGTGAGACGGAGCCTGCAGGGGCGCCGGGACACCCAGCTTCAGGGAGCCCCACGAGGTCCCCACCCAGGTCTCCGCCAGGCGAACGGAGGGCCCCGGGGCAGCGCCTCCTCAGCTGGGTACTCGTGACTTCACCCTTGTCCCCAAACCCCAGGCTCAGGGGGCGCCGTCGGCGGGGACTGTGCACACACACGCCTACACAGACGGTTCTGTGGACCCCCAACTCCGCCCAGCCCAGCCTGGGGGAAAACAGGCAGCCTCCCTTCTCTGTTCTCTGCCTCGGTCTGCTCATCTGTGAAATGGCCCCACAACCCCAAAAACCAGTCCCGGCTGTGGACGTACTTTGTACACCAGCCCCTTGGCTCCGGGGCCAGTGCGGCAGGCACCTGGCTGGGGTCCTGCCTCTCCCCGCAGTGCGCCCAGGCCTCGGGGAGGGCCCCTCCCTCCTGCAGTCTGTGTCCCCTGTCACCTCCCAGCGAGGTCTCGTCTGTCCCCACCCGAAGTCCTCTGCTCCCAGCTTCCTTTTCTCCCTCAGCTGCTTCCACCACAGGACACACTGTCCACGTCACTGAGTTATCTCCTCTGTGGTCTGTCTCCGCTCGTGCCACAGGAACTCCAGCAGGACACGGATCTGCCTCCGTGGTCCCCAGCGCCTTCCCATCTCCTAGGACAGAGAGGCCTAGGGCAGGCGCCCGCGAGGGCTAGTCAGGTGCACTAACAAACGCTGGCTCTGGGTGACCACTGTCCTCAGCCTAAACCTCCCTCCGGTCTGCGCGTGGGCAGGGGCCACGAGGGCTGGACACTGCCACGGGGTCAGACGTGTCTGAGAAGGCCGAGCTGTGGTCGGACCTCCAGCTATAAAGTGTGGACACTGCAGCCCCGGCCAGTTTGGCTCAGTGGTTAGAGCATCGGCCCGCGGACCCAAGAGTCGCGGGTTCAATTCCGGTCAAGGCACGCACCTCAGTTGCAGTTCAGTCCCTGACCCTGGTTGGGGTCGTGCAGGAGGCAATCAGTCGATGTGTCCCTCTCACATCGCTGTTTCTCTCTCTCCCTCTCCCTCCCTCCCTCCCTCCCACTCTGAGATAAATAGAAAAATATCTTTGTGTGAGGATTTAAAAAAAAATGTGGACACTTCACCCCTCCATAAACGAAAGGAATCAGTTCTGCTTAGTTTCCATCGCCTCCCTTGGGACGAGCAGACCAGAGCCTCCTCCAGGCCAGGGCGAAGCCACACCAGACGGGCTGCGTCCGGAGGGGCAGGGCTGAGGGCGGCCTGGGCCTGGGGAGCACAGGCCTTCACTTCCTCCCCAGACAGCCCCAGGCAGACCCGGTGAGTGCCCACCGCCCCTCCAGCAACGTCAGTATCCCCTCGCCCCCGGTGGTCCCTGGGCCCCTCCCCACCTGTCCCCACTTGTCCCCACTCAGGCACCCTGACCCAGAAACGCAGGATTGGGGCCGGGGCAGGAGGCCAGGACCCCTGACCCCAGCTGCCAGTCTCTCTGCTTCACTCCCAGCGTCAAAGGGCTGGTGAGGAAGGGACAGGACCGCCGCCCAGCCATCAGCTCAGACCAGCACAGCGCTGCGGCGCAGAGAGGGCAGTGCCTCGCCCGGGGCCCAGCCCAGCTTAGGCGCACTTCGCATTTGGCTCCAACACAAGGGACGGGTGAAAAGAGCTACATCCCATCACTCAGGGCCTGGCCTGAGCCCCTGCACCCCGCACAGTCTGCTCTTCCCTGACCAAGGGCCCCCAAGTAGCGCTCTGTGCACCCCACACGGACACAGCGGCCCGGCACGCTGTCCTCGAGGCCCACACCGTGTCTGACATCTGGACCCCCGGACCCCCTCAGCGTGGGGGGGCTGTGCTGCAGACGGCAGCGTGGGGTCCTCCGACCCTGCCCGGCCCCGACGGCCCCTCGGCTCCTGCCCCACCCAGTCCCCCCTTACCGGGGCTCCCCAGGAAGACTGCCCTCCCCATGGCTCTGAACCCCCGAGTCACTGCTCTCTGGCCGGGCCCGGCTCAGCACAGTGGGGCATTTCTGAAACAGGGGTCTTGGGCGTCACACAGCAGAGCGGAGAGAGACACACAGGCTCTGTCCCTCACCGTGTGTGACCTTCGGCCCGTTTCTTCGCGGCTCCGAGCCTCAGTTTCCCTGGGAGGATGACGTGGGTAGTAAAGGCACCCCTCCCTTTGATCCGTCCGAGGCTGAAGCTGGGTGACCGTGTCGGAGGTCACCCCAGCCGGGCACACACAACTGCAGGACACGTGTGTGATGCCCTCGACTCGGTGGCACCCCGCGCCCCGAGCCGAACTGTCCGAGCTGGCGGAAGCTCGCTGTCTCGCCCGCTGCCCACAGGGGCACCTCCGGGGCCTCAGTTCCCCGACTGGCCTGAGAGCCTGCGGGCCAGAAGTCCATCCAGGCCTGCCTGAGTCCAGTCTAACTTCTGAGCCTGGCTGGGATCTGACAGCCGCAGGGCGGGGAGTGGGGGGTCTTCTCTTCTCTGATTGGAGTGTTCCTGGGACTTCCCTGCAGAGTGGCGTCTCCAACACCGTGGTGCTTGGTGACTGAGCCCGGGTGCCACTGCAGGTGCGCAGGCAGGTCAGCCCCTCTCCACCGCTCAGGACCACCAGGCAGCCCAGGCCCAGCGTCTGCTCCCCGGCCGCGGGGAACGGCGTGAGGGGAATACGGGCCTGGACCCCACGATCTTCCCAGAGCCCCACGGCCAAACGCAGCCGCCCCTGCGCTCTGCAGCCAAACGCAGCAGCCGCTGGGGGAGTTTGAGGAGATTCTCCTAGGGGCAGGGCTGGCACCCCAGAAACAAGCTGCGGAAAAGGAAAACCACAGCACTTTCGTTCCCCCTGAACCCTGCGGGGAAAGGACCGCGGTGCGCTCCACTGGAGGCCTGACTCGGGGCCCGACTCCCCAGGACTGGGTCACCTCCGTGCCTCGGTTTCCCTTCTGTAAACAAAAGGGAACGCGATGGGACAGAGCACAAACACCCCCAGGACCGGGGTTCGGGGACAACGGCCGAACCCAGGCCCTCCCGGCAGGCATGGACGGCCCAGCATGTGGCCGGGGAGAGGTGGCCGACACCCCCGACACCAATTTCCGCAGCGTCAGAGCCCCAGGCGGCTCCTGTGAGGTCTCAGCATTCTTAGATGCTGACAGCTCCATGGCACAATTTTAAAGTCCTCTTCCGGCCTGGCCCGTGGCCACCAGCAGGTGACCTCCGCAGGCCGAGCATCTCCTGCCCCTCCTGCCACCCTGAGGCTCGGAGCACGGGGCATCTCTCTGGCTCCCGCCAAGCCCAGGGAGGGACTGGCATGGCTCCGGTGTTGTGTCCCGATGGGAGGGGACTGGGTCCCAGGAAGCCATTTATCTAGGACAATGGGAGTAACCCAGGGGGACAGTTTCACCACTCCCAAACCCGTTTCTCAGGGTGACCTTCCCACGGGCAGGGACCAGATTAGGAAGGCACAGGAACAGGTGAGGGGGCAGAGGCCCTCCCACAGGCCGTCTAGTTCAGTGTCCCAAGGTCCACGGAGCTAGAGAAGGTATGTGCCCTGCCCACACCAGCCCTTCCGGCCCTGAGGGACTCCACAGCTCGCGGCCACTCCACGGCCATCACGGGTGGGGGCATCCGGCACAGAGGGAGACACGAGGCCCTGCCTCACTGTCGTGATTTGGGTCCATAGCATCTGGAATGTGAACTGATGAAGACAAGCGGGGGCGGGGCACACCAGCCCCTGGAATCCTGCCCCACAGGCTAGACCCTCCCCCGCATTCCTCCCCCAGCCCAGCCCACCAGGGCCACCGGCAGGGGAGGGCAGGTCTGTTCCACCCTCCTGCTGACCCTGCACCCCCACGGGAAGAGAGCACCCCACTTCCAGGAGGTGGTGCACAGGGAGCCGTGGGGGCGCGTGGGGCCTCGCCCTGACTGCAGAGCTGGCTGGACACGCGTGGGCAGGGGCAGGGGAACCTGTCTGAGGTGGCAGGACTGCCAGGCCCCCCACGCACACTCCTGAGTGAGGACAAAGCCCTGGCCCCTCCCCCTGCTCCCCCTGCTGAGACTCTCCTGGGAGAGCCAGCCTGCTGGGTGACATTGCGGCCACCGTGAGGAAGTGGGGGCCAGCCAGGAGGAGGGGGCTGCCCACGGGGCGGGTGCTCTGGGCAAGCCGCTGGATCGTTCTGGGCCTCACTTCCCCCACCCACACTGAGGGGCCCTGGGCACCTTCGAGGACCCCGGCTCGGGCATGCAGCTGTGCCCACGTCCCCCCACGCAGAAGGCAACAGGGCACCCGTGACCGGAAGGGGCTGCGGGCTCCAGAAAGCTCCTCCCTTGGCCCGTGGGCCTTGGTCCCATAGGGAGGGGCGTGGCCTGCGGAGACCCGAGCAGGGTTCTCCAAAATGAGCGGCCCGGCTGCCAGGTCTGGGGTATGTGGGACAGGAGCAGGTCGGGGAACGGAGGGCGATGGAGAGTGAGGTTCAGCTTGTTGAACCGAGGTCACGTGTCCCGTCAAATCTCCACAATTTGGGGGGTTCTGTCTCCAAAACGAGGGGCTCAGGGAGGGGCAGGGACAGCAGCATCGACCGGGCTGGTCCCTCATCTCCCAGGTGCTGAATCGGAGGCCATGGAAAGCAGTGAGCGGCTCAAGGTCACCCTGAGGGACAGTGTGTCAGGCCCATGCCCCACCACGGGCCACCCCCTCCTGCAGGCTGCCCCTCTGGGGGCCTCCGTGACGTGATCCGACCCTCACCAAGACCACTGGGACCGGAGGAGGCCAACGCAGAGACAGAGAGGGCAGGGAGGCCCTCGGTGGTCATCGGAGAGACGGGGCAGCAGGACGCGGGTGGGCATGGGAGATGGCGGCAGTCTCCGGACCCTTGAGGGTCGGGGCGGTGGCACAGTCGCTCGGCTGTCCCCGGTCCTGGTGGCAAGAGACACTGGGCTCTGGAGTCACGTTTGTGGCACAAAGGGACTCAGACCGACTCAGCAGCCCACCCCCGTACACCGCCATCGCCACGGGCAACAGTGCCACTTGAGAAAGGAGTGACGACAGAGCGAACCCTGCCCGACACTTCCTGTGAGCCAGGCCTGGGCTCCACAGTGTCCACCCACGATCTCCCGGACCCAGCGACCCAGGCCATGCTGTCGTCCCCTCGTACAGACGGGGTCCCCTGGGCTCCAGAGGGGAGGTGACTTTCCCAAGGCCACACAGCTGATGAGACAGAGCCTGTGCGCAGTCTTCAGGAGAGAGGGGATGGAGAAGCCCGAGAAGGAGCCGCTCCTGGGGAATGTGGTGGTGGTGGGGGGGGGGGGGGTTGGCCAGCGCGCCCGGACGGTGCTGAGCGCTCAGAGGCTGGGCGGTGGGCAGACGGGGGACAACGTTCCCAGCTGGTAAGAACTCCCAGCTGAGCGCACGCGCAGTGCGCCCAGTAGGTGCTTCATAAATGTCTGAATACGCGAAAGCAGCTCCGAGGCTCAACTTCCTCCAGGATGGCTGCAGCCCTCCACCCCGGTCCCAGGGCGAGGGGAAATGCCCTGGGCACCAGAGCCCCCAGGGGCGGCCTTCCCCTTGCCACGTGCCCTGGGAGCCTCCACCGACCCTCCCACCACGGCTGGCTCCGGGCTCACTCCTCACTAGGCTGGAAAGGGCTGCTCCCTCTCGGACTCCTCTAGGACCGGTAGTGGCCTGAGGGCGGTGACCACAGGAAACAGGCCAGGAGTAGTGATGGAGGTCCCGGGTCACACCCTGGAAGAGTGGGTGCCTCCCCCCACCCCCTGTAACCACCACCTCTCCCCAGCAGAGATCTGGGAGGACACGGACCCATTTTACAGGTGGGCAAATAGGCTCAGAAACAGCTAGTGACTTGCCTAAGGTCACTCACCAACGGCAGAGCTGGAGCATGAGGCAGAACTAGGTACCTGTAATCTCCCAAACTATAACAATCATGAGTTTTTACCCCAAACAAAACAGCACCCACAGCATAATGAAAATGCACCTCGTGCCCCCTTGCTAAGCAGACGTGACGGAGACCACCGCACAGGCAGCTCCCTCCTGCAGACGAGGGAGCCAGGGCTGAGAGACGCACTGATGTCCCCGCGGCTGCTGACGACCGGCAGCGCTGGGGACCCTCCGACGCCTCGGCCGCCGCACTCCCACGATGCCGCTCGCCCAGGAGCGGGTTAACGGCTCCACCCTTCAAAGCACACTCAGACGAGGTTTATTACATAAGAGAAAACAAAGACAGTTTCTTCGTGTGGCTTCCACTCAGGGAGTTTTATTAAAATGCAGTAAATCTCCAGAGCAGAGTGACTTCAGTGCAAGGGCGGAGAGCTGGCCCAGCTCTGCAGGCCGCGGGGAGGGTGGAGGTGCGGAGTGCATGGGGAGAGTGTACCGTTCCGGTCCCACAGCGGACTCCGGGGGCCACAAGGAGCAGGACTCTGCACTGAACTGGGTCCTGGAGGGCAAGAGGGGCTGAGGCCGTGTGGTCCAAGCTCCTTGGCAACTACCACCTGCCCTCCACGCTCTGCTTTGCCAGCTGCCCCAACCGTGCCTCCCTACACCCTGCGGCTGCACCCTCTCCGCCCCTAGAAACTCTGCAGCCCTGTGATTGCTCTAACCCACAGTCCATGCATAGCTCCCAACGCCTGCAGGATGCAGCACACAAACCCTCTTTGGCCCGACACCCTCGGGACTCACCAGCGTTGTCTCCACCACCTCTGCCCACTTCTCATTTTAGCCACTCCAAACTTCTTAGGATCCCTCCCACACCAAGCCTGTTCATACCTCTGTTTCTGCACATAATGGTCCCTCCGTCTAGAATGCTTTCCCCTGCCTGTCTGCCTGGAAAACTCCTATTCATCCTTCAAAGCCCAGTTCAGACATCACCTCCTCTGAAATGTCCACTCACCCTCTCCTGTGGGTTCCTCAGCACCAGATATTCGTCCCCCCCTCCCCCGCCATCAGTCTCTTCCTCTCTAACCAGGTTGGTGTCTCATTCATGGCCAGTCCTAAGACCCAGCAAAGTGCTAGAATGCTCAAGAAACGTTTACGGAATTCGATGATCTGAAATTGTATCTTAATATCTTTGGTTCAGTCTTGATGTCCCAGTCAGGCCTTCACTTGACCAGAAGCATAGAGACAGCCTAAGGGCCACCACTCTGGAGCCCTCATGCCCCGTGTGGTCAATGCAACAACGGACGCCCTAACATGTCCACGTCGCAACGCCTGCAGCTGGAGCGTGTGCACCTGCCGGGCAAAAGGGACTTCACTGATGTGATTCAGTCCAGGACTTCGAGATGGGCCACCATCGTGGACTACGCGGATGAACCCGATCTAACCAGAGGTCCTTGAAAGGCAGAACTTTTCTGAGCTGTGGTCAGAAAAAGAGGTGGGAAAACAAAAGGGTCAGAGAGTCAGCCCTGCTGGCTGGGAAGGGAGGCCGGGCCGGGAGCCAAGGCATGCAGGTGGCCCCTAGAGGCCGGGAGAGGAAGGGAATGATTTTCCCCCGAGTCCCGGGCAGGGACGCAGCCCTGTCAGCACCTTGCGCGTAGCCAGCGGGGCCCACGGCACACTCCTGCCCTCCTGGGCTGCATGACCATGAAGCTGTGCTGTTTTACGCCACTGACGTTCATGGTCATTGTTTCAGCAGCCAGGAAAAAAACGCACGGACCCCATGCTCCAGCCTGGCTGTTTCCCATTCGGTTCCCTGACCCTCCCTTCCCCTGCCCCGCCTGCCCTCCTCTGCCTGGTAAACTTCTATTCACCCTTCAGAGCCCAATTCCAAGGTCCCTCTTTTGGGACCCTGTCCCAGCATGCCCTGGGGTAGGCCTGGCACCACATCCAGGAGACTCAGTGGTGTCCCATGTGCGCATCCTGCAGGGGACCGTCCTGGATTCCCTGTCCTCCCACCAGAGGGCACCGTCCTGGATTCCCTGTCCTCCCACCAGAGGGCACCGTCCTGGATTCCCTGTCCTCCCACCAGAGGGCACCGTCCTGGATTCCCTGTCCTCTCACCAGAGGGCACCGTCTGGGATTCCCTGTCCTCCCACCAGAGGGCACCGTCCTGGATTCCCGGTCCTCCCACCAGAGGGCACCGTCCTGGATTCCCGGTCCTCCCAGCGGTGGTCGCAGTCCTGGATGGCAAGTGCCCAGGTTCTGTTACCTCCGAATCTCTGATGCCTGGAACAGTGCCTGACGCACCGCAGGATGTAGGAGCAGCTGGGCAACGACTGGGGCTTGGGGTGGTCAAGGTCAGGGGCGTGTATCGGGTCATGGGAGCTGTAGACCAGTAGGCACCCCTTGCCTTGCTGCCCCAGATGTCCCTTCGCTGGAGGCACAGCCGGCCCAGGAAAGGTCCCCTCAAATCTGTCTTAGTTCCTCCCGCTAAATGTCTTCTCTAATGCCTCTGCCCCAGCTCCATTGATTGCAACCTCCGAGACAGAGACAGACGCTTCGTACACTCAGTGACCCGACCTGCGGGGAAGGAAGCCCACACTTTCGAGTTCATCCTGAGAACATAATTGGAGGCGTGGGAACAGTGTTCGGACAGGCCACTCCACAGCTTTCTCGCCATCTTCCCTTCGTGAAAGTGGAAGGGGTGCAGATGTTGGAGAATGAGGGCCTCCCCAAATGCGCCCCTCCAGCTGAGCGCACAGCACGCGGCCACACGAAAGAGCCGCTTCGAAACACGCAGGAACGCAGAATGTTTAATACACAGAATCACACTGGGATTCACATTTTATAAAACTTCTATATTTGCATCTCCGACAGACTCGGGAGAATATTCATCTCAAATATTAACATGGGTTAGCACAGCGAGTTGCTTTTATAGCTCACTTATTTTATAGTTTCCAAATGTTCTATGATGATCACGTATTACAATTTCTTACATAAGGTATTTTGAGGGAGAATCTCCTAGAGAGGAATTTAGCCACACCCTTACCGAGAATCTCTGCTTTGAGGCCTCGTTGGTGGTTACCAACAGTTCACGAGGGGCGCTTCGTGGGTTTCCATTTGCTCCGGAAACCCCTGGCTCACATCTGCCCCAGAGCTCCTGCTGGTGCAGAGACAACCCCTCACCCCAGAGTAACAGGAGCCAGCGGCTGTGGGAGAGGGTCTGGGAGAGCCCAGAGCAGGTGCCTGACCTGGACAGGAGGGCTCGGGGGAGGGGACATCTGAGCACAGTGGAGACAGGGGGACAGGAAGCAGAGAGGCATCCTTGAGGATGCTGCCGCCGAGGCCCACAGGGAGGTCCCTTGCCAGATGGGAGGGGCAGAGAATTCTAGAGGGCGAACCCACAAGTGTCAGGAGGACCAATAAGATGGTTCTCGGCTAAATGCAGGCCTGAGAATGAGACCATCACTGCGAAGTTCACAGGCTTCCCCCCTCCCCCCAAGCACCTTTCTCCCATTTCCCAGAAAAGCAACCGAGATGATCAGGTGGACTGGGAAGCCATGCTGTGGGCTCAGCCTGTACAGGGTCACCTGCGTGGGCTGGGCTGTCGACATCACGGCGAGGGAGACCAGACCCCCCGCAACCTGTCAGCGAGCTAAACCCAGAACAGACAGTCTGCTGGAGGCAGAAGCCGCCAGGGCCGTGGGAACCTGTGGACTCTTTGCTCTGTCCACTTTTTTTTTCCCTTTATTGATTTCAGAGAGAGAGGAAGGGAAAGGGAGACAGAGATAGAAACATCGATGAGAGAGAACATCGACGGGCCGCCTCCTGCATGCCCCCCACTGGGGATCGGGCCCACAACCGGGGCATGTGCCCTGACCGGGAATCGAACCGGCAACCTCCTGGTGTATGGGTCGACGCTGAACCACTGAGCTACACCGGCCGGGCTCTGTCCACTTTTTCCGAGGACTCTTCTAGAGCCTGGGGACGGCCTTTCTGGCCTGTAGGGAGGGGGCCAGCAGACAGGATGCAGGGAAAGGATGGAGGAGACCGAATATACGGTGAGCCCAGATGGGACGTGGCTTCCTGAGGGCAGGGCCCACGAGGGAAGCCCGGATCGGGCCTGACCAGGACAGAGACGGCCAGAATGCCCCCACCACCTGCACTGGCCAGCAGCTGCACCTCTCCAACGCAGCCCCAGGTAAAGAGGGACTGTGGTGTCTGCCACACGTGGACTGGGCAGAACTCAGCAGGATGAGTGCCGAGAGCGGAGAGGATGAGCACACCTGAGAAGCTGCCGTGGCCACAGCAACCCTGAAGGCACTGAGTGAGAAGAGCTGCCTTGCAAGAGAGGAAGGCTGGTGTTTGAGGACCGGAGATGGCGCTTCTTCCGGAAAGTCTCCCCTGATTACCACTTCTTCTACTCAACAGAGTGAGGGTGTCTATCCTTCCTTCCCTGGTTCTCTTGGACCCATCAGAGTGTAGGTTGAATGTCATTATCCTGGGTTGTTTGCTGATCTGTACCCTCTACTAAACCGTGAGTCTTGGGGGTCAGTTATCATAGCTCACTCAAACCAAGAGCCTGGATGGATGAATGGATAGATGGACGGATGATGATGGATGCTGAATGGGTAAACAGAGGATGGATGGATGGGTGGGGATGGATGGGTGGATGGATGGATGGATGGGTGGGGATGGATGGGTGGATGGATGGAAGATGGATGGGGAGGGAGGGAAGGATGAATGTATAATGGATGATGAATGGGTGGAGATGGGTGGGTGGATGGATGATGGATGATTGGATAGGGGATGGATGAATGGGGAAGGATGGGTGGATGGGAGGATGGATGAAGGGATGGATGGGGGATAGATGGATAATGGATGATGAATGGGTGCATAGGGGATGGGTGGGTGGATGAATGGGAAGACAGAGAGAAGAGGGAGGGGAAGGGAAGAACTGTGGCAGGAAGGTCCATAGGCCGAGAAGGTAAGTCAGTCCTAGTGCCTGGAAGGAGTCCTCAGAGCAGGGGCGGAGGGAGCCAGGACCTGAGAAGGACAGGTGTTGGAGCCCAGACAGAGGGAGAAGAGGCGTGGGGGTTGGAGACACCGAGGGATTCCCTCAAACTTCCCGTGACCTCTCAGCCACCCAGATCTTGTCCCAGAGCATTTCACAGGCACCGCAAAGCCTCGGGTCCCGGCCTCATCAAACTGTCGATTTAAACTGAATTCTTTATTAAACAGACTGAAACCCCGAACTGTTCGGTCAGCTCCTCTCTCTGCCCCTATCTGCTCCGAGTCTTACTTAAATCAAACTCGGATCTCCATGGTGACGGTACAGCAAACAGAGTAAGGCCCGAGCATGCAGCCGGCGAAAAGCCAACCGGCATTTCAAGGTCATGGACTCGGGGGAAGCAGACCTCTGACCCCCACTTGGTGAGGCCTTGTGCACACACTGCCTGTTGTCGTCTTCGTGACCACCTGCGAGTCCGTGTCACGCTCTGTGAGTGGAAGAGGCCAGGAGGGGTCGCGAGGCCGGTACCTTGCAAAGTCCGAGCTGAAACCGAGGTCCATCCGCCTGGGGCCCAGACGCGCGGAGAATCGCAGGGCTGTGGTTAGCCTGCGGGCGGCGCCCCTGACCGGCCGAGACCTCTCTAACAGCCCCTCTTTCTGGGCTACCAAGGGGGCAGAGAATATCTAATTTCCCCTCTGAACACTGTGGCTACGAGCGCTTGGGCTGTCGCCCAACTGCCCCAGGCCCGCTGGGCACCTGCCGGGGAAACCTCCGCGCACGTGCAGCGCGGTCCCTCTCGGCCGCAGGACCCGGAGCCGTGGGGACGTCCCCGGCCGGGCTGTCCACCTCCGAGAGGAGGACCTCGATGCTTCCTCACATTCGTGAGTGTCAAGAGGTCTGCACGGCTGTGGTCTCCCTGCTCAAACTCCTTAGGCTCCCATTCTACGTGTTGCAGGAGGGAGGGAGCGACAGGACGGGCACACGGATCACACCTGGCTTTAAATGCGGGGGTATCACGACCGTGCCTTGTAGGAAAACAGAAGCGACCTGACGATCCCAAATGCCGGCTCCACCGGGAGCTCCTTCCACGGAAAACCAAGCCCAGGAAATGCTCAGCAGAACCAAAATAAAATAATACTTAAATACCAAAATCTATGAATAAAATTTAAACATGGGATCAAATTAAACAAAAATGAAATTAAAATTTAAAATGATGCCCGGCCGGTGTGGCTCAGTGGTTGAGTGTGGACCCATGCACCAAGAGGTTACCCGTTGGATTCCCAGTCAGGCACATGCCCAGGATGTGGGTCCGATCCCCAGTGGGGGGCATACAGGAGGCCGCCAATGAATGTTCTCTCTCATCGATGTTCCTATCTCTCTCTCCCTCTCTCTCTCTCTCTAAAACCAATAAAGAAAAAATAAATCAATTTTTAAAAGAAATGGTAAATTAAATGAAAGATGATGGAATCAGATGAGATGGGAAACGCTGTGCCACCTTCTCCCGGAGGTGCTGGTGTGCGGGCATGTTCCAGACGCTGGGAGCCCACCCGCAAAGCAACGCTCACTCCCCTCCCCTCCCCGGGTGGCCCTCCCCTTTGGTGCTGGGCTTCACCATGGGCCTGGCTTTGGCCAGGGGAATTCTATACACTGATGGGAGCAGAGCGCTTCCCCACGCCTGTGTGGCTGGGCGTGGATCTCAAACTCCTGTGTCCAGCATGAGAACATGTCCTGGTGGCCTCTGCCTGGAGGCTTGGGTCTCAGAACTGATACAGACGGGACAGACCCGCACCTGCCAACCAGCAGCCGCCCCGTCTAGAGCAACCGAACCACAGCCCACCCAGAGGAGAGAGAATTAGTGCTTGCGGTAGGCCACTGAGCTTGAGGGTGTCTTGCCACACAGCATTATTGTCACAATAGCTGACAAATACACCATCCCACACAAATCCTGTTCTAAGAACTGCACTTTGAGACATTAGAAAAACAAAAAGCATGAAAAACACATTCTCAGGAGGGAACATCCTCAGGTGTCGGGAAAGAACCAATGGCACGTGGTCGGAGCTCCAGACACTTATCTTACAATGCAGGGTCCCGGGGAGGACTTGGGCTGTTCGCAAGGGAGAGGCGGGGCTTAAGGGCCAATTAAGAGCCAGGAGAAGAAGATGGGCACAGGTGTGAACAGGTAAGTCCCAGAGAAGGAGACCTGAATGGTCCACAAACAAAGGAAAGCACGTCAGGAACCGAAAATGCAAAATGAAACAAGGTTGAACTACGCTCTCACCCCCGCCTGAGTGCAGACACTTCAAGTCTGACAGTCCCCAGACCTGGAGCAGGACTCGCTCCGCAGACACGCTGGTGACGAGGAGAGAAAAGGGAAGCTGGAGACACACGCTGAGCCCTGATGGGAAGAGCAGAGCCCTGGGGGGAGGATCCGCAGGCCCCCACCTCGGAGGAGCCCTAAATCAGCCAGCGGACATGCGCCGCTCGGATACATCGCCGCAGACCGCTGGGAGGAGAAACCCAGTTTCAGAAGGCAGCGTGATGCCGTTCATATCAATTTCTCAAACATGCTGAACAGCAGAACATAAGGATCGTGGAGAGACACACACATGTGTGTTGAACACGTATGCATACTGGGGGATGTCCCACACCAATTTCAAGTCAGGGTGACTTCTGGGTAGGCGACCACCGAGTGGGGGTGGGAGGAGGACGGAGGGAGCTGGGCCTGATCAGAATCTGTAACGCTGCATTTCTTTTCTGTTTTAATTTTTTTTTCTTTATTGATTTTAGAGAGAGAGGAAGGGAGAGGGAGAGAGAGATAGAAACATCGATGAGAAAGAACATTGATGGGCCGCCTCCTGCCTGCCCCCCACTGGAGATAGGGCCTACAGCTTGGGCATGTGCCCTGACCAGGAATCGAACCGGCGACCTTGGTGCATGGGTGGACGCTCAACCACTGAGCCACACCGGCCGGGCACGCTGCGTTTCTTTAAGAGATGGAGGTCTCCTGAACAGAAAGACGTGAACGGCTCTTACAGCCGGGGAACAGCTCTGGCTAGACGAGGTTCTGCTGCCGGAACCGCTGAGGCCCACATTTCACTGGCTTCGCCCACATTATCCCCAGCCACCACCCACGGGCCCCACACCAATTACATGACCCCAAAATACCTTCACGGGAGGCCGGGAAGGAGTGAATGCTCGGATTATTTGGGGAGCACCATGGTCTCTGGCGCCTGGACACGGGTTAGCTACCTTCTGTACTTCCTGAACATGTGAACGATTGCATGATCAAGGTGAAAGCAGAAGGAAGAGAACCACCACCCCACCCCGACACCAGGGATGGGACTCTACCAGGTCACTCAGAGGACACCCGAGGCTCACCCCCCCCCCCAGTGCTCCAGGTTGCCTCTGGCTGCAGGTCCCGCCCAAGGTCAGACGTGCGGGTGGAGCATGGCTGGACACCCTCCCAGTCAGAGGTGGTGCGGCAGTGCCAGCTGGGCCGTGGGACTGGGGCTGCCACTTCAGATCCACTCAGCGTGAGGTCACAGACAGTCCCAGGGGCTGCGTCGTGGAAGGGCGGGCCAAGGTCGGCTCCCTCTCTGCCTAGCGCTCCCAGACCCCTGCTGTTCTGACAGCATCGCAGCCCACTCTGTGCGCCCAGCCCCCACACCCCCCTGAGGCTGGCCTCTACCCACACGGGCCCTACACAGCACACAGGGCAGGTGGCGTCCCCACCAGAAACTGGTGGCAATCTTGCCCCTTCTAACAATACTCACACGAGTCCCAGGAGACAGGAGGTGAGCAGATAATCACGAGAGAAAACGGGATGAGTAATGAGCACCGGGACTGCTCTCCCTCACCAGGAATCAAGGGGTGTGAGTGAACTCCCGACGCGGTCTGTCTGGGCCCCGGACTAGCGCGTGGAAAGGTCAGGCCCGGCAGGAGGCAGGGCGCTGGCCCGGGGGAGGCTCGCATCCCTCCTGTAACGGGCCCTCCGCACATCTGCTCGCCGCGAGGCTCAGTGACAGACCCCCGGAATCATCCCAGGGAACACAGTGAGAAGGCAAATGACATGCCTCCATTTTTTATGGCTGCATCGTAGCTAAGCACTGGAATGGATCGACTCAAGGGGCCAGGACCCGGCGGTAAAGAAATGACAGTACAGACACGATACAACGGGAACACCAGAAAGATCCCACGGAGAGGGAAGAGCGCGGGCCGCCGTGTCCAGCCACACGGACCACCGGATAACAGAGACAGGACAGCCCAGGCCGGTGGCTCCCGTGGTTGGGGCATCATCCCGTACCCCGAAAGGTTTGGGTTTGATTCCCAGTCAGGGCGCATACAGGAGGCAACCAATCGATGTTTCTCTCTCACATCGATAACTCTCTCTCTCTCTCTCCCTTCCTCTCTCTTTCTCTCTCTCTCCCTTTCTCTCTAAAAAATCAATAAAAACATGTCTTCTGGTGAGGATTGGAGGGGGAAAAGGATAAGGAACAAAGAAACTCGTTGTACCCGGCGGGTGGGGTCGTGCGTGAACTTTCTTGAAAGCCCAGGTGCATTTGCGTGTATTGTTAATAAAGGAGAGGAAACGTCTGAGCATAAAGACGGTGATGAGACAGGCACACGGGAAATTAGAAGCTGTTGATTTACTCTGGCAAAAAAAAACAAATTTAGACAGTGCACTGTTCTGGGATGTATCGTACGTTATCTCATCCAGTCCTCACAACCCCCCCTCGGGATATTTTATCCCCATTCCACAGGTAAGGAGACTGAGGCTCTCGGGAGGAGGAGCCCCCCAGGGCTGGGTTAGGCTCCCCCAACCTGCTTCTGAAGAATTCTGAGTCCGAAGCCTGTAACCAAGGCCACGAGGCTGGCCAAGGCAGTCCCCACCCCACCCCAGCTCCCACAAGGACCGCAGCAAGTTCACACTACACCCGACAGCTTCGCCGCTATCAGCACAGGTCACACCCGGAAGGCCCGCTCGCCATCCAGACAGCATGTAAGGTCATCTCGTCTCCTGTCCTGGCCGCACTGAGATGCGGCAGGGACCCGCCTTCTGGGCAGCTCGGCCGGCGGTGCTGCGGACCTTGGCCCTTCAGGCTCTCCCACCCGCAGGAGTGGGCAAACGAGGGAGCTCAGGGTCCTGCTTGGGGCAGACAGGACTCCAGTGTCTCTGTCCGCTCTGTAGCCAAAGGGCCCCATCCTTGAACCAGCCACCTAGCAAGAGGGTGCCCCACCACGGGCTGGCTCTCCCCAGGAGCATCCCCCTCACAGAGCAGCCGAGACTTAGGGGATCTGTAGTGCTCACGCCATCCTCTGCTCCCGTCCCAAACAAGCCACCACAGCCAGCACCAGAGGGGCAATCTGAGAGTGTCCCTCTGCCTGCTCCTTGGTGGGGCTTCAAGGCACAAGATGAAAATCACCAGGACATAAAGTAGGGGTGGGCAGGGAGTCTGTCCTCATTTTCAGACCATGGCGGGTGGCTGACTCCATCCCCCGAGGCCAGAAGGAGCAGGCTGGCGAGACGGGGAGGCCAGTGGGCGCCGAGGGCAGGCTGGGTGCAGGGGTGAGAAAAGCCAGGGCAGCGTCAGTGGCTCGGTGCCCAGCCCTCTCGGCCTCGCGAGCACCGCGGGCGGCCGAGCTTGCCGGCCCGTGGCGACACCGCTCCTCGCACAGCAGAGAGAGGCCCCGCGGAAGGCGCCATCCCGGCAGCTTCCCAGAGCATCCCGAAAACCCCCCCACCAGAAGCCACGGATCATCGCGCCCTCCTGCTGAGGGCCGAGCCAAAGCCGAAAATCAATCCACTCACGGTGTCTGCACACAGCCCCGCGGTCCTCGCCAGCACGTTTGGGTGTTTTTTTATGGATTTCAGATTTTTAAAAATGAATTATCACTTGAGAAACACATCTTGGAAACCAAACGGTTCCGTGGGAACATGGCGGTGGCGCTGGTCCACGGAGGAAACAGCCCTCGCCCAGAGAGTCAGCCACAGCCCGGGACCTGGGAGCCCTCCGCCCCTCCCGGGGAGCGGATGGAAATATTGGGGATGATAATCACCGAAATGCTTCCTCAAATCCCCCTCCTCGCCCGCCTCGCTCAAAACATCAAAGGGCTGCCTGACATTCTTGGACCACATTCACGGTTCACAAATGAAGAGATCTCCCCGTCGCCCTGGGTTATTTATTTGCCGAGCTCTTTGGCTGAGCCTGGAAGAAAGGAAGCCGCCCGGACAATGGGCCGTCGGCGTGGCCGGTGGACCCAGGAGCTGGGCCCGGATCAGAGCGCGAGCCAAGCGATTGTGCTCTGACCTGAATTCGCAACGGAAGCCGCTTCCTCGGGCTGGGGGCAGAAAGAATGGGAAGAAAGCCAAGCAGCTCTCTGAACGGCTGTCTGTCCCCAAGCGCTGTGTGTACCTATTTGCATTTGCCAGCCGGTCTCCAGGCTGCCCACTGGCAGGGCCGCTCCGGCCTCGGGAGACGCCCAGGAGAAAGGCCCACCCTCAGGCTGACTTACCGCCACAGAGAACTTTCCAGCACCTTCTCGGTGTCCGCGTGGTAATACTTCGTCAGGATCAAGATCACCTGTGGTGGCAACAGAAGGAAAAAGAGATCAGCGAGTGTCGAGGTTCTCAAAGAGGGACAGAGTGACACTCCCCATGTCCCCAGGATTTGGGGTCTCTGGGGTGCCAGCCCCCGAGGCGTTCCTGAGGGGGCTCGGGCCACCTGCCCCGGAGCACTCAGACATGGAGCTTGTTCCACCCTGAGAACTCGCTTCTGCCCTTCAGAATGTCTGGGGACAGCTCGGTCCTATGAGGCCCACCCAGTAGCGGCCGCCCAGCGCGAATCATTCAAACCCAGCCCCGGACAATGCCCAGCTGAGGTCAAAGGGCCCGCGGAGGGTGAGTACAGGACCAAACTGCCAGGCTTCCGAAGGGGGGCTCTGTCCCCCTGGCACCTTGGAGAACACCCCGAGGCCAGCCACCCGCAGGCCCAGCAGGGCGGCGAGGGCAGTAGGGACAGTGGTGCGGAGGGCGAGCCAGACAGCCCAGACAGCGGGAGGGTCCGTAAATCACCACGGCGCACACACTCCTCACCCCACCCTACCTAACAAAGCCGCTGGCGCTGCATGCCTGTGCAAAAACCTCAGCATTGAGAGCACCCCGAAGTTCTTCAAAACCATGCATACGAACAAGGAGGCGAGGGTTCGCCCCCAGGGTGGGGGGCAGAGCCGCTCCCCAGGTACCCCCCAGCCGCTGCATTTTCATTTTTCCTGCACGTCAAATCTCCTTTCATCCGCTGTCCCCGTGAGCTGCCCCGCACCCTCCCGTTGCCATGGGAACCCCGGGCAGTGAAGTGGGAGCACCCCCTGGCTCCCGGCACAGCCCTCCGCCTGGTAATTTGGGGTCACCCCACTGGCCATCGCCACGCTTGGCCCTGGGCGTGGCTGCCGCAGGCATGGAGGGCCCATCTTTCTTTCGCTGGTGATGAAAGCAGGGCAGATGTGAGCTGGGATGTCAACTGAGAGGGGACGGTGCGCATTTCAGAGGCAGCGATGATTAAAAACATCGCGGCAGGGCAGAGCAGGTGCGGGCCCTCCTGCTGGGGAACAAAGCGCTCCCGCCCGCCAGGCACACAGGCCCAGGGAAGCCAGAGCCTCTGAAGGCGGAGGAAGGCCGCGGGATGACAGGAAGGCCGCGGGATGACAGGCCCGGAAGACTGCAGACGGGTGTCTTTTAACCTATTGATTTATATTTTACAGCCTTGCTGTTCCCAGAGGGACTTCCAGGCGCCAGAGTGTGACAGCTGGAAGGAACCTCAAAGTCCATCAAGAGTGGAATCCTCAGCCCAACATCCTTATCAAGCACCTGCTGCCAGGGCCGCTCTCTCTGCTTGCACACCTCGAGAGCTGGGGAGCTCATCCCCTAACTCAGCACTAATAACTTCTGCCTGATGGACGAATTCTGCCCCTGGACCGAGCAACCACTGCCCCCTCCCGCTCCCTTCTGGGTAACAGTCTCCACGCGTGCCCATCCCCCCCTCTTCTACGTTCCAGCCATTGCAGGCCTTTGCACAAGCTGTTCCCCACCGGGGACCCTCTTCCCCAACCCCCACCCCAGTTCCTCGGTGAGTTCCTACTCAACTGTCAGACCTCAGTCTAACGGACACCACCCCCCGGAAGTCTCCAAGACCCCTCCCTGGGTTCAACATCCCCTCCACCGCCCCCACACCCTGCCCTTCCCCCTCCCAGCACAGCTCACAGGAGCTGTGTCCACCACCACACAAAGAGCTCTTTGGGGGACGGGCTAGTCTTGTTCTATGTCCCAGAGCTGTACCCCCATGACGAAGGCAGTGAAGCCAGGCAGAGGCAAATGTCCCAGCCACCATTCAAGAGTCACCCTCTTCCCTCAAGAGGAGAATCAACTGGCACCACCTTCACCCGCTAAGCAGATGAGCGTGTGGGCTCCTGAGGCCAGGGCCCCAGGTCACGCAGGTCAGACGTGGCAGGGCAGGGCCTCAAGCTCAGCCGTGGGACTCCAGGACCAGCCCCAGGCCTCCGGGGACAAATGGGAGAAAGGAGCCCTTCAGCTAGCTGTTCGTCCCAGGTTAGTAGGACAGCGTGGGGCCTGACGGCGGCAAAGTGCACTTCTCACTGCAACTGTGACCAAACTCCTCCCGAGCTTCAGCCCCCGTGGGTGCCCAGTGAACACCCAAGGCTGCTCCCCCGCTGGACGCCAGGGCCCCTGGACCCCAGTGCTGGCTGGCCCAACAAACCCACTGCTCCAGCACTGGGCACGGGTTTGGACAGGCCTTCCTCAGCCCCGGTGGTCCCCTGGGAGCCCGTCTGCGGGTGGGGCTGCCAGGGGCCGCAGGTGCAGCACCCCGCCCCCACCGCCCACCCGAGAGCTTGCTGTGACCTGCAAGGTCCCGTTAGGCCTTCCGCCCGGCTTTCCACAGTTTGCTTTACAGTTTCGATTTCGGATCTGGCGTGGCCTTATGTCGCCAGTCCCCTGAGGGCCCTCATGCAACCAACACGCTACACAGGAATGATTTATTGATAAGGGCTCCAAGCCAGCGCACAGGCTGACTGACTCCTAGATGCAGCCAGAGCTCAGCGGGTCCCATCCACAGGGCTGGGGACGAGTGAGTGAACCAATGAACAGATGCACACACAGACACAGACACGTGGACAAGATGCTCCCCTCAGGCCTGACGGACAGCTGCGCACCTCGACGGGCACCTGCGCTCTACCCGGGCGGCACTCTCCCTCTGCTCCGCGTCAGCTTATTGTCCCCCTAACATCCGAGGCCTCTGCACGCCCCTCCCCGGGCACACTCCACTCCTCCCAGGACTCACTGAAAGCACCTGTGCCTGGGAAGACTCCCGGAACCCTCCCCACCTCTAAGTCCCCACAGGCCCTGGACGTAGCGGGTTAAATGCCGCCCCCAAAGTCCGTCCACCAGGAGCCTGTGAATGTGACCTTATTTGGAGAAGGGACCTTTGAGGATGGAACTAGAGACCCGGAGACGAGATCAGGCTGGAGAGCGGGACGGGCCTAAACCCGATGACAAGTGTCCTTAGAAAGCAGAGGAGAGCTGACACACAGAAGGCCACGGGAGACGCGGGCAGTGACGGGGGTGGGGGTCCCGCTAGCCCCCAGAGGCTGGGCAGGCAGGGAGTGTTGCCCTCGGCCCTGCTGACACCCTGACCTCGGGCTCCTGTCTCCAGACCGGGGCAGAATACATCTCCTTGTTCACATCACCCGTTCGTGTTGCTCTGGGACAGCCGCCCAGGAAGCGGGCACCCCGCTCTCCCACATGCGTGGCACTCATCAGTTTTCTCTTGTCCCTTCCTGCCAGAGAGCGCAGGGTCCCTGAAGGCAGGGCCTTTGGTGTCTGCTCTGTCTCTGGGGACAGGCAGGGTGGACAGAGAGTAGCCCTGGGGAGGGATGAATGGCCAATGACCACCCACACCATTCCTGCCCACCTCTGCCATGCCCACCTCTGCCACGCCCACCTGCCACGCCCACCTCTGCCACGCCCACCTGGGGAACCCAGCTCCACTTCCAGAGTCCCCTCAGGCGGCACCTGGGCTCGGTCAGACCACAGGAAAGACCACCCATGACCATTCCTGTTATGGGATGAATCATGTTCCCCCAAAAGATGTGGCAATCCTAACCCCTGGTACCGTGTTTAAAAACGGGGAAATCGCCCTGACCCGTGTGGCTCAGTGGTTAGAGCATCGGCCCATGCACCAAAGGGTCTCGGGTTCGATTTCCTGTCGAGGGCACATACCTGGGTTGCAGGTTCAATCCCCATGAGGGAGGCCACCAATTGATGTGTCTCTCTCACATGGATGTTTCTCTCTCTCCCTCTTCCTCCCTCCCTCCCTCCCTTCCACTCTCTCTAAAAAAAAAAAAAAAAAAAATCAATGGAAAAAATATCCTCAAGTGAAGATAAAAAAAAATAGGGAAATTAAAGTGAGGCATTTCCATTAGCCAATGGCAGTGTCCTTACAGAAAGGGGAGGGGTGGACAGAGACAGAGGGAGGACACGGTGAAGGCACAGGGAGAAGAGGCCATCTGCGAGCCAAGGAGTGCCCCGAGCTGCCAGCAGCTGGGAGACAGGCCTGGAGCAGCCCCTGCCTCTGGGCTGCAGAGGGGGCCGCCCGCCCCCGCGACCTTGGACTTCCGTCTGCAGAACCGAGAGGTGATCATGTCCGTGGTTTAACCACTCTGTTTGTGGTGATCTGCCCAAAGAGGCGTAGGGAGGCTCCCCATAGGTCCCCCACTTACTCCCTCCCCAGGTTCCACCTCAGGAAATTCTGGGGTCCCGCCCTGGGCTCAGACAGGTGACAGCCCAGCCCCTCCATCCATCCGGCGCCTTTCCGAGGCCCGCAACCCAGTGTTTAAAAAAGAGAGTTGAGAACCAAGCTTCGAAATGACCCCATAAAGCAAAAGCAGCCAGCAGGAACTAAATGTGGGAGCGTTACTGAGCTGTGGAAAATGGACTTCTACATCAAATCTGTTTGAGGGGAGCGTGTATTTTAATAGGTGGGTGTGGGCACGCTTTTCTGCCCAGCTGTCCTGTGAAAATAGTATTTACTCTCCAGCTCTCATAACCTGATTGGATTTTAATTTCACCCATCACTCCTTTTTAATAGCCACTGCAAGTAAAATTACTAATGAAATTACAAGATTCTTTTTTTTTCTGCCGTCGCTGTTCAAGCTGACGCTCCGGCAAGTCTGCGTTTTCCGATCTATTTATGGCAATAAAGGTGACTGGATAAAACCGGGATGTTGTCGCCACCTCACAACACACAAACTGCCCGGGACCTCCTGGAGGGGGTGGGAATGGCTGATGCTGTTTTTAAAACAGAACCCCCCTCCCCGGGCTCCAGGGCCCTCCCCGCCTCCCCGCCGGTCCCCAGCCACAAAACCACACGCTCGTCCTCTCTTTGGAAAGGATGCTGTGACGTCAGCACAGAGGAGCCGGGGACAAAGACGCAGGTGAAGGATCGGGAGCCTGTGGCTGCATCCACCTGGGAAGGCCGAGGTCTGGGCCACCGCAGCCCTGCACGACGTCCCCGGGCCATCCCGAGTCCAGACAGGCCGGCACCCCGAGGCCAGTCTCAGGACTGTCAGGAAAGGGGGCCTGGTGGTCAGACACCGGCTCAGGAAGAAGCCCCTCGGGGCCCGTCTGAGCCCCTCGAAGACTAATTTATCTTCCCCAGAAAGCTGGGGAGGACGAGGATATCCTGTCCCTGTGTCTAGACCCATCCTCTCAGCCGTCTGGGGGGCCAGATGACTTCTGGGGGCCTGAGGCATCTGGGGCTTCATGGGCCACTCCCTTCGTCAAACCATTAACAATTCTCGTTTACAGTTGCATTGGGATAAAGAAGAATGTATTCCTATTATATATCAAAATGTTCCCTTGACCTAAAAATGTATTCTTCTTCTGATCTGAAAGGAAATGAAAACATTTCTGTGGGTCCCTGCATGCCTTGGGGGCCCTGGCATGGAGCCCCGTGTCTGCAAGAGCCACGGGCCCTGCAGTACCCCCACCGTCCCCCCAACTCTGGATGGACCTGTGGTCTGTCCCCCCAAGCCCCTTGCACCTGGTTCTCAAATGCAGATGGATCGTGACCCCCACCCTCACCCGGGACAGTGGCTTCGACATTTTGTCCTACAGGGACCCTGTTCAAATCTCAGGAAATCTAGAAACACACGGGCCCAGCAGCAGTTTCCTGGCCCATTTCAGGGTTTACAGACCAGTCTGGGACCCAGCCTCCGGGCCAGCGAGCCTTCCCATTTCCCCGGGGCGCGGGCAGAAACCAGTTCAAACTCTCCGGTCCTGAGCAGCCTGGGCCCGCTGGGCTGTGAATTCTGGAGACAGCCTGGACACGTCACTTGGGAACCCACTGTACAGCTGGTAACGTCACATAAAGCAGGTGAGGATGACGCCGCCGCCACTCCCGGCTGCAGAAACCACAGGCGTCTCCCTGCCCAGATCCCCACTGGCAGTCAGGTCCCGCGCCACCCTGACCCGGTCACTCCCGTCAGCTCTGAGGCCAGCTCACCTCCCAGCTCACCTCTCACCTCGCTTCTCACCCGCAATGCCTCCCCCAGCCCCACAGGGGGCGCCACCCACCATCAGGGTCCTCGGGAGGCCTCAGAGCCTCTCCCAGCTCAGACGTTCCCAGTGACTCCAAGTCGACTTTGACCTGGTCACTTTCTTCCTGTTCCCCAGCCCCTCGTTCAGCTGCCTGCTCTCTCCCTGGAGACCACCCAGGACAGGCTCTGTGCCCACCCGTGGGCTTTCTGACACACAGCAGCCATGACCCAGGAGGCCCCTGGGATCGAGACCCCGGAAGGAGACTGTCCCATGACCTCTGCAGAAACCGCTGCCCGGGCACTCGGCGCTCTCGGCTTCTGGAAGTGGTGGCTTCTGAGAAATCTTCGGGCCTGTGGCTCGAGACGTCCAGCATCACCCATCCTGCCCCAGCCGGGCTCCGGGCAGCAGAAGACAATGTAGCCACAGACAGCGGAGGGGACCCGGGCCCAAAGAGGCAAACCACCAGTCCTGCTCTGAATGTCTGAGATTAAGTATTTTAAGAAAGGCCTGTTTAAATGACCTCTGGCGACTTCTACAAAGCGCATTTCTGCAGCTGTCTTCACAGTGTTCCCTAAGCACGCGTGGAGCCTAAAGGAACCCAGGGCTTTGGTGGGGGTCTCCGGATGAACCCTACAAACATGGTGACCTATTTCTAGAGCGTCCCCTGCCTCTGCATAGAGAGAGTCCCTTAAAACCTCAGTGTCTGGAGGGTTCTGCCCATCGTAGGTAGGCGGCTTGGGCAAGTTGCCCATCCTTCGAGCCTTGGCCATCCCACCCATAAAATGGGACTCAATAGCTGCCCGCCCATGGTGAGAAGAATGCTTAGTGGGGAGACGAATACCTGTAACTCTCATTCACACATCACTATAATTGCAGCATCCCAGCCAAGTGGCCTTTTAGCTTGCATACCTCCTGTGATGGGGAGCTCCCCACCCACCACAGCCACTCCTCATGTTTAGCTGAAAGTGTCTCCTGCCTGGAAGACCACGTGGGCTGTGTCTGCTCCCCATGACCACCTCATAGACACCCAGCAGCAACCTGACCTCTCTCTCCCTTGACCAGGGCTCAGCTCAGCTCCCACCCAACAGGCTGCAAACCCATCAACGGGGAAGTAAACCACAGCCCACATGCAATTTCTGAAAGAATTCTTATTTTCTTTTTTTTAGTAATTTTTCTTTATTGATTTTTAGAGAGAGAGGAAGGGAAAGGAAGAGATGGAAACATCGATGAGAAAGAACATAGACTGGCCACCTCCTGCACGCCCCCCACTGGGGATCGAGCCCACAACCTGGGCATGTGCCCTGGCCAGAAATCGAACCAGCGACCTCTTGGTGCAGGGGTCGGCGCTCAACCACTGAGCCACTCCGGCGGACAGAATCCTTATTTTCAAAGCACATCCGCGTGAGAGCTGGCTCGTTCTCAAACTTGCCTCCCCCAAGCCCAGCACCCTCGTCCACCCTCCCAGGCACAGGGTCAAGAGCAACAAAGTCCATGATGGCCGTACATCCTGCTTTAAAAGTGTGTGACTGTCGTGCTGACTGCACCAGACAGATGCCACTGAGGCACCGAGGGGGTCTGATCAGAGGCTCCTTGTGCTGCTGGCCTGCCTCGGCCAAGGTCAGTCACAAAGTCTGCGTCCACGGTGAGCCACGGGGCAAGGGGGGGAATGCGACCCTTCCTCTAACTGAGACCGCCAGAGGGGGCCCAAGCCTGGGCGGGGTAGACCTGGTTCCTTCTCAGCTGCCAGTGGCATCTGAGTGGGGAGTGGGCTTGTAGGGAGCAGTGGACACGGGTGGCAACCTGGGGGTGCCATAGGCAAGGCCCGGCACACAGGGGTTCTCTTAGCAGCAGGGAAGGGAAGGCACCCCACAAATGCGCTTAACTTGTCTGAATGGACCCCCCAAAATAAAGCTTAGCCAGGTGAGACGCGACCGAGTCTTTCAACAGAGAGGTTAGTTTCATTGAAGGTCACTTCCATCAACCAAACTGGTTTTATTTTCAAAGAAATACACGCGACCCTGGCCCCTATGTACCTAGATCATGCACACGGAGGCGTGCTGTAGCTTGTTGGAGGGAAGGAGATGGCGGGAGCGTTGAGCTCCTGGACAGAGACAAGCTCTCGGTCTCTGAAATCTAGGTGACCAGCTCTCCCGGGGCTGTCCCTGTACCTCCTCCGAGGACGAGGATGGGAATCATTCTGTTGGGACCCCAACACACGCTGGATCGCACCTCCTGTTTTTTATTCAAGGCTGCCTTCACGGGGGTGACTTGTTAAAATTCCGATCGTCCAACCCAGCTCCACATGTAAACTTCCTGAGCCGATTCAACTAAATCACAAGCTTGGCATTTCATCACCAGCTGCGGTGGAGGGGCACCGGCCGTCTGGGTGAAGGAGCGCCCTGCCGCCGTCACATCGGGGCTAAAAACAGACTCATCTCCATCAACTTGACAGAGACAAAAGGCCTGAATTAGGAGCCCTGTCTAAAGCAGCAGTGATGGGGGGCTAATGACGGGCCAATCTGGCACGGCTACGTGAGTACAAACCACGGTGACGTGGTCCCGGCTTCGATGCCAGGCGGCGGCGATCGCTGCCTGTGGAGACCAGCTGAGAGCGCGGCCGTGTGGCTTTGTGTGGCTTCCCGTCCCCTGGAGCAGACCCTGGGCAGAGGGCCTGGTCTGTCAGCTGTCACTGCCCAGCTCGGGGGCTGGGTGAATACATCTGTTTGTCTACACTCAAAGCGACGTTTCTGCCACAAAAATCAACTCAGAATGGATCCCAGACCTAAGCGTACACTAAAACTTGTAAAACAGGGGAGAACATCTTAGTGATTTCGGGTGGTCATAAGACTCTCAGATAAGATGTAAAAGCATGGACCAAATATATATATATATATAAATGTGGATTAATTAGACTTCATCAATATTAAAAACGTATGCTATAAGCCACAGTCTGGGAGAAAATGTTGGAAAGTACACATCTGACAAAGGGTTAGAACCCGGACACACGAATCCTAAAACTTCTGCAATACAAGGACAAACAGTGCAATGAAAATGGCCCAAACAACTGAACACTCACTTTACCACAGAAATAATACGGCTGGCGGATAAGCACGTGGAAAGATGCTGGATAGCATTAGTTATTAGAGAAATGCAAAGTAAGTCACGAGGTATCACCACGCGCTTATCAGAATGGCTAAAATGTGAAAGCTGACAGTCCCACGAGCTGACGAGGAGGAGGAGCAACCACCACACACCCAGCTCGGTGCGGGGAATGCACAGGGTGCAGCTGCTGTGGAAACAATTAGGTTAAACATGCAGTTATACGGCCCCGCCATCCCCCTCCGAGGACTGTGAACACATGTCCCCACAAACACCTGCGCTCTATGTTCATCTGCCCTGGGGAAATGACAGGCACCCCATCACCACCAAGCAAGCAGCACACACAGCCGGGTGCAGGATGCAAGTCTGCACAGCAGCAAAGCCAGGCGGGCCCTGGGGCAGATCTTACCCAGACTGCCCTACAGGGTGGGCCCTGGGGCAGATCTTACCCAGACTGCCCTACAGGGTGGGCCCTGGGGCAGATCTTACCCAGACTGCCCAACAGGGTGGGCCCTGGGGCAGATCTTACCCAGACTGCCCTACAGGGTGGGCCCTGGGGCAGATCTTACCCAGACTGCCCTACAGGGTGGGCCCTAGAAGCCAGGGCCATGTGTCTCCAACGAGGGGGGGGGCATTTGGCAATGTCTGAGTTTTTATTATTACCACTAATGGGAAGAGGCCAGGACCACCACCGAGGTACGTGCCCTTGACCGGAATCAAACCTGCGACTCATTGGTCCGTGGGCCGACACTGCAACTGCTGAGCCAAACTGGCCAGGGTGCAGGATGACTTCCTTTTTTTTTTTTCTTGTTTAAAAAAAATTTTTTTTTCTTTATTGATTTTTAGAGAGAGAGGAAGGGAGAGGGAGAGAGAGAGAGAAACATCGATGAGAGAGAACATCGATTGGCCGCCTCCTGCCTGCCCCCCACGGTGGATCAGGCCCACAGCCTGGGCATGTGCCCTGACCGGGAATCGAACCGGCGACCTCTTGGTGCGTGGGTCAACCACTGAGCCACACCGGCCGGGCCAGGATGACTCTTTAGCGACAAGATGAGTCATAGGGCAGCTGTCTCTGTAACGTGCCTCTCCGGTGGCGCCCCCGGGCTGGGCGCTGCAGCACCTTCTCCGGTTCTTCCCACAGCCTGCAGGGCAGACTTGATGTTAAAGCCGAAGACCCTGAGGCTCAGACGCTACTGTTGCTCACGCAGCTGCCAGTGGGGAGCCCGGAGCAGCACCCACCCTGCCTCCCGGGGCTCCCGGGGCCCTGAGTAGGTGGTGACCCCGCAGCTCAGTTCATCTCCGAGGCACTGAGTCTGCGGTTCCGGCCCACGGAGCTCACAGGGAATTCCAAATCGCCAACACAGGCCTCTGATGGCGCCCGGGCTCCTCTGTGCACACGGTCACACGGCAACCCCTGGTCCCCGGGCAGCAGGAGGTAACCAGGCCTAACTCAATCCAACTTCCCCAGCAGATAACAAACGACAGAGTCCTACCGAGACACCGAGATCTGGAGGCAGTACAAGGCGCGTGCAAGACCCAAGCATGAAATAACGAATTTATAATCCCTTAAGACAGCGGTTCTCAACCTTCCTAATGCCGAGACCTTTTAATACAGTTCCTCGTGTTGTGGTGACCCCCGACCATAAAATTATTTTCGTTGCTACTTCATAACTGTCATTTTGCTGCTGTTATGAATCGCCATCGGAAATATGTGCTTTCCGATGGTCTTAGGCGACCCCTGTGAAAGGGTCGTTCGACCCCCAAAGGGGTCGCGACCCACAGGTTGAGAACCGCTGCCTTAAGAGCAGTCAGAATGGGAAACTGACGTCACCATGGAAACGGGGAAGTGTCCTGAGGCTCTCAAGGGGGACAGAGTGGAGCCATCTTCGACGTGCTCCAGGCTGGAAAGAGTGGGTCCTCCACGAGGGGCAGGCGCTGGCAGCTCCCCGGGACCGGGCCTCGGAGGCCTGGGATCTGCGTGGCATCTACCCACCACGGTGCGGACAGGAAGCTTCTCAAAAGGATGTGCCCTCAGAATCTGCAGTCGTTGCACATGTGGGCACAACCCCCACACCCCACAAACCTCCACAGAAATGCAGCAGAATGATCGGGGGACACCCTGGACCTTGGACAAACAGGCATGCCCAGCTCTGTGCATGAAGCAATTGCAAACACTCAGCAAACACCAGCTTGTACCTGGCGCTGGAGCAACCTGTCCCCGCCCCCAGGAGCCCTCGAGCAGGGGGGGAAAGAGCTGAGGATCAGACCCTGTGCCATGAGGCCCAGCGGAGGCCCCCGAGTCAGACGGAGGCTCAGGACAGGGTCCTGGGGGCCGAGACACCTCGCGAGAGGCTAGATGCCGCAGGTGCCCAGGGGACAACACCAGGTGGCGACTGGCCAGGCAGGGGCCAAGGAAGAAAGCACAAGTCACAAGACCAGACGAAGCGACGGGCCACATGCCCACGGGAGGGGCACCGTGTAGGAAAGGAAGCAGAAAAGGAAGCAGCCAGGGCTCAGACAGTCGGTTCACGCGGAGAAATGTCACACAGGATGGGCACGAGGACAGTGCCCGGGCTGGGGGTGCAGAGCTGACCGAGCGGGCAGGAGACGGCACCCACCCCCACCGAGCGCGCACGGGCTGGTGCACGGGGAAGACGGTGCGTGATGAGGACGGACGGACTCGTTTCTTTTTGGAAAAGCGTTGGTAGTGTTGATGTATAATCTTCCAATAAAAAAATCAGTCAGCCAAGCTGCCAAGGACCCTAATTTTAAATAGTTTTACTCGAGTTGTTAATTCTATTCTCAGCCTCGTTACAACTGATTATGGGAACTGTAATGAAGAGATCCCAGATGGACCGGTCTGTCCTCTGAATACAAACTTCTCCCCACCCCCTGCCCCTACCCAGCGCCAACCTGCAGCCAGAGCAGGTATCTCAGGGGCCCGAGGCTCGTGCCCCGCGGCCCGGGCCATACATCAAACAGAAGGAAATCCCTGCGGAAATCCCAGTGTCTCTCAGCCCTGCTGGTGCCACGCACAGCTCTGGCCCGAGGTCAGGGACTCGCAGCCCCGCCCGGCAGAAGCTGGTGACCTGGAGGGAGGCTTGTGCCCTCTCTGGGACAGTGTCCCCAGGCCCTTCCCGGGACATGCTCTGACAGGAGGGTCTGAAAGGAGGGTGGAACACATGGGCAGCCTTTCTGGGGGTGCACTCAGGGGTGAGCAGGACAGCCCTGCAGGTGAGTCTGAAATCTGCCCCGGGGCCGGGCCCCAGCTTTAGAGAAGGGCCCCCTGCACACCCCATCCCCTGCGTGTGAACAGGGACCCGGTTTCTGGGGCCCACAGAGTGAGTGCGGCCGGCCCTTTGTCGAAAGAAGGCTCCGCGGCACTCCAGCTGCGCTCGACCCCGAGTCCTCCTGCAGCCGAGCCGGGATCTAGGGCCACAGGACGCTCAGCGGTCAGAGGCAACGCTGAAAACCAGCTGACGCAGCAGGGCGCTTGGGGACCAGGCAGCGGGGTGTCTGTCACCGGCTTGCGCTCCAGAGCTGGGATTTGGGGTGAGGTTTTGGGCCCCCGCCAAGGCCTTCATTATGCTTGGAGAATGTTCTTTTTAAATTGTTTCTCTTTGTTTTCCCTCTCCCCCAAATTTATTTTTAAAATAATGTGCGTGAATTCAACGCACATCTCACAGCCCTGTAATAAGCCATTTCCTAGCAGGTGACACAGCCACTAAGTCCTGAGCAGGCGTGACGCCAGGGCCTGTCAGCAGCTCGTGGCACTCGGCCTGTCCACCACCCCCGGAGCCAGAGGGGTAGTCGGGGTACGCTCCGAGGGCGTGCCCGGCAACCACCGTTTCCTACTGCTTCCTGTCCACTCTTGCTATGCTAACCAGCTCAACAGAGGTCATTCTTCACTTCTCCCCAACAACTCTGCAGCTTAGAGATGACCGTTCCCGTTTTACAGATGAGGAATGTGAGGATCAGAGAGGTTAAGGAACTTGTCCAAGGTCACACAGCTAGTTAAGTGGCAGAGCAGAAACTCATAACCAGGCTGTCAGAGTCCAATGCTCTGGGCTTCATGGCTGTGTTTGTGAACTTGCCAGTGTTCCATTCTGGCCACTGTGTTCTGGACACACTAAAGACGGTCACCACCCCTCTTAAAAGGTGACCTCATTAAATAGTATCCAAAGTGTGATCAACAGACTTATCACCTCCTTTGCCATAGACCCTATACTTCCGTTAATGCGTCCTGAGGTGGTCATGTCATTGCTGGGGCTATGTCACTTGGTTCCCCTTTGGGGAAGCTCACACTCTTTGGGGAACCTGGGGCTCCTCTAACATCTGCTGCTGCTGGGAAAGGGGTTGCCACCTGTTTCTGGGCAGCTGGTTTGGGAACATTGATGCACAAATTACATCCATCCCGACAAGACTGCTTCCATGACTTTAAGTCCTTCCCTCCCGCCGGGGACAGGCTAGGCCATTAACCTGCCCACAGACTTCAGCCAGCTCTTCCCGTCTCCAAATGACGTGGGACACAGTTTTCTCAATTGTAAAAGGGGTTTGAGGGCCCGGCCACGTGGCTGCCCAACCGTGGCGTCTCAGGAGCAGGTCTCCGTACGTGCCTGAGAGAACAAATGAACAAGTGCATGAAGGAAAGCGTCCATCCAACGACTGTACCCTGAGAGCCTGCCATGCGCCAGATCTGTGCTGAGGTGGTGGTGGCAGTGATGGTGGTGGCGGTGATGGTGGTGATGGTGGTGGTGGTGGTGGTGGTGATGGTGGTGGTGGTGGTGGTGGTGATGGTGGTGGTGATGGTGATGGTGATGGTGGTGGTGGTGGTGGTGGTGGTGGTGATGGTGGTGGTGGTGGTGATGGTGGTGGTGGTGGTGATGGTGGTGGTGGTGGTGATGGTGGTGGTGATGGTGATGGTGGTGGTGGTGGTGGTGGTGGTGGTGGTGGTGATGGTGGTGGTGGTGGTGATGGTGGTGGTGGTGATGGTGGTGATGGTGGTGGTGGTGCTGGTGATGGTGGTGATGGTGGTGGTGGTGCTGGTGGTGGTGGTGATGGTTGTGGTGGTGGTGGTGATGGTGGTGGTGGTGATGGTGATGGTGGTGGTGATGGTGGTGGTGGTGGTGATGGTGGTGGTGATGGTGGTGGTGGTGGTAATGGTGGTGGTGGTGGTGATGGTGGTGGTGGTGGTGGTGCTGGTGGTGGTGGTGATGGTTGTGGTGGTGGTGGTGATGGTTGTGGTGGTGATGGTGGTGGTGGTGGTGATGGTGGTGGTGATGGTGGTGGTGGTGGTGGTGGTGGTGGTGGTGATGGTGGTGGTGATGGTGGTGGTGGTGGTGATGGTGGTGGTGTTGATGGTGGTGGCGGTGGTGGTGATGGTGGTGGCGGTGGTGGTGGTGGTGATGGTGGTGGTGATGGTGGTGGTGGTGGTGTTGATGGTGGTGGTGGTGGTGGTGATGGTGGTGGCGGTGGTGGTGGTGGTGATGGTGGTGGTGATGGTGGTGGTGGTGGTGGTGGTGATGGTGGTGGTGGTGGTGGTGGTGATGGTGGTGGTGTTGATGGTGGTGGTGGTGGTGGTGATGGTGGTGGTGTTGATGGTGGTGGTGGTGGTGGTGATGGCGGTGGCGGTGGTGGTGGTGATGATGGTCATGGTGGCAGTGATGGTGGTGGTGGTGGCGGTGGTGGTGGTGATGCTGGTCATGGTAGCGGTGATGGTGGTGGTGGTGGCGGCAGTGACGGTGGTGGTGATGATGGTCATGGTGGCAGTGATGGTGGTGGTGATTGATGGTGGTGATGGTGGTGGTGGTGGTGGTGGTGGTGGTGGTGGTGGTGGTGGTGGTGATGGTCATGGTGGCAGTGATGGTGGTGGTGATTGATGGTGGTCATGGTGGCAGTGATGGTGGTGGTGATTGATGGTGGTGATGGTGGAGGTGGACACTATCATTTGTTGAGCCCTTTGCCCTGTACTGAGTGTGTAAGTGCTCTGTCCCACTTACTTCTCACAACAACCCTGTGAGGTGGTGGCTATTGTTATTATTCCCATTACATGGATGGAGAAACTGAATCCCAAAGACTAGGTGTCTTTCTCAGGGTCACAACCCTATTTAGTGCCATAGTCAGTACTTGTTCTCAGATCACCTGAACCAAACCCATCTTCATGCAACCACTAAGGGCCTGCTGGTGAGGAGGCAGATGGAGGAGTGGGGGACAGAGAGAACTGCGTTCAGAGGGGCTCCCAGAAAGTCCCAATGTGTCAGGAGAACCCCGGGGAGGTCCCTGAGCTTGGGTTAGTGCGGGGGCTCCAGGGGCAGGAGATGTGACTGGAGTTGGCCAAGACAGCGTTGAAGGCCAGGCCAGGGGCTTGGACAGCAAGGCGAGGCAGTGGGGTGCCAGCAGAGGAGGGTGGGCTGTGGGTGAGATCGGCCTCCAGCTGGAGCCACAGCTCCTTGGCCCTCTTCCTGGGCCTGGGCCATGGCCCCAGCACAGACAAGTTGGCCCCAGAATCCCAGAGCTGGTCCGATGAGTTCGTACAAAGAACCACCAGCTCAGTGAGCGCCTACCAACAGATCCATCGTGAAAAGCCAAAGAAAGCAAAAACACCAATGGCGGCTTTTCCAGGGCCTGGGGCCAGGGTCTCAGATCTTCCAGTCGTCAGGTGAAATGACCTACCTGGAAGAGGAGTGGGGGGCGTGGATACGGTGTGGAAGGACTCCAGCCTGTGAGGGCACACCTTGCACCCACTTATTACAATGCCAGGACTCCTACCCCACCTGGCTCAGACGGGCACTCAGAGGGGACGGATGTCTGGCCGGCAGGTTCCAGCGTCTGAGACACGAGTCTGTTTCACCTCAGATCCCATCTTGCTCTCTCACAGCTCCCTGACTTTGCACAGGCTGTTCCCTGTGCCCTTCCACTCTCTGTCTCCCTAGCCTAAGTCACAGGGTCAGAGTTGAGGGTAAGGACATCAGCACGCAGAGAAGACGTGAGCATGCCCTTCCGGGTAGGGCCCATGCCTCACTCTGGCTTTGCTCCGGCCTGCCCTTCGGGCTGCCCCCAGAAGTGCCTCTGGAGGGCCCTGCAGTCCGCGAGCCTGAGCATTAAAGCGAGATGCCGTCATGAGCATTCAAGCTTCTCCCCTTCCTCAGCCACCGTGTGAAGGTCAGCTTAGCAAAAGCCTCGCGGCCGCCAGCAGCAGCCCCAGCACCCCGACCGCCCCAACGCCCCCTCTCTCCTTGTGGGTCTCTCTCTTATTCTTTTGGAGTCAGGCAACCAGGTGCTATTTTTACCTTTATAAAATAACGTTATCCCTAATCGCTGCCTCCCGGGATTGTAATAGCCGAGAGGCGACGCTGCGAGCACATGGCCCAGCCCGTGGCTCCGAGCCCCCTGCCTGCACCGAGGGCCTGGCCGCGGGCCCCGCTCCCGGGCGCTGCTAATTCAGGCACCAGCCGTGGGCGTTCACTTTCAAAGGACAATCGCGCTGACACCAAATCAGAGGCACCACCAGCCTCTGCCTGCAGGTGAGGGTGACAGTCGTGGGGGGAGCAGACACCGGAGGCCCAGGCTGGCTTCCAGAGGCACTGTGCTCACAGCATCTCCAGGAGGGAGCTCACAAGCAATCATCATCTGTTATATCTGCCTGGCGTCGAGGCGGCACAATTAGGCATAATGACGTTACCTCCGAATTGTGTCTTTTGTTCACTGAAATAATGAAGCTACGATCCCATGTGGGGCGGATGGGGAGGGCGGGGCCTGACAGAGACGCCAGGAGGGCTCAGGAGCCCGCGTGGCTGCGAAGAGGTGACCAGTGTGCAGAGCCCTGGGCTGGGACCACGGGACCGGGGCCAGGAGAACAGAAACCAGGGCCCAAGCCCTTCAGCCATCTTCACCGTGGGGGACATTTCACAGCCCTGAGTGAGGATGCACGGAGAAGGGACCAGGAGGAGGGCAGGGAGCCAGCGTGACTCCCCAACACCCCGATGCCCCGACGCCCCGACTTCCGTCCGCCTGGCCCCAGGCTCTTCCAGCCAGAAGGGGAGGAGGAAGAGGAAAGCCACGACTGTGGAGGACCTTCGGCCTCGGGGGACGGAGGACCACCATGACCTGAGATCGGGATGAAGGAGACGGTGGGGGAGAACCAACGTTTGCGAGGTCTCGCTTCCCCAGGCAGTCACCCCATTACTCCCTCTGAGGTAGGTGCTGGTGTACCCATCGCACAGATGGGGAAACTGAGCCTCGGGCTCTCTGACCAAAATCAGACTACTGGAGGCTGATCTGGGTCTCCTGCTGAGTCCAGCTGACTCTTCAGGCCACATCCTAGGCTCCGGGTGAGATTGGGGTGCTGCCAGAGGTCCAGAGGAGAGTAAATGTCCCCATTTAAAAAACAGAAAACATCTGAATCCAGAAGAAAGCTAGCGAGCTTAGCATCAATCCCCAGCAAAATTCTAGAATCAGCCCTGGCCGGTTTGGCTCAGCGGTTAGAGCGTCGGCCCGCGGACCAGAGAGTCTCGGGTTCGATTCCGGTCAAGGGCACGCACCTCGGTTGTGGTTCGGTCCCCGGCTCTGGTTGGGGTCGTGCGGGAGGCAGCCAGTCGATGTGTCTCTCTCACATTGATGTTTCTCTCTCCCTCCCTCCCTCCCTCCCACTTTGTCTGAAGATAAATGGAAAAATGTACTCGGGTGAGGATTTTTTTTAAAAATTCTGGAATCAAGTTAAAACACAGCTTTTGAACTCTTAAAAAGAGAGAGACCGTCGGTGGGCACCAGTCGGATTCACCAAGAACATCTGGTGCCCTCAGAAGGGAGTCGGGGACCACCGCCTGGATGGTCATCAGCATCTGTGGAATCAGAGATGCCAGCGGCCCTCGGAACCACGCCCACAGAACCTGCCGTGACCACTTAGGCTCAGAGCCGTCTCCGTGTCCCCGCCATCTGTCCATCTCGTGGCACCTCACACGACAATCTGCGAAGCCAAGTGCTGCCTGCGAGGGAAGAAGCAGAAAGAGACACCAGCAGACACGAAGACGGAGCTCCGTGTTCCTGGTGGACCCCTGCCCACGTGGCCAGTCAGCAGCGACCCCTGGCAGTCAGAGGCAGGACCCAAAATAAACACAGCGTGTATTTCCGTGGCTGGGCAGGCAGGGGCGCTGCAGCCGGACACCGGAGTTCAAACCCCAGCTTTGTAGCCTCATCCGCTTGCTCATGTGTCCATTTAACCTCATTAGCTGGGTGACCTTGGGTAAGTCACTTAACTTCTCTGAGCCCCCAATTCCTCATCTTAAAATGGAGATAACTACGTCATCTTGTACAGAGAGCGCCTGGCATACTGCAGACCCTCACAGACCTTCCATCTCTTTTCCCTTCTTGCTGTCTTTATAACCCACGAACGGTTCGTGGAATGCAGCCTCACTCTTGTTCCGGGGGCAGTGTCTGCTCCCACTCCTGACGCCCCGTCGAGACCCCCGTCTAACCCCGTCCTTGTGATATGGAGACCACAGACCCTTTGCCTGAGGTTCACACATCAGACGTGGGAAGTGTCGGTCAGTGTCCCCAACTGCGGAGGGCGGACCCCCTCCCAGAGGCTCCCCCACTGCGCCACATCAGTTGGGGACATGGGCCCTCCAGGGTGTGGGGCAGCTCTTCCACAAAACAACCACGGCCACGCAGTCCCCACTGGCCACAGGGAGGGCCGCTGGGCCTTGAGGGGACACAGACAGCCCATGTCCGTCAGATCAGAGAAAGACGGGAGCACACTTGCCACGTGCCTGCACCCCAGAGCCCCATCCATCCGGGCAGGGTGGAGCCACAGGGTCCATGAGGACAGTGTCAGCCGAGTCCTGTGACGCCACGGGCCAGGGTGGCTGCATGGCCTTGCTGTGGGTGTGAGATGGGTCATCAGGCAGTCGAGTGGGCCCATTCCCGTGGCCTCCGGAAGGCTTGGCGATGAGGGAAAGGTCCCGTTCCTCCCGGCACGGGCCGACCACCCTGGGGCTCAGGGCTGGGCTGGCCCTCCACAGGTGTCCAGGGAGGATTCGGGGACAGTGAGGGCAGGACGGAAGGAGTCAGGGAGGAGGGACCACGGTCAGCAGACCCGATGAAGTCCTGGGGAAAGGGCTCTGCAGGGCTCCACTGGGCCCGGGGGTTGGACCTCGCAGGGGACGGGGCCCCACACAGGACCACAACCCCGCTGGGACATCGGGGCCACGTCATCCCACCTCTCTGAGCCTCAGTCTCCTCATCAGTAAGATGGAAATACTGTTACAACAGCAGCAACAGAACATTATGACTGCATCAGCTAATGTAGGAAAGGATGCCTGCATCCGATCGGGCAGACAGTAGGCAGATCAATGGTATTTAATATGAGATCAATGGTAGGAATATTAAAAAGATAATTATCTTGCTCGTGGGGCACTAGTTAAAATAATAAAATACCATGAGGATTAATTAAAATAACGCCTCAAGTGTTTTAATGGGCTGGCTGTTACAGGGTAAGTTACTACGACTCTGTGGTAATTACTATCACTGCTGGCTGCTTTCCCAGTGGTGCCTACAAGGGCAGACCCTCCTGTGCCCCCGCCTGGCCCTGGCCTGGCCCCCGTCACCTCTGCAGCAGGAGTCACTTGGGGACACCCTCTTGACCTCAGCAGAGCTGCCCCTGGCCTAGCGGGGACCCCTAGGTGACCATGTCATCTTCAGGTTAGAGAGTTCTTTTTCTCAATCCAGTTGGCCTGATTTTAATCCCAGCTACGTGAGTGCTTATGGCCACCGAACGGAACCAATCCGGGGAAAATAAACTCGTTTTCACAGGGGTGCGCGGACAGTCGTCAGCGAAGGCCAGAGACGGCGCTCGGCCAGCCGCGGAGCCCGCGGCAGGGTCTCGGGAACGCCGTGTGCCTTTGGATGGGCGCACGGATGAAGAACTCGGCCTGGCTATTTTTAGATGCTGCCGGGGCCACAGCTTACCCGCTGCCAATTAAACAAACAGCAGCAGCCCCGAGCGCATTGCCTGAGAGGTTTTTCCTAAAAATAAATTGCCGGCGTTGCAGACGCTGACGTTCCCGTGTGCCGGCGACTGGCCCACACACGGCCCCGTGGAGAAGTGTCACGGTGCGGATGTGCCAAAGGGGGCTGTTCGGGGCTGTCTGGAGTCTGAGCCTGACCCACCCTGGGGACTGGGCACACTGTGATTAATTCACAAGGACAGCCCGGCGAGCATGAGCCCTGTTCTGTGCACGCCCATGAGTGGAGATTGTGTGAACCGGTCCACTTGCCTGAGGTCACTCCGCTGTGACACGGGTCAGCTGGGATTCAAATCCAGGCTGTCGGCCCCCAGAGCCTGTGCCTTCGACCAGCGTCCCAAAGGTCACAAGCAGTGGTGCATGGAGGCAGGGAGTGACCGTAGACCAAGTGACTGGGACTCAGGGACAGCGGCAGCTGAGGTCATGTCCACGTGGGCAGAACCTCCAGTTTCCCAGGAGAACCTCAGCCCAGACGCGGAAGCAGCAGCTCCGCTCACAGCGGCCGGCGACGGCGCGGACAGAGGGGCTGACGGTCTCGTGCGCAGCGCGGCACGGACTGAACACGGTGCTCACGCGAGAAGCGGCTCTGGGTCTCCAGTACTCACACCCGGACCCCACGGTTGCCCGCCCTGTGTGACGGGGTGAACGGTGCCCCTCCCCCATTCACGTGTTGCTGCCCTACCCCCAGGGCCTCGGAGTGTGACCTCATTTGGAAATAGGGTCGTTGCTGATGTAATTAGTTAAGATGAGGTCCTACTGGTGTGGGGTGGCCCCGATCTGATCTGACCAGTGTCCCTATAAAAAGTATTCCGTGAGCCCAGGCCGGGTGGCCCAGCTGGTTGGGGCATCATCCCACACGTCAAAAATACAAGTTGCGGGTTCAATTCCCGGTCAGGGCGCATGCCTAGGTTGCAGGCTCGATCCCTGGTTGGGGCACGTACGGGAGGCAACCGATCGATGTTTCTCTGTCACGTCGATGTTTCTTTCTCTCTCTCCCCCTTCCTCTCTCCACAAAATCAATAAAAACATATCCTCAGATGAGGATTAAAAAGAGGCCTCCATGTGAAGAGGCCAGGACATGTGCAGAGGGAAGACGAGGAGCAGAGACACAGACACCAGACGGGGGCCCGGAACAGGTGACCGCACAGCCCACACTTTGACCCCCTGGCATGAGGAGAAGTCACCCTGTGAGGATGGTGAAGAGACGCTCAGAACATGAGTCCTCCCCGGCCAGGGCCCCGCTCACACGTGGGCACATCTGTCCCAGGCCTCTGACGCTCGACCCTGCACGGCCCTGGCCCGCCCTGCACCCCGGCTCCTGACTGGGAGCAGCCAGGGCCCCCCTCGGAGCCGCAGGCACATCCTGTCCACCTGATGCTGCCCACCCGGCAGGACTGTGGCGAGGGTTCCAGGACAGAGACGTGTCCGTCGCATGGTATTCTGTGTAACCTTCATGAATGTCCCAAACAAGCACCACGCCCAGGTCCGGCACTCGGCGGGCACTCGGTACATGCGCGATGCCAGCGTCCACAAGGAAGGCACCACGATGGGTATTCTGTCACCAGACAACACAGCGCCCACGCCCCGGGCAGAAACTACGAGAAACGCGAGCAGACACAGACTCCCTGGTCTTGTTCCTCACAGATGAAGGAAAGAGAAAATAGGCAAGGACCCAAAAGACCTAAACCATATTATCAAAAACACACTGCTAACTCACCGAGCTCATTAAACCGTCTTCTCTACCGCCCGTGGGGTAATCACACAAACTGACCCTGCATTGGGCCGGGAAGAAAACCTGGATACGTCCCCGAAGTTCACCCTAGAAACATGAATGTCACTGTCTTCGCGCTCACCTTGCCACTCCACAGACGGTCGGGTCGGGACCTTCATCTGTAACTTGGCAAATACGGGGGCCGCCTGCAAGGGCGCCGACGTGGACTGGTTTAAAGGCTAAACGCTTATAAGCCAACAGTTTAAAATCGAACTGCAAGTCAACCTCGTCAGGAGCGGGGAGCACGCCCCGGGCTCCCCTGGGGTGAACCTGGCGACTCCATCGCTCTGCGTCTCAGTCTCCTCTGACAAGGGAATGATTCCAACCTGACAACAGAAACGCCAGCCCTCAGGGTCCCGGCCCTGGGAAAGGCGACCTCTGTGAGCCTCAATGTCCTCGTCTGTAAAGTGGGTTAGTGGTGATAGAGCCATGCACCGAGGGGCCATCGTGAGGGTTGGAGATGGTGTAAACCAAGCGCCTGGCGTGCCCAGCAGTGAGCCCCCCCAGCCCCCACCACGCCATGGCCACGCACTCGCTGCAGAGCGGGAGGCACCCTCCCTGCGACCCTTCCTAAGAGAAGACCCCGTCAGTGCTCGGCGTGGGATTTTCTCTGACCTGGCCACAACGCGAGCCTGCCCGCTGTCCTCCCCGGGAAGGTTCTCAGGAGGAAGCCTGTGCTGAGACCAACGCCCTGGGGCCTCTGTTAGGTGGCCCCTACCCACAGTCCCCCCTCCGGCTTCATCTCAGCCTGTTGCCCCAGGCTCCTCAGGCTGTGGGCAAGGACCCTAAACCCAGAGGGCCCGTCCCCAGCCAGGCCCGGAGCTTGGCGACCCGACTGCATCACGCCGGCCAACCCTCTCCTTTGAACCAAGACGGGATTCCGATTTCCCTGTTTGTCCCAGCAGAGCTCATGTGAGCTCATGTCACCTTCCTAAGTCTCTGCCCTGGAAGGCTGTCACCTTGAGAGCACAGAATGATCACCCAGTCAGCACCGCGGAACAGCAGGGTTACTGACACTTGAAGTGTGTCATCAGCAGCTCCTCAAACTCAGTTCGTCAGCCCACTGTCCCCCAGCCCACCGGGAGGTGGCGTGAGCCAGGGGCTGACATCTGACCCAGGGCCCAGCAAACGTTCGGACAAACTGTCGGGACACAAGAGCCTGCTGCCGGCTCGCGCCCTCATCGTACACTCCAGGTGGCCACGCGTGGGATTAGGCTACAACGGCCTAAGGCCAGGTCTTACATTTTTAATCGGATTTCTCAAATAAAAGAGCAAAGGCTGAGCGCCGGAGGCAGGTTGGAGCTGGTCCCAAACCCCGGGGGCAGGCAGGCAGGGGCACAGCTGGGACAGGGAGTGTGGGGAGAGTGCACCCAAGGTCACGGGCAGAGGGAGCGCAGGTGCACCCTTTGGGCCAGCAACTGCAGCCGCCAGAGCAGGGCAAAGGGAGGGAAGGACGGGGTTCAGGCTGGCGTCAGCCCTCACCCCAGTTTCACTGGCTTCCTCTAAGTCAGGTTAGGCCCAGGGGCAGAAGGACATGAAGGCGGTTTCCACTGGCTCTGGAGTTCAGATTCTCGACACTGAGTGCGTGGTTCCGTGTGCCCTGACGCCGCCCTGGCTTCCTGCTGCCTCCACTCATCCACTGTTACAAACCTGCCGGCCCCGTGCATGCCCCCACCCAGGCCGGGAGCCAAGGACCTCAGGCCTAAGGACATGGCAGAGCCGGGAGCGAAGGACCCCAGGCCTAAGGAGATGGCAGAGCCGGGAGCCAAGGACCCCAGGCCTAAGGAGATGGCAGAGCCGGGAGCGAAGGACCCCAGGCCTAAGGAGATGGCAGAGCCGGGAGCCAAGGACCCCAGGCTAAGGAGATGGCAGAGCCGGGAGCGAAGGACCCCAGGCCTAAGGAATGGCAGAGCCGGGAGCGAAGGACCTCAGGCCTAAGGAGATGGCAGAGCCGGGAGCCAAGGACCCCAGGCCTAAGGAATGGCAGAGCTGGGAGCGAAGGACCCCAGGCCTAAGGAGATGGCAGAGCCGGGAGCCAAGGACCCCAGGCCTAAGGAATGGCAGAGCCGGGAGTGAAGGACACCAGGCCCAAGGACATGGCAGAGCCGGGAGCCAAGGACCCCAGGCCTAAGGAATGGCAGAGCCGGGAGTGAAGGACCCCAGGCCCAAGGACATGGCAGAGCCTCGAGATCCGCACCCCCTGGGACCACCCAGTTTGGTTGCTACACGGACGCAAAATAAGCATGTAGAGTGTTAAGCCATTCACTCAGGGGGACTTTTGCTCTGCAGCGAGCCTCCCCTGACACAGATCGTGTAGCCACGTTATTTGTGCAAAGATGTCCTAAGGTTACTCTAACCCAGAGGGATGTGTCCTGAGGCTGGGGACACATAAACCCAGCGGGGCGTGAAGGGGTTAACTGGAAAGTCAGATGGGGAGGGAGTGAAGAAGCCTCTGGGGCCCCAGCTCAGTGTGCCTCCAAACGGCCCAAGGTTCTTCCCACAACCCCAGAATTACACACCCCAATAAAACGTCACCGCTGGTCCGATAAACAGAGAGATTGAGAGTAAAATGCGGGGTTTTTTCTGCGCACGTTTGTGTTCTTCTATCACTGCATATCGCTGGGAGACAAAAGATGATGCCGGGATAAACAAACACTGCTGACAGCCCCACAGCGTCACAGGCTGTGCGACAGCCGAGGCAGCATTACGAACGTCCCCTGCAGAGCAGACACAGTGACCCAATGCCCCGCAGACAATGAGGTCCAATCTGGTTTTCACCTACGCTGGAGTGCAGACTGTCCACGTCGAGCCTTGGGTCCCCGTGCTGTGGGACCCAGCCCTGGGGTCCTGCGCTCACTCGCTCACCCACTGTTCAACCATGCTGGGCACACTCCCTCAGGCAAGGGGTGTGTGTTTCCGCCCTGCCCTGCCCTGCTCTGTAAAAATGCCCTCAGATGCCTTGGCAGTGGTTCCAGGAGTAGACGTCAGGTCTTGCTTCATCGTGGGTGAGATGCACGTGTCTGCCCTCCAACCCGAGAGGTGTCGCCACCTCCCCTCCCCCAGGTGGCTGGCCCTCTCTGCTGCCCAGCCCTGTCCATGCCCGCAGCTGTGGGGCAAGAGGCTGGCAGGCTGTGCCCTCTGGTGCCTGAGGGACTCTGGGCCAGGGGAGAGGCTGCCCAGGGACTGAAGGTCATTGCAATGCCACAGTGGAGCCTTGACTCGCGCCAGTGACAGGGCACAAAGCCAATGCCCAGAACCGTGTTTTCACCTGGGAAAGGCAGACGCAGCCACACGAAGCTGGAGGTTCCAGAAGTGGAGAGAGGGCGGGGGGGACGGCGGATGGAGAAGATCCCGGCGCACTGCTGGGGCAGTCACCAAGGAGAGTGGAGCTGCCTCCCAGGCCGCTGTCCCTGGCTTCGCCGGGTTTTAAATATCGATCTGATGAAATCACTAGGCTTTCCCAAGGGGATGCTCACCAGCCGCCGGGCCTCCCTGCTAATGAAAAGTTCATTACAAAGTTCTATAAAAATAACTGTGAGGGCAGGACTTAAAACTGCCCAAAGCAGAGGAAAGGCCCGGCCCTGCTTCATCTCCACCCCAACGCAGCCAGCCCTGCAAGTCCCTGACAGTTATAGACCCACAGGACCAAGAGCTCAGCAGGCTGCCCTCCCAGGGTATCAGGGCCTTGATCAAGGTGGGTGGATGGATGGATGGATGGATGATGGATGGATGGAAGGAAGGAAGGAAGGATGGATGGATGGACAGATGGATGGCTAATGAATGGATGGATGGATGGATGGATGGATGGTGGATGAATGGATGATGGATGGATGGTGGATGAATGGATGATGGATGGATGATGGATGGATGGATGGATGGGTGGATGAATGGATAGATGGATGGTGGATGAATGGATGATGGATGGATGGATGGATGGATGGATGGATGGATGGGTGGATGCCTCTGTAACATTTCAGATGAACATGAGCTGTTCCTTCATCTGTGGCCCCATAGAAGCTCACTCAACAACAGAACTGTTGTCCAGAACCCCTTTAACCAGACAGACAGAGATAAGGGGAAAGAGACACACCAAGGACAGAAAGAAAGAATAGAGAGAAAGAGGAAAGAGAGACGGAGAGGAAGCAACAAAGGGAAATAGCTGGTGGACATGATGGCAGACAGACAGACAGACAGACAGACAGACAGAGGTGGGAGAGCAGAGAGGGAAAGTACCAGCCGTGTGTGGGGGGCAGGGCAGGGGCTGGATGGGGACGGGAAACGTGATCAGTATGACTCTCTCCAGACCACCTGGCTGGTCACCAGGTCACATTCCGAGCAGGCTGTCACTGTGCTGTTCTATGAAGACCTGTCAGGAAACTGCACATGTGCCATGCCATGCTCCCAGCTACATGCGGGTGGCGGTGACGCAGGCAGCAGAGGGCTGGTGGCTGCCACCAGCCGGGGGCAAGGGGCTGCGAGGGGCTGAGGGCAGGAGAGGGTAGTGTGTGCTAGCCATGAGGACAGACGGTCGGCATGGTCAAGGACCCCCACCACCACCTTGCTGGCAGCCTGGTCTTAGGAGCTGGGCAACATGTGACTGTGAGCACAAGGAGACAATAGGGGCACCCCGATTGGTAAGCACCAGCCTCGACACCCCCATTCAGACCACAGGAGGCCCCGGGCCAGCCGAGCACATCAGCCCCATCCCTGTCCGACCCCCCCGGACAACTCAGCAAGGGAAGATGCGCCCTTGGGCCCCGGTGCTGAGGGGCGAAGGAGCAGGAGCTGGGGGAGCAAACCCAGGTGCAGGCAGCGGACCGCTGGGGCGCGCCCCAAAGTGAGCCAGGCTCCAGGAGGGAGCTTCATCCTCACAGTAGCAGTTCATAGCAGTGAGTTATTCAGAGCAGATTTAAAATGTAACAGCGGCCAATAGTATGTGATGAGTAAGGCAGGGGGGAAGGGTTGCCCTATGACCTTGGTGATAATCTGCAGCCCCCCCGGGGGGCCTGGTCACGCCAGGTGCAGGCCCCACCACACCTGCCTCCCAGGTGTCCTGGCCTGCGGGCGTCCACCTGACAACCCCGAGTCCCCCCAGCAGCCAGGTGCTCCTCTGAAACACCCCGACCTAACAGCCTCGCCCGGCTCCCCTCAGCCAACGTGCTCTCAGAGCTCGGCTGTGCCCTGCACTGAGCTGCCCGGAATCCTGGCCCAGCCAGGCTGCCCGTCGGGAGCCCACGCCTACAGCCCAACACGGAGGCATCCCACACCCGCCCACGGGCTCACCCACTCGTCCACGTATCATTACACTCTTCTTCATGGTATAGCCTTCAAAATAGTGGTTTAAAGGTTAATGCTGACCACAATGGGACATCACCTGACTGACTTAACTGCAGCCCCAGGGCGGGACTTCGAAGCTGTCTCCGTACTGTGGGCCTGTAAATACCACTGCTGGGAACATCTTTGTGTGTCCAGTGCCGCCCCTGCTCACACGCTCGCAGCCCCCCGGCCATCCGCCGGACGTTTCTCAGTGCCGCTGGGGCCCAGTGTAAGCCGAACCCTGGCCAGTAGCGGGGGACTGAGCTGCCCAGCGGCTGGGGCACAGGGCAGCAGTGGGCCAGGGTCACCGGGGACACCAAACGCTGTCGAAGCCTTCTTATCCCCGTGCCTGGAAACCCACGTAGAAGAACTGCGTTTCCACGTTTCTCAGAGCCTCGCTCATGCAGTTTTAACATGACCACCAGGAACAGGCAGCCCCGTGGGTCCAGCCCACCGGCTACGACCTCCAAGGAACGCCGCCAAAGGCCGGGCCTGGGAGCAGACGCCTTCCAAGAGCTGCCCGTGGAGTGACCCTCACGTCCAACCAGTCTGAGGCCTAGTCACCTGTCCTGTTCACCTGGGAGACCCAGGCTAGGGTGGGGGCAGCTTGGGTGCTGAGCCAGTGAGGCGGGCACAGGGGGCAGGCACTGGGGGCAGGCACAGGGGGCGGGCACAGAGGGCAGGCACAGGGGGCGGGCACAGGGGGCAGGCACAGGGGGCAGGCACAGGGGGCAGGCACGGGGCGGGCACAGGGGGCAGGCACTGGGGGCGGGCACAGGGGGCAGGCACAGGGGGCGGGCACAGGGGGCAGGCACAGGGGGCGGGCACAGAGGGCAGGCACAGGGGGCGGGCACAGGGGGCAGGCACAGGGGGCAGGCACGGGGCGGGCACAGGGGGCAGGCACTGGGGGCGGGCACAGGGGGCAGGCACTGGGGGCAGGCACAGGGGGCGGGCACTGGGGGCGGGCACAGGGGGCGGGCACGGGGCGGGCACGGAGCTGCCTTCTGAATCTTGCTTGAATGCTTCTTGTACCAGGTCACCCAGCCTGGTATCAGCCCACCCGCCCAGCCCCACCCTGCCATGGGGACCCAGTCATCTCCTCTCACTTTATGGGGTGAAGTCTACCCCTCCCAGGCTTCTCCTGGCTCCTCCGCCAGGAACTTACTGCACCCCCACACAATTCTGTCCTCGCGTGTCCACCACCTGTTACCATCGCACCCTCCGGCTCACTGCGGGGCCTCGGTGCCGTCCCCAGGGGCACCCCGAGCTCTGCACAGAGCCCAGACTGAAGCAGCAGCCGGGAGCTGCTAACGGTGGCCGTGAGGGGACGTGGGAGCTGCTGTGGCCAAGATCTCACAGGAAACGATAGCGTGTTCACGACACGCACATGGAACGGGCAAGGAGGTGTGAGCGGGTGTGCAAAGGGCCCCACACGAGAAGTTTGAAACACAGATGCTGAGACCCCACGGGGACACTGGGGCTCCGGTCCCGGCAACCCCACTCAGCTGGGCTGCCCTGGGTTTCTGCCTCCTTGTGGAAATGAGACGGACCAGGAAGACTGGTCGTGAGGGTTCAGATCACTATGTACTTCCACACGGAGCTCAGCGATCGGCACCCGAGGGTGCTGTTCAGAGGACTGGCTCCCCTTTGTGGTGTTTGACAAATGTCACATGCATCAGGGTGCATGTCCGTATTATCTGTCTCTGCCCGAGGAGTCACAGTCAGAGGAGTCTCCAACAACGACAGGCCTCTCCTCTAACGATAACTCGCTTTCCTAACACCCAGACTACCATCCGATCCCAGCTCGCCGTAGGGTCTCGGTCCAGTGGGCATCCGACACCTCAGTGTCGTCATCTGTACAGTGGGGGTTGACGACAGGAGCCCCGCTGCTGGGGGGCTGGATCCATGAAAGTATGGCGAGCACCTGACCACAGTGCGTGACCGGGAGCCTGACTCTCGTTATTCCTGAGCTCACGGGGCCTCCAGGTAGGCTTTCTCGGAATGACCTCCAGCTTCAAGATTCTCTCGAGAAAGCCAGCAGCAGTGGGGGTCTGGAGCAATGGTGGTCAACAGTGGGTAATTCCCCACAAATTCCCAAAGGGTGACCGGGACCATGCACACCTGGCCCATCTCCCGTGGGCCCCTCGGGCTCCTCGGCCTCACGCCAGGACTCCGTCTTCACGGCTCATCTTAGTAAATTGTTGGACAGCTGCAGAAACCAGCCTCACTTCGCTGCGTCAGAACCTCGCCGTGATTCACAGCGCGGTCCTGGGAGCTGGCGTGGTTTGCGGTATTAATCACAGGTCTATTAGCCAGACACTGTACTAATGAATTGAAATTTACATCATGTGTAATCTCATTAATTGTGTGATCATATCGGGTTTGACAGTTTTAATGCATTACTAAGGGAAAATACTCTAATACATGACATTAAAGATCTTACCAAGGTTAATTTGCCTTAAAACGGACTTGAAACATAATTTTTCATCTCCACTTTAGATGCTGCGGTTTAAACACATGGTGCTCTGATCTGGGAGCAAGGTGTCCACACAAACCACAGACTCGAGTGGCACTCCTCACCTCTCAGGGGAGGGGGGGAGTGGGAACACACGTGGAATTTGGAACCTCTCAGGAGAGTTCTTCGGCTCTGCACTTAAGTGCTGTGTGGCCTTGGGCAAACTGCTGAACCTCTCTGAGCCCTGAGTTCTTCATCTGCAAAGGGCTATGGGACTCTCTACCTACTGGAGACTGAAACACATGTGTAAAAGGCCCAGCAGAATGCCTGGCACATAGTAGAAGCTTTTTATTCTCATTCACCGGCACATCCCTGACAGCTGGCACAAGGCGTGGCACATGGGAAGTGCACCATAAATGCAATTTCAAACAACAAGAATTCAGTTTGATGAATGTTATGACGGGGATAATACAAGCCGTTGTAGGAACTCATGGCAAGGGAAACCAGTGCCATCTGAGACCTGGGAAGACCTCCCAGGAGAAGGGACATTTGAGTGAGATTGGGCAGGAGAAAGGAGGAGGTAAATCCTTCAAGAAGATATAACAGGTACAAATGTATATGCACCTAACAACAAAAGCCCAAAATACATAAAGCAAAACTGGCAGAATTGCAATGAGAAAAGATAATACAACAAGTAACAGCTAGAGATTTCAATACCCCACCCTCAATAATGGTTAGAACAACTAGACAGAAGATGAGTTAGGATACAGAAGACCTGGGCAACATTATCAACCAAGTTGACCAATTAACATGTATAGAACCCTCAGCCCAACAACAGCAGAAAACATATTCTCTTCCAGGGCACATGGAACATTTTCCAGGACAGATCACACGCTAGTCTGTAAAACAAGTCTCAATAAATTAAAAAGCACTGAAAAACCATACAAAATAGGTTCTTTGACCACAACAGAACTAAATTAGAAATCACAACAAAAAGAAATTTAGGAAACCCTCAAATATGTGAAAAGTAAACAACACATTTCCAAATAACCCATGGATCAAAGGACAAGTCAGAAGGCAAATTACAAAAGATCTTGAACTGATTGAAAATGAAACACAACATATCACAATGTATGGGATGCAGCTAACGCAGTATGAAGAGGGAAATATATAGCTTTAAATGCTTATATTAGAAAGGAAGAAAAATCTAAAATCAATCATCTAAGCTCCACCTCAAGAAGCTAGAAAAAGAAGAGCAAAATCAAACCCAAAGTAAGTTTAAGGAAGGAAATAAAGATCAGAGCAGAAATAAATAAAACATGACAGAAACACTAGAGACAAATCAATAAAACCAAAAGTTGCTTCTTAGACAAAAATCAAGGGAAATGGTAAATCTTTAGCTAGACTAACCATGAAAAAATAGAGAAGGAACTGGCCAGAGAAAAGATGGCAGAGGAGGAAAAAAGTGTTCCAAGCAGAAATACCAACCAGACTGAAATCCCAGAGGCAAGAGAGGATGGGGACATGGAAACACTCCAGAAACTGAAGCCGGGGGTGAGGAGAGTGGCAGGAGGGAAGGCTGGGTCTGCTGCTGGACGCAGACCACCGAAGGTCTCGTGGCTTTGTCAGTATGCTTGGGCTCCACCCCAAAAGCAACAGGCCATGACTCGAAGGGCTTAAGCAGAAAGGGGACACTACGGTCAGGGTCTTAGGGTCATCGCATCTCATAGATGGGACACTGAGGCTTGGACAGGTCTCAGGACTTGGCTAAGGTCACACAGCTAGTGGCATTGCTGAGGTACGCACTCAGCTATTTCCATCACGTCATCCTGGACCGAGCACTCGATGGGAAGTCAGGAGACCCCCAGGTCATTACCTGTCACCAGGGGCTGCTCTCCAACAACGCACGCATCATTCTAAATACAGAGACAAGTGAACCGTCTCCTGCCCTCCTGAAAGCATGTCTGACCCGAGGTTTCTGACCGTGACACTGACAAGCACAGCTCACCCTTCCCACGCTGCACATCATGAAGTTCTAACATTTCAAAACAATGCGGGCAGAAATAAATAGCACCGTCTCTGCCCTCTGGAACGTGCGTCTCAACCTCTGCTCTGAAAGCAGGCCGCACCGTGTCTGAGTGACTGCCGTGGGCAGCGTCCCCTCTGCCTCCGGCCCGCGGGGACAGGGCTCGCTGCTCAGAGGCCCCTTCGGGCCCTCACCTCACACTTCCCCGCGGCCCTGCCCTCTGCCAGCGCTAGGAGAGGGGGCACCTGCCTCAGTGTCCTCCCTTCCTTGTGGCCCCAGCCCTGCGGAGGGGGCACTGCCACCGTGCATCCGGTCAGGTGACTCTGGACAGGCCGCCGCTGTACAGAACTGCTCCCTGACCCTGACCCTCTGCTGACCTCCCCCCGCAGGGGCAGGACGGCCCAGGAGTCACCTGGTTTCTCCTCCCTTTCTGGAAGTTTCCATGGGATAAGCGAGCCCACTGCCCTGAGGGCCCCTCGTCCTGTGTCCACTGGTGGATGCTCCGTGTCTGCTCTGAGGCCCGATGACTCAGAACTCCGTAGCGAGACGGCAGAGACCTCAGCCTGCAGGCCCCAGGCGTGGACAGGCCAAGGGGTGACAGGACCCCCGGCCCAAACCGCGCTCCCCCACCCTCCACGGTGGTCTTCACCCACAGACCCACTGAATCCTCCCGGACACCCAGGAAAGACACACCAGGCCTGTACCTCATGGAGGGCCACTGGGACGGTCCTGGTACTGCCACTGCCCGGCCACGGGACTGGACCAGTCCTCGAACCCAGAAACCTCTAATGGAGCTGTCTGGCCCCTCGTGCGACACAGACGACCAGGCAGGTGCCTTGCGGGGCGAGCAGCCTCCGTTTTGTGTACTTATTCTATGTGTACCAGCTCTGACTCCTCCGAACAACCCCGTGAGCCAGGTACCATCATCCTTACCCCTATTCTCCAGATGGGGAAACTGAGGCAGGCAGGTACAGAAACACGCTCAGGGTCACCCAGGTGGGAACAGGCACGTGGGGCCCTCCGTCACTGGCTTTGCTGCCTGCACGTACGTGGGCCAAGCCATGCTGCAGAGCGAGGGGGCCGAGGAGGACGAGTCGCCAACACCCTTCCTGCGCGGCTGCAGGGCTGCGCAGGCCGCACGGCCCGCTCCGGAACCGGGACTGCCACACGTGTTCCACGTGAAGAGGCTGAGGCTCAGACATGTCGCCTGCCTCACCCAGTGTCACTCAGCCGAGCAAGGGGACACGCCAGAGCTGAACCTGGCCCCGACCCGGGTCGCGAGGTCTGAGGTGCTTTCTACAGCCTCACCCCACCCGGGAGCTGCCTGGCGTCGGAGTCCCTCCGAAACCCGGGCCGCGACGCCCCTCAGAGCTCCTGAGAGCCTGGGCGTCCTGAAAGGCGCGGTCACACCTGGCGCTGGCGCTGGCACTGGCACTGTGGCCGGTCATCCGGGGCCAGACCCTGGGCCTTCTCAGCTTCATGTCACTGTCCCAAAGGCAGAGTCGCAGGACTGGAAGAGGCTGAGCACAGGGTGGGGAGGGGCTGCCAAAGTCATTCTGTCCCCACAAGCCCCTTTTGCACTCTCGTCCTATTCGCGACGTGTCCACCCCACGTCCCTTGGTTCCAAAGCCCCCACGGGCCCTCAGCCGGTGGAGACCGTGGCTGTGCCCAGGAACGCAGGTGTCACCACCTTCAAGGTAACTGCCTCTTCCATCCGCCTTGGCAACTGCAGTTCACAACTGAAGACATCAGATTAGAGCTATCTCCTGCGCACATCTCGGAGGGTTAACAGCCGATGTAATTACTGCCCACATCAGTGGCCGATTACCCCACTCGGGCCATTCTTTAGGGCACATTATTTTATATGGAACTTTATAGGGAACACTTCATTACTCTGGCTCCAGAAATCCTGGGGGGGGGGGCAGTCGGGGCAAGGGTGGACGATCAGCCTTGCAAGGTCTGCTACGGGTGCTTAGGAACGCCAAGTGGGCCAGGCCGCAGGACCCCTGCACGGCGCACCCTCCATGCATCCCCACCGCCCACTGCCGCTCGGCTCTCATTTGCTGAATGAAGAAGGAAGAAATGGAGGTCACGCTTCCCCAGCGAGTTCGTCTGGAGCCAGGACATAACTTTCAATGCCAAATGCACAATGAAATTCGGAGCCCCTTGTTCAAAATGATTAAGAAAAGTCAAGAGCGCAACAGTAGCTAGAAACCAAATGCAGGGTCCTCCCGAGCACTGGGTCCCCTGAGTGTGGCCTCCTGAGCTCGAGGATCTGTGTGACAGCCGGGTCCCCAGCAGATGGAGCAACTTACCCCTGGAGGCCAGGTCACCTGAGCAACAAGCTTCCGGTCACAATGTTTTGGCCACAGGCCACTTTTGAAAGATGATGGCTCAACCCTGCCCATCCCCGACCCAGGGGAAGCTTTCTGAAAGTCATAGTGAGCGATGCTCAGGAACCATCTGAGGACCAGGAAGGCGTCCTAGAGGAGGGTCCTTGGAGTGGGGCCTTGGACAGGTAGAAGGGAAAGCACACTCCAGAGAGAAGAAACCGCTTGTGCAAAAGCCGTGTGTCTGGAAGAATTCGCCGGCTTCCCACAAACGCTCCCAGGAGCCAACGGACATGTTTCCATTCAGCGAGAGCTTCCCAGGCACAGACCGTGTGCCAGGCCAGGAGCTGCGGACTGCGATCCAACAGTCACCCAGACCATTCTCCCAAGCTGTGTATCACTTTACTTTCCAAGAGGTAGGACCCCTTCCTCCTTGCTCCTCATGCTTCCTTTGTTGCTCATGGCTGTGGCCTGCAGGCAAGGTTTGCTCCAGCTGCTCTCACTATGGAATAAGGATGAGGACCACATCCATCCAGCGACAAGGTTCAGGAGTCAGGAGGAGCAATTCCTCTGGGCTACAGACCGAAAACTACATCCTCCCAGACACCTCGCCAATAACAAAGCCGTCAGCCTCTGCCCTGCAGAAAGCGTGCTCACCGTGGAGACAAACGGCCCCGGTGTGGCAGCGGCCTCGGCCCCGCACGAGCCACACGCCTTCGCAGGGGCCGCAGACATGCTGCCTGGCTGCACTCAGGGCCCTCCACACCCCGAACAGCAGCTTCGAGACAGACCAGTGGGCTGGAGGGATAGTAGCCAATTACGGCAGCTGTCTGGTGCCCCGCCACTTGGGATTAATTAAATGGTTTCCAACTGTGACTGAGGCAACGCATAAAATATTTTTAAATTAATTTTTAAAGAATAAGTAAGGGCATTAACATTTACGTGCTCGCTGAGGGACGGGAACAGCAGCATTGGGGGCAGGAGAGCGATACACAGAAAGTGCACTGGACCAGGAGTCCAGAGTCCCTCGTCCAGCCCCACCGCAGCCCCGCTGGGGGCTCTGAGCCTCAGTTTCCCCACCAGTAAAGAGAAACCGTGAGCTCTGCACAGCATGGGTCAGATAACCCAGCATGCTACTGTGCACGACTCATACATTCACCACCAACATGCATGGTGCACCTGCCAGGTGCCAGGCTCCGAGCTTTCGCCAGTGAGCTCCAAACCCCACAGGGACCCAGCGACAAGGTGGTGGGGGTGCAAAGGCAGCTGCAGGACATCTGCAGGGACCCACAAACCTGAGGCCGTGGAGAGCTCACAGGCGAGGGAAGGGTGTTTCCGGCGGGGGAACACCATGTGCGAATGCAGACATTCGGGAGAATACCCTTGCTCCCCAAACTCGGAGCCCAGATGACTAGAGGGAAGGCAGGAGGGAAGACTGCAGGGCCAGCTCGTGGGTGCTCCGCAAACCCTGCTGAGAAGTGTGGGCTTCACTATACACACTGGCTGAGGGTGTTGTGGCCCCTGGTCTTCTATCTGGTTTTAGACCCCGGCAACCATTCATCTCAGCCAAGGGGCAAAGCTGGCACTACAAATCCAGCTGAGGAGGCCTTCCGGGGCTCCCACTGTCTCCAAAGGCTAACCCTCTCACCTAGCTGGAGGCCCTGACCTGCCTACCGCCCACCTGGCCAGCCCCTGACCTCCTGCAGCTCCACCAAGAAGCCAGGTCTCCCCCGACCCCAGGGCCTTTGCACTTGCGGCTGCCAGAATGCCCCTCCCGACTTGGCCTGAACGTCTGTCAAGTATCCGTCTCAAGGTCACCTTCTCAGGAAAGCCTTCCCGTCCAGCTCCTGTCCCTCTTCCCCATCCCCTTCCTCCTCTACCACCCCTCCCACGACTGTCACCAGTGACCTGTGCAGTTGTTTACGTAGGGAGGGTCTCTCTGCCCCTGGACTGCACATTCCAGACAGGTAGGGACACTGGCCCTACCACGACGGACACACGGACCCTGCCACCCTTCTGGCCCCAGCATCCTGCGATCCTGACCGAGAACGCCTGCCCGGAGGGTCCTCAGGCCAGGAGCGAGGCCCAGCGGGCTCCAGTGTGTAGAACCGGACCATGTCAAGCTAAGCCAGCCTGTCTCTTCTCGTCACGGCTATTTCTTAAACTCCTAGTGCACGCCCAGCCCCCGACACACGCTGCCTCAATCAATCCGCACACCGCACTGTGCCCTAGAGTGATGACCCCCATTTCTCAGGGGGAAACAGGGGCTCAGCCTGGCGACGGGTCCAGGGTCCAGGGACATCTGTCCTGCACCCCATGTTCTTTCTGGCTCAGCCAGCCCTGAGCCCACAGCGCCCTGACCTCCGGAACCTGCCGCACACCTTGGGCTTCAGAATAGCACCCGGGGACAGAGATCCGGGAGGAAGTCCTCAGACCCGAGAAGCCCCAGCTCAGAGACCAGAGCTGGTCACCCGCTTGTTCACCAGGTCCCCCGGACCCGGGCCAAGGCGGACGACCCAGGAGGTTAGGGTCTCTGCCCCGGAGCTCAGCAGTCAGAGGCTCACACCCCACCCTGAGTGCCAAGTGTCATCAGGTACCTGCCAAATACACTGTCACTTCCTTCTGCCAACAGAGCGGGGAATTCACACACAGGGGCAGGGCCGCTGACGGCTCCAGTACCTTCCCTGTGCAGGGGGGCGAGTCCCGCTGAAGGAGGCAGGCTGTCGCACCCTCACCTGACAGCACAGATCGGTGACACAGAACCAGGCAACTATCACCTGTCTGACACTCCAGGTAGACACAGCCCGGGGGAGAAGCATCACCACCGAGATACAAATGAAGAGCCAGGCATGCTTGCCAGCCCCGGCCAGCAGGGGGCAGAGCCGAGACATGAGTCTAAACCCCAGCAGCGGAGGTCCCCACTGGGGCCCAGCCTGGCCTCCCAGCCACTGGGGCCCACACCCACCAGGCAGGCTCACAGCAGGAGTCCTGGCCGCACCCTCCCAGCTGGGGGCCTGGGCAAGTCCTCACACCGCCCTGAGCCTCAGCCTCTGCACTTGAAACGGGCTGATCGGAGCCCAAGAGTGGGGACGGCTGACAGCCAGAAGGGGCTGCTGATGCCCAGCGCTGGAAATCCCGCCTCGGCCCGCCTCCCACAGCACACGGCTGCCAACACGGGACAGCCAGCCCCGGGTGCGCGGAGACCGCGGCGGGGACAGAAGCAGAGGAAGGAAGGCGAGGGAGGCCCACCAGCAGAGACAGTGCTCCCGGGAAGTCCACACCGGCTCTGATGGAGCCGGAGAAGGAATTTCTCTCATGTTTCGTTTCTCTGCAAAATGCTTGGGTTATCAAACATCCTCCCTCCCCTTAAGATCCCCTTTGCTCCCGAGGGAGGGCGCAGAACAGAAACACGGTTCTATTTTTAATTCCTCAAACTAGGTGGAGACCTGTACAAAGACCAGGGAAAACAAGACACTGCTTGCCCTGTTGTTTGGATTCCTGGGGCTGAAACTTAGAGTGTGGAGATGAGAACTGGGAAGGGAGGGAGTGCCCTCCCTGGGCAAGCATCTCCAGGAATTTCGGGATTTCAAGCATGAACTTGGATCTGACCTTGGTGCAATTTACACCTCAGCTGGTGCTGGGAGGAGAGCTCTGAAACCCTCCATGGCTCCCCACTGCCACCAAGATCAAGTTCAAAGTCCTCAGCCTGGCAGAATGCATCTCATGTCTGCTCCTTAGCTTCTCCTTCCCTCCCCAACCCCAGGCGCCTAACCTCCAGCCACAGAGCAGTTCTCCCTGTTCCCAGAAAATGCCTGGTACGCCCACCCCCGCCAGCCCCACCAGCCAACACCTACTCATCCCACAAGGCCTGCCCAAATGTCACCTCTTCCATGAAGCCCTCTTCAGGGTGGCCAGAAAAAGGGTCCCTCTCTATCTCTGTGCCCCAGGACACTTCGTCCGTGCCATCACCACCACCCAGTCACAGTGGGTCACATGGTGTGTCCCCCCCACCCCCGCCTCCCACAGTGGACGCTGAGCTCCGAGAGGGCAGGCGTGTCCACCTCTGCTCTGTATTCCGAGTGCCTGGGGCAAACCTCGGCTTGGAACCCATGGTCACGGGCCTGTCCCACAGTCGCCTGCACGAGTTGACCTGCCTGAGCCCAGGACTGCGCATCTACAAAGGATTTCAAATTACCCAAAGAAAGACTCGTCCGTGAGACTGCCACTCACTCGCACCCGTCCACCTGTCCACCCACCCACCGACCAGCCACACTCCATCCGTCCCTCCATCCAACAAATGGTTCTGGAGCACCTGCTCTGTGCCAGGCCCTATGCCAGGTCTGGGGGCGCAGCGATAAACACACAGCCAAGGAGATGGCCGAGCCTGCCGCCCCCGCCCGCGGTGCGGAGAGGCCCCTCTGCGCCCGATAGGCGGGGGGAGCGGGGTTTCCTGGGCCCCTCCTCCAGCCCAGCTCAGCACGGAGAAATGTTTTGACAGAAAGAAACACTGACCGCAAGATACAACTTCATGTTAAAGGTATTTCATCCATAAGCTGCTTCCTTATTACTTTCAGATGGTTTGAAATAACTGCCTTGCCGCGCCGATGGGGAAACCTGGGCCGCTGGGCTGCGGCGGGGCTGGGGCTGGTCTCGGGGAAGGGCAGACACAGGGACTCAGGGGCCCTGGCTCCGTCCCAGGGACAGGGTGGGGGCCATGCCCGGCCCAGGCACCTCGTGGCCCCTCTCTGGTCACGGAGGCTCTCAACGTCCGCCGGTGCCACGTGCCAGGTCCCTCAAGTCCAGAGGGCGCTCCCACCCAGACACCCGGGGGCCCCAGCAGCCGCACGACGGAGCCGAGGAGGACTTCCCGCCCGGGGCTGGAGCACCGGCAGGGTTGGGAGGCCCTGGCAAGTCGGGAAAGCTGGCATCATCGCTCGACGGAGCTCACGTCACACCTCCAGCATCTGCCTCGGTAACTGGAGTGGGCCTCGGGCCAGCTGGGTTCTCTGGTGGCAGATTAAAGACCACGCAGAGGGCACGGGGACCCAGGTATTAACTCACTCCACCCCCAGGGGCAGAGGCAGGTCTGGGACAGCCTGAGGCAGTGGACATTGGAGACGGGCCTGCGTTCGAGCCCCTGCCCTTCCTGGAGATCTCGGGCACCTCTCCTTCCCTCCTGGAGCCTCAGTGTCCCCTCTGTCACACGGGGCTCCTGACAGCCGCCCAGCAGGGCTCTAAGGTTTGCAGAGGGTGCAGGATCTAAGCCACGAGGCCCCGGCCTCTCCCAGAGCTCCAGGGACCAGCTTCGCCAGTCACCTGGGAGCTTGTTAGACACAGCATCTGGCTTCACCCGGACCCACCGCATCAGAACCTGCATTTTAACAAGATCCCAGGGGACCACGGGCATCTGCACATCTGACAAGTGCTGCTCCAGAGGGTGGCAGAGGGCGGGACTTCCCTCCCACTCCTCGCTCAGCTGTGACACCGGTCCCTGACTCTCGCTGCCCCACAGCCCTCTCCTCCCCCTTGAGCTGGGCAGAGTGTCACTTCCACCGGGAACTCTCACCTGTGGGTCCCACCCCCGCTTCGCAAAGACACACACTGCAGGCAGCCTGGCCCCCTGGGCACCTGGCCCCAGCTCCCAGCTGCCATCCCCCTGCCAGCCCCCAGCCCCAGCCCCCGTGGCTGGGATCGAGAAGCAAGACCCTGGCCACCCCTGTGCTGCCCGAAGCACCTCTCCAGACAAGTGCCGGATGTCACAGTGCTGCACCCAGCAGCTTCCAAACCAAGAATGAAACCCTGACCCCTCACGTGGGTGAAGCCCCCACCCGGCCCTTGCCCCCCTCTTCCACCTTGTCCCCCACCTCCAGCCCCCTGGCCTCCCTCTACCCCCGGCCTTTGCACCTGCTGTCCCCTCTGAGTCACTGCTCGTGGAATAAACGTGGTGGGAGAAACGAGCTGGCCGTGGGCTTGCCAGGAGCTCGAGAACCGTCTTCCCCACCGAGTCTGCTTCCCGGGTAACCGGAGCAACGGAGCAACGTGAAACCAGCTCTCAGGCAGGGGGGAGGTCGGGGGGGGGGGGCAGGGGTGTGAGCTGAGGGCAGGGGGCAGAGGGCTCTCCACGGCGGAATCTGTTTTCACTTCCAAATTCTCAACTTTATTTCTAAATTCTCATTTCATGTCTAAATCGGGGGGGCACTAAGCCAAGGAGGAGGAGCCGGGAGACCTGGGCACAGGCCTGGCCAGGCACCGTGTGCTGTCTCCATCACTGAGCCGGCGCTGGGCGGGACGCTTCCAGCCGGATGCCCACAGCCAGGGGTGCACGCGGCCCACCCGCGTCCCCTCCCGCGGGGAGAACGCAGCCGTCTTCGGCACAGCTGCCCTGCCCTGGAACTGGCCAAGAGGCTCTCTGTGGTCCGCTGACTAATGGCCCCCAAAGATGTCCACGTCCTAATCCCCTGAGTCTGTGGATATGTCACCTCACGGCAAAGGGACTTTGTGGGGGGGCGTCAGGTGGCCCTCCGTGCAATCAGGGTCCCGACGAGAGCCAGGCAGAGGACGCCCGCCGCCCAGGGAGGGAAGAGGACGCACAGCGAGGGGCGAGGGGCTGGAGCCCCGTGAGGACGGGTGGGGGCCGAGGGACGCGGGCACCACCCGAAGCTGGGCACGGCCGGGGCACGAGTTCTGCCCTGGAGCCTCCCAGAGGAAGCCCCCCGGACACCTTGATGTGGGCTCCACTAGGCTCACTCCAGGCTTCGGGCCCAGGACGGAGAGAAACAGACTGTGTTGCTTCCGGCCACCGGATGTGTGGCCACCCGCCACGGCAGCCACAGGAAGGGCACGACCTCCCGTGGCCGCTCTCTCCGGAATTGAGTTTGGCACAAGAATCAGGGTTGATGTTTTCACTAAAGAAAACCCGGGTGAACTGGGCTCTCCCACAGGCTGCACCCGGGGGCGGGGGTCCCGTGTCCAGCAGCTCAGGTGACCCCGCAGCTGCACGCGTGGTCAGCAATGCAGACACTCGCCGCTCCTCACGTGGTTTATGAGCGCTGTCCTTGGTGGCTGGGAGCTTTCTGCTTTCTCTTTGACCTTGTTAACCTCTGCCCGGAACTCTTCCCGGCCCCCAGTGGGTGTCCCCAAGTCAGCGAGCCTCACTCTGCTTTCCCGCGGGGCCCAGGCCCCCGCCGCGGGATGGCTCCACGGGCCTCTCGAAGCCCCGTGGAGTGGCCGGGCCTGACCCAGGGCCTCTGCGCACAGCTCTGAGCCCCAGGACGTGGAGAGAGATGCCTGATTGTTCCCAGAGCCGAACAGGCCCGAGCGGATTCAAAAGCCATTTGCTCCAACCTGGCTTCGAGCATGAGGCCTCGGAGTCTGCTGGGACTCGGGGAGAACGCACCCACTGGGCCAGCTCTCGTCAGCCCAGGGTGGGCCGCCTGGGCCTCGAGGTGCAGGACTCCAGTCCTCACCTGAGCTGACCGACAGGATGTGCCCAGAGAGCAGGGTGGCTGGGCGCAGTTCTCGGGCTGTGAGGGCCCACAGACATCAGCTGGCTACATGTGGGGAAACAGGTTCCTAGAGGCGCAGCCCGAGGCCAGGGTCACAGAAGGGGTCAGCGGCCAAACCCGTGCCCTCTACAGTGTGGTGAATGAGGAGTCTGTCTGTCTGTCTTCACAGGATACGTCCGTGAGATCCTACGGCTGCACAGCACAGAGACGGGGCTCGAGAAATGACTTCAGAATGAATGAGACTCTGCTCGGCTGGTCCTGCCACAGCCCGCGAGGCTCACTCACTGAGTGGACCTGAACAGATCCAGCACCCACTCAGCCAGCCTCAGCCCCACTGGGCAGGTGACTTCACCTCTGGGAGCCTCGGCTTCTCTGTCTGCAGAGGGGGAATGGTATCCGGCCTCCGGGGGCCGTGAGGACCCAAGGGTGAAGAGATGTTGAAAGCCTGGCACGCCGCCTGGCAGGGCAGATGCTCCACCTCTGAGGCTGGGCAAGAGAGGAAGTGACGGAGGCTGTCACGGCGGAGTCCCCAGCCTCAGGAGTCCGTGGTCCAGAGGCAACAAGAGAACCCCTGGAACACCTCGACAAGGCAGAGTGTGGACAGCAGGCCAGAGCAGGCCAGAGTGAGGTCAGGGTTCACACGGGAGCCTCGTGCCTGGGGAGGAAGAGGCTTGGCAGAGGGAGGGTTCTGCGGGCCCCGAGAGCAGGTGTCGGGAGGAAGACGCGGGCAAGGGCGTGCAGGACACTGGTCAGGAAGAGGAGCGGGGAGCTGGGCTGGCCCTGGATGCTGACACGGTGAGAGGCCCCCAGGGGTCACACCTACCCGGACCTCAGACCTCGGCCTTGCTTGGAAATGGGGTCTCAGCAGACATGGTCAAGTGAAGGTGTGACCATACTCGGTTAGGGTGGGCTCGGAACCCAGTGGCTGGGGTCTCACAGCAGACAGGGAGGGGATCAGGACACAGGTGCACTGGCCCTGATGCAGCCGCAAGACAAGGTGGCCACAGACGCAGGGACGGCAGGAGCAGGAAGAGGCCGGAGGGTTTTCTCCTAGGGCTTCAGGGGGCTTGCAGGCTACCAGCACCTGGCTCCACAGACACCTGGACCACAGACACCTGGCTCCACAGACACCTGGACCACAGACACCTGGACCACAGACACCTGGCTCCACAGACACCTGGACCACAGACACCTGGTTCCACCGGCACCTGTACCACAGACACCTGGCTCCACAGACACCTGGACCACAGACACCTGCACCACAGACACCTGCACCACAGACACCTGGTTCCACCGGCACCTGGACCACAGACACCTGGCTCCACAGACACCTGGACCACAGACACCTGCACCACAGACACCTGCACCACAGACACCTGCACCACAGACACCTGGACCACAGACACCTGGCTCCACAGACACCTGGACCACAGACACCTGGACCACAGACACCTGGCTCCACAGACACCTGGACCACAGACACCTGCACCACAGACACCTGGACCACAGACACCTGCACCACAGACACCTGGACCACAGACACCTGGCTCCACAGACACCTGGACCACAGACACCTGGCTCCACAGACACCTGGACCACAGACACCTGCACCACAGACACCTGGCTCCACAGACACCTGGACCACAGACACCTGCACCACAGACACCTGGCTCCACAGACACCTGGACCACAGACACCTGCACCACAGACACCTGCACCACAGACACCTGCACCACAGACACCTGGCTCCACAGACACCTGGCTCCACAGACACCTGGCTCCACTGACACCTGGCTCCACTGACACCTGGCTCCACTGACACCTGGACCACAGACACCTGGACCACAGACACCTGGCTCCACTGCCACCTGGACCACAGACACCTGGCTCCACTGCCACCTGGCTCCACAGACACCTGGCTCCACCGACACCTGGACCACAGACACCTGGTTCCACAGACACCTGGACCACAGACACCTGGACCACAGACACCTGGACCACAGACACCTGCACCACAGACACCTGCACCACAGACACCTGGCTCCACAGACACCTGGCTCCACAGACACCTGGACCACAGACACCTGGACCACAGACACCTGGACCACAGACACCTGGCTCCACTGACACCTGGCTCCACAGACACCTGGCTCCACAGACACCTGGACCACAGACACCTGCACCACAGACACCTGCACCACAGACACCTGCACCACAGACACCTGGCTCCACAGACACCTGCACCACAGACACCTGGCTCCACAGACACCTGGCTCCACTGACACCTGGCTCCACTGACACCTGGACCACAGACACCTGGACCACAGACACCTGGCTCCACTGCCACCTGGCTCCACAGACACCTGGTTCCACCGACACCTGGACCACAGACACCTGGATCTCAGGCTGTGGCCTCCAGAGTGGGAGAGAACAGGCTCCGCCGTCTAAGCCCCCAGCTGGGGCATCGGTCCCGCAGTCCCGGAAGCGCATGCAGCTCCTGGCTCCTCGGGCTCCCAGCTGTCAGGGGCCTGGACCAGAGCAGCACAGGGGACTGCTGGCTCCGTGTCAAGGTGACACAGCCCCGGAAACACTGGCCAAGCAGCTGTGAGCGGGATGGGGCCAGAGGCCCCTCAGCCACAGGACCCAGGAGACAGCAGGCACAGCCTGCTCATGAATGGGGCCCTTCACGAGGGTGTCTTGGCCCCCCGCCAGCCCCTCCCTGTCCCGGGGCTGCCCTGACCTCCCACCTCCGCAGGCCGGCGCTTCCTGCCCACCACGCTGGACCGCGGAAGCTCGGCTGGCCTCTGGCCAGGATAAGGGGCAGCACTTCAGCCTCCCTCCTGTCTCAGGCTGGGAGGGTGACAAGAGAGTGACCAGGACATCAGTCTGTCATCACTTGGGTTCCTGGCCCCATACAGCCACCAGCTGTGAGACTCTAGGAGTTCCTGGTGGGGAAAATGAACGAGGCAGGGTCAGGCTGGGGACGGTGGAATGAGGTGGGTGGGGGTCCCCACAGCCAAGGGACCATGGACCTCAGTTTCCTGCCCTGTGGAATGGGGAGAATAACTCCTCCCTCCAGGGTTTGCTGGATTCGAGAGGGCCTCCGGAGCCCACACAGGGGCCTCGCTTCCACCTCCAGCTGCCTCGGTTTCTCTATTTGTAAAACCCGAGGGGGGCGGCTGGACGGAGCCCCCACGGTGCCGCCCTCCGCTTTCGGCTCCGGAGACAAACTCACGTGCTCCGAGCAGCCACCGTCACGTCCGTGTGCTGAGAACCGTGACTGTGTGTTTGGGGCAGAAACACCCACCATGGCAGCCCCAGTGCCCGCCACCCAGCACGCAGGGACTCTGGACTGGGGGCCAGTCCTTGGGTCCGGCAAAGGACACAGAAGTCCTTGTGTCTCGTGCCCTGAGGAGGAAGCAGTGCTGACCGAGGGCTGGGGCACAGGGGCGGGGGCTGTGGGCACCGGCTCGGAAGCTGTGAGTTCAGGCTGAGCAGTTCCAGGAGCCCCCGGCCCGGCGTGGGGTGGGGTCTGCACGGGGTTACTGACCCCTCCACTCGGGCAGAGTGGACGCACGTTCACACGCACCCACACAGCCTGTGAGAACCAGGGGACACTGGGGCTGGGCCAGGCAGCCTCGTCTGCACCCCGCAGGGCCTCTGCTCTTCAAATGATTGACAGCAGCTTGAACTTGACCTGGACAGAGACTCCCTGACCTTCAGCTCTAGCGATAAGTTTGCCTAAGAAAAGACCTGCCCCAAAGTGGGTCTGCGTCTGCTCAGGCAGCAGTGGCGCTTGGAGAAGGGGTGGCCCCAGGAACCTGGCCCTGACCTCCCCACTAGTCATCCTGTGACCCAGTCAAACCCGCTTCAGAAGCTCCAGAATACAGCCCCTCCTCATCTACCTCTGAGCCTCTGCAAATGCTGATCCCTCTGCTCCGAACACCCTTCCCTACGCCCATCCCATGAAATCCACGTGGCTATCAAAGACGCCTCCTCTGAGAAGGACTCCCTGCTCACTCCCAGGCCTCCCACTCTCACCTGCCACCCAGCAGTGAAGCCGAGGCAGCGTCTGGCTCACAGCAGGTGCTCAACAGATGCTCGCAGAATGATGCTGGGTGGCAAGGCAGCGCCACCTGCGTCTCTGTCTGAGGAGCCGGGAAGCGGCAGGGGAGATGAGGCTGGAAGGAAACTTGGCGGTCACGTGATCCCCCATCTGAGAAGAAATGTGCTTGAGAAAGCCCTGCCAAGTGGCCTTCCAGGGATGTCTGCATGCTCCCAGGGACGGTGAGCTCACTCCCTACGCAGGAAAGCCTGGCCCACATCCATACAGTGGAAAGCGTCAGATCATCGTTCTGTGGGGCCCCTCTGCAGATGTGGGAGGCCAACAGGACCCCGAGTTTCCCCTTCCCTCGGTACAGATAACCAACTACTTTCTTCAGCTGTGCCTTCCCGCTGCTTTCACTCATTCATTCCCTCGCTCGTTCATTCCCTGGGGCGAGGTACCCCGAGCAGTATGTGCGCCCACACCGTCTAGTTTAAGCCTCACAACAGCCATGAGTCTCCTTTTACGAATGGAGACACTGAGGCTGGTGGAGGTGAAGGGGGCCATCTGGCCAATAGGTGCCGGAGCCACACCTGAGCCACGTGAGCCACCTGAGCCATGCCTTCTCACGCCCAGCCCCCATTCCCATCCTCCGTGGATCTGCCAGCCTTCATCCGAGGGAGGGGGCGAGGCAGAAAGGCCCTCCCCCTGGTCCCCAGCCACGGGTGCCTCCTCTTCCAGTGGGGAGCTAACACCTGCCCCACCCAGGGTCCCAGAGGCCGTGCCCACAGGCCCAGGCCCCTGGACACCACACCTGTGGCCCCGCCCGCCCACTTCTCCAGTGGGGTGGGAGCCCACCCTGTCCCCTCTGCACCTCCCAGGGCAGGCAGCTCAGCAGAGCCGGATTCAAACACAGGAAGAGGCATGGGCTCAGCCATCTCACCACACCGCCACCGAAAGGGGACACAGGCCCGGGCCTGGAGAAGTGATAGGCCACCTTCCGTCTCAGATAAACGACAGTTCTCGCAACTGTCATTCACATGTGACGAGATCTGTGTCCATTTAACTCTGGTGTCCCCACCCCAAGCCCTCTCTTTGAGGCCGCCTTTGAGAGCAAATGAAACTCAAGACAAGTTTATTTGGGGAGAGGGGGGAGCTCCTGGCAACCAGCCAGTCACCCTGCCTGGTGCGCCTGTACCCAGGCCGAGGGGCCCAGAGGGACCCGCTCCCTCCTGTCTTCTCCACTGTCATTACAGTTGCCCGGAGGGAGGGAGGGGGGGTAGGAGAAAGAGGTGGAGGGGGTAGGAGAGAGAGGTGGAGGGGGGTAGGAGAGAGAGGTGGAGGGGGGTAGGAGAGAGAGGTGGAGGGGGGTAGGAGAGAGAGGTGGAGGGTGTAGGAGAGAGAGGTGGAGGGGGGGTAGGAGAGAGAGGTGGAGGGAGGTAGGAGAGAGAGGTGGAGGGGGTAGGGGAGAGAGGTGGAGAGGGGTAGGGGAGAGAGGTGGAGGGGGTAGGGGAGAGAGGTGGAGGGGGTAGGGGAGAGAGGTGGAGGGGGGTAGGGGAGAGAGGTGGAGGGGGGTAGGGGAGAGAGGTGGAGGGGGTAGGGGAGAGAGGTGGAGGGGGGTAGGGGAGAGAGGTGGAGGGGGGTAGGGGAGAGAGGTGGAGAGGGGTAGGGGAGAGAGGTGGAGGGGGTAGGGGAGAGAGGTGGAGGGGGGTAGGGGAGAGAGGTGGAGGGGGGTAGGGGAGAGAGGTGGAGGGGGGTAGGGGAGAGAGGTGGAGAGGGGTAGGGGAGAGAGGTGGAGGGGGTAGGGGAGAGAGGTGGAGGGGGGTAGGGGAGAGAGGTGGAGGGGGGTAGGGGAGAGAGGTGGAGGGGGGTAGGGGAGAGAGGTGGAGGGGGGTAGGGGAGAGAGGTGGAGGGGGGGTAGGAGAGAGAGGTGGAGGGGGGTAGGGGAGAGAGGTGGAGGGGGGTAGGGGAGAGAGGTGGAGGGAGGGTAGGAGAGAGGTGGAGGGGGTAGGAGAGAGAGGTGGAGGGGGGTAGGGGAGAGAGGTGGAGGGGGGTAGGGGAGAGAGGTGGAGGGGGGGTAGGAGAGAGAGGTGGAGGGGGGGTAGGGGAGAGAGGTGGAGGGGGGTAGGGGAGAGAGGTGGAGGGGGTAGGGGAGAGAGGTGGAGGGGGGGTAGGAGAGAGAGGTGGAGGGGGTAGGGGAGAGAGGTGGAGGGGGGTAGGGGAGAGAGGTGGAGGGAGGGTAGGAGAGAGGTGGAGGGGGTAGGAAAGAGAGGTGGAGGGGGTAGGAAAGAGAGGTGGAGGGGGTAGGAGAGAGAGGTGGAGGGAGTAGGAGAGAGAGGTGGAGGGGGTAGGGGAGAGAGATGAATCAAGACCCTGCTTGTCAAGGGCTGCCCCACAGCTCCTACTGACATCCTCTCGTGGTAGCTGGGTGGTGATGCTGGGGGACCGCCCCTCCCTGCCCCACCGCCAGCCCTGTCTGAGCACCAGCTGGGGATGCTTCTGAGTGCCGCTCACCCGCCCCCGAGGCCCTGAGCCCAGCCCCACCCTAGCAGTGTGACAGGCTGTCATCGAAGTGACGCACGGCTGGGAGAGAAGCGGAGCCAAACCCAAAGCCATCTCGCGGGGACTCTGCGGAGGCAGCCTGGCCTCCCGGAAAGAGGGTTTGGCTCCCAGCCCTGCCACAGGCTGGGCACCCACCTCCCTGAGCTGGCGCACCTGTCCACAGAACAGGAGATCCCACAAGGACAGAGTGGGCCCTCAGCACATGTCAGTCACTGTCCCCGCCCACAGGATTCGTGGTTCAGTCCTATGTCAAGTGCAGCCCTCAAACAACTGAAGCTGAATGACACTTTACAGGCTCCTCGAGCTTCAAGAACACCGTCCCATGGGGTCCTGCTGGCCATCCTGGCGGAAGGGGGCTCAGCTCCCATTTCTCAGATGGGGGACTCGGGGAGAATTCACGGGAAGAGCAGACCAAGGCCTGACATGAGGAACGGGTACAGCTCCCCTGGCCCCCAACAGTGGGCCTCTTGAGACTAAAGGGACTGAGGTGTCAACGACCTAACAGGAGTCTCCCCAGATCTTCCCAGACACCCTGATTCTACACTCTGCCTTCCTCACCTGCCTCTGCGTCCACAGTGAACCTGCGCCCTCACAGTCAAGGACGACCTCTTAGCCCCTTAGGCCAGCCGTGCATCCTGACACCGAGCCCCCCTCAGGGGACCCACAAGCTACATTTGACTCGCTCCCCGTGTCCAAAAAAAGCCGTGCTTCTCCTGGACAGCCAGCTTGTTTTATCTGTGGGCACCAGCACTGTTGCGGCCAATCCAGTTTCCCTTTTTGCTGTGGCTGCTGGGATGCTCGTCCTACATTTAGTTTTGCTCATTTCCTATCATTATGTGCCCTTCATACGAATCCCCTCAACTATTTGTTGTTTTAGTTAAGTATAAATAAATCCATATTTTCAGTAAGCTACCTGCAGCCATTTGTGGAAGTAGGCAGTTGTGAATATGTAAATAATACGCAATGCTGTTGCTAAGTGACAATTGTGCAACAAGACAAAAGTCTCAAAGATTTTCCCTGTATGCCACAATGCGCAGCAAATGCAGTTATGGGAACTAGAAGGAGGCAGAGGGGTCCTCATGGCAGGTTTCAAACGCCACTGAGGCCTTTATTTCCAGCGTGGAGCGGGGTGAGAGGCTGGCACCAGGCGGTGCGGGCTGACCGGGCCCGCTGGGCAGTGCCCCGCAGCCCTCGGCCTCCCTGCCAGGGCTCTGGAGTCCAGCCCTTCCTCTCAAGACCGCACTTTATTTATTTATTCATTTATTTTATCCTCACCTGAGGACATTTTTATTTTTCCATTTTTGTTCAGATAGAATGGGAAGGAGAGAGAGAGAGAGAAACATCGATGTGAGAGGGACACATCGAGCGGCTGCCTCCCGCATGACCCCAACCAGGGCCAGGGACAAACTGCAACCGAGGCATGTGCCCTTAGCAGGAACCAAACCCGGGTCTCTCTGGTCCTTGGGCCGACGCTCTAACCACTGAGCCAAACCAGCCAGGGCTCAAGACCTCACTTTAAAGTCAAACCAGGTCCTCCCCCGCCTGAGCCCGAAGTACAAGTTCTCCCAAGAAAACAACCTCTTTGCCAAGAGGGCGCAGACCGGGGGGCGAGGGTCTGCGACTTCGGAGCCCGGGACGAGCCGCGTGGGCTCTCACCGCCCCGCCGGGCACCCTGCCCCTCCTCCTGCATTCCCGACTTCTACGTGTTCGTCATTCAGGACATCGGTGAGCGCGCCCACGCGGCACAAGGCCTGGGACGCTGCAGAGCTGAGGGGAGCCTGACACGGCCCGCCCCGGAGAAGCCCACGGCGCAGTGGGGAGCTGGGCACATCACAGGCACGAATGCCGACAGACTGAGGAAGGCAGGCCGGGTGGCAGGAGGGAGGGGCTGGGCCGTGCAGAGCCGGGCGCAGGCAGGCGGAAAGGGGCGAAGGGCACACGTTTGTCCAGAGTCAGGGGTACGTGCAGGGCCAAGGACAGGAGCAGTGGGCTGGGGCACAGGGACAGGAAGCTTTCTGGAAGCGACAGCGCCGCCCTCCAGGCAAACACATGGCGTCGTCAGAATTCCTCCCAGCTGTGTCCAGTTACAAACAGGGGTACCTGCTGGGCTCCCCGCGCAGGGCCCTCGGGCATGCTGCAGGCCTCCTCCTCGTCCTCTCCGCTCCCAGGCCAGGCACCCACGTCCACCCATGTCCCAGGGCGCTGGCCATCAGGTCTCCCCCTGTGGTCAGGCAGCCTCCGGCCTGGCCAGCCTTCAGGAAGCCCAGCCGCACAGAGCAGACAGGACGGGCCAAGTGGCCTGACCAAGTGACCATGTTCACTGCAGAGCTCAGCAGCGCCTCCCACGCGAGGTGCACAGGTCACACCCCCCCGGCCACCTCCTGCACCTGAAGGGAGATGGACCACCTGCCCCTGGCCGGAGAGCGGTCAGAGCCCTACCCACACCCCGGCCCACCCCCACCTTCTCCCCAGCGCATGTCCCACCTCAGGGCCTGTCTCCACTGTCCCCCACACCTCCGGTGGTGACCCCTTCCCTCCCCCACCCCACCACACACTGGAATGACAGGCCCCTCCCCCCTTCCCCAGACCGAGCTCACGCTTAGCTCCCGGCTCTGGTCCGTTCCCCATCAAAGTCCCCTTGCTGACTGACTTCTCCGTTCCCGTGTTGTCTGTGTCCCCTGCTGGAAGGTCGCCCCCGAGAGCGGACCGTCTGCTCCCCCCTCGCGTGGAGAGTGAGCACCAGCACTTCCTTCCGTGAACACGGGAGCTGAGAGATGGGAGTGGCAGACGGCACGGCAGCCTGCCCTCGCCCCCGCCACCCTGTCCCTCCGCAGCCTGCCACGGGCCCGCGACAGTGACACGGGCCTGTCTCCGCCGTGTTCGTGGCCAACTCATGGAGGAGTTACAGGGCCGCTGCTGTGCGGAAACGCAGCCATCCAAACACGCGGGTGTGTCTGCGTTTCTGCATCCCCCATGAGGAGCCGTCTGGCCAACGTCAACTCGCGCTCCCGCCATCTGGCAGCGGACTCAGGAAGCTGTGTCCTCTAAGCAGGCTGTCAGATGTGCTCCTCCCGGTGACCCATCCCTCTGTGGAGGTGAGAGGCCCAGCCTCTCCAGTGTCCGCGGTTTCCGGGCTCCAATCAAAAGGCCTCTTTTCCCTGGGGATCCAGTGTCCTCCCCTGAACCCCAGCTCCGGGGGCAGAGGGCACATGAACACCCGTGGGAAGCACCAAGCTGGCCCGAAGGGAACCAGGAAAAGTAGGCTTCCCTTCAGCCACCACCGGTGTGGTGAGAAGGGCTCCCCGGGGGGAGTTCTCTAACATCCTCCAGCATGAAACTCTGATTACTGCGGGAATTTCAACCATTGGGGTGGAAATCTACTTTTATTTATTTATTTATTTTTTTATCCTCACCCGAGGACATTTTTGCATTTATTTTCAGATAGAGCAAGAGGGAGAGAGGAGGGAAGAGAGAGAGAGAAACATCAATGTGACAGAGACACATCGAGTGGTCGCCACCCACACGACCCCAACCGGGGCCGGGGACAAACTGCAACCGAGGTACATGCCTTTAGCGGGAACCGAACCCGGGTCTCTCTGGTCCGCGGGCGACGCTTTAACCGCTGAGCCAAAGCGGTCAGGGCGAAATCTACTCTTAAGTGACACATATTTTTCCCTATCTTTATAAAAAGAGCACACTGACTACCATTCAGTGTTTGACACCACACACGCAACCATGTGTGAGAACCAGGAGACCCAGGGGGCAGCAGGGGGCAGCAGGGAGTGGGGGACCCGCAGCAGGGAGTGGGGGACCCGCAGCAGGGAGTGGGGGGCCCGCAGCAGGGAGTGGGGGCCCACAGCAGGGAGTGGGGGGCCCACAGCAGGGAGTGGGGGGCCCGCAGCAGGGAGTGGGGGCCCGTATCAGGGAGTGGGGGGCCCACAGCAGGGAGTGGGGGCCCGCAGCAGGGAGTGGGGGGCCCACAGCAGGGAGTGGGGGCCCGTATCAGGGAGTGGGGGGCCCACAGCAGGGAGTGGGGGCCCGTATCAGGGAGTGGGGGGCCCACAGCAGGGAGTGGGGGCCCACAGCAGGGAGTGGGGGGCCCACAGCAGGGAGTGGGGGGCCCACAGCAGGGAGTGGGGGCCCGTATCAGGGAGTGGGGGGCCCACAGCAGGGAGTGGGGGCCCGCAGCAGAGAGCTCAGGGCCGCCCAAGGTGGGGCACCACTGCCCTGCACCAGCTGGCTGTGACATGTGGCAACCCAGTGTGACCAGAACTTTGACTTTCCAAGAGAAGCCAGAATGCCAGATTCTTATTAAGTGTCATGCTTTTTAAAAGATGGAAAAGGCACACAGGCCAGAAAAACGAGACAAGTCAGAGGGTCCAATGTAAGTAATAAAACCCAAACCCTGCTCAGCTGGCAACACGGAGGGCCGAGCCCTCCGCTAGCAGCCTGGGCAAAGAGGGTGCAGCCCGGTCCCCAGCTGGAATACCCTTTCCCTCTAGTCTGCACACGATGTCTAGTAATCAGCCAAAAATTACAAGACACGTTTACAAGAAAAACTACAACCAACCGAAATGGTGAATGGGAAAGCACACACTGTGGTCCATCCACACAACGGAATACTGCCAGTGATAAACAAAACAAAACAAAACGACGACTGGCCCTGGCCGGTTTGGCTCAGTGGTAGAGCATCGGCCCGTGGACCAAAGAGTCGCAGGCTCGATTCTGGTCAAGGGCATGTACCTCGGTTTCGGTTTGGGTCCCCCCGCCCTGGTCGGGATCATGCGGGAGGCAACCAGGTGATGTGTCTCTCTCACATCAATGTTTCTCTCTCTCTCTTATCTCCCCCACTCTATCTGAAGATAAAAATGGAAAAAAGTATCCTTCGGTGAGGATTTAAAAAAAAAACTGATACGAGCTACAACACAGGTGAGTCTGAAACCCCTGTGCTAAGGGGGAGAGGCCAGACTCAAAAGGCTACGCACTATGATCACAGGCGATCGTTGCCACGGCAATCTGGACAAGGCAAAACTTAGGGACACACCCATCAGCCATCGTCAGGGGCTGGCGTGAAGAAGGGAGGGGCCTACAAAGGGACACGGGGAGCTTGGGTGGCGACAGAATCGTTCTAGGTCTTGACTGGGGGGGTGTGGGTATGACAGCACAAGTTTGTACAATTCACAGTATTGCACACCTAAAAGGGTGCACAGAATTTACCGCTGCACCGTAGGTACACTCTACCTCGATGAACCTGGAGCAGAAAGGAACGGCCAGGCCGGGGATGGGGGCTCTGCGGGGAAGAGCTTAATGGTGGCACCGCTGAGCGAGCACTGGGCACTTATCACGTAACAAACTGCAGCCGGGCAGGGCACATGCCGCCCGGGCCAACAACGGGCCGCACACACGACAGTGGTCGCAAAGAGCACGATGGAGCTAAGGGTCCAGTAGACTGGGAGGTCCTGGGACTCAGGGGACGCTGCCCTCTGATGGGAGCAGTCCTGTGCGGCTTGCCGACAGGCTCCCGAGTGCACAGGTCACATCCCAGCCCGTCAGCCTGTCTCAGCACCGAGGAGCTGTCCCCAGCGCTAGGCATCCGGGGGGCCACAGCCTCCCAGGTCCAACCCAGGGTCCTCAGAGAACACTGCTGTAAATTCTTCACTGAGGACCTCAGATCCTGTGCAAGGACGCCGGTCCACGGGAGCCACTGTCACAAGTCTGAGGGCCACGGCCACGTCCGTGAAAGCTTCCTGTGGGAGTGTGGAGCAGCCTGGCCCTGCACTTGGGAAATATTTTCAGGTTGTAATGATGCAAAGCACAGGTAAGCTCTATTTCTTCCATCAGCTCAATGGCAGGGACAGCCCTTGGTGCTAGGCAGGGCAACGGACACAAAAGCCAGTTTCTGAAGTCACCACAGTGAGTCCCCAGTTTCACACCCTCTCCACGTGAACCACCCTCTTTTGTTAATGAGTACCACAAAGTTACCTAATCTGATCATCGCTCCAACGTGCAGTAGCCAAAACCACATTGCCATGACAACCCCCATGTCCCTTTGTCTCCATCCTGATTTCTGGTTCCCACTGGCCCTCAGGCCACCTCTCCCTCCCTCCGCCCAGTCACTGTCAGGGCGATTCACCCTCACCCAGCCCCTCACCCAGCCCCATCCCTGCTCACGGGGCTGCACTGACCGCTTCCGTGTTCAGTCCTGACCCTGTGGAAGGGAGCAGCAGGAGGCTTTGGGGACGGTGTTTATAAAGTCCACGGGGGTGTCCAGGACGTCCTGGGCCTCCACATCAGTCACCACTCACTTAAGTCACCCAGAGTAATGTCCAGTCCTGTGAGCTCCGGTCATGACCTGCCCGGCACAGCGCACCACTGTCTTCATAGCTCATGTTTACTGCACATGTTCTGCGCTTAAATAGGTTTAGATGTACGAGTACCATTGTTACAGTCACCTACAGTACTCGGTACAGTCACACACTGCAGGCTGGTAGCACAGGGGCTGTAGGCTGCACCATACAGCCCGGGGGCACTGCAGGCTGCACCATACAGCCCAGGGGCGCTGCAGGCTGGACCATACAGCCCAGGGGCGCTGCAGGCTGCACCATACAGCCAGGGGCGCTGCAGGCTGCCCGTACAGCCCAGGGGCGCTGCAGGCTGCACCATACAGCCCAGGGGCGCTGCAGGCTGCCCGCACAGCCCAGGGGCGCTGTAGGCTGCACCATACAGCCCAGGGGCGCTGCAGGCTGCACCACACAGCCAGGGGTGCTGCAGGCTGCCCGTACAGCCCGGGGGCGCTGCAGGCTGCCCGTACAGCCCAGGGGCTCTGCAGGCTGCACCATACAGCCCAGGGGCGCTGCAGGGTGCCCATACAGCCAGGGGCGCTGCAGGCTGCCTGTACAGCCCAGGGGCAGTAGGCTGCCCGCACAGCCCGGTGTGCAGTAGGCTATAGCAACTAGGTTTGTGTGAGTCACTCTGAAGTTCACAAGATGACGAAATCACCTAACGACGCATTTCTCAGAACAGATCCCCGTTGCTAAGCAACACACCACTGTATAAATTTACTGTGCTTCTCTGGTGACCACCTGCCCCCATAACATCAGCTCCTTGAGGGCAGGGTTTCTTGGACCGAGTGACAGCTGTGCCCGGGGCCGAGCAGCGTCTGGCCCTAGGGGGGCTCCATCCACGCTTCTGAACAAATGGCTAGTCCCCCCGTGTTCAGATTCACTGGGTGTTTGTGCCAAACTGGGCTTCTGAGCTTTGGACAGACACAAAACTTGCACGTAACTGAAGCCCAAGGCCCTGAAACGTGGGCGGGGACAGAGGGTTAATTTCCGGTGAGGACGGAGGCAGCAGAGAAGCCGCAGGACAGCGCCAGTCACGCTAGCTGGCCGCGACCTTTCCATCCCGAACACAGCGCCACCGCGTGAATTAGCCCCGACAGGCGGGCTGCGTGTGGCCCGGAATCCTGACCCCAGGCCCGGAGGGCTGTGGCTCCCGCCGGGCAGCAGCCAGCAGCAAGCCGGCTTGTTCTGGGCTGGCCGACAGGTGCGCACACACCAGGTGTGCCAGCGGCCGGGCCTCCCTTCCGCCCAGAGGCGTCTGAGACCTGCCGAGTCAGGGATGCCTGAATTCCACCTGTGTCATTTACAGGTGGCCAGAGCACTGTCCTGACGGCCAGAGGGCTCCGGGCGCAGCTGCACAGAGTGTCCGTCCGCAGTGTCCAAGCTCAAAGCCAGGCGTCGACTGACAGCTGTCAGGGGGCGGGGGGGGGGATGGGCAGACAGAAGAAGGCAGGTGAAGAGATTAGCCAGAGAACACATGTGCCTCGCCCCTGGGCACAGACAATGAATGAGGGCCAGAGGGAGGAGAGGGCAGGGTCTGGGCGGGGGGAGGATGGGGAACGTCATCTGTAATAACTTCACCAATAAAAAACAAACCAGGTGTCGAGGCCCTTCTCCTCGCCCACGTTCTCATCACACACCTGGGCACTAGCTCGGAACAGCGCCCCTGGGAACCTGGAGAGGGGACCTGGAGAGGACTCGGAAGTCCACATCTCACTCCTCCCAGCTGGCTCAAGACAGAGGGAAATCTCGGGAACCCGAGGTCCCAACCCTTGGCCCTGGAAAACAGGGGTGAAGAAGTCACAATCCCTACAGTGAGCTGGGGAGACGGACCCCAAGAGGCACCCCATGCTCACGGGGGCTGCAATGCCAGGGGACATGGCAACCAGGCTGGGGGAAGTGCGGAACGATGCCCGGGCCTCACAGAGGGGCCGCACGGACACAGGGACGCCAGCTGGCTGCTGCCCACGGCCACCACACCACAGAATCCCGCTCCTGCCCTACCCGCCCTGCCAACCCCAACTAGGCATTTAGCACCAGATCTGTTTAGAGGCCCCTCCCACGCCGGCTGGGTCCCGCCCCCGGCTGCCCCAGCCCCACCCACACTGCATGCCATAAGCCCTGCCGTCCCTGTCCCCAGCTCTGCGGCAGGCACCCAGTAGGTACGAGATGTTTGGTGCATGAACAAGCTGTTGACCTGTAGACAGTTTCCCCAGGGCACGGGGCACCCCTGGAGCTTTGCACAGACCCACATCCTCACCCAGAGGCTCAGCGGTCTGAGGGGCCTCAGCCCCGGTCCTGCTTCCCGTCCAGCCATGAACCTTCTGCAGGCCTGCGGGCTGGGCCTTCGGAAAACAGGCTGCAAATGGCCAGGAACACTGCCTGTGGGTCCCCGTTTCTCTTTTTAAAAATATTTTCTTTTTTCTTTTTACTGAATTTATCGGTTAATAAAATCGGAAAGGTTTCGGGTGTACGATTCTATAATACATCGTCCACACACTGTATTGTGTGTTCACCACCCCAAGTCTAGTCTCCGTTCATCATCATTTCCCCCCGTTACCCTCCTCTACCTCCCACCGCCCCCTTTCCCTCTGGTAATCACCACACTGTTGTCTGTGTCTATGAGTTGTTTGTTTTTTTTGCTAAATCCCTTCACCTTTTTCACCCAGCTCCCCAACCCCCCTCCCCTCTGACAGCTGTCAGTCTATTCTCTATCTATGAGTCTGTTTCTGTTTTGTTCACCAGTTTATTTTGTTCGTTAGATTCCACATATAAGTGAGAGCATATGGTATTTGTCTCTCTCTGACTCAGTCCCTCAAAGGAAGAATTAATTCCACTTAGCACAACGCTCTCCAGGTCCATCCATGCTGTTGTCAAGGTAAGATTCCCTTCTGTTTTTACAGCTGCGTAGTACTCCATTATGTAAATGCACCCCAGCTTTTTTATCCACTCGCTACTGACGGGCACTTGGGCTGCTCCCAGATCTTGGCTGTTGTAAATAACGCTGCAATGAACATAGGTGTGCATATATTCTTTTGAGTTAGTGTTTTGGGTTTCTTCGGATATATTCCCAGAAGTGGAATCACTGGGTCATAAAGCAGTTCCATTTTTAATTTTTTGAGGAAACTCCACACTGTTTCCCACAGCGGCTGCACCAGTCTGCATTCCCACCAACGGTGCGCGGGGCTCCCTTTTCTCCACGTCCTGGCCAGCGCTTGCTGTTCATTTATAGATGTAGCCGTTCTGACAGGTGTGCAGTGATATCTCACTGTGGTTTTCATTTGCATTTCTCTGCTGATTGGTGATGTTGAGAATCTTTCCATATGTCTATTGGCTATCTGGATGTCCTCTTTAGAGAAGTATCTATTCAGGTCCTTTGCCCATTTTTAAACTGGATTGTTTCATTTTTTTGGTGTTGAGTTTTATAAGTTCTTTATAAATTTTGGATATTAACCCCTTATCAGATGTATCATCGGTGAGTATGTTATCCCGTTTCAGTGGGCTGTCTTTTCATTTTGTTGATGATTTCCTTTGCCTTGCAAAAACTTTTCAGTCTGCTGTCGTCCCATTTGTTTATTTTTCCTTCGGTTTCCCTTGCCCGGGGAGATATAGCAGAAAAAAATATTGGTACGAGAGATGTCCGAGATTTCACTGCCTGTGTTTTCTTCTAGGGTTTTTTTGGGTTCGAGTCTAACATTTGAGTCTTTAACCCACACTAAGTTTACTCCTGTGTGTGGTGTAAGAAGGTGGTCTAGTTTCGTTCTTCTGCACACACCTGTCCAGTTTTCCCGGCACCATTTATTGAACAGACTGTCTTCACCCCGTTTCCATTCCTGCCTCCTTTGTCAAACAGTAACTGACCACAAAGGCGTGGGCTGATTTCCGGGCTGTCTATGTTGTTCCACTGATCTATGTCTGTTTTGATACCAGTCTCATGCTGTTTTGATGACCGTGGCCTTGTAGTATAGTCTGATATCAGGTAGCATGATTCCTCCAACTTTGTTTGTCCCTCTTTCTCGAGACTGCTGTGGCTATTCTGGGTCTTTTGTGGCCCCACAGACACTCCTGAACATTCGTTTTCGTTCTGTGAAATGCGCCATGTGCACTGCCGTCTCCTCCGCCTCCCCCTGCCGGGAAGGAGCGGGAAGGGCTGTCTCTGCTGCCGTCCTGTTCCCGGGGCCCGGCTCACAGCAGGCGCCCCGTGACCCCTCACAACCCGTGAGCGGTGTGTGAGCGTCCACGCAGACCGCGCACGGGGCCCCCTGCTCCAGCACCACTCCTCACTGATTCCACCCGCAAAGGCCTGCTTCCAAATAAGGCACATTCACGGGTTCCGGCTGGACGTGAATTTGGGGGGACACTGTTCGCCCCAGGTCAGGCCAACCCCAGACTGCACACATGGCCCCCTGAGCAGACACTGTTATTGTGTTTCCAGCAAACCCGGCAGACGCCGCCCTGGTCCAGTGGGATCCAAAGGGCACTCACAGAGGCGTCGGGCGGCCGGCGAGCTCACCGCCCTCACGCCTGACGGGCTCCCGTGGAGATTCCCATCCGCTCCCTCCCGGAGCCCAGGGCTCAGGAGGCCTCCCGCCAGGAGGTCAGTGCCGTCACCTGGAGCGCGGCATCCATGTCCCTGGGGTCCCCGTGCATCTGGAACTTTCCGGGACATCTGGAGGGGAGGCAGCTGCTCACAGCCGTCACTGTGGATGGGCAGCTGCACCTCACGGCCTGGCCCCGCTCCCGGAGGCGGCGTGGGGCGGCGTGGGATCTGAGCGTGGCCTCTGGCCGACCTTCTGCAGCCCTGCAGACAGGAAGGTTCCGGAGTCTCCCAAAGGGGCCCAGGGCTTTGTGGGGGGGATTCGGGAGCTGCTCACATAGGGCACAGTTCCATTCAGTCTTCCTGAGAAGGACTGAAGGCCGATGCCACATGGAAACAGAAGACCCTGTCTGTGGCAAGGGGCATACATGGGCACCCTGAGGTGACAGGTGGGGACCCTCCCTGGGTTACCTGGCTCCACAACACCTCCTTTCACAGCACAGCTAGGAGCACAAGCTCCGGGCATGGTGGCCCATGCTGGGGACCGGGAGACCCCAGAAGAAGGCCTGGGTCTTGCTAACACCTGGGTGTGGGGAGCGAGACAAGACAGAGAACAGAAGGGGCTGAGAGACGGGGGGGAGGGCAGAGGGTCCAGCAGACGCTTCACCGAAGAAGGTGAGATACAGGATGGCACAGAAGCACAGGAAGAGACACGGACGTCACGAGGCGTCACAGGGCATCACGGGGTGTCACAGGGCATCACGGGGCGTCACAGGGCATCACGGGGCATCACGCAGCATCACAGGGCATCACGGGGCGTCGGGAGGCAAACCTAAACCGGGGGCCCCGCGCCCCGCTGGGGTGGCGGAGTTAGACAAGAGCCGTGTCCAGTGCTGGCGAGGGGTGCTCAGCCGCTCTCCTAGCTGCTGGAAGTGTCACAGGGTCCAGTTGGGCGGCGTTCTCAAAAGCGCAAGAGGATTCGGCACCCACTCCCAGGCAGGCGCCCAGGAGAAGGGAAGGCGCCCGTCCTCACAAACACTGACGGGCCACGCGCGGCAGCTGGATTCCTAACAGCCACACACGAGACACAGACCCGGGGCCCATCGGCGGCAGACGCATCGGCAAACCGCCGTCCATCCAAACGGTGGGCGACCAGGAGTGAACTCCTGACTGACACGCCCGAGACACGGACGGACCTCGAGACAACCGTGCCGAGGAGAGGGGCCAGACGACAGAGGACATGCTGAGGAAGGGCCCACGGAACTGGAGGGGCAGGAACGGTGGTCATCTGGGGAGCAGGCGGGGGGACGATGGGACAAGGGGCCGGACGGGGGTGCAGGAGCTATGGGGGTCGCGTACGTTCCTCTGTGGTGATGGTTTCACAGGCGGCCACGTGTCAGAATGTATCGCACTGTCCACGCTGAATGTGTGCAATCCGCTGCATATCGATGGACCTCGCTGGCACGTTCCGAAGGCCTGCCTGAGGCCGGCACTTTATCAGGGCCCTGCACGCGGACCGTTCTTCTCCGGAATCGCCGAGGGCAGGCCCACTCGCGGAGCAGCTAGCTGCGTTCACATCTCTTTGTGGATGTGCCGACGTCCTGCCCAAGACCCGTCTACAGCCTCAGATCTTCACAGACCCGGGCAGGGCGAACTCACGTGGGAGGCAAGGCCTCGGAAGGCCCCAGCCCGCCCCACCACCCAGCTGGTGTCTGCTTGGGCCCTGACCTGGCGTGAACTTGCGTGTCTGCGTTTGGAATTGGAGCCCGAGGTCAGAGGGGACCTCACAGGTCTTCCAGTCCAGTGGCTCACACACCATTTCTAGAATGAAATCATTTGCAAAAGCCAACTTGTGAAGTAGATGGGAGTCGTACTATATGGACATGCAAATGTATTTAATAATTTCCATCTTGAAAGCCAGTCAGTGTGGCTGGGGAGGCGGCCTGATGAACATGCCCCTCTGGGCCTGCCTGCGTCCCCTGGCGTCCAGGCCGCCTCCGTGTCTGGGGACTCCCTGATCTAGACAGGACGCCGCAACACCTACCGAACCCGCCCGAGGGACGCACACAGAGCCACACGTTCCCGGGGCTCAGGCCCGTGCAGACGGCAGGAGCAATCTCACGCGGTCCCTGCAACAAGGTCACCTGCCAGCCGGGGAGGGGGCCTGGGCCCCGAGAGGCGTGCACACATCTTCATTGCTGTTTAAATGGTCAAATGACCTTTATTTATTTTATTTTTTAATCTATAAATATAGTTATTGATTTTTAGAGAGAGAGGAAGGAAGAGGGAGAGAGAGAGAAACATCGATCAATTGCCTCCCAGATCAAACTCCCAACCTGGGCATGTGCCCTGACCGGGAATCAAACCAGCCACCTTTTGGTGCACGGGACGACGCCCAACCACTGAGCCACACCGGCCAGGGCTAGAGTGACTTTTAAACTTGGGTCTAATGCTTGTGGCAACCCTGAAGTCCTCCCCAAGGGACCCCAAGCTTCAGAGCCCACGTTTTACCTGCACGCCCCACTTTGCCAAAGAGCCCATAAACTGGGGGGCCACGCCTTCCCCAGGGACCTGCCCGATGTCTCGGCAGTGGGAACAGGAACCTGGTCCTGGAGAGAACGACGCCTCGGTCCCTTCCTTGGTGTTCCCAAACCCACACCTGCTCCTGAGTACACAGGACTGCACGTGGGGGTCAGCCCCCACCCCCTGGCCTCCCGCCAAGCCCACCACCCACCTCGTTCAGGCTCTGGAGCTAGGAGGCCAGGGTTGAAATCTCAGTCCGCTGTGTGACCTCAGACAACAGACTTAACCTCTCTGTGACTTAGTTTCCTCGTCTCTACAATGGGGATGACAACAGCACCTATCTCCATGAGTCATTTAGGAGGCTCAGCGTCCCAGTTCAGGTACACTGCTCAGCGAGGCCCCGCCAGGTGTGGCCGGGAAACTGTCAGCGCTTCCTGCTGAGACCCCTCGGGCCCTCCCACCTCCTGCCTTCCTCCCTCAAACGCCTTTCTCCCCAGCGCTAAGTTCCCCAAATTGACCCCTTTCAACCCTAAGAAGTCTTCCCCGCTTCATAGAGTGGAAAATCCACTCGTCTGTGATTCAAACCCCACCATTTCTTAACGCCGTGATCTTGGTCAATTCAGCCACCTCCCCGAGGCCTGTTCCCTCCTCTGCGCATCGGTGACGGTCCCGGCTTTTGCAGAGTTGCTGCAGAGAGAGAAGCAGCCGGCACAGGGAACCTGCCTGGCGTCCCCCGCCCCTCCCCGCGCCACAGAGGAGGGCAGTGCTCACTGGATAAGCTCCTGTCGCTGCCCGTGACACAGCCCCTGTCCCCCAGACTGAGCCACACAAGGGCCGGGCTGATTCTCTGCGGGCTCCCTTTCCGAGGGGATGAAAAAGAGGGGAACACCTCCGAAGCACCCAGCAGCCGGGCTCAGCCACGCTCCCGTGTGGAAGGCTCAGCTCGGGCTCGTTTCAAATGCTTCCAAAAAAAGGGCCCCGTGCCTCCCTGTCCTGGCTCCAGGGTGACGTCCAGGCTGCCCTCTCACCGGGCACCGCACCAGGAAGAGACCCAACCCACCCTGCCAGGAGGGTCGAAGGCCTGCATGGTCCCCGGGTGCACAAAGTCAGAAAGTGCTCAGAATCCGAGTCCCACGTTGCTGGGAAACAAGCCCAGAAGTCAGAGCCCCAAATGCCATCGCCCGAGTGCCTCCCTCGGCTGGGCCACCTGGGGCAAGTCCCTTCGCCTCTCTGGGGTGCTTCCACATTCACACACAGAAAGGAAGCCTCACAGTCCAAGGGAGGCCGCGGCCACGCTCCACAGCCCACGCGGTGCTTTCGACCTGGATCCGCGCTGCCGAGGGTCTCCCGGGCTGGCGGGGCACTAGCCCTGGACACCCGCCACCCAGCGTGCAGGTCCAGGTGGGGGACTGCGGCAAAGGGAGGGAGAAACCACTTGGGGCTCCAGAAAAGCTCCATACGAGGGGGGGCCCCGGCGAGCCTTGTGTACAGAGGAGGAGAGAACAATGTCACGTGAGCCACAGACCCTGGTTCGGGAGGAGCGGGGTGGGGGCAGCAAGAGGCCTTGGCGTTGAAGGTGCAACGCCACGGGTACCTGGGGAGAGCACTGTTCTGCAAGGCCTGGAGAGGACGAGGGAAGAGCCGAGGATGGAGGGGGAGGGGGTTCCGGAGGGCACAAGGAAGAGACGTGCTGGGAGTGGGCAAGGAGCCTGGCACTGCCGCAGTGGGGCCTTTAGGAACAGAGATGCCTCCAGCCCCCCGGTTGCTGGTGTGCCTACAACATAACCCCAAATGCATCACCTCCTCAGGTAGTCACCAACGTGCCAACGCTCCCAGTAACAAGCCAGCCTGACGTTGTTCTAGAAACCTGAGAAGGGGTGGGCCGATCTGGCGCATCGGAGAGCAAGTGCCACCCAAATGCATAACCCAAGCATGCGGGTCAGAAGAGCCCAGGTCACGGGGAGAGGCTGGTGCAGGGGAGGGGACACAGAGAGAAGTGAGATGGGGAGCAGGGGTCGCACCAGCATGAGGCCAACCAGGCATTTGCCTCTCTCCTAGGCGGAGAGCTCTGAGCCCAGTAAGGAGTTTTAAACAAGGAAGTCTGCTTCCAGAGGCACCCTGAGTGGGAGTGAGTGACAGGGCCAGCGGGGAGATTCCCTGACATCCTGACTTGGAGCAGGGTCCACATGTCCTAACTGTACCAGTTGCATGAACAGGACTGGAAGAGAGCCACAATGGCTTGTGAGAAAAAGACAGAAGCCCATCCCCAGCCCACCCCCCAGTACACACACACACACACGCAAACATGCAGAAACCTGCACGTGCATGCACACGCACACATACATAAACACATGCACACAGATACGTGCACACATACACAAACATGCATGTGCATGCATGCACACACGCATAAACACACATGCACAGACAAATGCACAGTGCGCACATACATACACAAACTTGCACGTGCATACACACGCACACATGCACAGAGACATGTGCACACACATGCACAAACCTGCATGCGCACACATACATAAATATACATGCACACAGACACGTGCACATGTGCGCACACATGCAGACCTGCACGTGCATGCACACACAAACACACGTGCACACACAGACATGCCTGTGTGCACACACACACATGCAAAACCATACATGCACGCCCACATTCATGCAAGCATACACCCACATGTGCACACACGGGCACCCACGTGTGCATACATGAACATGCATACACAGGCACACATGCAGACATACGCACAAACACACATATGCACAGACCCACACACATGTGCACACACTCACATGCACACAGGCATAAACACACAGGAGCACATGCATGCACATGCACGCACACCCACACACTGCCCCTGCAGTCAGGAAAGCTCTGTTCCCTTCCCCCATGTTTACAGAACAGCTGTCAGCACCACCCTCAGCCGCCTCCCTCCCAGGAAAATGCAGACAATGCCCAGCTCAGCACAGGGAAGGAATCGGGCACAGCCAGCGGGCCTGGAGGCAGGCCTTCCGAGCCGTGTGGCCAGGCAGGCACACTCTCCCTGCCTCCAGCTCCTCAGCTGCAACGTGAGGGCGCTGCCCGGCCCTGGGTCCAGCGCGGAGTGGTCTGAGAACGCACAGGAAGTTGTGCACATCGAGGGGCTGTTTGTTTTCCTCCTTTTCTGGATGAATTAGTTATGGAAAGAACTTCCAAGCTATTCGGAAGTGGAGAGAAGAGAGTTATGCATGGAATCTTCCGGAATTCCGTCCGGGGCTTTGAGCGTCCTGGGCACAGTGCTGTCTTTGTCCGCTCCGAGGGCGCTGGGAGGGGCGGGAAGAAGGCACAGGCCCACGTGGCCTTGCACTCAGTAAGCTGCTTCTCGGCCCCTTCCTGGGGGATCTCCGGTCAGGCCCCTGGTCTTTCCCACAACACAGCAGGCCCCCCAAGAACAGGATTGTCTCAGGGAACCCAGGAACTGGACAGAGTGGCCTTCAGACTCTCCCAGGCACCACAGCGGGGGGGGGGGGGTAGCCCTGGAAGGACAGACTGGACAGAAACTAACTGTAGGTGCTGGACTTGGGGAAGGACCCCAGCCCCGCCCCCACCCCATCGTAGGGGACCCTCCACACTCCTGCCTGCTGTCCTACCGACCTGACAAGTGGTCACTTTTGCGCGCTGCTGTGCCCACACCCCTCCAGAGACGAGGCCACCCCTGACCCTGAGCGCCCCGCACGTGGCACTGAACAGAGCTCTGGTGGCAGGAACTGCCCGACGGGCCCAGACCAGCACAGGACACGGCTGCCCCTTCCCAGGACGCTCCTGTGGGAACTGAAGGCAGCTCCCCTGCGCACCCCAGCCCGAGCCCCTGCCGAGGGCCCGGAGCCAGGGTCCTCAGAGGGTCCAACACGGCCCTGCAGCCCTCCGCTCTGAACCCCTTGCCCTGACTGTCACCCTCAGAACAGAATGAGTGTCACGGCCTGGTCTTGCTCCCCACACCTCACAGGACCAAGCCACCTCGTCCTCTCCCCTCCCGCTCCCCTGCTCCCAGCACATTCCCCTCGGAACCAGCCCCACGACAGGTCCAGAAGCCAGAACTGTGGCCTCATTCGAGAGGCCTCCCTCTCCCTCCACTCCCAAACAGCAGCAAGCCTCCCAGGCCTCTTCCTTCACCCCAGTGCCCACAGCCTCGGGGGACACAGCCGTGGCCCAGCTCCCACCCCCGGCACCTGCTCCCTGCCGGCATGCAGTCAGCTGGCTGGTTAACGCTGACTGTCGCGAACACTTGGGGAGGGTTTGACAGTTTCAGGGCTGGAGCAGGGTGCCAGGGACTCAGGTGCCAGCCTCTCCCCACTCCAAAGCCAGCAGGGAGGGACTGAAGTGTCCGTGAGAGGCCCAGCACCGGCCCCTCTGCTGTCCTGCAACAGGGAACAGGCATGAGCACACGGTGATGGGGTCCTCACACTCGTCACACAGCAGCCTCCAGCCTCCCCCTCATCTTTGCACCCCACAAGGACGTCCACAATCCTCACCGCCACCCGGGGGACCCTCTGAAGGATGCATGTGGTCAGGCACGTCCTGCTGACTTCATCCCAGGCCGCCCCCCCAATCCCTGCAAGCGCAGGGCCAGTCCCTGCCGGTCTGCCGGGCCCCCTGTCGGTCTGCCGGGCCCCCTGTTGGTCTGCCGGGCCCCGTGTCGGTCTGCCGGGCCCCCATCGGTCTGCGGGGCCTCCTGTTGGTCTGCCGGGCCCCCATCGGTCTGCCGGGCCCCCATCGGTCTGCCGGGCCCCCTGCTGGTCTGCCAAGCCTCCTGTCGGTCTGCCGGGCCCCCTGCCGGTCTGCTGAGCCTCCTGTCGGTCTGCCGGGAGCGTGTCCCCAGTGCACAGTGTAGGTTTGTCACAGGGGCTGCCTGCCCGTGGGTGCGTCCCTGCACTTCTGCTCCCCTCTCCGCCACTGTCCGCCACCTGGTATGGAGGAGGACTCCCTCTCCGCCACTGTCCGCCACCTGGTATGGAGGAGGACTCGGGACCTGGGGACAGAGGGAGGTTGGGGCCCTGAACCTCTGACGGGAGCCGCCAGCTCTGGGCCATTTACACGAGCAAGAAAGAACCTTCCGTTGAGCCAAGGCCCTGAGAGGATGGGGTGGGTCACGGTTTCCTCAGCTCTGTCACCTCTGGCTGTGCCACTGCAGGGGACAGGTGAAGGCAGCGGCTGGCAGGAGCTCCGGGCAGCTGAGCGCCTGGAGGAGGGACGCCTGAGGGCCTGGCCCATCTCTGCTTCCAGAACTGGCCCAGCTTCCCGCCATAGCGGGACCGTGCCCCCTCAGAAGATGTGCTGAGGAACGAGATCAAGGTAGAAAGGGGGCCGAGTCCGCCCAGCGAGTTCACCGAGTAAGGACGACTCCCGTGCGGCAGCAGGGCGACCTCCCACCAGGAGCTCTCCCGGAGCAGGCAGGCGAGGGGACCCCCACCCCAGGACAGCTGACGTGTCCGCCCCTTCTGTGGCCTTCTTCTTAAGGGGAAGAGGGAACAGGAAGCAACGGGCTATGCTGCACTTGGCAGGTGAGGTCCTTTGTGCAGGCTGGGGACCTCCCTGTCCCCTGTGCACCCAGGCTCAGGCCTGCGGCGAGCTTTTTTTTTTTGTACGTGCCCCTAGCGGAAACCGAACCCGGGACTCTGTGGTCTGCAGGCCGACGCTCCAACCGCTGAGCCCGACCGGCCAGGGCGTGCGGCGAGCTTCTGCTCCAGGAACTCCAGCTCTGCTGTCCTCTGGCTCTCTGCAATGTCTACCCAAACAAGGCCCAGCTCTTCGAAGAGGAGGACAAGGCTAAGAGGGGACCATTGTGTTGCACACTCATGGTGGGTTGTGAATTCCACACAACTCACACAATCCTGGAGGGCGAGCCCAGCCTCAAGAAACGTTTGTGCCACGAACACACAGGTGAATGGGAGAAAGGAAGGCCGCCTGCCCACTTATATTCTACCCCTTCTCCATCGACTCCCCCACCCACAGGCCGGGAAGAGATGCTACACAGATGTGTGTGAATCCATGCATGAAGGAAGAAAGGAGGGAAGCTGGAGAGAGGGAGCGATGGGCGTCTGCTCCCCCAGCGCATCGACCACAGCCATCAGTTTCCTTCCATACGGTGAGGCCGACAATTTTATCCACGTCCTAGAGTTCTCAGAGAGTCCCACAAAATCACATGAGGCCAGGGCCTGGCTAACTGGGGGCCCAGCCATGGTGACCCCCTTCCCCCTCCTGCCTCTGACCTCCTTTTCCAGGACACTCTCAGGCTGGGTCCCACAGTGAATGTCACCATCACCCGCCTGGACGGTAAGCACTGTGGCGGCTGGACAGAGACCTGCTGAGGTCCTCCCAGCACTCTGGCTGGTTTGAGACAATGTATCCCTCCATTCATGCTTCCCAGCACTCTGGCTGGTTTGAGACAATGTATCCCTCCATCTGAGCTTCCCAGCACTCTGGCTGGTTTGAGACAATGTATCCCTCCATCCGAGCTTCCTAGCACTCTGGCTGGTTTGAGACAATGTATCCCTCCATCTGAGCTTCCCAGCACTCTGGCTGGTTTGAGACAATGTATCCTTCCATCCATGCTTCCCAGCTTCTGGCTGGTTTGAGACAATGTATCCCTCCATCCATGCTTCCCAGTCTCTGGCTGGTTTGAGACAATGTATCCCTCCATCCCTGCTTCAGCAGCGATCACTGAGCACCTACTGTGTGCTGGCCCCATTCAAGGACTGAGAGAGATTCAGACTTCAGCACCACAAAACCTCAGATCCCAACAGAGTTTGTGGGGTACTGAGCCCACCTTAAACACCAAAATGAACACTTCCTTCAAAAATCTCATTCGACTGGACAAAGAAGAGGTGGTGCGTGTATGCAATGAAATATCAGCCATAAAAAAGACAGAAACCTTGCCATCTGTGACAACATGGATGGACCTAGAGGTTACTATGCTGAGTGAAATAAGCCAGACAGAGAAAGACAAATACCATATGATTTCACTTATATGTGGAATCTAAAAAACAAAATAAATGAACAAACAAAACAGAGACAGACTCATAGACACAGAGAACAGACTGATGGTTGCCAGGTGCAAGGGGGCCTGGGGGCCGGGTGGACAAGTTGAAGGGACTGAGAAGTACAGATTGGTAATTACAGAGTAGTCGCAGGGATGTAAAGTACAGCACGGAAAATATAGTCCATAATATTGTAATAACTATGTGTGGTGCCAGGTGGTCCTGGGCTTACTGGGAGGGTCCCTTTTGTAAGTTCTATAATGTCTAACCACTGTGCTCTGCACCTGAAACTAACATAATATTGAATGTCAGCTGTGCTTGAAAACAATTTTAGCCTGGCCGGTGTGGCTCAGTGGTTGAGCATCAACCCATGCACCAAGAGGTCGCTGGTTCAATTCCCGGCAGTGAGAGGCTCTGGACCCCAGCTTAGGTCTAGGGCGGTGTCGATTCCCACCTGCTGGGAATTTCAGGCCCGGAAGGGCGGCAGCAGTTAGGAAGCCACGAAAGTGACGGCAGGGAGAACTGGAGGAAGCAGAAAAGAACGAGCCGAAAAGACGTCGTCACCAACGGGTAGATCCGCTAATATCTCCCTGAACCCCGAGTTCCTGACACCATTAAAAAGTTGCCGCCTTGGACTTAATGGAGTTGGCGATGCCTCACTGATTTGGGTCTGGCCTGTCCCTCGGGAACTCACTTCCCCCAACCCCACGCCTGCTCCTTTATGAAAAGGTCCTCGGGGGGCACTCATTTGGGAAAATCAAATTAGATTTGCTTTTTATTAGCCTGTCTGAGCTCTGCTTTGCGCCCATGGAGGAGAGACCCGGAGTGCCAGCCACATGCAGCACGAACACTGCGCCGTGAGCACGGTCTGAAGGGGAAATCCGGGGCCGGGCCCCACACACAGCGAGGGACGCACAAACCTAAGCCATGAATGCGTGATTAAGGACCCTTTGAAGTGCTAATCAGAGAATGGTCTCATGTTTACTGACACCACAGAACACTACTCAATACACTCGGTACAGCTTATAAAAGGATACAGGCATGCACACACACACACACACACACACACACACACACACACAACACATATTGATTGACCGCCTGCTGTGTGCCAAACACTGTTCCAGAAGCTTGGGATAGGACAGTGAACGAAATGGAAAAAACAAGCTTGCATTTACTGGGGAGACGGACAGTAAACAAGCGAACAGGTAAACATACATGCTGTATCCAACTGTGCTGAACATCATGGAGACAGACTCAACCACGTGGGGCCCAGAGCATGCAGGGATGTCAGGGCGGCCTCGCTGAGAAGAGACGACTGTGCGGTGTCGGCAGGAGGCGGCAGAGAGCCAGGCAGACGCTTGGCTGCAAGGAGGGTGTTCAGGTGGACAGAACGGCCAGTGCAAAGGCCCGGAGGCAGGCGTGTGCTCAGCCAGGAGGCTGGAGCAGGTCATAACGGGAGCTGAGGCAGGAAAAGGCGCAGGGCGGCTCTCACGGGCCGGTGACGAGCTTGGCTTTCTGCGTGAGATGCAAGCTGTTGCGTGGCCAATAGTCGCTTTGTGTCTTTTCTCCGGCGACTCTGAGGACGGCGACCACACTCGCCTCCCATCGGCATGAGGCGCCCCCGCAAGCCTGCCCAGTAACGTGTGGATACGAGGCGGTGCCTGCAATGGGGCTGCACCACAAGGCCAGGGACAGCAAACGATGACGGAAACAAAACGCCGCGCAATTAAGTGCAGAGCCGGGGAGGCGGGCTGCGGGTGCAGACGGCGATGTCAGCTGGCCCACCCACCCACCTCCTGCGCTGCCTGCGGGTCCCAGGTGTGTCCCAGCTGGGCCCCAGAGGCCAGGGGGAGACGCCGGTGATGGAGGCAGGGGGGAGAGGGACCACAGCCCCTGCCACGTGCTGTGTCTACTACATTTGCCCAAGAAGGAGCCGGCAGGAAAAAGCATTCTAGGTGTTAACCACATCCTTCCCGTCAGCGAGAATGCACCCAGAAACGCGTGCCGGGTGGAAACCATTTGGGAGGTCGGCACGGCTGAGGGGAAGAACGGAAACCCATTCCGCCTCATTTGGGAGGTCTCCAGAAACGCTCTCCTCTGGGCCCCGGGGGCAGCTTCAGGGATGTGGGCCGCCCTGAGTCCGGGGCTTTGCCCCGTGGGGAGCAGGCGCCATGTGCTCTGTCCACAGTGCTCCCCAGACACCGCCTGGGACCACACCCCAGCTGTCAGCCCGGCCCCGGCCCCTGACCAGTCCCCTGGCACAGGAAGACCAGCTCCGGAAAGCCCCGGAGAGAGGAGCATGGCCCATTCACACGTGGTTGGCACATCACGCAGGTGTGCTGGCATCCCTGTCTCCTTAGCGCTCTCCACCCCTGAGCGTGTACTGAGGAAGGTGCGGGTAGCACCCTCCCGGCACCCCGCCCCCAGAATGCAGGTCCATCCGTGAGGGCAGCTGGCAGGGGGATGGGGGGACAGGGGGTGGGGGCCCTGACGTCCCTGTTTCCAGATGATAAGACAAGCAGGGTGAGCACGGCCTTTCAGAGCCGAGACCCCCGTGCCGTCCCGTTTTCCTTTAAGAAGAGCGAACAACAGACCCACCAAGTAGGAAATCCCCAGAATCCCTCAGGCTGAGCCCCACAGTCGGACGCATGGGTGCTCTGGCCTTGTCTGGAAAGCAAGGGGGAAAGTTCTCTCCAGCTGTTCCAGCCAGATGGTCCCAGAGGAGGAGCGCAGCCCCTACCAAAGGAGCCAGGCACCGCCAAGCAGAGCGGGGGGGGGGGGGGGGGGGGGGAGACATCTGCGGGGACGTTCCCCACGGAGACAGGCAGCCGCCAGCCGCCTGGGATCCCGCTGCCCTTGCTGGGCACGTCTGATTGGCAACTCCGATTTCTCCTTCTAGCACAGCCTGCCGTCCACTCAGACACACAGCTGGCCCCCACCTCCCTGGCCTCTGGCCACCCTCGCCCACCGTGTTTGCAAAGCGTCCCTATTCATCCCTGCACACCGCTGGGAGTGAGTCCCCTCCGCACTGCTAATCCCTCCAGCTCTGTCTGCTCACCTCCCCGTCATTCACCGCCATTCGGGTTTCTGTGCTGAGCAGGGGGCTGGGGGCCCGGGAGGGGGTGACAGAGGCCACGGGGGTGCTTTTGTGAGGCCTCCCGCGAATGCCCCGCTAATCCTGCAATTGCACCACTCCGCAGTGCGGGGCCACCTTTCCTCCTCTTCCCACGGGCGCGTCCCGGAGGAGGGCAAACACCGTGGAGGGGGGCAGGCTGCAGGAGCCACGCCCGAGGCCGGATTCCTCGGCTCCTCCGCGTCAGGCGCTGGACGCCGTGGGAGGGTCCGCGTGGGGACAGAGCCAGGGCCTAGGCGTCTCCAGCTCACAGACGTTGCTTCTGGCCCCGGCTCGGGGGCTCGGGCTTCGGTTAATGAAGACATGGGCCCCAGGCACTCCTTCCTCCTTGCCCGAGACGCCTACGGCCTGGGAGACGCTGAAGCTGGAATCAGACCAGCCAGCCCTCTCCACCATGAGTGTGAGAGTGACCTTCGACCCTGGGGACTGCCAGCGACTCTGAGAAACATGCTGTCCACCAGGAACCCAGCTCCCAAACCACCAGCGAGTCCTGGCCAGCCGTGCTGACCTTTGTCTGGGTCTCTGATCCATCAGGGAGCTGGAGAAGGCTCCGCCTCCCCCCCCCCCCAAGAAGAGCCCCCTGTGGCCACAACCTCAGGTAAAGCATCCCATCTCTGCAGCTCATCCCAGAAGCCAGACGACAACCCCAGGAGAGACCAGCCTGACCCTCTCACCTCCTGTGACACCCTTTCCAGAGTCACAGCCCTCATCGGGCCCGAAACTCACCCCTGCCTCCCCCAGACACGACAGAGCCCAGGATCTGAGTACAAATAGAGGCCCCCCAAACTCCGTCTTCTCCGCCACAGTCCCATCCTGCCCCACGGAGCCTTGCACGCACATCCATGGACACCGGTGCACGCATCCGAGTTCGGATCCCGCTGCCCCCATCCCTGCCCCGCTCCCCCCCCCCCGCCTTGGGCCAGCCCCCAGCTCCGGCTGCACACGGGCCACACACCCACTGTCAGGAGGGACCCAGAGGAGGTTTCCCAGGCCCTGGGCACAGAATCACAGGGCCCAGGTAAGGGAAGGTGGCCTGGAAGGAGATACCTGCTCCAAGGACTCGTTCTCTGGGCCTCACCGACTCCCTGGGCCTGGGAGAGGGTCTCGGCCTGAGGAAAGGCGGAGCTGGGCCCTCTAAAGCGTGGGGCCAGGGCAGGACCACCCGGCCAGCATTCTCGGTCCCAAGTCACTTCCTTAGCCGGTGCCTAAGTCTGGGGCCAGCCTTGCTCTTGAAGTCACACAGAGTATGTCCGACTCCCCTGCCCAGCAGCAGCTCTGTGTCTTCCCTTGCACCGTGGATTCTAATCCTCCGTCAGCCTCAGACACACACAGCCCCAGGAACGTGGCCCGTGCACACCAGAGCAGGAAAGCCCTAGAGTCACTTAGCACAACCCCCCACCCGCCACTCCACACGGACAGCCCTGGCCCAGGCCAGGGGCAGAGGCAGGCCCCCGTTCCCAAGTCAGAGCATCGGCGGTGTCCGCAGGAGGGAGGGGGCCGGGGTGGGACAGGCCCAGAGGCCAGGAGGGGCCAGCAGGACAGACACAGAGGTGGCATTCATGCAGGGAAGAGGCCCTCGGCCTGATGGCAGGACAGGGGCAGGCTGCCTGGCTTCTCCTTCCAGCCTGACTCTGGGTCCTTCCTCCCACTGGACATCATGTGGGACCCCGGGACGGACACTGGGGTTGCTGGAGTGACTCAGACAGGGCGCCCCCTCCAGGAAGGGAAGGGGGCCACGTGTGGAAAATCCTAGCCTCTCAGCGCAGAGTGAGGCCCAGAGAGGAGCCAACCGGGTCCTGTAAGGTTGGCGACCCTGCAGAGCCCCGGAGGAGAGGTGGGCTGAGTCTTCAGGGCGAAGGCAGTGGAGCGATGCAGACGGTCACCTGCCCGTGCGAGTCCAGAGGCACCTTGGACACCAGGCCGGACATGAGGACTTCGCCCCGTGGGGGCCGAGCAGCGCTGTCCCCGCAGACAAGCCCCCGGGGGCACAGGGCAGGCTCCCTTCCCGAGAGCTCACTGTGTGCTGCTGACCTGCAGGCGTGGGCCTGGACCTGGTCTAGCAAACATCAACTTATTCACCTCCCCCCCACAACCCGAGTGGCCGTGACGTTCATTCCCATTCGAAAGGTGGGAAAACTAAGGCCCAGAGAGAGTCTGTCACCTGTCCAAGGTCCATGTTCCATCAGTGCAGAGTCAAAGGGAAAAGAGAGGGGCCACTGGGTGCTCCCGGGTCTTGCAGTGACTCAGCACCCCGGCCCTCGAGGCCGCCCCAAGGCTGATCCTGGCTGTTAACCCACTAACAACACAAGTGCGCTCACTCCACACAGGCTCCCCGCTGAGTCCGTCGGAGAGAAACAGTCTGCCGGGGAGGAAGAGACTCCAGCTCCTAGCGGCCGTGAGCGCCGGGGTCCAGAGGGGGTTTCCTGGGCGGCTGAGAAGATGGGGCACCCAGAGGGAGCGTCCCCAAGGAGCCCGGGAATGCGGTCAGCCTGGGGCCGGCCAGCAGGTGGCACTGTAGCTGCAGGGCTGGGCACTGGGTTCCAATTTCCCTCTGTGGATGCCAAGTGCCATCCCACAGGCTCAGACACGCTGACCTCAGGGAAGGGGGGAGCTGCACTGGTCACGGGAGGCCGGTCACCTCTGCCTCCAGCATGCACACAGCACCTGCGTGTGCTAGGCACCACGCACCCTTCACCCCAGCAGCCCCACCACAGCCCGGTGCGGAGGTGTGAGCATGCCCATTTGACAGGAGGGGAAAATGAGGCTTGGTCCCAGGAAGCGTTCACTGGAATGGTGTGTGCGCCACATCCAACGCCGGCATGTCCCACCAACCCCAAGGCCATGTCGTAAACAAGGACGAGACTCAGGCGCAGAACAGGCTGCTCTACGCCCCACACTCGCGCTGAGCAGGTGTGAGCACACGAGGGCGTCCAGCCCAGCCCGCCAACACTTCCCACCTACAGGTCCCCGGGGAGGGCCCCTCCTGACCACCCCCAGGCCAAGCATCTGGCCGGCTCCATCCCTGTCTCCCCACCCCCACTGTCCAGGCAACGTGGCACCGGGCCAGGGGCTCTTCATCCTCAGACAAAGCCCCAGAGCAAACCACCCGGCAGGCCGCCCAGGCTCAGGTTGCCGCCCGCAGGGCCCTGGCTGGGAGTCTGATTATTCATGGAAATCAGGCCTCCGCCATGTTCCTGGGCTGCAGTCGGCCTGCCTGCACAATGGCCTCATTGTGTGGGTGGCCATAATGGTGTCTCCAGAGGGGAAGGGGGGAGGGGAGGGGCAGGGGAGAGGATGGGAGGGGGAGGGGAGGGGAGAGGAAGGAGGGAGGAGAAGAGGGGGAGGAGGGGGAGGGAAGAGGAGGGATGGGAGGAGGTGGTGAGAACTAGGAGGGAGAGAGAGGTGAGGGGAAGGGAGGAGGATTGGAGAGGAAGAGGGGAAGGGGAGGAAGAGCTTTCCCCATGGGAAGTACTGGCTGGGCCCAGAGGATAGAAAGGAACCCCCCCCCCCCCCGCAGAGCGGCAGAGCCCTGGGCCCCTCCACCACCGAGGGTGGGGTGCGGTGCTCCCTGAACACTGCCTGAGCCGCACTGATGACCTGAAGGTCCCCCCCACCCAGGGCCTCGGTGGCACATCCAGTCTCCATCCCAGGAGCGGTGGAGGACCTGGTCTGCCCTCCCGGGGGTTTACGAGCAAACAGCGTGGTCCAGGACAGCTCGAGGACGAAAGCCAAAACAACTCATTCCCCCAGCGCAGCCAGCCCGGGGGCCCAGGCTACCAGCGGCCCTGGGCCGTTCACCAGGAAACAGGTGAGGGTTTGTAGTTTTAAATGAAGGTCTGGGAAATGAAATCGAACCGGCCGGAGAGTCACTGATAGCTTCTTTGACAACCGCAGTGGAACCCGGAGACATCTCTGCCCGAAACCGTGAGCAGCTCCCACTGGCTGCGGGATCGAGTCCCAGGGCTCAGCTGGGCACTCAGCCGTGCTCGCTAGGCCTTCCCGCCTCCTGCCCCCTTCCCTGCTCCCTGCACCCCAGCCCCTGCCCTGCGTCCTCCACAGGGCCCTCAGTCCTGGCCCTTGTCAGCCCCCAGCCCCCAACAGGCCTTTGCTCTGTGGGGGCCCCCACCCTACATCTGCCCGCACCGGACCCCCGCCTCCCAGACCACCCGTTCCCCACACCCACACTTCATCGGCTCCGTGTTAGCTGCCACGTATCAGTGACGTGTGCGTGCATGCACACTCGTGTGGACACGTGTCCGCGGCTCAGACCTCTCCAGTCAGTGCGGACTGAGGAGCCACAGCCCTCCACCCCCAACCCGCTGCCTCGCGTGGAGTGTCTGCGCGAAGGAAATACCACGGGGAATCAGCAGCACTCACTGGGCGTGCTGACCGCCTCTGGGAGGGAACGATCCCCTTGGCAGGGCCAGCCCAAATCCAGCCTGCCGGGCAAGGCCAGCACAGGACAACCGGCCGACGACATCAGCGCCACAGTGCTAAGGAGAGACACATGCTTGAACTGGGCCAGTGGGGGCGTCTGCCTCCAAGGACAGCATCCTGTCACCAGAGTGGTCATTCGGGGAGCGCCATCCGCCGACTCGGGGGCTGCCAGCCAGGGACTCCCGTGTCACCCCTCCAGCAGCGGGGAGCCCCCCTCAGCCCTGTGGGAAGCAGGAGGCGGCTTTCCACGGAGCCCTAAAAGGCCCACCCCTGTGACCAGCGGTTCCACCGCTAGGAATGTTCCTAAGGGAGGAGCCCTAAATTCACACTCGTGGGAACGTGAGATTAGCCACCAGCAAGGGGACAGTGGAGTCAAGTTGGGCCCATCCTCTCAGGGGATGTTTAGGCTGAGACCGCACCCCCACCAGGCCTTGGGGACACGGGGGGAACCTGTACGAGGGGAGACCGAGCGGAAATCGAGTCAGGACACAATGTGTGTGCTCAGGAAAACCTCAGCCACATTTTAACACCCCGGTCGCCTGGAAAGAAAAAAGACTGAAGGGAAAGTCACCATCGACGACAATTCAGCAGGCGGCCAAGGTCACGGCTGGGCGGGCTCGGGCCCACCTTCACCTTCACTTCCAGCGCCAGGCCTTCTCCAGGAAGGAGAGGGTGGTCCAGCACCCGCCAGCTCCTCCCCACTCTGGCCCACCCAGCGGGACACCCCTGGTCCCCAAGCCTTTGCACGAGCTCCCAGTCACCTCCTGCTCCCTCCAGGAGCTGCGTCCATGTCAACAGAGGAAATACACCGGGAGAACCCAGAACACAGGACTTTCTGCTCCCGCAGACATGTATCCCCTGCCCCGTCCGTCCTGGGCTCTCGGTTTTTCTCACCTCCCAGCACTTAGGTGCTGAAGGGACAGGAAATGCCAGAGAGGCGGCCTGGGGACACTTCCTGGGGGAGCAGACTCAGCTTGCAGACCTCTGTGGGACAGGGCTGGCCCCGCAGACACCGGGCACTGAGGGGGCCGAGTCCCACAGAAAGGCCAGCCCCAAGGGACGTCCTCCCGGACCACTCACAGGGTGGGGAGTGTCCCCCCGTGTCCCCTCCCCCTTCCTCGGCCCTGTGAGACCAGCCTGCAGGTTCAGGTTGAGGGGCTCGTCCCCCTAGAGTTATGTGCCCCTGGGCAACCAGCATGGCCTCCCTCCCGTGAAGTGCTCTGGGCGCTGGTGAGACTCACACGGGTTGACACGTGATGGTGATGGGGACACCTGACTTGCGGCATCGTCGTTACCCCCTCCCCCTCGGAGACTAACGTTCCGGCCCTGACGCAGCCCTGAGTCCTGCCTGGACGGGCCCACTGACCACTGTGCCCGTCTCTGCTCCCACGGAGAAACGCAGCCTGGATCCCGGGTCCACAACTCCACGTGACTCTCCTCCTGGGACCACGTGCCGGCGTCCAGCCAGAAACCTGGAATCCTTCTGGAAGTCTCCTCTTGCCCTCCAGCCCTTCCCCAGTCCCCGTGGGTTCTCCTGGTGCATTCTCTGCTCCGTCCCCCTCCCCAGCCCCCAAGCCCCAGCACTGGCTGGGCGGCAGCAGCCTCCTGCCAGGATCCACGTCACCCCTCTACACCCTGCAGCCCGAGGGGTCTTCTGAAGAGCAAGCCTGCACTGGCCCGTCCAGCTGTCAGACCCTCTCCTGGCTCCCCCCCTCTGCTCACGCCCCTCTCACAGTGCCCCCTCTCCTGCCCCTCTCAGCCCCCATTCGGCTGCTATTTGTGCTCCAGCTGCCTCTGCCAGGAACAGCCACGGCCACTCCCACCTCAGGACCTTTGCACACGCCGCCTCTGCCTGGACACTCCTCCTACACTCACTTGGCCCTTCTCCTAGCTATCCCTAGATCTCTGCTAGCGTGTCACCTCCTCAGAGAGGCCGTCCTGGCCCCAGGTGAGTGCTGCCCCTCACCTGTGCTCCCTGCCAGGAGCTCTCACGTGGGTGTCATTAAATCACTGACCGTGAAATTAGATCTTTAATGTCTGCCTGTCCCTCATCGTCTCCTCGGCCACCAGGCCCAGAGCAGGCCCTCAGCCTGCATCCACTGAGCAAACCGAACGAACGAATGAACGGCTGCTTCATGCAGTCACTTCAGTCAGTAAAGCAACTCCGGGAGCCACACTCAGACACACGCACGGACACACACTCAGACACACAGACACACACACAGACACACACTCCGACACACAGACACACACACAGACACACAGACATACACACAGATACAGACACACAGACACACACACAGACATACACACAAAGATTCAGACACACACACACACAAACACTAACAGACACACACACACAACAGCATATACATGCTCACGCATACACACACTCACACATGCACACACACGTAGACACACGCACACTGTGACAGCGTGGGACCATCGCTGGCCTGGGAGTCTAGACAGAGTTCAAGTCTCCATCTTCCCACTGAGTCACTGTCATTCCCAACGACTCCGTTTCCTCTCCAGGCCTCACTTTCCCCATCTGGCCAATGAGAACGTGGGACCAGGAGACCAGGGCCCCCAGCAGGGAGCTTCTGTCCACGATGCTAAGTCCACGCAAGTGCGGGACCAGAGCACCTGAGCAGCAAGGAGGGGGCCCTCCCTGCAGGAGCTTGGAGCCCCCGGCACCGTGGGAAGTCGGCCCAGGGTGGGACAGATGGGGCAGGAGATTATTCACGCTGCTCAGAACAGTGCACAATTAAAACGTGTGTATTGTTTACTTCTGGAATTTTCCACGTAAACTTACGGACCATGGCTGACCACAGGTAACCCCGGGAAACAAAACCACTGCTGTAGTAAACACCTAAAAGGAGTCACGGGCGGGGTCTGGGCGAGGGCTGAGTCTCCGTGTTTGTTCCCTCGAGCTGCGGTTCGACGGTCCTGCCAACCTCGTCCCCAGTGACAGCCGGGCACAAGGCCTTGAGAGACTTCCCAGTAATTCCCATCAAATCCCAGCCGTCCCGGGGCTGGACTGCTGGGCCATAAGGGGGTGGACCCACCTCAGCCACCAGCTGCCCGCCGGCCTGGGCTCACGCAGTGCCTAGTGCCCACCTGGGCCCTGGTGCAGAGCCCCGGCCGAGGCAAAGGCAGGCCCCGCCCCCAAGGGTGCACTCTGGGGCCACCTCTGACTGCCACTTCTCTGGCAATCAGAGGGGGCTCTTGTCCTTCTCCCCCTGTGCAGTCAGGTGCTCCAGGTGACAGTGGTGACAAGGAATGTGAAGGTCCTTTGCAGGCACTGTGGCCCAGCCCAGGGCTGGCAGCACGGAGGACAGGTGGGGCGTGGGAGACTTCCGTCTCTATCTGGGATGAGCAGATAGCCTGTCTGTCACCCACGCCCACAGCTGCAGCCACAGCTTTCTCCTTGAGACGCTGCTGGGAGGGGAGTCTGAAAACCGCCAGCGCCGGAGGAGAGCCCCTACGGAGTCCGGACGAAAAGCTTTACATACATTGTGATGTTTTACCAACGTCCCGGGTCTGGGAGGGCTTTATGAACGGCTTCTTCGTTCCAGCAGTTGCTGCGGTTCTGCCCTGCCGACCTCAATGAATTCAGTTCATCAAACGTTTAATGAGCTCCCACTAGGTGTCAGGAGCTGTTCCAGGCCTGGGGGGAGACTTCATTCCACCAACAAATATTCACTGAGCACCCTCTCGGTGGTAGGCACTGAACGATAGTGGGAATGAGAGCCAGGCCTTGTAGCAAGGTACTGAGGACGGCACGCGAGCTCTGAGCGTGTACTCTGGAAGGCTTCCTGGAAGAGGAACCACCAGGCTGAATCCCAAGGAGAAGTGGGTCAAAGGGAAGGGAAGAAGGCCATTCCAGGCAGAGAGACAAAAGCCCAGAAAGGATGGACCACAGAATCAGAGACCTCAACTGCTAACCCTGAAAGCAGCCAAAATCCCCAGGAATACCCCTGAACAATACCTGGGCTTCCAGGGTGGGAGACAGTGGTGTGTCCCCCACACTGGATGGATGGTGTCTTCCCACTGCGAGCCCCCCAAAGTCTAACCTCAGTGCCTAGCCCAGAGGGCAAAGGACTAATTGAGCAATAAAGTCAACAGAGAAGGCTATGACCCAGGACAGCACAGGGCACCCTGGAAATCCACAGGAAAGAAGGGAAGGCTTCCTGAAGGAGGCGGCATCTGGGCTGGACAGCAGCTATCTCAAGTAAGAAGGACTCATGCCAACAATTCTGCTAGGGACTGAACTGTGTCCCCTCCAAAATTCCTATGTTGACGACCTAGCCCACACTGCGACTGTAGAAGGTAACTGAGGTTAAATGGGGTCATTAGATGGGGGCCCTAAACCAAGAGGACTGTGGCCCTATAAGAAGAGGAAGAGAGAAAGCTCTCTCTCTGCCACGCAAGCACACAGAAGGCAGCTAGCTGTCTGCAGTCGGGAGGAGCCCTCACCACAACGGCATCCATCAGCCAGCCTGGATCTTGGACGAACAGCCTCCAGAGCTGTGAGCCAGGCACGTCTGCTGCGGAAGCCCCAGGCTGGGGTATTTTGTTCCTGCAGCCTGAGCTGACCGAGACAGACCTCCTCACCCACCTCTCTGCCTCCAGCTGCCTCCAAAATAGCAAGTCTCATAGGCGAGCTGGGACGGGAGACCAGCCCCGGGGGGCAGCCTGCCACAGCCCCCAGTGCGCAGCTGGAGGGCGCCCTGGCCCCAGCAGAGACCCCCGCTCTCACGGTCCAGCTGGCCTCACCCTTCAGGTGCGCATCTGGAGAATGTGGGTGCCGACTCCGACTAATTCGTGGAGCTGTTCCGCAGATTAACTCATTAATTAATACACTGCACTTCCGAATTTCTAAGCGCTGCACCTGAGCCCCGGGACCACTGTCTAAAATCGAGGACGGAGGTGAATGGCATGAACTGGTTTTCACCGGGGTCCGCTGCCTCCCAGAGCAGCTGGACATGGCCCCAGAAAAGGCTCAGGACAGGAGTCCGACCCATTTTTTTTTTTAATCCTCACCTAAGGATATTTTTTCTATTTATCTTCAGACAGAACGGGAGGGAGGGAGAGAGAGAAGCATCGACGTGAGAGGGACACATCGACTGGTTGCCTCCCGCACAACCCGACCAGGGTCCGGACTGAACCGAAACCGAGGTACGTGCCCTTGGCCGGAATCGAACCTGCGACTCTTTGGTCCGCGGGCAGATGCTCTACCCCTGAGCCAAACCGGCCAGGGCTCTGACCCGCTTTTATGCGGCTGGTTTAAACACCTTCCTCCAAACCAGAAACCACGTTTAAAGACAGGGGCAGCGTGGCCGTCCCTGGGCGTGGAAAGCACCGACACACAGTCGCTTTGCTCCCGTCACCCGCGGCAGGACCACACACCCGCCTCCGCCCACGAGGGCCTGACTCCCGAATCCTGAGAAGCGATTTCCCCCTCGGTCAAGTGTCACATTAAACGCAGTCAATGCTGGTATTGTGGTATCTTCCTTAAAAATAAAAAAAGGACAAAGAATCTATTGGGTGAACTCCGATAAAATCAGACTTTCTCCCCGGAGGCCGGCAGAGACGCCCCACCCAGCCCGCGTGTCTCCCTGCTGAAGGCAAGTGGACGTGATTTAGGGAAACCCCGAAGGGGAAAGGCTCACGGGTCCCCACCTGTCCAAGGACAATGTGCCCCCAGCCGCCCACCTCCCGGACACCGGCTTCCCGCTGGGAACCCGGTGCCTTTCTGGGCACAAATGCCCGCCGAGCGCCCACTGAGGAGCTCCGAGAAGTACCGGGAAGGTGGAGGTCAGCTGCCCGAGAGCCTCGGCACCTGTGGGCTCTGCCCACAGCCTCTCACATCCAGAACCTGTCTTCTTCCCCGTGGGTCCCTGTTCTTCCCATCTGTATTTCCCCTTCTTCTAGGTGGTCATTCATTACAGAGACTGCACCCGTCTCTGGGCAAGGCATGAGACCCCCACCAAGGAAACGCCACGCAAGGCTGGGACCCAGGGCAGCACAGGAGCCGGAGACCCCGAGGAGAGAAGGGAAGAGGTGACCCCAGGCTCGGCCACAGACTCTTTAAGCAAGAAGGGCTCATGTCAACCTCTCTCGCTGTCCCCAGCTCCACTGACCAGTCTCACCTCAACCAGACGCATGTCCAGCCATCAAGTTCACCTCCCCAAAACTTGTTCAGAACACTCTCCTCTTACAACCTTCCATGGCTCCCGATGCCTGAAAAGCAACACAGTCTCTGTGGTCTGAGCCCCAACCCACTCCCACCCCAGGCTGCCTAAGTTACCATCTGTTCCACCCCGTCTGCCCTGGTCAACGGAGGCCCCTGAGCACGTGCCGGGCCAGAAGGCAAGCGCCCCAAGGTAGAGTCCCAACCCTCTCTGGGACTTCTGCACCTATGAGCAAGCCCCTCTCTGGGCCTGTGTCCTCCAGGAGCACAATGGGGGTGCTGGCCTGGGACCAAGAGATGGCCATGCCCCTTCTGGTCCTGGAACCAGCCCCAGCTCCAGGCCAGGCCAGCCTGCACCCTTTGTCCTGCCCAGCCGGGACCCCACGGTAGGAGAAAGGAAGCCAACCTGGGTAGATGTACATCTCCAATGTCAGGCCTCTCAGGTTGCTCCCCAGGACCTCTCCTTCCTTCTGCACCCTCCTCCTGCTCCTGCACCCTCCCTCCTCCTGCACCCTCCTTCCTCCGGCACCCTTCCTCCTCCTGCACCCTCCTTCCTCCTGCACCCTCCTTCCTCCTGCACCCTCCTTCCTCCTGCACCCTCCCTCCTCCTGCACCCTCCCTCCTCCTGCACCCTCCTGCCTCCTGCACCCTCCCTCCTCCTGCACCCTCCCTCCTCCTGCACCCTCCCTCCTCCTGCACCCTCCCTCCTCCTGCACCCTCCCTCCTCCTGCACCCTTCCTCCTCCTGCACCCTCCTTCCTCCTGCACCCGCCCTCCTCCTGCACCCTCCTTCCTCCTGCACCCTCCTTCCTCCTGCACCCTCCTTCCTCCTGCACCCTCCCTCCTCCTGCACCCTCCCTCCTCTTGCACCCTCCTTCCTCCTGCACCCTCCCTCCTCCTGCTCCTGCACCCTCCCTCCTCCTGCACCCTCCCTCCTTCTGCACCCTCCCTCCTCCTGCACCCGCCCTCCTCCTACACCCTCCCTCCTCCTGCACCCTTCCTCCTCCTGCACCCTCCCTCCTCCTGCACCCTCCTTCCTCCTGCACCCCAATGTGCCCACCTTCCTGGCCAGGCCTGAGGGGGTGGGATACCTGGCCTGTCCCAGGCACAGGCTGGTTCTGCTCACACTGTGCCCGTTCTCTCCTGCAGCACACCATCCCCATGCCCCCCAGGAGAAGAAGGGTCTTCACACCAGAGATAAGGGTCTGAGTGGAGCAGTGAGGACGAACACAGGCCTGGGCCACACAGCAGGTCACTCCAGGACGTTGCTGACAAGCTCATCGGGCTGGGGAGGGAATGGTGGGGTGGATGGACAGCAACATCAGGTGTGCGAGGGGTACCGGGAAGGGGCAGGAGACAGTGGGGGCAGCTGGCTCTCGACAGTGGGGGCAGCTGTGGCCAAGCCTGGGGTCACCTCTTCCCTTCTCTCCTCGGGATCTCCAGCTCCTGTGCTGCCCTGGGTCCCAGCCTTGTGTGGCGTTTCCTTGGTGGAGACTCACAGTGATGATTATGGTGGGGCTGGGTCAGGAGCATGGCCCACACCTCCCAGGCCCCTCCTCCAGGGCCGAGCACACACCTGAGAGAGCCGCCTCCCCGCAGGGACTCTGGTTTGCTCTCAGCTCCGCTCTGACAGCCGGTGGCCCATGTGCTCCCGGCCCCCTGGGGCTCTGCAGAAAACGAGCTCTCCCAGGAAGCTCAGATCAACCACCCGCCCGGGCCAGGCCTCTGCGGCGCTCTGGGAGGTGTGTGGGGTGGCAGGCGGGTGTGGGGGCTCAGTGGTGTGTGCGTCCTAATCCCTAGACCCTGCGATGAGATCTTATTTGGACAAAGTGTCTTTGCAGATGCTAAGACATTAGTTAAGGATCTGGAGGTGAGCTCATCATGGGTAATCCAGTGGGCCCTAAACCCTATGACAAGTGTCCTAATGAGAGACACACAGAGAAAACAGGGGAGGAGACGGCCACACGAAGACGGAGGCAGAGACTGAGGTGATGCAGCCACAAGCCAAGGATGGCTCCAACCTGGGGGCCCACAGCCACTGACGTGACCGGCACCGTCCCCAGACTAGCACCGCAGCCCCTCAGCCCAGGCTCACCCCGTGGTTCACGGAAGAGCCAAGAACAGGCTCTCCGATCAGGCTGAGGTCCCTGTAACACAGCCACACGCTCATCAAGTCAAAGTGGTTGATGGCACCGAACGACCCAACGATAGGAACTGAGTTCATTTATCCGCTGTGATCCCAATTTCTGGGCTTTAAGAATTAACAAGGTATCATATGGGCTTGTGCACTCGAACCCTGGTGTTTCCCTCCAAATGTCACACTGCCATCTACTTTGTAAAGGGCTGGGGGTTCCGCATGTCCCTAGTTCTGGAGAGGCTCTAGCCCCCAACAGTGTGTAAATCGCGGCACGCTGGCGTTTCAGTGTGCAGAAGACCAAGGCCCGGGCCAGACACAGGACAGCAGTGACCTGTGGCGAGACAGCTCCCTGTCAGCAAGCGCCCCCATCTCCGGGCCACTGGGCAGCCTGGACACGGAGCCACAAAGGTGGCCGGAGCGGAGAGACACGGGAAGGACCCCGCAGTGAATCCAGGCTCTGCGATGAGAGCCAGTGCAGGGCCAAGGGGGGCGGATGGGGTTCCTTCCTGCTGGAGCTCCGGGCACAGCCACCCCAGCCTGGGCAGGTGCACCCTGGCCGGCGCCCTGTGACCTGAGCAGACTGTGCCCGGTTCCAGCCAGTCCCCCCAGGTGGCCTCCTGCTTTCACTGAGCATGAAAAGCAGTAAGAGTCAGCAAACGCCCAGCCCCAGCGGACAGCCCCGAGGCCTCCAAGGCCACCCTGCGGTTAGTCCGTGAGGATTCATGCCAGGAGGGGACAAGAGGTGACGAATCACACAACTGCTCCCGACAGAGTAACTCACCCGGACCGCCAGGCTGCCATCGCCTGGGTCTGGCCACTCACTGCCCACGTCTCTGCCCACACCAGTGGCTCCATGGAGCCCGCAAACCCTCCAGGCATGAAACAAGTGTGCCCAGCAGTGGGTCTGTGAGGCGGGAGCATGACCCACCCACGGCCCGGGGGAGGCCGGGGACTTTCCAGAGAAAGAAAAGCCCTCGTGCTGGGAAGCTGACAGGGGAGGCCGGGAGGGACACTGGAGAAAGGGACACAGGTTCCGGGGGCAGGGGCTGAACTCAGACCTCCATGGGGTAAATGATGCCGACAGCCAAATGGGGCAGGGGGCTACAAAGAAATGAGAGGCTTGCCCTGGCCGGTGTGGCTCAGCGGTTAGAGCGTCGGCCTGCAGTCCAGAGAGACCCGGGTTCGGTTCCTGCTAAGGGCATGTACTTCGGTTGCAGTTTGTCCCCGGCCCTGGTTGGTCGTGCAGGTGGCAGCCACTCGATGTGTCCCTTTCACGTCGATGTTTCTCTCTCTCTCTCTTCCTCTCTCTCCCTCCCACTCTATCTGAACAAAAAATGAAAAAATGTCCTCAGGTGAGGATAAAAAAAAAAAAAAGAAATGAGAGGCTTGCAGACCCGTCAGCGCCACTGATAAGCAGGGACAGGCGGGCGGCCCACCGAGAGAGAACGGTTTCTCACCAAAACAGCCGTCCCATCTCAAGAGCAGGGTGTGGGCTGTCACCAGGGTGACCCCACGCTCCGGTGCCATCAGCGAGACTGACGAGCCAACCCGGTTTTGTGCCGCACGCGGAACGCTGACGGCCTCTGTCATTCTCTGCTGGGTGTCATCGGGGGTCATCGTGTGCCTCCTTCCACAGGGCCGTGCTCCCGAAATTCGAGACCTTCTGACCAGGGCACACTGGGACGCGTGACTTGCATAGGGGGTGTGGAGGGCAGGCTGCTTGTCACTCATCGAGTCTACTCTCTCTCCAGGCTCCTCGGGAGGGGGAGGAGGGGCCTCAAGTATTTGGTCTCCGGTTAATTCATTGATGTAGCTCTCGTCACATGCCTGCCTGTGGCATCATCTCCTGAGCCCTTCCGGGTGCCAGGTGCCGGGCGGAGCACCGCACTTGGGTAAAACTGTTCGTTCCTCACTACGATGGCACGTGGCCTGCATTTCACCAAAGGGGAAACTGAGGCAAAGAGAGGGTAAGTAGCTTACCAAGTTGGACTGGATCGCAGCTCCGGCCTCCTAACACACAGGCCAAGAACAGTGCCCCCAACCGGTTGTCCGGCAGAGCCGCCCTAGTGAGCTGGGGGTTGAGGGGACTTGGAAATTAAACCCCAAAGTGCACTCTGAGCCATTCTAGGTGACAGAATGCAACTGACCACCACATTTACCACAAGGATGAGGGGCCCACAGCCACTGGCACCACCACTCAGTCCAGAAAACCTCCGCTGGACAACTTGGTTCCCTGCGTCTGGTCCTCTTTCCCTCTTTACTCCGGCTGCTGGGAAGCTCAGAGCCAAACCTGTGGCCCGCCTTCCGCCCTAAAGCAAGTGTTCTATGGCCTGAGCCTGGCCTTAGCGCCATCTTATGTTTCCCCTTATTTTCTTGCTCATTTTACATTTGCTTTTACATCTCTGTAAAAACGCAAAACCAAGGAGAGAGAGCAGCAGCAAACGAAGCCATCTGAGCGCATTCCAGGGCTCTCTGCAGTTCAGGTAGCCGAGGTGTCAGCTCTGGAGCAAAACTTCATTTCAGAGCTGAGTGGTGTGGGAGGTGGCTGTCTGCAGGGGGGGTGGTGGCCAGCGAGGGTGGCTCTGTGCACAGGAACCGCCGACTGCTGGCTTCCCGACGGTGGCCCAGGCAGCGGCCAGCGCACAGCCAACTCTGTGGGGTTTTCTAGAAGCTTGATCTTGGAAATCTTCGGCTTGCTCCTCAAGCCTCTCCAAGGATTTTGAAAGCAGGGAGGGAATGCCTGTGTTAGGCCCCTCCCGCATAAGCCAGCTCAATGGGTCTCCCTCCTCTGCAACTGTCCCATGCAGTCCACGTTGAAGGGGGAGACTTTTTCATTAGCAAGACGAGAAACAGCAAGTGCTGCGAGGACATGGAGAAAAGGGAGCCCTCGTGCACTGTGGGTGGGATTGCAAACTGGTGCAGCCACTGTGGAAAGCAGTACGGAGTGTCCTCAAAACATTAAAAATACAACTACCACAGGATCTAGCGATTCCACTTCTGGGTATTTGGGCAAAGAAAAAAAAAGCCTCACTAGAAGTTCTATACACCCATATCCGTAGCAGCATCGTTTACGACAGCCAAGATGTGGAAGCACCTACGTGCCCATCTAAGTGTCCATCAGGGGACAAAGACGGCGTGGTGCATATTTACAACGGAACATGACTCAGCCACACAAAGAATGCAATCCTGCCATTTGCAACAACGTGGGTGGACCTAGAGGTCCCGGTTTGATTTCCAGTCAGGGCACACGCCCGGGTTGCAGGCTTGATCCCCAGTGGGGGGCGTGCAGGAGGGCAGCCGATCGATGTTTCTCTCTCACATCGATGTTTCTCTCTCTCTCCCTAAAAAATCAATAAAAACATATTTAAAAAATAAATAAAACAGAAACTCATTGATACAGAGAACAGACCGATGTTGCCAAAGGGTTGGGGCTGGAGGTCCGGGCAGAACCGGAGCAGGGATTAACAAGTACAGACTCCCGGGTCCAGAACAGTCCTGGGACGCACAGGACCGCGTAGGGAAGACAGTCGGTAGTATGGAATAACTGCCTGGTGACAGACGGACATTGAACTTACAGTGATCCCTTCGTGAGGTCTATACGTGTCTAATCACTATGTTGTACCCCTGAAACGAATATGATACTGTATGCCAACTATAATTAAAAGTGAACTTTAAAAATGTTTAAAAGGAAAAGAGGAAGCCTTTGGTGGCAGGAAGGGCACCGTGCCAGGATGCCCTCTGTGTTCTCAATGTCCCCTCCCTGTGAACGCCGGACCCCAGCAGAGACTCTCAGTAATGCCCACTGAAGGAAAGGGGGGGGGGTCTGCGGGACCCTCAAACGTCGTAAAACCAGCACCTGCCTGTCCCCGCCCCGCTGAAGCACCATCCAACAGCACACGAGACCTTCGGGAAGGGAGGGCTGAGGGGACCCGGGGTGGGAGTCGCCTTCCTTGTGAACAGCTTACTCGGGGCATCACGCGAGTCCTGGCCTCTCCCACCCTTTTTAGAAACAGGTGCAAAGCCGCGGATGGCGGAGGATTACGAAGACCGCATCACGCTCAGGGTATCCATGTCCAGGACAAGTTCCGGTACTGCAGAAGCGTCTGGACTCCGGGTGCTCGGGGCAGGGAGGGCCGCAGCGCTGACAGTCCCTCGTGAGTGGCCCAGGATGCAGCCTGGCTGAAGGACCCTGGGCGCTGCATGCTCCCAGCAGAGCCGGGCAGCACCTCGGCCAGCCTCGGGCCCCAGAGCACCCTGGTGGGAGCCGGGCCCTTCCACTTCTGCACAGCCTGCAGACTTGCTGAACGCACCGAGCCTCAGTTTCCCCACCTGTCATGTGGTGAGAACTCAGCGAGCTAACCCGGGTACGTAAGAAGCCACCAGCACACCGTGGCAGCCACTGCAGAGGGCACTGCCCTCCGGGCCCAGGTCCAGGGGCACTTCAGAGGCTCCAGAGGCTCTCGGCCGCCGTGGGGTCCAGGGCCCAGTGCAGGGTGGACAGGGGCCTGGAGGAAGCACAGTCCCAGCGCTCAGCGGGAGCGGCTGGCAGGCAGAAAGCTGGCTCACAGCTGCCCCGAGGGGCCGTCGGCCGTGAGCTGCAGGCCCAGCCATGAGGATGGCAATCCCGCACCTCCCCGAGCCAGGGCAGCCAATCCCTCCAGATGCCAATCAGAGCCACCCTAGGGTGCCTGGCTGAACCCAGAGCGACAGCAGCCCTTCTGCCAGGGCAGATGCTCGGCGAGGGAGGGTGAGAACTGGAGGCTGGCGGCCGAGCAGGATGGCGCCACCTTCCAGCTGAGCTGGCCCAGTCTCCTCACCTGGGAAAGGTGGCTGAGCGCTGCCCCAGGCCACGGTGACAGTGATGTGACAGAGGACCTGAGGGTCGGTACAAAAAGTGCTGCCTGAGTTCAGGGAAGGTTCAGGAGCAGCCGTGGGGCCCCCGGGAGTCCGGCTGCCTGCGGTCATGGCCGCCCTCAGCATTCACTTCTGGGCGACCTCGGGCAGAGGGGTTAACATGCCGCTCTCCTCATCTGTGCCACGGTGACCCCAGAACTGAGAGGGGTGCTCAGACAGGCCAGATTCTCAGTGAGCCCCGTGGAACACACGAGGAGAGCTCCGGACGAACCCTGCTCCTGGGCAGCAAGGCCGAGAGGCATCCCGGGCAGGACCCCAGGCCGGAGGGCCCGCAGCCCCGACCTCACAGGTGCCAGGCCGGCAAGCAGCTGCTCCTGGGCCTCTGACCCCACCCCCCCAGGCGGCGGGGGCTCCCTGGGGCATCATTAGGGGGATGGGGAGACTGGAACTTCCTGGCGTCTAGAAGCCCAGCCCTAGGACTGTCAGGGAAGGCAGAGATTCCTTCCTCTAATTTGACTCAACGGTCCCTCCCTCTGACCTTCAAGCCAATCCCGTTTCCAAGCAGATACGCGGCCTGGCTGGGCCAGGATTCCAACCCGAAGGCATTTCAGGCCCCGGAGGCTCCACCTTCTGCCTGAGACGCCCACTCGCTCACCTCACTGGTGTGGGCTGTCTTCCTCCTCTGCTTCATGTAGAACCTGCACTCCGGACGGTGCACCCACACCATCTCTGGGGCAGCCCGCTCCTGGGGGGGGGGGGGCGCAACACTTCCGGCCGGGGTTACCGGCAACCTTGGGCTGGAAAGCTCCTTCCCCTCGCAGGACACCTGTCTGTAAGAAGGCAGGGCCTCCTCTCCTCTGTGCCTCCATCCCCTCTGCTGTCCCCTCTCCTGTCCCCTCTGCCGTCCCCTCTCCCGTCCCCTCTGGGGTCCCCTCTCCCATCCCCTCTGTCGTCCCCTCTCCTGTCCCCTCTGCCATCCCCTCTCCTGTCCCCTCTCCCATCCCTCCACCCTCCTCCTTTCTCTGCAGCTCTTGGAAGCAAAAACAGGCCTCCACCCACCCACGCACGCACCAACCACACACCCACTATGCCCCTCCCAGCATCCCACCCACATCCCACCCCGCTGAGGGAGCCCAGGGGAGGCCCTCCCCAGGCTCAGGGGGCAGAGAAGCTTCCTGAAGGAGGTGGCAGCTGAGCTGGGCCTGGACAGCAACTGTCAACACAGCCAAGGAGTTTCAAGTCCCAAGGCAGGTGCCAGGCATGCGGTCATCCCCATCTGGACAGTACAGCCCAGGGGTCATGGGGTCAGAGCTGTGTGACCTCACTTCCAATCCCGGCCACACACATGTAGGTGTGTGAGCGCACCGCTCTGTGCCTCGGTTTCCCCACAGGTGCTGTGAGGGTTGGATGCCTCCACACACATCAGCACTGAAGACAGGGTCTGGCACCGGGTGCATGGAGTCCCTAGCTGCAGGGTGGGGCTGGAGAGAAAGTTCCAGAGGGGAGGTGGACAGACGAAGTCAGCCCTGGCACGCCTTCTCAGCCGTGTCCAGGAGCCCGGACTCCATCTGGAAGAGGGGGGCTGAGCGGCTCCGAGCAGGGCAGTGGTTTCAAAAACTCCCTGGGTGCAGAGTAAGTCCTGAAGGTGAGGACCAGGCCCCTCTGAGTCCCAGGGGTGTCTCCGGGGCCTGCAGGGTGGAGGCCTGAGGCAGGAGCACACTCCAGAAAATTCTCCACACGGCCAGCCAGCAGAGTGGGACTTGCCTCTGGGGAGCAACGGAAACTACGAGAGGGCCCAGCTCCGGAGGGGCTCGGAGCAGTCACCACTCAGCTCACACGGGGCGGCCGCGTGGCCTCCCGGGACTGGCAGAAACCCCCTCGGCCGTGCGGGGTGAGCACAGGCGTTCCGCCCTCGCCGGGGTCCCTGTCCGGCCTCACACTCTCCACAAGGCAGGTTTGGGAGTGCGCTCAGATGCGCTTGACCTTGCCTTCCTGTTTTGGGGTGCTCGATGCCAGGCTGACGCTGGACGAACAAACGAGTAAACAGGCCCTGGAGAGAAGTCAGTGTCCCAGCATCCCACGCCAACGCCCACACACCTCCTCTGGGCACTGCATCAGCCCCTCACTCCGGACCTGCTGACTCTTGGTTTGCTCAAAACGCTAGTAAGGTTGGCAAAGCAGGTTCCTAGGCCAGGAAGTAGCCTCTTTACCCAGCAGCCACGCTGACCGTGTCACAGAGCAGAGACCGCTGATCCGGGCACCGTCCAGGCCCACGCTGTGCCTGATACTCATGGCTCTTCAGTAAAGGGCCGCGATGAATTCACGGCCAGCTTGACTCGCATACATCTGATCAGAAAGTGCTCGTGATCAGACCCCTCCGCAGAGTCCTCATCCTGACAGCCCGTCCCCCCGGCTCTTGACCCCAAGCCACGGGGAAACATGACAAGCATCCCTCCCTTGATGTGTCTCCCGCACCTGCTGGGTCCCAGGCCACACTGCCTGCCGGATGCTCACCAACAGCCCGCACACTGGAGGCCCTTCCCCACGGTCCAGAGGAGGAGACCAACTCGACGAGGGGCAGTAACCGGGTCCACTCGGCAATCGGCGAAATTATACGGGCGTTTAGAGAAAGTCTCTCCCAAAAAGCACTGAAGGAAGAGAGAACGTGTGGGCCCTGAAGGGGTCGCCCTTCCGTAGCCGGCGGTCACGGAGCACGCCCTGCACTGGCACATGTCCGTCATCATCTCGTTTCAACACCCGAGAGCCCGAGAAAGGCACGTCAGCACCCGCACTGTGAGGACAGGCTGCCGCTCCGAGAGGCGCTGAGCAGCTGCTGAAGGGGCAGCGGGGGCTCGGACCCACCAGGAGTCCGGGACGAGCATCCCCGCCAGGCAGCCTGGCCCTCTGACTGCACAGAGCACTGACCGGTGCCCACCCAGAGCGGCCCGAGCAGACTCCACACATGAAGCTTCAGAGTAAGCGAGCAAACGAACGAAGAAACGAATGAATGAATGAATGAATGAATGAATGAATGAATGAATGAGTGAATGAGTGAGTGAGTGAATGAATGAGTGAATGAATGAATGAACCAACAGATGGATGAGTGAATGAATGAACCAATGAATGAATGAATGAATGAACCAACGCCTGAATGAACCAACGAAGAGGATCGGATGAACAGAGGAGCAAGCCCTCCCTCCTCCAGGTTCCAACTGTTCAGACCAGCGCTCCTGAAGGTCCATTTTCACAGCACGGCCTCGGGGGAAGGGCGAGGAGTAAGGAAGCTGTTTTCACGCTGACTGGGCACCAGGAAAGGGGAGGGACGGGTGAAAGGCCACGGAAGGGAAGATTGCCAAGTTAAGAACACCCTGGCCGTGTGGACCGCTGCAGTGTAGGCTATCCAAACACGGTGTCCGAGGCGCAGGGGGGCTGTTCCGGCTGGGAGGGGTCTCTCAAGGCCAGGCCTGTGAGCAGTGGGGACCAGGGTGCTCCCACGGGTCCCTCTGCCCTCACCCCGCCCCAGGCACCAGGTTCACTGTGACGAAGCCCTCAGGGGCACTCGATGCTCCCACATTCCTGCCCAGCCTGGGAAGGAGGCAGTCTGCCCAAGCTGTCTGCAGACAGGACCCTGAGGTTCAGAGAAGCTGAGACCCTGCCCAAGGTCACTCAGCTTCAAAGGACAGAGCAGCTTTTGCCCCGATGTCTGGTTCCAAAACTGCATTCTTAACCCTTTCATAAACTGCCAGCAGCTCTGCGGGCCCACGTAACCGTCCCTGTGTGACCCAGGGACAGCCTGACTCTCAAGCAGATGCCAGAGGGAACATTTTGGCGGGAGACCTTTGCCACCCCCACCCCACCCGTGTCTCATTTGGTGGCTTCTGAGATCTCAGAGCGCCCCCTCACTTTGCCCCTCAATTGTGCACGCACCCGGTTCTGCCCGGCGGCACCCTGCAGCCTGGCATACAATGGGGGGCAGACAGGCATCCTTGGGGCTAACACCCCCGCTTCTCCACATGTGCAGCTCCCCCAGCTGCACCAAGCCCCTCCCTCCACTCCCCACAGAGCATCACAGAGGGGGCAGTGGGGAGTCGGGAGGCCGGCGGTGCCCGACTGCTCCTGTCAGTCATCACAGTGTTAGCAAACTGGGGTGTCCTAACCAACGCTTCCCATGTGTCCAAGCCCGAACTATATACACGCTTCTCATCAGAGACGCAAAGCCAGGAAGATGGGGTGCGTGGCGTCCCCCACTCATGTCCCCGTGGCATCGCCCCACATGTGGAACACTGACAACTCCGAGGCATGCTCCACACTGTCTCCCGGCGTCCCCCCAAAATGGAGCCCCGGGTGCCACAGTGGGGCTGGCTTAACAGTGCTCACTGCTAGCACGTCCTCCCGCTCACCCCCTGCTCCCCCGTCTCAGGTCTGCTCCCGGGGGACCAAACCACGAGGGAGGAGACAGGACAACGGACAGGCTCCTCGCGCGGTCACTCTAGGCAAAGAGGGCCCACCTCCTCTCCCTGTCCCCTTCCCACCTTTCACTGCGAGGTCATGTCTCCCTGGACTGGGTGATGCGGTGGGTCCGTGGGCACTGGCCCTGTCTTGTGTCTGCATGTGTTTTGTGTCCCCCGACATGTCCCTAGGGTGTTGGGAGACGACTTTGAAAGCTGCCAGCAGATGCCATTTTAAAGAAGCCTCCTCTCCACTCTGAAAACTCAGGTCCTGAAAGCCAGTTAAGACGACCAGAGAACCAACTAGTCCCCGTCCCTGGATGGCGCCCTGGGGCCCCACTCCGTGGCTCTGCTCCCCGTGGCACCCCCACCCCTGCACTCTGGGGCCCCACTCCGTGGCTCTGCTCCCCATGGCACCCCCAACCCTGCACCCTGGGGCCCCACTCCGTGGCTCTGCTCCCCGTGGCACCCCACCCCTGCACCCTGGGCCCCACTCCATGGCTCTGCTCCCCGTGGCACCCCCACCCCTGCACTCTGCCACGTTGGTCCAGGACTCACCATGTGGGAAGTACCAGCCTCAGGGTGAACAGCAGTGGGGGTCCTGGGGAGCCTGGGCGGGGGGCAGGTGGGGCAGGGACCCTCTGTGAACTTGCACTGCTGTTTGAATGGGTTCCTTCTGCCTCCTGGGGAGCCCGGCTGACCCCCGAAGCCCAGGGCATCATCTATGCGGGCCTCCGCTGCGGCAGATGGCACCCCCACCCCTTATTATTCCTTAAACTGGAAATCCCCAGCCCCATTTCACACGGGGGGTGCCCCCTGCTCCTGGGAACGCGCCAGAAGGTTTCCCCTCCGAGGGAGCCCGCTCCCGCACGTGCCGAGGGATTTACGGCTCGTCCCAGCTTGCTTCGTTCGCTTCCCCAGAACACAAATTCCACAGGGTGCATTTCCGGAGAGAAACGGCAGGTTCTGGCGTGTACCTGCGTGTTCCCGCACACACAGTATCACCGCTGATTCTGAGACTCGAGGGCTGTTTTCCTCCTTCACATTTTAACATCTTTAAAATTGGAATGTGGCTATCATCAGCGACGTTCCCCTTCGTGGTGAATAAAATAACGATGGGACTTGGAGTGCATCCCGCAGAGAGCTTCAGGCGCAATGAAAGGCAGCAGCGGAGATGCTCAGCTACCGCAAGGCACAGGTGCGGCTCCGTGTGCAGCCTGCCCCTCGTCCCGAGCCCGCTGCAGCTCTTCACGTGACCTCGTGGTCATGAGGACGAGTCCTCGAAATGGACTGGCACCAGAGATGAGACATGGGGCTTCATGGCTAATAGAAGCTGCACAGATGACTCCGGAATCATCCGGGCGCCCCCACCTATCCACGCTCACACACACACACTGCTTATGCTAACTTCGCTGCCGCCAGAGACCTCCCTGTTGCCTCCGGATAAGGTCAAGGCTCCTCAGCAAATACTCAGAGCCCGCCACCCTCCTTGACCTGCCTCTGCAGCCTCTGTCCCCCACCCAGGGCCCACGGCTCCCTGTTCCCTGAACACGCACTCTTTCCTGCCTCAGTCCCTTTGCACATCCTGTTCTCCAGCTGGGAACTCACATGCACCCTTCAAGACCTCAGCTACTCACGCTGCCACCATCAGTCCCTCGGCGCCTACCGATGCCCTGTCCCGGGCTGAGGGAGGCCCAGCTAACACACAGGCAGAGCTCTGCCTGGCGGAGTCGGCATCCTCGAGGGGAACCACGAGATACACAGGAGCCTAAGTGAAGTCAACAGTGTTAGATACAAAGTACTCTGCAGTAAAACCACAGGAAGAAGTGCAAGGAGGGGTCGGGTGTTGACACTTTAGAGAGCGTGGCCAGGGAGCTCTCCCTGTGGAGGTGGCACTGGGGTGTGGGCCTGAAGGAGGTGGGGACCGGGAGGCCTGTGGTCATCCAGGGAAGGCCACTGAGGCAGGGAGAAGAGCGAGTGCAGAGGCCAGAGACCAGACTGTGCCGGCAGATCTGAGGAGCAGGAAGGAGGCCGGTATGGTTGGGAGGGAGAAGAGCGGGAGATGAGATAGAAGGAAAATGGAGACTGGATCTTGTAGGGTCTTGTGGTCCACTGGGACCATGTGACTCTTTCTCTGAGAGAGCTAGCGAGCCAAACAGGGCTCAGAGCACTGAAGTGACACCCTCGAAGCAGAGGATGATATTGTCACAGGATCCTTTCAGACCCAAGTGGCCAGGGCAGGGGCAGGAAGGGCAGACAGGAGGCTGTCATGATACCACCTGCCTCCATTACGACGCTTCCTACAGTGGCCTCATCATCTAGGGCCTGGCCTGTCATCATCATGGAAACACCCATGTCCCTTAGGAAGCTGTGCCTCACTGTCCTGCGCCTGCCCAGTGCACAGACAGTGTGAGGCCCAGGCATGAACGAATGAATAAACTCAGGACTGAATGAACAGATACTGGAGAGGACGCAGTTATGATTCTCTGGTCCTCCGTGCTGGGGGCCGAGGCCCGTGCCGAGGGGCTGGGTCTCTACCCGTGAACTCCACTCCTCAGCGGGGTGTATGTCTCTAGGTCAGAAAATAAAGCCTTTTCTTCCCTGACGTCCTCCAAGCCCTGAAATTTCTTCCTACTTATTTTACATTTGGTGAAACGCTTCACAGAAAGGAAAGCTAAATCTCTATTCTGGTCTTCACCTCCCTGACAGCGGCTTTAAAGAGAAAGGCTGGATCTGGAAAGGAGCTTTTTTTAGTGGAAAGGCACATTTTAATTTTAGGTTAAGTGTTCTAGGCAACCATTTTCCTAGCAACAATTAGTTCCCAGACGTGACTTTAGGAACACCCCGCTTGGAGGAGATGTGGGGGTGGACCCTGGGGGGAGTGGGCAGGACCACTGGGCTCTGGGTCAGGGCGGGGAGGAACGGGTCCTGTGCTGGAGGGGACAGAGGCCAGGCCATACTGTAACCAGGTGGCATCGCGTGGTGCCCACAGAGGGGCTTAGACCAAACCCGCTCAGCTCGCCCTGCACGGTGAGCACACCAGGGGGCGCTGTGATTTCTCCTGGTGCCCTGGAGCTTGGGCCGTGCGCCCACCCACAGCTGCCCCTGGCAGGTAGGGTCCCAGCAGCGCAGCTGTGTCTGGGTGAGATGAAGAGACTGAGAATCCACACTGTACTCGTTTCCTAGGGCTGCCGCACAGACTGCCACGGAGCGGGCGGCTCAGGACAATGACAATGTGTTTCCTCCTTCTGGAGGCCAGAAGCCTGAAATCAGTGTCACTGGGCTGCAGTCCAGGTGTCGGCGGGCTGGCTCCTCTGGGCGCGGGAGGGAGAGCCACTCTGGCCTGTCCTTCCCCTGGCGGTTCCCAGCATCTGCGGGATCTCAGCGACATGGCTCCGGTCTCTGCATCCATCTCCACTGGCCTTCCCCTCTGTGTCCCTGGGCTCAGACCTCCCTCCCCAGCCCCCCAGGGATGCCAGCCATTGCGTTTGGGGCTGGCTCAGGTCATCCAGAAACGTCGCCCGGAGATCCTTAACTCCGTCACTTCTGCAGAGACCCTGTCCCCACCCAGCTCGTGTTCACAACTCCAGGGGCGAGGACACGGGCACATCTCTTTGGGTTTGGGGGACACCATTCAGCCCACAACAGCCACCATCAGGCCGGCATGCCGTGCGCGGTGCAGCCGTGGGTCCCCCCAGCACTCCGCAGTCACCCCTCCCACCCCCGCCGAGTCCGGGCCCCCGAATGTCCCTTTGCCACTGGCTACCCGCCTGGCTCACCTGCTCAGGGTCTTTGCTACTGCAGAGCATGACGGTGCCACCGCCCAGGACACCGCTAGCACCGTCACCGAGGCCTCGCCCAGCCCTCGACGTCAGCTCCACCAGGCCAGCAGCCCGGGCCCCTGCGGGCCGGGCACAGGTGGTCCCAACGTCGATGTAAATCAACTGCCCGGGCCCGGCCCTGGTGACCCAGCAGTCCCCCTGCCAGGCCAGGCCTCCTGGCCTCTCCTCGGTCTCAGCCCGTCCTGCCACCTCTCTCCTCCCCTCTGCCTCACTAACCCCTGCATCCTAAAATACCCTGATTATCACCCCATCGCCCCTCTTCCCCTCAGCCTCTAGCTCAACAATCATTTCCCCCCTACGTCCCAGGCTGGGGTCTCCTCCAGGCCCTTCCTGATGCTGACGCCCCCTCTCCCTGAAAAGCCCGTGGGCTTGCTACCCCCTGCTCATGCTTAAAGACATGGTTCCAGCATCACCTCCTCCAGGAAGCCTTCCGTGATCCTTCTCCGCCCCCAGAGCTGGATCGGCACTTCCTCTGCGCTCCCTCCACATTCTCAACCCCCTTCGCTCACAGCCGCTCCCCACTCACCCACGGGGAGCCCTGGGACAGCGCTGGGCCTCGCCCCCGCGATAAGCAGCAAAGCCGTGCCCGACACAGACTCTCAGAGTCACTGCGGTTACTGCTCACCATGATACCTGCCCGGCCTCTGGCACCCACGGGCGAGACGGGGGTTCTGACGGCTGGCTACGTGGACAAGCGGGAGCTATTTGCACAAGTTATCGCCTCCTTCCAGAGAAAGCACTGCGGGGTCCCCCGCGGCTCCCCACGAAGGCAAGGGGCTGTAAGAAAGGACAAGAATGTCCTGGAACCGTGCAGCGGGGTCCACCAGGACATCGGCTGTGGGCGCCGAGCTCACTCCAGCTCCACAGGTGTGTCCAGTTCCGCCCACGGAGAGTCCTCCAAGGCCAGGGGCCACCACAGCGGGACCAGACCTGTGGGACAAGGCTGGCTCTTGGGGTGTCCCCGAGGCCAGGCCCACGACGCAGTTCCTGTTTCAGGCTGCAGAGACAACCAGGTCCCTCTCCTTGTGCCCACGGCTGGCACCAGCTGGCTCCAACCCCTGAGGCAAGCGGTCCGCAGAGTTTCCCGGCACAAAGGTCCCCACGTGCGGCGTTACCACAAAGGCAAACGTTTTAGAACTTAGTGGTGGACGGACTGACAGCCCCCAGTGGCCCAGACAGGCCGCTCTTTCCTCCAGTCAAGTCCCCTCCCTTATCCAACACGCCAGCCCCGGGCGAGGCCACAGGGGCGGCCGGGACGAGACCCGTGGAAGCATCTCCCCAGTCGGCCCTGGGTGGGGGTGGGGAAGGACCCCCTCCTCGCACCGGACCCTCAGAGCTGGACAGTCATTAGCTCCACAACCACTGGGGGCTTCTCCAAAGACCCCGGGCTCTGCCCCTGGTTAAGCACGTGTTTTGTGCAAAATTGAAAATAAACATCCGTGAATTGAATTCACTGCTCCTAGGTGAAGGGGGAAATGTTAGGAATACCAGGAGAATAACTAAGTGCAAAAGGAGTAGGGGCAAGGGAAGCGCCCTCTCACTTCCAGCAATCGCTCAGTCACCCCTGCGGTCATCACTTTCCGGCTGAATCAGGAAGGTGGCCCTGTTTAACTCACTCATTCATTCAATCCCCACTTGTTGAGAAAGTACTAGGTGCTTTGTGGGGCTGCAGCCGGTGCCCGAGGCTCTACCGGGGATGACCCGAGCCTGCCACACCTCCCGCCACCAAATCTTCAGGCCACCTGACACACTGGCCACAGTGGGGAGGAGCCACTGTCTGCAGGGGGAAACTGAGGCTCCGCGGGGTCACGACCTTGCCCAACGCCCCAGCCACAGGTGTCGGGCTGAGACTTGAACGCCGCCACCCTGGCTCTGGCAGTTTAGGCTGAAGAAATTGAGGCAGAACATGACAAGTGTCTTAGCTGAGACCCACAGCAGCGATCAGAGAAGGCCTCCCAGAGGAGGTGGCGTCGGGGCCGGCCCTCAGGGTGCGGGAGTGGAGACCTGCTGAGCAGCAGGTCTGGTTCCCCTCCACAGCCCGCGGAACCAGGCGGGCCTGCCGCACAGGGTGCACGGGAGTGTCTGCTGCGGGAGTGAATGCGTGGCTGAACAAGCGCACGGATGAATGAATGACTCTCAGCTGTCGGCTGTGGAGAGAACACATCAGGCCCTAATGCTGCTCTGGGGAGGACTCGCCCTTCTGAAGTCATCCTGAGCCACACCCCAGGGCGACCTGAGACCACAGAGACAGACCAGAGCACAGGGCGTGGCACGAGGAAGGCGCTCCACAAACCTTTCTTGAAAGACGGAAGGATGGGGTGGGGGGGATGCTTCAGTCCCCCATTCATTCACAGCCATTCCCAAGGTCAAGGCCAGGTCTCGGGCAGAAAGACCCTCAGACACTTCAGCCCAGGAGTCCAGAGCCTTCCCGACTTCCTCTGAGGACCCTGAGCCCCCCCCAGCCGGGCCAGCAGCTCCCCACGGTCGCGGCTCAGGCCCCGGGGAGCCGAGACCCAGCTCCTGGGTGGAAGAGAGCCCCACCTCCGGCCAGTCCTGCGACATCAGGAACCTCAGGTGAGCAAGGGCTCAGGAAGGGCAGACACGCGAGGTGGTCCTCCAGACCGCGACCCTGCGGGGCTGGGGCAGGGAGGGGGAGGAGGGACCCTGTGTTTCCACAAGCAGCCGCACCTCGGCCTGGTCCTGGGCTGAACTTGGCAGAGGAACAAAGACAGGACAGAGCCGCCCCCGCCTCGGGGGACGGACGAGGCCCTGAGGTGGACGGGAGGCAGCTCCATCCCACGTCCACGTCCTGACACGGACCCCGTGACGCGGCCTATCTGGAAAAAGTCTGCACCGTGACTAAGTTAGGGGTCCAAGGTCACGAGTGTCCTTAGGAGACACAGGAGACAGAGAAGGCGCGTGCAGACGGAGGCAGAGACGGAGCGGTGTGGCCACGAGGAATGCCTGGGGCCACCAGGACCTGGGACCGGCCAGAGGACCCGCTCCTGGAGCCTGCGGAGGGCGTGTGGCCCTGCCAACACCTTGAGCTCAGACTCTGGCCCCCGAAATGTGAGGGCAGGAATCTCTGTGTAAATCACCCCGTTTGTGGTACTTTGTTACAGCGTTTGAGAAAAGAAGCTCAGGCTGGAATCGGACACAGGAGAGTCAGCCCAGAAGGAACCAGGACGGGCATCCCTGGGGGAGGGGGCAGGCTGTGCCTGTGGGCTGGGGCCCCCTGACCCAGCCAGGCTGCATCTGAGGGCCCTGCGGGGACAGACAGCGGACAGCAGACGGGAGAGGACATCCTCAGACACAGGCGCCTGCTTTGCGGGGGAGGCCCCTGTGGCCGCTCTGCACAGCCCATCAGCACCAGGGGGACAAGGGCCACAGGTGAAGACAGAGGGGTCCAGGTGACAGCGGATCGTGAGGTCAGGACACCTGAGGCCAGGGCCCGCCGGGGACTGGCACCCAAACAGCAAAGCGCACACCCCAGGCCCCCGGTCCCACGTGAGCAGCACAGGGCCGTGGGGTCAGTGCACCGACCCCTCCTTCCGGACAGACAGCCAGGCACTGAGGAGCCCAGACATGGAGCACAGAGACCTGGCCTGCACCCCTTCTCTGCTGGAGACGCCCCTACTCATTAGGGCAAATCAGCGCCAAGCCCACCTCCAACACCCTTCCCGGGCGGGCACTCACCCACTCCATCTCGGGGCGGTGACCCTGGCTTGTCTGTATTTACAGATCTGTCCCCCAAAGACCTGGGGCCCCCGAGGGCCTTGCACTGGGCACCAGGGTCCTCGGGACACGCGGAGAATGAATGTCCTGTGGAGGGCGAGGATGAAGCTCTCTCTGTCTCTCGGACTCCCTGCCAGCCGTGGGGAGGAGACACAGGGCCCCGTGCCCGCAGAGCCGAGACTTGACCACGAGGCCTCTCGCCCAGCCTGGTCCCGGGGACACCGTGGGGTGGTGTCCACTGTGGCTCCTGCCAGCCCACAACCCCGGCACAGAGGAGGGGCCGGCACCAGGCTTGCGGGGGACCCAGGCACGGCTGCCTCGAAAGGCAGTCGGCAGAGAAGAGGCTGAATGAGCCCAGCTGCCAGGAGTGCCCTGAGCCGGAGGCGTCCATGCAGATGCACGCCGAGGTCACGCGTGCACAGCGGGTCCCAGACTGGGTCAGGACACGCCGGCTCCTCCTGGACAATGGGATGATGACGGACCCCAGCCAGCGTCCAGCCCACCCAGCGGCCACCACCCAGGACAGCGCTTTCCCTGCAGGCTCCCGCCAAGCGCGCCGTCTCTGGGTAAGGACCGGGCAACCAAGGAGGGCACGTGCCCGAGGCCCCGCGGCGGTGGGGATGGAGCTGGAGTCTCCTCGGCCCCCACTCCTGGCCCACTGTCCCCTCCCTGACACCAGGTGGCCAGTCTCACCACAGATTGCAACAAGGACCGAGACGCTCTGCTGCTCCTCGCGGACACGGGAGATCAGGCATTCTGAGTGGCTCCCACGCCCCATCTGCCCAGTCAGGGTTCCTGCGTCCATTTCACAGACCAGGAAACCGGGCTCGCTGGGGTTCGAGTCTGGGTCTGGACGCCGGTTCCCAGGCCCCATCCTGCCCCTGTGTGCTCTGGGGACGGTAAGCACATACCCTCTGGACAGGAGGCCCTGGGACCCAGCAGGGCGCAGGCTCCAGTCCTGCGGCCTCCCAGCCGCTCCCACCTGGAGGACGAAGCGCCCCCCACAGGTGCCAGCCTGGCACAGCTACTCCCTGGACTCACTTTGCTGACACCCACCTGGCAGGCCCACCCAGCAAAGGGACAGCCACAGCCAGGTGGTTCCGTGGCCGCAGTTACTGAGGGGCATCCTGGAGGTCACTGCCACGGTGTGCCCAGTGGTGCCCCATGGGAGCCCTCGGGAGATGGCCGCACACTCTGAGACCCTCTCTGACCACCTCACGGAGGTGCCCCGGCCACACCCAGCCCGTCACGGTGATTTATTTCCTTAGTAAACCTGCCCCGACAGCAGTCACCTGGGAATCCTAGCTGGCAGTTTCTTTCCCGTTCTGTGTCCCCCACACCACACTGGAAGGTTGGAGAGGGCAGGGACCTGTGTCTGTTTGCTACTCCTCTCCCCCAGGCGTAGACCCTCAGTGCACCGTGGAGGGGGGGTGGGGTGGATGAACGCACAGAAGGGAGGGAGGGAGGCCACAGCAATGTCTCCTGCCACTCTTCGCAAAGAAGAACAACAAAGTGCTGTATAATTTCCAAAGGAAGAGAGGGAAATCAGGAGAGCTTCTTGGAGGAGGTGGCCTTTGCGATATCCTGAATGCTGAGCACGGACTGGCTGGGTGGAGGGGGGAGCTGCATCTGATCCCGCGTCTCTGATGGGCCCTTTAGAGTTTCCATCATCGCCTTCCCACCGCACTGACACCGGCTTCCGCACACACACCTCCACTCCCAGGCCCCCCGTGTTTTGTTCAAACCTATAAAATACATTTATCAGTATTGGGGTTTTTTCCTGAAATGAAAAATTGTGTTTCATACATGATACACATTCTCCGACCCACGCAAGTCAAAGGAAAAGGACCTGGGCTGCCTGGTTCACCAACTTCTTCCCAAGGTCAGGTCAAGGGTGGAGGGCCACGCCCTGGGGACCCTGGCCACAGCCTCGGGGCCCTCTGTCACCACCAGGGACACCACTGTAAGGCTGGGTCAACGGTGTGTCCTTCCTTATTTCCCACCCTCGCGTTCGGGCACGCCGGGGAGCCTGCTGCCCGACCCGCTGTAAGGGAATAATCAGTCGCCGCTTCCTTAATAACTGGACTTATTTAATGCAGAGTATGTGCAGCGGGTCATTCAAGGGACTGATTTGCAAGTCAGAGCTTTGGAGGGACTGTTTAAAGAGAAGAGCCGTGCGTTTCATAAATCTGGGATGCAGGGGAAGGAGACGGTGACAGCGAGACAAGGAAGTCCGTTCTCATGGCGTGATGTGCGTTGGGTGACTGTCACCGCCCGTCTTGGCCACGCAGGCCGTGGCAGACAACGGGCACACTTGCTGACGAGGCTGCAGGGTCTGCCTGGGCCAGCAAGCTGGAGGTGGCACCTTGGTGGCCCTCCCAGAGCCTGGTCTAAGCTGCCTTGCTTCAGAGGGACCCCAGGCCAGGCACAGGCTCAACGACCCCAAGTGGTTGTCTCCCATGGTGCTCCAACCTCGGTGCAGCCCCAGTTCCCACTGTCCCCCTCACACCCCACCCCTGCACACGCCCCAACCAAACTAAGTCGCCTGTCACTCCCCACACTCGGTTTTGCTGTTGCCGCATGCAATTCCATGCACCTTGAGCCTTTGAGGCCCTGCTGAAATGCCACCTCTTCCAGGAAGCCTTCCTGGTTCCACCCTCCTCACTACCCTGCCCCCTCACTCTGAGTTGGAGTCACCTCCTCTTCCCTTAAACCCTCCTCTTGGTCTCTCTGTCTCCCTCCCTCCCTCCCTCCCTTAGGGGGCAGGGTGCTTTTCTACCTGGTGTAGGCTTACACGTCGGTGCATCACCTCCAGAGCGGCCCATGAGCAGTCCAGGCAGTCATCACAGCTTCCCACCCACCCATTCATCCGCTCCCTCCACACACCTGCTGAGAACCGCCAGTGCGGGGCCAGCCAGGCAGTGCACGACGCGCTCTGCTCACGCGGCTCCTTCCACCCTCCAGACCCTCTCACACACACGTCAGGACCTGAGGCTCAGAGAGGCGGGCGGCATCGTCGCAGCTTCAGGGCACTGACCCCGGTTTCAACACAGTGAGTGGAGTGTTTGTTGAGTGACTGCTAGACCAGCCCATCACTCAATCCACTGATGGGCCGATCAAGGCAATTTGTTCCTCGGAGTCTGGGGAGCTGGGCCTGGAGCCAGGAGACACGTCGAGGTGGGAGGGGCCGGGCACGTGGAGGAGAAAGCAGCCCCCCTGGGACAGGCAGCTGGGAGGTCCTGGTGCCTCCAGGAGGACAGCCCCTCCCACTCCTGCCACCCACCCCGCTCACAGGTAGAGATAAGCTCCCACCCACGGGTTCCCTGTGCTGAGCGCTGGAGGGAACAGGCAGGAGGCCCACCCCACCCCTCTCACTGGGCCTTCCAGAGGCAGCGAGCGCAGACATGGGGCCTCTGCCTTTCCCACAGCTGCAGCCTGGCAGCCAGGGGACACCCCCGTCCCACCCAGTGGGCTGGGTGGCCCAACGGGGAACACACAGGCTTCAGAGCCAGCCCCCCACAGGAGCACGTCTCTGCTCTGTCCTCGGCCAGGAGCTGGCTGCTGCTCTGAGCCGCGGGTCCTCACCTGCAAACTGGGGGAGACCGCTCGAACCCCAGGGGGTGAGAAGAATGCAGAGATGATGACTAGGAGAGAACCGGGAATCTCGAGACAGTGCATGCCACCACCTCCCTGGACACTACGGCCCTGGACACCGAGGGCAGGGCCTCCGCCTCCCCGAGTGGACAGGCCGGGCCTGAGCTCAGGGATGACACCTTCACTGGGCAGGCTGCTGTTCCACAGGTCAGCACGTGTACCCCTCCGAGCCCACAGCCCCACCTGGGAAGGTGAGACGAGATAACACGTCTGAATCAGCTGCTCTGTGCAGGCACCCACAGGCCCCGTCGAAGGGTCAATGGTGGGGAGACAGAGCCAGGGGCACCCACAGAGGTGTGGGCAGTGCCAGGGCCCACAGCAGGGCAGCCAGAAGCTGGGGGCCGGGAGCCACACCATCTGCTCTCCAGGTGTCCCAGGGGCCCCGACCCAGGCGAGCACAGCCCCTCCCAGGGCAGGAGCAGAGCAGAGGAGGGACGGGGGAGGGTGACCCCCACAGTTGTAGAACGCCTGGCCTCAAGAGCCCCCAACGTGTCCACCTCTCCTACTGTCACTTCCCTTTGCAGGTGACAACCTGCCAAAGCCCAGGGAGGTGGAGCGACCTGTCCGACTCCAGGTCAGCGGAGAGCAGGACACCAGCCAGGCCTTCCTGACCCACTATCTGGGCAGCCTGAGCGAGCCGGCCCCCTCGTCCCTCTCCCCGATACGGGTTCTTATGGCTGGGTCCCGACTACAGTGTGTCCTGCCCATGAGGTGACAGCCACGTGTAAGAAAACCAGGAGACCACCGCTCTTCGTAAAAATGTCACTTCTGTCCTCCGCCAGTGGCCCGCCTCCGGGGCCAGAGGGACAGTGGCCCGTGATTTGCACGTTCTAATAATATCCTGCTCCATCTCCTGGGTCCCCAGATGTTAACATATCAAGACCTGCTCCATTTGAGAAGGATGAGAAGTTCCCACTGAGCTTCCCAGATCACCAGGCATGCCGCGGAGCGGCCAGTTAATGACAGTGCCTGTGCTGGGTGATGACCCTGGCAGTCTCCGGGACGCCCACGTCCACAGGGCAATGCATGAGTGGCCGGGGCCGGTGCCCACACTCGTGAACACCAAGGACAGTGTGAAATGTGGACAGCATTTGGGAAACAGCAGCAAGCCAGGGTGAGAGATCTCCCGGGAAAGGGCACAGCCTGGGGGCCCAGCCGGGCACCTCCATGGCTTCCCCCCAGCAGAGGCCCTCCTCCCAGCCTCACTGCAGGTGGAGAGCCCCGTGAAAGACACAGGGGTCCCTGAAGGAAAGGCTCAACCACGGCCTCCAGAACCAGGTGGCCTGGGTTCAAAGCTCAGCTCAGCCACTGGCTAGCTATGTGACTTGAGCAAGTTACTTAACCTCTCTGTGCCTCGGTTTCCCCATCTGTACAATGCGCACAGTAACCCCAGCGCCCGCCCCACGGAGGTGGTGCGAGGGGGTGTCAGCTCCCGGTAAGGCCTGGCGCGGAGGCACGCTCCACCAGGGAGCGTCTCGCGAGCGCCGCCTGCAGGCAGCATGCAGTGGCTGGCACGGAGTGAGCCGGAGACAGGTCCTTCCCAGCCCGGGCCAGACGCCGCGTGGCAGCTTCTAGAACAGGAACGCTCACACACAGCGCCCTAGACGCGCTGACAGTTCTCTGTGGCGGGGCCACCCTGGGAGAGCCCCCAGGAGCCACATTTCATTCTGGGAAGCCACGTCCACAGCCGGCTGCCACCCCAGGGCTGGTCCCACAGTGGGGGTTGAGGGGCCTGCCTCTGACCAAGGGTGGAAAGGGACGGGCTGCAGTGTTTAAGCGACCTTTCCATGTTTTAGATCCACAGGGAGTGGCCAAGACAGCAACACAGAGAGGCCTGTGCCCCAACACCAGGTCCTGGGAAAGGGCACCCCTGTGGCGCATCACCACATCTGCGCCTGGGCTGAGGCGCCACCTGAGCTCGGCCCACCTACCCGCCCACCTACCTGGCTTCACCCTTCCATCTAAGGATCTTCTCCTGTCCAGCCCCCCAGGACACCACCTGGCGTTCGGCCGGCTCGTCTCCTCGGGCCCCTCTGGGCCGCCGCCGTTTCTTCACGCCCTTGGGGTTCCACAGGTCCTGTCGGGAGCTCGTTAAAGGTCCCTCGGCGGGGATCCGTCTGCTGTGTTTCTAGGTGAGACTGACGCTGTGGTTCCCGGGAGGAAGACCGCAGAGCACTGCCCTCTCACCCCATAGGGCAAGGACGCCTGCTGCCCTGTGACCCGTCACCGCGGTGATGGCCTGGGCCCTGCCTGAGGCCGTGGCAGTGGCCAGGTTTCTCCCTGTGCTCTCCCTTCCCTGCCTCAGGGAGGAGGCACTGAGCACAGCCCCGGCTGAGCAGTGGGGTCAGCTCCCCTCCTTGGGGTGACGTGTCTACGTAAACTATTGGGCAATCTGTATGGAAGTTTGTCTCGTCCCTGGCCTGCGCTGAGTTGAGTCTCTCAGGTTGAGAAGGGAGAAGCGTCAGCTCCTGTGCCCCAAACCAAGGACCCTGAGTCCCTGGGCGCCAGGCCTCTGCAGCCCTGGGGGCCGCATAACGAGACGAGCCCTGGCCGAAGGTCCCAACCCTAACTCAGGACTCAGCCTCCCGCCCCGCCCAGCGCCATGCACGCACCCTGGCCACGATCACCCCCTTGCCACCCCTGCCAACCAGACTCACCTCCCACCTGCAGCCGCAGAAGCTTCATTCTTTCCCATGACCTTTCCTCCTCTTTCCTTTGAATTCAAACAGGCCTCACCCAGCCCCCGGCTCACCTGCCTCCCCCTCCCTGCACGCCCACTGCCTTCAGCATCAAGCCCCCAGGACAGCAAGGTTCTGGTGGCGTCAACTAATCCTGGGAACAAAGCCTCGGGTCTGTGACCACAGAGACAGGGTTTCCGTCAGACCAGAGATAACATCTAGGCAGACGGGTTTCGGCTCCAGGCCCAGAAACGCTGCCAAACCAGGCGCAGCGACCCTGGCTGACCTCACACTGATCATCACCCCGATCGATCGCTGCCAGGACCAGCAGGAGCGACCACAACCCTGACCACCAGCCTAACCCCAATCACCGTGACGGATGACTCCCCCACCTGTATAACCCAGCCCCTGGAAGCCACTGGGGAGCCAGGTCTCTGGGTTAGCTCACCTGTCTCCAGGTGTGGACCGCGTCCTAAAAACGCAGGCTCCTGTCCGTCTCACTGGGCTCTGTTGCCTGCAGGCATGGACCCCTGAGTCCAGGACCACGCTCTCCCCGCACAGAGACCCCACATGTTCCCACCACTCTGTCTGCTCTCCTGGTCCTCCCCCCGCCCCACCACCCTACAGCTCCGACTCCTCATTCTCTGTTCACGCCTAGAAGAAAGCCTTCCCTTCCCCGCGGGAGCTGGGCTCTCCCCTTCTGAGCGGCCACAGCTCTTTCTCCCAGTTCAGTTCATGCAGTGACCACGTGCTCTTTGCAGCAGACGTTTGGGGTGGAGGGCATAATCCAGTTCTAATTCAGTACCAAGCAACAGGCTTTTTGTTAGTGGGTATTGGGATGGATGGATGGATGGATGGATGGATGGATGAATACATCCCCACAGCTGAGAGCTCCTGCCCAGAGGCTACAAACTGGCATCTCAGGGGCTAAATCTGGGCCACAGATGGGTGGTGTTGATCACACACTCACTCCGATGTTTTCCTGGCATGGCTGTGGCCCACCTGGGCCCTGAGGAGATCTGGGATTGGAACTCCTGGGCAAGCAGGAGACCAAGGCCCCATGTGAAGGCACAACCCGCCCAGAAGTGCTCACATGCACACTCACACACACTCACCGAGGGCCAGGCAGACGTCTTCCCGCCCTGCTCTAGGCCCTGGGACCCCACCTGCTCTGCAGACCCCTGGCCTCAGAGTCTGCTCAGCGATGCTGAGTCAGAGTCTGCATTCTAACAAGCCCCTCCCCCTCCAGCTTCGCATGCCCTATGACCGGCCAAGGCAAAAAAGTAGTCCTGGCCTCCAAACCACCCTCCATGCTGTAAATATACATGTATTTATTTATTTTAAAAAAGAACTTGTTTGCTCAATTCTCTAGGAAAATTTTGTGGCAGCTCCTCATAGAACAAATTCCTCCAGAATAAATTCCTTCACTTACTAGAGCCCAGAGATAGGGCAAGAGAAAAGGACAGGACTCCAAAGACATTGTTGGAGACCCTGGATCAAGCCGTACCTGAAGCTAGGATTCTACCCCTGGAATTTTCCATTACACAAAGTCTTATACTCCTCTTTTTTTTTTTTTTTCATTCAAGTCTGACCTGGGCTCTGTCATCTGCAAATGAAAGAATATTACCCTAATGTACCCATTGCACAGATGAAGAAACTGATGTTCAAAGCACTGTCTCACCCTGAGGCACTGGGCCTTGTGGTGGCAGAGTCAGGCCAAGACTTCTATATAACTCCTGCTCTGTGTCCTCACAGTGTTCGTGATGGCCCGTGGGGGCTGGCTCTCGGCCCCTGCCTCCCCACCCCACCCTGCGCCCTGGCAGCTCAGGCACCGCACCTGCTCTGAAAGGCCGGAGCGCTCTCACTAGGCAGCCAGAGGGAACCCGCGGTGCTTGGCCGGCAGACGTCAGTTTTAAAATCCCCAACTACAGAGGTGACACCCCACGTGCCCGATGTTCTCGGCCCTGACGCCTGGGCTCCTCGGGCCGCCACGCCGCCCTGCCCGTGTTTCATGCCAATGCCCTCAGCCGGGGAAGGCCCGCAGAATACCGGGGGTATTTGGAAGATAATTATTCCACGGGATCCAAAGATATGTCTCGGGGACATACATCTTGGGAAGTCTCCATGGAAACACACAAAAACGCGTGTTGTTTTTATTAATACGACGCAGCGTCTCTGGAACAAGCCGCTGGCTTTGAACCACAGCAGAGAGTCCGTCTGTGGGTTCTGTAATCACAGAGGGAGCGGCCTGCAGACGAGAGCCTTCAAAGTCAGGGCGGCCCAGGACACGGGGCCAGTGCCGGCGAAGCAGACCTCGGCCGCCCCCCGTGAGACCGCTCCCCCTGCGCGGGGGCCCCGCGGGGACCTGCAGAATGAATTTCCGTCGGAGAATCGCAAGTCTGCCGGTCCTGGGAGCTTCCCTGCTGTCGCTCACTCACACACATCCGTACTGCAGCGGGGAGGGAGCCCTGGGTTCGAATCTGTCCCCACCTCCTCCCTGGGAGGTCTTGAGCAGCTTCCGCCCCCCCTGCACCGCTGCCTCCTGGGCTGTAAAGTGGGGGCATACAAGCATCTGTCTCCTAGGAGACCTTGAGGCTTAAACGGGGTGGGAGGCCCCTGGAGGAGCACCTGGTTCACGGGAAGCCCTCCAGATGGTGCCGTAGGAGATGAAAGGCAGCCACAAAGTCTGACGTCCCTCCCATCGAGAGCTGAAAGCACGTCCCCTCCCTTGCACCCGGGTCAGCACTGTGACTGCTCTGTCACAGAACACAGCTGAAGTGGCCCTGCGCTGGTGTCTGGCCCCAGGTCTCAGGAGACTGGCGGCTTCCCCTTTGGGTCTTTTGGAACCACCATGCTGTGAGGAAGCCCAGGCCACATAAAGAGGCCACGTGGAGAGACTGGGACATCAGTGGCCCCGAGCCATTCCACCGTTCCAGCCCAGGCGAGCCGTCAGATGACTCCAGCCCCAGCGTCTGACCGCAGCCAAGTGAGAAGCCTGCCGGTGGTCCAGCCCGTCCATGTAACCCGAACCGGACGGTCAGTGACGGCTTCACACTGAGCTTCGGGCTGTCAGCTGGGCAGCACTACCTGGATACCCCGACTCACCCCCACCTGCCGCTGCCACGCTGACTCGCAATCCAGATTCAGGGGCTGCGCTGTCTCAGAAGGTGAGGCCCAAGGCACTGTCCCCCAACCGCGGGCCTGCAGGTCGCCTCCCCTCCAGTCCCAGACACAAGCTCCCAGGGGTTCCACCCCAGGTTACCTGCATCCCTGGCCTGTCAGAGCCCAGCCGCTCCCACTCAGACCCGAGTGGAGGCCTCCACCTCGGCACGCTCTCCTCGTCCTGGGAGGAGGCATTTGGGCAAACCCTGATTGAAGCGTGGGGCTTCAATACCATGAATACGACAGCAGAACTACACACCTGGAAAGAGGGATGTCATTCAAGAAAAGACAGGGACCTTTAAAATTCAACTGCTCAAATCCTGTCCCTTCAAGGATGAAAAAACCACGCACAAGCCAGGTGTCCATCCAGATGATGTCACACTGAGGCGCCCGGGGCCACCACTCACCAAGTGCTGGCCTCACGCCAGGCACTGCAGGGTGCAGTCTGTCATTCCCGTAAGAAACTGTCGAAGAAGGACCATCATCCTCTTTTTTACAAGTGAGACACTGAAGGCCCAGAGAGGTTAAGTAACTTGCCCAAAGCCACACAGCTAGGCCACGCCACACACCTGGCGCTGCACCGCCACACACCCCCTGTGCACCGCCAGGAGGAGGGTTTGGGCTGGAACCTCAGCTAACGGTGTAGAGCACTCTCTAACCTGCAAAACCGCCACGCACCGCCGCTCCGTCCAGCCCACCTTGACCTGCGGGGCCGTGGCATTGCCCCTGTCTACAGGGGAGCACCCTGGCCTTGCGGAGGCTCAGTGGCTGCATCCACACGAAATAAGCAGCTGAGCCAGAACTGGAGCTCGGGCCTGGCAACCCCATAATGGAGCCCATGGCCTCCCAGCTGGGCTCCGCCCCTCTCCTGACCCCCCTGCCCAGGCTCCCCTTCCCCAGGAGGCCTCGCCATGTTGCACACGGACTAAGGGGTTGGGCTTCCTAGGTGACTGGGGTACAGAGCCTTTGGGGTCAAGACTGCACCCTCCTGGAACTGGCTTCTAGTTATGAGAACAGGCCATCTGGAGGGGCACGTGCCCCCCCTTCGTATTTGACCCCTACACAGTCCTCACGGTGGGTTCCCGGATGACATCACTGGTGTCTCCAACTTTAAGATGAGGAGACAGAGGCCAGCAAAGGCAGACACTTAGCCAGCCCCTTCGACCGCACGTGGCAAGGCCAGACCTCCCTCCGCCCTCGCAGGCCCAGCTTCCCAGCACCCCTGGCCCCGGGCACCCGGGCCTTAGGAGAGAGGGCTGCCTGGCCACCCCTCCGGCTCCTCTGACTCCGTGTTCATGTCCCACGTCCTCTAAAGAAGACGTCAGGAAGCGTCCCCATGAAGACCGGCAAACGTGCTTCTCCGCTGTGCTCCACGACTCCGACTCCGTTCAGGGTGGGCCGTGCGGCCAGAGCGCTGCAAGGGTGAGGAAACGGTTCCCTCCTATTTTGAAGGAACGTTTAGGGACGCATATTGCTTTGTTTATTCATTCCAATATCTTTCTTTTCAAAGTTTTCCACTGAAAGACAATGGATTTCATTACCCAAGAACACTAAAGCTTCCAGTACACCCAAAAGTCAAAGGACGCGAGTCCGTGTGCAGCGTGTGACTCACCAGGAAGCGCCCCTGCCCTGCGCGCAGGCCGCACACGCACCACTGCTCCACCTGCTGGCCCTGGCACCTCTGGGGACAGCGCACTCAGACACCCCCCGGGAACAGGCAGACGCCGGAGCGAGCCAGGGGGCGCACCGCTCCCCGCCCCAGGTGTCTCCGGCTGCCGGTTTGGCTCTCACCTCCCAAGCACCTGCTGTGTGTCCCATGGAGAAGCCTGGAGGGGAGATCAGCGCAGGCTTCCTGGAGGAGGCGGCCATGAGCAGGGCCTGGAAGGACGGGAGGGTCCTGCCTGTGGAGACGCGGGTGCAGGTGGGCAGCACCGCTGGCAGGAGGGACAGCAGGGCCGCAGGGGAAGAGTCCTAGGCTGCCATCATCATGACCACGTGTCCACGTCGGAGGGACAGGACGAGTGCCTGCCGTCACCGCTCACGGGGGCACAGCCCTGTGCCCAGGCACCCCTTTGGCTTTGAGCTACTGACAGGGCCGTGGGTCTGTTTCCTTACACCCTGGAGGGACCCAGAAGTATGTGGTCAGAGTGTAAAGAGGAGCAGGAAGGGGCCAGTGGGCAGCCTGGGGCCACCTGACCTTTAACCTTTGAACCCTGGAATCTACGGATTAGACACAAGAATGCAGGTTCCAATGAGGAAGAGGACGAGAGCGTGGGGGGCTTCCTGAGCGGAGCCCGCACAGAGGTACCAGCATGGTCCCCACCTCAGGATGAAGAAACTGAGGCGGGGAGAGGCCGAGCCCACGCGGGTGCTGACAGCCAGGGCCGAATCCAGGTCCTTCTGGGCCTAAAGCCCGAGCTGGTTGAGGGAATGAAATCCGGCGGGGCCGACCGACCTGTCCTAGACAAACCCCACACGGTGCCGAAGCCACTCGCCGCACAGGGCGGGAAGGACGGGGATCTGCCCAGCACCTTCCCGGCCACCCGGTGGGGAGGCACCACGGCTCTGCCCGTCTTCCAGTCAAGGAGAGCCTGTTTGCACAGGCTGGCAGCCATCAGGGGTGACTGGGACCCGAGGGCTTGCTTCCCAGCTCCTGCAGAATTCCAGAGGGGTGGGGAAGCACCCAGCCTCTTCCTCCTGATGCCACCGTCCACACCCCCGATTCTCCGGGGCACAGGGCCCTGTGCCATCCATGTCGCCCACACCCCGATTCTCCAGGGCACAGGGCCCAGGCCGGGTTCCCATGGCCGCTCCTCCCCTCCCCCTCCCCCGTTGGCCAAGGAGGGGCGAGGGCCTGGCTGGCGTCCTGGCCTCGCTGACTGGAATATTAAAGCGCAGGGGTTCCCTCGCCAGCCTTCGGAACCTCACGCAGCAGAACAAACCGGTTGGAGGCGCCTGTTCTGGCTGCAACTGCCTTTTCTTAATGGCTGAAAGGGGTGGGGGGTGCAGGAGCAGCACCCAGAGGCTGCCTGGGAGGTAACGGGGCCGTGGCGCTCAGAAGCGGGGTGCAGCGCCAAGGCCCGGCCCATGCTGTGCCTGCTTCCCGCTTCCCATCAGCCCTGAGCACGCACGGCCCTGCAGAGGCCTTGGCAGGCCCGCCGCTCCCTGCACTTAACATGCAGAGGCCGGCGCGCAGGGCCGGGATGGACTGTCCCCAGCGCCTGCAGGAGCGTCACGGCGGTGGCCGCAGCCTTCACGCAGCAGTCACCGTGAGGATCAGCACCTGGGTCTAGACACTCACTCACCCCCAAACTCGGTCCAAGTGGAGGGGAGACTCAGCAGGACAGGGAGGTGACGACTCAACACAAAGAGAATCCAGTGTCTTCCTTCTGGCCATGGGCCTCCGGGCCCCGCCCCGCTCTGCCAGAACCCCCTGCCGTGGAAGGGGGTGCACTGGAAGCAGGAAGAGCAGGAGTGGGGTCTGGCTCTGCTGTTGTGGGGGCGTTGGCACAGCCGGCTGCCTGCCCCCTGAGAGACCCCGCCTGCATCTGGGAACCTGGATGGCGGGAGGGTCGGGAGGGTCGGGAGGGCTCCCACCCTCACGGAGAAGAGCGGCTCCTGGGCCTGCGCTGTTTGTGCAGACAGTGTAGTGTAGACCTGAACACCTGCGCTCCTCCTGGGAGTCTGGAGTTTGGTACCTGCCAGACAGAGGGTGCCCATGTGACCAGCCCCAGTCCACACCCTGGCCACCGAGTCCCTACGGAGCTTTCTGGGGCACAGCACTTCACAGTGATGTCCTGTTCGGATACGGAAGGAACCGAGCGTGTCCTGTGCAACTCCACAGGAAGGGGACCCTGGGGGGCCTGGGTCTGGTGTCCCCGGACCTCGCCCCACGCACCTTCTCCCTTTATACTGGATCCTTTGCCGCAACGAATCAGTCCTGGGCGGGACTGTACGCCCGCTCCTGGGCATACAGTGAGTCACCAAACCTGGGGCAGGGCTCGGGGACCCCTTTCTCCGAACCCCGGGTCTCCAGCTAGGCCTGCAGGGGGAGATGAACAGGGCCTCCTCACCCTCTAGCTCCACTCTGCCTAAATCCAAGACCTACGTCCAACACCCAGCCCCCGAAACTGGAGCTCAGGGAGCAGCCCCGGCGTTGGCAAGACCAGAACATTCCAAACAATGACACACAGCCGAGAGTGCAATCCCCTGGGATATGTAAGGGGGCTGGCAGGCTGACAAAATCCTGGGGAGCAGACCCGGCGCGCTGCAGACTCAGGCTGACGACGCACTCGGAGGACCGGGGCCCAGAACCACCGCAGGCGCTGCGATCGGCCGGCTTGCTGCCGGGCTCCCCGGGAGCACCCACTCGGCCTGCGTCTTCCGGGCGCTGAGCCCTGGGTTAAGTGATGTGGGGGTGACCAGTCAAGGGGCACATGGGCACATTCACAGCTGAGTCTAGTACAAGGTCAACCAAAGGCTGGCTCGAGTTCTGGGAAAGACAATGAGCTCATGAACAGCAAGGAGGGCGGGGGAGGGGGCATTTAGAGATGGGTCTGAGTCACACTGCCTCCCTGTCCCAGCCAGGCTGCAGAGTCAGAACAGCCGAAAGGAACTATCATCCCTGGCAGGGAGGCAGGGAGGGTATGCAAGGAGCCCAGGCCCTGGGGGCAGAGGGTGGGTTGCAGATTTAGCAAATCCCAATCCCGGCCCCACAGTGACATCTGGATTTCAGATACACAACAGGTGACTCGGGTGGTTCTCAGTGCAGTGAAGTTCAGACACACAAGTAACTTCTTAGGATAAGTACATTTCAAATGTTACGCGGGACATCCTTATAACAAAAAAATGTATCTGTTGCTTATTTGAAACTGAAACGTGGCTGAGCAGCCTGTGTTTATCCTGGGTCCAGCACCCGCGTGTCCTGCCCCAGGCTCTGTTTGGAACAGCCGCCCAGGGCGCAGGGCCCGCGGTCACCGTGTGGTGTTGCTCACTGCCTCTTGCAGGAGGTCTATCACTTAGGGGCACAGGACTCTACCAGGACCCAGGGCTGAGAAGGTGAGGCCACTCGAGAAGAGGTGTGCTGGTGATCCGGCATGACCCGGCCCAGGAAACAATCAGGACGGGGCTTGTGGGTGGCAGAGCTCAGAGGGGGCCCAGTGCTTCCGGCCGCGCCCATCGACCTCGAACAGGGAGACGGGAGATGGGATCTGGCAGAAACGGGAGCAGATCATCACGTCTAATTACCGTCACTCCAGCCTCCACGCTCCCAGCAAACTGGAGTTCATCCTTCATTCCAACTGGCAGCCGGGATGGTGTCGCTACGTATCAAACACATTACAAATCCCCAGGAAGGCTCCTCGTGGTAACTTGCTGGCAAAACATTCTTTGCAGAAGTAAAACCTGATGAGAAGGCAGCTCTCCGGTGTTCTCCTCCTCGCCTTCCAGCCTCCAGAGCAGGTGAAACGTTGGTGCCACTGTCGGGGGCCCAGTGCTGGGGACCAGGCCCATCCCTGGGGACGAAGAGGCTCCTTCCCCAACAGGGACGGCGATGCACCCAATGCTTTGCCCCGGGCTCTTACAGCGAGCTCCCGGCTGCCATCCCCTGCAGTGCCATGACAACCCCATGGCACTGGGGTCATGACCACAGCCCAGAGCAGGGAGGCTCGGTGAGGTGGGGCCACCAGTTCAGTCCCCTCACACTGGCGGGGCTGGAGCTCACGTCAGAACCCACGCCCACCACGTGGAGACCAGATTCCTTTCCGTGACGCCACAGCTGCCTGTCCCGACCACAGACGGGGGACCAACGTGGTGACCTTGGGCCCGACGGTTCCAGGAACAGCGTCCGTCGTCCCTGAACAGGCCGACAGGACGGATCAAGGCAGCACTGGCTTTATCTTCAGAGACAACGAAATCAAAGAGCTATTGCTCTTCTCTGGTCGCCTTGCTGGCAGCCACACGGGCAACGTGGTCTTTCAGGACTTCCCATCCCGGCCCCTGCTCTCCTTCCCAGGCAGGGGCGCCACGCGGGGCCTTCGCCCGGTGCCAACGTCCGGTCTTGCCCGGAGGCCAAGCAGGCACAGCCCGTCTGGGAAGGTCCTGCTCACAGCCGACGCATCCTCTTTAAGTGCCTTCACGGACAGAGGCTGTGTCTAGCAAAGTCACCAAGGGCCAGCCTGCAAGAGGACAGCAACCTGGGGCCAACCTGCATCTGGGGGGGATGGGGTCAGGAAGCCCTCCAGGAAAACCATCAGGGGAGAGACAGAAAGAAGCGGGTTCTGTGGGGTCACTGGGGGTGGCTTTTTACGGGCCCTGCAGGTTCCAGTTAGGCCTATTAGCAGGGCAGCTATTCTTGGCGGAGGGCATCCCTTGGCAAAGGAGGTGAGGGCACCTCAGCGCCATGCCCCCGCCCAAGACCTCGTTGCTGTCCTTTGTCCCCTCTGCAGAAGCCCAGAAGCTGCCAATGTGTCCCCATCGGGCCCCTGCAAGGGGGGCCGAGAAGGGCTCCCTGAAACTGATGCGGCAGGTCGGGCCAGAGCTTGGGGCACAGAGGACCAGCGGAGAAGAAAGAAAGGAGGGACAGAACGTCAAGGGAGTCTCTTGAAAGCGAGGGAAAGGCCACCGGACTGGAGAGATGACAAGAAGGACCCTGCCAAGGGACAGCACGGAGTCGCGTCCCCCCTCCCTGGAGAATTCCACGAGGACCGGGCGGTGCACAGAGCTCCCAGCAGTGAGGGCTCGGGATGAGGACGCTGCGATAGCGCGGGGGTCGGCGGAGATGGAGAGGAAACGGGAACTCGGCCAGGAGGATCCAGAGGGCTCAGCTCCAACCCAGGGGGGCCGCGTGCAGCCAGAGCTGGGGAGAGGGAGCCACCCACTCCAGAGAGGGTGCAGGAGGCAGCAGGAGCTGCATTCAAATGCACCCGGACAGCAGAGGTCACTGTTCTGATGACACCCCTCCTTCACCCACACAGGCGCAGACATGTGCTCCTCCCCTGAGACTGTGCCAGGCCCAGCCTCCACTTTCCCCACCCCTTGTGCACACACACTTACGTGCATTCACACATACACACACACATGCACACATACAGCCCCCCTCACTCTTATCAGCAACCAAGCTGTTCTAGGCTGACAGCGCCACCCAGTGGCCAACAGCAGCACAGGAGACGTGTTGCCTCCTTGGGACCCCAGCTGCTTTCCCACACAAGGGCCTAGGAAATCCATGGGCGGCGTGGTGATTTACCCGTATTTTTTAAATAGGATCAACTCAGTCTGGATTTGATTTTACCCACAGCAAAGAACATCGCCGGCAACATCTGGAGCCTTCTGTGGTTCCCAGGGGTCCCCTTGAGGCCCGCACAAAGACTCCCCTCCACCACCTCTTCTAATAACGTCTGTTTCCCCCCCCAGCACCAGCATCCAGAATTAATACAATCGTCACTTATTCTTCTGAGTGCATCTGGGTCACTGACCCGGCGTATTAGATCATTCCCTTTGGCCTCTGCGGACGTGGCCTCCTCGTCCCACCACGACACGTTTCACCCCTCGGGTGACGTCCACGCAGCAACACCCTGGGTCCACACTCCATCAGTGCCTTCAGAACTGCTGGACGCGCCACGCCGTGGTCTTTCGCTCTCAGACTTAGGAGCAAAGGAGACCCCGAAGAATCACGTTCCGGTAGACACGGTGCGACTCTCAGAGAAACCCAGCATGGAAAGGAGACAGAGCACAGGCCTTTCCTGGCCAGCGTCCTGCGGGCTCCCGAGGGCGCCTCACGCAGCATCCGATCTGAACTGCGGCGACACCCCTGAGTTGGGTGTTGCCCCTTTGCAGGGGGACAGCAGAGGCTCCGAGGCCTGAGACACAGGACGGAATCACGTCTGCTCTCCTCGCAGCACCGTGGCACCAGCACCCGCCCTGGTGCCCAGCAGCCACTCAGTGAAACGGATGCGAACGGAAAGCCCCGGATGCCGGTCAGAGCCCAGCCCCGGGCCTCCGCGGACCCTGGCTGCCCGTCCCCGCAGAGCGGCGGGTCCTCCCGGAGGAGTGGCGGTCGGGGCTGACCCTGAGAGGGGCTCCGTGGACAGGACGGCAAAGTGCCCCAGAGGGGACCTTCTCTGAATAAAGAGATGCCCTGTGTGAAGCCGGAGTCCCACAGACGAGGAGCCTTCAGGGGATTTGGAAGAGGCCCCTATTTACACCGCAACCAATTTCGTTCCCGTCGGAGTCACTGAGAACCAGGTGAAGACTGCCGGGTCATCTGCTGCTTGTCAGCGGACTCGGCTCTGTGTCCACCCTTGGCTGCGCTCAAGGCCTCAAAGTCCTCCTGTGGTGGCTAAAAATAGCCCCCTCAGCCTAGCGGTGCCACCGAGACCAGCTGCGTCAGGACAGCCAGACTGTCCTATGAGGCCCCCACTCGCCCCAGGTGCGCCGTCCAGCTCCCCTGAAGCCCAGGGTTTCCACCCAGAAAGTCCAAGACCTTAGATAAACTGTCCACAGCAGCTAGCCACCGGGCGACACGTCCAGGGGTCTGAGAACGCACACTGCAACAGCCTCGCACCCACGCCCCTCACTCCTGCCACAGGGCCTTTGCACTTGCTATCCCCCTGCCCCGTGGTTCGTTCCCTCACTTCCCCCACAGAATTCATCAGATTCGCCTGGACAGCGAGCGCTCCTCTAGCCACGGGACCTAACATGCCAGGCACCCCGTTTTCAGCCGTTTCGTACCCCTCCCCCTCCATTTTATTTTCTCCGTTGCACACCCACACCTGCATAGAGGGATGTGCGTGTGCACGTGTGTGTGCGCATAGGGACGTGTTTTCTCACTTGTGCGTTCACAGCACACCCTTCTCCGCGGGGATGCCACAGCGGGATTTCCATGTCACCTGTGTCCTGCTCCGAGGCCAGCGCCTGGGGCAGCGCCTGCAGACAACAGGACCTCCGTGAGACCTGTGACCGGGTGCCAGCTCAGGGCCTGGCCGCACTGACAGCTGGCACCCACGGGCATTCACGCCTGTCCGCAAATCAAAGTTCGGCTCTAGCCACGTAACCGAACAGGGCTCGTCTACCACGAAAGCTGCCCTGGAATGCAGGCAGGAGGGGTCACACCTCTGCTGGGACCTGTCCCTGACTGAGTGCCCGTCAGTGTGGCCCTGACAGACCCCGGAAGCACAGCCGGGGCCTGGCCTTTCAACGGCCACCCCTGGAGCCAGCCCAGATCCCAGGGGCACTGGAACTCACCTGGGCACTTGCCACCACCCTCCCCACGAAGCTGTCGCCTCACGGGGCCGGGCTGCCCAAAGCCTTCCCGTCCTCGCCTCCTGCGGGTGGTCCAGAGCCGAGGCGCAGGCCCCGAGTCAGGGCCACTGACCCTCTGGGTGACCTTCGACAAGTGCCCACACCTCTCGGAGCCTTGTGGCTTGTTCTGGAAAGTGAGTCTGAACCGTTCCTGCCCCAGAGGCTGCTCTGAGGTTTACCGGGAGTGCCTGGAAAGAAGAGGCCGGAAAGAGGACAAGCCCGTTTCTCCGCCTGCAGCCCGGGCCCGGGGGAGCCAGCCAGGCCAGCAGCGGGCGTGGCCATACCAGGTGTGAGGACCCCTGGAGCCCTGGCACAAGCTGACGGGGGGCTGCGTTCCCCATGACTGATCCCTCCTCCCATCTTCCCTGCTGCTGGACCTCGTCCACAGGCGAGGACACAGGCTCAGAGCAGAGCCGGAGGGAGGCGGCACAGCAGGGACATCACAAGTCTGCCCGCTGACCTGGCTCTTGGCGCTCAGCCGCCCGCCAGCTGGGACCCTGTGCTCAGCCCCCCGCTCCGCCCAGCCCGGCTACACTCCCCTCCATCCTCTCCACTGGCCTCCAGGTCCCAGCGAAACCTGTCTCCTCGGGGAGAACTGCCCCCGCCTGTCCCCTGACCTGCCGCTGCCCTGGACAAGCTGCCTCGGGCCAGAGCTCGGGGGGGCCTTTATCAGGGAGCTGGAGAGGGTAACAAGCCACACTGACGGTACATGAGCGTGGCTGACGTCACTGAGCATGAACTGAGCTCCGACTGTGTACCAGGCGTCGTGACAACTAGACACGGGACCCTGCCCTTGAGTGGCCCAGGGGACAGGTCACAAAAGGACCATGGCCAAGGGTGGCCACCAGGACCCCACAGCCGGTAGCTGGAGGTGAATCTGGGGTCTCCTCCAAGCTTTGGAGGCTCCCGGGAAAGCACAGTGTCTAAACCACAGGGCCACGCTGCCACACGGCCACCCGGGACACCTCGGACAGGCCACCATGCAGGGCTGCCGGGCGAGAGGACTCCTAGAAGTCCTCTGGCCAACAGCCCTCAAAGGCACAGGACATCATTCAAAGCCATGCTCAGTTCCTAAAAACAAGCCACCACACTGACAACAGCTGTCAGCTTGCCGGGGATCAGCAGAAAAAGCTGCCTGGGGGGAGGGGGTGGGGGCCCGTCCTGCACCAGCTAAGCTAACACTGTCACCCTCGGCCCCAGGCAGCTCGAAATCAGGTCAACCTATCAAAGGAATCAATATTTGCAAGGGTGATGGGCCAACCTGCCACGTCAGTGACAGGTCCTGGGTCATCTTTCAGGCTGGAGATCAGTCCGCATCCCCATCCCCCAGCACCTGCAAGGCTGGGGCCCTGAGGGAGGGACAGGCGCACCCACTCAGCACCCAGCCCCCAGCAGACATCTCCCCGCTCTTTCCATCTGCCCCTGAGGTCTGGTCACCTTGTTTTATGGATGAGGAAACCGTGTCACACTTTACGCTCAGATCCTCAGGACACCCTCTGAGGAAAGCACTAGGATAACGTACATTTCACAGATGGGGAAACTGAGTCACGCAGCAGCACAGACCAGCCTGGGGCCACAGAGTGGTTCTGCCGCGCCTGGAAAGCAGCCTCCCCTGACAGAAGAAGGGCCTTGCCAATACCATCTGGGGACTTTAAGACACCCCGTCCGAGAAGTGTCCGCCATGCGGTACCCACAGCCTATTCCCACGTCTTCCTCCAGGCCCCGCCCATGCACCCCCTCCCTGGGCAGCCGGAGTCTGCTCTCCCCCTGAACCCAGAAGGGTGAGAGCCTCACAGACCCCAGAGCCCTGGCCTGGGTGTAACAGAACAGACTCCTGGGGCTGCTGCGAAGGGTGCAGGTGATACATGAAGGTCTCTGTCCACCACGGAGAGGGCGCTCAGCAAGACCAGAAAACACTGTCAAGGTCACCCAAGGTCACCCCAAGGTCACCCCAAGGTCATCCCAAGGCTCCCACCGCCTGCGCTTCGCAGATGGAGTCCCCGGGGCCCCGCCTCCCCGCACGTCCCAGCCCTTCCCCACGGGGCTGCTGACGCCTGGGGCACCTCCTCTCCTGCGGGCACTGGGGAGCCTTCTCTCACCTCCCGGTGGGACCCCGCCGGGCTCTGGCCTCTGCACCTCCAGCAGGGGGCAGTAGCTAGGGTTTCCGGCTCTGACCTCAGCCTCCTGGGTTCCGCCTGCCCTCCAGACGTGTAAGCTCAGGCCCAGACCTAGCCTCTCAGCTCCTCAGCCTCCCCCTCTGCACGTGGGGGACGATGACAAGAGTGTCAACCTCAGGGGGCTGTCATGAGGACGACTGACCTGTCCCACGGGAAGAACCAGAGCGGTGGCTGGCAGAGCAGCCGACTCTGGTGACCGTCACCGCTCTCCCTGCCCCCGACTCTAGGGCCCTGCCTAGTCTCCCCAGCCATGCAGCAGGGTCCCCATGGGGCTGAGCCCTCCCCAGGGGCAGGGACGTTCAGAGCCTTGCCCAGTCTTGACCTTGACACCCAATGCCTGGTCCCCCATTGGTGCTGACAGTGCTCCATTAAGTAGAACTAAACCGACTGTCCTGGGCTTGCCCACAGGTAGAGGTGCCCCACAGTGCCCCTGCCCACAGATGGGGGACCCCGCGGTGCCCCTGTCCACAGATGGGGTGCCCTGCAGTGTCCCTGCCCACAGATGGGGCACCCCGCGGTGTCCCTGCCCACAGATGGGGGTGTCCCTGCCCACAGATGGGGTGCCCTGCGGTGCCCCTGCCCACAGATGGGGTGCCCCGCGGTGCCCCTGCCCACAGATGGGGTGCCCTGCGGTGCCCCTGCCCACAGATGGGGCGCCCCGTGGTGTCCCTGCCCACAGATGGGGGACCCCGCGGTGCCCCTGTCCACAGATGGGGTGCCCTGCAGTGTCCCTGCCCACAGATGGGGCACCCCGCGGTGTCCCTGCCCACAGATGGGGGTGTCCCTGCCCACAGATGGGGTGCCCTGCGGTGCCCCTGCCCACAGATGGGGTGCCCCGCGGTGCCCCCGCCCACAGATGGGGTGCCCCGCGGTGCCCCCGCCCACAGATGGGGCGCCCCGCGGTGCCCCTGCCCACAGATGGGGTGCCCCGCGGTGCCCCTGCCCACAGATGGGGGACCACAATGGGGCCCACACCGCTCCCTGGCAGGATGGAAGGAAGGCGGGTGTCTGCACAGCACGCCGCCTCCTACAGAAATGGCAGCAGCTGGCACGGCGGGAGCCCCACCGCCAAGGGCTTGATTGAAATGTCGCCGCAGAGCGGGAGTCTAAAGGTCACGGACCACGAGGCTTGGCGGGGAAGCAAATTAAGAGCTCAGGACAGAACCCCGGGGGTGTGGAATGATGAAGAGGATAAACCTGGCACCGCAGTGGCTGTGGGAGCGACATGAGGAGGCCGCACGCTGAGGTCGCTCACTGCCTGGCGCTGTGCCCCAGCTCTGCGCTATGGCCCCAGGCTCTGCGCGGCACCCAGAGCTCACCTGGGGACAGGTGTTGTGCTGACTCAGACTCAGCCGACAGCAGCCTGAGGGCGTGATCACGGGCAGGTGGGTCACACGCGTGAGACGTGAGGGCAGGCTCGTCACAGCACCGCCGCTGTCCACGCGGACCGTCCGCCATGCCCGGCTCTTTCAGCTCCAGCCCCATGAGCCGTGACACATGACAGCAAGAAGCATGTCATTCCGTGACCTTGGGCATAAGGAGACCCAGAAGCAAGGAAATGAAAACGGGACACGCCCACGCCCTGGCACCTCTCGGGGGTTCCTGAAGACGTGGAGCAGGTGTGGCACCCCCCAACCCCCCCCAAACAGCAGGGCCTGGCTGCGAACCCCTGAATGGCAAGTCCCCCTCCCACCACGGAGCCAGCGGGTCTCAGCCTGGTGAGCCAGGCGGGAGGGCTGTGAAAGGGGACAGATGGCCGTCTGGATCAGTGGCCCCGGGGGAAGGGCCGCAGCTCGCCTTTATCTCCGCAGCATCTAGCTGGCTATCAGCGGCTGCAGAAGCACCCTGCCCTCCACCTGTCAGGGATAAATCCTGGAGCAAATGCCCCCACTGGGGCTGGGCGCCACACACACCAGGGCTTAAGCCTTCAGCACGCAGGACGGCCATGGGGCCTGTGCTGCATCCAGCCGGCTGTCACCGCCGGCCCTGGACCCTCTGCCGCAGGGACACGGGGCCGGGCAAGGCCAGGCTCAGTCACATGGACCGGTTCTGATGCAGAAAAGGCTCCACTGGCTTGGTGACCTCGGACACGTGGCTTCCCCAGGCCTGGGCTCGGAGGGGATGAGGGCCCTCCCAGGGCTGGGAGAAGAGACAGTGAGGTGCCCGGCACCTGCCCCCGTGCCCGCCCCATGTACACAGGAGTCAGAGGCCCCTGGGCTGGGAGGCTGCTCGGGGGGCTCACCAGCAACAATGTCTCACCAGGGTGGTTTTAAAAACAGCCCCAACTCCCCGACTGCTGCCATTGAGAGACAGGCCTGTGTTCCCTCCCTTGAACCGGGACAGGCTTCTGACAGGTGGGTCGTAGAAAGGGCTTCCAAGGCTGCCTCCTGAAGGACCACGGGGCCTCCTCGCCTCTGCAGGAACCCCACGCTGGAGCCCGGGGCCACGGCCGACCACCGCTCGGGGGCCACCGTGCCGGGAGGGCGCTCCACCCAGTCTCCAGGCAGAGAACGCAGCTCCAGGGACCAGCTCCAGCCCTGACTGGCCGCCACCAGGTGCAGGCACCCATGCTGCCACTGTCCCCACGCCGCTGCCTCCGGACCCAGAGGGTACCAGGGCACCCATCTCTGCCCCCCCGGGACTGGGCCGAGCACACACGGTCCCACCTCAACCACTCCCCAGCTGGCCGCCCACACTGGTTCGAACCACCAGGAGGGGAGAAGCCGGGGGAAGAGTACAAGGAGATGAGGAGAGTAGCCCTCCCGCAGCTGTGCGAGGCCCAGTGCCGTGGTCGGTGTTCCTGTCAGTTCCTCAGACACTGGTCGCAGCCATTCTGAGCCAAGAGCAGCGCCACACACAGAGGAAGAGGCCTTGGCGCCTGCTGTCGGAGTTCCCGGGCCAGCGGGTTAGACACAAAGCTCAAGGAACCCCGATGACGTGGGGGGGAGGCCCACCAGGGATAAAAACGCGTGTGCAGCAAAGCACTGGTGCGAGCAGCCCACGTGAATAACTCTGTCCAGGGGAATCAGGAAAGGCCTCCGAGAGGAGGTGATACCTCATTAGGGCTTTGAAGGATAAATAGGAGTCTGCCAACGTATTTTGTGTAATTGGATCATTTTCTCCCTCTCTCTGAAGCATTTTATGAAACTCAGTGTTCCTGCATCACACCCCGAAGGGGGAGGGCAGACTGGTCTGTTCGCCGTCACTTAGGGGAAACACCAAGGCAGAGAGGTCAAATGTCCCCCCCAGACAAAATGTCCCTGATGAAGACAACGCACGATGAAGGTCAAGGTGCTCGGATCAGCTCCATCGGGCCCAGCAAACTGGTGGGACAGTGTGGTAGCCTCAAGAGTGTCCTGGAGGGTAAAGCCCTGGATGCCCTGTCCCAGGCCCTGCGGCAGCTCCCTAGGCATCCCCGGCACCCCGTCCCCTGCAGGTCATTCCCTGTCTGATGCTGTCCACAGCACTTACACCCCTGAACCCCTTTCACTGCTCTTGGGTTCTGTGTCCCTTTGCCCACTAAAATACAAAGTCCATGAAGGCAGGGACCTGACTTGGTTGTCACTGAATCCCTACCACCTAGCACAGGGCTGACACTCAATAAGTAAGTGCTTAACTTGATGTAATTTGACTGAATTCCCAGTCCCAGTGAAGTGCCTCCTCTTCCAGGAAGCCTGCCCTGACCCTCGTGCTCAGCGAGCTGCCCTCCTCTGCTCCAGCAGCCTGGTAGGTGTTTACTAACCCATCTGCTCACCGTGCCGGGGGCTTCTGGGGGGCAGGCCCGCGCCCCTCTCCACGCCCCGCATGCCTGGTGCACAGCAGGTGCTGGTGAGACCGCCGGTCCCCTGACGTCACTCACAGCTACGTGTCTGCTCAGTGGCAGGGGACTCGGGGTGTCTCACCTGCCCCCCAATTCAGTCCACGCTCTCAAACCCCTGGAAATGGAAGGGCACTGGGGGTGACCCCGGGCACATGAGACGTCACTAGAGTCCTGTGATTGCTCCGGTCACACGGTCTGAGGAGGGCTCTCCCACACAGGTGTGCACCGGTCACCTGGGGAGCTCCTTCCAAATGCAGACGGCCACTGAGGACATGAGGCGGTTCCCGCCTCTGTCTTTATGACAAGTGCCCTCAGGAGATCCTAATACATACCAAAGTTTGGGGGAAACTCCTCAAGGACGTCAGTCAGATACTCAAGGAAAAGCAAAAAAAACAAAAAAGGTGGCACCGGCCCTCGAGAACTTGGGAACATCTGGTCAACCCCAGCGGGCGTGGCCAGCTCTGGATGCGGGCGGGTCGGGTGATTAGATGTTTAATTGGGTGCGTCCATTGAGGGGAGGCGTGTTTGCCCCCGTAAGTCATTACGAGCCATTAAACAGCACGCTGCTTATTAGAGCTTCTCCCCCCTCTGACAAATCACTGGGGCATTACTGTGTTTTGAAAAAGCTTTCCTTTTTTAAAAAAAAACAACGGTGTGGGTGTCACTTAATTAATCATTTACTTTCTATAGCAACTTGGAAACATAAAAGAACGTAAGTGTGCAATGTGCTAAGACAGTTTGCTGGAAATTTCACACACACTCACCCCCTAAATCACTCCTCACTGCACGGGGACCGAGCGCACCTGGAGAGGCGTCTGGGAACAGAGCGGCGTCCGGGCAGCAGCCCAGGGAGGCCGCTCCAGGTGTGGACACGGGGGCCACGGAGCACGGACCGGGGCTCCGCACGGCGACCGCTCCCCACTCACTCTGAGCCAGATAGCAGCCCCCCCCACCCGAGTCAATCCCTCCCACCTAAATGAGCATGAGGAGATAGTTCCAGAAAATCATGCGTAGGGACACATCCGCAGCCCGGCGTGGTTTAGGAATTAGAGACACAGGCCCCCGTTCCCAGGGCTGCACCCCACGGCAGGCAGTCACGCGGGAGAGCGTGGCCTGGTCACCTCTGGCCCCGAGCCTCGGCCTCTGGCTGCTTCCCCGCAGGGCAGCCTCCCGTCGAGCAGCCAGGCGAGGGGAAGCCGGCCTCGGAACCCACAGCCTCAGCCCACTTTCAGCCGCTGCTCTGGGCGGCCAGTGGGGCCGGGGTCTTAAACTGCTGACACCTTAGATGGAACTAGTTCTGAGACCCCTCCCACAAACCCCTGACTTCTTCGGTCACATGAGCCAAGCACATCCTTCGTCCCCAGCGACACGGCAGCATCACTGTGAGCACAGCAAGGGCACAGAGGGCCTGGACGGAGCGGCCACTGGAGCTGGGGGCTGGGGGCTGGGGCTGCTCCTGCCTGCGGGGAGGGAGGTCTGCCCTGCAGGAACCTGAATTCCCTGCGCCCCCCACCCCGGCAGCAGAGATGCTAAAACAAGTTAGAGGACCCCGGGTCTGCAGGACCTCAGCACTGGGTGGCCCCACGTGACACCTGAAACTCAGCCGGGCCCCGCAGTCTGACACTGTCCCTGCCTTCGGAGAGCTACTATTTCTGATCGAGACAGACACACACACAGAGTAAACGGGCAAAGGGATAAACCAAACACACGTGTCGGAATGTATTCGAGGAAACAAGCAGGCGGCCGCATTGGAGAGGGTGACTGGGGAAGGCTCTGCTGAGGAGCCCCCAAAGGGAGAAGGAATCAGGACCCGGCATGCCCCGGAGCAGGGGGGGCCTGGCACAGCACGGGGCAGGGAGAGGGTGACGGCGGCAGGGCGCATGCAGGCCAGAGTTTGGGTTTGACCCCGGCCCGATGGTGTCTGCCGGGTATGGACGTGGGTGGATGGAGGCGGGTTGGGGACCGGCCACGGGTCCCCTCAGCTCTCGTGTTCGCAGTAGGAAAGGGCTGCTTTCTTCACCTTCGTCACCACATTCCCACTGGCTTCAGGAACTCGCAAACACACACAGAGGATGGACGCAACCTTCAGTTAAATACAGAAAAGGTATCGAATCATTTCAAATTCCTGACCTCACACTTCCATCCCATCCGCTGAGCAGAAAGGGGGGAAAGAAGGTGCGCTCCGTTCAACAAGGCGCAGCATTTCAGCGTCTTCCGTCTCTGGACAGGGGAATTGTTTCAGTGGGCGGAAGCTAATGTCTATAATTAATATCTGTGTAAAGCTGAACCCCAAAAAAATTTTTTTCAGGGTAAAAAAATCCTCCTGTGATTTCTAAGTAATTAACAGTTTGGTCTCGACCACGGTAAAAATAGGCTTCCACCTGAAACTAATTTCCTTTTTGGCTACCGCGGCGTTCCTGGAGTGACGGCGGAGAAGGCTCTGAGGACCCATTTGCCGCGGGAATGCGAGGTGACACCTGGCCGGGGTGCGGGGGGCGAGGCCAAGTGCAATTAAGGAGCACAGAACTGCCTTGTTTGGGTTGAACTGTTTAGGCCAACCGTCCATTTCAGCCAAGTCCGACAGCTCACAAACCTCCACGGTGAACTGCTCCGGAGGGTCGGAGGGTCCTCCTGACCCCCAGCCAGCCAGCGGCTCGGCCCACCCGCCGTTCACCCATCACTCAGCAAACCAGGGGGTAGACAGGCCTGGAACCCCGGCCACCACGACCCCAGCTCAGCCCAGCTGTCCCCTCTCCGGGGCTCTCAGCCATCCCCCAAACCGCTCGGCCCTGGCCGTCCTAAGACAGTAGGCATCGGCTCAAGACCCTAGCAGCCCGGGAGCCCTGCCAGTGTGCCCTCGGGTCCTGCAGGCGGGAGCCGCCCACCCAGCAAGCCCTCCTCTCGGCTTCTTTCCCTGCACGCCACGTAACCGCTGGGCATTGCCCTGTCCGTTCCTTTCCGCGTCGTCATCACAAACACCCACACACAACAAAACAACACGTAACCTGAGAGCAGAGGGCACAGCGCACTCACGGCCCCGCCCCGGCCTCCCATTCATAGATGTTCACCATTTGCTGATTTGATATCCTTTTAAGTTGGCCACATTTTGCCTCCAAGTGGAAAAACCTGTCTCACGTAAAAGCACGCAGACGCAGAGTTCGTGGAAAGGGCCGCCTGTGCGCGGGAATCCCACACTGGTCCATCCACAGGAGGCCCCGCAAAGCCCAGCGTCGGGCTAAGTGCTCAAGTGTGCTTGTCCCAGGAAGACGTGGGAGGGGTGGTCAAGGCGGGAGCAGGGGAGGCCGGACACCGGGAGGCCGAGTGATGACGGAGCGCAGCTTGGGGGATGCGGCCAAAGCCAAGGGATGTGGGCGCCTCTCGAAGCTGAAAAGACGAGGAGACAGAGTCCCCCCGGAGCCTCCAGAAGGACGCAGCCCTGCTCCCCACCACCCCTTGACTCTGTTTAGCCGGTGACACTGACTTTGGACCCCTGACCTCCAGGACTGCTGGAGAATACATCTGCGCTGTTTTCAGCCACCACAGGCGCTGGGACAGGAGGCGTGGCCTTGGTGAACCCACCGGCAGGTGGACTGTCCTGGGCTGGGGGGCAGCGCTCACCTCTCACAAAGACAGGTAAGCAGTCTCTCCCTCCCCTCGGCTGTCTAGTGTCTGCCATCACGTGGAGCAGAGCCGGGCCCCTCAGCAGTCCTTGCACCCCCCACCCCCTCTGAGGCTCATGAGCGGGACAGGCTGGCAGCCCAGAAACCACACCAGCGAAGACAGGCGTCCTTCACGTCCACCCCGGCACCCCCTGGTGGCAGCGTCGTCTTCCTTCTGTACCCTCAACTCCACGCTGACCTCAGCCACTCTCAGCAGAGACCAGACACCCTGGAATGTGCTGTCTGCGGAAGGGGGTGAGCCACCGCCCCTGGAGGGGGTCGCAGCTGGGATGGGGTGACCTCCGAGAGCCCTGGACAGTCTGGGACCCTGTGAGTCTATCCCAGGACTTCTTGGAGACTGTCCCGCACACAGTAGGTGCCCACGTGGCGCTGCTGAGTGAGACGTCTCACCCACAGCTGTGTTTTTGGCAGAAGGAGCTGAGCAGAGGCTGGCTTCCTGCCCGGAGACGAGAAGAGACCCATCTGTGACTCACCTTCTCCTGTGCGTCCTGGCAGACAGCCAGGCTGCAGCCCAAGGTGAGGGCACCGAAACCACGCGGCATCCTGGAGAGGGAGTGGGCCCGCCGCGGCGGCTGGGGGCCAGGCGGGCAATGCGAGCCGGAAGCCCGCTGCACGCCCGGGGTCAGCCAGGCTGCAGGGCAAGGCTCACCTCACGCGGAATGCAGGGGAGCGCGAGCCGCCCCCGCCAGGACAGCACGCTCAGCCACAGCACCACTCCGCTGACACCCCCTCCGCCCACGTCGCCGTCTGGGAGGGTCGCCCCCAGCCCTGCCCAGCGGCCCGTGGTCTGTGTCCAGGGCATAAAGACCCTGGGTGTCCCAGGAAAGGCTGGGGTGGCACCCACCTCACCCTGCACATCGCCCCATGATCTGTCACTGCAAAGCTCCCCCCGCTGGCCTCGTCCCAGTGATCCCACGGGCACGCGGACCCAAGGACGGCACAGGCGCCCGCAGAGGAGCGCCACAGGCCCGGCGACATGCAGTGGGGGCCACGCACCAGGCATCTCCCTCGCTCATGAGCTGTGTGGACGTGAACGTGGACTTGGCCCCACACAGCCACGTGGCCCCAGCTGCCCCCACGTGAATGATGGCTCTGCCACCTTTCCCAGTGGAAATCACACAGCCCAGAACTGACGGCTCTGGGAGCCCGGGGCGTGGGGGGAGGAGCGGGCAGGTGAACCTCTAGGTCCCAGAGTCTAGGACAAAGCCGCAGAGACACGTGTAGCTGCCCAGCCCTCTCCTAACTCCCCACGCTGCCCTCCACAGGGTCCCGCCCAGAACCACTCTCTCCTGGTGTCCGTCTGTGTGGGTCCAGGGTTGGCATGGAGGCCTGGCCTGGCAATCAGAGAGTCTGGGCCCTCTGGCCCAGAGGGTGCGTTCAGGGCAGGCACCTGACTGACCCATGGGGGCAGGTGGTCGTGGTTCTGGATTCCGCTGGGAAGCACTGGTGGCCAGCAGTATTCTGGGGCCTTGGTTCTCAGGGGCCACGGCCCGGGAAGGCTGCAGGAGAAAGATGCCAACCCACGGGAAGCGGAGCCCAGAGACACGCGGGGCACAAACCTGGCGCCGGCCATGCCTGAGGCCACCCGGACCTTCTGGTTCTGCGAGCCTAGGACTCCACCTTTTCACTTAAGCCGGTTGGAGCCGGGTTCCTGTGACTTGTGACCAAGAGTCCTGCTTAGCTCACCCGCTCTGTGCACAGCATTACAGGACTGTGGGAGAGGCAGGAAACGGGGTCGCCCCCTCCACCCTCAAGTTACCCTAAACCTAACAGGGAAGGTCTGACCAGGCGACTGAACACAGCCAGGCGGGACACATGAGGTGGCCGATCCTTCCCAGTAAGAGGGGAGGAACCCTGGAGGGCCGAGGGACAGGAGTCCGCCTCCAGGAGGCAAAGGCCCCGAAAGATAGCTCCCTGGAGGCCCCCGCCTCTGGTCCCTCTCTCGTCTCTCCACAAGAATGCTTCTCCCCCACTCTGGGGACAGGAAGTCCCAGCAGGGCACCCCCCGAGATTCGGGCCACCGAAGGGGGCTTGTCCAGTTGTTACCTACGTGCACCGCATCACAAAAACTGCCCTCGCATTTCTTCCAGGTGCGCGGAGAGTAAAAGGGACGAAGGATCAGGCACAGTCTCAGCCACTCGCCCACGCCCCCTCCGCCAGTCACACCTGCTGCCCTCTTTGTGGTCTGGCCCAGGTGTAGGTGCTCAGAACCGCAAGTGGCCTGCTGGGAACAAATGTCAGGGAAGGGACCGGCTGGCTCCACTGAGGTCCCTCCCTTCGAGGATTTTCCTTTGGTTCCCAAACCCCAAGCCCCCGACAGGCTGGGCGCCCTCGCTCCTCTCCTCCCCCTCCGCCACCGTCTCTGGGGAGCTGTCCTAGTTTCTCGGGGGAACGTTTGGCACCTGCAGTAGGACGAGGGCCCAACGTCAGAACTTACTGCTGTAGGAAGAAAGTGCAGACGTGGAATTTCCCCCACAAGTGAGTCTGTGGCCCTGACTCAGGCTGTCCTCGACTCCCAGGCGTTCTGAGGGGCAGCTGGAGCCAGGCAGAGCCTGTGGGCACCAAGGTGGGGGCAGCTGGCTGACCCCCCTGCCCCGCTCCCCAGAAAGCCCCTTTCTCCTGAGGCTGGAGGTGGGCAGGTGACGGACCCTCAGGCCCCCTTCCTGGGATAAGAGAAGCCGGCGCACACTGGTGCCAGGCAAGGTGACGGGTATTTGGTGCATCGTGTCACCTCACAGCCAGGACAGCGTGACCAGGTGGGCACCGGTTACCCCATTTCACAGCAGAGGACTTGGCTAGGAGAGGACAGGCAACATGAGCAGCGGGGCCACCATCCCAGGCAGTCCTCTCAGTCAGGAGCAGGACGCTGGTCCCCAACCTAAGGAGGACACAGGCAAGCAAGCACCGAAGACCACGGGCCAGCCTGGGTACTTTCCCGAGCAGCCCCCTGCTGCAGCCCTACACCACACCCACTCAGTCACCCCAGCCCCCGGGAAAATGCGCCCCCCCGGGACACCCTCCCTGACCAACAGCTCACAAGGGCCCGGGCTTCCCCCACCCGTCAGAGACCCCCTCCGCAGGGGCCATGCTTTGTCCAGACCCAGCACCCCTTCCAGCTGAGAGGGTCCAGCCCAGACTCGCAGTAACTCTGCAGAGTGAACGAACCAGCCACTCCAAACCCCTCTCTGCACCGTCCTCTGGGGCAAACAAGTCTGGGCCAAGCCCCCATGGGCGTCAACAAAAACTCATGGCTTCGCTGATGTGTGGGGTCACCTGGCGTTCTGCCCTCCTCTGAACACGTCCAGGGGAGCTGAGGGGGGCGATAAATGCGGGACTGGAAATGACCCCAAACTCACGAGCAGTGCTTGCAGTGAGCCAGGGGCAAGGCGGCCACCACGTCCGCCACCACCATTGGGAGCTCTGCCCTCCACTTCTCCAAACACAGCTGAAGGGGCAGCCAGAGAGGGCATGTCCCAGCACACCAGGGCTGGCCTCCCAGCTGGCCCCACTCTGACTTCCTCCGGCAGCTGCCTTCCAGCAGGCGGAGCCCAGGGCCCAGGGGCTTCCTACAGAGAGGGGCAGCGGGCCAGCGCTGTGCACAGCCTCGCCCATCCTCCCACCCCAGGGCACCCAGGATGGGCTGGCCAGCCCAGACGATGGGGCGTGGCAGGTGTGGGGAGGGCAGGCACAGAAGCTGGCGACCCAGCAGGGAGCCAAGCGGGTCACAGGCAGCGGCCTTGGCCAACCAAGGCTGGGTAGGCCCCCTTACCCCCTTACGGGGGAGGAAGACCAAGTTCTGCGAGGTGAGCAGCTGGCAGGGACCACAGGTAGCCAGGAGGAAGCAGAACTGGGGACACCCCGTGGAGGGCTGTGAGCATGAGTGTGGTCAGGAGGTGGGGGGCCCATGGGGCCAGGCAGGTTCATACTAGTCAGCCTCACAAGACCCCAGACCAGGGCACAAGACCCCAGACCAGGGCAGGGCCGCAGGCTCATCTACGGGATAGAGCAGGCACCGATGAGCAGGGAGAAGAAGTGACTCATCCCCACAAAAGACTCCGGGGACCCCGAGGGAGACCCAGCACAAGATCAAGCCCAGTCTGGGGGTCCTGCTGGGCCCAGGGCTGAGAGGGCCGCAGGGCTCATGGGGATACCACACACAAGCTCCGCCCACCACAGGCACACAACAGGTAGGGCTCTGGGCCCAGTCCGGTCTCAAGGGCCTGACTCACAGCGTGGGCGGCGGGCTAGCTTCCTGCACACCCCAGTGGGTGCTCAGACACTTCCTGGAGGAGAAGCCTGAACCTGGAGGGCTGAAGTGGGCGGGGATGAAGGGAGCAGGGTGGGTGGGCTCAGGCTAGAAGCTAGAAAGCCTCCTCCCAAGGTGAGGGCTTCTGAATATTCATAAGATGCAAATAATCCTTTCCCAGTGAGTATTCATAAGATGCAAATGAGCCCCTCCCCTCCCATCATTGACATCATAGCCCACCTCCCCTGGAGGCTGAGAGAGTGCCGGCTGGGTGGTCTTTTGCTTCTCTGCCCACCCTAGAACAAAGCCTGGCATACAGGATGGGGGCTCAGGAACCGAGTCAACGAATGAGGAAGAGGGGCAGAGGGCAGATCAGCCTTGCCCCAGCCCAGTCCGCCCAGGCCCTGCCCTAACAGAAATTCCTGAATTTCTCAGTGGACGCGGAAGGCCACTTGGAAATGATCCAGAAAACAGGAATCTGGAGTGGCCTGGAGACCTCAGGCCATCTGCCCCCTTCCCCGACATGCCACTCGGACAGCCACAGCCCCCCCACCCCACCCCACCCCCGCTTCTCCCAGCTCAGAGGTCAAGGTGGCCAGCACCTACTCAGCCCAGTCTCCCCTTCACCACACCCCAGAGGCCCGAGCGGCCGGGCCAGGCAGGGAGGGGCACAGCCACCTCAGTGTCCAGGGAGGGCGCTGGTGAGGGCCGCAGCGGAGGAGGTGGGGTCTCAGAGGAGCCAAGCCCAGAGCCCCCTGCCTGCTAGGCCAGCCCCGGATGGGGTTTCCGATTTCCCTGCCCTGGGGCTGCCCGGCTCTGCTCGGCCTCTGGGACACAGAAAGTCTGACTTGAACTGAATAGGTGTGTTCCTGGCAGTAACTGTATCAGGAAACTTGTGAAATACCTGATGTCAAGTGAAAGGCGGGGGTGGGGGGCATGCTTGGCTCCACCTCTCGAACTTCAGGAATGGAAGAGAACGTGACCAGGTAGCATGCCCTTAAGGAAAGGGGCATGCTGACTGGCACCGGCTGCAGTCTTCCCGGCTGGCAGAAGCTGGCTCCTGAGATGTCCCTGAGCTCGCCTGGGTCCCGCACCTCCCTTGCTTCACCCTTACTTGGACAGGGAGGGGCAGGGCGTGCCAGCCCCTGTGGGGATGAGGAAACCGACGCCCAGAAGGGCGGGTGCAGCCAGCAGACACCCCCCCCCCTGGGGACACAGCACCCCAGCACACGCGGGTCCCCAAACAGGCGTTCAGTCCAGCCCAGGCCTTAGGAGGGAGCATGGGGTGCTGGGTGAGGGGAGGCTGCAAGCACCCCAGCCATGGCCTCTAAATCATGGCTCCTTTACATCTTTTTAAAGGAAGTACGTTGAGGTGACTGTAGACATTTGCAGACACAGAGTGAAGGCAGCAGACACACACTGTTTTCGGGGGGCACCTCCCGGGGAGATTCAGAGCCCCCGCGTGCCCCGTGCGGCTGGCCCCCGCGTGCCCCGTGCGGCTGGCCCCCGTGTGCCCTGTGCAGCTGGCCGTGTGTGCCCCGTGCGGCTGGCCCCCGCGTGCCCTGTGCGGCTGGCCCCCGCGTGCCCTGTGCGGCTGGCAGTGCGTGCCCTTCGCGGCTGGCCCCCGCGTGCCCCGTGCGGCTGGCCCTGCGTGCCCCGTGCGGCTGGCCCCCGCGTGCCCTGTGCGGCTGGCAGTGCGTGCCCTGTGCGGCTGGCCCCCGCGTGCCCCGTGCGGCTGGCCCCGCGTGCCCTGTGAACCTGGCCCGGACGGTGGCTGAGCAAATGACTGAGGACAAAGGGCGCTCGGGATCCTTCCCCAGAAGCCTGGCTTCCCTGTCTTCTCCCAACTGCCCTCCGGATGCCCCCGCGTGCCCACCCCCAACGCCTCCTTCTCCTGTGCTGAAAGCTCGGCAGAACCATCACCTATGTGTTTCGTTTTGTTTTTGTGAGTGGAATGAGGCTGGAACCAGGGATGCATTTTAAAAGCCTCAGCGTCATTTTGGAACTGGTGCTTCTCACCGCTGAGTACCCCGGCGCCCACGGAGGCACCCAGAGCAGAGGCCAGGCCGGCGGGAGGCAGGGGACACTGAGGCCTGGCAGTGCGGCCACCACGGTGGGTCCGAAGCTTCCGGGCTGCTGGCCCTTCGCCATCTCTCTGGTGGGGTCTTCCCTTTAGACAAGGCCTCGTCGTGAGCCTCTCCGCACAGGGGCCACGCTAATTAGGGCATCGCGGAGCCCCAGTTCTGTCACCCACCAGCCAGGTGACCTACAGCACCCCGCTTTGTTCTTTCTGAGGTCCTCAGCAGCAAAGGAAGCTGGCCTGGGCCTCTGAGCTCTGACAGCCCCTCAGGACCAACGATCACCTCCCACTCGACTCATCTGACACGTTCTCTGGGCATGTACTGAGCACCAGGCCCTGGGGACAGCAGAGACCAAACAGCCCAACTCCACCCTCCTGAACACCACACCTTGGGGGCCAAGGAGGCGCTGGGGGAGACAGAACACGGGGAGCAGGGGCTGGGGGGTGGCGGGAATGAGAAACCATTCCTTCGGGCCTGTCTGTCCCCTCTCCTGGCCCACGGCCACCTCCCACCTCGAATCACTGCTATTTCTACACGTGTGACTCTGACCGCTTGCTAGCTCCTGGTGTGTTAGCAAAGAGATTCACTTTAAAACATTTATGACTTTATTGCCATAGAATTGGCTTCCTTTTAATCCTATATATTTTGCTTTATGCTCATTATAAAAACTACATTCTGACAAAGTTCCACGGGTGTCTCCAGCCTGGGGTGGGGGGAGAGTTCTATGGTACAGAGAGAGCTGAGGACCCCTCGGTCAGGTCGGGGGGGTCCTTGGAGCCAGGCCCACCACACTCCACGGACAAAGAACTGGCCCAGGATACGCACCCAGGAGCCCCACCCACCAGCCCGATGATGAGACAGAAAATGGGCTCGGATGGGGTTAAGTGGTACTGATGCGAATGAACTGAGAAAACCAGAATTTTTTGTTGGGGGCTTTACTTTTATGGAGCGAAAATGGATTACTTCACTGGTCAATGAGGCAGCCAATGGGGAGACGCGCCTGCAAGCGGGGAGGAGGCGAACGGTGCCTGGACTTGAACCGCATACTGCGACCCGTTAGGAAAGGCAGGAGCCCCGGGCGACTTCCTCCTCCACCCCGGGCCAGGCACAGGACCGGACAGGCCGGCCCACTTCTGACTTCCCAACGTTCCTGGGCTCTGAGCAACGGCCCCTCCCGTGGGGCACACATGGCAGAATCACCAAACAGAAGCGACCCCGCGTGCAGTCTCACGCATCCTTTCTAAGGCGGGGACACCTTCAACGCTTGGATATTCCTCCTCCAGGCCCACGGCGGTAAGTTTCTTTGGGGACTGCAACCCTGCAACTACCTGGCAAGAGGGCAAAACTCAAGGCAGAGCCAGGGGTGAGTTCTGCTGCCGCTAAGACCTCGCGCTCAGTCGAAAAGCGAACACAGAATCATCGTGCAGCCCAGCAACCCTGCTTCTGGGTGCACAGCCGGGAGACCCCGAAGCAAGGACTCGAGCAGGCATCTGTCCGCCTAGGTTCACGCGGCATCGCTCACACGGCCGGGGGCGGGGGCCACGCGTCCGTGGACGGAGGGATGCACGACCACCTCTGGTCCACCCATACAGCAGAATATGATTCCGCCCTCAAAAGGAAGGACTTTCTGACACCGGCTATGATATGAATGACCCCTGAGGACATGACACTCAGTGAGACAGCCTGTCTCAACAGCACAAACACTACGATCCCACTGACATGAGGTCTCTAGAGGGGTCAACGTCATAAACACGGGCAGCAGATGGTGGGTGCCGGGGCCTGGGAGAAGGGGGTGGGAGTGAGTGTCTAATGGGGACAGAGTTCAGGTTGGGAGCATGGAGAGTTCTGGAGATGGAGGTGGGGACGGCCGCCCAGCACTGCGAATGTGCCGCATGCCCCGACCTGGGCACGTCACGGTGCAAATGTATGTTATTCGTGTTTTCCCACAATTAAAAAAATAACAGTATGTCCTGGCCGGTGGCTCAGTGGTTAGAGCATCAGCCCAAGCACCGAAGGGTCACAGGTTCGATTCCGGGTCAAGGGCATGTACCTGGGTTGCAGGTTTTATCCCTAGTGCCCCTAGGGGTGCATGCAGGAGGCAACCAATCGACGTGTCTCTCTCTCTCTCTATCTTCCCCTCCCTCCGTTCCACTCTCTATAAAAAAAATATTAAAAATCAATGGAGAAAATATTCCCCAGGTGAGAATTAACAAAAATAATAATAACACTAATAATAATAATAAAGAAAAGAATATTTCTCGCACTCAGTTCAAGAGTGAAGGGATTCACACCATGTCTCGGGCCCGAGCAGCCATGGGACTCAGGCTCGCCCCCCGGACTCACGAGCCTTACTCTCCTATCTGGAAGAACACAGTCGTACCCACTTGGAGGACTGTTCCAGGGCTGATTAAGGAAACATGAGTGCCGGGCCTGACGCAGCAGTCACAGCTCTGTGGTTATCAGCCGTGTGCGTGGACTCGGGAGCTCTGTGTGCATGCCGAGAAATTGTCAGTGCGAGAGAAAGTGACGTCAGAAGCAGAAGCAGCAAGGTGATCCTGACAGACGCCACCTCCCCGCCGAGGCCTGGGAGATGCTATCTCCACTCCTGACACTCCAGAAATACGCACGGCGCACAACCCTCATAAAAATCCCTCTGAATGAAAATCTCTCTGCACAGAGGCAGCCACACGCGGCCTGGCTCTCCCCTGCCTCGAATCTGAGCTGAGCTTATCTCGGAGCCGTGGCCGTGGCCCCGGGAGGAGGGGCGTGGGGTCGGCGCCGCGTCTATCTGCTTCTGCAAGAAAATTACTAAGGAAGTGCTGTTACTTTAAGATCTTCAAGCTGGTGTGAGGAGAAACTAATTAAATGATTGCAATTTTCTGTGCAAATACAGTAGCTGACTGCTTTGAAACGCAACACAGAGGGAACTTCTCTGCCTCAAGACTATCGGAGTTTAAATGTCTCTCAGGCTCCAGTGTGAGCTCACATTCCTGCCCCCACATCAAATTTCTAAAAGGACAGACGGAGCCCTGGCCGGTTCGGCTCAGCCGGCAGAGCGTCGGCCCGCGGACCAGAGAGTCCCGGGTTCGGTTCCCGCTAAGGGCTCGTACCTCGGTTGCAGTCTGTCCCCAGCCCCGGTTGGGGTCGTGTGTCTCTCTCACATCGATGTTTCTCTCTCCCTCCTGCTCTATCTGAAGATAAATGCAAAAAAAAAAAAAAAATGTCCTCGGGTGAGTATTAAAAAAAATAAAAGAACAAAGGAGCTTAGTCGGGATAAAATGATGAGCGCGACCCGTGTCCTGTGACGTGTCCTGATCTTGGGCTCCCGCTGCCCTCGGCGTGCTGTCCATCAGCCGCCAGTCACCCTGCGGCTGAGACCAGCATGTGTCCTGAGAACAGCATGTGTCCTGAGACCAGCGTGTGTCCTGAGAACAGCGGGTGAGTCCGTTCACAAGCCGAGCGCCCAGCAGTCAGGCTACATCTGTGGGGACTGCGGGGAGGCTGCAGTCCCCACGGGCCACTGGGAGGACCCGGAAGAGCCGTGGGTCCAGAAGGTCTCAGCATGCGAGCCAGCAGCCCCACACGCAGGGGGACACCTGCCCTGTGCGTGGGTCATGGTCACGCAGCACTTCTTCATGCCAGAAGCCGAGTTCACCCCAGGAGGAGGCTTTCAAGGGTTCCTGCGGCCAGAGCAGGCCGGGACAGACCCCACACATGCCTTCACCCCCAAACGCTGTGGATGGAGGCTCTGCTGTCCCCAGGGCAGAGCCAGGGTCCCCTGCTCCATGGGCTCCCACCCCTGGGGAAGGTGGCCAGAGACGGCTTCTCTGGTCACCGCGTCCCGCCACACTCCACAGCCGGCCACTTGCAAGAATCTATAAATAACTCGCTCTCTGGAGGCTGAGACACCACAAGGAGGCCCTCAACAGAAGGCAATTTTCAAGCTCCCAGGGCTCTCCCTAAACCGGGAAAGGCGCAGGGAGACTCAGCACCATGCCAGCTCCTAATCGCGCCAGCTCTCCGCCCTGACGTCATCCTCGGGAGTCTTCGCCTGCCTCTGACAAATGACAATAAAATCAAAATTAGAAATAACGGCCGTTCTCCAGAAGGCCTGCGCAGCACTGAGCTGCATCGTCTGCGGGCCGAGCAGAAGAATGATGTTAATTTACGACCTCTTTAAAGCACTCTCAGGAACCCTCGTGCAACTACAAATTAAATAGCCACTTTATTAAAGTAAAAGGGGATTTGCGCAATGTGGTCGGGAACTTGATTAACGGGGCTGCCTCACGCCTTCGCGCGAGGCCTCTTGACTGATGGCCGTGTCCTTTCTCTGCCGAGGGCTGCAGGTTCCCCGGTCCCTCGGCCTTCATCATCCTCTCACCGTCCCAACCTCCGCTCAGCCCAGGTGACGCCCACTCTACTTGTCCTCCAGAGCCGCTGGATTGTCACCTTCTCCAGGAAGTCCTCCCTGACTTCCCCAGTGCAGCTTCACAGGACACTGGGGTAGTCTATGATGAATTCCCGTCCAGACCCAATGTCTCCCCAGGACAGGGCTGTATCCCCAACACCTCACAGACCCTCTAGAAAGCAACTGCTTTGAGGGCTACCCTGGGGCCTCTTCTCACCTGGGCTCTCAAACTCCACGTGGTCTCTCCTGGCACAGAAAGAATGCAGAAGACCTGGGTCTCCCTGGCAGCGTCCTCCCAAGGACGCCAATGCCGGTTTGCGTGCCCGACCTTCCTAGACTCATCCACCCAGCTCACGTCTCCATGTACTGTCACCTGTCCCACAACACAGGCATCCCTCGCTCTCGTCATTCCTGACCCAGCCGCCAAGCCCAGGGTCCCCAGTGGGCTTGCCCACTCAGCGGCACTGGTCACCAAGTCTCTTGACCTCTGTCTGCCTCTGTCTCTTTCCAGGTGGCCACTGGTCACCCTTGGTGAAGGCTGCCATGACCGAGAAGTGTCTGGGCAGATGCCCACCATGTCCATACTGACCAGCCACAGCGCAGTACCCCAGGAACCAGACCTCTCTCTGCAACCCAGTACCCACCCCGAAATGCTGGGAGGCCTGCACTGTGGCGGCCTGGAATTCACGACGATCACAGGGAAAGTGCAGCAGACTCCAGGGTAAGGCCTCACGCCCTGGAGCCCCCACGATCACCTCCGAGAGTGGAATGCAGCTGCCATCAGGCAGATGCAAGGCTACAAATCAGCTTCCTCGCCAGGTTTGGCCCCGCTCCTTCAAGAGCCTGAGGGGCTTTATGAGAAGGCCTTACGGTCTCCGGTCCCCGCACGTGGGGGCTGGCTGTGAGCCACGAAGCCAGGGCTGCTCCCGGAAAGAGAGAGGCCTGCAGAGGGGGGTTAGCCACACCCTGTCCCACCTCACCCGGAGAACTCTCGGACCCGCTCTTCCCTCCCTCCGCCCCTCCAGGGCCCTGGCCATCACCATCTCTCTGAGCCTGCATCCGAGGTTCACTTCCCTGGCCCTGCTCCTTGCCAGCTAGGGGACCCTGGGCAAACGGGCATCCACACCCAGGCCAGCAGGCTCTGAAGCCTAATTAAACATCGCTAACCACCACCCCGCACTGCCACCTGGCTCTCCAGCCTCACGTTTCGGATCCATTAGGAGCTGACTCCAACGCGTGCCCCAGCCGTCCCTGACCGTCCCTGCTCTCGTCACTGCACTGCTCGGAGCTCCCTGTGTTCAGCTCGGGGCTTGCAGAGGCAACTGAGATCCCTCCCCTGCTGTGACGGCTGAACTGGGCCTCCCCAAGTAACCAGACGTTCAAGTCCTCACCCCCAGCACCTCAGAATGTGACTACAGAGATCGAGTCTTTAAAGAAGGAATTGAAGTAAAATGAGATCACTGGGGTGGGCCCTGATCCAATAAGACTGGTGTCCTTATAAGAGATAAGGACACAGACAGGCACAGAGGAAGGACCCTGTGGGGACACAGGGAGGAGACGGCCATGTACACGCCAAGGAGAGAGGCCTCAGGAGGAACCGCCCTGCCCACACCGGGACCCTGGACTGCAGCCCCAGGACCGGGAGAGGATACACATCTGTTGTTCAAGCCTGAGGTCCGAGGCACTCTGTCATGGTGGCCCCAGAAAGCTAGTACACCTGCCCTGAGGACTTGACATCTGGCAGGTGTCACGACCCAACCCACACCTTCAGAAGCTCCCTTCTGACCAGGGCTCTGGCTCTCTGGGTTCCCAAGGCCCCGGAGCAGAGAACGTGGGTAATCAGCTCGGAATGATCTCTGCAGAAACTCCTCTCCGTATCCCTAACCCTGCAGACACAGCACAGAGCAGATGTGGAAAGTGGGGGAGGGGAGGGGCTGGTGGGCTGATAACAGAGACAAGGCGAGCAAAGGGCCTGGCCGGATGGTTACCAGAAGCTCCCATGAAAGTCCATCCAAGGTGAAGTTCGAGCGCCAGGAGGGGAGGCAGCAGGTGAGCTGTCCTTAAAATAAGCAACTGATGTCCCAGCAATGGTCAAATTGGGACAGGGCCCAGCACAATCCCATGGGGATAGCTTGAGGCCGTGACCCCAGAAGCAGGGACCAGCGCTCTGTGCCCACCTTCAAATCACCCCTCTGCCTCCGAGGGCAGCTCGGGGGACAAACCTACGGCCTCTGCACAAGCCACTCTGGACCCATCAAAGGTAACGCTGGTTGGTTTCAATGAAACATTAATTTCACACATCACACTTTGTTTCTACAGCTAAACGTCAGACAGAAAGGCAGTGTTTGCTTCCAAGCAGGTCCCCTTCCGCAGCTCCCGGGGAGGGAAGCGCACAGGTGCGCCCGGCGCTGCGGCCACAGGGCCTTTCTCGGAGCCAGCGCAAGTGGCGCGGTTCCTTCTGGCAGGTGCTCTCAAACACCACTTAGAAAGTCGTCCCTCTCGCCCAAGGCTTTTAAATGCTGAAAACCCCTCACATGGTAAGGCAAACGCTTTCTCGGCTCCCGGGACCACATCTGCAGGCCGCGTTTTCCCGGGCCGCGACATCTGGGCAAATCGGGTGAAATAACATTTTTAGAAGATCCCGCTCAGCAAATTGGCCTCAAGTTAGTTTCTTCCCAGCTGCGGCTTTCGGAGACGGAGCTCTCGAGTGGAGGTGACACCCAGTGCAGGATCCGGGCTCCGATCCTGGCCCTGTGGCTGCCAGCTGAGGACGGCGGGCAGAGGCGTGTCTAAGACACTCTGTGGGCCAGGCATCCAACGCCCAGAAGCCATTAGAGAAATGGGTTTACTCTGCACTTGGTTCCAGCTCTCACTCCGGTGCTGAGTTTTGCCCTGGCCAGGTGACACTCCCACAGCACCGCTGCTCCCAGGCCAAAGGTGGTCTTCTCAGGGAGAAGGCCCAGCTCCCCTCCAGAGGATGGGCGGTGCGGGAGGGAGGCGGGGAGGTGTTCAGGGGCCCGGCATCTCCTCGCTGTCCGCCTTCCTTTACCCACAGACGCTGAGACTGCTAAGAGCACGGCTTCCGCTCCTAAGTGTCTGCTAAGTGCGGGCGATGGCCTGCCCTCCACCGTCACCCACACATCATCCCAGCGCTGCCTCTTCCCGGTGGCCAGAGGAGAGATGCATCTCCAGCTCTGGACTTCCTACCCCCCAACAAAGGAAAGCCAGCGTCCCCCACTCCCATGTCCTCCTCTCCTGGCGTTCACCTGCCAGCTGCCCGGATACAGCCCACCCAGTCACCCAACCCAGCCACTGTCCCCAAGGAGCAGAGCGAAGTTCCTTTGGCAGGCCCCCCACTGCAGTACCCCAGCCCCCTCCTCACTCTCTCCAAGGAAGCCACCCGGTCTTCAGGCTCTGTGCTCAGAAGGAGGGGGCTGGCCTGCACCCCTCAGTGTCTCTCTCTCCCCTCTTCACCCCTTCCCTCCATGAAGCTAAACTGACAAAGGGCCCACCGATCGCGTGGGGGGGCGTGGGTTACTAGTGGCTCTGCAGGACTGACTCCGCACATGAATCTCTTCCTTCGAGTTACTGGCTTCCGGGTTCACTCCGTAAATTAAACTTACCACATGGGACATGGTTTGTTCTAATACTGGGGTGCAGTGAAGGGCTGGGCCCAGCTGCATGGCTGGGGTCTGACCCTTCTCTCAAGATGCAGGGAGGGGGCGCCTGCTACCCTCCGTGAAGCACCCCCTCAGCACCCGGAGCCCCCTGCTGGCCAGTGGACCCAGGAAGTCGGCTCCGCACCCCGCCCGACCCCATCCCCAGGGTTTCTAGTCTGGCTGGAAAATGTCAGAAACGGCCAAACACCAGAGCCTTGGTGTCCCTGCGGGCAGCCCCAGCTGACTCGGGAGGGGAGCCACAGAGCCCGGGGCTCCGGAACAACCAAGCCCATCAGGTGCTGTCCCCAACAATTCATCCACCCCCCTCTCCCTCCTCCAGCAGAACCCTCACCAAGGAGGAGCCCAGAGGGCTGGACAGAGGGTACAGAGGCTGGGGTGAGAGTGCACCAGCCCAGGGTTACACCCCTTTCCTGGCGAGAGAAGCACCCAGACGGTCCCCCACTCCTCCACTCCCAAAGCATGCAGGGGTCCCGACCCTGTGCTGCCTCCTCAGAACTTTGGGGAGCAGTGGGAGTCAGCCACTGGGGACACCCCCGTGAACAACGATGGAGGGGAGTGAGCAGAGATTGCCATCTCCCCTACACACACAACCAGTCCTACACACACACACACACACACACACACACACACACAGCTGCCACCTCCTTGCACCACCCTCTCTCCAAACCTAATGACCCACCATGACTGCCTGGAGGTGACTCCCGCGTGACCTCAGTCATCTTTTGGGGTTGGGGGGAGAAGCAAGGCAGAAGGCAGCCCCCAGGGGAAGAATAGGAGGGCATCCCCGAGCCCTGAGACGCACCACCAAAAAGGATGGGACAGGAACCTGGAGGGGCAGGAACCACCTCACTGGTGGAAGGAGGCACGGGGGCCCAAACGGGAGTGGTCTTGAGGGAAAGGGGTGTCGTGTGGAACTTCCAGCTGGAGCGAGGCCATAGTGGTGGGGACAGCAGCAGGGAGAAACGGGAGTTTGCAGCAGCCGGTACAAAGTGTGTGGGGGGCAACTCAGTGGGCAGAAACCCCGGTCCAGGAGCTTCCAGCCGTAGGGCCTCAGGTAGCTGAGGGTCACAAGAGGGTAATGGGGAGGGGGTGGCCCCAGAATCAGACACCAAGCTGACCAGGTAACTCCTGGAGCCTGTGAAGGTGCCATGATCGGTGGGGCAGAGAGCGACCTAGAGGCACCTAGAGCCAAAGCCCCAGAAGGCACGGCTGAGCGGACAGGGTGGAGTCCGAAGGCGATCCAGGCACAACACCGAGTTGGGGGGTAATCCTAAAGGTCCTGGGGGCGCACAAAGGTGTCCAGGGTCTCGAAGCCTCTGGAGACAGCCCCAATCCCCATAACCTGGGATCTGGAGGCCATTGGGAGCGCCCGAGGTAGCTCAGGAGGCCAGAAATCTGTGGAAATGTCCCCCGAGGTGAAGCAGGGTGCCCACATATCGGGGGACCACTCCCCAAGGAACCAGTGGCCACAGGCCAGGAGGGGGGCCTACGAGGTGACTCGTGTCCCCAAGTAGCCAAGGACGCCCGGTGATCGCCGGGCGGTCCGGATGTGGGGGGCTACGAGGTGTCCGGGGCAGGGATCCCCGGGCGCGGAGGTCACTTACGCTGCTGTTCTCGCCCGTCCAGTGCACCATCGCCTGGTTGTGCGTCGCGTCTCCCTTGAGCACGAACGACGAGCTGGTGAGTGAGACCTGGGCCGGCGAAGCCGCTCCAGTCCCCGGCGCCGCCCGCGCCCAGCGCCCCTGGCCCGCGGCGGGGGCTCCGTCCTCGCCGGGACCCGGAGCGAGACCCGGGTCGCCGGGCTCCACGTCGCGCTCCCGCCTGTCCTCGCCGCCACCGGGCAGCGCTCGCCCCGCGAGAGGGCTCGGCTGCGACCGGGTCAGCCGGGCGCGGGGACCCAGGCGCCCGGGCTCGGGGAAGCGCCCCGCCGCCCCGCGGGCGGCCAGCAGCAGCAGCAGCAGCAGGAGCGGCCGCGAGCGCGGCGGCGCCGAAGCTTCGGTGCTCGGAGCTCGGGCGGCGGGGCCGGGGTCCTTCGGGGTGCGCGGGGGCCCCCGGTGCGCCATGGTCGCTGAGGGGAGGCGGCGGGCGGCGCGGGCGAGGGAGACCGCGGCCGCGAGTGCCGAGGGCGCTGGGGAGCGCGAGCGAGAGCGCAGAAAAAGGAGCGGGCGAGGGGAGGGCGCCGGCGGGAGGAGGGGACTCGCCGCCCCGCCGCCACCAACGCGCAGCCGAGGGCGCACCGCCACCTGCCGGCCGGCCCCACGTCCGCCCGAGCGAGCGCCGAAAGCTCAGGGCCCGGCCCGAGGTCCTGGGGCGCCGCCCCCACCCCGCAAGGCCACGGAGCCTTCTCCCTTCCTTTTCCTCCCCGCCTCCGTGCCCCTCTGCGTTCTCGCTCCTTCCTCTCCCTGTCTTCCTGTAGTTACCGAGCACCCACTCTGGCCAGCCGAGGTCCGGGCACTGGGATGTAGGGGCAGCCAGCCAGTCGCCAGGCCCTGGAGCTGAGGGTCGGATGAGGGCGACAGACCACACCCAGGTGGACAGGTCTGTGGATGGAATGACCCAGACTAGAGCAGAGTGTGTGTGTGTGTGTGGGGGGGGGGTTCTCCTGTGGGGCGGAAAAGCTGCCCGTGGAGACAGAGCTCAGCGCCCTGGCCCCTTTCTGTTCTCTCACAGGGGACCTTCTGGGCAGGAGGAGAAAACTGCCAAGGGCGGGAGGCTGCCCCCAACAGAACCTACCGCTCTGGCGGCCACTCCTGCGGCTCAGGCGGCAGGACTTGCAGACAGTGGCTCTATGTCCCAACCCCAGGGGCCACCGAGGGGCAGCCGCTGAGCATCAGGACAGACAGGTGGGTAGAGGGAGTGTCCAGAGGGAGAGGATGGGGAGCGAGGTTTCCTCCAGGGCAGGGCCTGGCAGGCCAAAGTGAAGAGTGCAGAGAGTCTCCCCGAAAGTCACCGGCTCCTTTAGACAGATTTCAGGGTAACTTCACCAAGCGCCCACTGCGGGCTCCCTGTTGGCCTCAGAGAAAAATACCAGGGGCCTCCTGCCCCCACCCTTGCCCCGGAGCATTGGAGCATTAAAAACCCTCAGGGTGCCCTGGCCGGTTTGGCTCAGCGGTTAGAGGGGCGGCCTGCGGGCGAAGAGTCGCAGGTTCGATTCCCGGCAAGGGCTGGTACCTCGGCTGCAGTTCAGTTCAGCCCTGGTCCAGGTCATGCGGGAGGCAACCAGTCGATGTGCCTCTCTGAAGTCAATGTTTCTGTCTCTCTCTCTCCACCCCTCTCTTTCCCTCTCGCTCTCTCTCCCCACCCCTGTGCCTCCCTCCCACTCTATCTGAAGATAATGGAGGAATGTCCTCAGGTGAGGATTTAAAAAAAAAACCCTCAAGATCGGTGTCCCTGTCACACCAGCCTCCCAGCTGGGTCCCTGTTCCAGAGAGAGCCTAGTAGAGCAGAAAGCACAGCCTGGGACGCTTGGGAAAGATAGAGAGTGGGGTCCCCAACACCTGAAGCACCCGGGCCTCTCTTCTGTTTGTCCACAGAAGTCATCTCAACAGTCACCAGGCTTGTGCTGTGCCCAGTGCTATGGTGGGGGCAGGGGGTGAGGGAGGTTTGGCTGGATATCCAGTCTAAGCAAGTCTCCTCCCTTGGAATGCACCCGCCCCCTCCGGGTGTGAAGGTGTAAATTCCCCACCTGTCAGGTTCTAACTCTCGGGTCAGGAAGGGGCCAGAGCGGCAGCTGTGGGCACACCTGGCCCGAGCAGGGAGCAGAGAACAGACCGGGGTCAGTGCAGGGCTGAAGGGAGGGGAGCGGGCAGAGTGGGGGATCTAGAGAGAGGCTCGCTGCAGACCGCTTTGGGGGGAAAGGCTGCTCGCCCCGGCTGAGAGCCGGTCCCCCCAGCACAGACAGGTCCACTGCAGGGGCTCCATCTCCTCGCTGTGAAGTCGCTGAGGTCGCCTCCCAGGTGCTCTGTCTTGTTTTAATAAAACTGCCCTCAAGAAAACTTGACAGTGACAAAGTATTGAGCACCTACTAGGTGCTGGCACTTTCCTAGGGGCTGAGTGCACCCTGGAAAAGAAGACCGGGGGTGGGGGGGCGGGCTCTGCTCGGAAGGGTGAGGATACAGTTTATCCTATTTAATTCTCATAACCAGGCTGTGGGGTAGGTGTGATTGTCCCCATTTTACAGGCGAGGAAACACTCAGAGAGGCGAGTGCCCAAGATCATCTGCCACGCACGCAGAGGCCAGACTCCAGCCTGTTTTCTGGCCCCTAGGTGGCGCTCTTTCCACCCACCTACCCCCAACACCCCCACCCCATCCCCCATTACTTGTCATCCGAGTGTAGGGCTCAGCCCCGCAGGGCAGAGACATGGGCCCATCACCGCCACCCCGGGCTGAGACTGAGGCCCACGTCATCAGCAGCTTGGTGAAGGTCTGACACATTGAGGGGGGATCCAGATGGAAGGCAGGGGGCGTGACACCTCCCAGGCGCTCTTTCATAAGGGTGCAAGGCATTCGGAAGAGCAGGACTGACTGGTCCTTCTCAGAGACCTGTGACTCCCCGGATCGCTCAGCTCACAAACGTTGCTGGACCTGGGGACACCGTGACGAAGGAGACAGACAAGTTCCCTGTGCTCGTGAGGTGCCTCTGCCCTCACGTGGATGGGCAGCTCCTGAGACAAACTCACTTCGGAGAGTACTGAGTACCCAGGAGAGAACGAGGTGGCATCAGATGGACAGAAGGGGCGCTGCGGGGTCAGGAAGCCCGGGAACCGAGGAGGAAGAGGTGAGGCCGTCCGGCAGAGGGAGAAGTCCGGAGCCAGCGGCCCTGCCCAGAGCAGCCGAGTGTCCAGAGAAGCGAGGCAGCCAGCGGGCTTCATCTGCATTCGCAGACTGGCTGAGGCCAAGCGCAGGGCTCTCGGCAGGGAGCAGGCTAGAGCCATCACTCTGGCCACTGGGAGGCGGGTGTAGGAGCCGCCTCGGAGGTGGCTGTCCAGAGAGGCCGCGGTGGCTGGATGTAGGCAGGCAGCGATGGAGGAGGAGAGGATGGGAGGAAGCCCCCTCCAGGAGCGTCCCACCCTGTGCTCACCCTCCTAGTGCCCTCCGTCGGGGACTGTGGCTTGACTGCAAGAGAGTGACGCTGGGGGAAGTGACAAAACCAAAGGAGAGCTGGCTGCAGTCGGGCATCACGCCGGACGTCCCCGATGGAGGGCGATCTCCCAGGACCACGAGCAGTGCCAGAGGTGCCACCAAGGTCGCCCGCAGCTCAGTAGGCATCAGGGCGTGGACATGGACGGAGGCACCGCTGGTACGGCCACTCTGGCACTGCGGGACCATGCCACATGGGATGCTGGGGTTTGGCGTGGGCACGCGGGTGCCTTGGATAAATTCGAAACACTGGCGGGTCTGTAACACCGGACCACTCGCAGCACTCAGGTCCTGAGACAGGGACACCGGTGCCAGCCATCCTCCCTCGTGGCCTCTTCGCTCCCGCTCCATGCTGGGCCCTGGGCCCTGGGCTCCGGCCGCGGTCAGGCTGCTCCCTGCCCCGGGAGACCTCTCCGTGTGCTGGGGAGGCACACAGGTGAACAGACGGTGACTTCAGGGAAGCAAGTGTGGGGGGAGGTGCCTGGGGCCCTAAGGAACTAGGGGTGCGGCCTGGGGCTGAGGGAGGGAGGCTGCTCAGAGGAGGACCCCTCCACTGATCCTTTAGGTGACAGAAGCAGTAACCACAGCGGGTAGGTGTCTGGGGCACCTACTCTGGGCCTGGCTCTGCTCCTGACGGAACTCCGCGACCCTCACAACAGCTATAGAGGGCAGGCACTGTCACCCCCATTTAGATAGAAAGATGGGAAAGTCACAGGAGGTCAGGAATGTACCCAAGGGGTGCACAGGCCTAACCCCAGGCGCCAGCTGGGGGTCCTAAGCACAGCACTCACCTCTGTTTCCTAGGTCACCCCAATGGGACTGTGCTTCCCACCCGGGTTCTCTGCACGTCAGCCCTGGGCCAGCAGCACTGATGGGAGCTGGTTAGGGTGCCGATTCCCGGCCCACCCAGCCCTGCTGAGCCAGCACCCAGGGCTGGGGCCCTCCGCGGAGGCTGAGAACCAGGGTTAACCCAGCGGATGTGTTAGAATCACACGGGGACCTTGGGAAAATACCGGCCCCCGGGCCCCACTTGGGCCTGTGGGTGGAGCCCCGTCCCTGGTCATCTCTGGACTCCCCAGGGATCCCAACGGCAGCCAGCCTCAGGCCCTGCCCACAGCTCAGAGAGAACGGATGCCAAGCGCCCAACGCGGGCTGGACTCCCATCAGTCGTGACTTCTCCAGAGAAGTAAGGGGGTCCCTTGAACCCCAGTCCATACCTCGTAGCTTCAAGGTTCAGACTTGCCGCCCCCCGCAAGGCTCCTGGCCCCCAGAGAAGACTGCCGTGTCTCCAACCCGAACCCGACCACTTGCTCGTGAAGTCTCAGCTTTTCAAAATGACCGAAGGTCCCTAGTGATGACATCTTCATTTGTCTTCATAAATGAGACAGAGCTCAACTGTGTGGCTCCTCAGAGATGGTCAGGGAGTCCGCGAACGTTCCTCCTGGGGACGGGGGGACCCAGTGGGAGGGGTCCTGAGGGGCCAGGCTGCTGGGATTCCCACTCCAGAGGGGAGTCCTGGGCCACACCCTCAGCCCCCCGGCCAGCCTCCAGAAGACTAAGAAGCTGCACCTGCTCAGGGACAGGAGGGCGGCGGTGACTTGCAAAGTGTCCCAACGACCTTCAGCAAACGACAGGAGTGAGAGGGGATGGCTTGGGGGGGCGGCCAAGGCTCCAATCCTGTGACCAGGTGGCCGAGGGAAACAGCACGGCTGTGGGGACGGCTGGTCAGGACAGGAACGCGGGCCAACTGCAAAGGTCTGCGGTGAGACAAGGGAACACGTCCGGGGGAGGAACAGGCCCCACATGAGACAGACAGTGACCGGCCGCTCCAACCCAGGAGAGGGGCAGCCAGGGAGGAAGGGGCCGTCCGCAGGGGTTGTGGGTGCTCTCTGCTGGAGGCAGGGACTTCTGCTCCCTGGAGACCTCCGCTGTGGGCAGCTGGACCCCGATGTGTGCGGGGCCGGCCAAGGGGGAGGCCCGAGCTGGACAGAGACAGGATGACACTCAGCATGTCCCGGCCAACGGGGTTTGGCTTAACCCTGGACACTGCCCATTGACAATCACCAGATGCTTTCTGAGCACCTACAGCTGGCACTGTCCTAGGCGCGGGTGGGCCCCACCCTCATCTCCTCACACCCTCATCTCCTCACAGAAGAGGGAACTGAAGCGCAGCACAGCACAGCCAGGCAGAGGGGCTCCCCCAGTTCCCATGGGCAGCAGGGTGCTGGCAGCCCGTGACCCCAGCACCTGGCTGCAGAACCGGGCGGCCCTGTGCACCCACGAGCTGCCAGGGGCAGGGGGGCCTGGGGGCCCTCCATCCGGCCGGGCCGCTAGGCTTCAGCCACCACGCGTGAGTCCTCTCCCGCCAGCTGCACGGACATCAGGTGAGGCCGAGGCCCCAGTGTGGCGGGCAGTTAGACAGGGCAGAGCGAGGACGCTGGGCCAGGTACAGAAGGTCACGGGGGAAAGTCCTGGGTGCCTAGCAGGGGGCAAAACTGGGAAAACAAGGGCCTCGCCCCCAGGGTAGCCTTTCCTCCCTAGCCTATCGTTAGTCATTTTGGACCCTCTGCCTTTTCCTCCCTAGAGATAGCATCTGGGCCTCAGTTGTAGTTCAGCTCCAGGCCCAGAAAAGCAGCAAAACCAGACAAGTGACACCATGGCTGCCCAAGGCCCAGCTGCATTGACTAATGACCCCTGCCCTGGGGCCCACCAATCAGTGGAGACCAGGACCCTGACAGAGCACACCTGGGAAGCTGATGACCATTCTGTTGGGACCTTCCCCTGAGACCTCCCACCTGCCAGAGACACCTAGTGTGCACTCTCCTTCTGGGGAGCACACCTGTGCCTCTTCCTTCCCCTTCTGCTTCCCCACTCCTTCCCCACAGGCACCGCATCCCCTAAACTCTAGGGGACCCCAGGAGACTGGCAACCAGGGAGCAATGGGCAGGGGCAGCTGGTCCCGGGCTAACCCTGACCTGTCTCCAAGGCCCCTTTTCTCTGACTCTCCAGCGAGCCGAAGCAGCCAGCCTGGGCTCTCCTGCTGCTGCTTCTGCGCTGGGCCTCCCTTGTCTCACTGTCCTGAGCACTTTTGCTGCGGCCGGTCAGTTCTTGCTTTGCTGCGCTTCGTCTCTTGCGCTTCATCTCTTGATGGAAGTTTTTCCTTCAAGTAGACAAGAGCCGAGGTCTTGTCGTTTCGCCGCCACACCAGGGCGCAGCTGGTGAGCGGGGACGTGTGGCTCCCACATCTCCAGGTGCACACGGGCTGTGGGGACAGAGCAGAGCCGGGGACCAGCTCCAGCCACGCTGGCAGGGGTGGGAGGGACTTCCTCTCCCCAGCACCCCTTTCTTCCTGGCTCAGAGCGTGGCTTAGGCGTCAAGCCCTCAGCCACTCGGAGCATCGCCGTACACGGTCACCTTCTGATGGGCCCCGAGGAGGCCTGGGAATGGGATCCCCTGGCCGTCGGTCTGGGGCAGAGCCCGGTTTGGTCACTCCAGTGGGCAGGGCGGGAGAGGAGGGCCGGACTTAGGAGGGACACACCACCAACCAGAATCCACCTTTGGGGTCTCCTGAGGGCCTCAGGGAAGGCAGCAGAGGCCAGGAGTGTCGTCCCTGAAGTCGAGAGTACAGTCCCTGGGGCCCCTGTGGGGGAAGGGACAGAAGAAGGGATGGGGGGAGGCACAGCCCTGGCTCAGCATCTCCTCATCTTGCCCTCAAGTTCCCCCACCCTTCCCCATGAACACATGGGGTTCGGGGTCGCTGGAGTTGGGGAAGGGCAGTACTTGCTGATGGCCTCCAGTGTGCCAAGTTTGGTGCCTAGTTACTCTGATTTTAGAACGAGCCACATGGGGCCCGGCGAGGCCAAGTGAGCTGCCCCGGATCCCACGGCTGGAGGGGCTGGTCTTCGGGACAAGGGTGCTGATAAGGACGTTTCGTACGTGGGTGCGAGGGCACCAACAAGCCCGCCCCAGGTGGCTGCCGGTCTCAGAGTGCCCATCCCAGGCAGCTAGGATGGTGATCGGGAGAGCTGGGCTCACAGCGGAGCCTGGAGCCCCGGCCCCGCCGCCCCGGTGAGGCACGGAGTGTGTGCCTGGGTCCGCTCCTGGGTCCACCGAGCACGGCCAGGGCGCCTGCACAGGTTGTCAGCAGAGCGGTGAGTGTCAGATGCTCGGGGGGGTGGGGGGGGGACAGCGGAATGTGCTGACCACGGTGTGTGCAGAGAGGGACAATGACGGAGAGCACAGCAAATCCCGTCCGCGTCACACACCCCATCCATGGGACGGGCCTTGACCTCCGTTCTGAAGTCTTTAGTCCAGTCCCCAAAGCCCCAGCTGGGGTCCAGTGCATATTCATTCATGAAGGAACATGTCCCGAGGCTGGGGGCTGAGCAGTGAGCCCCACAGAAGCATGGAGGGGCTGGGAGGTGCCCCCCAGCAAGCACACTGCATCTCACGGTTTTGCGCTTACACCTGTCTCCCTGGCCGCTCACTAGCTGTGTGCGCGGGGCCTCAGTTTCCCCGTCTGTAAAACCAGAGGGCGGACTGCCTTAGAACGTCCGCAGAACACGAGCCCTGTGGGGCGCCCCCCGGAAAGGTGTCTGCGGCTTAGGAAGTGCCACTGACGCTGTCGTGCTTCCCCGAGGGCCAGGTGGCGTTTGCATATAAGGACTGAAAAGTTCTGCAATTTAAAAACCTCTTTGCCTGTGATGAAGTCCGCTTCCCCCAGCGCTCTGACCCACTGGTTCTTCACTGCTGCTGACAGCGTGGCCCCCTGGAGAACACGGGCGGTCACGGACATGAGGCCGAGCAGGTGGGACAAGCATGCATTCCGCCGGAGGGTCGGAGTCAGAGAAAACCATGAGCAGCTACTGAGCGATGACTCAGGCCCCGGCGGAAGTGGGACGGTGTGCGGCTCACCCAGGGGACAACGTGCTGAGGTGCAGGGTCACGGGGAGTGGAAACGGCCCTGACTGCAGGACAGGCGGTGACTGAGGCCCGAGGCTGCGGGTTGTCCCTTCTTCTGAGGTCCAGGAACCCTGTAGGGGTTTCAAGCAAGAAACAACACGGTCAGATCTGTGATTCAGAAAGTTCGTTCTGGCAGCTTCTGAAAGCCGGAGCTTGGAGGGGAGACAGGGAGACCCGCTGGGGGCCACGGCGTTGGTCCAGGTGAGCGAGGCCGGATCGGAACCAGAGCAGTGGGGAGGGGCAGGCAGGAGGGGAGAGAGGTGGGTCCCCAAAGCTTCTGATCGTGCACAATGAGAAAGAGAAGGAGTCAGAAGAGACGGGAGGGTCTGGGGGAACCGTGAGGTCACTTCCCTAGTCAGGGAAGGAACGTGAAGGAGAAGGTGTCATTCGGCTCCGGACACGTTGCCTCCGAGGCATCTGGACATCCTGGAGGCAGTGGTCAGGCTGGACTGGGTGCAGTCACCAGCCCACCCCAAATCCCAGAGAGGTGTCCACTTGGTCACAAAGTCTGCTGCGGGTCAGGTGCCCTCCTCCACCATCAGCTCTGCCGTGGGGAGCACATGGCCCCCAAGGTCACTGCGGCAGCAGCAGAGAGCAGAGAGGGACACAGATGTGTTGTAGGGTGGGACCCGGAGTCACTCCACTGTTCACATCCCATTGGCTGGAGCCCCGGCTCCTGGCCTCCACCGCCCTGCAAGGAAGGCTGGTAAGTGCAGGAGCGCTGGACACGGGCAAGCCCTCCGCACCGTTGGCGCCCGTGAAGGCCTCCGCAGGCCTCTGGACCTGTCGTGTCAGGGCTTGAGACAGAGATCTGGGCGTGACCGTTGAAGGAGATCACTCAGGAAAAAATACAGAAGGAAGAGATAAAATGGGTGACACCATCCATCCCTCTGAGGAGGTATTCAGGGATTCCCAGAGGATGACTCAAGATTGAGTCCAAATCTCTTGTTTCCAAATATCTGATGATTTGTTGTCATGTAGACAAGGCATCCAGATTTTTCCTGACTTTTCAGTTTCCATATGCTGCCTTGGCACACACAGGCAGCCAAGAGCAGTTGGCAAGCGTGCGAGTGCGGTGCTGCCCCGCTCCGCTCTGCGGGGCCCCGGGCCCCACGACGATAGATTTGTCTGGAGGAGAGGTATTCAAAGCCTTCAATTTTCATAAACATTGTGAAACAGAACTCAGTATCCTTGCCTATAAGAGTCATTTCAGAAATCATATTTTTGGCTATCAAACTACTGAATATGAAACTGATTTTTTATGCAAATGCTTTGCACACTTACATTTTTTCCACAAATAAAATGTGGGTTGGAAATCATGGCTTTAGCGATTTCAGCTTGGAGGTTGATTAAAACGGACTGCTTTTCCTGGCAAGGGCACCGCCTTAGTCCAGACGAACAGAGAAGCTCAGGGTGGATCATACAAGGCCCTTTCCCGAGGCTCGCGTCCCCGCTCGGAGACTGCAAGGGTTGTGACACTGGGCCCGTTCGCTTTTTTTTCTCCACTGACCCTCAGAGCCTAGCACAGTTCTGGGCACACAGTAACCACTTAACAAGTATTGAGTGGACGGATGGATGGATGGATGGATCGATGGCTGCATCGATGGATGGATGGGGGATGACTGAGTGGGTGGGTAGATGGACAGATGGATGGGTGAATGGGTGGACGGGTGGGTGGGTGAGTGAATGGAGGGACAGATGGATGGTGGATGTGTGGGTGGATGGATAAATAAATGGATGGTTGAATGGGTAGATGGGGAATGAATGAGTGGATGGGTAGATGGACAGATGGATGGGTGGGTGGATGGATGGACAGATGGATGGGTGGATGGGTAGGTGGGGGTAGAGGTATGGATGGATAGATGGATGGATGGATGGACATCTCCTAGAAATCGGACTGCCAAACTACAACTGCTGAAGTGAACAGCAACTCAGCAGAAGGGAAAGAGCACTGGACTGGGAGTCAGGCGATCTGGGTTCCAGTGTCCGTGCTCCATTGACGGAGCTTTGAGAACTTGGGAAAATCCCTTCCCCGGGGGTGCTGCAGCGTTCCTCCTCTGCTGAGTGAGGTCTCATCCAGCAGTCACCCTCACAGCCTCCTAGCCACCACTTTTCCCACCCCCATCCTCCCGAGGAGCCTGACCGTCGCCTACAATACTGCCAGTTGGAAATGCGCTTCAAGGAGGCAGAACTTCCACTGACAGCCAAGTGGAGAAGCTGGCAGTTCCTCTCTCCAAAAATCAATTATGAAACTGCACAAATTGACAAAAACAACCATTTCCATACTCTGGAAGCCATCCAAGAGCATGCAACAATCTGAGAAGTGTTTATGCTTGAACACTGCGGAACTCCCTGCAACAGTGGGACAGCAGCATTGTGCCCCCCCAGCTCCCACAGCCCCCTCCCAGCAGGAGAGACTCAGAGATCCTGCAGGGTGGGCAGGCCTCGAGGACCAGCAGATGCAATGCCACAGTGAAGGGCAATCATGCAATCTGGAACAGTGGGCAACGCCCATGCCTTGGAGCACTGTCAGTGGACATGATCCTCTTAGAGGTTGTGTAGAATGGCTGTGTGTCTCTGGAAAGGGCCTGAGTCGGCCACAGAATCTGAGCTGACCCTAACTAAGGCCACGTGTATGCACAGAGGAAACATGAGAGCCTAGTGAAAGGTAAGAGCCAGGCAGAGTTGGAAATTCCTAAGGGCTGAATGTGCTCCTCCACCCACACACAGGTCTTTGACAGAGGATAGAAGGCTTGATAGCTCCGGGTATTTGAGAATGACCTCTGATCTAATGCTGGCTGACCTCTGAGCTAGGCAGGCACAGGGGCACAAAAGCCAGGCTTAAAAAGAAAAATTAGAAATTTAAGGGGAAAAACCCAGCATCAGCAACTGCACACAGCAAGGGAGACAGATTTCGCTTAACTTAGCCCAGGCAGCTTACTAAACAAACAAACAAACGAGCAAGCAAAAAATGGCATCAACCCTCTGAGGGAAATCAATATATATACAATATATAACCTAAAATGTCTACTTTTCAACAACAAAAAAAGTATTATGAGAAATGCAAGGAAACAGGAAAATATGCCCCATACTGGAGGCGGGTGTGTGAAGAGGAGAGCAATCTTTAGAGGCCTCCAGAAGTTGGACTTCATAGTGAAGGACTTCAAAGCAACTATTATAAATATAATCAAAGAATTAAAGGAAAACATGACAACAATAAATCAACAAATAGAGAGTCTCAATAAGAAGGAAGAAATAATGTAAAAGAATGAAATGGAGACTCTGGAGTTGAAGAATGCAAGTATGAGGAAATTCACCACAAAGGGTCAGTGGCAGGTGAGAGATAGAAGAATCGTGAACTTGATGACAGAGTAATGAAAATTATCCAATATGAAGAACAGAGAGGGGAAAATGGACAGAGCCTCAGAGACCTATAGAACAAGATCAACCACACCAACCAATTTGTACTGGGAGTCCCAGAGAGGAGGAGAAAGAGAAAGGGGGGCTGCAAAAATACTGGAGGAACAATGGCCAAAAAGTGTCCAAGACTGATGAAAAACTTGACTCTAAACATCCAGGAAACTCAACAAACCCTAGGTACCTGAAGTACAAAGAGATATCTACTTAGACACATCGTAATCAACATGCTGAGGAACAAAGAGAAAATTATGAAAGAGGCGAGAGAAAACCAACTCCTCATGTCTTGAGGAAAAAATGATTGACAGATGGCTTTTCATCAGGGAAGAAAAAGAAAAAAGAAGACATATTCAAAGGGCCAGATGGGAAAATCTGTTAACCCAAAATTCTATATCCAGCAAAACTATCCTCTGAAAAAATAAAGGGGAAAGACATCGCCAGATAAACAAAGATGGATAGAACTCGTTGCTGGCAGACTTCTTACAAGAAATACTAAAGGAAGTCCCTCAGGATGAAAGGATGTGACACCAGATGGTAACCTAAGTCCACAAGAAGACATAAAAAGCACCAGAAATGGTAAATAAGAGGATTCATATAAAATACTCTATAAATTCTCTTAAGTTCTTTAAAAGACATAAGCAATAATTATAACAGTGTACTGTTGGGTTTATAACCAAAAATGGTGTAATATATATGTGACAATCACAGCCCAAAGAAGAGGTAGGAAAGGAGATACATTGCAGCAAAATTTCCACATCTAATTGAAAGTAAGCGAGTATTCTTTGGAAGTAGATTGTGACAAATTAAAATTTTTAGTCCCTAGAGCAACCACTAAGAAAATAATTCAAAAAATTTTTTTGACAAGGAATTAAAATAAGACATTAAAAAGATTTATTTAACACAAAATAAAGGAGAACAGGGGAACCAGGCAACAACAACAGAACACACACACACACACACACACACACACGAGAAACAGAAAACAGCAAAATGGCCAAAGTAACATGAAGTACATTAAATGTGAATAGTCTAAACACCCCAGTCAAAAGGCAGATATCACCCTGGCTGGTTTGGCTCAGCAGTTAGAGCGTCCCCTTATAGACCAAAAGATCTCAGGGTCGATTCCCAGTCAACGTACCTGGGTTGCAGGTTTGATCCCCGGCCCCGGTCGGTGGGTTTCTGCAGGAGGCAACCAATCCATGTGTCTCTCTCATATTGGTGTTTCTCTCTCTCTCTCTCCCTCCCTCCCTTCCACCCCCTGGAGAGATCAATGGAAAAGTATCCTTGGGGGAGGATTAACAACAACAAAAAATGGCAGATATTGTCAGACTGGATAAATAAACAAGGTACAAATATATACACACTATGTACAAGAGACATAACTTAGATTCAAAGACCAAATAGGTTGAAAGTAAACGAATAGAACAAAGATACTCCATAAAAACAATAACCATAAGAGAGCTGGGAGTGGTTGTTTTAATAGCAAACAAAATAAACTCTAAGGCCCTAGCTGGCCTGGCTCATTTGTTTGGGCATCATCCTGGGCACCGAGGGATTGCCGGTTCGATTCCCAGTCAGGGCACATGCCCGGGTCTCGGGCTTGATCCCCCTTGGGGCGTGCAGGAGGCAGCTGATGGATGTTCCATTCTCACGTGGATGTTTCTATCTCTCTCTCCCTCTCCCTTCCTCTCTCTCTCTCTCTAAAAATCAATCTTAAAAAACTCTAAGGCAGGAAATATTCCTAGAGACGAAGAGGGACATTTCATAACGATAAAAGGGAGACGATCTGGAAGATATAAAATCACAAGTGCATACAGCCCTTACAACAGAGCCTCAAAATACATAAAACAAAAACTAACAGAATTGAAAGGACAAACAGGCAATTCACAAGAACAGCTGCAAATGTCAATACCTTGTGGCAGGCAGTTAGACAGACACGAGCAGAGCAAGGAAGTTGGGCCAGCTGCGTTGACTAATGACCCCCTACTCTGGAGACCTCAACCCTGAAAGATCACACCTGGAAAACTGATGAATATTGAGGCCCTTCCTTGAGACCTCCCCTAAAATTCCCACCTGCAAGAGAGATAAAAACCCTCAGGACAAAGGACCCAGCTGTGTGCTGTCCTCCTGTGACATTCCTTTCCCTCCTCCTTCCCCACAGGCACCACATCCCCTAAACTCTAGGGGACCCCAGGAGACTGGCAACCAGGGAGCAATGGGCAGCGGCAGCTGTTCCCGGGCTAACCCTGACCTGTCTCCAAGGCCCCTTTTCTCTGACTCTCCAGCGAGCCGAGGCAGCCAGCCTGGGCTCTCCTGCTGCTGCTTCTGCGCCGGGCCTCCCTTGTCCCACTGTCCTGAGCGCTTTTGCTGTGGCCGGTCAATTCTTGCTTTGCTGAGCTTCGTCTCTTGATGGAAGTTTTTCCTTCAGGAAGACAAGAACGAAGGTCTTGTTGTCTCATCTGTAACAATCCCACTCTCAATAATTAACAGAACAACCAGATTTTTAAAATCAGCGAGGAGACAGAAGCCTTGAATCCACTCTTGACCAACACAATCTGACGGACCAGTGACTTCAGGACACTTCCTCTCCGAGCACGCGTGGACCGTTCTCCAAGACGCTCCATGTGCTAGGCCATCAAGGGGCCTCAGTGAAAGTAACAACACTGAAATCACATAAAATATGATTCCCAGCCACAGTGGAATTAAACTAGATTGTAACAACAGAAAGAAACCTGTGAAAACCCAAAATACCCCATAATTGAAAACTCTTCTAAATAACTCAAAGGTCAAAGAAGAAATCACAAGAGAACTAGAAAATACTTTTAAATGGATGGAAAATCCCCACAGTGTATAAAAATGTGTGGCGTGCGGCCGTGCTTACAGAGGGATTCATAACTTTAAATGCCTACCTCAGGGAAAAGGAAGGTCTTAAATAGCCTGGGCTTCTACTTGAATAAGGTGGAAAAAGATGAGCAACTCAAACCAAAAGCAAGCAGAAAAGAAGAAACAGGAAAGATTAAAACAGAAATCAATGAAATAGAAAACAGCAAACAATAGAGAAAATCAATGTAACCAAAAGCTCGTTCTTTAAAACGGTTAAAAAAAACTGACAAACGTTTAGCTAGACAGACAAAGAAAAAAAAGACACAAACTAGGCAAATCAAGCAAGAAAAAGGAAGCAGCATGACCAATCTTGCAGAAATTAAACCAATTATAAAGAAATACTATAAACAACTTAATGCCAACAAATTAGACAACTTAGACAGGGGACACACTCCTGGAAAAACACAAATTACTGAAACTGACTCAAAATGGAATTTAAAATCTGAATAGACCTCCAACAAGGACACTGAATTCATCATTTAAAATCCCCCCACCAGAAAAGCCCGGACCCACATAGCTTCTACCAAATATTTAAGGAAGAAATAATACCCATCCTTCACAAACTCTCTCAGAAAGTAGGGGAGGACAGAACATTTCCCAATTCATTCATTCCTCAATGTATCCCTCGTTAAATTGATACAAAAAGCCTTCAGACTATATCAGCAAGCTGAATCCAGCAACACACAGAAAGGATTCTGCAGCACGACCCAGTGGGATTCACCCTCGGAATGCAAGGTTAGTTTAACATCCACACAGCGATTAATGTAACACAGCCTAGCAACAGAACAAAGGGAGGAATCACAGGATCATCTCACAGAAAAATCATTTGGAAAAATATTCAGTACTCATTGACGATAAAAACTTCAACAAACTAGAAATGGAAGGGAACGACCTCAGCCTGATAATGGTGAAAGAAAAACAATGCTTTCCCCTCTGAGGCAGGAAAAAGGCAGGGTGGTCCCTCTTACCACATTTATTCAACATTTTACTGGAGGTTCTAACCAGGGCAATAAGTCAAAGTAAATCATCGAAATCATCCAGATTCAAAATGAAGACATTAATCATCTTTTTTTTTTTTTAATCCTCACCTGAGGACATTTTTGCATGTATCTTCAGATAGAGTGGGAGGGAGAGAGGAGGGAAGAGAGAGAGAGAAACATCGATGTGAGAGAGACACATTGAGTGGCTGCCACCCACACGACTCCAACCAGGGCCGGGGACAAACTGCAACCGAGGTACGTGCCCTTAGCGGGAACCGAACCCGGGACGCTCCGTTCCGCGGGCTGACGCTCTAACCGCTGAGCCAAACCGGCCAGGGCCATTAAGCCATCTTTATTCACAGACAGCATAGCGCTTTTCGTAGAAAATCCCCAGAAATCCATAAAAGTGCTAGTAGAACTAACAACGTTTAGCAAGGCTGCACAGTACAAGATCAATAGACAAAAATCAATTGTCTATGTACTAGCAACAAACGATCCAAAATGCAATTAGGAAAACAATTCTATCCATAAGAGCAACAAAGAATGAAATGCTTAGGAATAATGTTTTTTAATTTATCTTTATTGTTGCAAGTATTACAGCTATGCCCCCTTTCTCCCCATTGACCCCCTTGGGGATAAAGTTAACAAAAGAAGGGCAAGACCTATACCGAAATCCACCCAGCACCGCTGAGAGAGACTGCAGACGCTCTAAGGGAATGGGGAAGCGTTCCATGCTCATGGACTGGAGACGCAGTGCTGTGAACATGGCAATGCCCCGCAAACTGGCCTGTAAATCCAGGCCAATCCCTATCAAAATCTCATTGGGCGTTTATGTAGAAATGCGTAAGCTGATCCTGTTATAGGTAAATGCAAAAGCCCTGGAACTGCCAAAACAATGTTTGAAAAGAACAAAGCTGCCCTGGCCGGTTTGGCTCAGCGATTAGAGCGTCGGCCTGCAGACCGGAGAGTCCCGGGTTCGGGTCCTGCTAAGGGCACGTGCCTCGGTTACAGTTCATCCCCCGCCCTGGATGGGGTCGTGTGGGTGGCAGCCACTCGATGTGTCTCTCTCACGTCGATGTTTCTCTCTCTCTCTTCCTCCCTCTCTCCCTCCTGCTCTATCTGAAAATAAATGCAAAAATGTCCTCGAGTGAGGATTAAAAAAAAAACAAACGCATGCGCAGAAAGATATGGAGGAACTAGAATGTGGACCTTGCTGGGGCGGGCATGTACAATGGCACAGCCTGGGGCGGACGTGTACGATGGCACAGCCTGGGGCGGGCGTGTGCGATGGCACAGCCTGAGGCGGGCACAGCCACTTCGGAAAAAAAGTCATGAGTTTCTCAAAAAGTTACTATGAACTTTGAAGAACACACTCAACGTCGGGGAGCCTGACTGTCCTCGTCTGTGCAGTGGGCGTGCCCAGAGTGCCCACCTCACGGGGGTGTGCGAGCGAGTCACCCTAAGAACCCCCAGGAGAAGTACGTGCACACCCACATGAAGGCGAGCCTGTGGCTGTTCTCAGCAGTTTCACTCATAAGAGCCCCAAACTGGAAACGATCCAATTGTCCCTGAGCTAAGGAACAGATCGGCAAATGTGGCCGCTGCATCCAAGGGCATCCATTTCTACAGCACGAACCGCGGGGACATCGTGCGAGAGAAAGCCAGCCAGGCTCTCACCACCACAGCACGGGGTGCGGGAATTCTGGTGTGCAGGGAAGGTGTGCAGGGAAGGTGTGCAGGAAAGGTGCACAGAAGGAAGGTGTGCAGGGAAGGTGTGCAGGAAAGGTGCACAGAAGGAAGGTGTGCAGGGAAGGTGTGCAGGGAAGGTGCAGGGAAGGTGCAGGGAAGGCAGACAGAAAGCGGCCGGGCTGGGGAGAGGGGCTGCGCAGCCTGGGGACAGACTTGATCAGCAGCGGATTGGGGGATGGTCGCACAGATCTATAAATGTACGGAAGATCATTAAAATGGGTATTTATGGTGTGTGCCTCAGTAAAGCTGTTTTTAAACAAGAAAGGGGTGTGCCTCTGGCTTCCCACATTCATCTGTCCAACCCCATCTCCGAGTGTTTGCCCTGTGCCCTCCTGCCGGTGGCTGGGCCACCAGGGAAATAACAGTCCCAGCAGCTAAGGTGACCGGGAAGTCACTGTGTCGTCTGCTTTTCTCCCTCCACCCTCTTCTGCTCTCACAATGATCCTGGAGGTGGGCACTGTTATGGTCGCCCCATTTTACAGATGGGGAGAGCAAGGCTCCCAGAGGCTGAGCGTGCCCTTCAAAGTGACCCAACAACCCTCAGCACCGAGCAGGGACCCCCGCCCTCACTCAGCCCCGGTGCCACCCCAGCTCCGCAGCACAGAGCCAACCTAAGGCCTCGGCCCTGGGAGCTGCCTCTCCTGACTGCTTTGTACCTTTGCGCACGCCCTGGTCACCTGGCGGCCTCCCACCTCCCCCGTTCCCACCCAGGCCCCAGCTTCCTTCCCCACCAGAGCCCAGGGTGCCCCTCACAGGGCACACCTTCTCACCTTGGCCTGATTCTCAGGGTGCCTGTCTCCCCCACCCACCAGTCCTTGAGGGCCAGTCTGGGGGTAGAGGTCTGTAGTGAGTTGACCTGTGTCCCCCAGAAAGGTGTGTCCCAGTCCCAACCCTGGAACCTGTGAATGGGACCTTCTTTGGAAGCAGCGTCTTGGCAGACGGAATTGAGCCCGTCACAAGAAGACAGATATTGTATGAGGTCCCCAGGGTCATCGCAATTCATAGAGACGGAAAGTGGGGAGGTGGGGGTCAGGGCTGGGCAGCGAGACGGGCTGTTTAACAGGCAGAGTCCCAGTTTCGCAAGATGAGAAGATGGTGGTGGTGATGGCACACCACAGCGCGAATGTGGCTGTGGTGACTCCATGCGCTCGCTGGACACGGAGGAGCGCCTCACAGGGTAAATGTCGTCGCGTATATTGAACCAGGTTGTCTAGGAAAGGGTCCTGGACTACCACCACCTCCACCCCCTTCCCCACGGTCCTCACCCACGGCCTCATCCCCATCATGGACTCAGGCCGGCTTGGGGGGAGCCTATGACTGACGGATGAGCAAGGGCTGCCAGGCGTGGGGGTGCCAGGCGTGGGGGGTGCCAGGCGTGGGGGTGCCAGGTGTGGGCGGTGCCAGGCGTGGGGGTGCCAGGCGTGGGGGGTCCCAGGCATGGGGGGTTCCAGGTGTGGGGGGTCCCAGGCGTGGAGGGGCTGCCAGGCGTGGGGGTCCCAGGTGTGGGGGGTGCCAGGCATGGGGGGATGCCAGGCGTGGGGGGGTACCAGGCGTGGGAGTGCCAGGCGTGGGGGGGTCCCAGATGTGGGGGGTGCCAGGCATGGGGGGTGCCGCTGTGCAGCTTGGGTATCGGTCCTGCTTTAGGGTGTGGCCCCCGGGCTAGTTGACTTTGATAGGAGGGTTGGGAGTCCCATGTCGAATGTGGAATTCCTAGCCATTGGGGAGGGACATGAGGAGGGAGAGGGAGCTTTCATGGAGCCCCCCATGAAACCACAGCGAGAGTCCCCGTCCCACGTAAGGTCAGGTCCGCCACGGCACCTCCACCCCCGGCAGGACGGCCGGGTCTCCCTGCCACTCAGACCAGCGGAGTCAGGGAGGTTGAGTGAAGGGCACAGCAGGTGGCCGAGGCCCGTCCCAACCGTCCGCGGCTGCCCAGGCTGGAGTGCCGAAGGTGGGCACAAGGGAATACATTTATACTGAAAGTATTTTCAAAGCGGTTCTCTTGATTCACACCCAAAGTAAAATGTCCCAAAGGAGCACACACCCTGGGCCCAAGGGCCACTTCTGCCTCATCTGATAAGCTGGCCCTTGTGACGGCCGCGCTGGGCTGCCGGTAATAAATCAGAGAGGCGCGTTTGGCGTGTGTCATCCTCTCCAAAGCGCAGGCTCCCCGCGGTGCTGAGCGCCAGCCGCAGGGTGGCAGGCCGAGGAGGGCTGACCACATCGGGTGAATCAGCCGACTGCAGATGCAGGGGAAGGCTGGACCCCGCGGGGCGAGAAGCCAGGCCTTCCCCTCTGCTGTGGACTGTATATCCCCCCAAATTCATACGCTGAAGCCCAGTTCCCAGTGGGATGGTATTTGGGGGCGGGGCCTTTGGAAGTGACGGGGACCAGGAGGTCCTGAGATGGGCCCCAGGACGGGATTGTGCCCCTACAAGGGAGGAAGACACCGGAGCTCCCTCTGCGCCCCGTGAGGACACGGGAGAAGGCGGCACCTGACCCCGGACTCCGGCCCCCCGAACCGAGAACTACACGTCGGTGCCGTAAGCCCCTCGGTCCGCAGTGCTTTGGTTTGGGCCCAGGCTAAGATGCCCACTCTTCTCTGAAGTTCGAGTTCGGGGCCCCTGCTCAGCCTGGTGCAGAGACGTCTGGAGGTGGGGCTTCCGGTCCGCGGCCCACACTGACTGTGGGTGGCCTCGCGACACCCCCGCAAATGAGGAGCATTTCCCTCTCCCTGGTGCGCCCACCCAGGAGGAAGAAGTCGTGAGGGTACAGGAGAGGACTCGCCCCACCGCAAAGTACCCCCAGCCCACTCCCCTCCCCACGGCCCTGGTTAATTCCTCCCCGCACGCCTTTTTAAGGTGATGCTCATTCAACATCACCTCCCCCGAGAAGCCTGCCCTGACCACCCGCAGCTCGCGAGGGTGGGAATCCCAACTCCCCATCTTCCCACAGCCGCCTGCAGGTCCCATCCCTCCTTGTCGTCACCGTGTACATGTGACACGGGTCCTCTCGCTGTCCGGGGCTGAGCCTGAGAGTTGTCCCTCCATGTCCCAGCATCCAGCGCTGAAGTCCCAACAGGTGTCTGCAGGCCTGATTCAACACGGGGCTCCAGGTCACCGCTTGCCAGCTCAGCCTGCCACGGGCTCTGGGAACAGGGCACACAGACTGCCCAAGTCCAGGCGGACTCGCGGAGCCACAGATCCATGCCAGGTGGCTTGTCATTAGCTCACAGCCCCACCTCCAGTTCAAGGACCCTACTATCGTGGCTTTGCAAAACAAGTCCTCACCGCACACCTGCCCCAAGACAGGTACAAAAGTCCAGCTGTTCCCCCGAACAGCTGCCCTAAATTCACCGCCAGCACCGATTCTGGAGGGAGCCCCATGTGCCAGCTCTGTAGGTGGGTCACCTCCTTCAGTCTCACGTGACCGGCGTCATCACCCCATTTCACAGAGGGAGAAACGGAGGCTCCTGGAGCTCCCTGCCCAGGCCTTCTTGCTCTCAGGTGGCAGGGCTGGGATTGGCTCCCACGTCCGTCTGACCCCAGCGCCGGAGGTTCTCACCCAGGGCCGGGACCACCGTGAGGGTGCTGGGTCAGTGGCAGGAAGGGGTGGGGCCACAGCCAGAAGGAGCCAGGCATGGTCCCTGCTCTGGAACTCCGGTCCCAGGGCCAGCACCGTCCCTGCTCACCGAGTGAGCTTTGCTTTCTTCTCACGCTTGACATTATTCTTTATGCTGATATCATTTTAACTGCTGAGTGCGCAGCGTGGGCAAAGGCACGGAGGCGGGCCAGCCTGACAAATTCGGGAAGGCACAAGTAACTCAGGGTGGGGGTGCTGTGTAGGGAGCAGGGACCTGGGGAACCGAGCTGGGGCACAGTTCTGAGTGGCGTCACCCCTAATTCTACAGGCCGTGGGAGTCACTGTGAGGCCTTGAGACAGAGGGCCACGTCCCTATTGCCCTTCAGAGAGCGCCCCCTGCTGACTGCTGAGCAGAAGGACTGGTGGGTGATTCTGTGTCTCCGCTGTCTGAGGGACTAGCTGGCACCTGTCTCCGAGCGGCAGCCCCAGCGATGTCTGAAAGCTGACCGCAGTCCCCCCCCACCGCAGTCCACCCCACCGCAACATCCCGAGACAGCCTCTGACCTCCCCAGACAGGAATTCTGGGTGACTGGGTAATCCTGGACCGGGAATCACCAACCAGGTTTCTTTCTAGACCCATCACGGCCCTTTGGTGGGGAAAAAGGTCTCTTCGGGGCCTCACCCTCCGAAAGAAATGACAGAAAGAATGACCCAGGAGTTCGGGGACGTGGGTTCCATTGCCCACCCCGATTGCGCTGTACCCAAGACTTAATCGTAAGGCTTTTCTTAAGTCTCCTACATGCGGGGTGTGTTTGTTTCCGGGGCTGCCCACACGGGCACCGCCAGCTGAGGGTAAATGAAGGAATGTGTGGTCTCCCAGTGGGGGCAGAGCAGCCTGGGATGGAGGTGTCGCAGGCTGGTCCTCCTGAGGCCTCTCCCCCCGCGGCTGGCCCCTTGGGCGCTCCTTGGCCTGTGGGTGTCTGCCTCTGTCTTCCCACGGCATCCACCCCATGCCTGTCTGTCTGTCCAAATCGCCGCTGTGCACCAGGACACCACATGCTGGACCAGCCACCCTGATGGCCTCACTTTCCCTGACCATCTGTAAAGACCTGATCTCCAAGTCAGGTCCCATTCCGAGGTCCTGGGGGTCAGGCCTCCCACATGTGAACTCGAGGGGCACAGCTGAACCCACAACACAGTCTGCTACATACAGGAGAACGTGAAACAGGAACGTCCGGCTTCACCATGACCATGACCCACGGGACCACCCCCGGGCCACGAAGCAGAGCACGGTGGCCCCAGCACCCCTGGGCACTTCCAGATGGCAACCCCGGGGGTGACCAGGGTTCTGCGCTGTGCTGTGCGGTTCTGCCCCACACACACATCCGAGCCCAGATCTCCACGGTCGTCTGAACGTCACGTAAATGGAGCCGTACAGAGTCTGGCTTCTTCACTCAACACCGTGTGGGTGAGGCTCACCCGTCACCAGGCGTTCCTTCCATCGCAGGGGACCTGCAGGGGTTCAGGTCGCGCCCCGTGTGTGCCCAGCACTGTGCTCTCGGGCTGTGTCCCGCCTGGGCTCTTGCAGACCAGCTGCTGGGAACAGCATGCGTGGGCCGCCCTGCCCCCACGAGGAACCTCGGGTGGGCTGTGGATCCGAGGGGACAGGCACCTGACTGTCCTAGAGAAGGACAACCGTTTTCCCAGTGGGTGGCACCTACTGGAACGTGTCGGGAGAAGGTGGGAAAACACATCGACGAGAAGTACAGCTTCTGTCTCGGGGCGTGGGGTCCAGTGCTGGTGCAGGGCTGGCCTCTGGGCACCGTCTCTGGGCCTGGCCTTGGTCAGCTTTACCCGGCATCATCTCCTAACCGCCCCAAAAGGTGTCATCCGACTGTCCCACCCCAGGTGAGAAGCTGCACGCTGACAGGTGACAGGGTCACGTGATTGTCCAAGTCCCCACGGCAGAGCTGAGACTGGAGCCCAGGCCTGTCCCTCTCCGAACCCTGCACACGCATTCCCGTGAGGGAGGAGAGAGCTGGCCAAGGTCACACTCACCCCAGGAGTGCGACGAGACGGTCACGCCGGACAGCGGCGCAGGACAGGCCAGGCTCCAAGCAGCAGAACTTGGCTCGATTCTCCGGCCCAAAGCCTCCCCCTCAGCCCCTGCACATTCGGAACCTGGTCCCGACCCCAGCAAGCTGCCCCAGATGCGTCAGAGCCTCGGCCATTTCAGCGTGTCTTGTGTCTCATGATCTTGTGTCTCATGACTGATGGACGAGCCCTGAGGGAGCTGCCGCGAGCCTGTCGACAGCAGTTACGTGCGTTCCTTCTGGTCTACTTAGCAAGTGGACCACAGGTCCCTCGGCTCACACCTGAGGACAGCACTCGCCGGATGAATCTCCGAGAACGATTCTCGGGAGGAAGCTGGGCTGCACCCCGCCTTCCCGAACACTCCTCACTCCGCGCCGTCCAGGCCGGGCAGGGGCTGACCGTGCCCACGGTTACTCCCTGGGACAGCTGCTCAGTTCATCTCCGGCACCCGGATAAAGTCATGAACGTTGGCTCTGGCTGGTTTGGCTCAGCAGTTAGAGCGTCGGCCTGCAGACCAGAGAGTCCCGGGTTCGGTTCCCGCTAAGGGCATGTACCTCGGTTGCAGTTTGTCCCCGGCCCCGGTTGGGGTCTTGTGGGTGGCAGCCACTCAATGTGTCTCTCTCACATCGATGTTTCTCTCTCTCTTCCTCCCTCTCTCCCTCCCGCTCTATCTGAAGATAAATGCAAAAAAATGTCCTCGGGTGAGGATTGAAAAAAAAAATCGTGAGCATTGACCAAGTCCTTGTCACTGTAGGTCTCCCCTTCCCAGTGATCAGGCCCTCCCCACCCAGGTTTCTGGTAGCTTCCAACCAGGATGAGTTACCCCTGGCCAGCACAGTGAGTGGACATGCGGGGCCACCCCGGGGAGAGGACGGTGCCAGGCCAAGCCGTCCGGGCACAGACTTCGTAACAAGGACACCGTGGACAGCCAGCCCCTCGCCCTTTCCCCTCCCTCCCCTGAAAGCCCTCTCACAGGACCACGGACATCTCCGGTTCCCCATCTGCATGGGGGAACTGCGTGGAGGGGCGGACGTGCTAATGCAGCAGCGAGTTGGATGATAACAACTCCCCGTGGGGGGTGAAATGTGTCCTCTCAGATCGATGGGTTACAGTCCTAACCCCAGCACCTCAAACGTGACCTTATTTGGAAAGAGTCACCGCAGGAACAGGAATTAGACGATGTAGGTCCCTTCTCCAGTGTGACTGGTGTCCTTCTACACAGGGGCACGTGGACACCGACAGGCACACAGGGAGACGGCCACGGGAGCGTGACGGCAGGAGTCCAGGCCGCGCTCTACAAGCCGAGGACCCAGAGACGCCAGCCAACCCCCAGAAGCCCCGGGAGAGGCGCTCACAGCCCCGAAGGAGCCCACTTGCCGACACCGTGACCTGGGACCTCCCCCTCCAGAAATAGGAGAAACTTCCACTGTGTACGCCACTGGGACATGCAGCACTGCCCTTGGCTTGACAGTTCCGGGCCAAAGCTTCAGGCCGAAGTCCGGACGTTGGCCACGCACTGTGAGCTGCGTCCCCTTGCCCGGGACCCCCAGCTGCTCGGAGCGTCCGCCTGTGAGTGAAGATGGCCTTTGAGAGCAAATACTGCAGCCTCCGCTCAGAAGGGCTTGCCCAGGAAAAGGCACTGTCCTCACTAACGAGAGGGCTGCAGGTGTGGTCACTCAGGGGTCATGCACGATGTCACTGGGCCCCTGCGTGGAGAGCCCAGCCATGCCCTGCGCTGAGCCCTGATCCACGGAGACTGCGAGATCACCGGCGGGTGTGTTTTAAGCGGCTGGGCGTGTGGCAGTTGGTTTTGCAGCCGCAGGAAACGGATTGGCTGCGGGATGATGTGGAAACCGCAGCAACCCAACATCCCCTGCTCGGCAGATGAGAAGCCGGCTCATCCACCAGGGGGCGCTCAGCGGAAATGCACGAGCCCGAGCCACGTGGGTCAACACGATCACTCAACACGATCACTCGGAAAAGCCCAGCGCGCACCCTGGCTGGTTCGCTCAGTGGTTAGAACACCGGCCTGTGGACCAAAGGGTCTCGGGTTCGATTCCCGGTCAAGGGCACGTACCTGGGTTGCAAGTTGGATCCCCAGCCCCAGTCAGGGTCGTGCGGGAGGCAACCAATTCATGTGTCTCTCTCACATCGATGTTTCTCTCTCTCTTCCTCCCTCCCACTCTAACTGAAGATAAAAGGAAAAAATATCCTCGAGTGAGGATTTAAAAAAAAGGGGGGGGGGTACCTGAGTGCTTTTACACTACTTTCTAAATTTGTCTGCACGTGTTAAAATGTTGTTAAAACTTCTCTCATTGATGGTGACACCTGGGCCTGGCATCTAAAAATGCAAGGATTTGGGCCAGACTTTGAGAACATTTCCAAATGTCTTGACTGCCTGTGTCTCAGTCAGTGGGTTTAGGGTCTCTCCACCCTCTGTCCCAGGGTCGAGCATCATTGTGATCGGGGCGTCTCTCCCTCCCGCTGCCCCCACACCCCCTCACCTGTCACCGGTCACACCCCCATCCCCCTCCTGGAGTATGAAGCCCTGGTTTCCGAAGGGGCGGGCACTGGGCTGACACAGCGGGGGACCCGAGGGGTGGATACCTCTGCCTCGGGTCTTGTGAAGTTCATGTGCACAACTCAGGGGCCGCCCACCCCGTCTGTGACCAGTGCTGCTTGTCCTACGGGAGGAAGGGGTGCAGCCTACCTCCTGGAGGTCGTCCAGGGGGCAAGATCGAGGTCTGAGGCCCCGCACCCCCACTCTCCTACCGGAGTCGGGGCTCTGTGCACGGGGCCCCACATGGGCCAGCCCCTCACGGGTTATCCGTCTCCCCACATCCTCCCCTCCTCCTGCCTGGGCAGTGGTAACGTCGCCCCTTGTTCACAGCCTCCCTTCTGACTCCAGAACTCCTGCTGACCCTCCCACCGAGCCCCTCCGCCCCACTGCCAGCCCCTCCCACCAGGCCCCTCGCCCCACTGCCAGCCCCTCCCACCAGGCCCCTCCCCACCACTGCCAGCCCCTCCCACCGTGCCCCTCCGCCCCACTGCCAGCCCCTCCCACCAGGCCCCTCCCACCGTGCCCCTCCCACCGAGCCCCTCCGCCCCACTGCCAGCCCCTCCCACCAGGCCCCTCCCACCGTGCCCCTCCGCCCCACTGCCAGCCCCTCCCACCAGGCCCCTCCCACCGTGCCCCTCCCACCGAGCCCCTCCGCCCCACTGCCAGCCCCTCCCACCAGGCCCCTCCCACCGTGCCCCTCCGCCCCACTGCCAGCCCCTCCCACCAGGCCCCTCCCACCGTGCCCCTCCCACCGAGCCCCTCCGCCCCACTGCCAGCCCCTCCCACCAGGCCCCTCGCCCCACTGCCAGCCCCTCCCACCAGGCCCCTCCCCACCACTGCCAGCCCCTCCCACCGAGCCCCTCCGCCCCACTGCCAGCCCCTCCCACCAGGCCCCTCCCCACCACTGCCAGCCCCTCCCACCGTGCCCCTCCCACCGTGCCCCTCCCACCGTGCCCCTCCCACCGTGCCCCTCCCACCGTGCCCCTCCGCCCCACTGCCAGCCCCTCCCACCAGGCCCCTCGCCCCACTGCCAGCCTCAGAGACTCAGCTCACATGCCATCTCCCCAGGACAGAGCGTCCACATCGCGGCCTGTGGGAATGAGCAGCTGTCACTGTGACGCCGACCGGGAGGGCCCGGCACCTGGCTGGACCCCGGTGTGGAAGGGCCTGTGGACGTCGAGGAGGACTTGCTGCTGAGGCCACCGGAACCGCTGGCCCGTTCTAAGCAGCCAAGGGGGCAACTCTGAGACCAGCCATCCATCACGGTCGCATGGGCCAAAGCAATTCTACACTGGGCCATGAGGGGGCAGTGCTGTGAGGGCAGTGTGGGCCTGGGGGAGGGGCGGGGGCCTGGGCGCCTGTGGGGTCTGCGGTGTGGCCGACGCAGCAGTGAGGGGCAGCAGCGCAGATACTGAGAGACAGACTGTGCAGACAGACAGTGGCCAGGCCTCCTGCACAGACAGAACTGTGACCCGCACCCTGCAGCAGCCAGCCTGGGAAGCCAGCCGGTGTGGAGTCAGCTGCAGGAAGTCAGCTGCTGTCCCCAGACACAGTGCAGGAAGCTGGACAATACTTCAGTGACAATCAGCCAGGACCGGATCAGTCACTGACAGCTCCCCTAATTTTGCCCCACTTCCCGCTCAGTACCAACCTGAGAAAGCCAACCCTGCTCCCCTTACCTGTCACCTGGGATGCCCCTTCCAGTAGCTGCCCAGCCTCCCCCTGGGTCCCACTTTCTCCACTGGGAGGCTCTCCCTCAGCCGCTGTGGGGTCTCAGCCAAATGTGAGTGCCAGCCTCCACCTTGCATGTGTGTGTGCGTGTGCATATGTGTGCGTGCGTGCGTGTGTGTGCGTGTATGCACGTGTGCATGTGTGCGCGCGTGCATGTGCATGTGTGTGTGTGTGTGCGTGGTGGGGGCGATCTTTGTTTATTTCCACAACGTGCAGAGTGCTGGGGACAAAGCTGTAAAAAAGCAGGACTTATGAAAACCATGTGAGCGGCCCACGCCGTCACTGACATGGATTTAACCTGCACGCACACGCACGTGCTCACCAACAGCCGTAGCAGCACAGGCCTGAGAGCCCCAAACCAGCCCGGCCCACAGTCCACCCCTACAGAACATGGAGGGACAGGGGGACTTCGGGGTGCCATTGGTCTCTGGATCCGGGTGCAGTCTGCACAGGTTGGTGAGCGCACATCCTTGCAGCCACACACGGGGGTCCATATACTCTTTAGTACGCATTTCCCGAGTGTTTATTGTTCTTCAGTGACAGGTTTCCTGGAAATCCACACCCAGAAAAGATCGATGCCACTTCATAAAAGCACAGTCACGCACTGAACACCTAGAATAGTCTCGGGAGGGGCAGGAAGGGAGGCTGGGGAATGGGGACAAGAGGAATAAACAGATAAGCAGGCATGAGGGACGCCTTGCAGGGACCGGGGCTCACAGGCCTAGGACAAGCTCAACTCTGGTGGCTGAGGGCAAAGCAGGGGGCTCAGGGCTGGGATGGTGGGGAGACGGCGCCGCAGACCGGCCTGGGGGCGACCACCAGGCACTGTGTTGTACTGAGCAACCGCCCTTGCTCCTCCGACAGCAATTTAAAAAGCTGCTGACCCGGAGCCACGGACGTGTGGCGAGACCCTAGCGGGCGGGTACCTCGGCAATCTCCATCGAAGCTTCATTAAATAGTGACAACTCGGACAGAGTGAGCCCCTCCCAGAGGGGCCGTGGGTCCCGGGCGAGCACAGTGTGTACTCACGGAGACAGGTACTCTTTGTCACGGCCGGAAATCCGAGAACACTGAGGGTCTCCCGATAGCAGATTCAGGACATCGTGGGGGGACCAGCACCCCAGACCGTGGAGGCAGCTTTGGGCAAACTTACTAGGGCAGAGCAGGCAAGGGGAGCGGGGGAGAGTGGGGTGTGGTGCCCCGTTCCTGAAACACAAGCACGTTTCACTCCAGTTGTGCAGTCACGGGGAACCTGACGGACTCCACCCCACAGGGGCTCGAGTGCCTGGGCCTCCTCTCGGGGCCGCTGGCCACGGTTCCCGTTCCCACGATGGCAGCCACCACCGCTGCGATTTGCAAAGGACGTCGGGCGCGAAGGATGTCCCCACATGGCTGGGCCAGGGTCAGGGTCAGGGTCAGGCGCTCCCTTGTCCTGAGAAGGGGCCGAGTAAAGGCTTCCTGAGCCTCGCGGCTGCTTGCACATCGGGGGAGACACGCGGGGGCGGGCAGGGCTTCCCCTCGGCCGCAGGGTGAACTTGACCCAGCCACGCCCTGCAGCCCCTGGCTTGCTGGCAGGTTGCAGTCCCCAGAACTGGACGTGAGCACGTCTACCCCCCGGCCCTGGGCAGTTACCTCGGCCCTGGGCACAGCCCAGCTCACCCGCCACGGTCCCCCTGCTGCCCAGCCAAGGAAAGCGTCAACCTCGGAGGGGACAGTGATTGGTGAGGGGACGGGCTCTGGTTTCTGGCCAGCGGTTCCCTTCTGGGTCCAGAACCCATCCCAGGCCTACCTCCTGCCCTTTCCTGCCTAGCAGACCCCTCTGCAGAACGAACCAGACAGCACTGGGGGGCGCGGGGGCCTGCTGCCACCCGGCCACCCTCCAGCCCCTGTGCACCTGGAGTCACAGTCTGGGGCCACCAACATCACAGTGGTTTCAACTCATCTGTTGTCCTGGTGCTCAGATGTGGTTATTGGAGGAAAGGAGGGGGGGAGGTCACCTGACAGGTAAGGACAAGGGCAGTGACCTCTCGGCACTGGTGACACTCGCCCCTTCACACCCCCCTTTCCCTCTGAGCCTCTGCTGGTTAGTCCCCAACTGCCCCATAGACCCCCCTTTCTGCCCTGTCCTGGGGCGGGGTGGGGAGCTGGACTTCCTCCGAGGACCCCCTCCCCACGGGCCCTGCCCTCTCTGGCTGCCAGGTGGGTTGGGCCGATGGGACACTGGAGGGAGGAAAGGGGCTGGAGATGTTTCCCACCACCTCTCGGTGGCGCTGCGGGGCGTCTGCTCCTGAGCTCTGCTGGGGGGCGGGCGAGTACCGCCCCTCTTCTGCAGCCGGCCCCCACCTGCCCTGGGCCCAGCCTCCACCCTGGGCCCCTGCTGCTCCCCTGCGCCTCCCTGCCCAGGGCCCCTCACCCCAGCCTCTCTGTCAATGGTGGCTTCATGAGTTCCTTGGCAGTCACACTGCTCTGGAGTGAGTTAAATGGTGACCCCAAAGACACGTGCCTACATCCCAACCGCTGGAACCTGTGACCATGACCTTCTTGGGAAATAGGGGCTTCGCCAATGTTGGGGGTCTCAGGTGACTCAGGTGATGTTAGGGACATCATCCAATGACTGGCGTCCTGACAAGAGAAAGGGGGACCCGAGACAGAGGCAGAGCCAGAGAAGAGGCAGGTGACGGCGCAGGCAGACCGAGTGGTGCGGCCACACGCCAAGGAGCAGCCGGGGCTGACGGGGACCGCCGGAAGCCGGGAGAGAGATGGTCCCCCTCAGAGCTCCTAGGAGGAACCCACCTGTGTGCCCCGCGGAGGGTGTAGGTACTTCGGCAGACCCTGCCCCGTACCAAGGGCCTGAGCGGGGGCAGTGGGCACAGACGGGCCGATGGGAGACGCTCACGGAGCCGACCCTCCTGGATCAAACCGAACATGGGCTCTCAGGCACAGGGGAGGGGGACGTCCGTCCAGTGGGGCCCACAGCCTTCCCACAGCCGTGGGTTTCGTCAGCCTGAAGCCCCGATGCAGACAGGAGTTAGGTCATATGCCCGGAGTCACACAGCACACGGGTGGCAGAGGTCCCAAACCCTGTGCCACTCCACGGAGCCGATCCCTCACTGCGCCTCCGCGGACACCCCCTCTCCCCCCGTGAGCTGTCCTCCCTGGTTCCTCCTCCGTCCAGAGCCCCGGAGGATATGAGAGACGAGTGGAGAAATCGTGAGCACTTAAGAATGACTTTTAAATGGCTTGGTGAAACAACGCTTCAACATCAAATCTAAATTCTATCAAACGAGGTAATGGAGGGCAGCGAATCTGCAGAGGCCGCGGTGGGGGGAAGGAGCCCACGGGAAAGCTCGGCGGAGCAGGTGCGGGGGTGGGGCCACCGCTGACGTGGTGCCTCTCGGCCTCGGTCCCCACTCCACCGCCAACGCCTCCCTGTCCCCGGCAGAAGGGTACCTGACCCCCAGCCCTCCCCACCTAGGAAGCAGGTGGCCCTCGGACTCCATGCCCAGTGCTCCCTGGGCCTCAGCAGCAGCTCACCGGGGCCGGGCCTGCCCTTCCCACTGCCCTGGTCCCAGAAGAGCCCCCAGCGGGCAAGGGCCGGACCTGTTGGCACGGTGCCCAGCGGCCCGCGGGCAGAGGCAGGGCATTCTGCAGGCTGCGTGGGTGCCCGGTGGAGACTGCGCACACCCACGGGGCTCTCCACGCTCAGCTCCGGGACGCTGCCCCTCCACGAGCCAGCCTGTAGGGCTCCTCGGTGCCCCCTCGGGTCCCACAGCACTGCACGGTGACAGCCGGACTCTGTCTCCTCAGCTGGACCACGAACATCTCCAAGGCCAGAGACAGCCAGGCTCAAGCCGTCGTCCCCTCTTATTTGCTGTGTGACAAGAAGCAAGTCCCCGAACGCCCTGAGCCTGTTTCCTCGTTTGTGAAACGGGCTCCTCACAGCACCTGCTGACATGTGTTTTACTTCAGGGTCACGTCTGGATACTTATTTGTATTTCTGACGGTTTCTCCTCTCTGTGTCCCCCGTGCCCAGGGTCTCAGACACACTTTGCCCTCGTGTCACCTCGAGTGGCCTCTCTGCGGTAGTGACATCATGGGCGAGCAGCGATGTCGAGGCTGAGAGCATGGACCGCACAGCCAGGCGGCCCGGGTTCAAATCCCAGCCCACCGCCCAGTCCTCGCTCGCTGTGTGATGCCAGGTGCTCCCCTCAACCTCTCTGTTTCTGCAGTGGAAACGGGCATGCCCGGATCTGTGCCCTCTGCCATCCTGCTGGAGGACGAAACGTGATGTGGAGAAGGAGCACGGAGAGCCCTCAAGAGTCACTGTTATTACCACCACTAATAGATCAACGACCCTTCCGCTCCAGCCCCCTCCTCCCCAGAAGGGCCGGAGAAGGGCGATGGGGGTGACGGAGCCGCACAGGGAAGCCGGAGGGAGAGGCATGAGGTCCATCCGACAGGCTGATACACGCAGCCAGATGCAGAAAGGGTTTCTCGAGCCCCTCAAGTCAGCTGTAAATAAAGGAGGCGCAGTGGCAGAGAGAGGGGGGCGCAGTGACAGGTGGCCAGCCAGCCCTCGTCCCCTGCAGCGGCGACAGCAACCGCCTGAGCGCCCACACGGCGCCCCGAGGGAGGCACCGAGCCTGGGCCCAGGGTCTACTTTTGAGGGACGAGGCCCACGGGGGCATCTGACAGAGGGGCCTGTGCCCGAGGGGAGCTGGCTTTGTACCCGCATGCCAAGGCCCAAGCACTTCAGCTCAGAAGCAGCCAGGTGCCCGCTATGTGCCTGCCCCGGGCCCAGATACCATGTGCGGGCACGTGGCTGGTTCCGGACCCAACTGGGGCAGGTTAGTCTCAACAAGGCAGCTCCTGGGCCCTGGCCGGGGGCCCAGTTGGTTGAAGCGTCGTCCTGGACGCCAGAAGGTGGTGGGTTTGATCCCTGGTTTGAGCGTGGATGGGAAGCAACCAATCAATGTCTCCCTCTCCCTCCCTCCCTCTCTCTCTCTCTCAAATCAATAAACATATCCTTGAGTGAGGTTTTTTTTAAAGTGACTTCTGGGAAATGACCACTGACTCCTCCATCCCTTCATACTGAATACCTCTGTGCCCGGCCCGGGTGGGTACTGGGCACACAGAGCGAACAGACGGACCCTGGCTCCGGACTCTGCTTCATGGAGTCCACGAGATGCCCACACATGCAGCCTTCACGCGACCCAGACGACCTCGTAACAGTACGAAAGACCCTGCAGCCGGTCACGGGGCAGAGGCTGCAGCTCACCCCATGGAGCCCAGAACCGTCTCGGGCCACGTCTGGACCCTCCACCGCTGAGCCCACAGTTCTGGCCAAAATTACCCGGCTCTGGGGCTGGGCCAGTGGGCTGCAGGGAGGCTCAGAAACACCTCACCCTCCGTGGGCGGGGGGCGGGGGCCGACAGGGCCGAGCCAGGCTGACAGGGACAAGCAGAAAGACTCGCCCAGCAGTGGAGCCCCCGGCCCAGCCCCAGATGTCCCCCAAGTGCAGCTCAGGGCGGGCTGCGTGCTCGGGAGCCTGCAGCCTGAGAGACAGACGCACAGAGACTGGTGGACGGCCCGAGGCCCGGGCTTCCTGGGAGGAAGAACCCCGAGCGGATGCGTGGAGGATGCGTCAGGCTCAGGCGACCAAGAGCAGGGAGCCCAGTGTTCCAGGCCAAGGGAAGGCTGGGCGGAGGAGCGGGGGCTGGAAGTCCTTGACCTTGTCCAAAGTGAGGAGGCGGGGCAGGAGGGGCCGGAAAGGTGGACAGGCCCAGGTCATGACCCTCAAACATCCCTGTGGGGTGGTATTCTCGTCTCCATGTACAGATGAGGAGACTGAGGCACAAAGAGGCCAAGAAATGTGCCCAAGGCCATTCAGCGAGTACACAAAGCCCGTGCCTTAGTGCTTCCCAGGCAATAGGGAGCCACGGAAGGTTCCCGAGTGAGGGAGTGGCCTGGTTCTCTGCGTGGGGCTGAGTCGGGAGAGATGGAGGATTGGTGGGGGTGGAGGCCTGGGCCCAGCCCTGTCCCGTGGCAGTAAGGAGCAGCACCCACGTAGCAGAGCTGCATGAGACGGGTTTCTGAAGCCAGGGCACCAACATGCCAACCCCGAGATGAGGGTCCAAGAGCTTCTGCTGCTAGGCCAGCCGGTGCCCACTCCAGCCACTTCCTGGGGTCAAAGGCCAGGCCTTCGGGCAGCTCTGAAATGCAGGCGGCACTGATGGTGGGACTTGGGACGCCATTTCAGAAGTCCCCGGTCACCTTCGCTGCGGGGGGGGGGGGGGGGGGTGCGGGGAGGCTGGCCCCGGCCGCTCGAGGGTCTCGTTTGCTATTTACCTGCAGGTACCTCCGTCCCGAGAGGGGGTCACGGGGGCGGTGGCAGAGAGGCAGGGGGCATCCCCGCACGAAGCCGCAGCCCCGCCCTGCCTGGCACAGACAGCTGGCTCTGCGAGAACAACACGTTATGAAATTCACGTTAATCTTCTTTTTAGTCGGAATTTGAATTTCAGATCAGGCTCTGTGTGGATTCAGACTGCAGCTGCCTCCCAGGGCCCGCCACTCAACACCTGGCCCCACGGCCCCCGGCCCCTGTGGCATCCAAGAGGCTTCTGGGGGAGCCCGGCCCAGGAGGGCAGGTGAGGAATTTGTCCAAGACGGGCCCCAAGCTCTCCCCTGTGTTCCCACACCAGCCTTCCTCCCAGAAACCTCACTGATGGGGGGGTGGAGGGAGGGTCAGCTTTACTGAGGTATAATTGACAAAATTGTAAAATATTTTAAGTATACATCGTGGCGATTTGATATATGTATAAATTGTAGAAGGATTCCCACCCATCCAGGTAATTAACACACCCATCTCCTCACATATCATCATCATCACTATTATTATTGGTGAGAACATTTCAATTCCAGTCTCCTGGCAAATTTCCATCACACAACAGTGTCCTCATGTACAGTCTCCACGTTATCCTTTAGGTCCCCAGACCTTGCTCATCTCATCGCTGGAAGTGTGTGCCCCTCACCAGCCCCTCCCCACGTCCCCAGCCCAGCCCCCGGCAACCGCTTTCTACTCTCTGTTCCTAGGAGTCTGAGTTTTGTTCAGACTGCACATGTCAGTGACAGTCCGCAGTGTTTATCTCTGACTCATTTCACTCAGCAAGTGCCCTCCAGTCCACCCATGAGGATGCAAACAGCAGGACGTCCTTGTTTCTCGTGGCTTCTCCCACTGATTTTGTCGAACTTTGCCGCCGGCCACCGTCTGTCCGTCTGTCCGTGCAAGGACCGAGATGAGACCCGCTGGCTCACGCCTTCACACGTTCACCTTCTCCCGTGACCTGTCCGGGCCTGGCATCGGCTGGCTGAAGTCTCTTCTGACGTGGGGCACCAGGGACAGTTACCTTACGGCGCGAGCTGGTCCTGGCACCTCCTGCCCACTCGGCCTTCGCTGTGCTCTGCCCCCTTTCCTCGGCTGTGAAACGGGACCCGCCTCTGCAGGGACTGGCCCCTGCCTGCCCCTAACCTGAGAAGCCTTCGATTCACCCAGCGACACCCAGCCAGCGGTGCCTCAGCCCCGCCCATGTGCCAGGCCCTGTGCCTGGGGTGGGCACAGCAGGGGGGACACGCCGTGAACAAAGCGGACCCCACTCCCTGCCTGCAGAGCTGACATCCCAGGGTGGGGGTTCTCAGCTGGGGGGGTGTCCCCCAGAGGGCACATGGCGACGTTTTCCTGGTCCTGGAGGGGGGGGTGCAGCTGGCATGGAGTGGGGAGAGGGCAGGGATGCTCCTGGGATCCCGGAGGCAGTCAGTGTGCAGGGCGCCTTCTCCAGCTCCAAATGCACGGCGGCAGGTGCAGGCGCTCGCTCTGGGCCCAGCCGGTGAGCAGGGCTACGGGCTGCAGTCACCCGACGGGCGGGCGAGAGCACACTCCACCCTCCCGGGCTGAGACCGCAGACGGGCTGCCCACCTGGCCCGGCACCAGGCCCAGCCAGCAGGGAGAACTCACCACCTGTGGGCTTGGCCTGGGCAGGTGGCCTGGCCCTGGGAGCTCAGTGCTCAGGATGTAAAATGGGGGCAGTGGAGGGACCTCCCTCCCTCGTGTGACTGTTTGGGGTCAAATGGGACCTGGCCATGGGAAGTTGTCAGCCAAGGGCTGCTAGCATCACGCTTCAGTGGTGGAGGACATGGAAGGTTCTGGAACACGGAGAGGAGGGAATGGCGAGGGTGCCAGCGGGAGGCGGAGGAGCTCAGACACTGTCGGGGAAAGGGCGCCCAGCTAGGGTCTCAGGCTGAAGTGCACCGTGTGGACAGACCAGGAGGGATGTCCCCAGGGCATCGGGTGTGCAGGGACAGGGCGGAGACGAGGCTGGAGAGGGCTGTGGGCCCACAGGCATGACTGCCGGCCTAGGACTGTCTTCACCCCCGCCTCCTCACTGCCCCACCGGCTTCTCGACTCAGCAGCCACAGGGAGGGACCCCCGGAAACCCAAGGTCAGACCTGTGCCTCCCACCACAGGCAGCATAGAGGCCTCGTCCTCACAAGACCCCCCTCACCACCCAGCCCTCCTCCTGGGAGCCTCTCTGCTCCCGAAACTCTCTGGCTGGCGCCTCGCCCTGCCCCCATCCCTGACCCCCGCGTTCCCCACCTCCTTCAGGCTTTGCAGGGTCAGCGGTGGAGGGAAGGGGCCCTGCCAGGCAGAGGTCCCGTAGGGCCAGGGGGTGCTGCACGGAGAGAGAGGGCACATGCCACAGCTGAGACCGAGAGGGACTCTACCCTGGAAGGTGTGGGGGTCAGAGAGGGCGGGGCCATCACGGAGGGAGGGGCTGAGAGCCCGCCCCGCCCCGCTGCACCCCACCCCCTGCTCCCATCACTCACCCCCCTGGCCTCCCGCACCCTCAGGTGACCAGCACCCCCTCCCTGTACAGACTCAGAAACGGGGCCCACTCCAAGCCCAGGGCGCCGTCTGCCTCACGCCCCTGCTGTCCCTCACGGTGGACACTGGTCACCGGCATGGCTGCCGGAAGGTAACTGCGTCTTCGACTCATGAACAGTAAACACGCTGACAGCCCCGGGTAGGAAGCTGCTCTCAGCGGCACGGGCCTGGGCGCACTGTCCTGCACAGAGCACTCCGCCTGAGCTCCCAGCTGGCGCCCTGTCCCGGCGGGTGGCACCGCCAGGCGCCAGAGCCGCTCCCCGCACGCTCGGCCAGGGGTCTCCCGCTGCGGGCACCCGCTGGGTCCGGAGGCACCCGTGCCACCCTGGGAGGCCGTGCAGTCCTGGTTCAACTGCTGGGCAGTTTCGGGAGTGACTGACCCCGGCCCTGACCCGGACCCTGACCTTTACCAGCCTCTGCGTCTGGACAGGACGTTCCAGCCACCTTGTAACCCCAGGAGAAGCGGGCAGAGCAGAGCCGGAGCCCGGCAGGACCAGCGGTCACAGGACAGTGGCTTTCCAGGGTCAGTCCTGCCTGGAGGCTGTTCCTTTGAGCTCTGCTGTTACTCCAGCTGTTGCTTTCGGCGCCTCCAGCCCTTCTCCAGCGTCGCTTGGTGACTCACTCTCTCTAGTGAAGCTGCCCAGAGCAGGTGCCAGGACAGGGAGGAGGCAGGGCGAGGGCCACGGGGCAGGCGCTCGGCAGGGGTGGGATCCTGGAGGGCAGGGCCGGGATCCAAGCAGAAGGTTGACTTGACTCCTTGTTTTAGTTACAGTTCACATTTGATATTCTTCCGTATCAGTTTCAGGCGGACGGCACAGTGGTTAGACAATCATGTACTTTACAGAGCAGTCCCCCAATATTCCCAGTACCCACCTGGCCCCACACATACTTACTACAATATGATTGACTGTATTCCCTAGCCTATATATTGACTTTATTCTTAAAGTCACGAGATTTTAACCAGAAGAGTCATTTACTGAAGTTTACATTTTAGGGAGTTTGCCCGGACGTGGTATTGAGGGGCCCTGGAGAGGGGCCCTGCATCCTCCGAGCTCCTCCTGGGGGCCAGTCAGGTGCCCACCCCCTCTCAGCTAAGCCACGCCGCTCCCCTCTGAGAGATCAGGCCTTGTCCAGAGGCAAGGCCTGGGGCGCCCCCAGCCCCCGCCGGCCAGGGGCATGGCAGGATTCAGACACCAAACCCAGGCTTGTTCAACCCCCTCTGCCGCCTCCCCCTGGGTAAGAAGACAGGCAGCCCCCCGGCTGGTCCTGCCAGTCACCGTGCTTCTCCCCTCCCCCATCAGCAAACCGCTCCTGCGATGCTCAGAGCCCAGCCTCTCGCTGCCGGCTCCCAGCTGGCACGCTGCAGGGCCTTCCATCCTCTATGCCACGTTCATTTAAATGACGCTCTGCTGCGGCCGGTGTGGCTCCGTGGTCGCGCGTCAACCCATGCACCAAGAGGTCGCCGGTTCGATTCCAGGTCGGGGCACATGCCCAGGCTGTGGGCCTGATCCCCAGTGGGGGGCATGCAGGAGGCGGCCCATCGATGTTCTCTCTCATCGATGTTTCTATCTCTCTCTCCCTCTCCCTTCCTCTCCCTCTAAAATCAATAAAGGAAACAAAAGTTGAAGTGAAGCTCCACCCGTGTGTATACAGCACGCTCAGGGCTGCTCAGAGCGCTGGGGCAGCAGTGGGGAGAAAGCGCCAACCCTGTCGGGGTCTCGGGGTTCGGGTCAGACCTTGGGCGCTCTGCGGGCGCCGCAGTGAGGGGCCGCCAGGAGAGCTCCGGGCGTCGTGCTGCCAGCCTGCCCTCCAGCCTGGCAGCCTGCACTGGGGGCAGTGATGGGGAAGCAACAGCTGCCCTCGGCGAGGGCCAGGCTCTCTGGGGGAGATGCTGTTCGACTCTGTCACCCTCCAAGTACAATACGTGCTGCCCTCACCGTGCCCTGAGAGAGGCCCGGGTGCTGGGACTTGCTCAGCCCCCACAGCTGGCAGGGCCTGGACTTGGCCCAGGGCTGTCCGAGCCGACCTGGCTGCCCTGCCCCTCGCCACGCAAGGACGGGATGCAGGGAAAGGCTGCAGTGACCAGGGAGGCTTCACGGAGGAGGAGGCCTTTGCGCTGAGCTCTGAATGGGGTTTGGAGCAGGGAGAGGCCTTTTCCAGAAAGAGGAGAAAACAAACTAAGACCAGAGATGAGCAGCCAGGAGGGCAAAGCCACAGGGCAAATGGAGGCCCTCCAAGCCCCCCCCCCCCCCATGAGTCTCCCAACGCATCTCAGGAGGGAGCAGGGGAGAAGCTGAGTCCGAAAGGAAGGGCTGGTATTCGCTGTCTCCTTGGAGCAAAGCCCTGCGGCCGAGATTTAAAAATTCTCTTGAAAACACGTGTTCAGTCTCCAGCCTGCATTTTTGGCAGCCTATTCCCCGAGGCTCTGGGCAAGCGGAGGAACGCCGCCCCCTGCCAGCACCCAGGAGGGGCGGGGCCTGGGAGGGCGGGACCACAGGGCGGGCAGAGAAGGGAGCAGGAGAAAGGAGGCTGGCAGGGGGTCTCCAAGGGCAGCCAACCGAGGAGGGACAGGAACACCGAGCGCCTGCCACATGCAAGCAGCCACGGCACCGTGGCACGGGCCCCTCAGTGGCTGCTTGAACTAGGGGACACCTGCAATCCCAGCAAGCAGGTGGCCCCAAGGACTTGGCTCTGTTTTCCAGACTCCAGGTGCCCACTCCTCGCTGGCACTGGGACCACACGACACTCAGACGCAGGCCCGGAGGAGAAGATACAGCGCCTGTGAAGGGTACTTTTCTGCCCCCCCTACTCGAGCTTGTTAGAGGGGGTGATGTCAGCAGAGGCCTTAAACGCACCTGCACTGTGGCCGCCTGAGCTCTGGTGACCAGCCACGAGCCTGGCCCCAGAACGAGATACGTGGGGGAGACCTGAAGCCAATGCAAGGCCTGCAACCAAACCCTGCTGACCAACAGCCGTGCTGCAGCCATGAGTGGGAAAGTAACTATCTCCTGTAATGAGCCACCTATTGGGGGTACTTTGTCACTCAGCATTATTGCAGCAATAGCTCATCAATACATAATGACAACATGTTACAATACTTGCTGGGTTGGAGGCAAACCCAGCTGAGCTCAGAGGAAGCTCTGAGCAGTCAGGAAGGCTCCTGGGAGGAGGTGACATGTGGCCGGAGCCTTGGAGGATAAGCATGAGAAGAAAGTCAGAAGATACTCCAGGTGGATGGAGGACCCACAGAAGGAGCCAAGACAGGGAAGGGCATGAGGTCGGTGGGGAAGCTGCACAGGATGCTCGGAGTCACCAGAGCTGTGGGACGCGGCCATCACAATAGCAGCCCCAGCACAACAGGAAACCCACAGGGTCGGTGACAGCTGTCAAGCTGGGCAGGCGCCCTCCCGCGGTGAGCTGATCCGGCTGCCCCGCTCTGCCCTGGGGGCCCTGGCCCAGTACTCTGTGTGAGGGAATCTGCAGGCCTGTGAACCTCCACGGACACCTCTGAGCTGGGCATCGAAGAGACAGCAGTTCGTTCCTGGGGTCACACCCCCTGCACAGCCCACCTCCACCCGGTGCAACTCGGGGAGCCTGGGACGCCTTAGGAGGTAAACAGACAAGCCCAGAGCTTCTGTCTCGAATCCCCTCAGAACCCTAGAAGGCTCCTGGTCCATTCCATGCGCGTGCCCAGAGCTTCTGTCTCGAATCCCCTCAGAACCCTAGAAGGCTCCTGGTCCATTCCATGCGCGTGCCCACAGCTTAGGCTGGAGGCCTGAGGGCTCCTACCCTGTGCTCTGCCCACCGCCCAGGCCTTCGCCCAGCCGCTGTGTCTGCAGGGAATTCAGGACACCAGGTTCCGGAGGGCTCACCTCCTTCAGCTGGATGTTGCTGGGGGTTCTCCTGAGGGTGCGTGCTTAGACAAGGACTGGGGCGTCAGACCCACAGCCTGCTACGCCCCCCGCCCCAGGCCTGCTCACGTCAGTTCCAGCTCAGGGTAGAAAAGCCGTGACCCTTCCCCTCCGGAAGGCCCCGAGTTGTAGGAGGCTCGGTCAACACAGACGGCCACCCAGCTGTCAGCACAGCTGAGTTCTCCCCGGCTCTCCCTGTGGACGGACTGGCCCTCGTCCCAGTCCCTCTCTCCTGTGGGACTTTTCTCCTAACACCCCGCCATGTCCCTCGCACCACACCCCAGACGGCACGCGGTCTTGGTCAGGAGCACCGCAGAGGACAGGTGCAACAATCCTTCACCGCTGCACAGCGCAGGTCACCAGGTCCCAGCCCTGGAGGAGGCACGTCGCCCTCCCCCCTTCTCCCTTCAGCCAAGCCCACGTTTTGGTTTTGTTACTGATGGTGGGTGTCCTGCTTCTGGGCTCGGCTGTGCTGGACGCTGCTCCCAAGATGCCCATGGACACTCGGGACCTGCAGGGACCAGCATGAGCTCACACACACACTCACACATGCATACACACACACACACACACACACATATGCACACATGCTCACACTTTGCACACACATGCACTTACACGTGTGTGTATGTGTGCACGCATAAGAACACATGCACACATACATGCACGCTTTGTACACGTGCACACACACGCACATGCACGCACATCTGCTCACACATGCACATGCACATGCATGCTCGCTTACACGCACTCACACATGTATGCATACTTACACACCTACACACGTGCATATGCATGCACACACACTAACTCATACACACCTGCACACACACATGCACATGCTCACAATGTACCCACATGCTTACACACACATGCACACATGCTCAGTTATGCACACGTACCCGCACACACACCTCTCCCTCACACATTCCCATGCTCACCACAGCCCATCCCACTCTGCCAGGACACTCTGGCTCTGGTCCAGTGGCCCTGCTGTGGCCACATCAAACAGCAGCTGTCTCTCCCATCTCATCACACCGGGCAGGGCAGCCCCCCTTCTCCCGCAGAGCCCCCTCTCCTTGGCCTCTTCCCCTGAACAGGCGCCGTGCTCCTGCCCATAACTCCAGGGGACTCTCCCCCGTCACTCTGCCGTGACTCCAGCGGACTCGCCCCCATCACTCTGCCCGTGACTCCAGGGGACTCTCCCCCGTCACTCTGCCGTGACTCCAGCGGACTCGCCCCCGTCACTCTGCCCGTGACTCCAGGGGACTCTCCCCCGTCACTCTGCCCAGCAATCCCAACACAGCCAAACCCTCCACAGGCCTCGCGTGGCTGCCTGGCTGCCTCTGCCTCTGACTGCAGGATTTGGTTGTTTGGGGCTCCCCTATCCCCCCAACTCCCACCCCAAGGGCCCTTCTCAGATCAGGGTCAGAACTCCACCACTCCCTCCCTGCTCGTGGCCCCAGGGCTCAGCCTCCTGCCCTCTCCCTGTAGGTGCCACGGCCTCGGGCGCCTCCCTGGTCCTGACCCAGCTGTGTGCCTAAGGCAGGTGGCTTCACCTCTCTGAGCCTCAGTATCCACATCTCAGGCCTGGGATACCGGGCCCTGCTTCCGTCCTGCGCTCAGCCTGGGCCCAAGCATGGCAGGCCGGGGTCCAGGTGCTCTGACCTGCCTGCCAGGGTCTTGTGCCCGCCTGTGGCAGGGAAGTCATGGCCCTCGATTGACAGCCCCACCGGGGTCATTGGATGTGGGGGGAGGTCCCGAAAGTCAGGGCTGCCAGACAGACAGCAAAGGAACAATGTGCCTCTCTCCCTGGCGTGGGTGTGCGGGTCGGGGTGGTACAGGGTTCCCGCCTCTAAAGTGAGGGTGTGAACACCCCGTTTAGCTCGCCCACTGCTCTGAGAACAGCCCCCTTCCCAAACAGAAGCCCTTCCCGGGGCCCAGGCTGGCTGCTGGCTGGACATCTCTCGGTCTTAACTTCTTCCCCAGATGGACTGGTTTCCAGACCCGGTCAGGAAGGAGGCGTGGACCAAACGGAGGGAACGGCCGGGACGGAAGCCTGCTGGTCTGCAGAAGGTGCGGCGGGGCCCCCAAAGCAGGAGACACCCCATAAAACCCCACGCAGCCGTTACTGCCAAGTTCCCATCCCCCAAACACTCCCTCTTGAGCGCACGGTCCAAGGTGACATCTGTGCTGCCAGGTTCCGGGGGAGGACACATGGGTGGCCACAGGCTCAGGAGACAAAGTCGTTCTGGCTCCTCCTCCCCACCCCGCCCCTTTCTGACCCACAGGCCTCACAAAGTTGAAGTGAGGGCTTGCCTCAGTGTCCAGGACCCCCACTCAGAGGCACGGAGACTGCCAAGCCTGGGGGGCGGGGACGGAGGGGAGACCCAGGAAGCTGGCGGGTCCCCAGGACAGCACATCTGCCTGGAAGAGATTCCCAAATCCCCGGGCACAGCGACCTTCACTGAGGAAATGAGGGGGGAAATGGGAGCCGTGTCATGGGGCGTACTGAAAGGCAATCCAGCAGGAACCCATCCCCCCGCAAGCACTCCCACCAAACCACCCAGGAGAGGGGTGCTTTGAATTTAATCACGGCCCCGGAGCCATGCTGGGTCTCTCGGTACCAGGTGCACAGCTCAGTCATTTGCTTAACAAGCCAAGTGAAGCTGGCGGTCACCCTGCTGCGGCCACCGGCCCCACCACAGTGACCCGGACACCCAGGGCCAGCAGGGCCCTCTCGGCGCCTGGGGGAGAGTAGCTTTGGGCTCACCGTCTGCCTTCCCCCCACCAGCGCACAGCGTGGCCTGGGCTGAGCGAATGAATGAGCAAATGGGAAGCAAGATGAGATAGGTGGACCAGATGGCTACACGTGAATGACGATGGGACCCCAGTGTGCATCAGGGACACACTGCCGCCCAGAACAGCTGCAGCCCTGCCCCGCGGACCCCTCACTCTTACTCCACAGACCGAGTCTGTCTCACCAGCCTCTGTCCTGGGCAGGGTTGCCCATTGCAGCAAACAGAAATACAGGCCGTCCAGCCAGACTCGATTTCAGATAAATAAATAACAAAGGCTTTTTATGTGGGTAAGTATGGCCCATACTTTATTTGGGATATACTTATACTAAAAAGTATGCACTGTTTATCTGAAATGCAAATTTCACCCGCGTCCGGCAGTTTACCGGGTAGCCCTGCTCCCAGGCAGGGCAGGAGGCTGGGGTCTGAGGATCAGAGGAACACCTGAGCTGTGCCCCTGGCCGCCTCCAGGAAGGCACTTGGGGCTGGGGGCCGGCTGGGGGCACGTGGACTTCTCAGGGCTCACCTCTTTCTCATTTTGAATTTTGTACGATGTACGTGAGTTACTTATTCAATGTTTTAACTATTCTGAAAATGAGACTCGATGTTAATATTAAGGGAGGCAGATGTTCAGCTCTCCGGAAACTTTTGAAAGTTGATCACAGCGGCAGAGACTCGGGAGGGCCAGGTGCACGGCTCAGCGGTGAGCCCGGAGCTCTGGCCGCCGCGCCCGGCTGCCGGTTCCGTTTCCCCATCTATGGCCCACACTCCCTGTCTCTCCCTCACCAAAGTGGAGAAAGTATGACTTTAGCAAGAACTACTGATGTGAGCTGGGCCGTGCCTTTCCTCCACTCGGGACGGTGCCACGCATGAACACACATGTCCACTTGGTGACTTGCATGTGCTTGTCCACACAGCCCTGTTCACAATCGGCAAATGGTGGGGACAGCAGTGCCCAGCGACGGAGGAACGATGGACGGAAGCGGGCCGCCCACCAGTGGGACCATCCTCGGCCGCAGAGAGGGGCGGACGCCTGCCCGACGGAGCCGGGCCCTGAGAACAGCGCGCTGGTGTGGCGGCGAGACGTGGAGACCTCGGCTCTTGTCTTCCTGAGGAAAACTTCCATCAAGAGACGAAGTGCAGCAAAGCCAGAATTGACCGGCCGCAGCAAAAGCGCTCAGGACAGTGGGACAAGGAGGGCCCTGCGCAGAAGCAGCAGCAGGAGAGCCCAGGCTGGCTGCTTCGGCTCGCTGGGAAGTCAGAGAAAAGGGGCCTTGGAGACAGGTCAGGGTTAGCCGGGGACGAGCTGCCACTGCCCATTGCTCCCTGGTTGCCAGTCTCCTGGGGTCCCCTAGAGTTTAGGGGATGCGGTGCCTGTGGGGAAGGAGGGGGGAAGCAGAAGGGGAAGGAAGAGGCACAGGTGTGCTCCCCAGAAGGAGAGTGCACACTAGGTGTCTCTGGCAGGTGGGAGGTCTCAGGGGAGGGTCTCAACAGAATGGTCATCAGCTGTCCAGGTGTGCTCTGTCAGGGTCCTGGTCTCCACTGATTGGTGGGCCCCAGGGCAGGGGTCATTAGTCAAGGCAGCTGGGCCTTGGGCAGCCATGGTGTCACTTGTCTGGTTTTGCTGCTTTTCTGGGCCTGGAGCTGAACTACAACTGAGGCCCAGATGCTATCTCTAGGGAGGAAAAGGCAGAGGGTCCAAAATGACTAACGATAGGCTAGGGAGGAAAGGCTACCCTGGGGGCGAGGCCCTTGCTTTCCCAGTTTTGCCCCCTGCTAGGCACCCAGGGCTTTCTGCTCAGGTAATCTGAACCTGGCCCAGGGTCCTCGCTCTGCTCCTCTGTCTAGGACAAAAGCAGCCAGGCACAGCGGCCACAGGGTCCGCGTGGACCAGGTGCCGGAGCAGGGATGTCTGCAGACACAGAGCAGCTGGAGGTCTCTCAGGGCAGGACAGGGGCCAGGAGCGGGAGGGGACCATGGCTGACGGGTACAGGGTTTCTTTTCGACATGACGAAAATATTCTCACCTTGTCTGTGGTAATTGTTCAGACCTCTGAATATACCTACCTCTATTTAACCGCCTGTTAAATGGGTGCGTTGTACGGTGTGAGAATTATCTCAATAAAGCTGTCAACTTTTTGTACGATGTCACGGCCATTTCACTGGGAGAAAAGGCAGAAGCCACGTGTGGTCTGTTTTCCCGCTGCCTGTCCTGGAAACTTCTGGCCGTGGCCAAGCCCTCCCCTCCCTGCCTGGGCTCTAAGGCAGCGTGAGCACCCCCCCCCAGCACCCACACACAGCTGGGGCGCCCCCCCTCCCCACCGCAGGGCAGCCTCTAGACCCACGAAATTGCCCCTCTGTGTGCTGTTTGCTGCCCCCCCCCCCCCGGGACTTCTCCAGGGCGGGACTCCCAGCCTCTAAGACAGTGCCAGGTACTGAGTTGGAGGTAAAAAGATATTTGGGGACTGAAGGAGACGGGGGTGAGTGGCGGGCACAGAAGTGAGGTTCCTGACCCCCGGAAGCAGCAGGGCAGTGACCAGAAGTGTCTGAGAGCCCAGAAGTAAGGGGAGGGGCTCGGAGACCCCACGGTCCTGGGGCTCCCCACAGGACTCGGCCTGGGCAGGTCGAAAGGGAGCTCTGTTCCCTCCCCTGCTCCCGTCTCAGCACACGGCAGCCCACCCACCCAGGTTCTGCCTCATTCCCTGTCTGAGCCATCACAGCCCTTACACGGTCTCCCCAAATCCTCCTCCTCCATCCACTCCCCCGTCAGTCCAGCCACCGAGCATCCTCTCCAGCCACGAGGCTTCTGCAGAAGCCAAGGAAAGCCCGTCAGCCAGCAGCCCCGCCACGTGCCTGCGGGGAGGGCAGCCAGGGAACCCGAAGGACTCGACTCCTGCACCGTCCTTCCGCGTCCCGGGTGCTCGTGACCTCTCGGGTCGTGCTGAACCTTCCCCGGGAGTGGGGGGTGTCCGGCGAGCTGCGGGACCTCACACAGCCGGCGGCCAGGGCCCCGACCCCGGCCAGGACTGCCAGCCCGCACTCTCAGTGCCCAGGCAGTGTCTGCCAGGAAAGTGTGGGAGTCAGGGGCCCCTCTGCTCAGAGCTGGCAGACGTCTGTGTGCGCACCGGAGAGCCAACGTTGAAATACCGGACGAAGCGTCCAGGGCTCTCACAGATCCCTTTGGATGGTAAGCGTGAGGGGTCCACACTCAGCGGGCCCCGCCCCGTCCCACGGGGAGAAGCCGGGGCCTTCCTGCAGGGAGCTTGGCTTTTCCTTCTCCTCCGTTCTGGTCTGGGCTCTGCTGTCCAATTGGCCCCGGCCGCGGGGACATCCGGGCCTCCCCACCCTGCCCCCGCCCTGCCCCCCTTCGTCCTGGGTTCTGCTCGCTGTCCCTGGGCTGCACCTGCTCATCTGGTCTTTGTCCTCCTGGCCCCCTATGGCACAGGCCTGGGCCTGGGGACCACACTGGGCCCAAGGATGGCCCTCGTGACGGGGAGCTGTCTCCTGCTCTGGGATCCTTGCCCTGAGGACCACGGGAGCCTGGGACGGACCCTCAGTCTTCCCCGCTGCCTGTGAAAGGGAGCCACAGCCCGAGGAAAGCAGAACCAGAGGAGAGAGGAGCAGGGCACACCCAGCCCAGGTTCAGCCCAGCCGAGAGCCCGGAGCCCGGGGCCCGGAGCCAGCCCGACACCGGTGGCCTTTGGGGTAACGGGAGTCACGGCGCCCGGCCGGAGCCAGGGTGCGCGGGTGTCAGACAGCTGAGCGGGCGTTTGCAGAACAGCCCGATGGGTGGGCTCCGCAGGCCTGAGTGCTTCACCACGGCGTCCCCACTCACCAGCCAGGTGCCCTCAGCCCAGGCCTGGCGTCCCCCCGTCTGTGAAACGGAGCAGATTCAGCTGCTCTTGGCGCCCCTGAGATCGAGGGAGACGCAGGTGTGAGCTGCTCAGAGGGATACACTGGCGCCCCACCCCCGAGGCCTGACCTGCCAACCCCTGTCTCCCCACAGGCTCTGAGGGCACCTCTCCCCCCGCCCCCCGCCTCTCTACCCCAGCACCCGCACCAGGCCTGGAGCCGAACGGTGCTTTGAAAACCAGGGTGGGTAAACACCGCAAGGAGCTAGGAGCAGGGGCTGGACCGGATGCCCGTGGCCCTCTGCGCACAGCCGTCATGACAGGCACGGGTGGGGCAGCCTACGTGTCCGTGGCTGGTGGCTGGGCCAACAGAATGTGGTCCGCCCACACATCAGCAATGACAGCCTCGGGAAGGATGGAGAGTCTGACCCCTGCCACACACAGGCGGGCCTGGGGGACACTGCTCGGGGGATGGCCGGATGCCACACACACGCACTGTGGATCCCACTTAAATGAGGCCCCAAGAATCAGGTTCACAGACACAGAAAGCAGACGGTGGCTGCCAGGGCTGGGGGAGGGGTGGCAGTCAGCGTGTCATGGGGACAGAGCTTCGGTCTGGGAGGACGGTGACCGCTGCATGACCGTGTGCACGTGCCTGGTGTCACCAGCCTGGGCACCGAACGGGGGGTGAGGTGGTTTTACGTTAGTGCATTTACACAACTGTTTAAGCACCCGTGACTTGAAATACACTGAATGGGACACAGTAAGGGACTTCAGCACACGGAACAGGGAGGCCCCAACGCAGCTTATTTGCCGTGAAAATCGCTCTTGGCACCACGACAGAAATCAAGATTGTTTTGGCCTCTGCAAAACACTAGCCGCAAATCATACCCACTCGGCCAAGTCCTTCCCGGGCCTGCAAACCAGTCACGGGACCTTGTACTCCCCACGCCCCACCCACGCACAGGGTGGCAGGGAGGTGGAGCCATTGTCATCCTGCGTGGACTAGGGGGGCTGAGGTTCGGGAGCTCCGTGACTTGCCGGGGAGCCCCGTGACTTGCCGGGGAGCTCCGTGACTTGCCGGGGAGCCCCGTGACTTGCCGGGGAGCTCTGTGACTTGCCGGGGAGCCCCGTGACTTGCCGGGGAGCTCCGTGACTTGCCGGGGAGCTCCGTGACTTACCGGGGAGCTCCGTGACTTGCCGGGGAGCTCCGTGACTTGCCGGGGAGCTCCGTGACTTGCCGGGGAGCTCTGTGACTTACCGGGGAGCTCCGTGACTTGCCGGGGAGCTCTGTGACTTGCTAGGGAGCTCTGTGACTTGCCGGGGAGCCCCGTGACTTGCCGGGGAGCCCCGTGACTTGCCGGGGAGCTCTGTGACTTGCCGGGGAGCTCTGTGACTTGCCGGGGAGCTCTGTGACTTGCCAGAGGTGGCGCAGAGAGGGCCAGGCCGGGCTCTCTGGCCGAGACGTCAACCCTCCAGGCCTTTCTGACCTGACTGCACACACCGCCATCAAGCCTGGGATTCAGACAGCAAACCTTTCATGGCTTATCAGCTTGCATGTGGCTCAGCTTTTTTCAACACACGTGTTTCAGTTTTGCAATTTAAAAACACGTTTGGAAGAAAATTTCGTTTACCCCATAAGTCAAACATGGCACAGGGCTTTCTGTTTAGAGACCCTCTGGCTGTCTGACTGCGAAACGGCCCGGGGTTCACACTGCCCGTCGCAGAGAGCGGGAGGGGTGTCGATAAGACTTAGGTCCTTGTCCAGTCCACCCCGGGGCCCCAAGCCCACACCCAGGGGAGCCCAGGGCCCGCTAAGCACCCGCTCTTCCTAACTCCTGAGCCCCGCCTCGTCCGGCACCGGCCACCTCTGGGCTTCTTGCACACCTGTATCACCACACCGCCTTTGGCACCCGCCTGGGAGAGGGCTCCCCTGTAACACCATGACATGAGGGCAGGTGGGAGCTCGTTCCGCCCAGAGCAACCACCACTGAAACCAGGGCTTAAATAAATGTGGAAGGAGGGGGGAGGGGAGAGGCTGGAGGGAAGACCGTCCGCATGGCCTGGAGCCGGAGACCGGCTGCCAAGTGCAGCATCATCCCTCCCCATCTCCCCATCAGGACGGGCGGGGCCTAGCAGTCTCCTTTTAATAAAGCAGAAGCCAAGGAGCAGGGGTGCTAAGAACCCCCCGAGGTCTCGAGGCTGGGTGGCTACAGAGCTGGGACTTGAACCTGGGCCGCCCAGCGCCAAAGCCCCGTCTCAGCGATGCGCTGTCCCACCTCTGCTAGACACGTGGCATCACGAGAGCCAGTGCCAGAGGGCCCTGGTCCAGCCTGGAGGGAGGGCTGGGGGGGCGCGACCCATGAGCCCAGAGGCAGGGGAGGGGAGGGGAGGGGAGGGGAGCGATAGGTTTCAGACAGAGTCCAGGACAGGGCAGGGTCCAGAGCCAAAACCGTCCATCAGCCTGGCATTTAGGGAGCAGGCAGGGAGGAGGTGAGCTCAGAGAGGGACTCAGGGCCAGTCCCTGCAGCACCCCTGTCAGTCACGCTAAGCAGAGAAATGTCACCCCAAAGGCAATGGGGAGGCATGGAAGGGGTTAGGCAGGTGGCTGCCAAGGTCACATCTGGGTTTTAGAAAGATGCCTCTGGGACAGCGTGGGGGGTGGGGCAGAGGAGAGAAGCCAGGGCAGGTAGAAGCCATCCTAGACCACCGGGAAGGTGGCACGTGGCGGACCATTCTGGAGACTTCCTGGTGGCCCTGCCCACATAGCTCTCCGTGCCCCACGCAGCCCCCGGGGCAGCTCTGCCCCCCACCACGAAGGAAGGGTCGCGCGCTGCCGCCCACCACAGAGGACGCCGATTAGCGCGTGACTCGGTGAGCCAACAGGAGCGCAGGCGGGCCGGGACCCTCGCATCCTAGCCCTGAGCTGGAAAGGAAAGGGGGCCGCTATGGGCAAATGCCTGTCCCCCCTAATGGACACGCTGAAGCCCTAACCCCCAGGGGGGAATGTGGAGGTGGGGCCTCTCGGAGGCGATGAGGTTTGGATGAGGGCACGAGGGTGCGGCCCCATGATGGGATCGGTGTTATTACAAGAAAGGAAGAGACACCACCGCGAAAAGGTGGCCTTCCTCTCCCCAGCACCCCAACAGCACTGGCACCCTCGACTGGGACTCCTGTCTCCAGAAATGTGAGAAAAGAAACTTGTGCCACCTAGGCCCCTCCCCCCACCCGGGTGTGTTTTGTGACCAGCCAGGCTGACTGAGACAGCCATGACCGGGGCAGCCCGGGAGGTTGGCAGAGGGCCTTGGGTCCCTGCTCACCTTCTCACTTTGAGATGCATGGCCCTGTGAGCCCAGCCCAGCAGGGTACTTCTGCCCCCATTTACAGATGAGAAACTGAGGCTCAGAGGGAAAAGGGGCTGTTCAAGGTCACAGTCACTGAGGGGCAGAGACACCCCTCTAGGAGATCACGTTACACAACATGAGACCGAGATTCAAATCCCACACCACCCCAGGAAACTGACTTAGCCTTAAACTGGGGATAATAGTATTTACCACAAAGAGCTGTTTCAACATTTAAATGAAATTACGTGTGGAAACACTGTTGTAAGCTGCAAGGTTCTAGCCACCCACGAGTTGTTACGACAGAATTCCACCTCACGAGCAGGTTTTTTTTATTTAGACCCCTTCTACGTTAGAAGAGCTCTTAGCCATCCTTCAAAGCCCCCGCTCCAACGCCCCTCCCCTGGGAGGATTACTGGGACTCCGACCTGTGGGGTCCCAGAGTACAGAACTCAGGTGCAGCTTGTCCCCTGGCTGCAAAGATCCGCAAACAGGCTGTGCCCGTCCAGGCAGAGCTCGCGGAGGGCAGGGACTGACCACACCTGGTCCCTCGGAGGGGCTCAGAAAGGTCTGCTGAATTAATGCAAAAGAAATGTGCATGCACTGAGCTCCTACGCGCACCAGACCCTTGAGCCACGTGCTGTCTCCTTGTTAGCACGTTGTAGAACTCTCCCTCCCCCGTGTGAGAACTGTCACCCCTGCCTCGGAGAATTCAGGGGCATGTCCTGGCTTCAGCCAATGACACCAGCCGCAGTGGCGCTCACTTCCCAGGGGGAGCTCTAAAACCAGCGCTGGCCAGGGGCCAGTGTGTGGCTCAGTGGATTGAGTGTCGTCCCCTGGACTGAGAGGTCCCTGTTCGGTTCCTGGTCAGGGCACATGCTCAGGTTGTGGGCTCCATCCCTAGTAGAGGGCGGGCAGGAGGTAGCTGATCGATGTTTCTCTCTCTCTCTCTCCCTTCCTCTCTCTAAAAAATCAATAAAAACATATTTTTTAAAATAGAGAACACAAGCAACGCCCACCTCACGGGATTGCTGCGCAGTGAGGTCCTTTCCTGGCTGGGGCCGGCTGGGCGCCCGGCTCTGCTCCTGGACGCCGCCCAGGGCCCCTCCCCCTGCACAGCAGCAGTGCTGACCCGAGTCTCTCAGCGTTGAAGCTCTCACTTCACCTGCTGGAGGGAACTCGCTGCTGGTCAGGGGCTTGCCGAGGTCAAGCCCACCAGATAATCTCCATGTCCCGTGGCATGGGACTTCCGCTGCAGCTGCAAAGCCCTTCACAGCTGCTCCTTGATTCCTGTTGGTTTGAATAACCAGAGGGTGAGGACCTGGGGCCCAGCCTTAGAGTTCTGTCTGCCACACCCGTCATACCCACATTTATTTGTTTTTTAATTTGCTTATTTCAGAGTTTGATTTGATAAAGGATGAAAAGCCATGCCTTTGCTGAGGGATGACAATAATAATAATAATAATAATAATGCTTGTAGCAGTAAACGGACTCAGATTCTAACTTCAACCCTGATAGTCACATGGAAGCTAAGATTAGTCGGGAAAAACACACAGAGCTCTCCCTTGTGCACCTGCATGACCTTGAGCAAGTCACATAACCTGGTGACTGCTCAGCCTTCACTGTGGGCTGCTCACGAGAGGGCGCCCGCCGCTCGGCTGTTATGAGCATCACACCCACGACATGCTGTCGAGCCATCTGCACGACCTTCTCCTGAGGATGTTTTGCTTTTGAAACGCCGCCTCATCCTTGTTGGGGCCACCATGTGCTGTCTAGCGTGGTCTTCCTGCACCCCCTGGCCAGGCCACCCACCCCCTTGGCTGGAAGTGTGGAAGTTCCGCTGGCTGGTCCACGTAAGGGAGTTTGTGTGGATCCGTGTATGGGACACTCCCAGACTGGCAGCTTCATCCCCACATGGAGACAACTTGCACTGAGGCGATCAAGTTCCAGACCTCAGGACGACCAGAGCAGGCTCCCAGGAGCAGCGGCAAAATGACACCTCTGTACCTCCAGCCCCAGTTCCCTTTGGAGCAGTTCCCAGTGTGACCACGAGGTGGAAGCACAGGCAGGCCCCTGTTCAGGGAATCCCATAGTTTTGGATAGGGATCCAGGGCATGGCCTCCTGGCTGGCCTGGACTGACAGATGCTTCCATGTGCCCAGCGTGGCACGGTGGCCCGGTGCTTGTCTGTCTTGCTACACGGTGGCTGTAACTCTGATGATTCTCCCTGCTGCACCAAGAGCTACTTACAGCAGGATGCCTATCTGGTTTCCTCGGAGCCCCAAGAAGAGTTAGGAAATGACTATATTTGTATCTCTTTTAAGCTTCAAAACAGATAACACAATCCCCGTTTTACAGGTCAGCATATCAAGGCTATGAGCAAGTAAGTGACTTGCCCAAGGTCACAGCCAATGAAAAACATGACATATTGTTTTAAATTTTATTACAGAAATAAAAATAATAATACCTTTTATTACAGAAAATTTCAAATATACAGACTTCCGTCATCCAGCTTGAACCGTTATCACATTTTGCCACTTGTGTTTCTCCTGTGCTCAGTTTTTGTTCTTTACCAGAGAATTTACAAAGCAAATTCCAGACACTGTGGCAATTCACTGTGAATACTTCCATTTGCAGCTCTAAACCATGACATTTTTTCCCTAACCACCAGGCAATTATCTGTTCCTAACAAAAGTATCAATAACTCACTATTGTCTAGTACTGTTTATATCCACATTTCCCCCACCGGCTCACAGATATCTTTTTTAATTGGTTTGTTCTATCATGATCCAAATAAAGTCCACACATCCCATTTGGTTATGTCTTTAGCTCTTTTATCCCCAAACAGTCCTAATTCTTTTTTTTCCCCTCCAGGCCCTTAATTAATTAACAAACCGGGTGTTTGCCTATAGAACATCCTAAATTCTGGATTTGGCTGTCTGCCTCCTCCTGTAGGTGGCACAGAGCCTAGCACACAGTAGGTGCTCATTGGACATTCTGACTGCTTAAGGGGGAGTACAGCAAATCGAGGTTCCGTCCTCACAAATGTGACAAGCAGGGAGCACTCCACTTGGGAGACCACGGGCTCCAGCCCCGGGGGCTGGGGGACACCACGGGCTCCACAGTCAGATCCCGGCAGAGAGGACTGCAGGCCGGGCAGCACTGAGGCAGGAGCCAGGCCGAGCTCCTGGGGGCCTCGCTGGAGGGGCAGCAGCTAAGGGATGTGAGAACCAGTGGCACCTTCTCTGCCAGCACTTCAGCTTCTTCGTGGCACGTGCCTAGTGGCACCGACCTTTGTCAGATGAACGAAAACGTTGGATTTGTGAGCTTTAGCTGTGTCTTCAAAGTTTTCCTTGGTGCTGTTCTTACTTCGTTCTGTTTTGTGTTTTATTCTAAGAAAACTGAAGGTGATACAAAAGTGCTAAGAAAACCAACATACACCCGTCATCCAACATCAACACTGCTAACATTCGGTCACACTGGCTTCCTGGGGTTTCTGTCATCTATTTCTTTCTTTTTGTTGCTGTTGCTGTTGTTGTTGTTTTAATAAAACTCACAGAGAGCGATGGCGTGCTCTTTCTCCACCTGCACCGCCACAGCGCCAGCGCGCGAGCGGGTGGAGCCTCCCAAACCGCCGTCTAATGTACCCGCAGGTGCATTTGGGTGCTGGTGCCCTTCGCTTGACTAGCTGCACTCAACCAACGCTGGGCGCTCTGTGCCCGGCACCATGCCAGAAGCTGGGGCTGTGAGAAGAGGACAAATGTCCGCCCCGCCCCTTACTGTCTGCAAGGGCAAAGGGCGGCCTGAAATGAGAAATCGGGTGTTAGAAAGGAAAACCAGCCCGAGAACCGTCCGCGCCCCAAACGTGCGCACTTCCGGCGCCCCTACCCCGCCCCCCATGCTTCCTCCCTATTGGTTTTAGCCTTGACCACGCCCCGCCCACGGAGAGTCTCCTCCCACTGTTTCCTTCAACTTTCCCCTTCTCACCTCCTGCAGCTCCGGATGACCTCAGACCCCGCCCACCCACCGTGACCCACGGTTATTGGTGACTATTGTCCGTCCATCAGAAGAAATACGATCGACGATTGGCTGAAAGGAAGTAGCAAGCGCAGAGTCTGCGCGAGTTGCCTGGCCCCTGAGGGGGCGGACCAGCAGCCTCTGCGCATGCCCGGTACGTGCGCAGTGCCGGCGCGAGTGGTAGTCATGGCGGCTCGGTGCGTGAGGTTGGTGCGGCGCAGCCTCCCGGCTTTGGCGTTGTCTCTTAGGTAAGGGGCGCCCGGCTGCCCTCGGCTGAAGGGCGCTGTCCTCAGTGTCCCCTGCCCGGGTCCGGGAACGGGGCGTCGTGGGCCGCGCACACCCGCGCGGGGCTGGAGTGGAACGGACGGTGCGTCCCGTGTGCCCGAGGCCCGCGCTGACCCCGCACGCGTGTCTCCGGGCCAATGAACAGCCCCCACGTGCGCGCGCGTGGGCACAGGCAGCCCCAGCCTCGGAACCGCCGGAACCGCGGGCCGGCCGCCAGCAGAACCAGGCGCGTGCGCCCGGGCAGCGCCAGGCTGGGTCCCTGTAGGCGGAAAGTTTTGTGGAACCAAGGTTCAGGTCAGCGGTTCACGGGCATTTTCCACTCGGCCCGAGTTTTCTCCACCCCGCCCGTTCCAGAGTCTGAGGTCAGAAGTGCAGCGGAGCCTGGCCGCGGTGGGGAGAGGAGCTTGGACACGTGCGGTGACTCCGCGGTGAGGGTCACAGGAGCCGGGCGGCGCGAACCCGCTCCGTTCCCCCGCGGAGCTCGCTCACGTGCGCGGGGAGCCCTGGCGGGCCGCGCAGCATCACCGATGATGAAAGGGGGGTAAGGCCTGGTTGCTACCCCATAAATTATATAAACAAAACACGGGGACAAAAGAGCAGTGACCCACCTGCAGTACCTGAGCAAGTAGTTTGTGGCTTTGTGTCTGGAATTGGTTGCCAGGAAAGACATGACCAGTCAGCACTGATTTCTGGCTGAAAAGAGGCTCAAATGGGGGAGTCAAGAGAGCTGAATCGCAGTTACAGCTCTCAGGGCAACTGAGCTCTCTGAGACAGGGCTACGGGAACAGTGAAGCAGAAGGGCTGTGACTGTCACACCCAGAAGACAGAACAACTAGAAAATAAAACAGGTTTCACAACAGCACACTCTAGTTTTAGACTATTTGCTTTTTTAAGTCGCAAAAATAAAGTTACAATAAAAAGGTTATTGCTCTCCACCCCCGTGTAGCCGGCTTATGGAACCTTCATTCCTGTCTGCCTGAGACCACAGACACAGGATTTCTGGTTTGTTTTTGCACAAGTGCGGTCATGTTTTGGGTTGCATTTCTTGCACAGTATTCCAGATTGTGGAAGCAGCAGTTTATCCCACTTTCTTTCCTGAGAGCATTCTGTTTCCAGCTTATTGTACTTTGCTGCCCTGCATGTCCTTTCCTGCTCACCGGGGCAGTTTTCAGACTCTTCTGGGAAGAAAACTGAATGTCGTTTATTTTCAGATTGGACTGTAGCATAATTAAGAAAGCTCCACTGGTCGTGGTGAAGAAATCTGGGTTTTAAAACTTTTATCATTTATTCATGGGTTTGTGACCTTGGGCTTATTACTTAATCTTTTGGATGTGGGGATCAGACTGGATAATATATTGTCACTTCTACTTCCAGGATTAGTTTTAGAGTTTTGTGTTTCCCCTGTACATACCCCATACTTTTCTATCTCCACTGCCTCGTCCCAGCGTTCCCTCTTCCTTAAGGGGGTCTGTCGTGTCCACTCCGATTCCTTATGTGTAACTTTTTTCTCTTCTTTTTTTAATTTTAGAGAGAGAGAGAGGGAGAAACATCGATGTGAGAGAGAAACATTGATGTGAGAGACACATAGATTCGTTGTCTCCCGTATGTGCCCTAACCAGGTATCAAACCCACCACCTTTCAGTGTACAGATGGCGCTTCAACCAACTGAACTACCTGGCCAGGGCCTTATGTATAACTGGTACCTGTCCTTCAAAGCCCTACTACACGAAGCCTTCCATTTTCCATTCTCCAAAGCTAGAAATATTCTCCTATGCTGAGCCTCCCAAAAAGCCTCCTCTTTTGTTACTTTTAAACCCCACATTACAGTTCTTTGTGTATAGATACCTTTTTTGCATGACAGTTAGTACCCTGTGGCAGGATTTCTGCCCTGTTCATCTTTGTGATCAGCATCAGCTCTGGGCCTCTCCTCTGATAATAGCTACTCCATCAATACCTGGTGGGGCCTGGAGGACCATCGCTCAGAACGAAGAGAAGAGGGGGCTAACCACATCCTTGGTACACTGACATGCTAGTTTAGGCTTGTATTGCAGAAGGTTTTTTATAAACAGTTTCTGTACATCATATATGATTTGCCTATATTAGAAGCAAGATAAATCCTTACTCTCCCAACAAGTCAGTAGCAAATAGTCTTAAATTATTTCAGATTTCAAAAATTATACCTCTGCCTTGTGTGGACTCTCTCAGGCCCGCCCCTCGGCTGTTGTGCACAGCTGCAAAACAGAAGAACAGCGGCCAGAACTTGGAAGAGGACGTGGGTCAGAACGAACAGAAGATGGACACTCCCTCTGCGGAGAAGACGCTCGTGGAGGAGAAGGTCAAGTTAGAAGAGCAGCTGAAGGACACTATGGTAAGGCCAACAGGCTCTTGTGGCCTGAATGCCAGACGAGTTCATCGTTTGTCCAAGGACTACAGTTGGGTCCTGCGGCAAGTTACTGATAAAGAAGGGACTAGAACCCAAGTCCTGTGTGGCTCTGGTCTGCTGTGAGACTCAACTTTACATGCTACATGATTATACTGAATTAAGACTTAAAATGGTCTTTACAAATGAGGAATACCACTGTGGCGGTTCAAGCTGGGTCGGGAGGGCAGGGCTGGGAGGTAGGAGTTTATGAACTAGTTAGTGTGGATCCGCGCCCACGGGAAGAAGCACAGGTGGTGGAGCCGGTTCTTGGTTTAGGAATGGCGACATGAAACGTGCTAACACTGTGCTAATGTCTTCATGTACCTCAGTCCTCACAGCCACCCTGTGAGTTAACTGCTGATGTCCTTTTTACAGATGGGGAAACTGAGGCACAGAAAGGTTAAGTAAACTTCCAAGGTTACCTACTGCCAAGTGCCAGAGCCAGAGTTTGAGCTTTGGAGACCTTGCTCTTGACCACTGCACTGGAATTGCCTGAGTGAGGACAGGAAACGGGGGGTGTAGTTGCCCACCCCCCACCCCCAGGGTCATCTAGCACACATTAAAAATTGAAATGTTCGGGAAAAAATGTGAGGTTACAGTAAAGTGGTGAGAAATGAGGACGATCACATAATTCAGGTGATTATCACAAGAAATGTTGGAACTGAGCCACGTCTAGGCAGTGGGGAAAATACCCAAGGTTCTTTTCCATGGGCTAGGGGCCTGAACTGTCCGCCCAGGCTGTGGTTCTCCTAAACCTCCAGGCTGGGGACCAACGTGGGTCAGCCCCCAACAAGGGTGCTAGGATTCCCTTAAGTTGGAAACTCTGCCAAGGAAGTGAATGGTCGTTTCTTGAGGGGTGATGAGGCCATCAGAACCCCAAGAAGATAGTTTTTGCTTCTTTCCACAGCTGGCCTCTGAGTAAGAAGGGCCATGGGGGCTACATAAATATCTGTCACCTTGCCATCTTACTCCCCGCTCGTGGGAAACGGTGGCACAGGTGTAGGTCACTCCTGTGTTAGCTGCACTGTGTGTAGTCCAATCTCCAGCGTAACAGTAGACGTTGTTTGCGATTGGACTTGAACTTTGTTATGTCAGATTTTTTTCCCTGAGAATTTGTTCCTGCTTTATTCATGTGAGTTTCCTTCTTTTAGGAAAAATATAAGCGAGCTTTGGCAGATACTGAGAACTTGCGGCAGAGGACCCAAAAATTGGTGGAGGAGGCAAAACTATATGGTACTTTTAACATTATATGACCTTGATCTGGGAAAAGATGGGTACACAAAGTGGGGTGGGTGCATATGTTCCAAACATCAAGATCAACCAGCGTGGGGAGCCTGCTGTTGTCCACCCCTGCCCCCTCTTTAAGGAGCGGAAGTTGGAGGTGTGACTAGCATTTAGAATTGGAAGCATGTTCCTTCAGTAAGGAAGGTGCGTGCTGCTCTCCCCACGGAGAACGCCGTGTGAGCCTCCCTGGCGGGTCGGCCCCTCTGGTGCATCTCCTCCGCACTACCAGCAGTGACATCGCAACACGTCAGATCTCAAGTGCTGTCTGTGGTGTCACCTTTGGACACTTGTCACTGTCTTTCCCACTTCACAATTGAGATCATTGAGGCCTAAATGACTTGCCACTCATCAGAAAGCTAGTAATGGCCTCGGCGCTGCCACGCCATCTGTGTGCTTTCTGAAACCGGGGCTGCGTTGGGGCCCCGGGGAAGCGCCAGGCAGGCTCTCTTCCCTGCTCCACGCAAGGAGCCTCAGGCCAACGGTGCGGTCGCTGCAGTTAGGGGCCGGTTTGGGTGCCCTCGTCATCCCTGACTTCTGGTCGGCATCTGAACCGTTTTTTTTAAAACCACAAAAATTATGTAATGTACTGCCTTGAATTTTGAGTGGTTTTTCTGATATTCTGTCTTCTGTTAGATGAAGGTGAAGTCTTGGTAACTTTTACCCCATGGTGCCTCGTAGTTGCTAACATTTATTGAGTACTTATAGTGTTCTGGGCCCTGTAAGTGGGACCTGTCCGTCCTGCCAACTACACTGGTAGGCACTGTTGTCATCCCACTTTATATTGGAGGGAGCTGAGACCCAGAGAGGTCGACCAAGATTGAACAGCAGCTAGGTACCAACCAGGGATGTGGGCCCAGGCTCCGCGCTATGTAGCTCCCTGCTTCCTCCAGGTGACTGTACCGTGCCGGGGGGTTAGATGGAGCAGGGCTGGTGACGAGATGGTCCTGCACATTTTCAGCTGCTAGTCTTCATACCTAATTAGCTCTTGTCTAAACCCAGAAAAGATGTTTGGGTTTTTCAGTCAAGCCATTGAAATTGCGGTTTTGAGCTGTCCCCCAGTTGCTACGAATGGGGTACAGATGCTCTTCTTTGACTTTGTTTAGGCATCCAGAGCTTCTGCAAGGACTTGGTAGAGGTAGCAGACATTTTGGAGAAGGCAACACAGTGTGTTCCCAAAGAAGAGATTACAGACGACAACCCTCACCTGAAGAACCTGTACGAGGGGCTCGTCATGACCGAGGTCCAGATCCAGAAGGTGTTCACCAAGCACGGGCTGCTCAGGCTGGACCCTGTGGGAGCCAAGTTCGACCCCTACGAGCACGAGGCCTTGTTCCACACACCGGTGGAGGGCAAGGAGCCGGGCACCGTGGCGCTGGTCAACAAAGTGGGCTACAAGCTGCACGGGCGCACCCTGCGGCCCGCCCTGGTGGGGGTGGTGAAGGAAGCGTAGCTTCCCCGGGGCGTGGGTGGGTTTGGGTGGCCATTCTGTAACTTACAGGCTGGTTCATCTGATCTCATCTGTGAATACTCCTGACCTTTCCCAAACCTTGTTGGAAAGCTTTAGTAACCAGCGGCTAAACAGAGAATTAGGCCGGTTGCACAGCTGCGTTACTGGACTCTAATTTGGGAGCCTGCTTGTTGATTTTCAATTCACGTTTAATATTTCACATGCTTACAGAACAGGCCAATGGGACACCACTGGGCCCTAGACTATCACGAATAATGCTACATCCGCTCAAAGTCTGATGACACCCAACGTATTTTCAATGAATAAAAGGTCTTCGGGAATCAAGCTGTCTGGCTGGTGGGCCGTGCTGGCTGCCCTGTGCACCTTGTGCTTCTCACTAGCGTGCGAGCTCAGGGGTCCTCAGCCCTCTGCACTTCACTCAGTGAAGGGAAGGCAGGACTGTAACCTTTGTTCTTGCTCAGAAAAGTGTGTCCTTGGTGAACACAGGTGAGTTCAGCTGCGATTACCATCTAGCTGCTAAGCATGGTCGACCTGCGGCTTTCCTTTGGCGTTGTGAAATGAGCACGTGTACCTTAACAGCTCTCTCCGTATTTTGCCAATAACCAAATTTGACAAAAATCAGTTCCTTTTGCCCTGTTTTGTTCACCTATTTGTGGAAATGTTTGAATCTTACATTCAGCTAGGTACTGATAACCTGAAGGTGTGCTCCCTAGTAAGATGGTCTTTTTCAAAATCTGAGGACTGCATGCTTGGTAAAAGTTAAATGTTAATGTTTAGTTTTTAAATTTTATTTAAGAGGATTAAAGCCCTAATGTTTATTATTTTCCTACTTTCTGATAACTTTGTGTATACCTTGGTGGAGATCCTCACTAAGGAAAGCGTGACTTCGCTTTCCAGTTCTCTGCTCAAATCGGGCAGCTGTGTACTTGACACGTACGCGCAGTCACTTGGTAGCTTCCGTCTCGTGCACCGCAGGCTGGCGTGGGACTGGCCTGCTCAGGGTGCGTGTGTCTGCCAAAGGACTGCTGGGGACCGCAAACACTCAGGAGCTGCAGCAAGGACAGTCTGCAGAAGCTGGCCCATGACTCGCCATAGGACCCTCCATATCTGTTGTAAACAGAAAAAGTCACCCCCCACTGCCTTGCTTCTGAGGGGTGCTTCTAGGATTGAAGGTCAATACTGTTAAATCCATTACTACATAAGAAATATGGGGCAGTCGTTTTACTTTGCTTATAATTTTGAAAGATGTAAGTAATATTCCCATTATTAAAATTTCAATTTATACAATTTCAAAACATTTTTCTCCTTTCCTTTAAATTACTTGGTCAAAGACATATCCCAGAAGTAAAGGCAGCCCCGCCTCACACTGAGGAAACAGCCTGGGAGTCACAGCCCTGCTTTTCACACTAGCTGTGAGGACACCTCGCACCCTGAGGCTCAGCTGCACGGAAAGGCTGCACAGGAAAAGTCGTTTTCAAATAACTCCTGTGGGTGTGCTGCCCCTCCACTGCCGAGGCCCTAACCGAGACGGGGTAGCTTACACGTGGGAAACCACTGAGTTTCGTCATCAGTCATCTTTCATGGGAAAACACTGACCTACGTACAGAGCGTCCTCACTTAGTGTGTCCACAGGTTCTGCAACTTCAAGGGAACCCCCGTGGAATGAAACCCAGTGACTGTAGGCTCATGGATACAGACGGGAGCTGGGTTCCTACGGCATCTCAACGTTATAACAAGAGTGACGTTATTTGAGGACCTACCATATGCATTTACACTGGCAGTTACCCACCCGTGCTTCTGGGTTTGGCGTAAGTGCAGTCTACACCACAGTGCAGACCACCGAGCCAGCCTGGGCCTGCTGACAGCCCTTTGCAGCCCGGCGGCGCCATGCGGGATGCCCTCTCTCTGGGAGCCTTTCAGGGAACCAGGCCTGGCATGGGGTGTCCTGCCTAACAAAGTCCGGAGGGAGACTGGTTTCACAGAAGTGCCACACTCTGCCCCCCATCCTCCATGTGAAGGCTGGCTCTGAAAAGCTGAGGCCCGCGGGGCAGGTGCTAGGCAGTCAGTGACACTGTTTTGCTCGCAACTTGTTTAATAAGGAAAGGGCAGTAGAAACGGTCGAGGCGGCTTGAACACATTCTTGGAACGCTGGCCATCCAGAGGGTTTAGAAGAGCTGAATTACGGACTGGACTCAAGGCTGGAGTTTCAGTTTTGAAAAGACCTAATTCTGTGGGAGTGTGGTAACTAACTAACAGGAAAACTCAATATAGAAATGTGAAGGCCCTGAGCTAACAACAGGGTTAAGGACGAATGTGACAATGATAGCTGGAGTGGACGGGATAAAGGCAACCAATCCAAATCACTCTCCCCTGTGACAAAGTTCCTACTGTAACATAAATTAGTTATACATTCATTGTGGTGTTTTAAAACAGTCAAGACTGAATCAGTTCTTCATACCATCAAAAGACAGACATCCTACGAAACTTTACGCACCAACTGTTTCACTGGACAGCTTTCGGCCTGGGCCACACGGCTATAGCGGTATTTTGCTTCTCAAGCTTAATGAAAGTCTGGCAATCATCTTATAGAAAAATAAGACTAAATTTAAAACCTCACCAAACTAGGCATCTGACAGAAAATCCACACAGGACGACACCAGGGTAGCCAAACCCAGCAGTTCTCAAAGCTTAGCTTGCGTCCGGGGAACCTGGGGGCTTGTACAACCAGCTCCAGAGGCCCACTCCTAGTGTCTGCATTTTCACAGGTTCCAGGGGAGGCCGATGCTGCTGGTCCAGGAACCTGGGTAAGAACCACTGGTAAGAAACCTCTAAGACCTCAGCTCCGTCTCCCTCCTGCTCGGCGGCAGGCACTACGGCACTGACCGGAGTCATCCCGCAGGGGCTGTGCGGTGGCCCTCAGAGGCAACACCCCGCTCAGTGCTCTTGTCAAAGAGCAGTCCTGGGCTCAGTTAATGAGGAGCGCCTCTCTGCCAGCGTGCCGTGTACCTGACAACTAAAGCCATGTACACGTACTTGAAATGACTCCTTTAATGCTGAAAATACCTACCCCAGGGGACAGACAGATGTAAAAGGAAAGGAAAGGCACCGTAATCAAGTGGTCCTTGCAAATGATGAGGGTCTTTTTCAAACAACTTCACTTTAATATAACTTCAAGCCCACACATTCTGGGAGTAAACAGTCTCTCGGCAGCTGTGCAGGCCAAGTGCCGGAGGAGCGGCGTGCTGGGTCTGCAGTCCCTCCGCTGACTCTAGAGCAGGGTCCTGGACGACAGAACCCTGAGCAGCCCGGAAGACAAATGGCTAGCCCAAGTGCCAAAGTAAGGTACCGTTCAAGAGGGCCCCTGAAAAAATGAAATAGGGCTGGGCAGAGGCACATCTGAGTCTGGTTCAAGATTGACTCAGAGAAGCAGCGTGAGGGCCTCGGGACCCATGTGAGCTGGCGCGTCTCGCCTGGCTGGTCAGCAGGGCGCCTGAAGCCACCCGAAGTTAAGATACTTAGCCAGCCTAGTTTGGTCAGGGTTTCAGTGAAAAAGGTACCTGCAACTGTGATAAAAATCCTGGAGGACAGTAACACCAGAACTCACACCTCCCAGCCATGAACTTCCTAAAACAAGGCCCTGCAAGTACAATGCACAGCACGTACAAAGAGGAGCCAGCGGCTGCCACCAGGAAGGGGCTCAGAGTCCTCCTGCGCTGGGGTCCTGCTGCCATGTTTCCCCACAGCCACCCTCTCTACACTAGGGGGCGCTGCGGGGGGGGGGGGCTCTGCCCAGAGTGCACAAACGGGGCAGTTTCGGGATTGGGAACTGCAAGCTCAAAGTCTGCTACTGCCAATAGTTAAAGGGAAGCTCATTTGGTCACTGTTCACTAGCAGCCTCTTCCTCAAGTTCAAAGAAACCTCAACCCGTCCTCTGGCCTCACTGCCTACCTGCCCGGCGGGCCATCTAAAGTGCCGCGTGCCAGAGCCTGTGTCACAAGGTAAGCTGGCAGTTGGCGGGCCAGCACAAGTGGCGTGCCAAAGGGAAGGGGCTCACAGAAGGAAATGATCCAATCTCATCACTTCTCCAAACTGAACTCAGAAAGGCAAATCGTCATCTTAGCTATTACTTTTAGGACTAAGGTACAATATACCTGTATTTGTTTCCCCTCATGATCTCATCTAAGATTGTTACTATTGCTTCTTTCACAGGGCCATAAAAATAATTTACATCCTAAAAAAGAAACGCAATTTGCTTAAAAAAGAACAATGGGGAAAAAATTGGTTCCTATCCCTCTCCCCCCCTCCCCCGCAGTCATTTTGGCTCACAAGATTTTAGCTTCATTCCAGCTTTCAAAGGATCAGCTTCAGGAAGCATCCCTGGATATCCAACCACTCTCCGTGAGGAAATTTAAAATCCTTTTCTTTAGCACTTTGTCCAAATAACTAGGAAGGCGACTTTTGGAGGGAATTCCCTGTCGTTTCTGGAGGTGGTCCTTGATGATGATGGTCTTCGCAGTCACGTAGCGCGCCGGGCTCAGGTTTAAGGAGCTGCACAGCGCCTTCTCGCGGTCGGACAGCAGCTCGAAGCCAGGCAGGTTCTCGATGGCGGCGAACTCGCCGTCCTTGGCGTCCTCGCGGCCCCGCTTGGCGCCCGCCGAGCTCCGGTTCTCCTTCCGCTTCTCGCGCTTGTGCCGGGCGGCCTCGTACTCCGCCGACTCCTCCATCTTGGTGATCCCGTTCCGCCGGTACCGCTGCAGCTCCCGGATCTTGGCGCGCAGCATCTTCTCCTTGTGCATGTTCTCGAACAGGTCGTCGAACTCCTTACAGGACATGAACTGGTAGAGCGGCCTCAGCTTCTGCCGCAGCTCCCGCTCCTCCTTGGTGATCTTGCGCTTGGCCGTCTTCTCCCTCTCCTTCTTGTCCTTCCCCAGAAAGGCCGGCACCAGGTTGTAGTCGCGGGCGATGTTCTTGCGCCGCTGCCTCTCCCTGAGCTTCCGCACGTACATGTCCACGTGGGCGCGCTTGAGCTCGATCTCCACGTCGTCGTCGTCGTAGTTGACCGAGAGCCCGCTGATGAGCGTCTCGGCGTCCTGGTCGTACTCGATCTCGTAGTCATCCCGCAGCGGCATGTAGCCCAGCTGCTGCTGCTCGGCCACCGAGATGTCTAGGGGAGGCAAGGGGGTGGTGAGGCTGGGAGACAGGGGGCCTCCACTGGGGCAGGTGTGGTCTGTCACCCGGTTGGGGATGGTGTCAGGGATGCAGGCCTTCCCCAGGTTGCCGTGGATGTACATGCTTACGTAATGCTCCATCACTTCCTGGGGAGTCCGGGAAGCTCCAACGTGAGCAGCCATGTCTTCCTACAACAACAAAGGTCAGAGTCATATCTGAAGTCCAGGGTCAGACTCAGGGTTGGCACAAATTCCCTCAACATTTTCACAAAGGTTACCTGGACTACTTCCCATCCCATCATTGCCCCCTCCCAAAGACAGTCAACCGCACCTTCTCTTGGCTGGCTGGCTTATCAGCTGGATGTCAAGGCTAGGAGTTCCCTTCAGGCATTTAGTACATGACAAAGTGAAGATCCAGAGATGTGCACACTCGCCTGGGGTGAGCGTGAGCTGGTGCAGAGCTAAGACCAGAACCCAGTCTGAGATCTGGACTGATGTCCTGGTTCCTGAAATAGAACTAGCAGGGCCCACCTGGTACTAGCATTTTGCCCCAGCTAGCTCTGCATTCTGGGGGTGGGGAGGCTCTTTGTCTGCGAGTGGAACAGGACACAGGTGGGCAGGGCCACAGAGCACCTAGGTGCCCCACCTCCTCCCAGTCTAACCTCTTCATTCCCAGACTGGAGAACAGACTGGTTCAGAGTTCATGGCCCAGATCCCCTGACTACAAGAGGAACCCATTCTACCCTGCTGTCTGCCTCTGGGGAGAGAAAGGGCTAAGCCTCTGTTGTTGATGCTCCCCTGGCTGGAAAGGGCCACCCTGTTCCTTTGCTAGGTGGTAGTGTGGGTGAACAGGTAAGCACCTTTTAAGGGGGGTGGGGGCTTCATTTGTGACAACTTCCATACTTAGGTAGCTCTCTGAAATCTGCCCAGGGCTGCAAGCACTCACTCCTGCAAGGTAACCATGAACACCAGGGTAATTAATGGGAGGAAATTGTACAACTCCCTCAATCTTTTCCTTCTGCCAAGAGACCTCTTCCTTAAACTCAACCGCTAAAGCCACTTCTGAAAGCAACTGCCCAAAATGCGCACTCATCACCCAGCAGCCACTCAGCACTCTGCCCGCAGCCTCCACTCACCCTTCACTCTGCTCTCAAGACACAAGCTGCCTTCTACCCAGCAACGCTAAACTCCCAAGATCAGGGTGGTCTCTGCACCCCCGAAGCCAAACTGGAACCCAAGAAACCAGCCAACCCATGTGGGCTGGGCTGATGAGAAAGTGGGCATGGCAGGGAGGAAAGTATCCGTGGTGCAGTGACCAGACCCTACACCTGGGGCTCATGTCAGGGCACACAAACCCTGTAGGCATTCCTCCCACCAGGCCCTGGGGTGCTGAGGGCAGAGCTTAAGGCACAGGAACAAAGAAGGCAATACTGGGACCTACCATGAGAAAAGGGAAAATCACAGCTAACACTAGATTCTGGTCTTATGGGGATGAATTATTTACATGCTTGCTTCTTTAAAAAAATCACTATGAGCCTCAAATCTGTTTGTTATATTTTCCCAAGAAGCATTTGGTCCACACAAAAAAACAAAACAAAAACAAGTCACAAGCACCCCCAGCATCTACTGCCACTCTGTGTGACCCAGGCTGGCCACTTCCCACCTCTCAGTGCCCAGTGCCGGGTGGTGGCCACAGGCGTGGTCGAGCCTAGTCCGTCAGCTTCTCCAAGGCTGTAGCCACTAGATCCACTATGCAGTTTCTAGGGAGCCTCCCAGGCAAGGGAGCTAGCTGGGTGCCCACTTACCAGAGGCTCGGAGGGCTGGGCTGCAAACCCACGTTGCATGGTCAGGAATTCAGGCCTGGCCTCACCCCCTCCCTGGTCCAGTGAGAAGATCTGCAGTGGAACACCAGCTGCCCTTCCAACAAGTCTGCTGCTCACCCTGAACCTCAGCACTCTGCCTTCCGAGTCATCAGCTGCTCAGAGCACCACGTTTGCATTAAATGTAAATCCAGAAAGAACAGGATTCTGAGTAATCAAGCAGTATCTGACCAAACCGAGATTGTGTGTTCATGTTTTCACTTATTTCCATCAGCGTCAACACTATGGGAGCAGAGAGCAGAGGCAGCAAGGAAGCCTCAGGGCAGGGGCCAGGGCAGGGGATGCGCAGGCCACGTGCCGACCCTCCGTCCAAGCGTTGTCTAGGCTACATACCAGTTCATGCTCTGGGCCAGGCAAGCAGGTCAGGCAGCTGTGGGCACTGCTGACACCTTGGCTGTCCAGGTCCTCTTTAGGTTACAGAGGGGACTCTGCTCTCAGATGCTATTTATGAAGCTGCAAATCAGAGGAGCTAGGGCCTTGTCTGCAGGAGCCCAGGAACTCCCATCATGAATCAGCCTCAGCCACTGCCTAAGGACAGCTGAAAGGCCTCACTAGGAGCCAGGGCCATCAGCTACTTTTGAAAGACGAGTATCCTTTGGGGGCCACCATATCACTTTAATGGTCAGAAGGGCCCAGGAAAACACACAAGACCCTAATTTTCAAGACCTGTGAAGGGGAGCGTGAGGGTCACAACGGACCGGTCTAAATAAGAATGACAACACAGCTCTAATTCTCAGAGGACAGACAGGTTCATTGAAGCTAAATTAGAGTAAGGAGGATATTTTAAAAGATGATTAAATGTAGTACCAGCTACTGCACTCCACCACGTGCCTGGCGTTCTGCCCGTCATATTCCAAATGTTTTCTCCAATCTTTTCCACGTGCTGATGGTCATGCAACACATGCCTACCTCCTGCAAATGAGAAGTGTCCCTGTCCTCACACATGACAGCAGCAGGCTGGCCAGGAGGGCAGTTCCTTCCCTATCATGTTCCTAGGCCAGTTTTTGCTTGGTCTTGATCTTCATCCAGATGGATGGAGGCAGAAGCAACAGAAGTGTGTTTGGGGGGAATGAGATTGGAAAGTTCAATTCAAGTACAACTAAAACAGGGAACACAATGTGCACTGAAGTGGGGTTCCCCACCATAGCACGCAGTTACAACCGACGAGGAGCCCCAAGCCTACGGAAGCAGGATTCCCAGTTTGTTTTTTCCTTCATTTTCTCTCAAAAGAAAAAAAAAAAGAGACTCCCATCTTTGGAAAAAGACAGATAGGTATGCTGCTTCTTTCAATCCTTTAAAAAAAATAGGGCAAAGGTGTCTCTAAGACACAGGGGCCCATGAGGTCTGCTTTCCAAGGTCCCTAGACTCAGGTCAGGACGCTGCCTCTCCAGGAGGGGAAGTGAGCTTCCTGCTGAGTATGACCACACCAGGGCCCCTGGCTGGCCTGGCCTCCTTCCTGCCTTATCACGGCTCACTCGTACTGGCCTCCAGCACCTGAGCAGGAAAAGGAACAGGGGAACAGTCCAGAGAAATCGTCATCAAGGTGGGTTGCCGGCTCCCACCAGTGGGGCTCGCTCAGGGTTTCTCTTCCACGCTCCTGCCAGGGCCACCTCCACCCGTTCTGACCTGGACGTCGCCACACCGGGACTCAATGGGGCCAAACCTTTAGAGGCTCCCATCAGTGATTCCACTGTCTCTCACACTGGGCTAGCCATGATCAAGGGTGACATTTAAAAACATAGGGAAGGATGACAGATTTTCCTGAAAGCTAAACTTTGTCATGTGGAGGATGGTCCTTCATCCCAAGATTATATCCTTACTATTTGAGGCACATTAAGATAATCTTTCTTTTTGCGAAATGATCGTTAATTGGGTGTTTACATTTTTTAATATCCTTACTTGGCAAACTGTAAGTCAGCAATTCTGCATTTTCTTTCAACACAAATGGTCCACAATGTCTGAAGGTCTGGGCAGCACTCCTGTCGGGTCAGCCAAACTCCTCCGTGTGCTTTTCGGGGGCCTTGAGATCGGTCCCTGGCCCCACCCCACTGGAAATGCCCTTTCTCCAGGTGCAAAGGCTCTGGGGCCAGCCTTCGGGGTTCCAGTGCTGGCTCCACCCCTTATCAGCTGAGTAACTGGAACACATTACTTAACCTCTCTGTGCCTCAGCCTCCTCCTCCCCTGAATTAGGAAGTAACGCACGACCTACGTCTAGGGTGGTGGGAGGGTACAGGCGGCTGTGCCTGTGCAGTGTGGGGTGCAGGCCTGGCTGACGCTCCCTCCATGTCGGCTACTATTACTTCTATGAAGCTGTTAGCTTCACTTTCACAGCATCCAGGTCACCTCCTCCAGGAAGCCATCGATGATCCCCAGAGCTGGGATCGGATTCTGGCTCAATTACTTACTAGCTCTGAGAGCTTTATCCTGTCAACTTCTGCTTCTTGATTGGTAAGCCCTCCGCTGGAAGGGCTTTTCAAGATGGCACAGAAATCATAATGGTCACAGTTAACGTGCGAGTGCATTACAAATATCACCTCACGTAACCCTCCTAACAATCCCCACGAGGCAGCCTGAGTATCAGCCACACTGTACAGAACAGGGTAAGTTCCGGGTAAGCTGCTCCCAAGGGCACCAGGCCAGTAAGCGCTGAACCCGTCTAGGTGGCAGGCAGTCGCGGCAGAGCGCCGTTCCTGTGCCCACGCTGCCTCGCGCTGCAATGCTAACGATGCACGAGTGGAGGTCTCCGTGCCCAGTGCTAACGATGCACGAGTGGAGGTCTCAGTGGCCAATGCTAACGATGCACGAGTGGAGGTCTCAGTGGCCAGTGCTAACGATGCACGAGTGGAGGTCTCAGTGGCCAGTGCTAACGATGCACGAGTGGAGGTCTCCGTGCCCAGTGCTAACGATGCACGAGTGGAGGTCTCCGTGCCCAGATGCGTCCTGATACTTTCAACCGGCAGAGCGAGGCCGGCCCGGGGCTGCTTCTGCCCAGACAAGCACACCCAGAAGCGCTGCCTCGCCTTGCGCGGCGGCTCACCGCAGGCTCTGGCTCCAGGTGAAGGCACTGTGGCACCGACTTCTGCCCTGTGCAGGACTCCAGTGTCCTCACACAAACCAACCTCTGGCTAAGCGGCTGCTATGTTTAGCTTCACAGCGTCCTTCCTGTGCAGGTGGGCGGTTCTGCTCAGGAGCACTCTGAGTGCAGCTGCAATCACCGCGTCCCCTCCCTTCGCCACCAGCGGTCTGGACCGAGCACAGGCAGGCACCCCGAGGCTGGCTTCCTTTTCTTTTTTTTTAATTTATTTTTTTATCCTCACCCGAGGACATTTTTCCATTTTTTTGTTCAGAATGGGAGGGAGAGAGAGAGAGAGAGAGAGAAAGAGAAACATCGACGTGAAAGAGACACATCGAGTGGCTGCCTCCCACACGACCAGCCAGGGCCGGGGACAAATCGCAACCGAGGTACATGCCCTTAGCGGGAACCGAACCCGGGTCTCTCTGGACCGCAGGCCAACGCTCTAACCGCTGAGCCAAACCAGCCAGGGCTGGCTTCCTTTTCTTTAAGTGGAGAAGCTTCCAGGGCAGAAGCAACCAGAAGGCCCACTGCATGCAGCTGTGGCTCCCGGGCAGTGGCTCCACGGGCAGCACAAACCCCAGGAGCAGCGGGGTCAGGGTGGGACACGGGGTGGGGAGGCCCTGGGGGGGAGCAGAGCTTGTACAAGGCCAGGAGAGAACAGCCTCCAAGGGGCGTGTCCTAACCGACAGGGAGGGGTCGTTCTGCTCCAAGGGAAGAGAGGCAGGAGCCACCAGGGGGCGCCTGGTTCTGGGCAGCCTACGAGGCCATCAGACTGGGAGCCCTGGCAGGGGCGCTCCCGGGCCACTCCTCACCCCTTGGCTCATGTCCACAGTGTGCTCGGTAGTGTGTGTCTGCTGACAGGACGCGCCAGGACACCAGCCAGTCTCTCACAAGCTGTGCGACACAGACCAGCTGGGCTCATGTGACCTGTGGCTGGCCTTGCCACCTCACAGCCCCCTGTGCGGAGCAAGTGAGGGGCATGTGAGTGGGCAGCCCAGGAGGGGTCCTCCCAAGGCAGTGCTGTGACAGACCCACTTCTCTCTTAGTCACCCCTGCACTTGTCTCCCTTCCCAGCTGACTAAACATGGCGCAGGACACGGATCCCTGCCCTCGGCCTCTTGGTCTCCCTGCGGTCACGTCCCACCACGCTCACTTCAGCGCCACCACCTCTGGGTGCCTGCTGTCACTGGCCTACGAGAGCAACCACGGGCCCCGGCCTCCCGGCCATCTGTCTCCCAGTGGGGCCCTCCCAGCAGCTGAGGTCAACACAGGCTTCAGACAGCCCGCCCGGGCTGCAGCTTGGCTCAGTCACACGGTGGACCCTGGACACGGTCATTCTCTCTTCCAGACTCACTGTCATCTTTAAAGTGATGAGAACAGCCCTCCTGCCTCAAGGGGGCTGAATACCCACTGGCCTGGGCTACCCCCTCGGTCCATGTCCTCCGGACCCTCCCCTCCCTCTGTCTTCCCTGTCACTTCCCACTCAACGGCCCAACCCTCCTCCAAGGAGACAGCAGTCACCGGCACCACCTCCAACATGGGCTTTTAGTCTGTCCCTCCCAGTCATCAGCCATTCCAGGGACCCTGTTTTCCTCGGCCACCACTCTTGCTTCTGTTTTTTTGTTTGTTTGTTTTTTCATTTATGAAAGTTCTGTAAGCCTCAGGTCCAGGCTCCTGTCCTCTCTAAACTCACTCAGAGAACTCCCCAACTCAGTTGTGCCTGGCCCTGGAGGTGACGAAGGCCTTGCAGGTCACGTAAGGCTACCTGTGAGGGAGCTTTGATAGGTGGCACGCCTCGCTGTGGAAAACAGCACACGGGCCCTCAACAAATCCGACAGGACTGCCACATGACCCAGCAACCCCACCTCTAGGTCTTCACCCCAAAGACCTGAAAGCAGGGACTTCAGCAGATAACTGTACGCCTACGTTCATGGAGCATCATTCACAACAGCCCCGGGAAGCAGCCGAGTGTCCACCGGCAGTGAATGAATGGATAAGCAAAGTGTGGTCCGCGCCTACGACAGAGCCACCCTAAGGGAGGAGATGCTGCCATGCTGCCACGGGGTGAAGCTGGAGGACATCGTGCTCAGTGAGAGGAGCTGGACACAAGACATCGTGTGATCCACTGCTGTGAGGTCCCGAGAATCAGATTCAGAGACAGAAAGTCGATGGTGGGTGCCGGGGGGAGGGGGGGGCTGTTCAATGGGCAGAGTTCAGCTTGGGAAGATGGAGATTTCTGGAGATGACGGTGGTGCCCCTGATGCCACTGACCTGTACACTTCCCAGCGGATATAATGGTAAGTTTTATGTTAGGTATGTTTTACCACAATAAAAATAAACTTTTAAAAATAAACAGGAACTGGAGGTGGAAGAGGAGAGCATAGAGGGGATAAATGGTGTTAGACAAAATAAAATAAAATCGTTTTAAAAAAAACATAAAAATAAAAAGAACAAACATTTTAAAGTGGCGGCTTTCTCCCACGTCAGCGGTTCCTACAGCGGGTCCCTGGGCAGCAGCAGGGCATCACCTGGGCTCTGACAGAAATGCACACTCAGGCCCCGCCCCAGCTGCAGGCTCAGCCGACAAGCCCAGCGACAAGCCCAGCGGGTGAATCCCACTGAGGCCTAGAGCCACTGCTCCCCTATTCATTCTGCTGCTTTCTGCATCAGCTCTTCCCTCCCCCTCCCCATCCGCAGCAGCAGTTCCTAAAACCCACTGTGACATGCTCATGGAATGGACTTTCCCAGTCCCACAGAAGGGACTTCTGCCTCTGTGACAGGTGACCGCTCTCCTGGTTCCTAATGTGGGTCCATGGACACACAGTGTCAGAACTCCCTGGGACTCTTTCTATAACTACCATTTCCAGATCTCCCCCACAGAGATGCCAATTCAGGGGGCTGGGTGGTCCCTGGAAAGCTGGGGATCCTCAGGTGATTGTGCTATGCAGTAGGTGAGCCAATGAAATGCAAGGTTCTAGGCAGTCAGACGTGGCTGACTACAGCTGCTTCCTCATTTGTAAATGAGGGACCAGGGGCCGTGGCTGGGAGGGAGAGTCCATGTCAAAGGCCCTGTTGGAGCCTGGTGTTCAGCACGCACACGGCGATAGCTCAGTCTGAATCCACTTCAAAACCCTGTTACGCCCTGGCGCTCAAGGATTTTCAAAACGTGACCCTGCACACTCTTACCTCCCCATCCCCAACCCAAATCCTCCACTCCGGGCAACCCGGCCTCTGCCTGGCTCTGACACCCAGACCCCTGGGACAGAGAAAGCCCCTGGCCCACACTGTCCTTCCACCAGGACAGCCTTCTCCTCGCCTCTCCACCAAGCGAGACGGAGTCCACGGAACCGTACCCCCCGTACAAGGTGACACAGCTGCCCGTGTTTCCGCCACAAAGCGCAGGCTGGGGGACAGTCTGTGCCCCTAGCTCAGGCGCTGACACAGAATGGCCCTGAGTAAGTGCTAAGTGAATGAGCGCGCGAATACACGCACAATGCGGTGATTATCCATTCCTCTGCCGTCACCCAGCCTTCTGAGTGTCTACTGCCATCTACGAGCCCAGGCTTTGTTCACAACACTCCACGTGTCTCCAGTAGCTACCCTGAACCAGGCACTAGACCCTGCCCAGTCTACTGAGAATCTCACATACTTGAACAATTTTTTTTCCACCATTTTGAAATTAAGCTCCAACTTCACACAACATCACCTCCAAGTGATTCTGTATGATTTTCATACCAACAAGGACATTCTCCTGCGTAACCACAATATCATCATCAAAATTAGGAAATTAAAAAGATGCATCTAAACCTCTGTTCCCACAGAAGTTTCGCCAATCGCCCTAACAACATCCTTCACTGGCAAGGACTCAACTCAGAATCACGTACTGTGTTTAGTTCTGCCCATTTCCTCGGCCTTTGATTTTCCTTGCCTGCCCGGGCTCGGCCTAGCTGAGCTCGGCCTCCCCCACACACAGGTGTCCTCCTTATCCACTCGGCCTGGGACAGCCGGCACCAGCCGTCCTCCCAACCACTGACTCCTTTCTCACTCCACTCAATGCTGACATCCACGCTGAGAAGCCCTCATCACATTTCTTGGGCTCCAGAACCTCCCACCACCCCTACATGGAGGCACTCCTCACCCCAGGAAGGCTCTGACTTCACAGAGGGCTTCTCCCAAACCTCCCACTTCTGTATGGATGCCCCTTCTCCTGCTCAGGCTAGTGCGCCACATACCTGGCTACCATGGGCTACGCAGTCTACAGAGAACTCCACCTACTTTTTAAATCAAAATCTGGTTTCAAAGCTAGCTTGAACCCCACTCCCCCCTAAAGCTGTCTGAACACCATCTGCAGAGGAGCTGTGGCCGTCCTCCAATTGTTCAATCTCTCCCACAGCTCACCTCCCAGTCTCAAACTGTCGTAAGGTATTTCATGCTGGGGTTTACGTCTGTGTTCGTGTCCCAGCAGGATCTGTACTTCTGGACATCCGCACAGCACCCAGCACGAAACAGCTGCCTTGAGGCTCTCAAAGCCCCTGGTGATGTGCCTGGGTCACTGCCTGCCTGCCATGCTTCCTGGCCTCGTATTCACAGGCACCTCTCCCCACCCTGCTCTCCACCACTTGTCACCAAATGCTTGGGCACAGGGAGTCAGCCGGGCCATGCTGCTCATCCCCAAACCCTCCTAGGCCTCAGTGTTAGCATCCCTCAGCCACTCCTGTTCCTGGAACAAAGTGTGAGCAGATGGGGCCAGACTTCAGCAACAGCCCTCTCCCTAGGGTCTCCTGAAATCACCCATCCCCATGAACTCCACATAAAGTAACACAACCCCAAGGTCAGAGGTCACGGGCCATTTAAGAAATTGGAATGAACAGCCTCACCTTCCTCTACATCACTGTCCCTGATTTGCACGCTGCCTTTCTTCATACTCCACCACCAGCCCCTGAAACCTGGTCCCTGCACCCACCAGATCACCTTCCCTGTCCCACACAGCACCCTCCCACTGAACCAGGTCAAGACTTCACTCCTCTGAAAAGCCCTTCCAGTCTAGCCACACCTTCAGTTGCACCAATAAGCTCACAGCCTCCCTGTGACCCACATTAGTTAATGCTCTTACACCGAGAGGTTAGGGTCCAGACTTTGGAATCGACAGGCCTGCGTCTAAACCCTGGCTTTACCACATGAAAAGCTGGAGCATCCTGGACAAATATTTAAAATGATCAGAGTCACTGTTTTTTTTTTTTTAATCCTCACCAGAGGATATTTTTCTATTTATCTTCAGACAGAGTGGGAGGGAGAGAGGGAGAGAGAGAAACGTCGATGCGAGAGAGACACACATCGACTGGTTGCCTCCCGCACGACCATGACGAGGGCTGAACTGCAACTGAGGTACGTGTCCTTGACCGGAATCAAACTCATGGGCTGACACTCTAACCGCTGAGCCAAACTGGCCAGGGCCAGAGTCACTGTTGTTCAACTGCACACCGAGAAGCCACTGCACGGCCGCCATGCAGAGCAGCAACGTGTGTATGGAGGAGCCTGGCCCAGAACCGGCAGGTGCTGAATTCAGCACAGCTGGAGCACAGCCCTCAGTGTGTGTCTGCAAATCGCTCAGGAGGGAGCCGCACATCTCAGAGCTGCACATGAAATGTCCAGGGTAAAGCAAGGAGCCCGAGACAGCACAGCCAGAGACACTAGAGCCCAGCTGCTCTCAGTGGCCTGTCCGGGCGAGGTCAGCATGCAGAGCTCCAGCCTTCTCTGAACCTGCCAGGGAGAAGGCCCCTGGCCCCCAGGCCCAAGGACGCCCTCCTCCAGCCATGTCTCTTCTAAGAGCTGACAGGGCTGAGTGGGAATCTGCATTTCAATCAGCTCCCACATGACTCGTGTGCACATTAAAGTTTGAAAAGTACTGCTTTAGACAATGCCCCCCCTTCCAGCCCCATGCTTCCTCCAAAACAATATAAATGTTTTAGGCCCTAGGCTTGTTTTTCGTGTATTTCCCACAATGCTGCAGGGGAGCCAGTGTAGACAGCGCAGCTAGGAGCACAGACACTGAAGTCAAACTACTCCGTTCAAAGCTGCTGCACAGGCCGCGGGAAGATTTCAGGAGGCGCACAGTGCCTGGCACAGCAGGCCCCGGCCCTGTCAGCCATTTTAGCTGTTACTGTAGAGCAATGTGCTGTAAGGATGGCATGGGGAAGGAACGTCTCTCTGAGGCACTGATATGGAAGAAGAAAAACCAGCCACAAACCATAATTTGGGAGGAGACCAGAAAAAATACAAAATGATCAAGGGGCCCTGGTCAGTGTGGCTCAAGGGTTAGAGCACTGGCCCGTGCACCAATGGGTTGTGGGTTTGATTGCAAGTCAAGGGCACACACCTGGGTTGCCGGCTGGGAGGCAAACAATTGATGTGTCTCTCTCACATCGATGTCTCTCTCTTTCCCCCTCCCTCTTTAAAAAAAAAAAATCAATGGAAAAAATATCCTTGGGTGAGGATTAACAAAGAAAAACAAAACCAAGGGGGTAGCAGCGGAGACCCCACAGGTCAGCAGACACTCTAAGGCCTCCAGGCTGTGAAGTGTAATCTAAGTGGGTCTGAAAGCCACTGAAGGAGTGTGATGTGCCATGTCTTTAAAGAGCACTCTGATCATGGTGTGAAATGGGCCATGGGGCTCAAGGCTGAAGCAGGGAGGCCAGCTGGGAGGCTCTAGAAGTGGTCAAGGCAAGAGAGAAACATCAGCCTGGACTCCATGCTGTGAGAAGCAGCTCACTTCTGGAACTATTTGGAAGATGGCTGCTGCTGAACTGGACCTGGAAGGAGATGCTGAGGATGGCTCTATAGGTTTGCAGCCTGAGTCACTAAGTGAGGTGATGTGAGTTTTGTCTGAGATGTCCCTGAGATAACAGGTGAGGGCGTCGGGTTTGACACTGAAGGCTGGACGTGGGGAAGAGCCTTGAAGGCACGATGAAGCCTTTCTTTCTTTCAGAGTCCCTCACTATCCTATAATGTGCTCAATACACATCAGGACAAAGTGACAGTGGTTTCTGGAGAGTGGCGATCCCGATGCTGGCGCTCAGGCGAGAATTTGTCCAGCAGTGTCTAAGGAGTTGGGAGAAGAGTAAAGAATCTAGGGTGCAGAACGGGCATTGGTCCCTGAAGGCTGGCTCGTTTTACAGAATGGATAGCAAAAGGAAATAGAAGCAGGACAGGTTTGGGGACAAGGGGAGATGTGTGGAGTGTCTTCAACAGGAAGGCCAACAGGTGAGTACTGCTGGAGAAGGAGCAAGATGAAGTACTGGTTCAGGGAAGAAGGGGCCCATTAAATGGAAGGATCTGGGAAGATCAGGGGGCTGAGGTCGTGTCTCTCCTCTCAACTTCTCATAATGCTCGGAGGCAGCCCCTTACCCTTGGCAGTTCTGGACCAGAACACAGACTGAGATCTTTCCTTTCTAATACAGACGAAAGCTTCCTCTTCCCGAGTGGGAAGAGCTCCTCAGAGACCACCTAAAGAGCAGCGTGCCCTCTCTCAGAGAGCCTAGCATCATCCTGCTGGTGTAAATGAATCCAGGCCAGCTCTCACCTTCTCCTGGCAGATAAAAGTCTTCACAGAAACCTTCTGATAGGGAACAAAACCCAGGACAACTGCCTCCTAGTCCATGCTCCTTTGTTCAGTTCCTACTGACCACTCCTCAGACAATGTCCTGGGTGCTGTGAGGACCCAGGATAAACAAGTCCCTGGCCGGCCAGGGACGCAGGGCACATACTCGCACACACAGCTGCACAAAGCAAGCAGGGCCATGAGTGCAAAGTAAGTGCATCAGAGATGGTGGCAGTATCCCCAGGGCAGGTGTGAAGCTTGTCTGGCATTGGCCACCACTGTTCTCCAGGCAAAACCAACTCCCTCCTCAATGCTCCTACTGCCCCGTGGGGTTGGCTGACCCACCTCTGTCCACCAGCTCCTACTAAGTCCGGCGCCGGGTCTTGCCCAAAGTCTGCACTCAGCAACCACCTATGAAGTGTTTCTAAAGGTCAGGAAAATGGCTCTGTTGCCAGAAAGCCACCGTCCAAACCCCTGCTTTGCTACTTCCTGGCTGTGTGACCTTGGGCAGGTTGCTTAACCTCTCTGCGCTTCGGTTTCCCGTGCGAACCGTGCCGGCCCCGCTGACCCCGTGAGCTGTGCACCGAACGAGCAGGTGCGCACCGCGTCTGCACTGACGGCGGAGGGGACGAAGCCCGCGCCTCCCGCCCGGGTGCGCGCAGGGCCCGCCGCTCACCCAGTTTCCGAAGCCGAACTGCTCGATGGCATCCAGCAGCAGCTGCTCCTCGCGGCTGGTCCAGCCGCCCTCGGCCTCGGGCCCCCACAGCGTGAAGCGCCCGCCGTCCACCAGCTGGTAGCCGTGGTAGCGGCGGTGGTGGCCGATCTCGGCGCCGGCAGAGAAGCACTCGGGGCACAGCTCGATGTCCTGGCACTCGGTGCAGCGGAAGCGCAGCGGGCTCACCTCGGCCAGGCAGTACACGCAGTACTTCTTACCGAGCTCCGCCATCTTCCCCCGCCCGCCGCCCGCGCCCGCCGCCGCCGCCGCGCCCGCCGCCCTCGGCGCTGCCTGGGCCGCCGCCGCGCTCCAGCAACCGCCGCCCGCCGCCGCCGCGCCGCCCCGCCCAGGCGCCGCCGCAGCCGGCCAGCCGGGCCGCGTCCCGCCTCAGCACGCAGGCGCCCTTCGGCCCGGCCCGGCCGCCACCGCCGCCGTCGCCCCGCCGCATCGCGCAGGCGCCCCGCGCGCGCCACCGCGCGGAGACTCGGCCAGACGCTCTGCGCCTGCGCGGCCCTCGCGCGGGCCGCCCGCCCCTCCCAGAGCCTCCCGACGCCACGCCCCAGCCCGGGCGCTGAGAAATGGGCGGAAAACAAGCGCGGCGTGCGCGCCACACCTCTCTCGGCGCGAGCCTACGCCTTCTCCCAATCAACGCCGCGGGTCGTCCGCTCTCGGCCTTCCATTGGCTCTAATCTGCTGGAAGGCGGGGAGAAGGGGCAGGGCGTCGAACTGACGACTGACCAATCGCCGGGCCCACCGCGAGCGCCCCTGGTTGCCCCTGGAAACCTAACAGCCGGCAGCCGGGTTCAGCTGCGCTCGCAGCCGGAGAGATGGACGGCCCCTCCGGGCAGGAAGACGGAGATGTGGTGAGCCTGACCTCGCGGCTGTCCGACAGCAAGACCAGGTCCGGCCCCCAGTCCCCGGCCGAACTCGCAGAGCCGGAGCCGCAGCCGGAAGCCATAGAGACTTCGGAGGGAGGCGCCGCCGCGGCCGAGCCGGCCGAGCCCCCCGAGCAGGCTAAGCCCCCTGAGCCTGCTGAGCCCCCCGAGCAGGCTAAGCCCCCTGAGCCTGCTGAGCCCCCCGAGCCTGCTGAGCCCCCCGAGCCTGCCGAGCCCCCCGAGCCTGCCGAGCCCCCCGAGCCCTCCGAGCCCGCCGAGCCGGACGAGCTCGCCGAGCTCCAGGAAGGACCGGCGGCCACCGAGGCTGAGGGCGAGGATGGGCCTGGAGAGCGGGAGTGGCCGGCCGAGGCCGAGGTCGAGCCAGAGGAGCCGGCCGAGGCCGGGCCCGAGGAGCCAGCCAAGCAGGGGTCCGAAGGCGGGCCCGAGGAACCCGAGGAGGATGAGCGAGAAGAGACGTCGGAGGAGGAAGAGGAGAAGGCAAGGGGGAAGAAAGCCCCGTCCCGGGTCTCTCTGCCTCGGTCCACGACCGGCCAGGAGGAGGCTGTGACAGTCCCCGAGGCTGAGCGGGAGGGGCCAGAGGAGGAGGCAGAGAGCGAGGAGAGCGAGAGGAAGACTGTGGAAGGAAGCCCTGAGAAAAGCGAGTTCAGGGGGGACGATATGGACGAGGAACTCAAGGATGAGGACTTGGAATGGACCGAGGAGGAGCAGAAGCAGCAGGAACAGCAGCTGCGCTCCGAGCTCCTGGAACAGTACCGCACCCTGATGGCGGAGCGGAGCCAGTACCAGCGCTACAACTCCTACGTGCAGCACAAGATCCTCGAGGCGCTGCGCAAGAAGAAGGGCCTGGATGCAGCCGAGGTGCCCGACAAGGGCATGGAGGCCGAGTCCCCTGAGAAGGAGGCAGCCTACCTCCGTTATCTGGCCATGCTGGAGGAGCTCAGGAAGCAGCAGGCCGACGACCTGGACTGGTATCACCAGGAGCTGGACCAGCTGAAGAAGCAGTGCAAAGAGAAGCTCTCCAGGGTGGAGAAGGAATGGCGAAGCTTCCAGGCACTCAAGAAGCAGGTGGTGATGCAGGCCATGGGCAGCTGTTGGATGAAGGGCGGTCGCCAGGCCGCTCTTCGAGAGGTGGAGCAGATCCAGGCGCTGGAGGATAAGAAGGAGAAGGAGATGAGCGCCGTGAGGCTAGAGAACGTGCAACTGAGGCAGAGCCTAGTGCATTTTGAAACCAGGATGAGGGCTCAGGAGGACACCACCGAAGGCCTGTTCCTCATCGATTTTGAACAGCTTAAGATTGAGAACCAGACCTTCAATGAGAAAGTTGAGGAGCGAAATGAGGAGCTTTTGAAACTGCACAGCAAGGTGAACAACAATGTGCAGATCATCACCCATGTGAAAGAAAAGTTACACTTTGTGGATATCGAAAATGCATGCAAAAAGTCACAGCTTTTGGAAATTGAGGCTCAGGTGGCCCTGAGGAGGGACATTTTGACCAAGACAAAGCAAACTCGAGACAGTCTGCGGATTGACAACATCAAGCTGAATCAGAAGTGTGGGCTTCTGGGCAAGGAGTCACTGCTTCGGGACCTGGAAGAGAAGGTGGGCAGAACTGAGCAGCTCAAGGAGCACTTAGAATTCCTGAAGCGCCACCATGCTGGGCTCACTCTGTCCAGCAGAGGAGTGAAGCAGAAGATCAGGGAAGCCAGAGCCTTCCTCCCCTCTTGAGAAGAGTCAGCAGAACAGCTTCAATCTCAGCAAACGTTATTCTGTTAACTTTTATCCCCCTCCCCCCCTTTTTTTGCCATTCTTTAAAAGGCTTATGATATTTAGAATGGAACTACATTTTGTATTTATCTCATAATTTTTCAGCTTCCAAATGAGTGCTGAGCACAAAATTGGGTTAGCAGTCAGTTTTATGCAGGGTCAAATAAAACAGGTCCAAAGAAGCAAACAACAGGTAATGTACCCGACTTCCCAGGAAAAGCTGTTGAAAGCTTTTTATATCTGAGCAACATAATTTCAATGACCCGATACTGAACACTGTTCAGTATGTAGGAGTAGCCAATGGGCAGAATAGCCCCAAAATTCCTATGCTAATTATTAAATCTCTTTGAATTTATTAAACTGTGTAGTCCCGAGTCATTTTCAATTCAAAGCTCACTAATTCCCTTAGATTAACCTAAAATTGTTTTGTATGTAAGTAGCCTAGCTTGTGGTATAATAAAAAAATATCCAGGAAACAGAGGAAATGATAACTAGGAAAGGAGCTGGTGTGCCTTCATCTTGCCTTTTTCAGTGAAAGGAGGCTCAGTCTGCTTAGCCATTGATGTGTGTTTCTGGCTCAGTGACAGTCTTCAAATCTAATGAAACGTTTCCTTGGCTCCTCTAAAGGAATGCATTGATCTCTACCAATAAATGACATTTTGTTTTCTAGTGAAGACAGTGATGGCTGTGTTTTGCCAGGTGCAATATATATGGAATGGTGACTGCTGACCATAAGCCCTTTGTTTTCAGCAGGACAACAGGACCCTCACTATGCACATGCTTTTATCTGTATCAAATATTAAAACGCCTAGTGTTCCTTGTGTTGATGTAAGAAATAGTTGATATGTCTATCTCCTTAATTCAGAATCCATGATTAACATTTTCAGTTTTCTTTGATGCTTTTGGAGCTAGGGGCTTGGCTTTATTTCTTCTTAATCTTAGGTTAAATTTTGAGATATGCAAGTTTGGGATTAAAAGTATTCTCCCATCCCTAACCTTAAGCGGATCACAAGAAGGGTGATCTATTTTTTGGTGCTAAATACCTTTTAAGAATGGCAGAAACCCCACTCGAGGCAGACAACTCCGCTGGTCCTGAGAATGTCACAATAACCTTATCTTTTGATGCTTTTGTTTTCTAAAGTGTTTTTCCTTTGATGGCAATAAAGGTTGATTAAAATTCCTTTGTACATTCCACATCTTAAATACACTTTTTATAATAATATCCTTATCCTACCACACAAACGTAACCGTGAGGGAGTAAAGAGCTTTGACTTCCTACTTCCATTCTCCTTATCCTCTACAATTTGGGTGTTTTTTTTTTTTTTTCCTACCTGTTCATCGAGGCCAAAGTGAAGTAATAAATCACTGGCAAACCAAACATCGTTTTCTTTGAGCCTCAAATGAAAAGCAACACTGGGTTCTTCTGTGATTGGGGAGACTTCAAAGTGGAACTACCAATATGCCTGGTGCCTCCACCGAGGAATCGGCTTTTGTAAGTGTCCCTTTGGTTCACTAGAGGGAGAAGAGGTATCTTCAGCTCATTTTGACCCACTGGCAATCGTCCAGGTCAAACCAAACATTCCCTCATCTGTCTGGACCTCAGTTCAGCAGCAAGCAAGTCTCTGAGAACACAAAGAAACAAGAGGCTGGCACTGATTTAAGGGGCAAAGTTATGATGCTCCCTCAACATTCTATTACTGAACACTACAATGTTACAATTAATTAGAAGATAATCTTGATTACTTCATAACAAGTTTTTTCTGATTAGATTATAGGAGAGTGCTTTTTTTTTTTTTTTAATCCTCACCTGAGGACATTTTTGCATATATCTTCAGATAGAGCGGGAGGGAGAGATGGAAGAGAGAGAAACATCGATGCGAGAGACACATCGAGTGGTTGCCACCCACACGACCCCAACTGGGGCCGGGGACAAACTGCAACCAAGGCACGTGCCCTTAGCGGGAACAGAACTCGGGTCTCTATGGTCCGCGGGCCGATGCTCTAACCGCTGAACCAGACTGGCCAGGGCTGATTACAGGAGAGCTCTTAATCATGAAGTAGCAACACATTCGCAAACTGTTTTTAGATAGACCGCCTTGAGGAAGCGTGCCGCAGACCCTAAAGCATCCCGTCCCATCTTAGCGACATGCTGGGTTGAGCCCCAGGCCAGCCTCTGCCACACTGCTTTGTGACTGTCTGCTTACTTCTCTGTACCCCCATGAGACAAAGGCCCCGGAAGGCAAGGACTTCTGGTTTATCATCCCCACTAGTAGCCGGGACAGTGCCTACCCTATATAATCAGTGCTCAATAAATTTGTTGAATACATTAATACGATGCCAGTCTCATTTCCTGAAAACAAGTGTTACTTGAATGCCTATTATGTCAGACACTGATAATTCCTACCTCAGATTAAAAAATAACTACAGGTAGGAAGAGGATTCCTCAAGAAGTGGAACCAGTGAGGGAAACGACAGGGAGGCAGGCTTGTCATGCTGGGGTGACAGCACACATACCGAGCACCCATCCCAGGACTAGAACTCTCTCAGCGAAGATTAGTCTCATGAAAGCTAAAATCAAAGGCAAAAAAGTTTTTCATTTCCTTGTCAAAAAGTACAGGGCCTGAAAAAATGCAGACAGTCAACTTTGAGTGAGCTGCTACATGAAACTGGACCTTTGACAAGCGGTCTGTCGGCACCCCTCCGCCTTCCGGGGTGTCGGGCTCCAGCGGCACTGGCATCTGAAAAGGACACACTCTTTCATCGGTAAACAAGAGTCATTTTGGGTGACTTACCACATTTGAGATTTTTTAATTATGTCAGTGGAAATATACATGCTTTTCTCTGTGTGTAATTCATCTGCAGCCATTATTTAGATTTTACCACTGAGGGGCGGGGGGCCTGTCCATAAAATAATACCGGAGTTAATGCACCCCAATTTGGGTGCTTTTTGTTTTAAACTATCAGAAAGTGTTAATGTAGAAGTGGTATGTCACGCAACTGCTGTGGTGGCAAGGACTCCAAGGGACTCCGCCCCGGAGAAAGGTCAGGTCAGAGGCGAGCCAGGGCCAGGACCGCAGGAAGGCACTGCTGAAGTTCACGCCTCCTGCTTCCCATGTAGTATTCCTTTCCGAGGGTCTCGTTTTTATTTAAATAACCAACAATTAAATATGTGTGTTTGAATTGATCAGTTTACACCACCCCCAATTTTGCAGTGAAGGCTGGTATTTCACCCGAAGGATGGAGACACGTACTAGGTGAGTGCAGTGCTTGGGAACAAAGCCTCTGGAACCGGGCCTGGCTTCGGCTCTCCCCCGATGTCACCTGGGACAGACACCGCAACCCTCAAAGTCTCCATGTGCTCACTTGTAAAATAGGGAAAAAAGGTCAGAACACGAAAAACAGTATCTCTCTTCTGCGTGGTGATATGATTTTTATTTTTTTTATGCTTTTCTGTAATTTACAAGTTTTATACAATGAATATTTGGGGGGGGGGTCCTGATTTTTAAAAATTCTTAAGTTCACCAAGAGAATGAGCCTAAATATGAGCTACCATCTCACACCTGTCAGGATGACTATCATCCATAAATCCACAAACAGGTGCTGGCGAGGACGTGGAGAGAGGGGAGCGCTTGTGCGCTGTTGGTGGGAACGCAGACCGGTGCAGCCACTGTGCTACGGAGTTTCCTCAAAAAATTAAAAATGGAACTGCCTTATGACCCGGTGATTCCACTTCTGGGAATTTATCCGAAGAAACCCGAAACGCTGATTCGGAAGAACACATGCACCCCTATGTTCACTGAAGCGTTATTTACGACAGCCAAGATCTGGGAGCAGCCCAAGGGCCCATCAGTAGACGAGTAGATAAAAAAGCTGGGGTACATTTGCATAATGAGATACTACTCAGTCATAAAAAAAGAAAATTTTACCCTTTGTGAAAGGATGGACCTGGAGAGCTCTATGCTGAGTGAAATAAGCCACTCAGAGAAAGGTAGTACCACACGATCTCACTCATATGTGGAATCTAATGAACAAACTGAACTAACAAGCAAAACAGAGACAGACTCAGAGAGACCAGGCTGACAGCTGTCAGGGGTCAGGGGGCAAGGGGGTGGAAGGGTTAAACAGAAAGAAAAAAAGAGAAAGAACTCATGGACATGGAAAAAATAATACTTTTATTTTAAAAAAAAAAAGAGTCTTGCTATCTACAGGGATTTCTTTTAATGATGCAATTAGTTCAGCAAATCACTGTAATCCTCAAATCAGTGGACAGGTGCTGGGTACCCTTTTAAACCTTGGTTACAGTAAAGGAAAAGGAGGCTTAGAGAATTTAAATTCTCCCGTTCCTAACCTTTAGCTAAACTTCACCTTAAAGTTGGGTTTAGTGTTGACTGAAGCACTTTATGAAAAAGTGTTGCCCTGGCCGGTTTGGCTCAGCGGTTAGAGCATTGGCCTGCGGTCCGGAGAGACCCGGGTTCGGTTCCCGCTAAGGGCATGTGCCTCGGTTGCAGTTTGTCCCCGGCCCTGGTTGGTCATGCGGGTGGCAGCCACTCGATGTGTCCCTTTCACGTCGATGTTTCTCTCTCTTTCTCTCTTCCTCTCTCTCCCTCCTACTCTGTCTGAACAAAAAATGAAAAAATGTCCTCAGGTGAGGGGAAAAAAAAAAAAAAAGTGTTGAGACTCTGGGGTCAGGCAGGGTAACTTGCTTTGCTGTGCTGTTCAGGGCGAAGGCCACTGCCCCTCCAGGGAACCTCGAAGGGCTCAGGCGTCCTGGGAAGATGGGCCTTGGCACGGCCATGCTCGGTGGAGTAGCTCTGTTCTCGAGCAAGCTGGAGCCCGGAGCAAAACATGAGCTAGACAGTGCTGCCGGCCGCAGAAATCCTGGGGACCGCAGTCAAGGCCGAGTTCCTGGGGAGGCTCCGGAGCGTCACGTGGCCACCTGAGGACTTGCTTTGGCTCCAAGGCTTCATGTGCCGGTCCACCTGGAGGCAGCCTTCCTCTGGTCCACCTTGGTGTCTCCTGGACTCTCCGCAGGGTCTCATTCCGTGTTGCATTCATGACAGGCTCCACTCTTCAGGTGGTGGCTTTTGCACTGGCAGCTCCTCACCCCCAGTTTCACTTAGGAAAACACTGGCCAGCTTCAACTCCCCACTCGTGTGCGTCCCGAAGGGAGGCCAGCCCCCGGAGCTTCCCCAGGCAGAGCCTGCCACACAGGGGGGGCTCAGGGAACAAGTGACCGCAGGCCTCCCCCCCACCCTGCCCTTGGTGTGGAGGTCAGCTAGAGGGGCAGGCGTGCTCTCTGGGACGGCTGTTTCTGCACAGGGGCTGGGGAGCCACAGACCCAGCTGGAACCCAGCCCTGCCCCAGCAGATCACCCTCTGAGCCACACTTTTGAAATGGGGACGACAGAGCAGCTGTGCAGATCAAGTGAGGCCATTCACAGAGTACTTAACGCAGGGCCTGGCATGGGTGGAGCATCCAGCAATGTAACTGTCAACTGTGCCCACCCATCCGTCACTCACCTCACAGCCCGTGGAGAATGGAGGCCAGGGGCCAGGGAGGTGCAGTGGTCCAGCAGGGAGGAAGGTGGGGCTCTGAGCTCCACGCGGGCCCCTGAGCTGCCACGTCTCTGGGGAGGAAGGGCAGGGAGGCGCAGCGCAGGGGGCACAGTTCCTCAGGACGGGCCCCAGGAGGCTGAGGGTGATGCAAGGGGGGAACAGAAGGGGTGGCAACATCTGTGACCGTCGTGGAGGACAAGTACAAGAGAGAAAGCAGCCCTGAGGGCTCCTTCCTGAGTCGGCCTGAGTAGCTGGCCCGACAGGCACCACCCTGTGGCCCACAGGCGCATTCGAGCTGCCTGGTGACCCAGAGGATCGCTTCAGCCACCACCTTGATCAGAATTACTGATCACTCCACAGACGGGCACCGAGGCCCGCGGTGCTCCGCTGACATGGGTGGGGAGCTGGATGGCAGCACCAGCGACAAGGCTCTGAGCTGGCTTCCTGGGAAGTGTGAGGAGTCCAGCGCTAGGGCTGAGAACGCAGCACCTGACGCGCTGGGCAGGCTCAGCAGCCGCTCAGCAGCGGGGGCAGGAGAGTGGCAGACACGCGGGAAGGGGCTGCGGCTGGCGGCACAGTCAAGTTTGAGAGGGGTGGCCAGTCCGGTTGGAAGGGGTACACTAAACTCTCGAACCCCTTGATCAAATTACCAAAACTGTACCATCCTTTGGCTTTCACTGACCCTACCACGTGCAGTTTAAGACACTGGAAGAGCACAACGCTCAGGCAGATACCGCCACACTCCAAGGTGCGAACTTCATTTTCAACCAAACTACAGTGAATAAAAGTAACAATTTTACATGACTTTTATTTAATAAAACCATATATTTACAATTCAAAAAGTCCTAATTTGATACACTTTACTAAACAAGATTAAAGGTTAACTGTACAAGCAATTAAAACATGATATGTAGCAAGTGTTATCAGGACTTTTCTATCAGCAAACTATTTAAAATAGTCAAAACTGAGCAGTTTAAAAGAATCTTTTAAATTAAGTGAAACTTGTTTTTAGATGAGAGTCCAGGCCAGGTGGGGCCGGGGCAGCACAGAGGTCAAGGGCCCAGGGAGTGGGAGGTGCGGGCTTCCCAAGGGTGTGTTTCCAGTTTTCTCAATGGACACGGTCACACAGAGCAGCACAGCCCCACGCGCTCAAGCAGCCCTCTGTGGAAAGGGGCCACGTGGCCCTGGGCAGGGATGAGAACTTCCTGGCCTCTGAAGGGGACAGAGCAAACCAGCCAGACCTCATGGGGTCCCTGAACTAGAGATTTGGTTAAGTATTCAGATGACATGGATTCCTGTTTAAAAACTTAACATGTAAATGGTGCTATCCAAAGGTGTCAAAACGAGAAAAATCCTAAGGGCTGGGTCTGAATGCACAAATGCATTCTAAGGCCGGCACACCGCCTGGGTTGTACCACTTTCTGTCACAACTTAAGGAGCATCCTTACGGACAGTAAGAAAAGAGGTACATCTTTCAGGAACAGAAAGCCCACGTCACGGAACGAAACGGGTACACCTGCGAGGCCCGGCTCAGCCCAGGTTACATTCAGCATCGTGGTGTCGTGGTGTCGGGGCCTGGCTGTCTGGAAGGCACTGAGCCCTCAGGGAAGACCCTCCCAGAGGTCAGCCGAGTCAGCATTTAGAGGCTGAGACAGAAAGTGGTTTCCAGGACGCGCTGTGACCTGGAGAATGCAGTAAGGAGACTCGGGAACAAAGGCCATCCCAGGGAAACCACACACAGAGCAGAGCCAGGGCGGAGGGCACGAGGACGGCGCAGGCTCGGCAGCTGGCTACTGCACCTGGGAGTGCCGGCAACGGACATGGCAGACACAGAAAACCCTAAAAATACCCCACAGCCAGGCTTCACCCTCCACCCCAGGTCTCCCAGCTGCAGGCTACACTCTCGGAGCTGAGGGCACTCCCCACATCAGAAACGGGACCAACCCGGGGACACTCCCTGGGCTGGGCAGTATGGCTGAGAAGGGTCAGAGAGTGCCAGACCCCAGCGCGGCACCACCATACAGCGGCCGGTGCCCGGAACCTGGTCTACCCACCATGCCCAGAGACCAACATGCCAGCGGATTACCACATGGGAACCTGTTTCCACAGAGATGTGCTGGTCCTTTGGACTACTTTGTGCAAAACCTATTTATTTATTTGAATTTGGATAATCAAGTTCTTAATACAAAGTTCTCAAAATTCATCAAGAGAAATCTAGAACTAAAAAGGGCTAATGAACTTGGGGAGACCAGCAAAAATGGAAAGGCTGATGGTATGGGCACTGAGACTGTGACAAGACTTTGTGGGTCGCTGGATGTGTGTGGCTCGTTTCTCAGTCCTCACAACAGTCTATCTTTAAGCCCAATGCATGAGGAGGGAAACACTGGCACTCAGGGCTGATGCTGCTGTTCAGGTGACAAAGGACAGGGGAGCATTCTGTCAGAGCAAAGGAGCAGGCCTCCCAAACACACACACACACACACACACACACACACACACACACACACACACCTGTGCTGTCTGCGCCTGCACGGAAATGAGCAAGGCAGGTCTAACACCCTCGTTCAGTCTGCTTTGATTTAAAGGGAGACTGTTTCCATCTTGTCTCCATCAGCTTTAGGGCTGCTTCTGCTGTCCCAGGGCTTCTGTGTGCACAGCTCTGCCTGCTCGACCTTCCCTCCACTGCTCAGCAGGTGTAGGGAGCAAGCTCTGGGGCGCAGGGCTCCCCCTGGACCCATGCGTGCAGCTTCAGTCCCCGTGCTGTGACTATGTCAAGGCAACATGGTAAAACATCAGCCCAAGGGCAGGTCGAGTCCCAGGGCGTCCATGAGAGCTCGTTTGCCTTTAATGCGTCTTTGGTAGGTGGGCTTTAATAACTGGACCTCCATTTCTGAAACAATTATCTCGATAACTAAATCAGCAATCCCTTTCTTATCAAAATAGGTAACTATGGGCCAATACCAACTCTGAGATCTCCCAAATAACTTCTCATGCACCTCGGCTAAGAAAGACCGTGATGTCCTTTCCAGTAGTTGACATAAAAGCTTTGCATTTAATGAACGTTAGTGGAGTAAAGGGAGAGAGCCACCGCCCTACTTTTAAACCATGCAGAGTATGCAGTGGTTGCCATGTCAACATAGGTCATCATTCCACTGAGCTTCTTAAGGCTAAGCCTTGGTTTAATTCTTTAAGAGTTTTGTTTGTTTTGTTTAAGGCCAACTCCAGCAGCAGGAACCGAACGTGAAAGCAGCCCATTCTCAGCTGCCAGTGTGTCCGTCGCCAACAACACAGGTGCGCTCAGAGACGGCTCCGGTGCCGAGCGCCAGTCCACCTGCCGCCTCAGTGTCTGAGCGACGGGCTTCCTTTCTCCATCTCCCGGCTGTCCCTCTGCACCGCAGTCAGCACCTGGGATCACAGGGAAGGTGTCTATGGGTGACCTGGGACACACGCTGAGCACTGATCCCGAGGGGCTCACGTGGAGACTCTGCCTCCCGCTCCTGCCACCCCTGAGGCCCACCTTCAACACCTGCACCCAGACTCACCTTTCAACCATGGAGACCCACCACGCCATCCTGGGCGGATATCCTCCAACCGCTTCCCACTGACCACAGTAGCAACAAAAGATGGGACTCGGAGCTCTCCCCCACATCTTACCCTGTACACTCCACCACTGAAGCTGGGCTTCCCTCTCCTTCCTGAGCTTTCCCAAAGGGACTCCCTCCTCTCTGCTCTCAGCTCTAGCTAACACCTTTACTTTTTATTTTTAAAAATATTATATTCCACTGTGACTGTTTAACAACAGTGGTGACAATAACACTGGCTGCAGTCCTTGAACACCCTCTAGGTCAAGCAGAGCCCTCACCCACCAGGCATGTCCTGCACAGCGCCTGTCTACTCCATACAAGTTCAGGAAGGGAACAGCCCTCGTAAGGCACCAGAGTGACGGCGCCCACAGATGTGACTTGCTCCAAGACAAACAGCTCATATGGATTCAAACCCAGCTTTGTCTGATTTCTAAACCCAGGGAATCCACGGAGCGCCTGTGCTAATCCACCAGGGGCCAGGCACCAGGCCACTGTAATTACAAACCACAAGGGGTAAAGCAGAACTATTTTATGTAGGTTTCAAATAGGTTGCACAGAGGACCAATGGTAGATAAAACTCCCCACCCCATCTGGCCGGTGTGGCTCAGCGGTTGAGCGTCGACCCGTGTACCGAGAGGGCGCCAGTTCGATTCCCGGTCAGGGCGCATGCCCAGGTTGTGGGCCCGATCCCCAGTGGGGGGCATGCAGGGGGCGACCAATCGATGTTCTCTCTCATCGATGTTTCTATCTCTCTCTCCCTCTCACTTCCCCTCTCTCTAAAAAGCAATAAAGAAAAAAAAAGCCCCCCACCCCACCTATAAGCAAACAGGACTGCCAGCCAAACATAAACACCTACTTGTTTTGTAAAGCTCCTGGGTTGTTCGCCTCAAGCACAGCCTGTAGGAGGAATGTGCACGGCCCACCATTCCCACAGGGCCTGGGCCTGTATGAACGCCATGATGCTCACCCACACCCACCACTGGGCTAACTCCTATCGCCAGCCCATTACAAAGTGTCCAATAAACTCTGCCTCATTTTAACCAATAATTTTTACTTAGTTCCTAAAGCACAAGCAGCAAAATGTTTAATCCTTCCCTCTGTGTGTGTGGGGGTGGGGTGTATGGGTGTGTGCGGTATGTGTGTATGGGGGTGTGGGGTTGTGTGGGGGTGTATGGGTGTGTGTGTATGGGTGTGTGTATGGGTGTGTGGGGTGTATAGGTGTGTGGGGTTGTGTGGGGTGTATGGATGTGTGTGGTATATGGGTGTATGGGTGTGGGGTTGTGTGGGGTGTATGGGGGTGTGTGTGTGTGGGTGTGTGTATGGGTGTGTGGGTATAGGTGTGTAGGGTGTGTGGGGTTGTGTGGGGTGTATGGATGTGTGTGGTGTATGGGTGTGTAGGGTGTGTGGGGTATATGGGTGTGTGGGGTTGTGTGGGGTATATGGATGTGTGTGGTGTATGGGTATGTGTGTGGGGTTGTGTGGGGTGTACGGGGGTGTGGCCAGAGGGAAACACCAGAGGCATGGAAAGGAAGATCAGCAGACCGTGACTGCACACATTGGAAAGTGATGGTAGTTACACCCAGGGAAGCTGGGGGGACCTTTGTCCTGGGAAGCCATTCTCCCGCCCTCCATGGGAGGAGTGGGGCTTGGTGAGTGTTAGTTCCCTTTGTCCCTTTGTTTTCTGTCTCAGGCATTTTCTTAAAGGGGGGAGGGGTTGGTGCTGTCTACCATGCAGAGAGCACCATGATGACAAACCAGAAGTTCTGACCTCCCAGTACCACCGCAGAAAGGGTGGGGTGGCTTTTCCCACCCAGCCCCTCCATCTGACAGAGACCCGAAGAGGAAATGACTACATAAGACCCTCTGGCAGAGCCAAGCCTCAACGCCATGTCTCCAGCGCATGAACCACTATGGAGAGGGCTCTTTCCTCCAAGGGCTCTCTGAATAAGGGGCTCACTAAATTATACTGCTGAGCCCCATCCCCACGGGTAAAAGGGGGATCGAGATCCACTTACCTGAGGCCACTTTTTGTTTCGACTTTGCATCTGAATGGCAGCTATGGAAGCAAAGAACTCCTCCGAGGGCAGGTCGTCGGGCAGCCTGGTGAGGAACTGGGCTATGTGAATGAAGTCCATCCTGGTCAGGATGTCCTCGAACAGCTTCAGGATGCCCAGGGCGGTGCGGAACAGAAACTCCTCCCCATCGCGGCAGAACACATCCCATATGCGACAGGCCAGGTCGAGGGGCAGAGATTTACTGTATAAAGTAAAGATCCTGGAAAAGAAGTTGGAGTTCTTCAGATTTGGAGTGGCACAAAGAAATAACTCTGAATTCAGGTGTGCTCCGTCACAAATGCTCCCAAGTCGGTCACTTTCATCCTCAGGTACAAACATAGGGGCTGAGGGTGCAGGGCCACAAGGCCTGCATTCGTCTTGAAGGCCATATGGACAGGGCAGGACACGGCATGACCAGCTTTCACACGGAATCTCAAACATAGTACAATTTCTCAGTTACTGATACTGGTTACCTCCACATGCAACAAATATTTATCAAGCACCTACTGCTTACTCTGTTGGTAGGTGCTGGATATAAGATTAATAAGGAAGAGAAAGCCTACAGTCTAGTGGGGGATAAAAACAGTAAGCAGAAATTTACAATGCAGTGTACACATATACTTGTGAAGAGTACTGTATACTTTTCTCCCAGTAGGGGTCAGTAAAGGAACAAAGTAAATTTTCCCCAATAAATTTGACTTGGATTACAAGAAACTGATCTTAACGATGCAAACCATCAGATGAAAAAATGAAATATGAGTATGTATTCCCTTAAAAACATGGATAATCATGCCCTGGCCAGTGTGGCTCAGCTGGTTGGGCATCGTCCCAAACTCCTAATGGTTGAAGGTTCAATTCCAGGTCAGGGCACATACCCAGGTTTCGCCTTTGATCCCCAGGTCAGGGCGCATGCAGGGGCAGCAGATCAATGTTTTACTCTCATATCAGTGTTTCTCCCTCTCTTCCTCTCCCTTTCCCTTCCTCTCTCTCTAAAATCAATGAAAGCATGTCCTCAGGTGAGGATTAAAAAAAACTGTGATAATCACAATGCAAAATGCCAAACAAATACAATCCTGAGTGATCAAGTGCTATCAACCTTGACCATTTCTAACCTGCCTGTCATACAGCAAGGAAAGTCCAAACTGAGATGTTGGCAAACTGATTCTCTGTGACACCCAGCCCGGGTACCATCTCCAAGGTGTGCCTTGACCCCGCCGTCCCAACTAGGTGCTCCTTCCTGCCTGGTCTCCCCTCTACCCTGGTGCTTATCACAATGCCTGCTGTTTGCTTGTTTCCCACGGAGACGGCACAAGAGTAGGGACCCTGCCCCGTTCACCTCCAGCTGAAGCATCCAGCATGTGGCAATCTTTGCTGAATGAGTAAATGGTGGACAGACTCCTATCTGCTTTAGATGGCAGAGGGAGATGTTTCTCACCACCTTCTCTTCAGTACCAGTACTCACTAGAAGTGGTGACTCTCAATTGGTGGGGGACAGTCCCTATCCCTCCTGGGAAATCACACCTCCACCTGAGCTCAGGTGCTGGGCTCACACTGCAGGGCTGCCCTGGTCAGGAGGGAATGTCATCAAGCCTTCAACAGTGGGCCTCTTATTTTCCTATAACAGATTCCACCAGGAAAACTACACCGTGTTAGCAAATCTGTGCACAGGTTTCATGAGCACAGACTCGGTCTGCAGTGAACTCCGGGATGCACTTCGGTCCGAACTCTCTGCAGGGTGCTCTGCCCGGAAACAGCCTCTCCTCCCAGACCCAGAGGATATTCATGCATTCCACACAGCACGCTAATGAAGACCTAGTGATGCTCAAGGCCACACCTTGTCAGTGTTTTACCACTAAAGATTCAAGGAAGGCAGAACAACTTAGATTTCATTCAGCTCAGGCGACGGAACAGGGAGACACCGAGGTCCTGCACCGTAGGTGGTGGAGCCAGACTCTGAAGCCGACTACAAAGCCCACGCTGAATGTCCAGACTGCACAGATGTTATCAGGCAGCGCACTGCGCAAGCGAGTCACAGCAAGTGCCCCCCGCCCGACCTTCACTATCTCAAACATAGAAAATGCTTTCATTACTCAGACTAGCAAACAGCTAAAGAGAGCCAGGAGGTCTTTTCTTCCTAGTCTCAATCTGGAGAACATTCTCAATTCTATCTAGAGGACTTGCTTATTATTATTTTGTTTTCATTTTTTTTTTTTATCCTCACCCGAGGACATTTTTGCATTTATCTTCAGATAGAGGGGGAGGGAGAGAGGAAGGAAGAGAGACAGAGAAATATCGATGTGAGAGAGACACATCGACTGGCTGCCACCCACACAACCCCAACCGGGGCCAGGGACGAACCGCAATCAAGGTACGTGCCCTTAGCGGGAACTGAACCCGGAACTCTCTGGTCCGCGGGCCGATGCTCCAACCGCTCAGCCAAACCGGCCAGGGCGACATGCTTATTTTTTAAAAAGTGAAACAGAACCAACCTAATCTGTCTACCTCTTCCCGCCCATTCATTCTTGGAAATCCAGCCCTCATGTCTTAAAAGCAGAGTCTCCAGTGAAAAATGACGACAAAACAGAGTAGCTATAAGAAGAGGGGGAGAGAATGATGACAGAAAATGTCTTCAACATAACATTGAGTTCAGATGTGCATGGGCCTCCATACACTCCTTTAGGTATTCTGAACTTTATAAAATGTAGCCAACATGTGAATGATCAAGAATCCACAGTCAAAGCTCCAGAGCCCACGTGCTCAGTCCTCTCAACACCAGGCGTTACGGCTCTCCGTGAGCCAACACCTGAGCTGAGCCCTCCTGATGCTGGCAGGTCAGCCCAGTCGTCCAGTGTTTTCTGAAGACTGCTTCTGCTAGTCACTGTTCTATGGTGATAAGGATACATAGTAGCATCGAACAAACACCATTCCCTGTCCTCAGGGGCTGGAGGGGGTGCGGATTTAACTACCAGCAAGGGTAGGTTTGAGTACACGTACACGCACATGCATACACACACACACACACACACACACACACACACACAAACAGGATGGTCAGGGAAGAACATCACTGAAGAGTGACATGTGCGTAAAGCCCTGAAGAGGAAGCCACGAGCCAAGAGAAGGGTCTGGAAAGCATCCAAGTTCATGAGCGCTGAGGCAGAAGCAGACCTGGCAAATCCAAGGAAGAGCCAGGAGGCCCTGGGGTGAAGCCAAAAACAGCAAAGGGGAGAACACATGGAGAAGCAGGTCCTGCGACCAGGGGCTGGGCACAGGCAGGGCCTTCCAGGCCTTACCCTCCGTGACATGGAAACTAGTGGAGGTCTGGCCAGAGGAGGCCCATGCACTGTGCAGAGAAGTGCCTGTCGGGGAATGCAGGTCTCCAGGCAGCCACTGACACCAGGCCCAGTCAGAGCAACGTGGCAGCAGTGGGGCAGCCAGAAGTCCAGAGAATCTGGACAGACCCTGCAATGGATTGACCTCAGAGAAAACGCAACAGGACTCAGGGACGCAGGGTACTGGCTGAGCGGTTCCAAGCACGGGTTCTTGTTTAAGGAGATGAGGGGCCTCCGGTTTGGATGAGAGGGTCAAGCGCTGAGTTTTTAGATGTGAGTCCGGGAGTCCAACATCCAGTAGATACACGAGTTAACTGGCGCTCAGGGATGGTGAGTTTGTGTGCAGATGGTGCCGCACAGAGGAAGGGCTGCAGGGTCAGAGGTGACTCTCTCCAATGCTGCTGAGCTGCCCGTGAGACTGAGCGCTGATCTCCAAGCAGGTACTTCGTGCAGCGAAGCCCTTGTGCCACACCTGGTGTCATTTGCATTCTTATGCACAGAAATGGAGTTACCAAGGCCTTGAATGCCATTTTATCTTAAATAAAACGTGCCTTTTAAAGAAGATTTTTAAAAAAATTTCCACCTGGCTACTATGTACTCCTTCACATTTCACCTGGGCTAGGCTGGGTTTCCACTGCATCTCATACATCCCCTTTCACAAATCAGCAGACAGGGATGGACACCCAGCTACCTTCCCTCTGCCTCCCCCCGCCCCCCGCTGAGCCTGAAGGACTGGGCAGGACTTTCAGCACCCAGCTCCCAGCCCGGGGCCACCCTAAGAACCCAGAGTCGCTAAGCTCTGTCTCCAGGTCTCCACCGCCAGGGCATGGATGGCAGAGACCGCTATCCTACACTCTCCAAGCTGTGAATATTTTTCTTTCTTTTTTAAATCCTCACCCGAGGACCCTTTTCCATCTATCTTCAGATAAAGTGGGAGGGAGACAGAGAGAGAGAGAGAGAGAAACATCGATGTGAGAGAGAGAGACATTGACTGGTTGCCTCCCACACAACCCCGACCAGGGCTAGGATGGAACCAAAACCTGACCGGAACTGAACCCGGGAGTCTTTGGTCCATGAGCCGATGCTCCAGCCGGGCTGATGCTCCAACCGCTGAGCCAAACCACCGAGCTGTGAGGATTTCTCCGCCCCCTCCTGCAAGGGAACTGCTGGCTGTGCCTCGGCTTCCTCCCTCCCCCCCTCCCTCTCCCTATCACTAGAGAACCATTCATTACCAGCAGCTTTCAAATGCTTGACTGTTTCAGACCACATTCAGATGAAAAGCCCAGTTGTGACTAGGACAGTCAAACAATTGCCTCTGGTTAAGCAGGCACGTTCATGCGGCCTCTGAAGAGCCAGCACCAGCCCCGGCCCACGCATCACCCTCCCCAGGAGCACTGTCAGCACTGCCGCCACCTCCAGAGCCTAAGCCGGGGACCCACGTCACGGATACGCTCCTCATGACAGAATCCCTCAGAAAGGCACCGGTGGGAAGGCGCACCAGCTCTGGAGCCAGCTGTGCCCTTCAGCTCACCTTCGGACCCTGGGCAGGCTGCTCTGCCTCGCAGCCTCAGTGGCCTCATCTGTAAAACAGGTGTTACGGTTCACCCCAAGGGGCTGTTCTGAAGGTTAAACGAGGTCACATGTGAAAGCACTGTGGCCCATTACCGTGGGTACCTGGGCCTTTGCCCCAGTCAGTTACACCCATCTGCAGACCGGAGCAGACAGGCAGCGGTCCCTGCACACAGCAGTTCACACGGCCAGCCGCGCTGGCAGGCACTCACAGGATGGCCACCAGCACTTCAGTGCACACACAGCAGACCAGGAACGAGCAGAGTGCTTTACACACAGCGAAGCCTGGGAACTGCTTTGTGAAGCTTGTTTCAGTCCTTTGACATTGAGTCTCTGCACACACAGCCGGCCACACACTGGGTCACCGCACAAAATTATTTCTTTTTGCCATCAAACAAGTGCTGGTGAGGATGTGGTACACTTGGTGAGGATGCAGACTAGTGCAGCCACTATGGAAAACAGTATGGTGTTTCCTCAAAAAGTTAAAAATGGCCCGGCCGGTGTGGCTCAGTGCTTGAGCGTCGATCCATGCACCAAGAGGTCGCTGGTTTGCCCTGGCCGGTTTGGCTCAGTGGTTGGAGTGTCGGCCTGCAGACCAGAGAGTCCTGGGTTCGGTTCCCGCTAGGGGCACATACCAAAAAAAAAAAAAAAAAAAAGAGGTTGCTGGTTCGATTCCCGGTCAGGGCACATGCCCAGGCTGTGGGCCCGATCCCCAGTGGGGGGCATGCAGGAGGTGGCCCATTGATGTTCTCTCTCATCGATGGTTCTATCTCTCTCTCCCTCTCCCTTCCTCTCTCTCTAAAAATCAATAAAGAAAAAAAAATTTTTTAATTAAAAATGGAATTGCTGTTTGACCCAGTGATCCCACTTCTTGGAATATATCCTAAGAAGCCTGAAACACCAATCAAAAAAAAATATATGCACCCCTATGTTCATAGCAGTGCTATTTACAATAGTTAAGATCTGGAAACAGGCCAAGTGCCCATCAGTAGGTGAGTGGAGAAAAAAGCTGTGATACCGATACACAATAGATTACTATGCAGCTGTAAGAAAGAAAGATCTCTTACCCTCTGAGATGACATGGAGGGACCTGGAGAGTATTATGCTAAGTGAAATAAGCCAGTAAGAGAAAGACAAATACCAAATGATCTCACATATTTGTGGAATCTAATGAACAAATTAAACTGATGAACAAAATAGATCCAAAGACATGAAGTTAGGGAACATACTGACAAACCTCCGAGGGAAGAGGGATGGGGGCGGGAATAGATAAACCAAAGAACTGATATGCATATATGCACAACCAATGGACACAGACAACAGTGCAGGGAAGGCAGGGGGTGCGGGACGGGGGGAGGGTGTCAATGGGGGGAAAGAGGAGGGATGTCTGTAATACTTTCAACAATGGAGATAAATTTTTTAAAAATTATTTCCTTTTACAAGTCAGGGTGAAAAAAGTTTGGAAGACACTACTCCAGGACAGTGTTTTTTAAACTTCGGCTATAGCCTGAAATCCTAAGACTCTAACTTGGGGGAGTAACACAGATAAGGAAGAGCTGAGGGCTCTGGTCCCGTCTGAATTCTCTCCTAATGCTCTCCGCCAGGAATCTGCAAGGTCAAGCTTCACAGTAAATTAACAGTGTGGGTGCTCCGATGGGGTGCGGAGGGGCAGTCTATGCAAGAGCGGGTGTCCTGGTGTGAAGTCCTTTGTTAAATGAAGGTGCCCTTCAAGGCAGGCACTGCCAGCAGCGCAGCCAGACAGGCCAGCCCAGCATCCCTACCAGTGGCCACTTCATGGCCTGATGTTTACTATCCCCAATAACACCAGGACTTGTGGCTTCAGCTACAAGCCTCAACCCTCAAACCTCGTCCCCAGCAAGAACTCAGTGGAGTCAGAAGAGTCTCAGGGTTTAGACAGAGGCAACAAACACCACAAATCCAAAGGCTCATGCCCAAGGGTGCAGACGAGTCTGCTTTACTTAAGGATCAAGCCTCGTTTCAGATGATACTCAGACTTGACCTAGAAGTAAGCTTTTTTCCTCCTGAAGAAGGTAAGCAAAAAAAAAAAAAGAAAGCCACTCTCTGCTCCCAGAGTTTTAGACTGACCGTGCAAGTTAGTGAAGCCTCAATGGGCCTTTCTGGTTGAGTGACAGCTTCTTTGCTTCTGCAGAGCCCCTTATGTAAGCCGGGGGCTGGGGGTGGTCACCTTACAATGCCCTGTGAGGTTCATCATGAAGGCTGACAAATGAGCAAACAGGCTCAGAGAGGTAAGCGTCTCACCATTGCCACAAGGCAAGTGACAGGGGAGGCTGTGGCTTAGGCCGGGCTGCTGGGTTTAGAACCCCACCCTTCTGTCCACCATGAACTGAGAGATTGCTCACTTGGTTCTGAAAGTCTACTGCCAGCTTTTCACCTGGCCCCCACATCCGTGCTGTCTGGGGTGATGCTCCACCCTTCCCTCAGACACCCCATCCACCAATGTATGAGGAGCTGCCTGGCCCTCTGGTCCACCCAGAACCCTCCGGACTTCCTGCTGTATGTCTACTTAGGTGTCCAACAAGAGCCTTGAAACCACAGTGCCCAAAACCAAGTCCATTGACCGCCCTGCCAAAGCTGGCCCCCTCTGTGTTTCTAATTTCAGCTGGAGGCACCTGCCAGCCCCTCACCAGCTGTGGCACTGGAGAACAGATGACGGTTCTCAGCTGTCTCTTGCATATCTACAAAACACTCGTGGGCACCACCGCTCTCCTCTCTCCACTCCCTACTCCCCACTCACCTTGCAGCCTCAGCTCTAGCCTGGGTCTTTTTCTCTTAATTTGTCTCTGCCTCCAGGTTTCCCTGTCTCCCAAGTAACCTACAACTCACTATCGGATATAACCCATCTTCATCTTCACCCCAATCAAAAGCCTTCAACCACTTCCTGTAACCCCTGAAATCTTGCCCACGCTTCTTAGTGTGGCATCCAAGATGCACCGGGACCTGGGCGCCCGACCTCTTGCCTGCCACCCTCCACCCTTCACTTTAGGCCCCAACATTACCAGGGCACCTGCTACAGCCCTGCTCATTCTGGAACACCACATGCTCCCATGGGCCTTGGCTCGGGCTCGTGGGTTAGCCCTGTGCACTCCGACCCTTAAGCCTGGGCTCAGGGGCTCTGTCCTTCCCCCCGTGCTTCAGAGACAGCACTTATGCTGCACAGCTGTGCACGGGCACCTGTCTCCCTCCAGACAGGCGCTCCTGACAGGCAAGTTCTGTCTTGCTCAGCACTGATTCTGGATCCCAGCAGAGAGCCCGGCATGACAGACCTGGTGCTTAGTGACATCTCGTTTAACGATGGCTAAATGGCACTCTGAAAGCAAACAGGTCCGAGACCACTTCTCCCCTGAATGAGTGCAGAAGGACCAGTCAGGGTCACAGACAGTTACAAAGAGGAGCTAACAGTGCCAGCGGATGACTGTGGGCTGGAGCTCGGAAAACAGAGGCTGCTGGCGTGTGGGGCAGTGGGGCGGGCAAGGGGCAGCTGAGCCCTGAAGGAAGCTGGCCATGAGGACCATGGAAAAGGGGGTGGGAGATGAGAAAACACTCTGAGAACATAAAAATGCAGACTTACCAATCAATTAGGTAGATGTCTGGAGTTAAGTTGTTTTTCTTGAAATGAGCAAATAATTTCGGCAAATTTTCTTCAAAGAATACCTCAAATGCAGCAAAATAAGTCAGCATCTGGAGAGAGAAGGTGACATACACTAATATACTAATTATCAGCACACGTTTCCAATCTACAAAACAAGTCAATATGGTTATACCATTAGGATCCAGTAATTTTCTCCTCATGTAACTGCTAACAACACATTCTGATGGGGGACTGGTGGCGGGGTGCACACGGGCCATTTCTAACAGGCGCCCCCACTTTACTGCGCTTCACGGACGTTTACAGGTTGACAGTTGGTGGCAAGCCTGTGCCGAGCAAATCTATCAGTGCCATTTTCCCAACAGACTCGAAGGACAGCTAGCCATTTTTAGCAATCAAGTATTCTTTAATCAAGGTGTGCACACTGTTGCAGACACGTTACTGCACACTTAGCCTACCGCAGCACAGTGCAGACATAATTTAAGTGCCCTGGGACACCAGGATCCTTTGCCTCGCCTTGTTGAGCTGCCCCTTTACTGCGGGGGTCGGGAACTAAGCCGCCGTATCTCCAAGTGCGCCTGTGAACATAATCGCTGTTCTTCACAGTAACACCACTAGCTACACCTCGTTATTTCTTCAGTTCACACATAAGAAAACTGAAACCCAGAGCAGCTACATAACTTGCCAGTAAGGTCACATCAGCGTGTGGCTGGGACCAGACCCGTGTCTGTCCTGAAGAGGACAACTCATCTATCTCTTCTAGGAGCCAGGAGGGAATTAACTGGCTAAGAGGACCTGCTAAACAGGCACGCCTCATGCTCAGCCCCAGCACTTCCAGGGGAATGGAGCAGTGATATCCCTGCTCCGGCTGCAGAGCGCAGTGTGGGAGGAAACACTCAAGGAGCTAGCTGGCCTAGCCTGTGTTTTGCCAGCACAGCTTTGCAAATGCTTACAGGGTCTGCAGGCAAACGAAATGCACAGGGCAGGGCAGCGGTGTGAAACAGCAGCTACAACTGGTGGCGAGCGACAGGAGCCGAGAGGCGGAGGCCGGCTCTGCCCCACGCGTACTAGCTGAATGTGTGTGGGCCGGTGGCAGCCCTCGAGTGCTGCCTGCTCATCTTGATGAATGGTCCTGCTGTAAGCAGAGGTTCCCAACGGGGGACTCTGCCTCCCAGGGGACATCTGGCAATGTCTGAGGATGTTTTTGGTTGTCACAGCTGAGGGGGAGGTGCTATCGGCATCTATCGAGTAGAGGCCAGAGCTGCTGTCCATGCACAGGACAGCCCCCACCACAGCCATCTGGCCCCAAATGTCAACACTTGTGACTATCGAGAGACCCTGCTATAAACGGAGGTCCCATGCAACATTACGAATCTACGATTTTCCCTTAACTAGGCTAAAATTATTAAAATAGTTTTTATCATATGTTGTAAAAGAGAAGCTGGGGTCTTATCTCCAAAATCAAGAGATATTTAGATATAACTCATTTTATTATATATGAAAATTTTTCCCTGACTATGAAAGTAGTATCCATAAATCACTGTAGAGAACTTAAGTACAGAAACGGAAAAAGATCCTCCATAAACACCATTAATGCCGTGGCGTGCTTCTTTTACCGTTAAATATGGGAACCATTACGGCCTATGTTCTATTTTACACACTTCTGAAAAAATTAGCATTTTATCTTAAATATTTTTCTATAGTACAATTCTTTGCAAATATGGCTATTGCACTGGATATATTCCTAGACTTTAATGAACCATTCTGTATTCCCCTAAGCCCCATTTTTAACGGTTTTCACTTTCACACTGAAATATGAATTTAAAGTATTATTAAATAATTATAAATACTTGTGTGACAACCATCTTTGTGCATGTATACTTTGTTCACACTTTGACTTTCTTAGAGTCTTACAAGCAGAATTACATACCAGTACCATTCACCACTGACACTTAATACCACATTTCTTCCAAAAGGATTCTACCAATTTATACTTCCTCTAAGAGCCACCCACTTAGCAGCAGTTTTTAAATACTTGTTTAAAAAAATGTATGTACTGCCTGAGCAAGAAATGCTCAGGGGTCCTTAAGACATTAGAGAGGGAATATTCCCTAGCTGGAAGTACTGGTGATAATTATCAGCCAACAATCAGCAAATCAATACAAATGCTAATTTAAAAATGGATGGAGCCCTGGCCAGTTTGGCTCAGCGGTTGGAGCATCGGCCTGCAGACCGGAGAGTCCTGGGTTCGGTTCCCGCTAGGGGCATGTACCAAAAAATAAAAATAAATAAATAAATAAAACCAGATGGATCTGTTAAGCTGGCTTCCTCCCTCTGGGCTACAGAAAGAACAGGGGCTTAGGAAGCAGAATGGGTGGACCTCGGCTCTTCCCCTCACCAGCTGTGTGCCCTGACTACGGACAGGTCAGTCACTTCTGAGCCTCGCCTCCCCATCTGGGCCAAGCAGAGGACCCACCTCCGGCAGCACGTGCGGGGCCTCCCTGGGCAACCAAACCGTCTTTGTGCATAATGTCTGGCACAAAGCTGGGACTGAATAAACGGAGCCCTCCCTTTACCAGCGCCTACGGGGGTGCACTGAGCGCGCTGCTGCCTAAGACGTGTCAGTCCCTGGATGAGCACTTGCACCAAGCAGTGTCCCAACCTGATGGTGAGCTGCAGGCTAGCTCCACTACGCCAGGTGCTAGGCGCAGACCCCAGCATGGAGACTGCTCGCCACACAAAGTGCGTGTGTGTGCGCGTGTGCAGAATATACTTTCAGAATGCTTTCTGAAAAACTGTATTCAGAAATTCATACATATAGCTATTAACCATGTGTTTTCAGTTAAAATTCAGCACAATGCCCAAAATGCCCTCCACCTTCTACAGTGCTACTTGTTCTAAATCCCTCTTAGTAGAGGGAAAATGTATCCTTTTGCACTGAAAAGACAGGCTGATTGGGCAATTCTTGCTGTGTGAAGACACCATACCAGGGATACTCACAAGGCCATGGTCCACTCGGAAAAACGCCATTTGACAGGGTTTATTCAAAAGATTAGAAAAAGCAATGAAGGCATCTGCAGTATCTAAGTTCAAGATCAACACTGCGGCTATAAAGGACATGCCCTGAACCTGAAGGAAGGAGAGAAGGGGTGTTAAATTCACAGCAGCCTACACGGCAGAACAGCTCTTTCATTTCATGACAAGGGGAACCAAAATGCCCTCATGCTAGAAGCCCCCCCACAGCAGCCCCCAAAGCTGAGCTGACAGCCTCGATCCTGACCTGCTCTTGCCAGGAGGCACTGCTCTGCCACATCAGCTGCCTTGTCTGCTCTCCCCCCCGCCATGTCCACGTGGACCACCACATTGACTGCCCCCCATGCATCTGCCACCTGAGACACTGCCCCCAGAATGCAGCTGCCTGGTGCCACAAAGATGTGCGTCTAACAGCGTGGTGCATCGGGACCCACGCACACACATCTGCTAAGCCGCAGAGATGTGCTTCTAACTTAGCGTGGTACATCGGGACCCACGCACACACATCTGCTAGGCCGCAGAGATGTGCTTCTAACTTAGCGTGGTGCACCTGGACCCACGCACACACATCTGCTAGGCCGCAGAGATGTGCTTCTAACTTAGCGTGGTGCACGGGGACCCATGCACACACATCTGCTAGGCCGCAGAGATGTGCTTCTAACTTAGCGTGGTGCGCCGGGACCCACGCACACACATCTGTTAGGCCGCAGAGATGTGCGTCTAACTTAGCGTGGTGCGCCGGGACCCACGCACACACACCTGCTAAGCTGCAGAGATGTGCGTCTAACAGCATGGTGCGCCGGGACCCACGCACACACATCTGCTAAGCCGCAGACAGCAGTGGCACAGCTTTAAAATGGTTATTGCTAAAGGATTTTCTTCATTTAATGCTGAAAAAAATCACATGCAAAAAACAAAAATCAAATCAAATTACAGTGTGATGAGTGCCACAGAGCAGCTGTGTCTGCTCGGCTTCTTCACAAGGAAACGGGAACTCACTGCCCGTGAGACTCCTCATACTCAGCAAAAATGAAGGCGTTCGACCTGACATCTGCAGCGAAGATGTTCTGGGCAATATTCTGACTTTCTTTTTAAAACGTATAAACATTATAAAATATTGAAAAGTTCACTTACATAGCCCACATCCGGTCGGTAACAAGTATAAGCGCCCAAAATACTGTGCAACATGTCATGATACGGGCCACCCTGGAAGGATCAACACAGCAAAAGGACACATGCAGAAGTCTTGTTAGTGCTCAGGACAACCTCTGTGCCGCCACCGCCGCCACCGCCCGCTGTGTGCGGGGGAGCTAGGTGCCAAGCACATGCCAGCAGCTCTACGTGTATTACGTAACTTAACAAATGAACTACCAATCCAGCTAGCAAGCCAGTCTGCAGCCAATCTACCAAGCTGCTCAGAGAAAGCTGGTGGGTGGGGTCTAAGCATCTCCCAGAACAATACCCTTCATGTGGCTCCTGCTGTATAACTGTATTCCCCCTTGGAGTTCTCCAAAGCAGTGCTAACTGCTGTCCTGACTCTGCCTCCCAGTTGTGCCCTCACCCCGACTATCTCACCGCCTTTGTTTCTTCTGCTTTTTGATATGACAGGTTCAGGAAATGCTCTCTAAATCTAAGTCCTAACAGCCTCCATTTTATTCCAAACATCCTCCCAACTCTCCCATCCCTCCAAGGTTTCCATTTGTTCCTGTCACTCATTCTAGACATTCAGGAGTTACGGCTTCTCTTGCTGAGCACAGAAGGAAGCAGGGCGCCTCACACTGATGGCCGCGTGTCTGAGCACACGGGGAGAGGGCTGGCTCAGTCCAGATCAAACACTTACTGTCCGCACCTTCCGTGTGCCTAGTTACCACGAGGAATAAAAAGTGTACGCTGACTCACCGGGAAGGAAGTACAGCTGACTACATGTGACTTACAAGAGAATGCTGTGGCCCAAGCCGGCCCATTCCGACATAAAGACAGACACTTCCAGCACAGAGGGGAAAGAAGAAAACAGCAATGGAAGAGTAAAGAAGACGACGTCCAGGACTAGAGAGTGAGAGAAGGGGCGGGGGGCAGGGAGGGGCCTCAGTGGCAGCACCAAATGCCCACCTGAGGACTGGTGGCCTCCCCAGCTGTCACCAGGTTCCATCCGCCCCAAGGCCAAATGAGAAACACAGGGGCGCTGTACCTTTCTTAAAGCTAAATGTTTCCAGCTTAACAGACTTCCACCATCGTGATTATGCCCTTCTCACTTTGGCACTGAATGTCCTTTCTCTGAGGAAAAGATGGCGGTAAATGACAGCTCCTTATATTAAATGCCCTGAGCTAGTTCTGGGCATCTTGTTTCCCCACTCTCCACCCCACCCTTTGTTTTTAAGTATTGCCTACTTATGGAATCCAGAACTTTGGGAACCACAGACGGAGGGAGACACACCCAAAGGAACCCAGAGGGAAAGAGAAAAGCTGTTTGGCCCCAACTCTACCCAAAAGAGACCCCTAAGCTCCTCTTCCTCCTCTTTCTGCACCAAGATAATCACCCAGCGACTCCCCAAGTCCATGAAGCTGGCTCCCAGGAGATGCCCCACAGAGAGCGGGGAACATCTGGGTCCTGGGGATGGGACAGGCTGGACCTCAGCTGCACAGCCTGTCAGCAACCGCAGGACCGTCCTGGTGCCCTGACTGCCCTTCCACTCTTCCTCCAGAGAGTAGCCAGTAGTAAGGGGAGTCCAGGGAACTGAACTGCATCGTCTCTGTTCGTTCCTCTGGCGAGCTTCTCCCAACAGAACCGGGGATTCCCTGACCCATCAGCGGTTTGATGCTTCCACTCTCGTCCTTCTGCCTGGAATGTCCTTCCATACTCGGGCAGACTGTCATTCAAACCTAGTCCAAGCACAGCCTAAGAGCTCTTCCCCAGGGACACCACTCCTGACCCCCCCTACACTGTACCACCAGGAGAGTGACTTCACTCGGTGCTTGGAACACACTCACATTCTGCAAAGCCCACGTGTCAAACCTCTCATCTCCTGCCTCATTCTACGTGGCCAGCCACTTCACTGAGCTGCTCTAATGTATTCCACTACCCTTTCCTGGCTTCCTAGGGTTGTGAGGTCTGGAGCTAGAACATGGGCATGACAGAGTCAGACTGGGCACGCCGAGGTTAAGGCGGAGGCCGTGAGGTCATGGGACAGAGGTGGAGGAGGTCAGGAGAGACGCGTGGAGGCCAGGGGCAGTGACCCACAAAGGATGAGAATCCGAACAAGAACACGCAGTGAGAACAGAGAAGGGACAGACGCAGAGCTATCTCGGAGGCAGAGCTGGCAAGAACCATCGTACACTGGATGGGGGGGGGGGGGGGCAAACAAGACCCCTAGGGAAATGTCTGCTGGCCGAAGGTCTTCAGACACCTCTGCCCTGATGACTCCGAAACCTGCGGTTGGCAGCCCTGTGCCCTGTACTGAACTCAGAGGCCCATGGGAAATGCCACTTGTCTCTGTACTGCCACCCAAAAGAGACCATTCCATCCTGTCTCCATGGCTGGCCTCAGTGCCCAGTGGTGTACCAGCTGGTCCACCTGCTCGGAAACCCCACCCTAATGATTCCCCAAGGCTGCCAAGGATCTCCCTTTCTCCCCAGGCTGGAGCACAGGGCAGGGTGTAGTCCTGACACCAGAAGCAGCCCTAGGGCTGCACCGAGAGATGGACCATACACGGGCCTGTCGGCCCTAGAGGCTCCTGACACACACACTTGGAAAGGACAGACTGCCTTCAGAGGCAGAACCATGGCCACATTAAATACTTGTTGGAAAGCATCAGTTACCCTTATTTTTTAAAGTCTAAATGTATTAATATAAGACCCACCCTCCCCCTGCTGCCCCTCACCTGAGAAACCCAACTACTTTTCAAACTTGATTACAATGTAGGCAGTTTGACATCTGTGAATTTTAGACCAATATACTTGAAAGCAACACATCACCACCACCTACCTGCTGGAAAATGCAGAGGTTAGGGAATGTTCTAGAAATGTCCAGTTTAATAAGCTCCAGACTGGCTTCTCTGTCTGCTGCTGAAAACCCGGCATCTACCAAAAGACCAAGAGTCGGGACACCTGTCAGAGGCAGCACGCGGGGTCATCCAAACGCGCTGAGATGCACACAGACCTAATCACAACTCAAACAAACAGTCTGTGGAGTTTCCCACTGTAGGAGTAAATATCACATAGCACTATCTATCGCTAGACCGTCATCAGGTACTTTCTAGACTCTGAAAGAATCTCTCTGGCTGGCATCATGCATCAACAGTCAGTGGCAGCAATCGAACAGGCGAGGGAACACACACTAACTGCAGGCGGAGTGTTCGATCTAGACCAGCGCTGGTGTAAACTTAGAATGCACGGGAGGTGTGGCATTCATGTATGATTGCTAACAGATGTTCATGAATGACTTGGTTTCTATATTTTTTAATTTTAATATCACCCAGATGGTATAAAAAAAGATCAGTAAAAAAGATACCACTGAACCCACAGAAGTGTCCTTCTTGTGTGCTAGGGTGAGTCTAAAGCCAACCTAGCAAACACGCGTGTCTTCGGAAGCAGCTCTGAGGGTCCTCTAGAAGCTGACGCTCCGGGGACCCTGGCGCCAGGCCGCTGTGGCTCACGCGTGGGGACGACGGAATCGAGAGAGATTCCAACCGGCTCTCCGGTGCGTGTGGACACAAACACCTCGAAGCACCTGGTATGTTCTCTTTCTACTTTTTTTATCCTCACCTGAAGACATTTTTCCATTTTTTTTGTTCAGATAGAGTGGGAGGGAGAGAGAGGAAGAGAGAGAGAGAGAGAAACATCGACGTGAAAGGGACACATCGAGTGGCTGCCACCCACACAACCAACCAGGGCCGGGGACAAACTGCAAATGAGGTACGTGCCCTTAGCGGGAACCGAACCCGGGTCTCTCTGTACCGCAGGCCGACACTAACCGCTGAGCCACACCGGCCAGGGCTGTTCTCTTTCTTATGGAAGTTTCTTCTTTACCTTGTTTGCTCTAAAAAATCCGTTTTCCAGCCCTGGCCAGGTGGCTCAGTTGGCTGGAGCATTATCCTGTACACCAAAAAGGTTGCGAGTTCGATCCCTGGTCAGGGCACGTACTGGAGGCAACCAATCGATGTTTCTCTCACATTGATGTTTCTCTCTCTCTCTCTCTCTCTCTCTCTCTCTCTCTCTCAAAATCAATGAAAACAGATCCTCAGGTGAGGATTTAAAAAGCAAACCCTTTTCCATGAAGCTTTCTGTCAATTCGCACCAAGCGCTCTCTCGCTCAAGCAGCCTTTCCTTGTCGGCGGGTGACAAAGCAGCCCGCCAGCCCAGCGCCGACATACCTTCATTCTCCACTTCGGAGCCGCCTGTGCTGAAGGACCGCCACCGCTCCTTGGCTCGGCCGAGACAGATGTGGAAGAGCTCTGGAAGAAAAGCCTCTGGCTGAGCGCCCTCAAAATGCCAGGGAGCCCACTACTGCCTCGTCAGTCGTCAGAGTTCAACTACAGACTGCACGCTTGTAAAGGCTGCTTCACCCCCAACGTGGCCTGAAGGTCCTTCTACTGTCTAAAGACGTACAAAGACAGAACAGTGCCTGCTATTTACTTTTCGCATGCCCACCGGGAAAGGGTTGTGCTGGGTTTGCGAGTCCATCTCTTCTGCAGAGCATGAGCTCCTTGGGGTGAGCCTGAGAGGGCCCCACCTTCACACTGCATCTGGCGCAAACAGACCAATGCAATCAATGTCTATCTGACCGATGAGGGGAGGGAGAGGCCAGCAGAAAACTTGGCGGATTCCCTTGGCACCAAAGCGTCAGGCAGGGGTACAAATAAAACGGGTAAAGGTTTCGGAAAAAAGAGGGACTCCTGTGGCAGAGAAGTATCAGGACAGATCTCCCAGCCCTGGCCGGTATGCCTCAGTGGCTGGAGCGCCGGCCCGAGAACCGAAGGGCGGTGGGTTTGACCCCCATCAAGGGCAGGATCTCTGGCCCTGGCAGGGGTCACGCTAGAGCAGTGGTTCTCAACCTTCCCAATGCCGCGACCCTTTAATACAGTTCCTCATGTTGTGGTGACCCCCAACCATAAAATTATTTTCATTGCTACTTCATTACTGTAATTTTGCTACTGTTATGAATCGCCATCGGAAATATGTGTTTTCCGATGGTCTTAGGCGACCCCTGTGAAAGGGTCGTTCGACCCCCAAAGGGGTCGCGACCCACAGGTTGAGAACTGCTGTGCTAGAGGCTACCAATCGATGTGTCTCTCTCACAATGTTCCTTTCTCTCTCTCTATCTCTCGTTCTCTTTCTCTTCCTCCCTCCCTCCCTTCCATTCTATCTAAAGATCAATGAAAAAATATCCTTAGGTGAGGATTAACAACAACAATAAAAAGATAGGTCTCCCACAGATCTCCTCCAAAACGCCTCTGCATTTAGGACTTATTTTCTCAATAATTCTTCTCTTTGGGTAGTTTCGTAACAACAGTGAAATGATAATTCATGCTCACAAATTTTACTATTACACACAGACCTCCATGGCTATCTCCATGCCCCATTCTTCTTGGGAGAACGAACGTGAAGACGGAGCCCACAGAGCCCTCCAGGCCCCAGCTGGCCCCCGCCCCAGCCCTGGGCACTTCGGCTCCTCAGGCTCTGCTGCTCCCCAGCCACCGATATCCTGCATCACTAACAACCGCTAAGACTTTAACCGCAGCTACCCAGAGAACTTTCATCACTTTATTTTCTCATCACTGCTTTTGGGAAAGGCAGCCGAGCGCACCTGCCTTCCAGGCAGTGCATGTTATTTTCCTAAAATATTGGTCAGATTCTTTTGTGCTCCAACAAGTGAAATCGTGATTCCTGACCTTCCTCTCGCCTTGTGAAGGACCTGACTAACAATCTACGCTAGTGTGTCAGACAGAAGAGGGTACAACCACGAAACACAACTTCGCAGTATCACCATCACACAGAAGACAGCACACACTTCCTGAGTCAAGACAAGTGTTGAGCTGGGGCTGGAGGGTCCGGGGAGCCTCCGCCTTGATCATTTCAGTAGGTGAAGAAGAAAAACAACTGTGTGGCCAGCCCCTGACCCCGGGAACCTCCTCCCAAATGCAGGGTTTGACAGCTAAAGCACAGATAATGTCAGGGTGAAAGGGATCAAAGCGTCAGAGCTCTGAAGTATCTCCAGGCTTTACTGGTGTGTGTGTTTGCAGGGCAAGGTGGGGATACGTTAGAACAGCAAACGCCTTATTCCCAGACCCATTTCCAAAGTACAAGGCTGACTTTCCTAAGGGTGAAATTTTAATAGTCCTATTAGGGTGCCTTTCAGTAAGTTTCCAATTGCAGAACCACAAAAAGAACAAAACTCTGGGCCTTCCCACATCAGACCACGGGCTCCAGAGTTGGCGGGGCCAGCACTAGGACCCTGGCTCCACCACACACCTGCCATGAGGCTGGGGCAGTCCCTAAACTTTTTTTCAGGAAGCTCAACTTTCCCAATAGGAAAACAAGATCTAATACCTGCTGTCGATGTTAAATAAGACATGTAAGTAAACAACCTAACACGACGCCTGGGCTCAACAGCTGGACTTCACGATCAGCTGTATTCTTATACTGGCTTAAATATGTAGTAAAACTGAGATTAAGTAGGGCCCGATAAAGTGGCACCCATCCACACGTTCGTTCATTCAATAAATTCTTCTTGAGGGCCTGCCGTGTGCAGAGAGCAGTGCTGGGCATGATGACAGAGTGGAGAGGTGACAGGCGAGGCCCCAGCTTCCCAAGCACCAATAACAGTGGAGGCAACTGACATTCGGCAGCTAATCATACAAAGACGCAACTTAAATGCAAAAAGCCAGTATCCGGATTTAGACAAACTTTTAAGACATGGAATTGATTAATTAGCTGTTTAGCCCAATCTATTATGATATGGTCCATAGAAGATTTTAATTTAAATAAAACCAACCCAGGTCTGGCCGGTGTGGCTCAGTGGTTGTGCGTCGACCCATGCATCAAGAGGTCGCCGGTTCGATTCCCGGTCAGGGCACATGCCCAGGTTGTGGGCCTGATCCCCAGTGCGGGGTATGGAGGAGGTGGCCAATCGCTGTTTTCTCTCATCGATGTTTCTATCTCTCTCTCCCTCTCACTTCCTCTCTTTCCAAAATCAATAAAGGAACAAAAATTTTTTCTAATAAAAATAAATAAATAAATAAAACCCAGGCATCAGTGAAGACCAAAAACTAAGCACCCACATGCATGCACACACACACACACACACACACACACACACACACACACACACACTACTCTGCACCACATTCAACTGGCTTAGTTAGAACTGTTGATAGTCTGGAAAACTTTCAGAACAAGGGCTGAAATGACTGCTCAGAAATTCTCTAACTCTGCTTCTGGGAATGCTTTTTAAAAGCTACGCATTTCTACAAGTTAAATGTTACACTGCTCACATTTGGCTAATCCACACCTGGCACATAAAGATATCCAATTTGTGGCAGGTGTGGATTAGCCAAATGGAGCTCTGAGGAAGTCACGTTTAACGAAGCCGTCACCACCCACCCAACCAGCTGGCGTGACTCAAGATGGAGAACATGACTGGCCAAGGCTGCACCCATGGGGTGGATGGCATCTCACAAGATAAGAACAACAGCAATATTGACCCCAGGTACACAGAGAAGACACATATCAACCCGCTCTAAACTCAAAGGCCTTCAGTCGCTACTGTCAATTCCACAAGCATTTACTGGGTACCAATAACATAAAGAAGAAGAGGAAGGATCTCCTGTCCCCGGAGATGGGGAGAAAAAGGTAAAATGTAACAACTACCAAGTATTAAGCACTTGACTGCAAGTCTATGAGCTCCTGGCCTGATTTCACCTGGGCACACGTGCTGGGCAAGGAGTGGAGTCAGTGCAGGGAAAGCAGGTGGAGGAGGGGAGACACACGCAGGCTGAATGAACTCACACGGCAAAACAGCCAGCCCTAGGAAAAGCGAGTCCGGATGTCACCTCCCCATCTACACAGAAGCTACTAGGACCTCAAGCACCCAGTCAAGTGCAGTATGTTGTCCCTCTACAGGTGCTCAAATATAAGCTGCCTGGAAAAAAAATGCCCCCAAAAAACAACAGTGCCCCGAATGCAAGCCGCACCTCACGGAAAGAACCGCCGCTCTGCCTCCTCGCCTCGCGATCAGGCTTGCTTCCTACAGAGCGCTGAGAGAGAGCCTAAGGGGACCCGCCCACTGGCCCTGCGACATGACGGCAGACCCACACATGCTACCTCGGCTCTTCAGGGAAGATGACAGGCGTCAGGAAGAAGGCAGGTGACTTCTCTGCACTGCCAAATAACTGAGGTCTCTCTCTCCTGGAGGACAGTCACCTGGCCTCTCAAAAGACAAGCTTCACAGCAATGGTATCCTGTCTTCCTAACAGCGGGCAGACAGGACAAGGGAAGGCACAGGACTGGGAGGGGGGATTCCCCAAGCCTAAAATCAGGCAAGAACTCACCGTGGGTGATGTTTAACTCGTTGCCAATGGCTAAGCTCCAGACTTTGCCTCTCACACTGGGAGGGATTCCCTGCCACCATAAGTCTCGAACTTTTCTAGAGCACCACCTGGACAGAAAGGAAGCATGAGTTTATGAGTTTGTTCTCAATGAAGAAATACCTGTCCACCTGTATATCTAGCCCCAAACCACAGGAGCAGGGGATGCACAGGGGTATGAGGCACCCCTGCCCTCAGGGGGCTTACAGTCCAGTGTTCCGCAGAGACCAGGAGATCAATGACCATCTCCTGGTCATTGATCAATGCTCCACTGGGCAACTACTGTGACAGGCACGCCCAGGGCTCTCCAGGAGCAGGGAGCCGCACCGCAAACCAGAGGGGCTCGGAGCACTCTTCTGGAGCCGAATCCTCAGTAAACGGTAGCAGTTTAAGAAGAGAAAGGATGGGAGCAGAAAGCACAGTGACAAGAACTGACCATGCTGCTGCACCCGCGGACAGCTGGGTGGGGCGGGCAGGACTGCTGCGGGGCTGCAGGTGCAGGGCAGGCGGCACGCAGGGGACCGCTGCCCAACTCCCATGGCAGAGGAGAATTCTGCTAACTCAGAACGTTCTCAAGGGCTCAGAGTCGTTGAGGTCTGCTGCTCACAATGACTCACAGTCAACAGACTGGGACGAAGGTGCCAGACTCCCCTGGTGCTGCTCAACACAGCCCAGTGGGGAGAGTATGGGCCGAGGCTACAAAACAGGTCTGCACCCCGAGTCCATGATTCCCTGTGGAACCCTGAGCAAATAACTTCTCCTCTCCAGCGTCAAACGATGAAAGCCTCCCTAGAAGGACTGTCGTGGAGATCGGCAGGATAATGCACAGTGACACCCGGCCCTGTGCCTGGCACCTAGCGAGCGTGGGCACCAGGACCACATCAAACACCGTCACTGCAGGATGGACCAGGGGTAGGTCCTGCAGCCACACATGGAGACGGCCCCAGGGTTCTGAGGACCTCAACTATTGTCACTGCGTCCCATTTGAGAAAAAGTATTTCCTGACCGCGCCCACCCTTTAGAGACATTGCCTAGAGAGGCAGGCTCTGGGAAATGCTTGTTTTCCTAGTGAACATCTTCAACAGGGCTGCCTGACCCCCGTAATGAGATGCAGTAACACTCAGTTAAGTGCCAGGAGCGAGTCCCCCACACCCTGACATACGGTTCAGGCTGAACGCAAGACAAACAGAAGAAAAACTGGCATCCAAGTCTCCTGGCAGCTCTTGCTGATGAGGGGAGGCCCAAAAGGTGCCACGAGCCTCTCTCTGGGCCTGGACCTGGTGTCCACATACTGCCCCTACCCATCCTGAACCACAGGAAGAAATACACAGTGGCTATAACGATGACAGCAGCTGCCAGACTCTGCTGGGTACTGGCAACTGGGGCTGGCATCAGAGAAAACCCAGTCCGTACCCTCACAGGGGACGACAGAAGTGTTGTATCCAGAGGACCTTTCTACAGCTACCTGGGCAGGAAAGTCTCCCCATGGAACACTGAGCTTTGAAGAACAAAGAGCTGGAGGACTTACAAGGCAAGAGCACTCTGGGTAGAGACACTGGAACATGCAAAGGCCCTGAGGCTTCCTAATGAGAGGGCTCCATCCAAGTGAAGGAGAGATCAAAGGTGAGGCTACAGAGAAAGGGAGGAGTTCAAAGTCACTGAAATTTTAAGTGGGGAAATGACACAGACTTGGGCTTTAGAGATCCCTCTGGCTGCTGAGTAGAAGAGTTGGAAGGAGGGCAGGGGAACTGTCCCAGGATCCAGGCAAGGGACAATTAGGCCCCAGCCAAGGCGGGGGAAAGGAGATGCTATGTAACTTGCCCTAGGTCATGTTATCAAAGGCTACAACGTGACTGACAATTAGTACAGCTGCTGCCTAGACTACAGACAGAAATGATTTAGTCTAGCAGAGCCCACTTTGTCATAGCTTACATGGTTTCCCAGTTAGGCAAAATCTCATTATTCCAAGTAAGGACTGCGTTTCCAATGCTTTCTTCTAATCTGCATCTTTCTTCCAGCTGCTTTTTCCTCCGCTGGGCTTCTTTCAGCTCTAGATATCACAATCAAAAATAAAAATAAAACATCCGTTAGCTAATATCCACTGTTTTCAAGCTAGGTGATTTTTGTCAGAGTCACGCAGCAAAACCTCCAGAATGGCACTGAAGGAGGGCAGTGAGACCCGCCCCCCCCCCCAGCATGAGTGTCTACCGTGTGGAATTTAGAATGCTCAGGCATTATCCGTCTTTTAGTAAGCATTTAAAGTATAACATACATACAGAAAAGTTTTTTTTTTTTTTAAAAGCCACGATCAATTATCACAAAATAGACAAATCCATGAAACTATCACTTCAGTCAAAAGACAGAACATTAGCCCTGGCCAGTGTGGCTCAGTGGTTAGAGCGTCAGCCCGAGCACCAAAGAGTTGCAGGTTCAAATCCCAGTCAAGGGCATACACTTGGGTTGCAGTTTTGATTCCCACCCAGGTCAGGGCGCATTTGGGAGGCAATCAATTGGTGTGTCTCGCTCTCATTGATGTTTTTCTCAGTCTCTCTCTCTCTCTCTCTCTTTCCCCCCCCTCTCTCCCTCCCTTCCATTCTCTCTAAAAATCAATGAAAAAAATTTCCTCAGGTGAGGATTAACAAACAAACAAAAAGAAAGGACATTACCAGACACCAGAATTGCCTCCTGTATGCCCCGCCCAGCCCCCTTCCCAGTACTTCTCACGCTCGAGCATGACTCAGTGTGTAACAGCGACTCTGAGAAACACCATGCATTTAATTTACATATACTTTTGTATTTTTTATTGTAGTAATAAAATACACAAAACATAAAATTTACCATTTTAACAATTTTAAGTATACAATTAGTGGCATAAAGCACATTCACACTGTTAATGCAACCATCACCAAATCACCTCCAGAATGTTCTCATCTTCCCAAACTGAAACTCTGCACCAATTAAACTCTAACGGCCCACCTCCCTCCCCCGGTCCCTGGCAACCACCATCCTACCTTCTGTCTCTACAGTTCTGGCTACTCTGAGGAACCCACGTAAGTGAAGTCACACAGTGTCTTCCTGACGGTCTCATTTCACTGAGCATAACATCCTCAAGGCTCACCCATGCTGAGGCATGCTCCAGGGTTTCCTTACTTTTCAAGGCTGAGTAATATTCTATTGTATGTATAGACCACATTATGTTGATCACATATACATTTTAAACGCCCCAGAATCGTAGGCTGTTGCAGGGGATTTTATCCAATCCCAGCACATCTTGAAAATAAGGAACCCTGAGGAGTGTGCGACGTGCCCATCACCACTGAGATGTTCTCCAGCCCAGCACAACCTCTTTCCTGCTGTCAATTCTAAGTGGTATCACCTTGAGTAAAGCTACCAGGAATGACATAAGTAGAAGCATACATTTTTTATGGAAAATTATAAATTTCAAAACACTAAAGCCTTCAGCACAGCCGAGGTTCTAGGGCTCCAGATGGGAAGAAGAAGACGTCCAGACAGACACAGCCCTGCTGCCTTACGTAAGCAAACACGTGGGTGGGGCTCCCTTACCTCGCTTTTTGGCCTGAACCACCATTTCTTCATACTGCTGCCTGTGTTTCTGAGCTTCTTCAGCTGGCTTCGCCGGGAGATTTCTTGATAGAAAATAAATGATTTTTCACCATTATAAATATCAAATAAAATTCTCCGAGAAACAAAACTCGAAGCTTTACTAAAAAAAAAAAAAAAGAAAAGAAAAGCCCAAAGACCAAAAACTAAATAGGTTAAGATGACAAAGACACAGCTCTTCCATAAATTAAAAATATTTTCTTCCAAAAGTAAAAAAGCTCATTGTAAACTATTTGAAGTCTAAGGATTCATAGAAAGAACATAACAATTACCCATAATTCCAAGAGACAAACACTTAATCTTTCGGTGTTTTTTTCACCCCCATCTCCAAGGAAACTTTGATTTGACCACAATCCACTAGTAACTGTTGACAACTGTCCATGAAGGAGGGACCCCAGCGGCATACAGTACAGACACATATGAACACGTTTCCTGGCCAGTCTGTGAGTGTGGCCAGTTTCACATTCCCCATGTGGCTCAGTGGGTTGGTTTCTAAACACAAATGTACACCACAGTCCTAAGCATCCGAATATAGTGTGCAAGTACGAATCCAGTTTAAAAAAATAAAATGCAGGCTCTTCCCGAAATGCACAGCCCATCGAACAGACGGACACCGGAGAATGGACATGCTAAGATCACCTGCTCCTGCAGGTCCCAATAAGCAGTTCGAGTCCTGGCAAAGTTCTGCAGTACTGGGATGCCTCCAAAACACCCATTTGCAAGCACACTCCGGTGTTTTCTTGCAGTTACAAGCCAGTCTATAATTTATAATAGCTATTTAAAGTATTTTAAAATGCTAAGTTAAAATGAAAAATCACCTGAATGGAAAATCTGGGCAAAACTTCTGTGTTCAAGGACGGTTTTCCAAATGAGTCATTTACTACCACTAGAGCACGTTAATTAATATAAGGAATGAAGAGGAACTCGGCATTTTTAATGAGTGCTATGGCTCACTCTTCTTCCCACTGTGTCCTTACTTCCTTTTTAATGAAAAGGTGATTAATTACCAGGTTGTACTTATCTACTAAAGCAAACACCCTACATACAGACTCTTCCAAGGACTCACGCTGGTCTGTCTTCCAGGATGAGCGCAGTGGTGGAAAGCGGCTCAAAATCGAGATTCTTCCTCACATTCTGCTGTGGGGAGGGTGGCTTGCTAGGCCGTCCAGCCCTGTCTTCATATTCCTAGGACAAAGAAACCAGGGTTAGCTCTGGGCCTGGCCAACTCCTATATGATAAAGCCCTTCTGAAAGCAAGAAAGTTTTCTGTTATGCAGTCCTTTAAGTGGATTTCGAGGATGATGTACTAACAATATTTCTTGCTATCCAGAAGGAAAAACTGCCAAGGAAAGGAGTCACACAGCTCTGCAGTCCAGACCGTCGCCTTATGACACGAGGACAGTGGACTTCCCATATTGGTGGGAAAGTCACCAAGGACCTCATCGCCCCAGCTGCCCCTTTATAAGGGCCCACAAATGTCATCTCAGGTCGCCTCTGTTTCTCCTGTAAATGTTAACTGATTATTACAGTGGCCATTGGGAATCTCAGAGCCAGACCAACAGCCAGTTCTAGCATTCACGTGACCCTATGGCCTCATCTCATATACACACTCCCATCCTAAATTTCTAATCCACTTCCTTTTACCCCATGGCACTTGAGGTATATTTATTAGCCTTTAAATATTTTCTGAAGTGAGGAACGGGTTAAAATCTTGTGCATAAATAAAGCTGTTTCATTTTCTTAAACCAGAAACATGAAAAGAAGACATTTTTAACATCTCTGTATGAAGCCATCTCTGCAAGTTGTTACATAAATAACTGTGCCATGCCCTGGAAATCTGAGAGCAGCCCCCATACTGCCGGCATCACAAAAGCTCAATCACACCTGATGACCCACATTCCAAACACCAACCAGAAGGGTTCAGGAGAGCCAAGCAAGCTGGCACCAGAGTCCAGCTTCTGAAATTGTGTATGTGTGAGTGTGTAGGTACCCTTAGCCCTCTGCAAATTAAAAAAACAACAACACTATTTTCTTGTTGCCCATTATAGACAAGGCTCTCGGGAGCATCCCTTAAGAGAATATAATCTAGCTGGGAAGACAGGACATACAAATGAGTAGTTAGCCTAAGACTGAAACAACCATTCCAGACAACAACAGAAGCAGCATCATGAGTGGAAAGTGATTAATTGTTAAATGGATTTTATTGACATCAGCTGCCAAGAGGGGTGCTACTGGTAAAATTGTTTGGCAAGCAATATTCTCAGCCAGAAAAGCCTACAGAGGCTTCTCAAAGTGGAAAGGGAAAATGATCTCCTCCAAATACACAGGTTATTCGAGGGAGTGCACCATGAAGCAGGTGGGTGGGGCAGTTTCTGTACATCTGGATGTACAAGTTTGGACATCTTAACACTGCTTACCTCGATTTGAAGTAGTTCCATTAAGATACTAAAATGAACCCTGGACGGTTTGGCTCAGTGGTTAGAGTGTTGGCCCGAGGACCAGTGGGTTGCGGGTTCAATTCCAGTCAAGGGCATGTACCTTGATTGCGGTTTGTCCCTGGCCCCGGTCGGGTCATGTGGGAGGCAACCAGTCGATGTGTCTCTCTCACATCGATGTTTCTCGCTCCCCCCACCCCCACTCTATCTGATGATAAATGGAAAAATGTCCTCAGGTGAGGATTAAAAAAAAGAGATACTAAAATGAGCCCTGGTTAGTGTGGCTCAGTTGGTTGGGCATCATCCCATGCACCGAACAGTTGCCGGTTCCATTCCTGGTCAGGGCATATGCCTGGGTTGCAGGCCTGATCCCCGGTAGGGGGCGTGCAGGAGGCAGCCAATCAATGTAACACTCTCACATCAATGTTTCTCTCTCTCTCCTTCTCTCTAAAAATCAATAAACTATTAAAAAATAATACTAACATGACCTCCACTTACCAAAAACAGAGACAATAGAGGCACTTTGCCATCGAGTTCAGCATCTGCACACCTCATGTGCCCAGTGCTCTGCTGCAATGCGACAGCATCAGCCTTCAGGGAGCTGCAAGCCTAGTGCCTGAGTGTCAGAATCGTGAACTGTATAGGAAACCCACCAAAAGCTGTGTTGACCATGAGCCTGCGGCATGTCGCATTTTAACAAGTATTAGTAATGAATGCCCAATAAGGTGCCACTTATCATCTGACCCTGGTCTAGAGAACTATATGCCACGCCCACAGATGTTAGCCCAAAAGCGAGATATTTCAGAATCTGGACGCCCATTTCCATTTGCACTTGGTGTGATTTACACACGTCGTCTCACTCACTTTATGTCCATAACAAGCTCTACAGTAAGTATCAGCCTGTTTTACAGATATGGAAGCTGACCTGCCCTCAAGGACACGGTCAGCAGGGGCTGGCTTGCAAGACCTCAGACCAGGGAGAGGCTCATGAGGCTGTGGGCACAGCCCCTGGTGCAGAGAAATGCTGCCCCTTTTCCCCTCAGACCTGACAACTGTATGCAGCAGAAAGATGCTCTAGGCCAGACACCAATCAAGGAGCCCTGCAAAGTCTGCAAAGAGCATGCACAGGAAAAGGAGGAGTAAGATGAATTAAAGGCCTTGATTCGTGACCAACACAATCAGGTCTCTTCGGTTAGAGCTCAGAAGAGGCTCTATAACTAACTGTTTAATAGAAGCAGCAAGGGAAGCCGAGGTTAAAGAGCAGACACCTGTCCAGGGCTCTATCCAACAGAATTAGCTCAATTTCCCTTCACATTAGCCCTCTGAGGGAGGAGCTGCCATCATCCCCATCTCATAGACAGGAAGGTAGAGGCCCAGAGATGGCCATGAGGCACCCCACTGGGGAGTGGGGTCAGAAGCCAAGCACTCCAGCTCTGCGGCCACATTTCCTTGCGACAGCCACTCTCCAGAATTCATGCCGCCACTCACAGACAAGGTGCAGAGTAATTTAGTCTACAAAAGCTTTCCAACTACGACAGAAGCCTGCAATACTGAATTCACTGCCTGTGCAGGGCAAGTACTTTTGCTTTAATCACATAGAGTATTACAAGATTTTTTAAAAACCAGAGGCCTGGCCTGCCCTGCCCATACTTGAAATCCCAGGGAGAGCCTTTTCAAAACTCGAAGCAGCATTTCAGAATATGAATGGCTCTGGAAGTTGTTGCGGTCCTGCTCCATTCCAGTTCTCCCGTAGCTACCTCGAGGTCAGCAGTGAGCTAAACCAACTTTAGAAACAAGAAAGAGGACTCTAAGGAGGGGGGGGGGGAGTGAGAATTCTCTGGAAAAACAACTTTCAGTTGTGGATTACCAAAGTTGGGGTCAGCATGTGATGTGGCAAGAGCTAGGGCTTTGGAAGCAAAAGGACTTAGCCCTAAGTCCTGGCTCTGACCTTAGGCCAATCATGTTGCTTCTGTCTCAGTCAGTTTCCTCATCTATAAGATGACAGCAACTGTGAGGACTCCTGTGGACAAGATGACATACATCAAATGGCTGCCCACTCAAGTATGAGCCCTTTCTGTGTGCCAGGCAAATGTCAGGGCAGTCCCTGCCTCAGTCCAACTCATCATTCCAAACTTTCTTCTCTTCACGGGACCCTAATGGGATCAAGTTTTGAAGTCTCTTGGTTTAAACTAAGTGACAATGCCTTTCATTGTTACGCTCACCAGAAGCCCTGAGGACTCATCAGTATAAATCGCCCATTCAAGCGATTCCAACGCCCTGTTCAAGGAATTTAGAACAGGGTTCTTCAAATTTCTAGTGGCAAATCAGCTTAAGTGGTCATGCCAGCATTAAAAAACAAAACAAAAAACTCCAACATTAAAAAACATCAGAGTGCAGCTTGTTTCCATTCTAAACGTAGTTTTATCTGCGTGCTGAGTCTCAAATTGTCTAACAGGGTTGGGGTGGGGGGTCATGTCAAAAAGTTTGCAAGCCACTAATTCAGAAGCAGAGTAGGTCAGGTCCCTGTCCTGAGTAGTTCATCATGTATCCTGCTGGGAAGACAAGACCACCACCAATGAGACAGTAGCAAGCAAAAGTGCTGCACCCAACAAGGGGCTAGGCTGTGGGGTGTGGTCTGACGACCAGCAAAGGGTCAGGGGAAAAAGCAGTAAGCAAGGGCCAGTGAGTGGGACCCCAGCTCCACACAGGGGCCATGAGCAGAACAGACTAGCGGGCAGGGGGAAGACAGAAAGGGCCTCATTTGTGAAGGAACCACATGGGGTGCGGCACTTCAGGAGACCACAGAGCCCAGCCTTCAAGGGCTCATTCCAGTAGGGGCAAGTAAGGTGACAACAGAGGCCAGGAACCCAGCATAGGTAATGAAGACTGCCATAAGAGCATAAGCCACGTGCTGTGAGGGCCCCGAGGACAGGCTGCCCACAGCTGGGGGAATAGAGGAAAGCCCCTCACAAAGGGTGCATCTGAGTGGACAAAGGACAGGAGCGATCCGGGCCACGAAGGAGGTACCCTGACAGCACAAGCAGCGGCCAAGAGGTGCACACGAGCAGGCTTGTTCACAGCTTAGCATGAGCACTCAAAACGGAGAATGATGCTGAGTCAAGGTTGTTTTGCTTTGGATTTTAGGGTCTCAACAACAAGCTACCTGGAGCTGGCAGACAAGGAGAGTGGGGGGAATCTGGACTTGGTGCAGAGCCAGAAAGTAAACTGTGAGGTGTGGTGATGGCAGGGTCTACAGCATGTGTATGATCTGGGCCGTGCTAAAGGCAAGGACAAGGACACTAAATTCCTGAATTAAGTGTATTAATTTGCCTGTTAAAAAAAGAAAAGAAAAAGGCTACCTCAACAGACATTGGTTTTAAGAGAACAAAGCAAAGATCATGAAAAGGATGAAAATGTATTCCTTGTAGGATGACAAGAGGGGTCGTCAATACTACTTACTGAACCGTAGAGTGCTGTAAAGATGGCATATTATTCTAACAATCTGGCCAGTAGGAGCCCCAGCTTCTGGGAAAGCTACCTTTAGCCAGAAGGAGAAAAGGTCATCAATTAAAACTGTGCTTAAGTCTTCGACTCAACTCTATACAGTATCAAGATTAGCCTTTTAAAATAACTACTGAGGGTTCTGTTTTGCCGGTATGTCTGAAATAAAGCATGGCAGGTCACCACATGTGGGACTTGTTAAAAGACTGACGTGAACCTACATCGGTGACAGCACAGCACATCTGCTCAGGCCGAGGAGCCAGGCAGCCTGCAGGGGAAGCAGGGGCGGGGGAGGTGGGCAGCCTGGATCTGAACCATCACCTCCTGGGGGGGATCAGCACCACCAGCAGCCTGACCTTGAGCACATTCCTTCACCCTTCCAAGCCTGTTTCCTTTTTTATTCAATGAGAAGATTAACTGAGAATGAATTAACATAGACATGTAGCCACAGCAGGTGCCCAGACAGTGACAGGGAGTATTACTGTCATTGCATTACTACAAAATTATTTTCCACAATATTTCCTATTAAGGGTACTTAATAGGGTTGTGGTGAAGATTCGAGGGTGAAGTCCCGAACACTGCAGCTGCCCCTACACTCTGACATTTGTAACAAGCAATTTTGGGAGAAAGGGGCATTGTTTTATAATCTGACATGAGACCTGTTTTGTTTTGTCATTTTTAGTGGGGAAGAGTGGTCTTACAAATGCTTGGCTTTTCAAGACAGTCCTGGTGATCGCTGAGGCTTGATCTCACACTAAGAAGGACCCCTCAGAACCCGAGGGGCTTCTCATACTTCAATTCTTGATCTACCTTCAACACAGTATTTTCCCAGAAAGCATTCTCTAAGTTACTGGAAATGTTGGCATTTGGGAAATCAACTCTCAGGAGACCTTTGCTAATTGTCATATTCCTTATAAAACATCTGGAGCACAGAAGTTACTATGTGGACTGGTGAAGGAAATGTATTGGAACTAAACTGTGGGTTTTAACAAACCTGGCTGCTGTTGCAATCTGGCCACTTTATTCGGACCTAGAGCAAACAGAGTAGTCTGATCTTTATACAAAGGCCTCCCCCAGGATCAGGGGCAAGGCCATGCTGGCCTCTAAGGGGGATGCCTGGCCTGGACTGACCTGAATCTGAAAACAGGATGCAATCGCATTTTGGGTGATAAGAATTAGGACTCACAGGACGTGCCGGCTCTCTCTCTACACCCATGAAAACTGAACCCTTTTAGAAAATTGTATGGAATCACAGACACAAAGAATGGCAGGGAGGAGGAAGGCGCATCGCCGCGGCCCCATGCAGGCTTCAGCTCGGTGGAACAGATGAATGTAACACACATGCACACGGGCGCACCCACGTAGGAGCCTCAGGCCGGTGACAGGCGGGCAGGCCCCTCGGAGGGGCGGCCCCACTCACCATGAACGCCACGGGGCTCAGAGGCGCGCGGCCGGCGGCTCCATGCCCGAGCGAGCGAGCGGGGCTCCCCGGGACCTCGGGCGGCGGCTCAGGCGCTGCGGGCAGAGGGAACGGGGGAGGACAGGCCGCTCAATCGCGCGCAGATGCCACGCAGCCGATCCGCTCGATCCGCTCGCTCCGTTTTGGCGCGTCAGGCCTGGCTCGCAGGGACCCTGGGCGCTGGGGGTGGGGGAGGAGGCTGTTAGACCCCCAGCTCCCCCAGGTCCTGCCAGGTAGGGAAGGTGGCAGTGAGCCCTCCGATGCCAGGCACGCAGATGCAGAGGGAGTTCAGATGCCCGATGCTGGCTCACCCATTACAACCCCGGCGGCCTAACTGCTCGCATCAGCGCGGTAAGCTGCGTCCTCAGCACAGACACCACGCTGGAGAATGTACGTTCTCCAAAGGAAGCAGCAAGCACCCAACACACAGCAAGCCTCTGCTTTGTGAGATTTTTAAAAATGAGAAACGTGTGTTACCAAGAGGAACTGCACACAAAACATTAACACTGGTACCCTCTGGGTAGTGGGGTGATTATGAACAATTTTTATTATGTGGTTCATCTGTTGTCTACAGTAAGATTATTTCAATCAAAACGTCAGGGACACTCAGATATACATACTGATAGAAATCTGACCAGTGACTGTTCATCAAAACTAATTACACAGTACACTTCAAATGAGAACATTCCACTGTTTGTAAATTATACCTCCATTTTTAAAAAAAATGTTTAAAATCTTCATAGGCTCAACATTATTTCTGGTCCACCTGTGCGTCCAATGTCTGAGGACTGAGCAAACTGGGTCTGAGACGACACAAGGCCCTCTTGTGATGGAAATCCACAAGTACTGGGACCATGTTACTAGGCTTCCCCCAGCTGACTTCCAGATAACAGTATTACCAAATCACCACCAGCAATTCCTTCAGTCAGATGAAGCCTATGATGTCCACTAGGTTATCACAGAGACAGACAATGACAAGTGGTGGCAAGTATGTGGAGAAACTGGAATTCTCCTAAGTCACTGGCAGGTGCAGCCATTTTGGAAAAGAGTGGCATTTTCTTACATAGTTCAATACGCACCTGCCACACTCCGACCTACCCCAGAGAAATAAGATATACATCCACTAAAAGACCTGCGTGCAAATATTCATAGAAGCATTATTCACAGTAGCCCAGCACCAAAGACAATCCGAAAGCCCACCGACAGAGGAATGGATAAACACTGACACGAGGGGAAAGCAGCACACTATGCCACATGCCGCTGCGTGGTGGGCTACAACACGGTATGCTGAGCCCAAGATGCCAGACAGACAATGGCCACGAATCCACTTACATGAAATGTCTTTAAAAGACAGATCTTGCCCTGGCCGGTTTGGCTCAGCAAACCGGCTCTGCGGTTGGAGCATCCGCCTGCGGACCAGAAAGTCACGGGTTCCGTTCCCGCTAGGGGAACCTACCAAAAAAAAGAGAAAGATCTCTATCGAGAAAACAAATTAGTATTTGCCGGAAGCTGTCAGTGGGAGCAGAGAGCCACTGCAAACAGGAATGAGGGAACGTTTTCGAATGATGAAAATATTCTAAAACTGGACTGCAGTGACGGGCATAACTGCACAGATTCATGAAAAACCACTAAACACGTGCGATGAATGGATTCTATGGTATAGTCATTCTTCAGTAAAGCTGTGTTTAAAAAGTAATGGGATAAAAGTGGAGAGGTTGATTCTGGCTGGAAGGATTAAAGAAAACCTTGTTAAGAAAAAGTTGTTTTTTTGTTATTTTTAATGATAGCAGGAGGGGGTACTGTCCTTTCAATTCATAGCTGGGCATTTTTAGCATGCCTGGCTGAAGTTTCATTCTCTAGGAGAATGTGAGCCCAGAAACTTGAAGTAACATATTACTTGTGGATTTATGTCCAATAGAAAAGATAACAGCAAAGATTATATTTTCTTGTCCCTACTAGTTTGTTGATTTAAATCTAACCTTGCAATCCTATTCCAATTCTTCTTGTTTTTATGCCTATAAATAACCTAGTTTCTCAAATGCCCTTGTTATCAATGTTACCATCTTACTCATCTCCTTGATGTGTTAAAAATGAATATGTGACCCATGGTCATTTTTTTAAAAAAAGGGTAAATGTCATTATAAAGGGCAGAATAGCCCTGGCCGGTTTGGCTCAGCGGTTAGAGAGTTGGCCTGTGGCCCAGAGAGGCCCGGGTTCGGTTCTCGGTAAGGGCACGTACCTTGGTTGCAGTTCGTCCCCGGCCCGGTTGGGGTCGTGAGGGTGGCAACCAGTTGATGATGTGTCTCTCTCACATCCATGTTTCTCTCTCTCTCTTCCTCCCTCTCTCCTTCCCGCTCTATCTGAAGATAAAATGCAAAAATGTCCTCAGTTGAGAATAAAAAAAAAAGGGTAGAATAATTGTTTTCTCTTGAGACTAAAGAGACAAATAACTACAGGCAACTGGGGAAAGTAGAATGTGTTCTGGTCATGAACACGGTCTGAACATGGTCATGATCAGAAGCTACTATGGAATTACTGAGAATGTTCTTAAGTGTGTTAACAGCTTTATGGTTTGTAGCAGAATGTCTTTACTCTGAAGAGCTGTATGCTGACATATTTAGGGGTAAGATGTCACAATATCTGCAGCTTACTTTCAAATGGTTCCATTTTTTTTTTATTTAATTTTTTTTTTATCCTCACCCGAGGACATTTTTACATTTATCTGCAGATAGAGCAGGAGGGAGAGAGGGAGGAAGAGAGAGAGAGAAACATCGATGTGAGAGAGACACATCAACTGGTTGCCACTCACACAACCCCAACCAGGGCCAGGGACAAACTGCAACTGAGGTACGTGCCCTTAGCGGGAACTGAACCCAGGACTCTCTGGTCCACAGGCCGACGCTCTAACTGCTGAGCCAAACCGGCCAGGGCGTCAAACGGTTCCATTTTTAAAAAAGAGAACAAGGCACAATAAAATGAATACGGCAAAAAGTCAACAATTGTTCGATCTAAGTGGAACATGTATGGGTGTTCATTAAAGCATTTTCTGAATCTTCTGTAGGTTTGAAATTTTTCTTCACAAGGGGCAGAAGCTAGAAGAAGGCTGGTGACAAATCCTTCAGATCTCGTCTTAAATACCCATCCCCACAGAAACCCTCCTGCCCGGCTGAGCAAGGCCCTTAGTTTCTGTCCTAGTATCCCGTTGTTTCCTCAGAGCACTTAATCACAGCTTGTAATTACATGATTATTTGATTAATAGTTATTTCCCTCAAGAGACTGTAAAATCTCTGAGAGCAGGGACCTCAGAAATCTTTTCACAACTAAAGGCTTCGTTAGGAACACGGCATACAGCAGACACTCAGCACCTGTGGACGCAATCATTTCCCCTCCCTCCCTTCCTTCCTTCCAGCATTTGTGGTGCTTGGCCCTAGGAATAAAGATGAACAAGGTTACTGTCCTGAGTTACTCACAGACCAGCACTCAAATTACTACACTACACAGGTGCTCTGCCCTAGGCCTGAAAAACCTCTGAGGTTTCTAGGAGTCCCAGGAAGCGGCTGACTCAGACTGAAGGGTTACTGGTGACTTTCTGGAGACAATCCCTGCAGGTGGAAGAGAACTAATGCTGTGAAGCTCTGCTCACAGACAGGCGTGGGTTCTCAGCCTTCCACACCTCCTTCCAACACCTAGTGCCACACACACTTTAGACATCAGCTAACCTGAGCCCACAGGCTCACTCAACCTGAACAGGAGATGTGTCAAGCATGTGTTAAATGTGCATTAAGGTATACTTACCCAAACACAGTGCTTACCTCTTCTGGCAGGCTGTAGCCTGCGAATTACTGTCCTATATTTCAGAACTGAGTACCATTTACAAAGTTTTAACTATATATTATGCCACGTGACGACAGCTTGACTTTCACTAAAAGTGAATGATAACCCCCCAATTTGCCCATGTATTAATTCCCAGGGACTTTATAGATGTGATTAACATAAGGGACCTTGAGATGGGGGGATTATCCTGGATTATATGGGGTGGGGGCGGGGGCAAAATAACCACAACCGTCCTTAGAAGACGGAAGCAGATGGAGCTGTAAGTGCAGAAAGGGGAGGCAATGTGTCCATGGGAAGGGAGACCAGTGCTGCAGCCACAAGCCAAGAAACCCAGCAGCCTCTAGAAGCTGGAAGAAAAAGAGCAGATTCTCCCCTGGAGCCTCTAGAAAGGCGAGCCCAGCCAACACCTTCATCTTAATCTGGAAAACTCATTTTGGACATGTGATCTCAAAACTATAGGAGAATAAATCTGTATTGTTTTAAGCCACCAAATGTGTGGTAACCTGTTAGAGCAGCAACAGGACACTAATACAAGTACTGTCAGCATCATATCCCCTGCTCCCCCATTTTCCCCCCGATACTGAGGGCCCGAGTGACTTCCCCTAGTTAAAGTGGCAGGGTGGGATTTAAACCCCAGCAGTCTATTTCCAGAGATTCTTACTATCAACTCCCTTGATGGGCTGCTGACTTAAGATTCCAATTTCCTAAAATAGTGTCCCCTTCATGGCCACAAGGCCACGTTAATTATCCGACACGGCATAAGCCCAAGGCACAACCACAACCCTCGCCTATTAATTCAGGGGATACCACGGAGTTTCTAGTGCTAACAAGAAGACTCCCTCCAAAATGCTTCCACACGCTGACATGATGCTTTTTTAAGTAATATTCTGAGTGCAACTTTGACAAGAACTTAAAGGAAAATTTAGAAATAGCTCCACCCTCCTCAAATCTGAAGTCCTATGCAGTCCGTTATGAAGGGGAGCAGAATATGCCACCCCAAAAGGTGGCACTTCATCATTCTGACTATTTTGGATTCAAAATAGTCAGAACCGGCTGGTACCAGAAGGACGCTCTGGCCCTCCTTTGTCCCGAGAGCAGGAGTAACCTCTCCTGTGCAAGGTGCCCTCCCTGTGCCAGGAGGGTGGAAGGCACCTTGTCACCACAGACAGGGAATTCTGGGCCAAGAAGGCTGTGTAAACAAACCTCATTACTTCTTCATTTACTACCCCAAGCTCAAACACCTCTGTCCTATCCACTCTTCACAAATTTACTGTTTCCTTGTCTAAAAGCTATAAGAGCCTCCCGCTTAGATCACTTCTTTGAGGCTCACATTTTTATGGGGCTCCTGGATGCACAAAATTACATTTGTTTTTCTCCTGTTAATGTTATATCAAAGTATTCATTAGATCAGCCAAAGAACCTGGAAGGGAAGGGAAAACGTTTCGGCCCCACACTTGCTGATTATGCCTCCTCCGGAGTGCCTACTGTGCGCTGGGTCCTGAACTATGCACCAGCAGCCAAGACAAGCCAGCAGGGCCTGTGCCCATCGGCCACTGGAAAAGGCCCAGGGAAGTGGCTCCCCTGTGGCTCCCAGTGTTGAAGAGATTCTAAGACTTTAAAATCTCACCGTGTTCCACTGGGTTAGATCGATGTGAAAGCGCAGCCTTCTTAAGACCAGACAGACTGCCGGCGGAGGGCAAAGTCATCTGAAAGCTCCCAAGGGCCACCTCTCTGGGTCTTCCTAGGAAACTGCCTCGATTCAGTGAATTCCAGGAAATGCACCTTTCTGGTTGAGGTTACACAACAGCCCACCAGACCACAGGCAGTGTCACCAAGGTCAGTCAGAAACTGGATTCAGAACACAGACAGCCCTCTCTGAATAAGCACAGGGCACCGAGTCTTCCAGCTGTGTCCACAGCTTCCCGAGTCCTTCGGCGTCCACGCCAGGGAGACTGCACACAGCGCACACTGCCGGGGACCCCACGTCCACAGCGCACTGATGGAGAGGAATGTGCACGTATGTGGTCTGATTCACAGAAAGGCCGGGGGGGGGGGGGGCGCCACGCTGTCAGAGACTCCGACCAAGAAGGGGCTGCGGTCTCGAGGTGAAGAGGGCTTTCCTGTCCGCCGACCTATATCATTTGGGTATTTTTTCATGCACTGTTTTTATAATTTGAAAAAATAAACAATTTTTAAGCCATTTCAGATGGAATTCAAGACTGATTTTGCCAACTGCCATTTCCAAACCACTCTGCACATGCCTGCAAGTGTTGTTGGTTTTTTTGTTTTTTAAATTTCATCCACCCCTGAGAGTGAAGGCGTAGCCATGAAGGGGACCTGAATGGGAGAAACCACTGACCCTCACTGAGCTCAGTGGACACCCCGCTGCTCCCAGAGCACCCACACTTTTCTCACTCAAACTCATAAGCACTGGCAAGGTGGGCACTACCTCTACAGAGGAGACCAAAGTTCAGAGAAGTAAAGGCGCTGGCCTAAGGCCAAACAACCGACTGAAAACGATAGGACCAAGACTCGGACTCAAGGCCCTCGGGTCCCAGAGTCAGAGTCCTTCCAGAAAGGCGCATCAGCGGCCACTGCGGTGAGCAACTCAGCGGGATTCAGAGCCATTTCACCCCCCAGAAAACATGAAGCATGTTAATTGGCTAATCTATATACTATAGTATTTATCTATCTAATGGTACAGTTTTAACTTAGTTTATCTGCTCCTTGTACAGTTTCTTAAGGTAGAAAATGAGGTTAGTTTTTTTACTATAAATTTCCCTCTCAGCACGGCACCCCACAAATTTTGATAGCTTGTTATTTTTGTTCAGGTCCAAACATCTTCTAATTTTCCTCGTGACTTCTGATTGTCCCATGATTTATTCAGAAGTGGGTTAACTGGCTGAATACCCACGTTTGGGAAGATGTTTCTGTCATCTTTGTCACTGCTTTCTAGTGGAATTCCCCTTGGTTAGAGAATTTACTTTGTATAATTCTCACCTTTCAGATTCCTGCTTTCTTTTGCATTGCAGTTACATAAGGTCTATCTGGTGAAGGTTCTGTGCGTGCTTGAAAAGAATGTGTACTGTGCGCTTGCTGGTGGGTGGCGTGTTCTCTACACGTCAGTCAGTCCACGGGCTAGCAGTCGGCTCTTCTGAACTGGCTGATGCTGTGACAGTTCTACCAGCTGCTACCCAGAGAGGAGAGCTGGCACAGGGTCACAGCTGTCCGTGTGTGCACCGTGTGTCCTGCAGCTGTTACCAGGTGCGCACACACTGACAATCAGTCTGTCTTCATTAGCTAATGTCCCATCTTCTCCTGGTAATTTTCATTGCTCTGAGGTCCTTTTCTGATATTAATATATCTACTCCATCTTCATTTTGCTTAGTATTTACATGGTATATCTTACCCATCCTTTCATTTTAACCCACACATTTTATATTTAGAGTAAGGTTCTTTTAGACAGCATAGAGTTGGGTCATTTTTTTTTTTTAACCCATTCTGACAATCTGTCAGAACTGAGTATTCAGACACACAACTGGTATGAATATTCAGACCATCTACATTCATGTAATATGTTTCAATTTAGACCTATTATCTTATTCATTTTCTGTTTTTCCTTCCTCTCTTTCTTCTTTCCTGCCTTGGATTTCGGTTTATCAACTTCTTTTAGAATTCCATTTTAACTTATTAGGTTTTTGGCTCTCTTTAGTAGATGATCTAGGAATTAAAATATATTTAATGTTTCACAATCTGTTTAGAAACAATGTCTTACCACTTCAGGTGGAATGGAGAAGCTTTACCACCATATTACCTCCCCCTTCGTATCTTCTTTTATCATCTTTGTCTTATATGTTACATACACACACCGAAAACCCCAGACATTCCTTTTTCCTTTCAACCAAATACATTTTAAAGAACTCATTAAGAGAACAACGGTCTACTGTATTTATCTAGGCATTTGTCATTTCTGTTCCTCTTCCTGCCTAAGTTTCAAGTTTCCTTCTAGCACAACGTCCCTACTGTTGGAAAAGCTTCCTTCGGCAATTCTTCTAGATCTGCTGGCCACAAATTTTCTTCTTTTTATTTTTATCCTCGCCTGAGGACATTTTTTTTGCATTTATCTTGAGATAGAGCGGGAGGGAGAGAGGGAGGAAGAGAGAGAGAGAAACATCGATGTGAGAGAGACACATCCAGTGGTTGCCTCCCGCAAGACCCCAACTGGGGCCGGGGACGAACTGCAACCGAGGTACGTGCCCTTAGCGGAACCGAATCCGGGACTCTGGTCCGCGGGCCAGCGCTCCAACCGCTGAGCCAAACTGGCCAGGGCCCACAAGTATTCTTTAGTTTTCCTTCATCTGAAAATACCTTTATTTCACTTTCATTTCTAGGCATTTTTGCTAGATACAGAATTTTGGGTTAACAGTTCTTTTCTTTCAGCACTTTAAAAATGTTATTTCACTTCCTTCTGGCCTCCATGGTTTCTGATGAAAAAATCAGTCATTCAGATTGTTGGTCCTCAATAAGTAACATATTTTCTCCAGCTGCTTGCAAAATTTTTGTCTTTTATTTCCAGCGATTTGGTTATGATGTGTTCGGCATGGACTTCTTTGTCTTCATCCTGTTTGGAGTTCATGGAGCCCTCTCCCCCAAATCTGTAGGTTTATGTCTTTTGCCAGCTTTAAACATAGTCATTTATTTATCCAACATTTTTTTCTGCACCACAGTTTTCTCCTCTCCTTCTGAAACTGCAGTAACACAAATGTTAGACTTTTAATGTTGTCCCACATGTCCTTAAGGCTCTGCTCATTTTTTCCCAATCTTTTTTCTCTGTAGCATTCAGATTGGATTAATTTCTATTGATCTATAAGTTCACTCATTCTTTCCTCTACCATCTCCATTCTGCTATTTAGTATGGCCAGTTAGTTTTTATTTCAGTTACTGTATTTCTCAGTTATAAAATTTTTATGTAGTTCTCCTTTGTATTTTATATTTCTTTACTGACATTCTGTCTTTCTTACTTCAAGAGTGTTTGCCCTTACTTGTTGTAACATCTTTATAATGGCTGCTTTATATTCTGTGCTGGATAATTCTAACACTTGTGTTACCTTGGCACTGGTTCTGTTGTTTGTCTTTCCTGTGTGAGTTGAGATTTTCCTAGTTTTTCATATGCCAAGTAATTTTTAGCTGCATTCTAGATACTTTGAATATTGTTACGAGACTCAGGGTCTTGTCTAAATCCCTTGGAGCATGTTGATACTTTTGTTTTAGCAAGCAGCTGACCTGGCTGGATTCCAGACCCAAGTTCCAACCAGCTTTCTGTAAGCTTTGGTTCCAAAGTCAGTTGAGATTTCAAAGCCTTTGCAGTCAGTACCTTGTGAATCTATCCCATGTGTGCCCCACCCAGTGGTCAGTCTGGGATTCATGTGGTGATCTATCCCCAGGGTCAGTTCTCAAAGTCTATGTATGTTATTTGGGTCAGATCCATGTATCCACAACTTAGGAGTAAGCCCAGGAGTTCATAACAACCTCAAAGGGTCACTTTCCTGAGCTCTTCCTCCCCACACTGCCCCTAGTGCTTGCTGGTTCCCTCGGTCTCCCTTCTGGTTCTCTAGCCACACTCTTCCCACAACTATGTCTTTCTTGCGGCCAAGTGGTGGGGAGAGAGAATAAAGCGTTAGGGGTTTGCCCCAGCTTCTTGGGAACGAAGCTCCTCTAATCAGTTCCCTTCTTGAGAGTTTTAGGCTCCTGCCAGCCCTAGCTCTGCTGCCATGAGACTGCTTGGGGGCTGGGTGCAAGAGAACAGAGGAAAGACAAAAATGAAGTGCGGGGCTCCTGCATTCTCTCTGAGTGCTAGGAGACCCCTCCTCACACCAGAACTAGAGAGTGTCTCCCAGCACTCTCTCCGTCCATGTTAACACCCACTTCTGGGTCTGGAGCTACCTTGAATTCAGGCTGTGAAAATCAGAGGGGAAAAATGACCAACTCAGTCAAGTCAGTGGTACTTCAAATTCTGGTTTTCCTCCCCAATCCCCCTCCTACTGTTACTTTGGGGATCCTCAAATAGCTATTCCATACGTTATGTTCAAGTTTTATAGCTGCATCCATTGGGAGAGATGGAGTAGAGTGTACTTCTCCTCATCCAGAACTGGGGCTGCTCTTTTTCATAAACTGGTTCAATCTCATTTTCCAAAGATATATGGGATGATGGCAATGAAGAAAGTTTTCTTATTTTAGAATCTACCTGCAGGCCCACCCCAGTTACCTGTACTGACCACCAAGGCTTATCCCTTCTGCAATTTGTGATAATTTATGATTTTCTAAGCACCCCAGACTTCTCAGAACCCAGAAGTGAGAAGAATGACTATCACTTTAAGATGTCCTGGATTTGCCCTCTTCTGGGATTCTCCCTTTAACATCTAACCGCTGACTTGAAATTCCAGAAGGCCATCTAAGACATTCCGGGTTATAAAAACCCAAACACACGCACTCATCTTTGCTCACATGGCAGCGTTTTATCTAGGACACTGGAATGCATAAGCCTTTCCTGCAGCTATCCTTGCCATAATCAGCAGCTGCCTCAAGCCCAACCAGGACTTAAACATTCTACTCAACCTCATTTCCTGACAACAGTGCCAATTTCTCAAGTCTATGTACAGTGTTGTGTTTAAAAGATTCACAAGCTCTGTCCTAAAGCCTCGCCAAATGTTTGCAGCCCTGAGTCCCTCTGACATTCACTCAAATTACAAAGACTCGCTTTCACTTTTTAAGTGGTCTTTTCTTTAAAAAAAAAAAAAAAATTAGCCCAGCCAGGGTGGCTCAGCCGTTGAGTACTGACCCATGCACCAAGAGGTCGCCAGTTCGATTCCCACTCAGGGCACATGCCCAGGTTGTGGACCTGGTCCCGGGCGGGGGCGGGGGGGGGGGGCAAGCAGGAGGCAGCCAATCAATGTTCTCTCTCATCGATGTTTCTAGCTCTCTCTCCTTCTCCTTTCCTCTCTCTCTAAAATTCAATAAAGTAAAAAAAATTTTTTTAATAAAATAAAGTGCATGGAAAAATTACTGAAAGGAAAAATACCAAAATGCAAATAGTTATCTTGGGGCAGCAAGACTCCAGGTGTTTTCTTTTTCTAAATTTGCTAATACCTTATACATCTTCTACAAATTAGTATAACCAGGAAGTATGTGTTGCTAATTTATCTTTAAAAACCCATTCCCCATTTCCCAATAACTTGAGCACCTGGAGGACGATTAAGCCATAATCATCTCATGCCAGGCTACACCAGGAAGACTTCGCTAACACGGTTCCACCCACACAACTTCACTGGAGTGCCAAATTTCCCGCAAGTCCCTGCTTCTCAAACAAGACTGCACATCAGATTCACCTACAGAGCTTCAACACACACCTGTCCAAACTGGAAGGGGGTGTGAGAAAAGAGAAGTCAAGATCAAGTCTAAAGTTTTATACCTGAAAAAGAGGGCTGAGTCTGTCATTTACCAAAATGAGGAAAGATGCAAGGGAACAGGTCCAGCAGAGTGGAAAGAAAGAAAATAAAGTGTAGGCCCATACCTGTTAAACAGGCAACGCCTATCAGACATCCTCGTAGAGCTGTCCAGTAGGCAGCTGGGTGCCCAAGTCTGGAGCTCAGAGATGTGGTCCCGGGTGGAGACACATGGTGGGGGGGCTGTCAGCACAGGCATGACATGCAACGCCTCGAGTCCAGCTGAGACCTCCCAGAGGGTGACCACAGACAGAGAAGCACCCAGAGGCGCTCCAATATCTAGAGCGCACCCAGCAAAGGAAACTGAAGAGGAAGATGAGTGTGGTGACCTGAGAGCAAGGTCACCAAGCAGAGAACTGGCAGTCACTTTAAGAACTTGATTTCAGAGACCCGTGCTTCATGTTGCAAAACCTCTCTAGAAGGGCTGCACCCACTTCTCCTTCACAACACTTGTCACAGTGGCAAGTATTATACTTGTCATTTGTTTAAATCTGTCTGTCCCTAACCCGTGGTAAGTTCCAACCAAGGCGGGGGCAGTCAGTCTTGCCCTTCACTATAATCCTGGGAGGGGTCCACACAGTGGCTCAAATTTGTGGAACAAATGGGAGGACCACAGAACCCAAGGAGGATGGTCCTTCTTAATTTACAAGGCGGAAGACTGCATCTGAGACAGCAACACCACTGAGCCAATGCGTCCAGAGCCCCACTCCATACACACCCCACGACAGCAGCCCTGAAGGCAGCCACCTTCAAATACAGTCTCCCAGCTTCATCCCCAAGAGCATGTCCAGTTCACAATCGCCGAAATGCGTACATGCTGCACGCTGGCCCTTTATCTAACCTGCTGTGGCACAGGTGGCGATATTCCTCCCACCACCCGACCTGCCCCTCCCGCGCAGCAGCGCTTCCTACCTTTTAGCATGCGTCAGAAGCATCTGGGGCATCTGTCAGAGCACAGCCTGCTGTCTCAGCCCCAGAGTTTGTTCAGTGTGTCTGCGGCAGGCCGTTAACCTGTTTCTAACAAATGCCAGTGATGATGATGTCAGTCTGGGGACCACACTTTGAGGACCACTGCTTTGATGTGATTCACACAGCTATCCTTGGTCATTTTTTTCCTCTAGTAAGAAACCCTCTCTGAAATCGTAATGTAAGCTGATAGAAAATAACTTACTTTTCAAAATTTTCATGAAATTTGAAAAGATAACTGAAAGAAACATTACAACATTTCCCAAAAACAGCAGCCACATATATGTAAGGCTCAAGCCAAGAGAATCTGGCCAGTCGCAATGAAGGCAGATGGGGCAAAGTACCCTGGGAAAACCACATATAGTACCCAGGCCATGTACTGGGCCTGGGCCTATTTATTAACTAAAAGTCACAACAGGCCACTCTACTAACTCTGGGCCACATGCTGTGCTAAACATGGGGCAAAACATCTCTCATACATTATCTCTTCATTCATAAGAATCCAGTGAGTAGGAATCACAATCCCCATTCTGCAGATGAGGAAACTGAGAAGTAACTGGCCCAAGGACATACGAAAAAGAAGAGATGAAGCAGCCCTGGCCGGTGTGGGTCAATGGTCGAAGCATCGGCCCACGAAACAAAGGGTCTCAGGTTCGATTCCCAATCAAGGGCACATACCTGGGTTGCAGGTTCGATCCCCAGCCCCAGTTTGGGGACAGGTGGGAGGCAATCAATCGATGTTTCTCTCTTTCTCTCCCCCTCCCTCCCTTCCACTCTCTCTAAAAATCAATGAAAAAAATATATCCTTGGGTGATGATTAACCAAAAAAAAAAAAAAGGAAGGAAGGAAGAAAGAAGAGGTAAAGCTGGAAATCAAATCCAAGCCTGCAAGTCCAAAGATCCTGGCGAGTGTGCACACCTGCCCCCTCAGCTCAATCACAGGGTTCCCTGAGGCGTGTCGACCCAACCGTCTCTGTGTTCCCGGTGCCCAGCAGGAGACCAGCCCTAACATGGCAGTGTCTGGTAAACAAGCGAATGAAGGGATCTAGGCAGGGCTCAGGTTCATTCTCACTCTGTTTCACTTCCTGTTGTCCACAGCAGACCTGTCACAGGACAGAAACAGTAACAGCAAACACTTCCCAGCACTCGACATTCAGTGCTGTTCATAGCACATGACGGATACTCACTCATTTACATCCTCACCCCAGAGGCAGGTACTCCTGTTCTCCAGATTTCAGGGAGGAGGAAAATGAGGTTCAAAAAGGTTAAGTAACTTGCTCAAAGATGGCCAACTGTGGCAGAGCTGGGACAGAAAGCCTGGTGTCTGACTCCACCGTCCGTGTTCTTAAATCACTATGTGAGGCTGCTTCACTCAAGTAACACAAACAATGCAAAAGAAAGGGAAAGGAATGAGTCTCCCGAGCGCCTCCCTGATGCTCTCACTCTCGCTGGAGCTGTCATCACCACTTGGGGTCACAAGTCTAGGCACTCAGACCCCAGCCCTGGGCTCTCTAAAGTTTGTGAGCTGACATCTGTAACAGCAGCCAGCTTGAGCCTGGTGCCTAGAAGCTTCCCCACGGTGGCAGGTCCCAGCTCCGGATCCCTCTCAGGCCTTGCCAGCTTGGGGGAGGGAGAGAAGGGATGAGAGATGAGAGGGCCAGACACACAAAGCACGAGCAAACAGAACGCGGCAGGATTGTATGACTCAGGCAGGTACAATTCCGTCCTTCATTATTGATGCTTGAAGCCAGACGCTCCTCTTCCCGGCAGTGTTGTGTTACCACGTAATTAGCTGACCTATTCATTTCTGTTCACAGAAGTCCTTTAAGTTAAAGAACATGTTCATGCTCACCTTAAAAAAATGTATGACAAAGATAGCAAAGAAATTTAAACATGGCACAAGTAATATTAAGAATAAATCTATTGCCCTGGCCGGTTTGGCTCAGCGGTTAGAGTGTCAGACTGCGGTCCAGAGAGACCCGGGTTCGGTTCCCGCTAAGGGCATGTACCTCGGTTGCAGTTTGTCCCCGGCCCTGGTTGGTTGTGCGGGTGGCAGCCACTCAATGTGTCCCTTTCACGTCGATGTTTCTCTCTCTCTCTCTCTTCCCCTCTCTCCCTCCCACTCTACCTGAATAAAAAATGAAAAAATGTCCTCGGGTGAGGATAAAAAATAATAATAATAATAATAATAATAAAAAAGAATAAATCTATTTAGTATGATAGTTACTTTTTTGAAAGTGTTTTACTTTTAAAATATTTAAACTGTTTAGCTACTTAGTTTAAGAAATTTATCACTGAGTTTTGCAAACAAACTCACCATCATATTTTAATTTTGTGCTATTTTAATAAGCCTACACAATAAGTGATCCAAATTTAAAATGTAACAATCTATAAAAACGAATTCCAACACTGATTTATTTTCTAGAGCCTCCTGGGCCTAGACAATAGCTATAGGGAATGTTAGACCACATTCAAAATAAATTTAATTTGACAAGGCATAAAACAGTGCAAATCCACTTTGCTACTCAAGCCAAAACCCCAGCATGTGCTCACGGCCTCACCCCGCACACCTCACGCCTGTATCTAACATGTTTCATACTCAAGGGGCCATCCTCGGCAACCCCACAACTGCCACAGCCCTGAGCCAGACACCACTTTCTCTCACCTGGACTAGTCCAAGAGCCACGTTCCAGCCAGGATGACCTCATTACTCTGTACATAGGCCAGAGCCTTCAGGCCAGAGACAGGTCACAGGCACATCCCATCACAGCGGCCCCATGGAGAGCCCCCCTCTCTGCCTCCGGGGCTCATGCAGCCCCTTCCTGCACAGGGGCAGAGGAGCAATGGGGGTCGACTGCCTGGGCTGAACTCCAGCGCTGCCACTCACCAGCTGTACGAGTCACTCGGTCTGTCTCAGTGCTTCTTTGGTACAATGGGGACAATAACAGTATCTTCTTCATAAGGTTGATTCAAATTTTAAATGAACTAGAAACCCAAGTGCTGACTCACTTAAAATTAGCACAGTAGTCACTCAGTACACGTCCATCCCCATCATTATTAATTCTGTCACCTTTGCACTCAACCTCCCGGGTGGCCTTGCGGGCAGGCCCTGCCGCCTTCCCCACACATCTGGGCTGCTCTTTCACCTGCACTGGAATCACTTCCTGCCCAGAGGACGCTACTGAGCAAGGTGCCGGGTCATTGCTCCAACCCCAGTGCAGAGCACCGGGGCCCACTGTAATAGATCCCCAAGTGTTTACTGAATAATCATCAACGGATAAAAAACTGAGGCTGGAGGGGTGAGGCTGCTGGAGGCAGTGTCACACCACTGGGCAAACAGCGGGCTGCCAGGATGGCTGCGACCCAGGGCCTAGGAGAAGGTGCGGGTGGTAAAAGTCAGCCCTCCGGCCTTGCTGTGTCCCTGGGTCCCTGTGTGAGCCTCCTCCTTGAAAAGATGAGCACAAGCCTCCAGCTACCGGCACCTCCCCTCCACGGGGAGCCCGTGGTGATGAGATACCACAGGCCTGGCCGACCCTGAATCCTCTCCCGGGCACACAGGTGGGCAGCTTCAGAGCCAGCAAGGGGAAGGGGTTATTACAGCCTAGGTGAGCAAGGCCTTGCCTTCCTGTCCCGAGTGGCACCGGAAGGATTCAGTTCCAGGAAGCCCAGGGATCAGAGAGGGAGCCTGCTTCACTATCAAACACAGTCATCACAAATCAACAATAAACACATTTCAAACTATTACTAGAAAAAAATGACTAAATTAAATCAAGTCATAAATATCTAAAGCCCAGGCCGCTCCACTGAACACTCCTATGTGCATGTTACAAACTTTAAGAAATGATAAAGGTTAAAGTCATTGACATACTGAAGACAGACTTAAATTTTAGGAACTTGGCATGCAAATTAATACAAAGTTTCCCAGTGTCAAAGTCTCCAAAATAGTCATTTTTGGAAGGTTCATAAGCATATGCTGTACCGCAGATTTTCATGTTTGTTTATCTTGTATACCTTTTGTATTTTCTTTGACTCTTTCGGAGCATTCTCTCGGAGTGGTATTTTTCCAAATAACTTCCATCCCAAGTCATTTTGTTTGTCAGGTCTTGCATTTTGTTTTCTAGCAAGCAAATTCCTACAGAAAGAAAATAAAAGGGTTAGGGAATTTCTAGGTGTTTACAGAAACATTAGGAGAGCGGAGTCACTCTCTAATGAAAACAAGCAGACTTCCTGTGACAGAACAATGTGGTGAACCACAAACTTCAATTTTTCAGACTTGATTTTCATACAGACAGAATTATGCAGTAGGTAAAAGACCCTGACCTCAAGTAAGCTTTTTGTTATTCTGTTACATATACAATTTCTATAATTTAGAGTAAGAAAATATATTACATCATAACAAAGTGCATCAGAAAAAGTGAACTCTGAAGTCAGACCAAAGTGAGCTGAAACTCTGGCTCAACCATTCACTAGCTGTGTGACTCTCTGACCAGTATACTAACCTCTCTGAACCTCAGTTTCCTTGTGCTTAACAGGGGTCTTTGTGGGAATTAAAATTACAGGTACAGCCCTGGCCAGTTTGGCTCAGTGGTTAGAGTGTCGGCTTGCGGACCAGAGAGTCCCGGGTTCGGTTCCCGCTAAGGGCACGTACCTGGGTTGCAGTTTGTCCCTGGCCCCAGTTGGGGTTGTGTGGGTGGCAACCACTGGATGTGTCTCTCTTGTGTTGATGTTTCTCTCTCTCTCTCTTCCTCCCTCTCTCTCTCCCGCTCTATCTGAAGATAAATGCAAGAATGTCCTCGGGTGAGGATTTAAAAAAAAAAAAAAAATTACAGGTACAGCCCTGGCCAGTTTGGTTCAGCAGTTACAACATCCGCTCCAGGACCAAAGAGTCGCGGATTCAATTCCAGTCAAGGGCACATACCTCAGTTGAGCTCCTGTCCCTGGCCCTGATCAGGGTCATGCGGGAGGCAACCAATAGATATGTCTCTCTCACATCGATGTCTCTCTCTCTCTCTCTCTCTTTCCCTCCCTCCCTCTCTCTCCCCTTCCCTCCCTCTCTCTCCCCTTCCCTCCCTCCCATTCTATCTGAGGTTAAATGGAAAAGTGTCCTCAGGTAAGGATTTAAAAAGAAAAAAAATTTACAGTGTTTAAAGAATAGCTGTTTTTGTTTTTTTGGTTTTTTTTATCCTCACCCAAGAACTTTTGCCACCCACATGACCCCAACTGGGCTCGGGGACAAACTGCAACCGAGGTACGTGCCCTTAGCAGGAACCGAACCCGGGTCTCTCCGGTCCGTGGGCCGACACTCTAACCGCTGAGCCAAACCGGCCAGGGCAAAGAACAGCTGTTTAAGTGCTTAACCTCTATAGTTTAGTTGAAATGATCTATAAGGTAACTATGTTACCTATTTACAGGGTCTCCAGGCATCATAAAAAGAAAGCCACCCATGAGACTGTCACAAGGTCTTCTCTCCGACAACATGGTAACACAAGAGCCAAATAACACAAATAAATCCCAAATGGCAGTACAAAATAAGCTGTTTTAGAATGCACTGTATAGGTGGATTCATTAGAAACAAGTGGTTTCCAGGGCTCGCTGGAAAATATAAGAAAGCAGCACCTTACGTTCCAGAAAGTAGGAAAGTGCTCAAAGGTAGACGGGACATGTCAGAAGGAGACAGCTGCCAGTCTGAAAGCTCCCACTGGCTACATCTGAAACAATTTAATCATCAAAATAAATAATGAGAACAAGGGATTATAATCCTTTGAATGAGACAGAAATGCACGAGCACATATGGATACAAATAAATAAACATTAATAAACAGAAGAGGAAGGAGAGCTATAGAAGGCTGCCTAGTAAGTGTAGAAAGACTGATGAAGTTAGAAAATGATCACTGCAAAAAATATTCTCGGGTGAGGATTAACAAAAATAAAAATGAAAAAAGGAAACAAATGAATGGTTTCATTATATTCTTCCTTGCTTTTCTGGGTGGTGACATTGGAATTCAATTCAGAAATGATTTCATAGCCCAAGGCAATTTCTACTTCCAAGGTAAGAAATAAACTGCAATTTCTCCAGGCCCAACCTGTTTAACATCTAAGCCTCTGGTGAAAGACCTACTCCATTAAAATCAGGCCAAAACCTCAGGCACCTGGACAACACGAAGGCCTTGGGCATCCAGAACTTGGTTCACTAGGGCTTTACATTTTGCTAAAGGGCCTCTGAGAGAGGGGACTGGGCACAAGAAACAAACACACCAGGAAGGGGAGGCCAGGAGTGAGGGGTACACCTCCTGAGGAACCTCGACCTTAGCTAGAAAGATGGGAGTTGCTGAGGGTCTAGAGGGGTAAGGAATGGAATAAAGAACCGCACAGTAGCGACTGGGTGGGGGTAAGTTTTGTGATATGGGAGGCCAAGTGTAAATGGGGGCTCTATTGCTAAGACTAGACCAGCAGGAGAACCAGCAGGAACAGAAACCTAATGTACAAACGTAAGTTTGTACAAAGGTCGTGCAGATAAAACTTAATCAAAAATCAAAGTTTCATAGTTATTTTTAGCATAAGAGCTTAACTATCCATGCATGATAGACCATGACTTTTGAAAGGTTCACAAGAGGTATTTTTGTATATATTATTTTTTGTGGACAAGAGGCGGAAGTCACTACAAGTTATCAGGAGCTCTCAGCAGAAAGGAATCCCTCCCTTGCTTCAGCTGTTTGAATCATGGGGGCACCTGGTTCCGGCGCAGGGAGCCAGTCAGGAAAAGGTCTGAGCCACTTGCTCCCCTTTCAGGTCAGGAGGTCACCAGAAGCCTGGCAGGGAGCTGGCTGACGGGCCCAGGTGGCCAGGTAGAGCCCAGGACCTGCCTCTGCCCATTACATGACTAAACCCCATCCTGGAGCCAGGTGCAGAGAGAGAACACAGGCAAGGCAGGGTGAGCCCATTAGCTCCCACCTCATCCCTTTAAAACCTGTGCTGTCTTCCTCACCGGTGACCCTCAGGGGCACCCTTTATGACCCGCACGCACGTGGTGCAGTTCATCCCAGTCCAGAAGAGCCCAGAGGGAAGGCAGCCTGCGGTCCCTCTGGCTGTCCCTTCGTGAGCCTTGTGCCACAGGGAGTCTAACCTTGGACCCTGAGGCACCTTAAATATTCTGGTATCGCTAGAGAAGGCAGTGCCACAGCCACCATCTCGGACTCTTCACCAGGGGGCAGAACACAGGGACTACTTGATACAAGCTTCTTGTGTTATTAACTATTTCCAATTCACCTGTCCCACCGCCAGCTTCTGTGAGTCTTCATGTCTGTCCTGTGTTCAGCAGAAACTCTGCAAAGCCTTCCCTGATTGGCTGCCACAGCCCAGCCCCTGGGCCTGAGTTTCCAGAGTGCTCACCGTGTTATTTTGTGCTTGCTAGCCGTACCCTGTCCCCTCTCCGCCCCACACACCTTTCCACGGGGGTGGGTTGCCCAGAATCCTACCCAGCATGCAGAGCGCTCAACACCTGTTTGCTGGCACATGGAGCAGCCACCACATGTGTTTGCAGGGGAGGCAGGTGCAGAGCAGTGAGGAGGCAGGATGGGGCCTCACTCCACCCACCTACCTGAGGCCAGTGCCGTGGGCCGCCTCCAAGGGCAGCCTTTGCTCGCACATGTACACACACACTCTGAGAGTGGGCAGAGCTCAACTCCAGACTAGCCTCCTTTTTCCAAGATGCCCACTCAAATCCACCCTCCTATAGCCACCAGCAGGGGGTGTGAGTGACAGCAGAAGGGGAAGCACCCGAGGACTCTTCCAAAGACAGATGAGCCGACAACCATTTCTCCTAAGAGGCCAGGAGCCCTCCAGGAGCCGTGCCCAAGAAGCAGCCCTGCATGCAGGAGACAGGGGAGATGCTCTCGACAACCCACCAGGCCTCATTCACTCAATGACTTTTTTCTGAGGGCCTCCTCACCGAGAATATGTTTATTGATTTCAGAGAGAGTGGAAGAGGGAGAGGAAGAGAGAGAGAGAGAAACATCGAGGTAAGGGAAACATCTGTAGGTTACCTCCCATACGTGCCCCAACCGAGGATCGAACCCGCAACCTTTTGGTATCCGGGACAATGCTCCAACCAACCGACTCACCTGGCCAGGGCAGCCTTGACTATACTGGACAACAAAAAAGGGGCAGGCTTACGTGCACAGAAACCTTCAGTCTCTCCTCAGGTTAACTCCCAACCCTCGGCCTGGTTCAGCTAGGGTCTGGCCCCCCTCCCCAGCCCTCCTCCTCGTGCCTTCTGGAGCCTACACACATCCTGGCTGACTCGCCAGTCCCACTGCACCTGTGCTTGCCCACCCTCTCTTTGGTTGTCCCTCAGGCACAGGTCCACAGTCCATCAAACCCTGGCCCTGCAGAACTCGGACTGCATCTATCTGCCACTACCGCACTCTCCTCTCCACACAGTCGTCAGGGCCACCTCCTGAGAACACGGACAGACCACCCCAGCCCTGTCCCCAAATCCCTCCAACAGCTGCCACCTGTTCGTGCACCAGGGCGCACACTGCTCCCTCTGCCCTCCCTCAAAGTGCACCCCAAAGAGGAGACACATGTGCCTGCCTCCTAGGGCGCTACAATGAACCTTCTAGGCCCGACCCTGTACTTGGCACACATACTCAGCCCATGAGACAGCAGCTGACATCAATCACTCTCCGGGCATTTCTCCACTAGGGAACAGAGAGCAGGGGAGAAGGGAGTGTCTGTCCTTAAGCTCGACCTTCCAACTGGGCCATCGCTCCCCACGATGGAAGGCAGGAGCTGGAGATCTGAGACAGGCAAGGTTTACAAGGAAGAGGGCTGCAGGAAGGTGGCCCCACAGGTGCTGACCCCACTGGGACCTGTTGACAATGCCTATCCAGATTCCCTTGACAACAATGCTGAAGAGGCCTTGGGAAATACATTTTGCACTGTCAATGGTTAAGCCACACCCAACTACAAGGGAAAAGACTAACCCTAACAGACTGAGGGAGGCAGAGAACTTACGCAGGGAAAGGGAGGCAGGGTTTCACCCAGGCATTTATCCCAGGGCTTGCAAAACAGTTATTTTCATCTCAACAGATAACTCAGAGGAAAATATATGAGATGCCAATGTAGACATAAAGGGGCTCTATAATAAATCTAACAAGCCCAGTGACCGAAAGTAACCTCACAGGGTGATCCGATCACAAATCCTTAACTGGGCAGGTCATGGTGGTGGGTAGTTACACCCCAGACATATAGCAACTTCAGTAAAAGGTTTATCTTCGCTTTAACCAGCCCTGTCTGTTGTTTCTGTGCTTCTAGGCTAACACCTTTGAAATGCTTCTTTTGCAGATCCTCAGGAAGCATAACTGTCCTCGGGGAGCAGAGGAGGTAGTCTTAACAGTCTTAACTATCCTGTACCTTGGTTTCTCCCACCTCTAAGTAATCGTCCTTACATTCCCTCCTTAATTCCAAATATATAGAAAAAGCTGCGAAACTGTCATCCTGCGGAGCGTCTGAGACCTTGCTCCCCAGCAGTGTAGCCAGTTTGGTTCAAGTAAACACTCATAAAAAGTGTCTACAGCTTTGAACATTTCTTACATCGACACCAATGATAGAGATGTTAAAAATAATGGTGTGCTAGTTTCCGCCTGCCAACTCTCCTGTGAAGTCAGAAACTCCCGGGTACACCGTGGACTGCCATCTCACAAGTAGAGTGTCATCAGAATTCGGGGCAAGATCGGTCAGTGACACATTTCACTGGGACAAAATGGACCATCGGAATTCTAGTCCCCACCAAAGCTTCCGTTTTCTCAGCCTCCTCCACACTCTGTCTCCGGCATCTTTACTGTCACAGGCTGTCCAGTGCGCCCCCAGAGGCAGGAAGTTTAGAGAAGAAGCAAAGAGGGGCTGAGTGTGAGTGGGGCAAGCATTAAATCTGGAGATCTGAACAGCCCTCACCTCCTGACACAGGTTTAGCCTCTGCTGTCCAATATGGGATGGGAGCCACTAGCCACGTGTGGCTACTGAGCACTTGAAATGTGTATATTATGTTGAAATACAGCAGTTTAAATAGGATTTTTATGAAATGTCACAAAAAGACTGAAAACATCCCAAGGGTTCAAGACACATTCATACACAGCATTGAGAAGGGTCAGGAGACACTGTGAGCTACAGTTAAAGAAAAAGGCAGGCAGGTGGCCGTGGAACGCGCTCCCTGTGACAATGCATGGCACTGGCAGGAACGTGCACAGACTACCTCTGGAAGAAGATGGAAACTGACAATGTCACTGTCTGGGAAGGATTAGTGGTGGCAAAGGCACAGGGAAGGAAGGAAACTTGTCACCATATACTCTTCTGTACCTTTTGGATATCTGAACCACACAAATGTATCACCCACTAAACAAGATTAATAGAAAATTGAAAAACTGTTGCTAAATTAAGAATTTCCCACTCCCACCTTTCACATCAGTAAGGCTTCATCTAATCCCCAAACTATGCCGGATGTCTCTATGCATCCCTAGAGGCCCTAGGTAGCGAGTCTAGGGAGCTCCTGCGGTGTTAGTGCTCTGGGAAGCAAATAGCTGCCCTGGCTGGTGTAGCTTGGCTGGGCGTCACACTGTGCACCGGAAGGTTACTAGTTCGATTCAGGGCACATGCCTGGGTTTCGGGCTAGATGCCCTGAGGGGGAGGGCGGGAGGCAGCCAATCAACATTCCACTCTCACATCAATGTTTCTCTTTCTCTCTCTCTCTCTCTCTCTCTCTCTCTCTCTCTCTCTCTCTCCCTTCCTCTCTCTCTAAAAATCAATTTTAAAACAAAAAAAGCAGCAGCCCAGACTGTGTGGCCCAGTGGTTGAGCATCGATCCATGCACCAAGAGGTCACTGGTTCGATTCCTGGTCAGGGCACATGCCCAGGTTGTGGGCCCGATCCCCAGTGGGGGGTATGCAGGAGGCGGTCAGTTGATGTTCTCTCTCATCGATGTTTCCATCTCTCCCTCTCCCTTCTTCTCTCTCTAAAATCAATCAAGAAAAAATATTTTAAGAATAAATAAATAAATAATGAAGCAAAAAGCTGAAGAGAAAATGAAAATGTACAGTGATGCACTCTTATATAAAAAATGGAGCCGTTTGGGCCCTGGCTGGTGGCTCAGTTAGTTGGAGCATCATCCTGTACACCAAAAGGTGGTGGGTTCAAGGGTTCAATTCCCAGTTAGGGTGCGTGCAGAAGGCAGCCAACTGATGTTTCTCTCTCACATTGATGTTTCTCTCTCCCTCCCTCTCTACTTCTTCCTCTCTCTAAAATCAATAAACACACACACACACACACACACACACACACACACACACCCTAGATATTATCTACTTCTGTCTTCATCACCAGAATGCAAAGTCCATCAGCTCTGATACAATAGGTCCTCGAATCATGACGTCATTTTGTTACAACATTGATGAGATTAACTCTTGTAGGTATCAGCCTATTATAAAATTGGTTTTGTTATGCATTGTTTCACTGAAAGTCGCAGAACCTATCAACATGTTAGGTGAGGACTTACTGTACTGTCTCTTCTATTTACTGTGGTGTCTCTAGCCTAGAATAGTTCCTGGCATGTAGGAAAACATTCAGATTTATTCAGTGCATGCTTTTTCGGGGAATCTTCACAAATATTACACGAGAATTATTCTTGCCCATTTAAAATAGAGGAAGCTATGCCCTGACTGGTGTGACTCAGTAGTTAGAGCATCGGCCTGTGTACCAAAGGGTCTCGGGTTCTATTTCAGGTCAAGGGCAGCACCTGGGTTGCAAGTTCGATTCCTGCCCTAGTCAGGGTATGTGCGAGAGGCAACCAATCGATGTGTCTCTCTCACATCAATGTTTCTCTCTCTCTCTCTCTCTTTCCCCTCCCCTTCCTTCCACTCTCTCTAAAAAAAAAAAAAATCAATGGAAAAAATATCCTCAGATGAGGATGAACAAAAATAAATAATTAAATAAAATAAAACAGGAAGCTAGGATTCAGATAGAATGGGGAGTCCTGCCCAGAGAGACACAGCTAAATGACACAGAACCGAGAGTCAGACGGCTGTCTCCAAGGCTGCTACCTGGCAAATGGGGAGTCAGCGCCATCCCGGAGGCAGAGGACAGAGGAGTGCGAGGAAGCAATCCTCCCGACCCAGTGGAGCAGGTTCCACAAGCCACCAACTCTCAGCGGCGATTTCTCAAAACTTCTCAGTCTTGAGAAATAAACCTCCAAAGTCCTCCTCCTTCAACACACCGCCCAAGTGAACTCCTGCTGTAACTCAGTGACTCCTGGGCCTCTGCTCTTTCCCTCCTTCACCTGACTAACAGAAGCTGCAGCAATCCAACCACGAGTACACAGGAACACACAGCATTCCGCCCCACGTGAACCGATGGCTATCTCCTCCACCACTTCCTGCAGCGTGGCTCCTTTCACAGATCACCTGTCAGGACCTCGGACTGCACCAGGCACTCCACATATATTTCATGTGTGAAACAGCCCTACAAGGACGGTATTGTAGTCGCCATGGTACAGACAGGAAACAGGCTCGGGAGGTCAAGACATTTACTCCTGAAGGGACATCCACATCCTGGTACTCATCTGGGGTAAAGAAGACAAGAGCCTCGAATGATTCTTCTGAAGCCCATTTCAGAGTTGTTTGTTTTTTCCAGCTCCCCACCCCTCCAACACCGACAGGCTTCACTGCCACATGTGCTCACACTGGCCCTGACTCTGCTCTGGACACGCACGCAAGAATTCGGAAAGGCCAGCCACTTCAGAAACACAAGAAACAAAACACATTCTGCAAAGCAGATCTCCTGTGTGATAAAAATTCTACCTTTCCCATGGGAAATTCTGTGGTCAATCATTGTGCCCAAAATTCCTAGTTACACACACAACTAAAAGTACCCAAAAGCTAGAAAGACTTGGAGTCTCTCCTCCTTTAGAAAATGTGACCCAAGTAGCATCTGAGGCTAAAACACTGATCCCTAAAAACAGAGGTAAGAGTCAACTCAAGGGAGCGCAGTGAGCAGCAGATACACATGTGCAAGCCAGCCAGAGCTCCTGGCACACAGCAGACCCTTGCCGGAGACACATGACACACCCACTTAATCTGAGAAATCCCAAGGAAACAACTCTGCCCAATGGGGGGGGGGCCCTAAACCTCCACACACGGTCAAAACCCAGTTCCAGCATGTCTCCAATTACAAAAGCAAGAAAGGCAAGACTGTGACCACAAACCTGTCCATGAACAGGAGCACAGAGGAGACGGACATCGCATCTACTGTGACCACACAGCTCTGCAAGGCCAGCCGCAGAGGCGCTGGCTCTCCCCTCGCCACATTCTTGGCAAGCCAGAGCCACAGTCCCAGGGACGCACCATGGACGCCCTCAGCAGCCAAGCTCCACAGTCTGGAAGGTTAAGGCACTCGGGACAGAGAAGACCAGCTGGAAAGGCGGAGGCGGGGTGGGCAGGGCTCTGACTCCTAGCTAGTCATAGGGAGGGAGGAGGGCGGGCAGTCTGGGAAGCAAAGCATGAGTGACCGGTTCCGGGGGCTCAGCACAGCTCCACTCCACATCTCAGTGCCTGCAGAGACTCACAGCCACACACAACACCAGGATAGACTGACGAGCCACAAAACCCAGGGCACTTCTGTCTGGGAAGCGAGACGAAGTCACTGGCAGACACTGAGCTTTGTGAAGAGGAGCAGGTATTCAGATGAGTCACAAACAGGGTCATGGAAATTCCTGTCCAAATCCCTGCCACAGTACCATCACCAGAGGACTCTCCCTGTTCCTGATGCCATGTACCATTAGAAACTTCTAAAGAACAAGATCTAACTAACAACTTCAAGGTCAAAAAACCTGATCCATTCCAAACCCACAAGAAGTTACTATAGGTTGGCCCGCCCCCCTTCTGGAAAGCATCATGCACTGTTGGGTCAACAGTGAGCTCACGGTGAAGCAATGCTCCACTCCCGGCCTGGGTCCTCTATAACCAGCTCCATCGTCCCTTTACATAAAGAAGATCATCTGTCCGTGAGTACATGCTTGCAACTGTACAAAAAGGTCTGCCTAGCCCTGGCCGGTTTGGCTCGGCAGTTGGAGCATTGGCCTGCGGTCCGGAGAGACCGGGGTTCGGTTCCCGCTAGGGGCATGTACCTCGGTTGCAGTTTGTCCCCGGCCCTGGTTGGGTCGTGCGGGAGGCAGCCACTCGGTGTGTGCCTTTCATGTCGATGTTTCTCTCTCTCTCTCTCTCTCTCTCTGTCTCTCTCTCTCTCTTCCTCTCTCTCCCTCCCACTCTATCTGAACAAAAAAATAAATAAATAAAATAAATAAAGAAACAAAAAGGTCTGCCTACAGACAGTCAGGAGATGGCCATCTCTGGCAAGAAGAGGTGGTAAGGGACAAAGATGGAAACTTTAATTTTACTTTACAAATTTCTGTATTGCTAAAAAAAAACCAAATGGGCATGTATTCCTTTCGCAATTACAAAAAATAAGACAAATGTGGGGGACAACATGGCACAGGAGTGGCACTGAGTACCTGGTCTGTGCTGTGCCAGGCCCTGGGACTAAAGAACAAAACCCAGGAAGTCCCAGCCCCAGAGCAGCTGACATTGGGGGTGGGGACAAAGGGGTGGGGTGGGCAACTAACGAGTATTCTAATGCCTCAGGTCCCAAAGTGCAGTGTTGGACTGGAGGCAGCATCACCTGGGAACTGGCTGGAAATGCAAATTCTCGCGCTCCACCCAGATCTCCCCAATCAGAAACGCAGGTGGGGCCCAGCAACCTGTTCTCATGAACCCTCCAGGTGGCTGATGCTTGCTCCCGTCTGAGAAGCACTGTTCTGACTATTCACACACTCTTAAAATTCCAGCTACCTTACTTAAAACTTCTGGTCAAATCCATCACCCCCAGGAGTCAAATGCACATTTCCTGGTCTGGCACAGTCATCGCTCATGAAGTGGCAGCATCTTCAGTGTCTGTCTGTCTGCCTGTCTCTCTTTTTCCTAATCCTCACCCGAGGATATTTTTTCCATTTTTTAGAGAGAGTGGAAGGGAGGGAGGAAGAGGGGGAGGGAGGGAGGGAGAGAGAGAGAGAGAGAGAGAGAGAGAGAGAGAGAGAGAGAGAGAAACATCGATGTGACAGGAGCTGGGGATTGAACCTGCAACCCAGGCACGTGCCCTTGACTGGGAATTGAACCCGATACCCTTCATTACGAGGGCCGAAAATCTAACCACTAAGACACACGCCAGGGCCACTCTCTTTCTCAGGATACCTGTGTCCTCCCCCTCCACCACAGAACCTACACTTCCATGTTCCCATACCCCTCCAACAATTCCTCAACCTGCAATATTCATGTTTTATGTATTTATTTATTTATTTTTTTATTTTTTTTATCCTCCCCCGAGGACATTTTTTCATTTTTTGTTCAGATAGAGTGGGAGGGAGAGAGAGGAAGAGAGAGAGAGAAACATCGACATGAAAGGGACACATCGAGTGGCTGCCACCCGCACGACCAACCAGGGCCGGGGACAAACTGCAACCGAGGTACATGCCCTTAGCGGGAACCGAACCTGGGTCTCTCCGGACCGCAGGCCGACGCTCTAACCGCTGAGCCAAACCGGCCAGGGCAATATTCATGTTTTATAATTATATCTCAGCAAAACAATTTCCAAAAATATCTACAATTAGAAACTCACAAAGAAAACTCAGGTCCAGATGGCCTCACTGGTGAATTCTTCCAAACATTTAAGGAAGAAATACACAAACTCCTTCAGAGAACAAAACTTTTACTCCTGCCCCCTTCCACCCTGGAGGAAATGTATTAGGTCATTCAATGGGTGCATTTATGGGCATTATTCACCGAGAAAAAACTTATTCAACCAGGACTTTCTGATTCCCTTTTGAGAATCATTTGACATGGAGTGTATGTATGTGTGTTTGCACGCACATACACATGTTTTTATTTTTTATTTATTTACTTTTATTGTTGAAAGTATTACAGATGTCCACCTTTTTAAATAAGACTTTCTGTAAGTTCTAACACATTGGTAGGTTCATTTAACCACCAGAGAACAATCTCACTGAGAAAGCACGAAGTGGAACACTCCTGAGCCCATTTTATAAGGCCAGCATAACCCTGACACCAAAACCTGACAAGGGCAGTACAAGAAAGGACAACTTACAGACAGAAAAATCATAAACAAAACATCAGCACATCGAACTCAACAATGGAACATAAAGGATGGTGTATCGTGAATAAGTTGGGATTATCTTAAGAATGCAAAGTTGCCCTGGCCGGTGTGGCTCAGGGGTAAGAGCGTCGCCCGCAGACCAAGGAGTCCTGGGTTCGATTCCGGCCAAGGGCTCGTACCTCGGTTGTGGTTCGTCCCCAGCCCCAGTTGAGGTTGTGCGGGTGGCAACCAATCGATGCGTCTCTTTCACATTGATGTTTCTCTCTCTCTCTTCCTCCCTCTTTCCCCCCAGCTCTACCTGAAGATTAATGTAAAAATGTTCTCTGGTGAGGATTAAAAAAAAAAAGAATACAAAGTTACCTTACTTAACATTAGAAAGGTACATTATTTACCACATAAATAAAATAAAGGAGAAAACACATGTAACCAATAAATGTAGAAAAAGGGGCATTGACAAAATGTAACACATTTGTGATCTTTAAAAAAAAAAATTTTTTTTTAAATCCTTACTCAAGGACATTTTTTGCATTTATCTTCAGATAGAGCAGGAGGGAGAGAGGGAGGAAGAGAGAGAGAGAAACATCGATGTGAGAGAGACACATCAATGGGCTGCCACCCACACAAGGACAAACTGCAACCGAGGTACGTGCCCCTAGTGGGAACCGAACCCGTGTCTTTCTGGTCCTCAGGCTGACGCTCTAACTGCTGAGCCAAACCGGCCAGGGCTGTGATCTTTTTAAATCATAAAACTTGCCCTGGCCGGTTTGGCTCAGCCTGTGGACCAATGAGTCGCGGGTTCGATTCCGGTCAAGGGCACGTACCTCGGTTGCAGTTTATCCCCAGCCCTGGTGGGGGTCGTGCAGGAGGCAGCCATTCAATGTGTCCTTCTCACATCGATGTTTCTTTCTCTCTCTCTCCCTCTCTCCTTCTCTCTCTTTCTCTCTCTCTCTCTCTCCCTTCCTCCCTCCCTCCTACTCTATCTGAAGAAAAATGGAAAAGATAATATCCTCGAGTTAGGATTAAAAAATAAATAAATGAATAAATAACAAATCCTACAACTTCCTTAGTCTGATAAAAGGTATTTAATAAACAGGCACCTGATAAAAAGACCCCTCCAGCAAACGTAGGCTGAGTGGGGCAGTGGGAGCTTTCCCAGAGGTCAGCCCCACTGCAGCGTTTCAGTAAGGCAAGAACACCAAGGGGGAGGGGCCAGGCCTGGAAACGGAACTCATTCACAGACAGGTGATTTTCTGCACAGAAAGCCCAGACGAATGCACAGATCAACTAGGAGAATAATGGAATTTAACAAGATCACAGGATTCAAGGTCTACACATAGAAATTAACTGCATTTCCAATACACATTTATACAATGCTATTTGTAAAACCATCCAAAAATAACAAGTATCTTGGAATAAATTTAATAAAAGAAACACAAGACCTTTACATTAAAAAAAATAAGCTACAAAATACTGTGGAAAATTTAAAGAAAAACTAAATAAATAGAAAAGACATACCATACTCAGACATCAGAAGTCTTCATATAATAAAAAAAATTCAATGCAATCCAAACAAAACTATGGGTTTTGTTTTGTGGGTTTTTTTTTGGTAACTGCCAAACTGATTTTAAAATTTATATGGATATAAAAAAGGACCTAGATCAGCCAAAATAATATTAAAGAACAAAGTAGGAGGACTTACCCTATCAGACATTAAAACCCATACAGCTACAGTAATTTTTCAGAGTATTATTGAAATTAGTGATATTAGTAAAAGGACAAATAGACGACAGAAGATATATGGTCATCTGATTTATTTCAAGGTTCACTGGCAAAGATAATCTTGTTAAGAGCATTAACCACTCACTACCTCACGCCATACAGAAAATTCCAATGGATGGTGTATCTAGTGGGTAATGTCAAAACAAAGCTTCTAGAAGATAACATAGAATTTCTTAAATAGGACCAAAAAGGCACTAGCCATAAAAGAAGATTCTATAAAGTAGAATTCATTACAATTAAATTCTGTTCATTAAGAAAACAAAACAAAAAAGCATGCAGAGAATGCAAGGTAAGGCACAGCACAGAAAAAGACAACTGCAATACACACATCTCACAAAGGACTCACCCTGGATCTATCAAGTGTGCCCACAGATTAGCAAGATAGCCCCACACAGGCACCTCAGAAAAGAGGTCGAGTAGCCAATAAAATATGAAAAGGCATATCATACCCTTAGTTATCAGGGAAATGCAAAGTAAAACCACATCCCCTCACCCTATCACCAGGGTGGCAGAAAGAAAAAACGTGAAAGCCAATGAGTGACAGTGCCACATTCTGGAGAGGGCGGAGAGCACCTGGAATGCTCACACGCTGCTGAGAAGTGTGAGCAAGCACCTAGGAAAAGCACTTAGCAGTGTCCACTAAGCAGACTCAGCAAGCATGCGTGTGCCAAGCATGTGCGAGACTATTACGATTAGCACCCTCCTTAAGTGTCACAGGCTAAACGAACCAAGTGCCCATCCACGGGCAACATATACAAGTATGTTAGTGCAACTGAAAACTACACAGGACGAAAGAAAAAGAATACGGCTGCCATACAGTTAACACCGTGGATGAACCTCAGGCAAAGCTGAGCAAAGACAGCCAGACACAGAGTATATGCTGTATGACTCCATTTATCTAAAACTAAAAAAAAAAAAAAAAAAAAAAGCAAGACTCATCTGTGGTGACAGCAGTCAGAACAGTGGCTGCCCTGGGGGAGCAAGGTCCTGACATGGAAGGGACATGATGGAGACTTCAGGGGTCCTGTGACATTCTACAGGGCCCATGTGTGAGTGCTCACTTTGTACACCTCAGTCTACACTACACTTCAGCAGACGCTAGCTCAGCTCACACGGCTCTCTGGAGCCTTTCCAGCTGACAGGTCCCTCCCCACCCCGTGGTCCTCTGTGCTCCCAGATCACCTTCCATGCATCATTGACAGAGAGCTGGGGGGACCTGTATTTTACTTATTTCCATATCTCCTACTACATGGGGGGAGGCGGGGGCGTCCTACTTGGTCTTTGCCACCCCAAGGCCTGGCAGGAAGCCTGCTGGATAGCACTGCACTAACAGGTCACTCATTAACTAACCCTGAAACACACTCAGGCCTGTATGTCTCCACTGAGAAGTCAGGTCCAAAACAGGACCTGGTGTTCTGTCACAGCCTCCTTGAAGTCTCCTTCAACGCTCTCCCACATTCAAATACAGGAAGGGAAAGTTAAACAGGGATACATTCTCTAACATCAGCCGCGGTCTTCACAAGGAGAAAGAAGGAAGGGTGAAAGCGCCTGTGTAATTTAGTGCAGAACGTTACTTTACCGAGGAAAAAACACAAACGTATTTTCAATCTCCAGCTGAATACTAAGAGGGAATGAGGAGTTGCTAGTTCACGGTCTGTAAGCATCACACGTCATGAGCAGTCTGGGGCTCATGACCACCACTGAGAGAAGGGATGAATGACTTGTCTCAATTTTAGACCTGAAGGAATGAGACCTGGCTGCAGCGCAAAGACTGCACAGCGGATTCAGCGTCAGGCAGGTCTGGGCTCAAGTCCCAGCTTCAGAACAAGCTGCCTGACTCTGGGTAAGCAACGAACCTCTCGGCTTTCTCCTCTGCAGCAGAGGCACCACCATTCACCAGATTAGTGACTGTCACATGTGCTCATTAGTAACACTAAGGGCACTTTATTCATTATACAGGGCCACGCATCTCATCTCATTTGGTCCTGACGTTATTCACACGTTATTTCTTTCATCCAACAAATAGAATACTGAGTAATGACTCTGTCCTAGGTAAGCACTGTACCAAGTACAGGGAATACAATCATTGACGACCAGAGACACAGGTCCCCATCCTCAAGGTATTTGTGTATGATTTTCCTCATCTTGAAGATAAGGAAATTCAGCCCAGCCGGTGTGGCTCAGTGGTTGAGCATCGACCCACGCACCCACGGTCGCCAGTTCGATTCCCGGTCAGGGCATATGCCCAGGTTGTGGGCCAGATCTCCAGTGGGGGGCGTGCAGGAGGCGGCCAATCGATGTTCTCTCTGATCGATGTTTCCATCTCTGTCTCCCTCTCCCTTTCTCTCTCTCTGAAATCAATAAAGAAAAGTATATATATATAAAAAAAAAAAGATGAGGAAATTCAGAGATATAACTTTGCCCAAGGTCACACAGTCAACTGAAGAGCTTGGATTTGGACTTAAGTCCATACTTTCCACTGATGGTTCTCAATCTTGGCTGCAAGTCAGAATCACCACACTACACTAGTCTAAGGCTGCAGGAGAGCAGGAACAGAGCAGCATGCTTGGAGGGGGTCGCCTCTGCCCTGGGGATGCCAGGAAGGCTTCACAGAAGAGGTGTCAGCTGCGCTGGGCCTTAAAGATGTGCAGAAATCAAGCAGAGACACACAGGGCAGAGGAGAAGGGAGTATCCCAGGCAAAGGCAGGAAAGTGTGAGTCAGTCCTATGAGCCGAAGCAAGGGCCTGGGAAAGGGAGAGAAGAAAACCAAAAGTATCACTGCGTTTTGTGAACAGCAGGACCTAGGAGGACGAGTCCGGCCAGACTTCAGTTTACAGCAGCCTGGGACCAGAGCTGTGCTAATTCCAACAGCCCACCAGCCCTCGTTGGGAGTGCCCTTATTCATAAAACAGAGACTGGATTTTCACTGCCAGTAAACTTGCACCAAGGACAAAGGGCTCCTGGGGTTCACTGTTACCATCTCAGGAGAGAGCAGGTCAGAGCCGACCAGGGGTTGGGACTGTGGTCAGGAAGCAGGCAGCACTTCTGGGATTCTGCCCCAGGAAATCCTCTGAAATGTACACCATGCACCAGTGACATGCACACAGGTCATTTTATCATCAAAAAGCATAACGAAAACCACTTCCTTATTGTTAGACAAGTAAATGATTAATAAGTGTATAAATTTTTAATCATGTGGGGAAATGTTTTCTATAAGTAAAAAAGCAGGATACCAAACTGTAGCTATATTACGCACTTTTATGTTTAAAATTCATAGAAAGTTTGGCCCTGGCCAGCGTGGCTCAGTGATTAGAGCATCCACCCATGCGCAAAAGGGTCTCAGGTTTGATTCCAGTCAAGGGCACATACCTAGGTTGCAGGTTTGATCCCTGGTCCTGGTTGGGGATGTGTCTCTCTCACATTGATGTTTCTCTTTCTCTCTCTCTCTCTCTCTTCCACTCTCTAAAAATCAATGGAAAAATATCCTCGGTTGAGGATTAACAACAACAAAAAATGTCTGTAAGGAAAAATCAGAAGTAGGTATAAAAGTGGAAAGGGCAAAAATAGAATGAACCTAAAAAGCCAAAATTTTCCTGTAAATATTTAAACAAAGAGAATCTTTAAGAAAACGTAAAAAAAAAAAAAAAGTTTCATCATTAAAAAAAAAAGTCTTAGAACATGTCAGCTTTGTGGACACCACAGGTGTGGATGCCACAGGTGCAATCAACCTAAAACCTACACAGCTGTGTGACCCAGTAAAGGAGCCCAGCGTGTTGGGAGCGTCTTCTCCCAATATCTAGAACAATATAGTCAAAAAGGAAAACATTTAGATTATACCAGTTACGTGTACCAGATCTCTTTATTGCTTTTTTAGACTTACAGTCTACCTCTCATTCATTTAAGATTATTTACTGAACATCTACTAAGTGCCTGCATTGGCTAGGAAAACAAATAATGAATAAGACGTGGCCCCTGCCCCAAGAAGCTCATGGTCCACAGGGGTGGGGAGGGTGTCAGTTCTGTCTGAAAAGTAGTCCAGGAACTTCAGGATCCAAACAAGGACTCTGGAAGGGGTGGGGGTGATCAGAGAAGGCTTCCTAGAGGAGGCAGCACTTCAGCTGAATCCTGAAGGACAACAGGAGCTTGCCAGGCAGAGGAGCAGAATGGGCAAAGGTGCTGGGATGAGACAGTTGGTTCAGAGGACTCTAAGTAATGAGCTCAGTCTCTGTGGCTGCAGCCCAGAACAGGAGCTGGAGCCCCGAGAGGTGGGCGGGGCTAGGTCCAGACCGCTCCTTACACCATACCAAGTAGTTTACTCAGGTGCATGCTAGCTGCTAGTGGTGAGAGCTACCATTTAGGCAACAGAATAACAAAGCATTCACCTCATCAACCCCGGGCATTTAATTCTCATGAAGAAATTGAGAAGGGAAAGGGGATGGAGAAAAATGACCCCCAAAAATGGCCAATGCTCCCAGCTATTCTCCAAAACCCATTCCCTCCTTGTCCCGGGCGGGCACTGGTCCTGTTTCCCAGCCTCCCTTCCAGGTAGGTGTGGCCACATGACTCAGTTCCAGCCAGTGAACTGCAGGTGCACATGGGGCACCTTCGGGCGCTTTCCCCTTCGTGGATTGACACAGAGGAGCCCGGAGACCTCATGTCGGAATCGTCAGAGCCAGGAGACGGGAAGAATTTGGGAAAGCACAAGCTGGAAATAAACGTCCATTGTGTCTGAGCCGTTAATCCTTTTCAAGTTTGTTATAGCAGCTAGCATTCACCTGAGTAAATATATACTTATGTGTTTTCCCCACAAACTATGACCACCACTCAATTTCTTCTGCTTTAAAAATAACTGCTCTCAAAGGAATTTTAAAAGGAATGAAATCTGTTCATTCCAGGGTAAACAAAAAAGTAAATGAGCAGTCAGGTGCTAAGGCTAGGGTTGATCCAGGAAGTGTTTTTCCTCATCTAACTGGCCCCTTGCCCTTTTCTTCTTCCTCCTTCGGGACTCCCTCCCACCTCTGCAGGACATAGATTGGGGGCTGAGCCCATACCCTCTTGACCTCTTTCCCTGTATCTCCCCTCCTGGTAGGAAATGTGTTTAACACCCAAATCTGAAACCTAAAGGCTGTTAGGACTTCAATTCTGATTTTCAAACTCCTGCAAACTTACTATTCCCTGTAACACCCTGCACACAGAGCCTGGAATTGAAAAGCTGCTGGCTGGAAGCAAAGGGTAAGAATTAATAGGAAAACTGGACTGTTCTGGGCCCAAAACGGCTATTAGGCAAATCTGGATGACTCATCATTCTCCATATATAGAGCCTTACAGGAATCCTGACATAAACCACAACTATTCACAACAAAGAATCAGCAAAACTGGAACTGAAACAACTCTCAGTTACAAACCCAGCTCACTTAACATCAACAGGAACTAGCTGATGTGGCAATCGAGTGAGATGTATGTGCACATGAAAAACACAAGCGGCATGAGGAATTTAATGTTAGCTACATCAGAGATTCAGTGTTCTACAAACAAAATACTTGAACACTCTAGAGCAGGCACTATTCAAGGTAGAAAACAGGGTAAGATGGTTTAATTGTGTTATTCCACTAACATTTTTTCAGTAGAACAGACTTTATACCCACCTGAGCAAAGGGAAGCTAATTTACTAGTAGAAAGCAGCTGCTTTGCACGAATGGGTTTGCCTGTGGGTTTCTCAAGACCCCACCAACTCCTATGCACCCACAAAGCGCCTGCATGTCACACTGAACCAGCCCTCCCAGGCTGCCATAACCTCACCAAGGGCAGAACCAAGGCGGCTGGCAAGGCACCTGAGCACAGAAATCTGGGAGTTCTCATAAAGTCAGTGTGTGATTTCCCAACAAAGCCAGCACTCTGGGGGTGTTCTGAAACTCAGGAAGCCAAATGAATCCTACAAAGAACACATACATTCTCCTTTTCCCCACTCCCCAAAATGACCTCTACAGTTGTGACATTTCTAAGGACATGGACACCTCCCAGAGGCCAGGGTGGAGACGCAGCAGAGAAATCAGTGAAGCCTGTGAGGCTTATCAGGAGCAGGGTCTAGCTGGTGAGCAGGACAAAACAGACATGCAGTTCTGCCTTGGCTCAGTTCCCGCCACTCCCGAATGTTTCTGACTCCAGAGAGAGTCCCTGCCTCCCCACCTGAGGTGAGCAGGAATCTCAATGTCAGCACCCGACATGAAGGGCGGCTGAACTTAAAAGGTTTCTTTCCTCAGATCAGAGAAGTTTCCTAACCCACCCAAGGGAAGGGAAAAGATCATCAAGCCCAGCTGGGATACAGAGCTATCCCTGTTCCCTTAGGTTCAACACCTACTGGAGAACTGGCTGGATCACAGCAACACCAAGCAGGGGCCTGCTTTTAATCAATCATTAGTAACGCAAAAGAAACCTACGGTGCTCACCCCTCAGGACTGATTAAATCCTTTTTTCCTGTTTGCCCTTTTCTGCTGCTCATCTCTTGGGCAAGCCAGCGTTTACTAGTATTCATTCATTCACTCACTCATTCCTTCAAGTGCCAAGCTGGGAAGCTACCCCTATTACAGTCTAGTGAGAGTGCAGCACCGAGCACTGTGCCAAGCACTTTACATGCAATGCTTCGTTATCGCCATTTCAGAAATAAGGAAACCAAGGTTCAGGAAAATAAAGCAATTTGCACCAGCCAGGAGGGCAAAACAGTCAGTCAAATATTGGCACTACAAGTGCACTCACTGAATGCCACCAAAGTCCTCTGTCCCCACGCTGGAGGCACGACACCTCCAGAACACACTTCTGAGACCCCCCCCACCTCCTCTGTAGTAGACATCCCCGTATGTTTAGACATGCACTAGAGTTCACAGGCAGTGTCAAACAGGACTTCAAGTGACAATCTTAACACCCTGCAAGGCAGCCACTGCCCCAGCCCCAGAGGAGAAAGAGGGTCAGGCCTGTCCACCACGCCTGCCTTACTAGAGGCCACCCTGCCTCCGTTTCTGTCCCCTCCTCCATGGATGGTTCCTTCTGCAAGCTTCCCTGGGCCTCACACACCTCATGCTGATCTGTCTGCTTCTCAACCACCATGTGCAGCTTTATTACACCAACAAGAACCAAGGTTAAAAATAAAGTCACAGACTGCCACCTAGACTATGTAGACGAGCACTGAGCAACAGAACTTCCCACAGTGATGGAAAAGTACAAATCTGTGCCATGCAACAAGGCAGCCACTGGCCACATGTGGCTACTGGGCACTGGAATGTGGCTAACATGACTGAAGAACCAAATTTTCCATTTTAATGGAATTTAAATAGCTACATGTGGCCAGGGCTTATGCAATGTAGAGCACACATCGAGACTCTAGCAAAAGCACCAACTGTGCCCCAACCTGAGACCCAAGACAACCAAACAAGGTGACTGCCGAAGCGTGTGTGACCCGCTGTGGGGCCAGGGACAGGGTACAGGTCGGTGGAGGCCATAAGACAGATATGTGAAAACAACGCAAGTTCCCGCCAGTCCCAGAACCTCTGTACCTGCCGTGTCCTTCAACCAGGACGCTCTTCTCCCTCATCTCATTCACATCTCTGTTCAAATGTCACTTGCTCAGGGAAGCCCTCCCTGACCACCCATTTAAGAACAGCAACCAGCGCTCCTTCCCAGGTACATGTGCACATATACAACCCGGCAGCTCAGATATTCAGCAAGTGTTTTCTGTATCTCCCTAATGCCAGGTCCAAGTCACCAGGAATATTAGCAAGCAGATTTTGTAGAAACATCATAGTTACAATGTTATACCTCAATTCACGGATACTAATTCTAAAATGGTCCAAGTGGCAGAAAACCACAGTCAGGCAGGCAAAAAATAAAAACAGAAAAGATATTAACACACCTGCCTTGCTCAGTGCTTCACATCCATGTACACTTCCTCCCCATTCAATCCCAACAGCACTTTGAAGCATGAACTTATTTCTATTTTCCAGATAAGAAACAAGCTCAAAGACCCTAACCCTGTATCATTTTTGTATCCCTTACAAGCTACTTAACCACCCCTTGGCTCAGTTTCCTCACCTAAGTGAGAATTATTGACAGTGCTTACTTGAACCCATCAGCCTTCAGTGCAGGATACAGAAACCACTCCAGGAACGTTAAGCAGGAAGGGATTTAACTCAAGGAATTCGATGATTTCAAAATCGCTGTAAGGGCTGAAGTAGTCAGCTCTAAACCGGGCCCCCAGGAATGGCTCCCTGAATAACGGAGAACTGACGCACCGGGGAGCTGCCACGTCTGAGCTGCCCCTGGAACTCAGGAACTCAAGAGCGCATCAAGTCAGGAAGCCCCCGCAGCTGCCCCCGACACCACAGTGCAGAACGCAGCGCCCTGTCCACCCCAGCTGCCTCTAAACACCCAGGAAATGAACTCGGGATAATGCCGCAGGAGAGCCTCGCGTCTCCATGACATCACTAGACAGCAGAAAACACCCTGAAGGGGAAGAAAAATGGTCTTCCCAAACTTCTGCCTCAAATCTCTCATACATGGGAGAATCTGATGGCACCCAATTCATGTCCAGACCCCAGCATAAGAGATTTGGGAAACGCACCTTTGTAAGTGTCCGGCTCACACAGTACAGGAGGCACCCCAGAGGAAAGCAGTCTGGAGCATGAACAAGCCAGCCCACAGAATCTGCCACAGCACTCTCGCAGATGGCTTTGACGGCGGGACAAGGCGACCACACAGAAGTCTGAGAATGGTGCCTGGCAAGCGCTAGCTGTTGCCCTTCCTGTGCTGAGCGCTCTGGCTGCCGCATGTCCCTGAGGGGCATCCACCCTGTCCGCAAGCTAACTCACCTCCCTCAAAAGAAAGCAGAGAGCACACTTCTTCCTTAGCACTGCTCCTGTCACCTTCCAAACAATCACATCCCAAAAGCCCAGAAAATTCAATTCTGGTTGAGCGCTTTCATAACAAGTCCACGTGCCCATTTAAAGATTTATCTTTCTTAAGCCAGTGATTTCAAACTTTTTCATATAGCAGGACCTTTAAAAAAATGTGAACTCTTTGATGAAACGTCAACCAACAAAGGCAGAAAAGCAGGGCCAGAAACCCAAACTGGGTCTGTGCTCTGCCCAAAGCTTTACCTGTATCATCTCGTTTAACCCTCACTCCAACTCTTTACAAGAGGTACAATTAACCCATGTCACCCTGTATCCCTGGGGATCACAGGGGTTAAGTGAGTTTCTTGAGGTCACACAGGTAAAAATGGCAGAACTGGAGTTCAAACCCGGGTCTGAGCGGCCCAGCTCTCAACCACCACACTCCTCATCTCTGTCTTTGAATTACAACTCGATCCCAGGGTGAACCAGACACAGACTGTGCCCCCAAGGGGCTCTCAGCTGGGCCAGGAAGCAGACTGGAAAAACGTATCATTACAGGTCTTTAAACACAGCCAGGTGCACCACACCCCCAGCCTTGCACAAGCTGTTCCCTCTGCCCGTGTCTTCACTTGGCAATCTCCTTTGCATCCTTCAAATGCAATCCTAGCATCTCTCTTTAGCAAAGGATACTTGGAGCATCTTCTCTGAGAGCTTAATAAAGGGTTATACAAAAGAAGATGAAAGTGGTCAGAGCTAATTACTACTCTCCAGGCCAGTGCAGATGAGGAGCCCTAAATCCGGGCTTCTCAGAAACAACCCTGCCTCCTGTGGAATACAAGCAAGCTACTGAATTCCTCTCGTAACTGCTATCCGGGCTTCTGGATAAATACTGCTAAACTACACTGGGCTCACAGGATCCCTTGACACAGTCCTGTGTACAAGATGAAGACCCTGCTCAAATTACATCACAGCAGAAAATTTCCTTCAAGGAAGCAATTAAACATCTACCACCTGCTAGCTCAGTGGTTCTCAAAGGCTGCCACCCTCCTGGGACATTTAGCAATGTCTAAGGACACTTTCATTGTCAAAACTGAGGATGCTACTGGCATCTAGTGGGTAGAGGCCAGGGGTGCTGCTAAACAGCCTTCAGTGCACAGGACAGCCTCTCCCACAAAAATTCATCCATCCTGAAATGTCAACAGTGCCAAAATGGAGAAATCCTGATGCAACTTTTTCAATAATGGATTGACTGAAGCACAATGTTGGCATAAGAACTAGAAAAAGCTTTAGAAAACGTATTTTTTAGAAATAACTATTCATATTAGAATCATAAGTAGCTACTACTTAGGTATTGTCAAGAAGTGTGATAGATGCTTTACCTATCTGATCTCTAATCTTACACCAGTAGTTTTATGCCCCATTTAAGGCTCAGAGAGGTGAAGTAACTTGCCCAAGATCACACAGCTATTAAGTAGGAGGAGAGCTCACACTGAACCCAGTCAGCCTGAACCAGCACTCTGGACTTCTGTACCTACCCCCTACCCCACAGTGTCTGGTCTGTCTTCCCCACCAGCAGGGAGCTCCTTAAGGACAGGGGCTATCTCTAAGCTCAGAGTGGAGTCTGCCACAGAAATGCTTATCACAGCCTGGATGAAGAAAGAACTGAAGAAAAAAACAAGAGCTGGGCCTGCAGCTTCCACTTGGCAGTGGTCAGGTCCAAGCCAGCCTTCCGGGTACTTGTCTGCTCCCTCTCCTCCAGACCACCCTCGTCAAGTAGTCGGAATCACCAACAGGTATGCTCCTTCAGGCCGCAAGTTCCATGACCATCTCTACCCCTTCCTCCCTCCGAGCCCCTTTGTCCTAGACTAGCCTCCCACAACGCTTCCTACGCTTCCTTCTACAACCTAGAACTTGACTCAGTGAGAATAAGGAAAACAGAAAGGCACTAGGGTAAAAGGAGTCGCTTGGGCTCAGGGGATCAAGTGAAGAAACAGGATGACTCAGAAGCCTGGACTGGGAACCCCAAAGAACCTGACCTCGACAGAAACTCACCCAGTCTGCAGCCCTCTGAGCACCTCCTGTGTGCCAGGCCCTCTCTGTACCTCCCCTATCAATTCACTCACCTGTATAATGTTTAGTAGGTTCCAAACATTTTTGGCACAGAGCCCTTTCCCCTTCAAGGGAATTCTAGACTGAAACTCTTCTCTAACACTGTAAGATTCTAGGACAAGAAACTTACTAGACTTGGCCCATAATATCATATTTGATTCATTGGTCACTAATAGTCCAATGGCTTCCCACAGGTACTTAATAATGGCTCACAATAATGTCACTGCCATCAACACAAGGGTAACGAGACAAGAACCAAGGAATAAAACAAAGAGGAGACATCTGATTTCTGGGGCACAAAGCTGAAAAGGATTTTCAAGAACCAGTAGCTTGCCCTGGCCAGTTTGGCTCATGGTTAGAGTGTCTGCTCACAGACCAAAGGGTCATCGGTTTGATTCCCAGTCAAGGGCATATGCCTGGGTTGCAGATTCAATCCCCGGCTCTGGTCAGGGTCGTGTAGGAGGCAACCAATCGATGTGTCTCTCACATCAATGTTTCTCTCTCTTTCCCCCTCCCTCCCTTCCACTCTAACTTAAAACTTAATGGAAAAATATCCTTGGGTGAGGATTAACAAATAAAAGAAGAACCAGTAGCTTTAGAAATGATCCGCAGTAATTGATATGTTTCCTTTCACAGAAGAGGCTCCGAAATAGAGACGAGACAGCAGAGGAAGCAAGCAGCAGTCAGGAGAGTCACAACAAGCAACTGAAACTTCAAGGCCTGCCCTGTCTGGGTCTGAATGCAGTTTCACATGTGAATGACTTCTTCCCCATGACTACAAGCAGCAGGTCTCATCACCTCCATTTTGCAGATGAGGAAGCCGAGACAGAAAGCACAAGGAGATATGGACAAAGAAGGTAAGAGCACATCATACGTGAACACAATAGCACCACGTGCTAGACACTTACTGATGCTATTTTAGAGATGAGAAAACTAATTCAGAGAGGTGAAGTAACTTGCTCAAGGTCACACAGCTAGGACGTGGGTACAGGTCTCTTGAATGCCAAAGGTAAGCTCTTTCCTCTATGCTGCTTCCCAGTCATCCTCATTTTGAGCCAGGTTACCCAAATCTGCCAAGAACCCCATGTGATTGTGAAAACCTGTCCCCCAGGCCCTTCCCTGAAATTCTGATTCTGGAGTTCTGGGCCGGATCCTGAGGAGACACACCAAACAGGCACCCAGGTGGTGTTCATAAATAGAAAACTTTGGAAACACTGACCTGAGCGAAGGGGTCAGTTCAGCCACACAAATCTGAACTGCCACAACGCGATTTTAGGGCTATGGCCTCAGCAGGGAGGGTGACAAACAGTCTCCTCCAAGGTACCTGGGTTCCTCCCAATGAGGGCAAGCGCTGAGTGACTGCATTCTGAGATCATTATGGTAGCTCCATACCTGTCTGTCCGCACATCAGCCCCACAAACACAGCCCTTGTCAGAGAGCTCATTCAGGACAGGTCTTGGACTCATCCGCGACGATCCCCACATTCAGCTGAAGCAACTGAGGCAGCGGTGGGTTAGCATGTGTGCCCACAGTCACAGACACCACCAGGTGACTCTGGCCAGCACGTCACACCATCTTGAAGGGACACCTGGCACTGCGGTGTCCAGCATGGGTTTTGCTAGGGACACACATGGGGCAGCCAGAGTCAACCGCAGGAATGCTCCCATCTGCCAAGCCCTGGGCTGGAAGAGCAGCTGGGGAGCAGCCGGCTGGCCATTCTCTGCACACCCTCTCCACAGCCCGTGCCTCCTCACAGCACTCCCCAGTTGGGAGGTTCCCATTTGCTTGTGGGACTGACTGTTGTGCCTACTTCCACACAACCCCCAGTCTGTAAGCCCACCCACAGTCATTACCTCTGACCATTTCTACCGCCATATTACTCCTGCCCAGAACAGAGCCTAGGACGCAAACACGTGTGAAAACACGGAAGCACAGATAAAAGGCTGATGCCGTAGATGTCCCCACAGGGCTTGCGGTGAGACACGGAGACCCCGGCAGCCCAGGTTTGGCACCTGAGTGACAGGGCACCACGGGCAGTGCGGTGCATGGCCTGGTCCCAACACAGGTGAGAAGGCGTGTGGCTGCAGTGCAGTGACAGTACACACCTCAGTAGTGGGGCCTGGGCCAGAACACGAACACAGGCGCACAGCCACGCAGGAGCACAGGGGACACGGCCGGGGGCACCCAGAAATGTCAGCCCTGGGCAAATGGGGGCTGGAATTAGAAATGTGGGTCACTAACTCTGACATCAACCTCATCAGCACCCTCTGGTTGGCCCAAGACACTCAAGGTATTAGCATGAAGGGGCCCTCAGAGAATAAGGCTGATAAAGTAAGGCTCCTGATTTAGTAACATGGACTACTCTGGGTCACCCTCAGCAGGTTGGAAGCCGGAAGGTGACAACAGACTGTGCGAGAGCCAGGGACACAGAAGTGACAGCTAGCGTTGTGGAATCAAAGAGCAGCATCACCAACAGACCAGCCCTGTACAATACCCGACAGGATCCTGGGCTACTGGGGAGAGGCATGATTACCTGTATGACACAGGGCCTGCGCAACAGGGCGGAAACACGCAACACGTTTTAGACAAGAACAATTCAACTGGTCTGAATTCAATAACCTATATCCTCTGGAGAAACAAAGATGGCATTACCTTGTAAAGAAGTTACTAAATGGTCCCAGTTTTTTCAATTTACTTCCCTCCGCAGTTTCATCAACACAATCCTGCTGCCGTAGGTCATGGGTTTCCTTGACGGAGCTCAAGGTGACGTCAGTAAACTGTGGGTCATCGTCATTCTCCAGGGTCACGATGGCACTGGAGCTGCTCGTGACCACGAGGTCCAAAATGTCCTCATTACTGATGGACAGTGTGGTTGACAACTCTGTGCCGAGACTGGACACACTGCAGACAGAGACATCATCACTGCGGTTCAGGGCTTTGGCGGTGGGGCTGTGGAGCTTCACCGAGTCATAGCCCGTCCTGGGGAACGTGGAGGACTTCCGCACACTCTGCTCCCGCTCAGCACTGGTAGGAGCCGGTGCTGCGTAGGACGGTAGCGGGCATGCGCTCTGGCAGGCCCGCTCAGGGACTATCTCCGATTCAGACTGTTTCCTCTTCACATGGACCACGCTGCAGGGGACAGGCTCCGGGTTGCCGATCTCTAGGGTAGGAATGCCTGAGTCCACCGACTGCAGGCTGTGCTGATCTAAAGCCCCGAGTTTCAGCTTGGGCCCATACTCAGGCAACGAGAGGGATCTGGGTGCCTTGAGATTCAAGTGTTGCAGGCTCTGAATGTGGTTTCCTGGTCGACCGTCCAAAATGCCCATCAAGGCTACGCCATTTGTTGAGCTGGAAAGGTTTCCATCAGTCATCTTGGTCCAAGGAGAAACTAGGAAAAACATCAAAATGGAAATTAAGGCAGTGGATGTAAAAGACACCGCTCCTCTGATGCACAGCTCGAAAGTTCTTTTTTTGTTGTTGTTAATCCTCATTCGAGGCAATTTTTCCATTGATTTTTTTAGATAGAGCAGAAGGGAGGGAGGAAGGGAAAGAGAGGGGGAAACATCGTTTGGTTGCCTCCCGCATGACCCCAACCAGGGCTGGGGATTGAACCTGCAACCTAGGTACCTGCCCTTGATCAGCATCAAACCCGCAACCCTTCAATCCATGGGCCAGCGCTCTAACCGCTCAGCCAAACTGGCCAGGGCTACAGCGCAAATGTTCTAACACCGCTTTTAAAGAAGGAATCCTTGAAAAAAATCCTACATACCCAAGTTTTAATTCAGGACCAGAAGCCAGTTTTAACATAAATTATCGTGATATAAAATAACAGGAAAATAACTCAAGCAAAGGGAATGTGGAGGACTTCCGCACACTCTGCTCCCGCTCAGCACTGGTAGGAGCCGGTGCTGCGTAGGACGTTTTACCTTATATATAAGGTAAAAACATAAAATAATTATCTTCGCCATCCTCATCGCCACCCACCAGTGACATCTCCGACCAGGAGAGCACTGGCAGCAGCATGAGGACTGTGCCAGGTAGAGTCGGAGTTTTATTGTGTGTGTGTGGTATGTGTTTAATGATAAACAGGCTACCTCTGTTGAAAGTATGTGGATTCATAACCCATAGATAAGTCAAGGTTCTACTTGTTCTGAGACAGCATAAAAATCAATTTGATTTCAAGACAGAAAACAAGATAAATTGTACATGCCACGTGTAGTGAGATTACCCCAACCACATCCACGTTAGCAGTGGCCCTCCACAAATGTTTTAGTCACCTCACCCAGGCCTACAAGGTAGGGCATATTATTCCCTTTACCGCAGAAGAAACTGAGGCTCAGAGACGTTAAGAAACAAGTCTAAGATCACACTGTTTACTTAGCAGCAGGGCTGGGATCTATGGAACTAACCCCCAAGTAGGCCATACCTAATGGGTGAACGGCTTATTTTTGTGTTAATAAAAACCCAGGTCAGAAGGCTAGCTCAGTAAAAATGGATAAGCAATACAGGAAAAATAAAGACCACAAACTTACATTAAGACTTGAGTGAGAAGAGTCAAAGCTGTCAGTGACGCACACATATCCAGGGCCTGCTTAAGACGGGGAGGAGGAGGTGGGAGGTGCACCAGCCTGGACAGCACAGTCCCCAGTGGACTGAGGACCCTGGTGTATATTATATCCCCTTCTATTGGCCTTTAAAATGTCAAAACTAAAGAGACCTGGTGGTAGCTTTAAATCTGATCTACGGAGCAGAACAACACAAAGAACAAGACTTTGTACTCAGACATTCCTGGGTTCTTATCCCAGCTCCACCATACTGCCTTGGGAGAATTAAATAAAGTACCATGAGAAAAGCATTCAATAGGCCCCTGGTCCCCAAAAGACACCATGTTGATAGCTACTATCATCAAACAGCAAGTAGTCGAAGGTTTTGAAGCACAGCAGTAACACGATAACCATTCCCTCTTGGGTATTATTTTAGCTTCTGCAAAGAGCCTTCCTGCTCCCCTTCAAGGAGCCTGGCCCTCCTCTCAAATGTCAACACAGCAAAAGCAAATTCATTTAAAGCAGAAAAGAGAGGAAGGGTTAATCTCATTCCCTCCCAGAAATGGAAGAAACCAGTCAGTGCAGCACTAGAGCAAAAGTAGAAACATGAAGGAATAAATCGAAATGCAGAATTCAGAAATAGACTGAACTACATATCACAACCTGAACTATGACCCAGTGAGGAAGGAAGAAATCTCTAACCATGATGTTACACTAATTGGTCACCAATTTCTCTTGGAAGGTAGAACCACACTGTGCTACACCAAAACAAAAATACAGACAAAACTAGAGTTTAATCCAAAAATGAAATTATAAAGATGTTGCATAAAATAAAGTGTTCTTCAACATGCAGAGCAAAACCCCAGTTCATCCTCCGAAAGGATCTGAGCACACCTCACCACCGGTGAACACAGTTTAAATGCTTCACGGTTCACAATGCCCTGAACTTCCTGGGCTGAAACCTCCCCCCGAGTCCCTGGCCCTGAGCTACTCCCAGGCAAGGCCACAGCAAACTATCTCTGGGACCCTGCTCTGGGAAAATGCCTGAACTGAGCCCATGCTGTGAAAGAACAGGATTCACAACAGGAAGACACAGGGAGTGTCAAACATACACAAACCTGAAAGTTCTACCTTTTTTTTTTTTTTTTTAATTAAAAGGAAAATATGGTAAGGAACCTTTTTAGCACATAATTAAGAGCTCATCTTTGGCAATGTCAAAGGTAATTAGAATTGCCCTGGCCGGTTTGGCTCAGCGGTTAGAGCGTCAGCCTGCGGTCTGGAGAGACCCAGGTTCGGTTCCCGCTAAGGGCATGTACCTGGGTTGCAGTTTGTCCCCGGCCCTGGTTGGTCATGCGGGTGGCAGCCATTCGATGTGTCCCTTTTACATCGATGTTTCTTTCTCTCTCTTCCTCTCTCTCCCTCCCACTCTATCTGAACAAAAAAAATGAAAAAATGTCCTCGGGTGAGGATTAAAAAAAAAAAAAAAGGTAATTAGAATTATAAAAACACCATCAACACTCCAACATCAAACTGGCAAAAAAGCCTAACCCCAAGAGGAAACCCTCAGGAGGGGGAGACTCTGACAGGCTGGCTGAAACTCTGGCTCTGCCACTTATCAGCTGGGCCTCAACTTCCCTCCTCCCCAGCAATAAAGTGGGGCCATACCAGAGAAATCCCAGGTGGACCTGAGGATAAATGAAATGAGGTTCGGTGAAAGCGCCCATATACCACGCCCTGCATCTGACACAGTAGGTGCCCAATAAACGTGAATTTCCTCTACTTTAGCCACATTAAAAAGCTCCAGTACTGCCCTGGCTGGTTTGGCTCAGCAGTTAGAGTGCCGGTCCATGAACCAAAGAGTCGAGGGTTCAAGTCCCAGTCAGGGGCACATACCTCAGTTGCGGGTTCAATCCCTGGCCCCAGTCAGGGGGCAGGCAACCAATCAATGTGTCTCTCACATCAATGTTTCTCTCCCTCCCTCCCTCCCTTCCACTCTCTCTTAAAAATCAATGGAAAAATATCCTTGGGTGAGGATTAATAACAACAACAAAAAACAAAAGCTCCAGTACCTGCAAAAAAGTGAATGTGAACTGAAATGCCGACAGCAGAACAGCAGGAACATGTAACAAGTGCGTTAAGTGAACCCAAGGGCCCCTTCTCCCTGAATCGGCAAGAGGAGAGCACAGGGAGAGTGAAATAAGCTCCGGCAGAGTCCAGAGCTGCCTGGCAGGGCCTCTGCTCCGTGCTCTCCTGCACCTCGGGGGCCATGGCCCTGGGAGCAGCCAGAGGGCCTCTTTTAAGGGAGGCACCGAGCCACCTTTGAGGCCTCTGCTGGTTCCAAGTCCAGTTTAAGTTCCTTAAACCTCAGGAACAGGGTGTTAGCATTTGGGGAAATAAACCTAAAAGGAAAAAAGTACTTCTGCTTGCAACACACTCTAAAACCAAAATCTGCAAGGGCCAAGGCCACCTGTCTCCAAACCCATCCACCTGGTGCCACCAGCGCCATAAAACCAGAAGCCGAACTCCAGAGCACCTGCCTTCCCACAGTGCCCTGAAGGGGGTGGCTGCACAAAGTGCGTGCTTCTAAGACGGGCTGCAGGGTGAACTTTGGAAGCCCGCCAGGAGGCCAGCTGCCGATGGCCTGCCTCCAAATCACACGTTTTCTAAAGACAGAATAAGCCTAAATTCCCTGAGCTGGCACAGGGCCCTCGTAATCCATCCCTGCCAGCCTCACCAGCCTCGCACTGTCACTCTCAGCTCTCTCAACACCCAGGATGACTGCGCCATGTCCGAGGTACTCTCCCAGCTTGGCCTTCAGCGCCCCCGGATCTGGTAGCAGGTGTCACCAGGAGACACACACAGCACACTTCCAAGGCCACCTCTTCTGAGAAGCCTTCCTAACTCTCCCAGGAAGCTGCAGACCCTCCTTCCTCCTACAGCAACTATATTTACAGCTGTTCCCATGTCTCTCTGCACTGGCTTCTAAGCTTCAGGCAGGCACAACCCTAATAACTTCTGGACACCGCTGCCTGGCCAAATGCCTGGCATGGATTGAGGATTCAAAAATCTATTTGCTGGCCCTGGCCGGTTTTTCTCAGTGGTTAGAGCATCAGCCCGTGGACCAAAGAGTCACGGGTTCGATTCCAGTCAAGGGCACGTACCTCAGTTGCAGTTCAGTCCCTGGCCCGTCAGGGTCATGCAGGAGGCAACCAATCAATGTGTCTCTCTCACGTCAATGTTTCTCACTCTCTCTCCCTTCCACTCTATCTGAAGATAAATGGAAAAATACCCTCAGGTGAGGATTTAAAAAAATTCTATTTGCTGAATTAATTATTACTAACAACTATGTTCTAAGTGGGCAGGTTTCAGGAACAGTCCATCCAAGAAACATCTGCTGAGAGCTGGGTTATGTTCCAAAAACAAGGTAAGCAGTGGAGGTAACAAGATGAGAAAGCAAGTCCGTCCCATCGAGCTCCTGGCATGTGAGCAGACAGACACAACAAGGAATCAATGACCACCTTGTGCATCATGCCTGCTACCAGACTAACCGGCAAAGAACAGTCAGTAATCAATGGTGTTGGAAGGTAAAACACAACTCCTCCCTTCAGAGTCCAAACCACTATGGCCGGGAACACAGCCATGCAGCAGTGGCCACCATAGTGCACACCCTCGAGCTCTCAGTGTCTTTTGGGCACAGCTGGTACCTGCCATGGAAGTGCCCTATACAAATGTAATAACTAGCCATCACCTCCCAGACAAAACATACAAGACGTCAAGAGGATAAGAGGAAGACTGTATTTATTTTAGGCAGCAAGACCATCTGAACTTTATATACCTGCCACAAAATAGTTCTATAGGTTGCAAATAAGATTAAGTGCCCTGAGAGATTCAAACACCCTTCACTCCACTGGGGCCACGTCTTGGGTTTAATACAAGTCAGAAAGTGGACAGTGGCTCTGCCAGTGATTCTGATAAGGCTTTGGAAAACAATTCCATCTTGAAGCAACACTTTAATTTTCTCCTCCCTAAAAACAATAGGACTGAGTATTGACTAAGTCTTCATAAATAAAAGAAAGGGTTTATGATGCCAAAACCAAATGACTTAGTTATGTCCCCGGGGGGAAGATGCACTCATTGGTGGCTTTGGGGAGAAACAATGCTGCCCATCCACACAGATGTCCTCTGGCTCCTTCCCACCCACGATGCAGCCCTCCATGTCCAGGCTCCTCTCTGGATACTGCAAAGGAGAAGCACCTCCTCGAGCCCCCATCAGCACGGGGACATTGCTGCTCTCCCTGATCCTCCAAGGAGGTTGCATGCACCCACCTTCACTGCCAAGCCTCCCATCAACCCAGCTCCACCACTGACTCCCTATCATTCCTCTTCAGAGTCAAGCACACAGCTATCTGTGTGGAATCCCCTGTGGGGATACGCCTGCTTCCTAGAGGGCTCCACAGGCACCAACCACCACCTTTCTCTTTTTAATTCAAGTCCTGGCTCAGGCAGAAAGGTTCCTGGAAAGAAAGGCACAGGATGTTCTAGGTCTCAGGTGCCTCAGCATTAACAATTAACAAGAGCAGCGGCCTCTGCTTGCCAAGTGCGCACTGCGATCAGCGTTCACACCCACCATCTGTGTAACCTCCACAAGGACCCCGTCATCACCACCTCACACACAAGAAGACAGAGGCAAGGAATGGATATGTAACGAAGTGGTTATGCTGGGGCCAACCTGACTCTAAAGTGCTTACTCTTCAATCTGTTTGCACAGTGGCCTAAAACAAGGGATTAATTTGCATTACGCAGAATGGAAAAGTCAACTCTAAAAGTAGTTTAGTTTTTAAATGTGTTATTCTTTAGGATAAAAAAAAAATCCTAGAAAAAAGAATTTCTTAGAAGCTCAATATATTCCTCTGGAGGGTTAATGGCAACTTTTAAGAACCCAGAACTTAACAGCATTGTTTCGGTCCATCAGCAAAGCAGGCAGAAACTGGGGTTAAACTGTTGAGGGTCCCAAAGGCTCCTCTGCAACTCTAAGGAACACACATTAAAGTTATACTGCCCAAAGGTGGTTATGTTTAAAAAGCATATAGGTGGGGACATTTTAAATCAAGGACTTTCAATATATAGGGGATTCCCCACATCCCAAAATGTTTCAGCTACATTTACCAAAACTAATCAGCATGTGTGACTGAGAGGCAACTGACAGGTTAGGAAGATATTCAGACTTAACAAAGTCAACATAATTTATAATCTTAATTATTTAAAAAAAATTTTTTTTTTATCCTCACCAGAGGACATTTTTGCATTTATCTTCAGATAGAGCAAGAAGGAGAGAGAGAGAAACATTGATGTGAGAGAGACACATCGAGTGGTTGCCACCCACATGACCCCAACCGGGGCCAGGGACAAACTGCAACCAAGGAACTGAACCCGGAACTCTCTGGTCCGCGGGGCCGATGCTCTAACCGCTGAGCCAAACTGGCCAGGGCTATAATCTTAATTATTAATAAGAGGAATCATTTATCAAACACTTACCATGGCCATACATGCTAGGTGCTATCCCATGCTCTAAGCATCACACATCTGACAACTACAATGAAGAAACTGAGATTAAGAGAGGCTGAGGAAGTCACCCAAGTTCACACAGAAACAGAAACTGGATTCAAACCAGGTCTGACATCAAAGCCCTCATATATGGCTTGCTAGAGTGTTTAGAAACACAGGCCCTAAATTTGATGATAATTGAGAAGCTAAACAGTTAATTTTTTCTGTGTGTATTTTAGCTTCAATAGAAAAATTTCAAAAATAAACAGGAAGAAAAATGCAGGGTCTGAAGATAGATTGGGTTAAAATCCCAGCTCCTCCATTTTGAATGACCTTAAATTAGTTTCTTAATTTTCCTGTGCCTCAATTTCTATGTAGTAAAATGGGGCCAATAACAGACGCTATCTTCTTAGGCAGCTGACAAGATTAGGGGAAGAAATCCACATAAAGCCTTTAGAACCGTGCCAGGCAAGAGTTAAGCCTTGGAAGAGTTGGCTTGTGTTATTCTTTCCTGGGTACCAGATAGGGCCAGCCAGCTCAGGCCCACTATTTTAGCAACTCTTTTGCATAAGCAAGCTCACACACAGCCAGTCTGTCTGCACAGCCTGACTGCACAGCTTCTTCCTGTCACTAACATCTCTCCTCACACTCGCTCTGTGGCACTGACTGAGCCCTGGGTCTCGACTTCCCCATCTGTGAAATTAGAATGACTAGCCCAGCTGATCTACCGGAGGTCCATCCAGCCTGGCAATCTAGAATTCTGAACAACCCAGGCCCTAGAAAGTTTATATCCACCCTGAAATAAACAGTAACAGCACACTCATTCCCCTAAATCCTCCTATGTACGTATAAATGTCTGTTTTGAAGACAGATCTTCAAGGCCTCAGCGGTCCTTCAGAAGCACAACACGCTGTGCAGGCATCCCCTGCATGAGGCTGGGAAGTGGTCAGATGCTCTGACCAACGGGGGAGATAAGCTGGGTCCTCCGGGCTAGAGAGGCCTTCGGCAAAGCACAGGCAAGAAGTGGGGGCATGAAGGGCAGCAATTCACCCACTGGACAGAGGGGAGTGGGTCAGTGGGATGGAGGGATGGAGAAGGGGGTGGGTGGAGAGGCACAGAGAGGGTGCCTAATGGAGAGAACTGCAAGCAATCAGCAAAAGCCAGATGAGGCTGGGGCACACTCAAAACTGTTTCACAAACATGAGGCAGACCCAGCTCAGTGCACAGCAGGGACCTGCCACGACCTGCTGGGACCATGGAGGACACTGAGGTGAGCAGAGTTTGAATCCCACCTCTGCCTCTCTCCAGCTGGGTGACTCTGAACGAGTAGTTACTTTACCCAATGTTTCCCAAAGGGTGCGCTCACTCAATAACCCTGAGCCCAAGTACATGCCAGGTTCTCATTAGGGCTGGGGATCAGGCGGAGCCCACAATCTCAAGGGGTCAAACATATAGGACAACGAAGACAGCTCTGGGAGCGAAGGGCAACGGGGGTAAGAAGTTGGCTAGAAGTCACACCCAAACTTGAGACCTGGGTTGGTACCGGCCAGATAAACAGGGCAAGAGGAAGTGTTTGTTCCAAGACTGCCGAAGGAGGGGCCCCGTCCATGCAAAGCACCTCACCAACTGCGCAGCGGCAACCCATCCTCTAGGAGAGCAGCCGACAAGGGCTAGGAGCTAAGGGCGAGGTGCTAAGGAGCTGCGGGTGCTGCCCCCCCCCCCCCCCCCAGCCTCCTGCGCAGAGAACTTTCCAAAGCAAAGCTCCCAATTCCAAGTTGGAGAAAACGGTGCCCGGAGCAGTTTTAAGGCAGAAATGGCTTCACGTGGCCAGGCAAAGATCCTGCCACTAAAATGCCCAGTGCGGGGCCTCGGGACTGGAGTGTGCGGGACCAGTCCTCCCTTCCGGCGGGCCTTCCTCGCCACGGCCTCGCCCCCACGGCCCCCGCCGCCGATTCCTTCCTCCAGGCAGCTCCCTGCCCACGAGGGCCGCCTGGGCAGCACCCCGGACACAACCGGCTGGAGCCTCTCAGCCCGGCTCCCCGAGGCGCAGGGGGTCCCTGGCCGGGAGCCGGAGTCCCTGGCCGAGGGACAGGGGTCCAGGAGGAAGGGGTCGGGGCCTAAGGACAGGGATTCCAAGAAAGAAGGGGTCAGGGACTCCACGGTGGGGGGTGGGGGTCCCGGAAGCTGGGGACCCCGAGGAGGAAGGGTCCCGGCGGCCGGGAGGGGCAGGTCCGCGCGCCGAGCAGGCTGCACACCGGGCCCCGGAGCCCCGCGCATCTGAGGAGAAAACTTTTTGTCAAGTTCCGGAAAAGAAGCGTGTCACGGAGCGCGTCTCACCGAGGGGCGGTCGAGCGCCGAGTGCCGCCGGGTCCCCGCAATGTCCCCAGGGCCCCACGCGCTGCCCAGCGCAGGAGGAACTGGCGGCCGCGCGGCGACGGGCGCCGGGGCAGGACCCGGACCCGCGATGCCCTCCCCGCCTGTCCTCCTGCCTCAGGCCGCCTCCCCGCAGGCGACGCTGCAGCAGGTGGCAGCGGCCACGCGCGCCCGGGTCCCCTCCCTCCTTCCCAGCCCCGCCCCGCCGCAGGCTCTCAGTACCCGAGTTAGCTCGGCTCCGACGCCATCCCGGGGCCCGCAAGCCGGCACCCCAGGTCCCGCAGAACCCGAACTTGCGCGGCAAGAACGCTGGGAGTGCGGTAGCCAGCAGATCCCACGAGCAGGTGCGCGCGAACCGCCCGCGGCCAACAGCGGAGCGCGCCCTCGCCCCGCCCCGCGCGCCCTCGCCCCGCCCCGCGCGCCCTCGCCCCGCCCCGCGCGCCCTCGCCCCGCCCCGCGCGCCCTCGCCCCGCCCCGCGCGCCCTCGCCCCGCCCCGCCCTTGCCGACCGCGGCCGCTCTTCCGCTGGAGCTGCCGCCTCCCGCCGCGTCGTCGCCGCTGCAGCTCCTGGAGCTCGACGCTCGCCCCGCAGCCCTTCCTCAGGCCCGCTCGTCCGTCCCCCGAGGGCCCCAGAGCGGCGTCGCCGGCCCTTTTCTTTCCCGAAGGACAGGCGGGGCCGCGAAGGGTGCCTGAGGGGATCTTCGTGTCCGCAGAGTCCGTGGACACCCGCCTGGGGCCTCCTTACCTGCTCGGCTCCACCCGCGGCCATCTTGGAAGTGGGAAGCGGCCGGGAGGGGGAAGGGGCTCGAGCGGGCAGGGGCCAGGCGTGGGGAGCCGAGCGTCGGAGCGCATCGATGGGCGCCCCGGCCTCAAGGCAGGTGCGCGGGGGAGGAGGGGCCCGGCCCCCACCTGGCCGGAGGCTGGAAACCCATGTGGGCGAACCGAGACCACCGGCCCTGGACGGGCGGCCTCAGGAACGTCGCTTTGGGGTCCTCCCTGCCCGGCTTTAGTCTCAGTCTGTAAAACGGGCTTTTCTGATAATTTATTGAGCTCTTACCCAGTGCTTAGCGCCTGGGAACCTTTGAAAATGCCAAATCCCAGGCCAGTTCACCTGGAAGTGAGATACAGTTTTGGAAGTTGTGTCACGTGCGGACAAGTTTGGGAACCGCTGACCTGGAGTTCGTGTGCATCATTTCGCGTCAAAACGCACGGACAGGGCCTGTGATCAAAGCCCTGTGCAGAGTGGGAGAGAAGGGCTTTGCCCCAGGTCCCAGGACCAGGCAGCAGCGGGGCGGGGTCAGAAGCCGGATGCCCCGCCCAGACCACCTTCCACAACCTTGCAGGGCTCCCTCCGAATGAGAAAGCCCTCGTTAGGCAGTGACTGATCCTCCGTCCTCCTAGACTGTAGGCTTCCGGAGGCAGACCTGTCTGTCTTCTTTACTGTTATGTTCCCTGCGCCTGGCAAATAGTAGGCACTCAAATATTTGTTAAATTACTATATTCTGGGGACATCAAGGCTAGAGGAAAGACCCCAGTGGCTGGGAGCCGGAAGGCCTGGGTTCTACACCCGGCTTTGATCCCACCAACCAGGAGCCCTGAGCGCTGTCACAGGCAGAATTACCACAGAGGAAACCTCAGAGACCGACCAGCTGAGTGTAAGGGAGGACCCCAGAGCAGAGCGGTCAGGGACAGGAAGAGTGATCTCTCCATCACAGAGAGCATCTGGAAGCATGCAGTGGAAGATTACTTTGTCCAGACCATGGTCATGCGGGTTGAGCCAAAGAACCCCTGACTTGTTTTTCCTGTCCCGGCTCTACAAACGCTTAGCACCTATTAGTTATGATGGCAGGAGAGGTGAGAACTTTAAAAAGGCAAGCTCTTCATAGAATACATTAACACCCTCACGGGGCTTGGTGCATAATAGCTTTATATAAATGCTTACATTTCTAGGTGGTTTTAAGGGAAAATAATACCAGGTCTCCTTCAAACCCCAGCATGGGCTCTCCAGCTTATTTTAAGAAAACAGAATGGGAAAGTACAGGCTTGCTTCGGGCCTGACTTCATTAGCAATACAATACAACAGGTTAATAAATCTGCTTTTACAGTGTTCCTTGTGACTCCACAAATCCCTTCCAGCCCTCATTCTGAGTCTTAGGGTTTTAAAACCCCACAATGACAAGGGACCATTGTCCTGAATTCAGAACCAAAAGACTGTGGTCCACAGACTTGGTGCCCTCTGTCTGCCTTTCCCTCACCCTCTTCCTGTCCTGCTGCCCCCCTCCACCTCTCCCACACACCCTTCCCTGGGCCCAGAGTCCCTCCTGGAGCCCACCAGTCACTTACAACCTCAGTGTGGTTTGACCCACGTGTTCCCATTTGTCATCAGCACCCAGAAGTGTTCTAGCTAAGTCCTCGTCACAACTTGAGTCTAACAAATTTTTTGTTGTTGTTAATCCTCACCTGAGGATACTTGTCCATTGATTTTTTTAGATAGAGTGGAAGGGAGAGGGAGATAGAAACATGGATGTGAGAGAGACACATCGATTGGTTGCCTCCCACACAACCCTGACTGGGGCCAGGGATCGAACCTGCAACCCAGGTACGTGCCCTTGACCAGAAATCAAACCCAAGACCCTTTGGTCCGCGGGCCGGCGCTCTAACCACTGAGCCAAACCGGCCAGGGCAAGTCTAGCAAAATTAAAAACACAAGGACGAGATCAGCTGTGTGGCTATGCGCACTCACACTCGCGTCATTGCTCAGAACCTCAGTTCCCTCCTGCCCTCTCATATGGAGACAACTATCAGGGTGGTCAGTGGAAGAAATCCAGAGACACAGACGGAAAAGCGTCCAAACAACGAAAGCAGCCATCCTGAAGGAGCCTCTGCACTTGGTTGCAAGCTGCAGCGCTCAGACCCTCGCACCAGAGCCACCAACTTGTATGCCACCCAGTCAGCAAGTAGTTACCTGTCCCCTGCCTGCACCAGGTTAGAATCGGTAATTTGGAGAGGCGGAACTCGTAGCAGTAGCACATTCATGACAGGGAGAAGGCATGGCCCCGGCAAAGGAGGAAGCAGAAGAGAAAACTACAGCACTCAGAATTCCTGTAATCTAAACACTCATAAAATCACCCCAAATCCCGGCAGACTGATGTCCCCACAGTGTTATTCACAACAGTGAAATGGACAGAATGTGGAAGTCCAACCGTAAGGGAAGGTGGACTGAACGGAGCCATTTAGAAAACCTTTAAAGGATTTATTATATAGCACAGAGGAGATGCTTAAGTTATAAGAGTGATACTGAATTTTAAGTAAAGTATAAAGTCAAAGAACATGGAATCCCCCCTCCCCTGGCTGTGCTGGGCCAGCAGGTCTGTGGGGAGCTGCTGACAAGGGTCTCTTCTGCGGGATGGGGTTTGTTAGACTTGTCAAGAATAAGGCCTACTTCAAGAGATACCAAGTGAAATTTAGAAGACAATAGCATAAAACTGATTACTGTGCCGGAAACGCTTGGTAATCCAGGATAAACATAAGTACAACACAGCCAAATGCAGGATGATAGCTCTCATAAGCAACAGAGACATCATTTGTCCCATGGCTTATGCCCGTACAGAAGGAGACAGGATCATTTGTGCAGCTTATGCTCATGAACTCCCTGTGCAGGTCGCCTGGCAGGTGAGGCTGCAGCACACTACAGGCCTGCAGCGGGCCCGCAGCTGCTCGAGAGGTTTGGCACGGACGAGGTCTATGAAGGCCCAGTGGAGGTGGCTGGAGGTGAATCGAATGTGGAAAGCATTGATGGGCCCTGAAGGGAGTTGTGGACAGAGGCTTGTCTGTCCCTCCCCGGGCCAAGCAATTCCCTGGTTATGATTCAGAAAGCAAGGAATTCAATGCGAAAGTTGCCGGAAGCACATCATGGGTCAGAACGTTGCAGATTGTATGTGCTATCTAATGGAAGAAGATGGGGTGCTTACAAGAAGCAGTTCTCTCAGTACATAAAGCACAGCGAGACTCCAAACACGGTGGAGGAGCTGTGTTTGCTGCTCTAGGAGAGCATCCAGTCCACGAGGACAAGCCTAAGAAGAAGTGAAAAAGTGGAGCCCTTCCCCAAATACCTCTGGGCCAGAAGAAAGATCGGGTAGCTCGGAAGAAGGCAGGCTTCCCCAGATCTCAGGAATGGGCTGCTGAGAGCTAATAAACCACACCACGATTTTCTATGAAGATTTTTCAGATAAAGACTAACAATAAACTTACTGCCTTAGCCAAAAAGAAGAGAATATGGAATCCGCATCGTCCACAGGAATAAAGGCAGGAAGAAAACACCGAAGCGAGTATCAGAACACAATTGTCTTCTGCCACTATGTATTTTGAGACTTATTTCCCCAGAATGAACATACACTTTATTTACAGTGAAGATGTGCTATGATGCTCGCTGATGTGTAAGTCACAGACTTCAAAAAGGACAGTAATTTGGGGTCCTCGGATGAGGGTTCTGAGCCCCTAGCCCTTCTCAAAGCCCCGAGATAAGGCTTTTGTGAACGAGGAAACTCAAGCTCCAAGAGGTTAGGTAATCAGTGCAGGGCCAAACACGTACTGCCACGGGAGTGCTGGCTACAAGCCCGGGCCTGTGGTGCGTGAGGCCCACCTCTGGAACAGCATCTCTGCCTACCCCAGGGCCCCCATGATGCTGTATGTTGCCCCATTTTACTGGGAACACTTGAATCCGGGGGGGTTTGGCCCAAAAGCAAGGGTCACTCATTCCCAGAGCATCCCAGGTAATTGACAGGAAGAAGTAAGTTACAATGAAACCAACAGATTCCAACCCATGGCTGTTGGGGGCAGGGGACCCCCTGTGGCCTGTGGCTCACTGATTGTTAAGAGGTATCCAGTGCAGGAGGCCTTAAGGCTCTAGGTATAAAAGAAACAGAAAGCACTTGGAGTGGGGCTCCCTGTTAACAGCACACCACAGTGGGATTTTCCAAATAGCCTTATTTTTTTTAAAGGCATCACCCAGTTGCCTGCTGCTGCCACCATCAGAAAGCAAAGCCCCATTTAGAGGCTGCAGGAATCGGCTCTCACGTGGGAGCTGGGGGAGGTGGGTGCAGAGGGCAGAGGTGAGCAGGGGCATGCAACGCCATCCTACACTGGATGACCCACTGTGGGGACGACCCCCTCAATGTGTGAGGTTATCGCTGGGCCTGAGGTCTCTCCAGCCTCACAGAACTATTTACTGCTCTCAGAGCACCCCGAACTCTCACATCCCCCCTTTGCACCTGCTCTGCACTCTACTTGGATCTCCAGGAACTCCCTTCTTCCTTGAATTTCTAGTTCCCTCCAGTGGTGGCTCAAAACATTACTCCAGGTGCTCCGGCCCTCAGAACATCATCCTTGTTCTCACCCACATCCCCACCCCCGGCTGCCACTGGGCTCCAGCAGCCTCTGGCCCACCTCCCAGCTACCTTACTGCCTTGCAGGGTCTCTGTGCAGTCCCCAGGTCCCTAGCAGGCGGTCCAGGCCCACACAGAGGAGGGAATAACTGAGCCCTTACTGACCCCTGCATGTGTGTCTGCTCCCTACATCCTTGCCCTGTGGCAGAGAGGAAACTGAGGCTCTGATAGGGGAACCTTCCTGCCCAAGGCCCCACAGCTGCCAAGTCCAGAGGCAGGATTCGAACCCAGGCCCTCTTAACAGCTACACACACTGGCCCCAGCCCTCTCCTGTCTATAGAAACTAGCATCCTAAATGTCCCAATCCTCTGTCCAGCCGCCGCCTTCCTCCCTCCTGCACCTGGCATGTTGGATGTTCCCAGCTCCCATGAAAACACCCCCAGGGGCTCCTTCTGCCTTTCTCACTTCAGAGCAGCTTCCCCTCCTCTTTAGAGAGGGAACAGGTCTCAGCCTCCCCATCCCTGGGTCTCTGCCCTGAGGGGGTCTCACCGGAGCCCCAGGCCTGATGACCTTCCTCCCCCACCACCATCATCCCCACCGGTCAGGAGACCTGTCCTCCCTCTGCCCATCGCCACCCCCAGGTATTTTATTGGCCTCCACGAACCAAGCATTGTGCTAGGCACCGATACCCAGCTGATACCCAAGTGAGCAAATAGACAAGGTCTATCCCTGCCCTTAAAGGTCTCAAAACACTCTAGGGAAAAACTTGAGATTCTGCTGATCGCACGATCATGCCCAGCACCTGCCCCCACCCCGTTCTGTGGAGGGTGAGCTGGTGCTTGGGGGACAGTTGGTGAGTAGGCCCTTGTTCTTGTTTCAATCGGGCTGGGGCGAGGCTTCCTAAGGACCCCAAGAGGTGACTCAGCAGACAGATCCACCTCCCAAATGCTGCTTCCTCCTTTCCACCCACCGACTGCCACCAGGATGTCTCAAGGGGCTACCAGCCAGATCCTCCCTGTGCCCTACCAGAGCCTGCTCCAGCCTAACTCTGCAACTGCCCTGCACACACTGGGTTTTCCAAACACACTGATCCTGGATGAAGTGCCCAGGCTCTGCTTGTCCTGTTCCCTCTGCCCAGACCTCCTTCCTGCCTTCTCCCGCCATCCCAACCAGGTCCCCTCTGCCACATCCTGCCCTCCCCAGTGCCCACGCCCGGCAGAGCTGGCCACTCGCTCCCGAGGGGGCTCCAACCCTTTGTGCATCCCCTGGAGCGGCTGTGAGGCAGGGGGACCAGACCGGCCAACTGCAGGCAGCCTGGCCTGGGAGCGGCTCAGCAGTACCTGCTGGACGACCGACCGTGACTGTCTTCCCCCTGCCTCATGGCGGAGGGAGGACCGGCTCCAAACTCCAAAAACAGGCCGAGAACCACACGGGGAAGGGTGCTGTCTGGAGCTGCCGGGGAGGCCTGGGCCGAGACCCCAGCCTGGTTTCCTCCCAGAGTGCCCCGCCCTCTCCAGGCCCCCGACATAGCCTCCTAGGGTCCTGGTCAGTGGCCTCTCAAACTGCCCTTGTCTGCCCAGTAGACCGTGAGCTTCACGACGGCACGGGAGGTGCTCAGGACAGGCTGAGGACGGCTGCTCCGGGCGCGGGTCCCACCGCCAGGTCCCTCCTGCTGCTCCACGCAGCCTCGTCGTCGGGCTGGGGTGGTCGGCCCTGCAAGGAGGCAGAGGCCCCATTTCTGGGGTGGTCTCCCCACCCCCGGGAGGCGGTGCCAGGCACCCGTGCCCCCGCTTTCTGCCACCTGCAGCTGTGAAGGACAGCCCCCACGGCCAAGGAGGAAAGCACCCTGTCAGGGCCAGTCTGCGGACCCACGGGCTGCTCAGGGCCCCGCGTGTTTCTTCCTGAGGAAACGTGTAACTCATTCTGCAGGCGGGCTGCAGCGCCCCGAGCGTGTAAAGTCGATGACTGCCCCTCCTGCCCTGTGCCCAGCCCAGAAACGCCACGTGGCCCCGGTCAGGGCAGAGCTGCACCCGCAGGCTTCACCGGGCACCAGAGCCTGCGGCTTCCCAGGGTCGCAGGGTGGGGAGGGGCTGAGGGGCTGCCGGGAAGGAATATCTGGGGGCAAGAGAAGGAAGAGCTTTGTAAGAGGGCGGCCTGGGCTTGCAGGGCGTCACCCCTTTCCTTCAAAGTCCTGAGCAAGTCAGCTTGGTTGTAGCTCCCACAGGCTGGAGAGCGCCTCCCACGTTTACCTGAGAGGGAATGTGATCTTTCTCACCAGAACATGAGGGCCGAGGGAGGGTTACTGACTTAGAAAAACAGGACCTATTACCAGTATCAGGTTTAGGACTCAGCACATAGTAGGCTCTTGATATGTGGTTGCTGAATGAACGAACGAAGGAACGAATGAATGTTTACAAACCCTATTTGCAACGAAGGCCCCCTTTTCCTCCTAATTAGCAGTTTTACGCCATGGAGAATCCCCGCCCCTCAAAAGTCCCCAACCTGCCGTCCTCCTTTCCACCGTGAGGATTCAGCAGGGTCAGTAGGCAGCAAGGATGCACTGCTCACCAGCCTCATCCAGGTGACAAAATGCTCTCCCAGGTGCAATGCCACCAAGTCTGGGAGAAGCATTTGTGAGTGTGTGTGTGTGGGGGGGGGCTCAGGGCAGGCTGAGAAAGTCCCCCAGAGCCCAGGTCTCCACCTCCTCCCCAGCTTGGGAAGGGGAGGCACAGGTGGAGGGTGGTCTGGGGAAGTAGGAGAGCAGGGAGGTGAGGAGCCCAGGAGCCCCTGATCATGCAGAAGAGAGAAGGCTCCCCTAGTCCCTGGTGGGGCTTTACAGGGGCAGGTGGATGCCGCCGGCAGGACCGACTGCAGGCAAATACAGACTCCCAAGGGTGGGGCGTGGAGACAGGCACAGGCTACTTTGTGTGTGGGGTGACCAGAGCAGGTTTTGGGGGGGGGGGCCAAGACCAGCACAGGGCAGAGGTGTAGCTCAGAGCCAGGGTTTGCCACTACATGGGGTCCCTGACCTCTGTAAGCAGGTCCCAGGTCTTTGCACAGGCTCCCCCCACAACACCCCACGTCCGGTGGCCAGGGCCTGAGACCACTGAGTCCAGGGGCAGCTCCGTTATCGCTGGCTTGCAGCTTGCAGTTTCTGGGGACGCCGTGGTCACGCCTGACACTGGAACCGGCAGGAACTGTGTTCTGAGCACACACAGCTGGTGCCCCAGGCCTGTTCGGGAGGCGAGGAACTGAGTCAAGCTGGAAGGGGCCAGGACTTGCTAGAGGCCCTGGTGAGCCTGGGGTTTGTGGCTCCTTTCAAGGCTGCTTCTGCTTCCGCTGGGGGAGGCTGGGCTCCCACCTGCAGTCCCCAGGCCAGGACCGCTCACAGTTCAGTGGTCAGTTCTGGTTCCTCTGCCCGAAGTTGGAAGGTGGAGGGGAAGGAACAGTGGGGTGGCGGCCACCTTGGCCTTAGGAGTGACGTGCCAACAGCAGGCCACGTGGCCACTGTGGGTGGGCGATCCGGCACAAGGCCCCTGGCACTTGCCCAGAGAGCGAGCCTCTGCCATGGACATCCCCATGCCCGGGAAGGACCCGAGGCGGCGGGCACGTGTAGATATGCTCTGGCCACGGCAGCTGGGTCGGAGCAAGAGGGCCTGGTGTGGGGGCCTGACCCAGCCAGCCTCCTCCACCTGCCCCAGGATGTGGGGATGGGTGAGGACTGGCAGGGGTGTGGCAGGGAGGAGAGGGCAAGGTGCACTTGAGAGCTTGTCCTCATGCCAGGTGAGGAGATGGAAGCTTAACTGCCCATCACTAGTTGGCATGCCTAGCCGTGAGAGGGAGCAGGTGGTGTGCCCATTCCAGTCAGGAAGACAGTGACCAAGTCAGGTGACAGCTGGGGCGGGAGGGCTCACTGCACCGCCCAGGTGGGCAAGGAGGCTGGAGGAATGCTGAGCCCTAGGCCTGCCACCTAGATTCCAGCACGCACGCAGGGCCGAGGGCCGGCACTCAGTGTAGCCCATTCCACCTGGCAGGGGCGCATCATCCCCATCTCACTGTAGGCTGGGGCTCAGGGAAGCCAGGGCCTGTCGGGGTGGCAGGGCAGAGGGTGGGGCTTCTTCCACACCCCCTAAACAGGCCTCCCCAGCCCCAGGGCCCCCGGATGATGCCCTGGACTGTGACCTGAAGTGGCAGGCCCAGCGTCCGAGCTGCAGCAGGCCCCTTGCCTGTCCGCAGGGAAGATGCAGGTGGTCAGGCTCCAGCCTGCCCCTCACTGCAGGGCCAGGGACCTCACACCACAGGGCTTGGCTCTGATGGACACACACGGTCCTGCTGCTGTCCCTGGCCTCTGCCCTCGGGCCTGGCCAGCACCAGGAGGGACAGTGTGCACTCACTTTAGGGAGAGAGGGTAGGACTGAGCCAGCCACGAGGGCCACGTGCCCATGGGCAGCACCCAGAGGCACAGGCCTCTGAAGGACTTAACCCCCGGCAAGGGCCTTTGTACCACCGGCGGAGGAGGGGAGGGAGGAAGTGAGGGGAAGCCTGCAGATGTGATTTTCTTGAGAGTTACTGGACTGGGTGTGGCAACTTCTCCTCCGCGCTTCCGCGTGCTCTCCTCCGTCCAGGAACCACAGGGAGGCAGGTCCTGGAGGACGGGACCACATCTCCCCGCTTGCACGCTCATGTCTGCAGGCTGCACTGTCCATCTGTACAGCCAACCCTGTGAGAGGTCCTGCTAGGATCCTGTTTATGCCCAAAGATACAAGGCATGGGGGTGAAGGGCCTGGCCTAGGAGCGCAGGGCGAGGGTGGCAGGACCAGATCTGTACCCAGGCATCCTGACTCAGCCTGGACTCCTGTAAATGACACCCTTACCACACAGCTCACGATGACTATGAACAACCTTTGCAGCAGTTCCCAACAGCCCTACACACACTTTTCAGGTGAGTGGGACTTGGGCAACATTGAGGTTTGGGGAGTGTCCACTGGGCTCTATAGTTTTGTTGCCCAGTTCAAATCCTGGTTCCACCAGTCACTAGGTGGGAGACTAGCACGTGCCTAACTTCTCACTGTGCCTCAGTTATCCCATCTGTGAAATGGGGTACTTGCACCTACCTCGGAGGTTGTTAACATGGCATGATGGTGGCAACGGTGAACCGTGTTGGCTGGGACTATTACTGGCACAGACACCACTGACACCGTCCCAGCGTTAGGTGCGGCTGTCATTACCAGTCATTGCTGGTTGGTCAGGTGAGGCAACGGTCCCTGAAAGTGTGATCAGCGACCCACCCCAGTGACGCAAGGCCGGTGGCGGGCTGCAGCGCAGCCCATTTCCTGGTCTGTGCTCGCAGCAGAGCCCAGCCCGTGATGCCATCTGCCTGGCTGCTTTCCAGAGAAACCGGGGCTGGGCCCTCCTTTCCGTTCCTGGACTGCTGCGCAGACCCAGGCCTCCCGGGCACGGGCACCGCTGCTGGGCCCACGTGCCCAGAGCCTGCAGGCGGCCTCTGCAGTGACAGGAGCAACACTGACCCTCACTGCAGTGACCTGAGCACCTGAGATAGCTCATCTCGAGAGAGGCCTCGACAGCCCTTGGTTGGTCACAAGCACTTCGTTGTGATGTCAGCCGTCCTGGGCCAGAGCGGGCCAGAGCACGGTTCCTGCGTGGCTGGCGTGGGCAGGGCTGCCGTCCTGCTCTTGCAGGTGAGGGCACCAGTGCAGCAATTATGCTCACGGTACTCAAGAGCCACAGCCCAGGGGAGCCCGTGTCTGCGTGGCCACCAGGCACACAGCCCAGCAGTGAGGCAAGCCCACAGGGAAGGACCTGTCGCCCCTGTACAGGGGCCGCCCTGTGGTAGTAACGCCCCCAGTCCTCTAGGAGGGCAGCGTCATACCGAGGATGACGTAGGTCGCACCCAGACCCTGGAAGGATGCTCACAGAGGCTCAGTGAGCAGCTCACACGCAGAGGGCTGAAGGCACACAGCGCCGCGTCTCACCCTTGACTTGCTCTCACTCACTCCCGGTCCCAAGGCCAGCACGCAGCCGGGCCCAGGCTCCACGCAGCGAGAGCCCGCTACAGCTGGCACCTCGAGCCAGGGGGCGTCAGGGCTTCACAAATGACCGTGCTGGTGGCTGGCCAGCGAGCTGGGGAAGACGGAGCTGAACCCTTAAGCCTCACTTCTTGTGTACAATACACATGCTCCGAAGGCACGCTCTACATGAAGTACGTGGGTTCCAGAAAAACACGGGAGACTATTTCATCCTCTTAAAGGTGAAACAGCACTGCAAGACAAGCCTCCACGTGCCAGAAACCACAAGTGAAAACGGACAGAGTACAGTGTAACTCCTCTGCAGGGAACCCGCCTCTCCTCTGCCCAGATGAAGGCGAAGGCTAATCTGGGAAAAGCACTGGCCTCAAGCAAGCACCAATGCCAGCTTACGGACGGTGAGAGGAGGGTGTCCCACCGGACCTCCAGCTCTGCAGGGTGTTGGCAACACTGGCATGGAGCAGCGGGCACTGCAAAGGCTGGCATGGCCCTCAGGAGCGGTCCTGTGCACGGAGGCGTGGAAAGGCCGCTCGGAACACTGAAGAAACGACGGCCCTCAGTGGAGCCTGTAGGTCTAGACGGAGGAACACAGCTACAGAGCCCCGTGGGTCTAGAATGACTGCGTGGAGAGACGTGGTGAAGCCCTGTGAGTTAGAGGAGCGGCTGCAGCTCGGCCGTTCCGGTGAAGCGCTCCCTCCGTGCAAGCACACCACATGTGCATTCAGCCGTCACAAGTGTCAGAGGCTACCATCTCAATGATGGAAGTACAGACGAGTCTTCCTTTATATGTCTTTTAAAATACACTGGTTTAGCCCTGGCCGGTTTGGCTCAGCGGTTAGAGCGTCTGCCTGTGGTCCAGAGAGACCGGGTTCGGTTCCCGCTAAGGGCACGTACCTCGGTTGCGGTTTGTCCCCAGCCCTGGTTGGGGTTGTGTGGGAGGCAGCCACTCAATGTGTCTCTCTCACATCGATGTTTCGCTCTCTCTCTCTCTCTCTCTCTCTCTCTCTCTCCCTCCCACTCTATCTGAACAAAAAAAAAATGTCCTCGGGTAAGGATTAAAAATAAATAAATAAATAAAATACATTAGTTTAGCCCTGGCAGGTTTGGCTCAGCGGTTAGAGTGTCGGCCCACAGACCAGAGTCGCGGGTTCAATCCCGGTCAAGGGCACGTACCTCAGTTGCGGTTCAGTCCCCGGCCCTGGCTGCGGTCATGTGGGAGGCGAGTAGTCAACGTGTCTCTTTCACATCGCTGTTTCTCCCTCTCTCTCCCTCCCTCACAATCTAACTGAAGATAAGTGAAAAATGATCGAGTGAGGATTGAAAAAATAAAAACATATTGGTTTAGGCCCTGGCCAGGTAGCTCACTTGGTGTGTCATCCCAATACACCAAGGCTGCAGGCTCAATCCCTGGTCAGGGCACATACAAGTCAACCACTGAATGCAGAAATAAGTGGAACAACAAAAATCGATGTTTCTCTCTTTCCCCTTCCTCTCTAAAATCAATAAAAAACACTGGCTTCTTTTTTACAATGAACATTGGCATGTTAATATAGTATACACAGATACCTTTTCCAGAACAAAAAGACTATGCTTTGTCTTCCTCCTAGGGGCAAAATGCCGCGTGCTCTGCAAGACTGGGGGAGTGGTTGGGGAAGGGAGGGGGGGGAGAGGAAGGGAGGAGGGAGGAGGGGGAGCAGGGGGGAAGGGGGAGGGGGACGCCTCTCAGCAGGCCCCACCTACTTTCTTCTCCAGCAAAGCAGGTTTCCATGCCTGTGAGAAAGGATGATCTTCCCTTGGAATGCTGTGACCAGGGCACTCTCTCTCTTCCACGGATATCCATAATTAAGGGGGGGGGGGGTCTTTACTATGATAAATAAAGAAAACCAACTGTTTTTTTAATTTTTTATTTTGGTGTTAACTCCACAAGAAAACAAAAATCAGTTACTCTGGTGTATGTGAAATCGGAACAATACAACCACAGAAAAAAACCTCAGCCCGGGAATGGAGACGGACACTTCAGTGCTACAGAATGCAATGCGCTTCATACCACGGTGCGTCTCAGCGTTTTGCCAACTTTTTAAAAATGCTTTGTCTTTGTGATCATCCATTCACAAAACTAAAAACCACACTTTCAAGTCTGTTGCCGAAAGCCTCTGGGTTTCAGCCACTTAGCTATGAAAACAAATAAATACATAATCTGCTGTCCCCTTGCCCACCTGCCATCCACCCACCCCGTGGCCGGTGCAGTCCTCTTCCCAGCGGTGGGAAGGAAGTCCACACCTCTGCCACTTGGAGCTGGCTCCTGATCAAAAGCAGCTGTCCAAAATCATCTGAGCTGAAGGTGGTATCTGAAATATATTTATTTGGTCTCTGCTACATAAGCACGATTTCTAGGACAATCGTCATTGTAGTGATTTTAGGAATTTACAACATCCAATTCTTTTTTTGCCTTTGCTGTTAAATTATATTTCAGTGCAGATGCTAATGAATTTTTAGGAAGCTCCAGAAGAAAGAAAAATACATAAAACCTTATAAAATCTGTAAATAAATAACAGCAACGTAAAACCGTTTTCGCTTGTGTGCACGCTCGTGCGTGCACACACACACGCACACACACACGCACACACGCACGCGCGCACATGCACGCACACACACACACTTTAAAGTGTCAGAAGACGTGCTGTATCACACAGACCCTGCCGCGCGCTGATCAGACCCGGCCCTCGGGTTTCTCTGAGCACGCACAGAGCCGGGAGGACGCCGCCACAGCCTTAGAGGGAGTTTTCTGTGTCATCAACTAAGAAAAAGGCAACAAAACCAAACACTCAAAGCAAATCATATATTTCTCAGCCAGTTCAGCTCCCAGCTGGTAAACTACTATGTGTTTACTGCCCGCCAAAATCAGTGGTGAAGCCGTCTTGTCTACGTTAAGACTTTCCGCCGTTCCTGATGTTACAGACATGCTGAACTGATTTCACACATTAGTTTTTTTTTTAAATAATGAGTTGGTTAAAAAAGAAAAACAATTTTAAATGTGTAGGTTTTGCAAACATTGCTCCTCCTAACTTCCGCCTGTGGCACAGACCCGGTGAGCTAAGGACTGCTGGGTCCCTCGGAGAAGGGGAAAGGGAGGCCCAGGAGGCAATGACACAGGTATGGGAGAAATCGATCCTCTACCCGCCCCAACCCGCCGCACACGGAACGTGCCCAGAACATTCTCTCAAACACAAAAGGAGATCTAAACTACACTAAGTCACAGCCACAAGAGCAGCCAGCTGCAGCCGCCAAGGTTTCTTCAGGCGATGGGGTAGCCTTTATTGCATGTCAAATGTTTACGATTTTGAGTTCTAGGGGTTTCAATTCGATGTAGGTTCTGAGAAAATCATAATTTGCAACGAAGACCCTCACCAAATATTGTCAGACTTGCACGAAGAACCCTGGAAGGTGTCCTGGTGTCACTACAACGACAACACAGGAACAGGCCAGGTGCTCTCACTCCGCTGTGCCTCACGCACTCCCCACACCCCAAATCCTTGGCTTCTGCAGTTAGCAATAAAGTCACAGACCATAGTATCCTCCATGATCCTTTGGGGGAGACCCTAAGAGAGAAAACACAGTATTTGTAAGTCTCTAAAAGCACGCCCTGTAGTTGCTACTTCCGATGTACATGAGATCTTACTGAGTGGAGGCCACGCCGTCACCAGCGCCGTCACCCACGCCTCCCTCTCGCCTCAGGAAGGCGCTGATCCACTGCAGGGGACGTGTTTCTATCCCAGTTCTCAAAATAAAGCCTACGCGTTCCAGATCTCGAGTCTCCAGAGAGCGGAAGTGGCAGCCACCGCGAGGCTAAGAAGGGGACAGTGACCTGGCTGCAGTGAGGGGAGTGCCCACAGGGGAGATGCAGGAGCAGTGGTACTTCCGAGACAAGCACATGCACACCCATTCTTGATTTGACAACACAATCTAGTCTATTTCAAATAGCCAAGAATTTAACAGCTTGGAAAAAAAAATCTCCAACAGGACAGCTGTCCTCAACTCTAAAATAAGCAAGAAGAGAAAGGTAATCACTGACCCGACTCAGTTAATTGAGAAGAACCTAAGTTGTCGTTTTAGATTAAAGGCCTCACAAAGGGCGATTTCCCATCACATTTTGTTTTTAAGCAAGAATGTGTACTACTCTCGGGTCTAGAGATGAGTTCGAGAGAAGAGCTCCTCTTCGCTGGGGCCGGCCCACTCGCCTGCGCCGTCCGAGCCCGCGTCCTCCGAGCCGGAGCTGGCGCGGGGGTACAGCTTCCTGCAGGAGCCCCTCGGTTCCGCTCCAGGGTTTCTCTCTCCTGTGCATCTCGCTTCATAGACAGAAGACACCTAAGAGGAAGGAACACGTTGCAACAGGTCAAAAGCCAGACTTTTTCCAAAGGGCTACATAACTATACACAAATCACTGATGTTTTCCTGTGGAGAGTTAAAAACATGAAGGGTTTTACTGTCTTAAAGCAAAGAACCTCTCCTCCCTGATCCAGGCCAGGCACAGGGCTGGGCATGGGGACGCCACATGTGGCCACACCTCCCACAGTTCCCATGCCAGAGGGGAGACCACAAACCACCAACAGAACCGCACACTGCCGGAGTGCGGGGGACTGACCGTGACGCCCAGTGGGGGCACTGCAGACAGGAGGAGTCCCAGGGAAGGCAGCCCTTTGAGGAGAGGCGTCCTCACCTGAAGGCTGAGAAGCAAGCGGAACCAAGGTCACAGCCAGAGCTTACCTGGGACCTTGGGGCTGTGCTTCTGAACTGGGCTCTATCAGTCTCTGGTGCTTCACAGGGAAAACTGTTGTGTGGGGCTGTCTCCCACACACCAGACGGCCAGTATCTCTGCCCCCAAGACACCAAATGCAAGTGGTAGCCCCTCCCCAGCCACAGTAACTGGCACACTCCCTCCATCACAGTAAATTAACACTACCCTCCCCCAGAGCAACCAGTAATGCCTCCCCACCCCCAAACTGATTAGAAACAACCCCGTCACAGTAACTAGCAACACCCCCTACTCACAATAACTAGCAAAGCCCCACCAGTCACGGTAACTAGCAACACCCCCACTCATAATAACTAGCCAAGCCCCTCTAGATACAGTAACTAGCAACATCCTTCCTAGTCATACTGACTAGCAACAACCCATCATAGTAACTAGCAACATCCCCCCAGTCATAGTGACTAACATCCCCTCAGTCATAGTAACCAGCAATACCCCCACTCATAATAACTAGTAAAGTGCCCCTAGTCACAGTACCTAGCAACAACCCCCAGTCATAAAAACTAGCAAAGCCCCCTAGCCATAGTAACTAGCAACATCCTCCCCAGTCACAGTAACTAGCAAAGCCTCCCCTAGTTACAGTAACTAGCAAAGCCTCCCCTAGTTACAGTAACTAGCAAAGCCCCCTAGCCATAGTAACTAGCAACATCCTCCCCAGTCACAGTAACTAGCAAAGCCTCCCCTAGTTACAGTAACTAGCAAAGCCTCCCCTAGTTACAGTAACTAGCAAAGCCCCCTAGCCATAGTAACTAGCAACATCCTCCCCAGTCACAGTAACTAGCAAAGCCTCCCCTAGTCACAGTAACTAGCAAAGCCTCCCCTAGTTACAGTAACTAGCAAAGCCTCCCCTAGTTACAGTAACTAGCAAAGCCCCCTAGCCATAGTAACTAGCAACAGCCTCCCCAGTCACAGTAACTAGCAAAACCCCCAGCTGCCACAGTAACCAGGGCACAGGAGGACACACAGGGCCTTGGGGTGCATGGCAGGGAGTCTGGAGTTCGTCTGAGAAGGCGACGGACACTGGCTACAGGAGTGTGGGTCCTGAGCCAGGGGCTGCGGGGCTCACCCTGCTCTGGGCTGCACTCGGCCTGTAGCTGTATGACCCGAGACACACGGTTCTGAAGCTTCATGTGCCTCAGTTTTCTCTCCTGCACATGGCACAACAGTACCTACCTCGTGGGCTTGGGAGGACTACAGGCGGTCGGTCAGACCTGGGCAGTCATCTGCCTTGCTGTGTGGAGAGAAGGCTGAACAGGGGCAGCAAGCAGAAGAGGAAGGCCGAGGAAGCCCCAGGAGGGATGGTGGCTTGCAGGGAGTGAGGGAGACGGGAGGGCGGGAGGATTTGAAATGGCTGAGGTGGGGTGGTGAGGACTGGCACACAGACTGCGTGTGGAAGTGAGGCAGGGAGACCAGCATGGAGGTCTGGGCTCAAAGCTGGAGGTAGGAAGGGGTACATTCGCGGAGAGGAGGGACCGCGGGCCATGGCAGTAGGGTATGGACCTGGGGTGAGCAGGGATCCTACCGGGCACTTTGGGAGAACATTGTCACAGCCTTTGACTGACACTGACAGAACAAAGAGAGGTCTGCTTCGATTCACTGCCTGCCTGCCCGCCTGCCTGTGCCGGCCTGGCTCCTCCCAGGCCCTGCCCGCCTGCCCTCTGCAGCTCCCAGGCCTGTGCCATGCTGCACGAGGGGCGGTGCGGCAGGGCACAAAGGGCTCCCTGTGCTGCCTGGGAAAGACGAAAGGACGCCTGCCCACGGGTCTTACAGGGAGTGGGGCTCAGGTCTGGATTCAGAGACTCCCTCTGGTAGCAGTCAGTGTGGACAGTGGAGGGAGAGAGGGGAGGGCTCGGGAAGCCTAAGCGCTTGAGGCGGGAGGCGGCGTGGACCAAGCGAAGGGCCTCAGAGGAGAAAAGTCACATCCTCAGAGCTCAGGGACTCAGCAGGGGAGGGGAAGGGGCAGGCAGCTCAAGGACTCCAGGTTTCAGCTGCAGTGACGGGGGTCGCCACCTGTGAGTTAACAGTAAGGAGCAGGACGGTCCACTTACCCTATTCAAATCTAACAGTCGCTCTCCATTACAGGGCGTGTCTTTAGCATCGGGACGCTCTTCCACACCATTCTGCCCCTTGGCATGTGTGTGACACTCTTAATCATTTTGAATGGAGAAGGGAAGAAAGGGAAGGGGAGATTCCATTAAGACACAGATATGAAACATATATTCCTGCTTCGTCTTCTGCTGAAAGTCAGCTTGGTCAGGCCTGCCAACCCTTGGGAGACTCTAAACAGTCACTAAGTAGCCAGCCAGGGGTGTATGAGGAAAACACTAGGCCAACTTAAAAATTCTTTCAATAGACGGAGTTTCTAAAAAACAAATCAGCGTAACCATCCATTCCTGTAGTCCTACCAGGACACACTCCCTCAGCAAGCACACATGGCCTCGCCTCGCTTCACTGGGGTTCACAGACATACTTAAACATTTCTGAAGGCAAGACCCTGCACCAGCCAAAGGATCACGACTCACTTTATTGTGATATTTGCTTTACAGCGGCGGTGGGAACCGAACCCGCAAGGCCTCTGAGGCGGGCCTGTACGCACACCGTAACGTGACAGGCCCTGGGGACACAGGATAAAAGAGCAGCAAGGTCCGAGCTTGAGAGACTGCGTGCTGTACGAGGGAGACAGATGGTGGGCCACGTGTGTGTGTGACAGATGAACACGGGAATTCAGACAGCAGGAAGTGCAGTGAGAAAACCCAGCAGGGCAACAGCCTCGTTTGTTTCTCCGCAACTCGACAACACGCCGAGTACGGCTCTCTCCACTGTGGGCGAGGGAAGAGGCCGAGGCCAGTGCTGTGTGGGTAAGCGGCCCACGGAAGGGGAAGAATGAGGAACTAGGCACTGAAATGAGAAGGAATCCACCAGGTGTCCAGTGGCTCTCCACTCTGGGTGCACATCAAACCACCTCGGGAACAGAGCTAAGTCTGGAAGCCCAGGCCCCCTTCTGAGAGTCCAACTGAACTGGCCTGGGAAGAGTCTAGGTATTGGCATTTTCTGAAAAGCTCCCAGGCAATTCCCCCCCCCCCCAGTATTTATATCTATATTTATTTATTTTAAAGCTACAGAGGTGAGTTCCCCCAGGTAGTTCTGACGCACAGCCAGGGCCGAGGCCCGCGGGTCTGCACCGGCCTACGGAACAGGTGCTGGAGGAGACGCAGTGAGGAGTGAAGAGGCCGGGGGCAGGCCTGGGTTTGACCGTTTCTGACGAGTAAATGCCCCCAAGCACCCGCTTCCTAGGTGTTCAATGAGATGGTATGCTGCCCCTTCGGAAGGGCAGAGGCCAGGGCCGCGCTCGGTGACTGCTGTGCCGCCCTCGTCAGCGGCGGCCTGGGCCTGCTTGGCCTCGCACCAAGGCCTTCCGGCTGCACTGTCCTCGCCACGACTGCAGCTCTCTCCAGCCACTCCAGGTCCTCAAAGCTATTAGTTTAGGTTCCTGAAAACAATCAGGCTCCTGACAGACAGACGCCCACTGATTCCTGGTTTTGCTACTTGTGACGGAATGGGGCAAACCGACTGAACCTCCCTGAGCCCAGCTCCCTCGTCTCTAACGCAGGACCACCGTGCACCCTCACAGACTTCTGGGCACATCGGAAGACACGATGTGTGTGAGGCCCAGGCACAGGCTGGCACACACAGTGACATCTTCCACGAGTGCTCCGAACCAAGCCCTGGGCTTGGGACCGGCTGCTTTAGGACAGCTGGGGAGGCACCTCGCACGCTGATGGGGCAGGGGCACCCTGTTCACCCACTCTAGGTGGCCATCTTTTCCGCGGCTGGCCTGGCCAAGCTCCCATCTCCTCACACCCCACCCCACTGGGTTAGTACTTGTACTAGAGAGCAGAGTGGTGGGGAAGGAACGGTTTCCTTGACTAAGACACACCCACAGCACACGCGGGACCCGTGCTGCCCCCCGCCCCTTCACTTTCTCTTCTGCTTCAGGAATTCTCTGTGCACAAAAGAAGGTGGTGATGCCCCAGGAATGGACACTGTTCATCGCTGTCAGTGTTTTCATGACCCTCACGTTGACGGCTGCCAGGTCTGGGTTATGATTCTGTGCCAGGCCTGTCCTAGGCACTTCACTCTTCCCAGCTAGCCTCTAAGGGAGGGTTAGCTCTCCCCTCTTTTTACAAATACAGACCACGGCCCTGGCCGGTTTGGCTCAGCAGTTAGAGCGTCGGCCCGCGGACCAGAGAGTCCCAGGTTAGGTTCCCGCTAAGGGCATGTGCCTCGGTTGCAGTTTGTCCCCGGCCCCGGTTGGGGTCGCGTGGGTGGCAACCACTCGATGTGTCTCTCTCACATCGATGTTTCTCTCTCTTCCTCCCTCTCTTCCTCCTGTTCTGTCTGAAGATAAATGCAAAAATGTCCTAGAATGAGGATAAAAAAAAAAAAAAAAAAAGAAAAACAACAAAACAAAAACAAATACAGAGCATGGAGGCACAGAAAGAGCTGGTCATTGCCTAAGGTCCAGCAGCTAGTAACAGAGGCACTGGATTCCAACCTAGTTCCGTCTCCTGAGCCCTTAACTATCATCTACAGTGGCTTCCTACAGGGCTCTCCTTTAAGGCTAAAATGATGCATAGACTGCCAATGAGTTCAAAGTCGAGTGCCTGAGCTCTGGAGCTCGCCACCAGGACAGCCCCGCCATGCACAGCCTGCCTGCCTGACCCCATCCGTCACTGCACTCCCGTACGGTTCCCCTTTGTCAGGCACACTGGGGCACAGCAAATGCACTCCTGCTCCAGCCAGGGCTTCTGCCTGGTACCGCCCCTGTAGGTAGCTTCAGCTCTCACATGGCTGGCATCCTTATTCCCTCAGGTCCCTGTTCAAATGTCAGCGAAGCAAGAGGGCAGGGACTTGGTCTGTTTGCCTCTGCATCCCCAGGGCCTGGAACAGTGCCCAGCACAGGTAGGCATGCAAGAAGAATGTGCCCAACGGAAGTACATGAATGCACAGCAAGGCCAGCAGGTGGCAGAGTGCAGGAGAGCTGCTCTGGGCGCCTGGACAAGCTGCCCCTCTCTGCGAGCCTTCACTGCCTCACTGTGAACGGGCCGATCTTCCTCCTTCGCAGGGGGCTGAGCACTCCCAGGTCAGCCCCTGGCTCGGCGGCGCCTGCTTGTCATTAACCATTGGCAAGATTAGAAGTTTCAGGAGCTGAGAGGGTGACAGGCTCCCGGTTTCCCCGGCCAACCTCCTGGAATCACAGGCCCCACTCCCATAAGGGGAAAGAAGGATGCTTCCAAACGCCACTGCAAGGCAACTGTGCAGGGATTCAACTCACACTTGGGAGTTAAAGGTCATTCAAAAGCCTGGTTACCATTGTTTATCCACTGAGAGTTTCTCTGCATGCCACTTCACGATAAAGAAAGCACTGTGCACTAACAATCACTTACAGCACCTACCAAGGGACCGTGTAGACACCAAGGACCTAGAGCTGGAACTGGATTCCTTACTAATGATAGAAAACTGGACCAGGATTGCCAAGATCGTTCGGGACACACTAACGAATCAAGAACTCCGTTGTCTGAAAGTCATCCTAAGCCTCACTGGTGCTGGTCTTTCTCCACTCCCAGGCCTGGCCTGCTGCCCATCCCTCTCCCTGACCGGGCTCTTCCCGGGAGGTCCCTGCTGCACTGCTCTGGGGCTCTCGGCCCCTCCTACCCATATTTCTGTTAACTGTGCCTGTGACTTAACACTCACCCAGGCTAGACATGAGTCAGGGCAGGTCTGTGCTCCTATCACCCAGGCGTCTGTCTCCCTGGACACCGAGTGCAGACGGCTGCCGCAGACAGCGGAACCCCGGACCACAAGAAGGCAGACTGCACTCGAGCCCCACCTAATGGCTGGTGCATGATTCCGGGCAAATGACTAGCTCTGAGAATTACCTTCCCTACTTCCCCCACATGTGAAAGCGAGTGGTGGCGCCGCACAAGGCCTTGTGGGAGTTACATATCAGGAAAGATACTGAGGGCACCTTGTAAATATTCAAGGGCAGCCCAGAAATTAGCTAAATGCTGTTAAATAAACAAAGATGCTAAAAATGAAAGCCCAGTTCTGTGCTCCCCTTCTGACCCAGCACACCTTTGGGAAAGAGGAAGGTGGGGGTTGGGAAGCCATTTTTGTGCCCACAGAACAGAGACAAGCAAATAGTGGGCCTTCCCCGTCAGCGGAGGCCAGGCTGCGGAGGAAGGCCAGTGCAGGCGCCCGAGCACCGGGCAGGAGAGACACCCTGGGCCATGAAGGACGGCATGCGTCCACATTAGTTACAAATTAGCTGGGGAGACAGGACCTGAACATGGAAATACTGGCAAATGATTGGCGTGCCCTGCAGGGCTGACAGGCGGGAGACTAGCAAGCGGACAAGCTCAGCCTCTTGGCACTGATCCACTCAGGTGGCCTTAGTGCCCACTTCTCCCAGAATTTCGGATCGAGGTATTTTGCAGCTTCTGGATGTGTCTCCCAAGGAGGCTCACAGACAATAATCATGTCCATCAAACCTTCTGGTCCCACCTCCCTCTCTACCCGTTCTCCCCTAGCTCCCCTTGCTGTTCACTCCTCACAGAAACGCATTCAACAAACTCTGGCATCCTCTACAAGCCTCTCGAAGCCGTTCTCTTCTGTCGACTCCCCCACGAGGGCCTCAGTCCAGCCTCGTCCTGTCCCTCCCAGACCCCGGCACGAGCCTGCGGCCCGCAGGTGCCTTCAGGTTTCCTACACTGTCTCCACTCCACGGCTAGAACAGCTCTGAAACACACACCCGACACCTCTGAAACCCTTTATTTATTTTTTTCTATTTATCTTCAGATATAGTGGGAGGGAGGGAGGAAGAGAGAAACATTGATGTGAGAGAGATACACCAACTGGTTGCCTTCCGCGTGACCCTGACCAGGGCCAGGATGACCCACAACCGGGGTACATGCCCTTGACCGGAATCGAACCCACAACTCATTGGTCCATGGGCCAACACTCTAACTGCTGAGCCAAATTGGCCAGGGCTGAAATCCTTTAAATGGCTTCCCCTTCCTGCATGTTCGACTACCTAACTTAGCAGGGCTCCCCCATCTCCCGACAAGCTCCTTCCTTGTCTGCCTTTCTGGTCTCGGATACAACCCAGCTTAGCCCAATGGGTCCCTGTGTCCTTGACCCTCTGGCCTTTATGCAGCCCGTTCTTTTCATGCACTGCCCTCCCCCAGCTTTCCTGCCTGGGGGCCTTCCTGAAGGCCTCCACGTGTCTGATTTCCTCCCCACGAAGCACTGGGAGCTGGCACACTCATCCAAGGTCGGCACTGCTGGCTGTATTTCCATGTCTTCCCCATGTCAGGCTGTGGTGGAGTTTAAGAGCAGGGACCAGCCCTGGCCGGTTTGCTCAGTGGTTAGAGCGTCAGCCCGCGGACCAGAGTCCTGGGTTTGGTTCCCGCTAAGGGCACGTACCTCGGTTGCAGTCTGTCCCCGGCCCCAACAGGGCTGTGTGGGTGGCAGCCACTCGATGTGTCTCACTGACGTTGACATTTCTCTCTCTCTCTTCCCCACTCTCTCCCTCCCGCTCTATCTGAAGATAAATGCAAAAATGTCCTCGGGTGAGGATAAAAGAAAAAAAAGAGCAGGGACCAGCTCTCATTCATCTCGTGTCCCCAGTGCCTGACAGATGTTAGCCACAGTGAAACCTCTTGGTGAATGTTTTTGGAGTGATATTCATAGCAAAAGAACGTATTGCTCTTAATGAATTAAAAATATGAACAAAAGACCTCACAGATATCTCCTTACCTTCACACTCTGACGGAGGAAAAAGAGGAGAGTACAAGGCTTTCTCCCACCAGGTCTGTTTTTCTTGACTTCTAGTCATTCCTTGTACATCAGTGTTCGATATGGGAAACTGTTTAGATTAAACCAAATACAGAAAAAGTTTACAAACTTTCAGGATAAAGGAAAAATTCAAGCACCAACTATGGTCTACAATCCCAGTACTTTTAAATTGATGCGTTTTTTGGGTCTGTTCTAGACAAGGTGAATAAAAAAGCCAAAGTGATCATAGCATATAAAGAGAGTTTTTCTTAAGCACTTATATTAGAAGTGAAATATAAAATATTAAAAAAAAAAAACCACACACACAACAAAATCCTTACAAGACAAAACACATTACAGAAAAGCCCCCAAGTAAGGCAGATTTCTGGACTCGGGGAGTGCATACAGATAAACGCGGGGCCTGTGTCTGCTGACGCAGGGCGCTCTAGAGAAAACAGGCCAGCCCTCCTCTTCACACGCCCAGGCTCAAGGGAGTCAAGAAAGAAGAAATGGGACAGAGGAAATTTTATAGGCAGTTACTGGCCCACAGGTGTTTAAAACAGAACTATCTGCTTCAATTAGAACCAGGAGGAAGTTGAGACTAAAACCCAATAGTAACACTGAGAGGAACTGAGATCAAACCAGGACATAGCCTTGGAAATGAGAGGAGTGAAGAACTCCTGAGAGCAGAAGACCCACACTCTGCATCTCCATGGCCCTGGCAGAGTGGCAGCCAGGCCCAGAAGGGGGACCCAAATCCAAACCCAGGCTCCATTCTTTACTAGTGGAACTCTCAAGTCCTAGCCAGATCCTACCCACCTGCCTGGGCAGTGAGGCCTGGACACAAGGTGGCCAGTGGTCCACAGACAGCAGAGTGCCCTTGTGAGTGGTGGAGGACATGTGGCCAGCTGCAGTCACATGCACCCTGGCATGCTGGTGGTCAGAGCAACCCTCGTCCATGCTCTTCCCACACTGGGCCCGACACCAGGCTCTCCCAGGGTAAGGCCTGGTCTTGGTGTCTTTGTACCTCCTACAGCCCCTAACACTCTTGACAGATGTCTGCTCAGTGGACAGGCCTGTGAACACTGCGAACATCTTTATCGTTGCAGAAGGCATTTCATTAGTATTCAAGTTTAAAATCTGAACTATATTAGCAACTAATAATCATCAATTCTCTAGTAGGATTTTGTTACTCAAAATATTTTATAGGTCTAAAACTTGATTCAGGAATTATGTTTTTTATATTTTAATTAAATGCAAAACACACTTTCAACTTTCATTTTCACTTAACTTACTATAAGTTTTCAGACATACTCCTAAGTCAGAAATTGAAGGAGTTGTACTGTCTACCCAGAGTGGTCAGTTAGCCGTCACTGTTTTCTCCTGCAGCTTATTCTAACAATGAAGATTAGTACTGTGATTAGATTAACAGAAACCACGGCCAGAGGAACTGACGAGGCCAGGTTCAATGCAAGTGAGGAAAGCAATACGAAGATATGCAGTTAATTCGAGGTGCTTAACTGCACCTGCTCTGTAATTCGCAGCACCCCAGACCTTCCCAGGAAGGCCTTCCCTCTCTGGGAGGCACAGCTATTCCGTGAGATGACTCAGCGCTGTTCCAGGGGAGCAAGCAAGGCTCCCTGCAGGACGCCCCCACCATGCCGGCACTACTGAGGAGAGGAATGGGAGGAAACCAGCTCCTGTGTGAGAAGAAAACATCCCGGCAGGTTGCGGAATGATCAGTGTCCACTTCTGTGAGTGCGGTTATATAGCTTATTTTTTAATCCTTTCTTGAGGGCTGTGGGAACGGGGAGGATAAGGGACAGAGAATTCACTGTGAAGGATGGGACAAGGTCAGGAAAGCAGGCTGGAGGGGTCGAGGCACCACAAGGGAGCTGGGTCAGCACAAACAAAGAGGAGTCTTAGTAGGAGGGGAACCAGACTGCAGGCTTCTTCAGGGCAGGAACCACGTCTCAGTCGTCGTTGCACCTCCAGGGACAGGGCTTGGCACAACGCGGACACTCAGTGTCTGTGGACCGGAAGAGAAGGTTCCACCTAGCCTCAAGGTCCTGCCTAGCAAGCACAGCATTTTCTCTCTCTCCTGTTGAGACCGCTGTTAAGAACATGCCAGTTTCTGCCAGTTTTAAGAACTTTTCCTGCATCCTCAGGTGAATGTCATTTCCAAAGGCAGGGACTTTTTGTCCTGTTTTATGCTACACTGAACTCACAATCAATGTATATGCATTATTTTTTTATGCTGCTGTCTTCTGATTTTTTTTTTTTAATCCTCACCCAAGGATACTTTCCTCCATTTTTATCTTCAGATAGGGTGGGAGGGAGGGAGGGAGAGAGAAACATCGACGTAAGAGAGACACATCAATTGGTTGCCTCTGCAAGACCCCGACCAGGGTTGGGGAACCGGAACCGAGGCACGTGCCCTTGACCAGAATCGAACCCATGACTCCTTGGTCCGCCGGCCGACGCTCTACCGCTGAGCCACACTGGCCAGGGCTATCTCCTGATTTTTGTTGTTGTTGTTGTTAAAATATAATTAATAAGCTCTGGCCAGTGTGGCTCAGTGGTTGAGCATCATCCCATGAAACCAAAAGGTCGCTGGTTCGATTCTGGTCAGGGCACATACCTGGGTTGTAGGCTTGATCCCCAGTGGGGGGCGTGCAGGAGGCAGCTGATTGATGTCTCTCTCACATTAATGTTCCTCTCTCTCTAAAGTCAATTTAAAAATTTAATATATAGTCAACATATATTATATTTGTCTTAGATGTACAACATAGTTATTCAACATTTATAAACCTAAGGAGGTGATCACCACGATAAGTCTAGTGACCACTTGACACTGTCAAGGTCACCACAACATTGATGATACTACCTCTGCCGTATGAGTATGCATTATGCTATGACATCTTTCCATTGAGCTGTTTCCAATTCCTAGGTTGCACAGTAAAGACAATCATGCTTTGCTTGAATAATGTCTGTTTACTGTATTAACTCAGCTTCTCGATTGTTGAGAATGAAAAGAACGCAGAAAGAATGGAGGAAAAGAAAAGAGAACACAGCCTTGGATGAGCCAGGCACACCGCTGCCTGAGGACCTCTCTCCCTCCAGACAGCTTCCTGGCTGCTTTCTCACCCGCAGGCCTTTCCTGAACCCGAGGAAGCCTGCCCTGCCACCAGAGTGATCATGGCAAACTCCTCTAGGCCCTTGTTCCATCACACCGCTTACCCAGCCCTCCTCCTTCCCACAGCATCGCGTCCTAACAGACTTCAGAACTTCCTGTTTACAGAATGTACCCCCACAAACCAGCGATCTCTGTCTGTTCCTTGTACCCAGCACCTAGAACAGCACCCAGACATAACAGGCTCTTAATAAAAGTTTGATGAATGAAACAGTGAAAAAAATAGAAGACATAAACTTAATCCAGAAAGCCTGACCAGAAATGTTTTCAGCAACAGATGCAATGCTCAGTGGTGCTGGAGAAGACAGAGGCCAGGCAAAGGCCCCGCTTCCCCTTCTCACCACACACTCCTAGTTCTGGTGACGAGAAGGGCTTGGGGTTCCCCTGTGAGCTGTGCTCTAGAACGGACTTTGCCAGTCAGTTCTCAGTTATTTGGGTCAGAAAAGGAAAAGAAAGCCTTCCGTAAGCCTTGTTCTTTGGAAGAAAAGAAAGGAAAGGTACATGAAGAGATACAGAGAGCGACAGAGACCAACAAGAGACACTACACTGGCCCTCTGGCGTCTCCCTTTACTGACAGGAAGTGCGAACAGTGCAAAGAAGTCGGCTCTGTCCCTGAGACTGGGATCTGGGGCAGCACCACAGGGGATCTACTGCATCCAGTCGGACCACGCTGTACAGCAGTGGGCACTGTCGCTGGCATAGGTGGGCTGGGTGCCACAGCCCCAATCCCTCCACTTATCAGAGCCTCTGACTTCCCTGGCGGACTGTCTGCTCAGCCACACGGCCACCTCTCCTGAACTGCAAATTCCTGCAGGCGGGACCAAGCTTCCGCTTCTTTTCTGCGCTTCAAAGTGTGTGGCACTAAGATGGAATCAAGCAGATGACAGGCCACTTTCGCCATAGGCCATGCACAGATGGACCCCTGAGACACACTGCCAGTCCCCAGAAGCCACGACGAACAACACTGCGGGCAGCGGCCTGCTCACCTGAGGAGTTAGTTTCAAGCCTCTTTACCTTCACTTGTGCTGTTCCCCCTGCCTCGTGGGCCCCGCCTCCTTTCTGCCCCTGCACCCGCAGGTATGTTCAAAAAGTCCTCCTTGACTCAGCTCAGAGGGCTCTCCTCTGGGCTCCACAGAGTCCTGTGCTCACCTCCACCACACCTCCTACCACATTGCCTAAAATTACCTAAAAGATAAGGGACTCGCTGGGTAAATCATGGTATGTTCATACAATGGAATAGTGTGCAGAAAACAAAAAAGGAAGGGTGATTATAATAAAGTGTCACGTAGAAAGAAAACGTAGGAGGAAAGAGATATGAACATTTATTTGCTTATACATGCAGCAAACATCCCCAGAGGAGACCAGAGCTCACTCTCGTGGCTGTGGCCGGGGAGGGGCCTGTTACCGAGCGTCCCCCCGGAAGGTCTGGTTCTGAACCACATGGATGAATTACCTACTTCAGTTCAAATAAGTGGTCTGTTTACAAATGGGCTAGACTGGATTCCTTGAGGACAAACAAGGACAATGCCTGTTCATCCAGGGCACCTAATGGAGCGATGGGCATGTGACATGTATTTGATAAATGTTTGCTGAACTGAACTTTTGAAAAGAATCATAGCTCAGGCTCCTGGCACCGATTATATTAGAAATCCTGCCTGTTTAGTCCACTTACTCTCACACAGGTGGGCACCTGGTGACCTTCCACACGGGGCCCCCAGACTGCCCTCCGAAAAGGCTGTCCTCACTCAAGACAGGAGGAAGGCCTCTGCAGGAGCTCCCAAGACTGACCAGGCAGTGTGAGAGAGTGGAAAGGCACAGATCCTGCTCCCAGACTGACCCCAAACTGTCCCTTCAGGCCACTCTCTCCACACCTCACAAATCCATGAAGTGAGCTCCTACAGGCTCTGAACCATGGTGACGCTGCAGAGAAACGAGGGTTGATGGTACCAACAACGTCTAGACTATCAGGCAACCCCGCAATGTCCTCTGAGGACTGTACTGGAGGCTAAAAGCTTCCAGACAACCCGAATTCTGATAACACATAAATACATCAACATACTAGGAAGCGAAGGAACATGGTAGTGGCGTGATGTAGAATCGCGCTTCTTCCCTCTTTTTCTTTCTTCCCAATCTGGAACCAGGTGAGATACAAAGTACATAAAGGAATATTTAAGAATGAAAAGTGGGGCAATAAACAAACAGATAAAGGCTAGCAACATAGTTTTTTGTTCTCAGCAGTTAAGAATTCAGTGTTTCAGTGTGATTCAATTCATGTCTCTCTAAGTACCTTCAGGCGAGCTAATTAGAGCAGTGATTCCTGTCGCCTGTGAGGCTTCCTACTCTCACCTGCACCCAGGTCTGCACCCAGGTCTGCACCCAGGCCCTGACCCGACCAATGAGGAAGACATGGTCCGCATCCATAAGGAGCTTATAATCTAATGAGAGAAAGTACATAAGTGACTCATGAAAATTGGAAAACAATAAAAAAAGAGGCATGAGCCTGGGCCAGTGTGGCTCAGTTGGTTGGGCACTGTCCCAAACACCAGGAGGTCATCAGTTCGATTCCCAGTTGGGGCATGTGCCCAGGTTGCAGGCTCAGTCCCCAGTGGGGGCATGCAGGAGGCAGCCCATCAATGTTTCTATTTCTCCCTCTCCCTTCCTCTCTCTGAAATCAATACAAACATATTATTAAAAAAAAAAAAAAAAAGGCATAAGATGCATGAAAAATGAAGAGAAGGGAGAAACTGCTTCTGATGCAGGGAGGAGGTGGAGAGGGGAGGTGAGAGGAATTAGGGCTGCACGGCATGGATAGGATGCGCCAAAGGGGGGTGGAGTGTGCAGAAAGACAGATGGGAGGAAGGGTGACACTCAGCTGCTCTCCAGCCACAGGTATCATGACTTCTAACCACCTCCACTCTCTCTTTTTTTTTTAATCCTCACCCGAGGATATTTTTCCATTTATCTTCAGCTAGAGTGGGAGGGAGGGGGAGGGAGGGAGAAAGAGAGAGAGAGAAACATCAATGTGGGAGAGACACATCGACTGGCTGTCTCCCGCACGACCCCAACCAGGGCTGGGGACAGAACCGCAACCGAGGTACGTGCACTTGACCGGAATCGAACCCGAGACTCTTCGGTCTGCGGGCCGATGCTCCAACCACTGAGCCAAACCGGCCAGGGCTCCAACTGTCTTTTTAATATGCTGTTCCTAGGAAAAGGCCAGGTGCTGCTGTATCAAATAATGGCTGGAAAGTGGGCAGATCACTGCGCGTTTTTGTGAAACAGGTTATTGCTGTAAGTGTTATTTCTTGTACAATCAGTTTAACCTCCAACCACTCCTTAGGAATAGTCAAAAGGTATAAGGGCTCCCACGGACAAAGCCATCGCTCTCATGTGTCAGACCTGACAGTGATTCCTACAGCTTCAGGAAGAGGTGTGTGTGAGTCAAGGATGTTCGCACAGGCCTGCAGCTGTTGTCGCCCTGCACTGCAGGTCGGTCTGTACAGGCACAACGGATCTCAGAGCGCTCTGTCCAGACGCAGCGGATCTGCGTTTCTGAGGCAGTGAGATGGACTTGCTGCTAATGCTGAGCAGCAACGTGTGGCAGGCAGTTAGCCAGCCAAGAACAGAGCAAGGACATGGGCCAAGTACAGAATGTCACCAGGGCGGAAAGCCCCAGGTGCCTAGCAACAGATAACTGTAGGGTGGGACCTCATCCCAAGGGTGACCTTTCTTCCCCTAGCATACTGCTGGTCATATGGTTGGGATCCCGACCTTTCATATCAATGGTCATACAGTTTGGACCCCCTGACCTTTCCTCCCTAAAGATGACACCTGGGCCTCAGTTGTATTTCAGCTCCAGGCCCAGAAAAGCGACACCAAGGCTGACCTCAGGACCAGCTGCACTGGCTAATGACCCCCTGCCCTGGCACCGACCAATCAATCAGGGGAGACCGACCCTGCAAGGACACACCTGGACAGCTGCTGAATATCCTACTGAGAACTGCCCCTGGGACCTCCCCTAAACTCTCCCCTTAAAACCCTCAGGACAGAGGACCAAGCGCTCTCCCTGCTCCCGGCCTTTCTCGTTCCTCTCCCCTCCCCCTCCTCCCAGGTGAGTCACCTTTACCTTCCCCACTTCTAAGCTCCAAGGGCCCTTCCTTTGCCCCTATAACTTGTTTCCTAAGCCCATTTCTTCTACAAATTACTTCTACCTCTGTGATTTTCTAAATAAATGTCCTCTTATAGTTTGAGTCTTGACTCTGAATCCTCTCCTAGCCAGAACTCAAGTACGGAGATTGCTGAACCCAGGTCAGGTCTGACCCCACCGGTCTAACCCCTGGTGCTGTTCTCGAAGCCACCAACAAAAGGACCTTTCAAAGAGTAAAGAGCCGCCCCCTAACTCATCAACTTTGAAAGTTGTAATGATTATATATCAGCTTCTGCTTTAAGCATAATACATGTATATTGAGACAACACATAAGAATCTTATATCCTGTTATTTATTTTAAAGTGTCTATTCTCTGCAGAAAATGTCTAGTTCAAGTTTATAAATATCAAGTCCACTTTAAGTCCTCATGTAAAATCATAGAACAATAAATTTTAAGACAATTAAGCTCACTTCCCAGTAATTTAACCCCGTCTTTCCTTGCCTGCTACGGCTGTTCTTGGATTAAAGCCTGACCAAATCCTTTTAACAAATACCCACACACAGACACATACCTCCTCCAGCGGGCCAGAAGAAACTGGATTATCTTCAAAGGCAGGGAACTGACAACCTGCTTTGCAACTGCAAAAATTATTAATCTCTTCCTCACATTGTGCCATTACTTTACAATTTGCTTCTGAGCTCTCTAAACTGATTTCCAAAGATTCATTCATACTACATTCCAAACACTGATTCTGCTTTGCTGCTGGCAGAATCCCTGCCGACTCCTCCTGGGAATCCAGTGATGTCTGAGCACTCTTTTCCATCCCAGATTTCTTTAACCTGGGAAGGAATTTTCCAGACTCCAGCTCTGACTTCCCATAGTAGTGGCCTTCGTTCTCTGCATCTTCTTCCAGGGGCTTGAGATCTGCCTGTGGATCTCCAAACGCATCCGCCTGAGGAGGGACGGGAATGTTCGCGTCGTCTTTCTCAGATTCGAACTCTGACTCGCTTCCTCCTCCTGGGGACAGTTCAGATGCAGAAATTGGGCGGAAGTGAGTCCTGGGAGAGATCCGAATAGCCCTGTATTGTGTTCTGTCAACACCACATATCCTGGGGTGAAAAACTTCACTGTCTGAATCGGAGCAAAGGATTGATTTCGGTTTAAAACCAGGGCTGAAAGATGCAATCCCTTCGGGTTCAAATGAACACTCCACGTGAAGAACTTGTGAAAATGGATTGTTTAGGTCGAAGGAAGAGAATGAATATTCAAGTCCAGGCTCTTCAACTTGAAAGTTACCACAAGCTCCTAGTAAGTCTTCATGGAAGACAAAAGAAAATCCCTTATTTAACCCATTTTCCCCACTCTTCGGCTGGGCATTCTGTTCCAATGACACAAAGGGCTTCCATAACTGCCTGTGACCTGGAGCGAAACTGTTTCCTGGGGTCATGAAGACATCTGTACCAGCTATGGTCACTACGTCAGGGGCCGCACACTGTAACAAACTTCCTTTTGTGTGGCTGGGTGGCACAACTGCCCACTCCCCATCGCTACTAAAGGTTTTCAGTTCTCCGTACACTCCTCCGAGAATGAATGCGTTCTCTCTCTCTTGGGCTACATCCCAAGGTTTAGAGGGTGTGGTATAATCACCACCGTCCACCTTGGAGAGCTCACTCGAAACAAAAGCCCTTTTCTCCAGGTTCTCTTTCTGTCCCTCCCACAGACGGTACTCCGACCTCTGCACGGCCTTATTAGGCTCCTGGAGGGGCTCCATCTTAGCTTCAGCATCCAAACAGCAGCAGTAGTTATTTACATCTGTTGAAAACAGCTCATCTGCAACTCTTTCTACGTCTACCCGAGCTATAGCATTTCCATCGGCCATCTTTGTCCAAATGTCTTTAATAACCCCTGAGCTGTAGCCATCTCCACGTGGACTGCTTTCACGACACACCTGTATAGTTTCAAAGGTTTTGTTTTCTGTTTTTTGTTCTAGCTGAATACCACAGACCGATTCTAGTTTAGATTTTTTTTGGAAAGCCAACGTAGGAATTTCTCCTAAAGTTCTACTGTTTTGTCGGCAAGTTTCATCTTGCAAAAAATCTAGAAGTTCTTCATCTACATAATTTGACGAGACTCTAGGAACTACATAATTAATATCTTCTGCATTAAACTGCGTGGATTCTTCAAACTGAATACTTAATGTCTCATTGTCTGAACGTGTTTCTTCTGAATGGGACCATGGACTACAGGTTCTTGTTGAAAGATTAGAACAGTGTTCATTTTCTTCAAAGGCACTATTTCTGGTCCATATTAGCAATCTGGACTGTGTTTTCCCAAGCATATTCGCACTAGAATCTGTATTTTCATTTCCCAAGTTGAGTGTTTCAAAAGAAAATGGTAAAACAGAATTACTGCATTGCACTTCAAACACTGAAAAACAAGAGTTGATACCAGATCCTTCATTAATATCTGAAAAGAGCTCTTGATTGCCAGCAAGCAAATGTGGATCGAGTGCCGTGCTGTCTAAGATGGGAGAGAGTCTAATCGGAGAGTCTCCCCCAAAACTCTCTCCATCGGCATCGCCAGAGCTGGACGAGCAGCACTCCCAAAACTGAGCCAGGTTGCCCAGGTCCTGCAGGAACAGGCCCTCCGCGCCTGCAGAGCTGGTGGAATCTGTCCATATTGCACGTTCCCCTTGCAACTCCATTCCATCTAACACTATGCAACATTCTGCCTCAAAATCTGCGTTATCTTTGCTTTTTTGTCGAATCATATTCAAAATCCGACTTTCTCCTTGCATTGTTTCTGAGGCACCAGGATCCAACATGGATTGATCAATATCCACTTCATAGAAGTGTGTTAATTCTGACAGATGAATATCATCCAGGTATTTGTTGTCCTCTGGGAGAGAACAGAATGAGGTCCCAGTGAGGTCAATCTCCTCATTTATAACTGCAGGCATTTCTACAAAATGACCATCAATGAAAGTACCTGCTGCGAGGTATGTTTTATGAATATTACTGTTGCTGATACAAAGACCGTGCACTGAGTCAGACAATTCTTCTACTGCCTCTGCTGTCGGATCCCGCACATCTTGTCTGTTTCGGTACGTGGTCTCGAGTTTACTTTTCCTGCTCAAAGGAACAAAATATTCTGCAATTGGTTCAGTGTACCACAGTGGCTCCTCTTTATACTCCTTGTCGTTTCTGCTGTCCAGGTACAGGTCCCTGCCCTCCGTGCCATCCATGTCTCTCCTGCCCACCTCCTTTAACGGTCTTTTAGCCCGTCTGCACAGCTGTCTGCCAGAACCGCTGCTGCTGCTGCCGCTGCCCATGTGGGTGTTCCTTTCGGCCTTTTCGCCATGCTTCAGTGAAAGCCTGCTTTGCCCGTTCCGCCCTTTTTTGTTTCGGATTTCTCGTGTCTTGTGTCTTACTTTCACACACTTCATGGATGCTTTGAATTCTCCCTGATTACCGCTTGAACTCGAACCTGCTTCACTAGATCCGGAAGACCACGAGCGAGGGCGAATCTTTCCTTCAGGTTTATGTCGGATTTGCTTTTTGTACAAAGCAGGCTTTTCTTCAATTGTGCCATTACCAAATTTGTTCTCCTTCTCATTTTTACTTCTGCTCAGGGTTTTCTCGTGTACAGTGGTGGGTATTTCATCGCTTCTTTCCTTGATGGCTTCACCTTCACTATTGCAGTCCTTGGGAGATGACGTATCTGTGCTGGCTGGTGGGGCTGTGGACGATGACGAGGAGCTGGAGGAAGAGCAGACTTTAGACTTGTTCCACACAGTCATGATCTCTTGCAGGCAAACTGGTTTCTCTGAAAGTGGTGGAAATGCTTCATAGTACCTGAAAAACAGTGGAGAGTTCAAAAGTGGGCACTTAGATGTCTTAGATACAGTAAAACAACATTACCAATCAGAAAAATGGGTTAGTTCAACTTTAATAGTCAACGCTTATATTATCCATGAATTATTAACTTTTAAATACTTAATAATACAGTGTACCAAGCAGAGAGATAAGCATTATAAGAATATTAAGAAGATATGTAAAATGTTTTTATCTTCAAAGTCTGAATTTCAAATAAGAAGCCATAAGGGGAAAATACAATGTAGTGGAAAAAATGTTATCTTTTGATAAGAGATATCTGAATTTCATTCTCAGCTCAGTCACTTACTATGCTTGTGACTTTATGCCAATTATTTCTTGTTATGGTCCATATTTTCTCAGCTGTCGAGTGGTGGTAATATGACTTATCTCACAAGGCTCTGTGAGTACTGGAAGTAGATGTAGTTGAGAAGCTGTACAGCAAAGCAGTTGAGAGCATAAACTCTGAAGCCACACTTCCTGATTCAAATCCTGACTGTCACTTTCCAGCTGTGTGACCTCAGGCATGTTACTTAACCTCTCTGTGGCTCGATTTCCTGACCTACAAAATGGGGGTAATAACAGTATCTACCTCACAGAGTTGTGAGGAGTAAAGGAATTAACATGCGAAATGAGTCATAACAGCACCTTCTTAAGTGATTATTGCTGTTACTGTTATTTCTTCTCAGGAGGCCAGCACAATGCCGGGCATTAAATAGACCCTCAGAATTAGTAGGGATTATGGTAGCAAGTGTTCAGAAAAGAGGACGCTAGCCAGGCCGAGAACAATGAGAGAAAGTGGACCACAAGCGAGCCTCGAAGTCCCAGAAGTGCAGCAGTTCGGTGAGGGCCACCAGCAAGGTGCAGCAGCCTGTGTGGGCCGCACACATGTGCTCCCAGACCTGGAGCCTGATGAGACCAGCAACCACCGGCAGAACAGAGTAGGAGGGTCAGGGAGGCTGTGTTTAGAGGGCATGGAAACAAGGGGGAAGAGCTCTCAGGTTCCTGGGAAACTGGTCGCCACGGAAGATTTCACAGCAAGACAGGCTGCCAAAGGAAGAATCTAGAGTCAGGTTGGCTACTAAGGAGCTGTCGCTCTGGATGCGATAGTCAAGGTCACACATGAAGTGAAGAATGGCCATGCTTGCAAAGGGCCGATGGCTGGCTTTCCTTTTCAGTCCGCACCAGAGCTGTCTAACAGAAATGTACTGTGTGCCTCTCATGTAATTATTAAAGTTCTAAGAGTCACACTAAAAGCATAAAAAGAAACGGGTGAAATTAACTTCAGTAATATATTTTACTTAACCAAATATAACCATGATATCATTTCAACATGTAACTGATACTGCAAGTTACTAATAAAATAGTTTACATTCTTTTTTATACTAAGCCTATGAAATCTGGTGAGAATATACATTCACAGTACATCTCATTTTGAAGTGGCCACATTTCAAGGGCTCAGCAGCCACACACGGCTTGTGGTTACCATGGTGGACAATGCAGGTTTACACAAACCAACCAAATGCTACTTTTTCCTTAAGTTTTAGAAGTTCAGAAGATTCAAATAAAAGGTATAATAAAGAAGTCTGCTTGTCGTCGGCCTGCGGTCCAGAGAGACCCGGGTTCGGTTCCCGCTAAGGGCATGTACTTCGGTTGCAGTTTGTCCCCGGCCCTGGTTGGTCGTGTGGGTGGCAGCCACTCGATGTGTCCCTTTCACGTCGATGTTTCTCTCTCTCTCTCTTCCTCTCTCTCCCTCCCACTCTATCTGAACAAAAAAAAAAAAAAATGAAGAAGTCTGCTTGTAATGCAGCTGATTTTAATACTAACCATTTACAAGGAAAAGACTAAAAGCATCGTTAGCAAACAAGTTTGACAAGGCCAGTAACTTGCCCGTGTTCCCTTTGGACTCAGCAGTGGGAAGCTGGTTTCCTGTGTGTGAAACGAGGATGAGCATACCTTCTTCCAGCTGTTTCAAAGGACGGGTGTGAACTTCAGTGGTCACAGGACGTGAGTGGTCTGTAAACACTAACCTTGTTTCATTCATCCACTGCACAAGTATTGATTCAATATGTGTGTTAAGGATAGAACCACCTTATCCGCCTTTGAATTCTGTGTCAAGTACACAAGTAAGTGCTCAACAGATGTTTTCTGAATTATAAAATACGAAACTGCATACAAGACGACGAACGAACACTGTGAACCACGCAGCAATTCTTAGTCTGATTTGAACAAACGCAGGCTTCATCACTGAATACAATCTTACATACATTTCCACTTGATCCTTTGCTGTAGGGGATAATTCTGCCTCTGGAGAAGGAGACCCCTCTAACTTTTTGTGAATCTTCTCTTCTGTTATGAAACAAAAATTCAGAAAGATTTGTCATGGTTTTAAAAATTTCTCAAGTAACTTTAATACGAATTATACAGGCTTTTGTGACATAAAAAATAACTCTATAGCCCGGCCGGTGTGGCTCAGTGGACTGAGCGTCGTCCCATGGACTGAGAGGTACCGGTTCGATTCCCGGTCAGGGCACATGCCCAGGTTGCGGGCTTGATCCCTAGTAGGGGGCGTGCAAGAGGCAGCCGATCCATGTTTCTCTCTCACATCGATGTTTCTCTCTCTCTCTCCCTAAAACAATCAATAAAAACATACTTAAAAAAAAAACACCTCTATAGCAGTTTGTGTTTTTAATAAAAATATATTTCTTCAGTGTGCCAGAGAGAATTCTCTGGCTAAACCACATGAACACTGGCTGAGAGGTGAGACCTGTTCATCTCATCACTGAGCCAGTGCTCTAGAGACACTCAACTGAGAGACTAATATCCCCTCCATACTTCTTAATTACACCAGACGGAAAGAACATATGCTTAGATTCCAAAATATCTCCTCACAAAATTCTGCACTCATGGACTTTTATAATGATTCACCTTGATAATGCTAATCTGCAAAGAAAATTCTTAATCACAGTTCACAATCCGTTACTTAACATCTAGGTGACAAAGGGCTGTACCCTTAGCTTAGCTCATGATACTGCCTGGGATTAAAAACAAACAAATCAGTCCCTTTAACAGGAAGTCTCAAAACTTGGTGGGTAGCAAAATGAGTATTAAGAGGACAAGGGAACTAGAGAGCCTTAATCTTAGTATACAGCTCTCATTCTAACTTACAGAAAAGTTGGGAAAAGAAGTGATGAGGGTTCATGAGTCAAAATGACTTAATGAAATTGTCAAGCCTGCCTTCCCTGAAGAATCCAAGAGTCCAAGCAGAAGCTCCTTCCAGACCTGAGATGACTATTGTCGACACCTTCGAAGGCCTTGATGTCAACAGGCAGATATTAACGAGAACAAGGATGGTAAAGGGAAGTATTGCTCCCATCTCTAAGTTTCAATTTGAAGACAAACAAAACGAACCTGCTCCTCCTCTCTGGGGGCACCTGTGGGTTAATGCACTCTGACAGCAGGGGACCACCTACAGGTGACTGTGGAGGGCTGACCCACGCGGGCCTGGAGACACACACTGAACACAAGACTCCACGCCATTGCTCTTGCTGTGCTCAGCTCTGAGCATCCCCCCTCCATGCCCGGCTGTGTGCACATCCTTTGGAAGCGGCACTCTCACCTTGCTTACTCTGCAGGTCTTTCAGTCGGGAGCAGAGCTCCTCCACTAAAGTCTCAATTCCAGAGCTCTGCATGAGAATAAAAATACACATTAGTTTACTGCTAGGTCTATAAAGATCAAGCATTTGTATTCTTTTGCTTTGATATAAAGGTTTAAAAAGAAATCAATTTTCCGCCCAGCCGTTGTGGCTCACTGGTTGAGTGTTGACCCATACACCAAGAGGTCCCGGTTCGATTCCAGGTCAGGGCACATGCCCAGGTTGTGGGCCCGATCCCCAGTGGGGGGCGTGCAGGAGGCAGCTAGTTAATGTTCTCTCTCATCAATGTTTTTATCTCTCTCTCCTTCTCCCTTCCTCTCTCTCCAAAATCAATAAAGAAAAAATATTTCTTTAAAAATTCATTTTCCATGTTCCAAAAGAAATACATTGCATTATCAATATTTAAATGAACACAAGAGTTTGAAAATTATACATTTATAGATCTAACTTAGCATACATATTTTGTCAATTAATTATATTCAATGGCACTTACGATAAGATCACTCTGTCTTCCCAGGGGCACAGCATCTACTGATGGAGAAGCCTAAGGACCTAAATGCCCATTATCGCGCTAAAAGTCACCATCTCTAATCACTACCAATGTCAGCAAGGTCTTGTACCAAACTCAATATAAAGAAAAATCACAGCCCTGGCCAGTTTGGCTCAGTGGTTAGAGTGCTGGCCTGCGGACCAAAGAGTCTCGGGTTCAATTCCAGTCAAGGGCACATACTTCGGTTGTGGTTTGGTCCTTTGCCCTGGTCAGGGTCCTGCTGGAGGCAACCAATCGATGTGTCTCTCCCACATCATGTTTTTCTCTCTTTCTCTCCTCCTCCCTTCTTCTCTCCCACTCTGTCTGAAAATAAATGGAAAATTATCCTCAGGTGAGGACTTAAAAAAAAAAGAAAGAAAAATAGCAGGCCTGGCTGGTGTGCTCAGTTGGTTGGAGCGTTGTCCCGAACACCAGAAGGTGGAGGGTTTGATTCCCGGTCAGGGCACATACCTAGGCTGCAGGTTCGATCCCCGGTCAGGGGGCATGCAGGAGGCAACCGATCCATGTTTGTCTCTCTCCCTCCCCCACTCTCTCTCTCTCAAATCAAGAAGGAAGGAAGGAAGGAAGGAAGGAAGGAAGGAAGGAAGGAAGGAAGGAAGGAAGGAAGGAAGGAAGGAAGGAAGGCAGGCGGGCAGAGGGGCGAGGGGAGAGGGAAGAGAAAGAAAGACGTATCAGTTATTTAAAAAAGAAAAATCACAAAATGTTCATCTGAGTCCTTGAAGAGCTCATGGTCTAAAGAAAACAAGGTGATTTTTCTTTCTTAAAATGAGCACTCATGACTGCAACAAGCAGCAGCACAGAAAGCAGGCTGACACTGCCAGCTTTGTGTTCCTTTAAGGGTCATGGACAAGGTATCGGTCTCTAAGCAGAAACAGGGTAAAACTAAAGGAGAATGCATGGAAGAGACTGAAATTGGGAGGATAAGAGTAAGAGCCAACCTTTAAAGAAAAATGAACGTTGGAAACAGGCACAAGCAAACAATCTTTTACTTATGTAAACTTTTAAACTTTAAAAATTCTCCATTTCTCACAAGTAGAAAGAAAAATCTTTTACAATGTACAAAAAAAGTGAGTGTATTTTCTAGCAACCCTGTACTTATTCAGTGGCCGAAAGTATTTAAAGTGGAACTGAGTCTCTCTAGGTGGGCACCACCCGAACAGGTGCACATGACTGCTCGCCCTTCACCCTCTTGGGCCTTGAGGGGCTAAAAATAGAACTTTGCCCCACTCACTTAACTCAAAATGACTCAGCACAAGTATTACAGACATCCTAAGCAAGAACCCCGCCCGGTACACAGTCTGAGCAGCAAGAAACAGATTACAATAAAAATGGTTAATTGTAAACAATGATAGTTACATTCTATCCACATCAGATCACAGCTTTCACTAGGGAGACAGGACAGGGGGAGGCGAAAATGGGCCAACAGAGACTTGTTCTTTCCTTAAAAACACTCTTCAGCTATTAGTCACAAACACCGCTCCGAGTGCACAATTCTGTTGGAAAGACTCTGCTTACCATAATGTTCAAGGTGGGATGAGAATGGCCGTTTTATTCCACTGCCTCCCGATCATGAACCTAACACCAGTGTCAGCTGACACGCTCGCTGCTGCACGCTGTTCTGTACACAAGCCTATGTCACTATGTTTCTGAAGCCAGTGCCAGTCCCAGTGCAGAACACCGAGCCTCAGGGATCGCTTCCTCCTCTTCCTTCCGCACTCAGGCAGCTGGCCATTTAACAGTCTACATGTAAGAATTGCCACACAACCTAGGGACTAGATATTCTTTCTCATGCTTTGTCCTGCAAATCACCTCCACACCCTGTAAAATTCAGTTGTCCTGGATAGTAATACACTGTAGAAGTATATATATTTACTCTCATATATAAATGGCAAAGAAACAAATGAACTTACTGCTTAACTCTGTGCATAAAAGCAAGCTCTACCCACCAGCCTTCTGTCTTCTTTCCTTGACTGCTGCAGAATCCTAGTGTGTGTGTGTGCATTTATATTTATATTTTAATAATTAGACCCCTGGGTTATCATAACTGCAAACTGAGAAGCAAAAAGAGCCATCAGAAGCAGCCATCGTATTGCAGGTACTCCAGACTATTAATTTGGAGCTGTTAATGAGAAAGTTTATTTGTTTTCCCAATTATAATATAAACTATCAGATAATCTTAATAATCATATTTTGATAGTACACCATCTCTACAGGGCATTCAAGAATATTGAGAGCCGCCCTGGCCAGTGTTTCACAGTGGTTAGAGCGTTAGCCCATGAACCAAAGGGTTGCGGGTTCGATTCCCGGTCAAGGGCATGTACTTGGGTTGCAGGTTCAAACCCTGGCCCTGGTTGGGGCATATGCAGAAGGCAACCATTAGATGTGTTTCTCTCACATCAATGTTTCTCTCTCTCTCTCTTATCTCTTTCCCCCTCCCTCCCTCCCACTCTCTAAAAAATTCAATGGAGCCCTGGCCAGTTTGGCTCAGCGGTTAGAGCGTCGGCCTGCGGTCTGGAGAGACCTGGGTTCGGTTCCGGCTGGGGGCATGTACCTCGGTTGCAGTTTGTCCCCGGCCCTGGTTGGTCGTGCGGGAGGCAGCCACTCGATGTGTCCCTTTCACGTCGATGTTTCTCTCTCTCTCTCTCTTCCTCTCTCTCCCTCCCACTCTATCTGAACAAAAGATGGAAAAATGTCCTCGGGTGAGGATAAAAAAAAAAAAAAATTCAATGGAAAAAATATCGAGTGAAGATTAACCAAAAAAAAGGACAATACCCACTTAGCTCCCAGATTCAAGTGAGTGAGCGCTCTTCACATCATTAGCGTGCTCTCAAATTCAAGTGACAGCACTCCAGATCTGAAAACTGCTGAGCCACACATGGTGACCAGCCACTGTCAGGACACGTTCAGCAGGCAGTCTTCCAAAGGCATCATCATTCATCGGCTTACACTCACTCAGTCAACAAACAGTCAGGAGCACCACAATGTGTCAGGCAGGACACAGAGACAAGGTCCCTGCCCTCATGGCATTTACCTTCTGGAAACTCTTACTTCTCAAAGGAAATGGCTGAGTGAAATGTGTTTGGATCTGGGGTCCCACGAGCCTGGCTCTGCCAAGACTCATGGGTGGCAAGGGTGTGTGTGTTGCTTATGGTCTCTGAGGAGATGGGCCTGTGCTCTGCAGGTGACCACAGGCCTCACCTCTCCCTATCGTCTCACTCATTTAGCTTCCTACTTGGCCCCACCGAGACCTGTGAGAGTGCAGGTTCTGGGTAAGACGAACCAGCAAATGGGCTGTCCTTTAACCTCCTCCCAAACAACCCAGCCCCATCAACCCCAGACATGCACATCCAACTGCCTTCTCAGTCTCCACGCAGCTAGCTCTCTCACAGGCCTCTCACATTCCAACCCTTATTCATACCCACGCATAAACTAGCATTCCTCCCCTCGTTTCCTTTTCCTCAGTAAATGAAAATTCCATCTTGCAGTTGACCAAAAACCTTTGCTGTCTTCCTTGACTCCTCCCTTTTTCTCCACCCCACATCCAATCCTGTTAGCTACACCCTCAGAATATATGTAGAATCCACCCATTCTCCATGTCTCCCACCTTCCGGACTTCTACAACAGCTTCTTAATCGCCTTCTCTGGGTGCCTCTGCCCCTCCATCACCCAGCCTCGCCCTGTCCTGGCCAGTCCCAGTGCAGCAGCCAGCAGCATTTAAGTCAAGTTACATCCCCCTGCTCCAAACTCTCCCACCCTCACGGCTTCTCAGAGGGAAGCTCACGTCCTCAGAACGGCCTAGTGGTTTCCTTGACCGGCCCAGAGGCATGCACAGCCTAGGAGACGAGGCCAGGCTTCCCCTGGCTGGCGGGGCTGGCGGTGAGCAGGCACAGCAGTGTGAGCACTGGCAGCGGCAGTCACCACTGGCTTCTCCAGGGCTGGCCTGCAGAGGGAGCACCGTGTGCACAGAACACTGGACGGGCACCACATCCATTCAGCGCTCAATGAGTGATCCTTAACATTGTTTTGATGCTCTTATCATTATCCAAAATGAATTAAATACAAACATCAGCATGCAAGGAAACAATTAATATATATGGTCAAAATTAACCTTGGAAGTACACTACTGTGAAAATACTTTACATGGCTTTTGTATAGACAGCCTTGCACAGCTATATGTGTGAGATACTAAGAGGTCGTGTGTGCTTTCCCTGGCAGAGTAATGTTCTGAGGGCTCAGCTGACCGTGAGAGCAGAGAGCAGTAAGTCCCACTGCGGCCAGGCACAGTCCTTCGTACGGCTCTTCATCAGCACAGACCCGGAGCTGCCCGAGCTGACCGTGAGAGCAGAGAGCAGTAAGACCCACTGCGGCCAGGCACAGTCCTTCGTGCGGCTCTTCATCAGCACAGACCCGGAGCTGCCTGAGCTGACCGTGAGAGCAGAGAGCAGTAGGACCCACTGCGGCCAGGCACAGTCCTTCGTGCGGCTCATCATCAGCATAGACCCGGAGCTGCCCGAGCGGCAGCAGCGCTTACTCCCAAAACTACTTCACTGAAGTACGTTTCTCCTCCTTCTGTCTTTACTCACTCCCCAGACAGGGCCTTGTTGCGTTTCTGATCTTCTATCCATTCCCAAAATGAGAGATCAAACCCTAGTTTTGATTTAGTTTCAAGTAGCACAATAAAAACAAAACAGAAATATAACTAGTTATTAAAAACAATACAAAAAACTCTAACTGTAGGAATAGAGAAAACAGAACCCAGAACCAAGTAAACTTGAGGATTCAAAATACCAATAGTTGGCACAACTCAACATTCTGTCTTATGTTTTCAAAAGGGAGACAGAGAGGTCTGGACATATTTAACAGTACCATATCACACATGTACCATGTCTACTGAAAACAGAAACAAAACCTACAGCTTAGGAAAACATCACTCAGTAGCAAGTCCCCGTCAGGGGTCTGAGCTGCCTGTCACTGAGTCAGAGTCCCACGCCTCTCCACAGGTCCCACTACTAACTGCAATCAGAGCAAATGCAAAACACATCCTAGAAAATGAACACCATTCACTCGTGTGTATTTACATGTGTGAACAAAGGGATCAGCAAAGGCAGTGCCCATCAAGGCCAGATCTCCCGGAGAAATGAACACCAACTGCTCACAGATGTTCACAGGTGTGGACACATTTTAATCAATGTACCTATAATTAAACTTTGGCACAACTGAGTGTCCATGCTATTTTGGCAATATCTCTCCAATAAAATTACTGAGCTGAGTGGGTCAAGAGCTGTGCTGTCAGGCGGTGACAACTTATTGCCAGGACACAGTGGAGGCACAGCGCCATGTCACAAGGATGCGGCTATGGTGGGAGAAGTGAGCCCTTCTACGTCGACCAGGCATGCGCAGAGCCCGGTAACTCGGGGTGCTGCTGTGGGAACCACCAGCACTGCACCTGCAGTGGTCACACAGGCACACGTGGAGTAATGAGAACAGAACTCACCTCACGTGTGACACTTAACATTGCCTCCACCTGCTACCTACCACAGCATCACCTGTTCTGTCTTGTAATTATGTTGCTGACATTTTAATCAATTAGACTGTAAACTTGTTACTGGCTTTTGATTGTGATGAATTGGTAATGACTATAAAGAGTCGGCATCTGGCCCTGGCCGGCTGCTCAGTTGTTAGAGCATCGGCCCAAAGACCAATGAGTCTCGGGTTCAATTCCGGTCAAGGGCACGTACCTCGGTTGTGGTTTGTCCCCGGCCCTAGTCAGGTCGTGCGGGAGGCGACCGGTCAATATGGCTCTATCACATCGATGTTTCTCTCTCTCTCTCTCTCTCTCTCTCTCTCTCTCTCTCTCTCTCTCTCTCCCTCTCTCTCTCTCTCTCCCTCCCTCCCTCCCTCCCTCCCACTCTATCTGATGATAAATGAAAAAATATCCTCGGGTGAGGAATAAAAAAAGAGTTGGCATCTGGACTTGTTGGGAAAGCTAAGCACAGAACCATGAACATTACAATCCTCAGTACTTAGAAAATCCTCAGTACTTAGAAAATGAACAACATACCCATATGCAAACATTCAGTGTGGCCTAAACATACAATAAAATACGTTTGAATTATAATCTGCGTAGGGCCTCTTTGCTCCTTTCTTTTCATTGAAGCCACCAGGCAGGTTCTGGAAAGAAAAGCCAGGGCCACAGAGAGCCTACGACTCACACCAACCAGTGACTCCTTCCTACTGCTTTGGGCCTTAATGGCAGAGGCTCTCTCACTGGCGCCCTGCGAGCCAGGAGAGCTCCCAGTGGCAGGCCGCTGGAACAGGGCACGGGGCTGAAGGGCTTCCCACTTCTCTCCCCTCCGTTCCCCAAGCACTCACAACTCCCGGCATGTGCCTGGCACGTTTATTTCCTCAGCCGACTTTAATAAGATTTACAAACAATCATTTTTTAGGAAAAAACAATGCAAGATTTTTTTTACAAAATAAGAAGGAAAGAATAAGATAGGACAAGTATGCTTCACTGGGTTTGAAAACAAAAATCCCACGTGACAGCCAGGCAAAGGAATGCTTTTCCCAAAGCCCCAATGTAAAGAACCGGAGACCTGCACCAGCCACCGCCAGGCCTTGTTCCCAATGCACACCCGTCCTGCAGCGCACCACGGACGACTTACAAGCCCACCCAGGAGCCAGGGCTGGGTCACATCCGCCTCCTCTCACGGTCGACTGCAGCCGGCCTTGTTTTCACTCAGCTTCACCATGAGTCCAAGGCTAGAGTCATTTCTCAGCAACTTGGGTCAGAAATAAGATCCCTTCCCAGATCGAAAGTCCCTACTCATATTTTCCTCCCAACCATGACTCAGCAGCTTCTTTGGATTGTTTAAAGAATTTACCTGAACTAACCTCTCACTTTTAAAAACCTCTTGCACTCTGAATTCCTTTAAAATCTCCAAATTACTTTACCAACCTACTTCCTTCAGTGCCATGTAGTAACCACCTTTGGGTAACTGTCCACCCTCCCTTTTCTCATCACTCAGAGCCCCTGCCATAGGTCTGGGCCTCAGGCAACTCTGTCCCCTCCCGGCAGCTTCTCAAACCAGGGGTGGACTCCTGCCCAAGCCTAGCCAGGCAGACTTTCTTTTTTTTAAATCCTCACTCAAGGATATTTTCTCTATTGACTTTTAGATAGTGGAAGGGTGGGGGAGGAGAGACAGAAAGAGAAACATCGATGTGAGAGAGACACATTAATTGGTTGCCTCCCACATGTGCCCTGACCAGGGCCAGAGATCAAGCCTGCAACCCAGGTATTCACCCTCGACTGTGAATCAAACCCAACCGGAGATCCTTTGGTGCTCGGGCCAACACTCCAACCACTGAGCTGTGCCAGCCAGGGCCAGGCAAACTTGCTTAACTGTATGGAGGTGGGCAGTAGCCTTCAGTGGTCATGCTGAGCTGGGTTGGCATGGTCCTTTTTCACCATATGTGTGCTGAGGCTGAGAAAGCCAGACTTCAAGTAGAGAGGGAATGCCCCAGAAGTAGAAAGAGAAGCAAAGGAGTGACTGTGGGTCATCAGAGAGAATGGCCTGGGTGCCTGCCCATCATCCAGTCCCTAGCTCAGGCCACTCCCGAGGCCGCCGCGTTCCCTGCACCTGGTTTCAGTGAGACCCGTACCCCTGCGCATAGTCCCACTTTTTTCTTAAACTATGTTATGTTCCTACTCTTTGTAGTAAAATGGTATCTAACTAAATAGCCACATGAGCAGTAACTTCCAAATTCCCATCCCGTTGTCTGTGAAGCAGTAGCTTCAAGAAATCAGAAGTTGCCCTGGCCAGTTTGGCTCAGTGGTTAGAGCATCAGCCCACGGACCAGAGAGTCCCGAGTTGGGTTCCCGCTAAGGGCACGTACCTCGGTTGCAGTTTGTCCCTGGCCCCGGTTGGGGTCGTGTGGGTGGCAACCACTCGATGTGTCTCTTTCACGTCGATGTTTCTCTCTCTCTTCCTCCCTCTCTCCCTCCTGCTCTGTCTGAAGATAAAAGCAAAAATGTCCTCGGGTGACGATAAAAAAAAAAAGAAAGAAATCAGAAGTTAAAAAATCAAAGCGGTGGGAAAGAGGAGGACAGGGACAGGAAAAAGGGGAACTCTTTAAAAACCAAGCATGCAGTTCAGTGGAAAGAAATTCAGTGCCTTCTAAGTGATTGGTGCTCACTCTCTGAGGCACTCGAAGATGAAAAGACGGGCAGCTCGCAGTCCTGGCCCCCAGCAGCAGGCGTAAAGGGAAGACAGAAGTGAACAGCTGCAAGCTCGGAGGTGAGGGCCCTAATGCTGGAGGCCATGTGAGGCCCTGGGGCACATGCTCTCCAGGGCAGCTCGGAGCAGGATGAGAGCACACAGCTGGGAAGCACTGGACGAGCTGTAACAGGTGCATGTGGTAGGCAGCAGCCAGACAGAATAACATGTAGATTACCAGTGGACCAAAGCTGGTTATCTCATCACCAGACCATTAGATAACTCAGTTCAGAAAGAAGTTTCTGGAGGTAGGGAACCTCTCTAGATACCCTGTATGAATCCTCTCAATTTAATTTTGCATTATAAAGGTACTTTACACTATCTCAAGTAGAATGGTAAAAGCAAAATAATTTTCTAAGTAATTATTATCTCAAAGATTGCATGTTATAGTGAGTAATAAAGTAAGAATTCATAGTACTAATTTAAATAGATGACTGTATTCTAAAACTATTTTATTTCAGGATGCTGAAGGACATGAGAAATACTTCATTTGAAATGTCAAAAGGTTAATAAAATAATCATATATTTTCTAATATACAAAAAATTATAAATCAGAAGCAAACATAATGTTCTTAAAATGTCAGAACTGCTATCTCATTTCTAGGAATGTATCCAAAAGAAATAATATAGCCCTAACCGGGTGGCTCAGTTGGTTGGAGCGTTGTTCCCTGCACGGAAAGGTTGTGGGGTTCAATCCCTGGTCAGGGCATGTATGGGAGGCAACTGATCAATGTTTCTCTCTCACATTGATGTTTCTCTCTCTCTTTAAAAATCAATAAAAACATATCCTCAGGTGAAAATTTAAAAAAAAAAAAAAGAAGAAGAATATAAACCATGAAAAAAGCCACTCATGAAAATATTCTGGAGAGCATAACAAAAAATCATGAGTCAGCTAAGCCCAGCCAGAGTGGCTCAGTGGGTTGAGCATCATCCTCTGCACCAGGAGGTCATCTGTTCAATTTCAGGGCAGGGCACATGCCCAGGCTGCAGCTGGATCCCCAGTAGGGGGCATGCAGGAGGCAGCCGCTGGATGTTTCTCTCTCTCCCTCTCCCTCTCTCTCTAAGAATCAATAAAAACATATTTGGGGGGAAAAAAGAGTAAGCTAAATATCCAGTAATAAAAAGTATATTATATTGTTGTTGGAATATTATTTGATGAAATATAACTTAGCCATTAAAAAGAATAAAGACAATATATTAACAAGATAAAATACATGTTAAATGGGGAAAAAAGGATATAAAATTTTGTGTGTACTCTAATTATAATGATACATATAAAAGGATATATTATATAAAACTATACAGTTTTTCATAATATATCTGTATATCTCGCTATATATAGAGATATATTAAAAATACCATAAAGAAGAAAAGTAATAATGTGTATGTTACAGTGGTAAGATAATGAGTAGTTCATTTTTCTAAGTTTTTTTTGGTCAAGATGTTATACTTACAAACTTTTTTAACACCTCAGTCCCTTTCTTCTCTGAAGTATTAGAAATACAATGTAAACTTACTTCATCAGAAGCAGATCGAAGACACTGGACAGCAGCTTGTTTTTTCATTTCTTCTAGCGTTAGATCTGAGCACTTTTTCTTACTCTTTCCCCATTTCTTATAAGCTCCTTTTTCCCAGCCCAGGAAGATGTCATTCTCCTAAAATAAGATTGGACAAGTTTCAATGACCAAGCGTAAATAACAAGTTTCATACGCTATTATTTTCCACATACTTACAGATCCCTTCCCCTACCAAACATATGAATTCATAAAATGGTACAAACTGATGGAGGACAAGACCACAGAACACTGTCAGTCAGAGCACTTCAGAATCATCTGCTGGTCTGGCATCTACTCCTGAGGTTATGGATTACTTATGATTTATTACTTATGATCTTAATAAATATGGCCCATATATTTATGGTAAATGCTAACAAGCAACCCCCACGTTTGAATGTGAAGTCAAGCATAGTGTAAACTTCAGTATGAGTCCGAAGCTATACACACAGCGAAGTGCCCTCCCTTCTACACTTCTTACTCTCCGACAGTGAGGCTCAGGATTAACAGTTAAATCCCTATCTCTACATCTTGTAGTCTCAAAAAACCAGATATAAAATATTTTAGGTTGGCATTTAGAGTTTATTTTTTCCCTTGATTTTACATAAAAAAATTATAAAAATCTGAAGAAAATCTAAGAAGTCGAAAAAAAGTAGGCAAATCACCGATGACTACTGCCCAGTGAAAACCAGAACCTGGTCTGCTTCGCGTGGTCTTTTTCTTATGCTTTAAAACACATAGTTGAATTCACACTATTTGTATAATTTTGCATTTGACTTATTATATTATGAACACTACCCTAAGTTACTACAAATTCTTTACCTACATAATATTCCAAGATGTTAGGTTTACTATTTCCCTAGACTGGAACTTCTTAAATTTAATATTTTTAATTACTTTGTTTTGCCTTTTTTTAAGCCTTTATTTGATAAGGCACGTTTGCAGATTTAATGACCCAGAAAAACATACTTTCTGGCTGAGTGGTGTCTATTCCTTTTTCCAAGGGAAAACGTGCTTGATAGCCAAGTGAGAACTGTCGGTATATGTCCACCTATCTAACGTGTTCGGCTGGGCTACACCTGAAACCTGACATTTCTTATCAATGATATCTTCTGGAGATAGGGCTTGTCCTTTAACAGGAACAGAGGAAGAACCATAACAATGCAGATTCGAAGCTTCTGAAAGCAGAGAAAAATGTTACAATTTTCTCTGTTGTTCATAGAATATAAAACAAGGTAGAAGAGTTACTGTGTAATTATGAAACAGGACTCCTTTCTGTTCGAGCTGCTGAGAGGGGCTCTTTCGCTTTACTGAGCGTTATAGACATGTTTCTCCACAGAGGTCACATCATAGCTCAGCAGAAGTCACACACATTCAAAGGTCCCCATCAAGTTTTACTACACAGACAGGACTTTCAAACTTCACATGGCCATGCAGCCAGTCCTTCTGGAGGGCAGTCTGACAACACTACCAAACAGCTTGAACAAGCACAGGTAATTTCAATCCGATTAATTAATTCTACTTCTGGGGCTCATCACTGAGGTGTGCACAAAGTCAGCCACAGTGATGGCAAATGCAGAAACAACCTAAACGTCAAATAAGGAAGACTTGGTAAATTATGATTCATCCAGGCGATAAGATATTATAACCATTAAAGAAATTATAAGCATTATTTATTCACATGGAAAGCTATCCACAATATGTATAAGCAAAGTAGTTTACACAATAGTGTGATCTCATGTCTAAAATACACACACATGCACACACACATACACCCTTCGCGTGCATTAAAAGCTCTGAGAGCACCCTGGATAGTTTTGCTCAGTGGTTGGAGCATCGGCCCTCTGACCAAAGGGTCATGGGTTCGATTCCCAGTCAAACGCATGTGCCTGGGTTGGGGGTCGTGCAGGTGGCAACCAATTGGTGTGTTTCTCTCACATCGAGGTTTCTCTCTCTTTTTCTCTCTCTCCCCTCCCTCTCACCTTGCCATTTTCTCAAAAAAAAAAAAAAAAAAAAAAAAAATCAATGGAAGAATATCCTCAGGTGAGGATTAGCTAAAAGAAAAGAAGTCTGAGAGAAATGTACTGAGAGGTTACTGAGAAGCTTTTGTGGTGAGCAGGAGCAGGGCACTATGATTTTTCTTGTAATTAGGTCAGATTCTTTTAATAGTCAAAAGTTTTTGTTTGCTTTTAAAAGGAAAACCTATAAGTCAAGAACAGAGGAATCAGAAGAGTTCCTGGAGATCACCTGGAACAGGTACCTGGCATCAGCTTTGTTTTCTGCCTGGCATGCCTTTGCTTACACGTGGATTCATCCACGTGTCCAGCACCCACTGCAGTGTCTTCGCTGTGGCCCCAGGGACTGTAAGAATGATACAAGCCCGGCCCTGCTACCAGGGGCCCACAGCCCAGTGTGAAATAAGAGCCGGAAGCAAACAACCGCGGCACGGCTCTGCTCCGAAGGTCTGTGGGAAGCACTAGGGAACGAAAGGCACACGTTCTCTTGGCCTGGTTGGGAAGCACAGGCTGCCTACAGAAGGAAAGGTCAGGACCGTGCAGTCTCAGAGAACAGACGTTACAGGGAGTGGGGAACAACAGGCAGAAACAACGAGCTGAAGCAAGGGATAGCAAACTTTTTCTATAAGGGCAAATAGTAAATACTTTAAACTTTATAGGTCAAGCCCTGGCTAGTTTGGCTCAGCAGTTAAGAGCGTCGGCCCGCAGACCAATGAGTCGCGGGTTCCATTCTGGTCACGGGCACGTACCTCGGTTGCGATTCGTCCCCGGCCCTGGTCCGGCTGCGAGGGAGGCAGCCAGTTGATGTGGCTCTATCATATTGATGTTTCTCTCTGTCTCTCTCGTTCTCCCTCCCTCATTGATGTTTCTCTCTGTCTCTCCCTTCCTCCCACTCACTCTAGTTGATGATAAATAGAAAAGTATCCTCGGGTGAGTAATAAAACAAAACAAGAAACTTTATAGGTCAAGAGGATAAATCAGGGTACAATGCAGGTACTTTTACCAAAGAGAGAGAGAAAATAAATTTTCACAATTATTTAATGATAGAATGCAAAATAGGATTCAGTACCATTTTTTGTAACAGGTCTACTAAAGAGAAGAATGGAATTCTTTTTGGGGTGAGATAACATTTGCTTAATCAGGGCTCAAAGTTAGTGTTCTCTCTCATCAAAATCAATTACAAATGTTCATTTGTTAATGCTCATGTTTTAAATAATAGCTTTATTGACATATACTTCACATACTATAAAATTTAAACTGTTAAAGTGTACCATTCAGTGGTTTTTAGAATAATTCATGGGGTTATGCAACAATCACCACTATCTAATTTTAGAACATTTATTATCCCAAAAGGAAACCCTGTCCTCAATAGCACTCACTTCCCGTTCCTCTCCTAAGTCAGCAGTAACTACTAATCTGCTGTCTCTATGGATTTGTCTATTCTGGACATTTCATATAAATGGATTATACAATATATGTCCTTTTGTGTCTGGCTTCTTTCACTCAGTGTGATGTTCTGGAGGCTCATCCATGTTGTGGCATGTATCAGTACAGCTTGCATGGATGCACCATCTTTTGTTTATCCATTCATCCACTGATGGACATTTGAGCTGTTTCCTCCTCTTGGCTATTATGAAAATGCTGCTATAAATAGTCATATACAAGTGTATGGACATACATTTTCAATTCTCTTGTTATTCTCCTAGCAGAATTGCTGCGTCACATGGTAACTCTGACCTTCTGAAGAACTGCCAGGCTATTTTTGAAAGCAGCTACCCCATTTTACAATTGCACCAGCAAGGTAGGAGGGTTCCAATTTCCCTACATCCTCACCAACATTTGTTATTGCCTGTGTTTTTTATTTTAGCCATTCTAGTGGGTGTGAAGTGGTATCTCATCATGGTTTTAATTTTCCTAACAACTAATGATGTTGAGCATCTTTTCATGACCTTATTGGTCCTTTGGACACATATGTATTCAAATCTTTTGTCCATTTTTAAATTATCTATTCTGAATACACATCTTTTATCAGCTATATGACTTGTAAATGTTTTCTCCAATTCTATGAATTGTCTTTTCATTTTCTTGATGGTGTCCTTGGAAGCACACAAGTTTTTCATTGTGATCAAGTCTAATGTATCAATGTCTTCTTTGGCTACTTGTGCTTTGGGGTCATATTTAAGAAATCATTGCCAATCCAAGTCACAAAGATGTACTCATGTTTTCTTCTAAGTTTTATAGTTTCAGCTCTTACATTTAGGTCTATAATCCATTTTGAGGTAATACTTGTAGGTGGTACGATGCAGGAGTCCAACTTCATTCTTCTGCATGTGGCTAACCTGCTGTCCCAGCACCCTGTGTTGAAAAGACTGATCTTTCCCCATTGAAATGTCTTGTTAGAAACCAACTAACCATAAATATAAAGACTTCTAGACTCTCAATAACAAACTGTCGTGATTATTGGAGCTTTGTAGTAAGTTTTGAAATTGGGAACTGTGAGTCCATTTTTTATTTTGAGTTATTATTTTATTCAATTTATTTTTATTAATTAATTTTTGTTACAGCCCTGGCCGGTTTGGCTCAGCGGTTGGAGCGTCGGCCTGCGGTCCAGAGAGACCCGGGTTCGGTTCCCGCTAAGGGCATGTGCTTCGGTTGCAGTTTGTCCCCAGCCCTGGTTGGTCGTGCGGGTGGCAGCCACTCGATGTGTCACTTTCACATTGATGTTTCTCTCTCTCTCTCTCTTCCTCTCTCTCCCTCCCACTCTATCTGAGCAAAAAATGTCCTCGGGTGAGGATAAAAAATAATAATAATAATTTTTGTTACAGATGTTTCTCCTTTTTCTCCCCATTGACACCCTCCTCCCGATCCTGCCCTGCCCCCAGCATTGCTGTCTATGTCCATTGGTTATGCACACATGCATATAAGTTCTTTGGTTTATCTCTTTTTCAAGACTTTTTTAGGCTATTCTGGATCCCTTGCATTTCCATATGAATTTAAGATCAGCTTGCCAATTTCTGCAACAAAGGCAGCTGAAATTGTGATAGATTGTGTTGAATCTGTAGATCAGTTGGGAGAGTATTAATAACATTAAGTCTGCTGATCATGAACATGGGCTGTTTTCCCCTTATTAGGTCTTCTTTGGTTTCTTCCAATGACATTCTTTTTAGTGTGCAAGTCTTGCACTTCTTTCGTTAAATTTATTCCCAAGTATTTTAATTCTTTTTGACACTATTGTAAATAAAATTTTCTTAACTTCATTCCTTAGCATTTCCTATACATAAGACCATGTTGTATGTCAACAGAAATATTTTTAGTTCTTCCTTTCCAATCTGGATGCCTTTTTTTTCTTACCTAACTGCCCTGTTAATGCTGATTTATTATAAGATTTTATGTATTTCATCTTTGAAAATGTCTTCACACACAGATACTGCCAAAGACTGACAGTAATCCCGGGCATGAGTTTAACTGAACACATTAATTCTTAGAAGGCATTTATAAAGCTCTGTTGGACCCAGTCTGATATTCGCCTTTCAGCATGTCATTGTCATCGTACTGCAGACTCATCACTCACAAGTGAGAGTTAGCTAGAAGCGTCTCGATTGAGCAGTGATGGATCTGAGATGCAGGCGTTGCCTTTGCTATGTCCAGGTCTGAAAATGGGGCTGGAATTGCAGTTTGAGCCTGAACAGCCCACCCGCTGCACATGTGTAGGAATGCAGATTCTGCTTCTTTTAATTTTTGTCAGAATAAAAAATGTATAATGCCACTTGACATTATTTGTGATTCAAACAATGTCAGCTGTTAGAATGACTTTATTGCATTATAAATTTTGCATATAAGTGTTAGTTTACCTTATAATTTTAGGTTGGGTTCGTTAAGAAACCAAGTCATGCCCAGCCAGTGTGGCTCAGTGGCTGAGCGTTAACCCATGCAGCAAGAAGTCACCGGTTCAATTCCCGGTCAGGGCACATGCCCGGCTTGTGGGCCCAGTCCCCAGTCCCTAGTGAGGGGCATGCAGGAGGCGACCAATCGATGTTCTCTCTCATCGATGTTTCTAGCTCTCTCTAAAATCAATTAAAAAAAAGAAATCAAGTCTGTAGCAAAAGCTACACAAAAAATAGATATAACTTTCTTCATTCTGCTCTTTCCACTTATTATATTTGACAGCTCCTTTATTTTTTTTTCTGGCTTCATGTATTATACTATGTGAATGTATTATCACTTATTTAACCAATACACTGAACTAATAGTCAGATCTTAAAAGAACATGATATTTTTTAAAAATTCCAGGTGTTTCACCCTGGCCACTTTGGCTCAGTGGTTGGAGAGTTGGCCTGCGGACCAAGGAGTCCCAGGTTCGATTCCAGCCAAGGGCACATACCTCGGTTGCAGTTCCGTCCCCAGCCCCTGCCCTGGCCCCGGCTGGGGTCGTCTGGGTGGGCAATCAATCAATGTGTCTCTCTCACATCGATGTTTCTCTCCCCCTCCCCCCCGCCGCAACTCTGTCTGAAGATAAATGTAAAAATATTCTTGAGTGAGGATTAAAAAAAAGTTCCAGGTGTTTCTATTTTACTGTTTTCAATCTCCCGTGCTGTAGTAATTAAAAGTCACTAGACATAAACATAAAATATTAGACGTGCCAAATGTTCACCCAGCAAACTCAGTAAAATTAAGTATGACTCTTCAAAGTCCTAATCTTAAAGAGAGAGCACAATTACTAAGTACAAAGGAAGATCTGGCTAAAGATCTGAGCGTGAGAATCTACCAGGTACTTCTTCAGACCCTGCTGTAAGGTGACATAAGGCTACAGTTTTGACTGACTTTCCCTTGCTGTCTTCTATCAAAAAGGAAACTGGGAACTGGAGGAAGAAAAAGAACATGACATTCTGAAATGCAGCTGGTGTCAGTGAGTCTGCTGTTCGCCACTTAGCATCCACCTCCGCCTCCCACACCCTCCCGTCAGGAGCATTCTGAAAAACCAAACCCATGATGTGTTTGAATGGAACTAATTCCACTTCATCTTTGTGTTCCAATCGGCTTAATACAAATCAGTGTGTTTTATCCTTTTAACTCAAGATTAGCTCAGAGAGAGGCATGTGACCTATCAGAAATGAGGGGGGAAATTTTTTTTTTTTTTTGGGAATGTAGGGAACACATCCTCCAAATAGTATGTGGGGAAAAAGTATGTTGTACTCATTGTCACTTGCCCTCTATCCCCAAGGAACTGGCTGCAAATCGGCCGACAGAGGGAGGCAGACAGAGAGGTAGGGCACAAGCCCTAAATGTCGATGTGAAGCTCAGAGTGGACCAGGCTGGGGCTAGTCCTACTTTGGAACTTTTAGTTATATAAGACTTCTTTCCCCAATTTAAGCCAATTTTTGGCTGCTAGTAAATGAAAGATATAGCTAGAAATTAAAGAAAGGCCTTAGTAATAAATCTACCTCTCATTGCTCAAAAGAACTGCAATTGGCCTCTAAAACAGAGTGGCTCTGCCCTGGCCGGTTTGGCTCAGCGATTAGAGCGTCGGCCCGCGGAACAAAGAGTCTCGGGTTCGATTCTGGTCAAGGGCACGTACCTCGATTTCGGTTTGTCCCCGGCGCTGGTCAGGGTCATGCGGGAGGCAACCAGTTGATGTGTCTCTCTCGCATCGATGTTTCTCTCTCTCCTACCTCCCTTCCACTCTATCTAAAAAAATCAATGGAAAAATATCCTCGGCTGAGGATCAACAACAACAAAACGAGTGGCTCCAATTAACAAGCATAATTTCACATTAACTACATCCATTTTGTTTCCTACTAGGTCTCAGCCAACAGTGACAGTGTCCTTACTGGCCCCCTGCCTTTAGCTGCCCACCCAGCTCACTCACCACCATGCATGCCACTTTGTACTGCTGGCTAAATATAGCAATGGGTCTTTTTGTCTTGGGACTAAAACATAAGTCCCTTAACAAAGCATATCAGGTTTTTCAAAATCACTTTCCCAGTCTAACCTCCTCCCAGTCCTTCACCATACTCTTCTGGCCTCACAAATTCAGGCTCCTTCCTGTTTCTGTGACTCTTCCTTTCTTCCTCCTTCAAGATGGTTCAAGTATTATCTCCTGTTATTCCCGCTGCCTTGGTCGCCATGCACAGGGCCCCATGCTCTGCATAGCCAGAGGATTTCACATATTCCTAAACTGACAGCTGCTTTTCAGGGACCACCCTAGTCATCTGGTATCCCTGGCACCTGTTAGTGTCCAGCATGTCTTGGGCACTGACATAGTGAGTAAAGAAGCGTAAATGTGCATGAAACATGATATTTATATTCAAAATATTTTCTCTCTTTCATGAAAGGATTTTATAAAAAACCCACGTTTTTATGGTATCTTAGGGAGTCTGTGGATGTGAGTTTGTATGCCCCTTACTAGCACTAACCCTATTCCTTACATGCCAAGTTAATGTAATGACTGTCTGCTGAGTGACTGAAACACAGGGCATGCAGCCAAGTATGTAACAAGTGGGCTGAGACAGAGGCGCACACGTGCTCAGTCTCACCTAGCAATCAGTACTGGGAGCATTCTTACTTAACCTGTGGACAAACAGGTAATGTAATAATCCAGTTACTTTTCCAGAATGATGGACTCAGAGCTAAAATATATAATTAGGGGATTTAAAAGAAACTGCAACAGCCCTGGCCAGTTTGGGTCAGCGGTTAGAGCGTTGGCCTACAGTACAGAGAGACCCGGGTTCAGTTCCTGCTAAGGGCACGTACCTTGGTTGCAGTTTGTCCCCAGTCCTGGTTGGGTCGTGCGGGAGGCAGCCACTCGATGTGTCCCTTTCACGTCAATGTCTCTCTCTCTCTTGCACTCTCTCCCTCCCACTCTATCTGAACAAAAAATGGAAAAATGTCCTCGGGTGAGGAAAAAAAAAAACAAACGAAACTGCAACAAAGTACAGTCATCCAGTGTGGTACTGGTATAAAGACAGACACACAGACCAGTGGAACAGAACAGAAAGCCCAGAAATAGAGCCTCACATACATGCTCAAATGATTTTCAACAAGGGTACCAAGATCACTCAGTGGGGACAGGACAATCTTTTCCACAAATGGTGCTGGGAAACTCTATGTCCACATGCAGAAGAATAAAGTTGGATCTCTACTTCATACCAGATACAAAAATTAACTCAACATGGATCAAAGATTTATGTGTCAAAGCTAAAATGATAAAACTCTTGGAGGAAACACAGGGCAAGGCTTCATGACACTGGACTTGGCAATGATTTCTTGGATACTACACTAAAGGCACAGGCAACAAAAGAAAAAACAGCCAAAATGGGCTTCATGACAATTTAAAAATTTTGTGCGTTAAAAGATATATAAAGGACTTCCAGTAAAGATGGTGGCACATGTAAATGCGGTACTCACATGCTCCCACAACCACATCAAAATTACAACTAAACTTCAGAACAACCATCGTTCAGAACCATCTGAAATCTAGCTGAAAAGAAGTCCTACAACTAGGAATCGAAAGAAGCAGCCACATCAAGACTGGTAGAAGGGGTGGAGATACAGATCAGGCAGGTTCCACACACAGGTGTGGCAGATAAAAATTGGGAGGGCTATCCCAGCTGTGGAGGTCCCACATGAGGAGTGAGGGGTATCAGCCCACACCAGGTCCCCAAGCCCAGGGCTCCAGTGCTGGAAAAAGAAGTCCCCATAACTACTGGCTGTCAATACTAGTGGGGACTGAGGCTGAGTGAGACAGAGGGGTTCTGGAGTCCCAGGCAGTTCCTCTTAAAGGGCCCCATACATGAACTTACTTTGACTCACTCCCTCTGAGCTCCAGCGCTGGGGCAGCAGCTTGAAAGGCACCAGGGACATACGGGGAGGAACTGAATTGTCTGGCATCAAGGAAAGAGCTGGGGTGGCAGCTTTCTCCCAGGCAAAAGTGCTGGCAGAGGTCATGGTTCCTTTGATGGCCCCTCCCTCAGATCTGAGTCTCCATCAATCTGGCTATCACTGTTTGCCCTGCCCTGGTGATTCCCTGAGGCCCTGCCCCACCAAACTTGCAGGCCCAAGTAAGCTGTTCCCAGTGGCTTTTCCATACAAATGGCCTGTCTTGGCTCACACTTCAGACTTTCCTAAAAATCTCTCAAACAAGCAGCATCTGGACTCAGTGAGCCCCATACCTCTCGCTAAGTGGCCCCAGGCCCTGCACTAGCAGCAGCTGGCTGTGGTTCACAGCTTAGCCTTGCCTGGGCACCTCCAAGCCCAACACAAGTAGCAGCCATCTGCATATCACTTTGCAGCTCAGGCCAGGTGGCCTTGGGCAGAACACAGATGGTAGCTGACCTTGACTTGCATCTCCAAGGAGGCCCCAGAGCCTGCCCAGCACACCTGGTGGACAGCTTCAGATCACATCAAAGCACCACCTAGCCACCTCCACAAGTGACACACTCAAGGGGTGGACTCAGCAGGCACCAGAGCCCCGCTGAAGTAAGTCCTGCTCTGTGGGTGGGCCCCTGCACAGCTGATCCTTCACAGCAGTTGCACCCAGTCCTTGCAGCCTACCTGCCCAAGGTAAATCCTTCCCACTGACATGCCAACAGTAATCAAAGCTCAACTACAACAGGAGGGTGTACACAGCCCACATGGGGGTTTGGTAAGAGGCTGTGCCACTGGACCCTACAGGACACCTACCAGTACATTAGGCCACTCTACCAAACCCGGGGAGGGGAGGGTCATCACACAGCAGCTCCACCTAATACATACAAACAAACACAGGGAGGCTGCCAAAATGAGGCGACAAAGAAATAAGGCCCAAATGAAAGAACAAAACAGAACTCTAGAAAAAGAACTAAACAAAATGGAGACAAGCAATCGTACTAGATGCAGAGTCCAAAACACTGGTTTTAAGGATGCTCAACGAACTTAGGGGAAGAGGAGCTGAACTTAGAACTTCAACAGCATAACTCAAGACATGGAAACCTTAAAAAGGGACATGAAAACCATAAAAAATAAATAAAAACAGGAAGAAATGAAAGATACACTAACGGAAATAAAGAATAATTTACAAAGAGTCTATAGCAGAGTAGATGAAGTGATCTGGAATACAAGGAAACAAAGAAAACAACAACAACAGCAGCCAATTAGAACAGCAAAAAGAGAATAATCCAAAAAAATGAAGATAGTATAAGGAGCTTCTGGGACAACTTCAAGCATACCAACATTCACATCACGGGGGTGCCAGAAGGAGAAGAGAGAGAGCAAGACATTGAAAACCTATTTGAAAAAATAATGACAGAAAACTTCCCTAATTTGGTGAAGGAAATGGACATACAAGTCCAGGAAGTAGAGTCCCAACCAAGATGAGCCCAAAGAGACCCACACCAAGACGTATCATAATTAAAATGCAAAAGGTTAGCCTGGCCGGTATAGCTCAGTAGATGAGCCTCATCCCATGGACTGAGAGGTCCCAGTTCAATTCCCGGTCAGGGCACATGCCCAGGTTGTGGGGCTCAACCCCTAGTAGGGGGCGTGCAGGAGGCAGCCGATGGATATTTCTCTCTCACATCGATGTTTCTATCTCTCTCTCCCTTCCTCTCTCTGTAAAAAAAAAAAAAATCAATAAAAACATATTTAAAATAAATAAATAAAACGCAAAAACTTAAAGACAAAGAGAAACTATTAAAAGCAGAAGAGAAAAGCAGTTAGTTATCTACAAGGGAGCTCCCATAAGACTGTATGCTGTTTTTCAACAGAAACTTTGCAGGCCAGAAGGGAATGGCAAGAAATATTCAAAGTGATGAAAAGCAAGGACCTACAACCACGATTACTCTACCCAGCAAAGCTATCATTTAGAATTGAAGGACATATAAAGAGCTTCCCAGACAAGAAAAAGCTAAAGGAGTTCATCATCACCAAACTAGTATTACATGAAATATTAAAGGGTCTTCTTAAAGAAGAAAAAAAGATTAAAAATACGAACAGTAAAATGGCAATAAATACATACCTATAAAACAAATGTAAAAGACAAAATAAACGAAGGAGCAGAACAGAAACAGACTCATAGATATTTTGATGGTTGCCAGATGGAGGGGAGTTGGGGGATGAGTGAAAAAGGTGAAGGGATTAAGTAGTACAAATTGGTAGTTACAGAACAGTCACAGGGATACACGTAGAGCACAGGGAATATAGTCAATCATATTGTAATAACTGTGTATGGTGTCAGACGGTGTGAGATTGGAGGAACTCGTATCATCAGAGATGTGTTCAAGTATAATCTGCATAGCAGGCCTATATTTTATGCCCATTTCAATGTCCTACAGCACCTAGCACATAAATCCTTTGTACTAACAAATTTACTGGCATTTATTAAATAGTTTAGGCTGATATTATTAATATACAATTCTAAAAGTACATAATTTTTGAGTTAGGAGAAATAGCTTCCTCATTTCTGGAAATAAAAATTCTTCCACGTTTATAGATTTAACATTTTACTTGTCCCTAAAGAAGTAAATTTTACATTTACTGGAAAGATAATGGAAAATAGTAGAGCCTTGGTATACTTATACAAATTACTGACCAAAAGAACACATTTCTAATTATTAGGTTGTAAGTCAATCCCCTGAAAACATTGTTTGACCTAAATCTCACCAGCCAAAGCAGTCAGCTCCCTGGCAGCAGGGAAACGCAGGGTGTCCAGCCAGAAAGGATGAGAAGCCCCAGCAGGGAGAAATCCTCTCCATGTTAAGTGCACTGGTGAACCCTCTGTATTTACAGGCCTGCAAGGCCCTTCTGTGGTTTGCAAGGGCAAAGCCAGCTCCTTCTGAAACTTCATTCCTGCTTTCAGTGTTAGTAACAATGGTTTAAAACAACAACAAAAACTGCCCACAAAACACTCCATTTGTGTGAAGTGTGTACACAGAAGTCACCCAGAGCCCATTTGTTTACTGGTGATGACTCCACTTCCCTTTTGGCTGACCTCACTCTCAGTAGTTCTGCTTGGAGACCAAGACTGAAATTGAGATTTTTTTCAAGAACCTAGATTTAGCTGCTTTTTCACTTTAAACTCTGCACTTGAGTCAAATGAAATGCTGTAATGGCCGATTTACCAGATGAAATACAATGATTTACGGCACAGTTATGTGCTTTACTAATCTTTTAAGTCTGCTGATTTGTGACACACGCTTTGATTAGTAAACAGTTGAACATCCTTCTTGCAGATGAAATGCACTATTAAACTGTGGAGTGTTAAGAAGTAAAACCGACACGGTGATTGAAATGTCTAGTCACAGACGGGACAGTCCTAACTAGCAGAAACACCATTCTGAAGCAGTGCTGCACAGAGGCCATGGGTCATAAGACTGTCATCTATCTGGGAAAAGGTCCAGAGTCTGCCCAGAATGTGGTCCACACTGAGTGAGTCTGAGCATGAAGAGCTGAACCATGTGTGTGTGACTTGGCTCGCTGCCACTCACCAACAGGCTGAAAGTCTGGGGACCACGGCAGTCTGCAACCCTGTTCTAGAGCATGAAAGTGGCTCTTTGCAGAGAAATACTAACATGCATACACAGTCATGAATTTCCCCTCAACGTTTAAAATATGTACGTACCTGTTCCTGCAGGTCGTAGTCATAGCTGTCATGCAGCAGAAGACTGAGGACATACCGAGTATAAATCATGGCATCAATGCCACATTTCTCGAGCTCTTGTCCCAGCCAGGTCTGCACTGGACCCAGAGCATGAAGCAGAGACATTTCAGAGACAGATACAGGGCCTGGATGAGAGCTTGAGGAGCTTTCAGATGGTAGACCATCCACGACAAGTGTACAGACAGGGTGCATGAATTTAGGTTGCTGACATCTTTAAATTGTGAAGCATCTTCTGTAGTTGATGTTCTGCTGGTACCTGGAGGGGATTTTCACTCCGGCAGCAAGGAGAGGAGCGGGACATCTAGGATGAGCATTGATCTTTCTGACAGTTAGGCGTCTACAACAGAATCACCCTCTTCAGGCGTGACCAATGAGTCAGCATCCTGACAGCAACACACACATAGGTGGGATTTTCTACTTTATTTCACATGGAGGCCAAATGCGAGTCTCCAGCAGAACCTACAAAAATGAGAGAGAAAAAAGTATGTGTTATATACAGATATAAATTAAGTTACTGATCTTTTGAAAAAAATCCAAATGAACGGTTCCTCTTTACTAAAATAACTGGTATCTTAGAACATCGATTTTTTTTCTGTAATCTTTGACATTTTAAACTAAATGACATTTAAAACTTTTAAAAGCTTAATATCTTTTTAAAAAAAAAAGGAAAACTCAGAAATCCATGTTCTTGTGCTTGTGCTCCATTAGACTTGTGTTTATTCTGCTCTTGAGATGAAACTAGTAAAACTGTTTATCTGCAGTGCTGAAAGAATTTATCTGGTAACAAATCATTAGTCATTTTTAAGTATAAAAGAAAACAAGCAGCTAAATCATAACTTCACTGAAATACTGGTAAAAAAATTAGTGCTTTAAATTAAGCTCTACCACAAATAATCAATGATTTTGTATGGCTAAAAAGTCTGGACTTGCTCATCACTTACTTCAAAAAAATTAAAGTGAAACGTGGGTTTGTCTTACAGTCATAACAGGCTATGCTGTTACAAACATGTCATTTTTGTCCTGGCCGGTTTGGCTCAGTGGTTAAAGTGTCAGCCCTTGGACCAAAGAGTCGCGGGTTTGATTCCAGTCAAGGGCACATACTTTGGTTGTGGTTCGGTCCCAGGCCCTGGTAGGAGTTGTGCGGGAGGCAACCAGTTGATGTGTCTCTCTCACATCGATGTTTCTCTCTCTCTCCGCCTCCCACTCTATCTGAAGATAAATGGAAAAATATCCTCGGGTAAGGATTAAAAACAAACAAAAAAACAAACACTGTCATTTTCTTCTTATATACCCCAAATGACTTTTTGATTATCTCCTGAGGATATGTTTTTATTGATTTTGAGAGAGAGAAATGGAGAGAGACAGAAAAAAAAAAAACATTGATGTGAGAGAAAAACATCGTCGGTTGCCTCCTGTACACACCCCGACTGGGGATGGAACCCAAAACCTGGGTATGTGCTCTGACCGGGTAGCAAACCTGCAACCTTTTGGTGTATGGGACACTTCAACCAACTGAGCCACCTGGCCAGGGCAAACCATGATATTCTTTATGTTAGAGTTCTGATTAATTAATGCCACTAGAAATAAAAACTAACACAGTGATGGGTAAATCTCATTGGCTCAGCTTCTGCATGAGTGAGCAGACTATAAAAGGGCCACCAATAGTAAAAGCATCAACTCAGAAAGACAGAATCTTCCTTAAAGATTTAAGACTCAGTTTCTTGCATTTCATCTATAATTACAAAGTAAATTTTACATACATTAAATATAAAGAAAAAAATGTTGCCTGGCCAGTGTGGCTCACTGGTTGAGCATTGACCCACACACCAGGAGGTCGCCGGTTCGATTCCCCGTCAGGGCACGTGCCCAGGTTATGGGCCAAATCCCCAGTCGTGGGCATGCAGGAGGCGGCCAATCGATGTTCTCTCTCATCGATGTTTCCATTTCTCCCTACCCCTTCCTTCCTCTCTCTCTAAAAATCAATAAAGAAAAAAAAAATAAAAGTAAAGAAAAAATGTTTAAATCCACCATAGGACTAAGTTACTAGATTAATTTATCAGTAATGCATATTCTTTTACTTTCTAAAGTCTTCTTTGCCATACTATCTTTTCTGAATCGTGAAAACTAGATAAAGTAAAGCAAATATTTTCTATAATTCTCATCTGCTGAAATTTTCCAGCTGACTCTCAAAATTAAAACCATAAATTCTTTTTTGTTGTTGTTAATCTTCACCTAAGGATATTTTCCATTGATATTTAGATAGAGTGGGAGGAACAGAGAGAGGGAGAGAGCGATCGAACCTGCAACCCAGGTACATACCCCTGACTGGGAATCAAACCCGAGATCCTTTGGTCCTCGAGCCTAAGCTCTAACTGCTGAGCCAAACTGGCCAGGACAATTCAGTTCCCTCTATAGATACAGGACTATCCATTCTACTGCTTCTTGAGTGAACTTTGGTAATTTGTGTTTTCAAGGAATTTATCTATTTCACTAAGTTGTTTAATTTATTGGTATAAAGTTTTTCTAATATCCCTTCATTTTCCTTTATTAAAAATATGTTATTGATTTTAGAGAGAGAGAAAGGGAGAGGGAGAGAGAGAGAAGCACCAATTTGCTGACTCCTGCATGCCCCCTACTGGGGATCGAGCCCAAAACCTGGGTATGTGGCCCTGACCGGGTATCGAACCAGTGACCTCTCGGTGCATGGGATGAAGCTCAACCAAGATAAAATGGCCAGTGCCCCTTATTTTCCTTTTTATACCTATAGAATCTGTAGTGATCTCATCTCTTTTTTTTTCCTAAACAGTCTGGCTAGAGGTTTTTACGTTTGTTGTCGAAAAGAACCAGCTTTAGTTTCATTATATTTCCGTTTTCTATTTTATTGGTTTCAAAGTAAGGAGGATGGACACTCTTTAGTTCCAAGTCGTTATGGTACAGGAAGAAGCTATATTGTGATGCCTTTGCTAATTTAACTTGTGTCAATTTTGGGTTGGTTTCAATTAATTTATTTTTCTTACAATTTCCACTCTGCTTCTTTGCATGCCTGCTCATTTTTTATTGGATGCCAGACCTTGTAAATTTTATCTTCTTGGATGCTGGATATTTTTGTGTTCCTATAAATTTCTTGAGCTTTGTTTTGGGACCATGGTGAAATCAGCTGGAAACAGTTTGGTCCTTTGGGATCTTGCTTTTAAGATTTGTTAGGCAGGACCAGAGCAGAGTTTAGTCTAGGGCCAATTATCACTACTAAGGTACAACCCTTCTGAGTACTCTATCTAGTGGCCTAAGTTAGGAGGTTTTCCAGTCTGGCTGGTGGGACATAGGCGCCATGCCTGGCTATGCTGAGCATCAGGTCCTGTTTCCTCCTCTCCTTAATGATGGTCCTTTCCTGCGCCCCAGGGAACACCTCACGTGTGTCCTGATCACTGCTCTGAGTGCATGAGGGCGAGCCTCTGCAGATTTGGGTGTTCCTCTGTGCAGCTCTCCCTTCTCTGGTATGCTTCCTGTGAACTCCATCTGCCTTAGATTCTCTCACCTAGTTGTGTCAACCATTGCTTCAGGGCTCCTCACCTTCTTGGTTGATCTTCACTGAATGAATTACCCACTTATCAACTTGCTTCAAGTGATTTCCCCAGAACTGAATATTATTTAACAGATCTGTTTGGCATCCTGAGATCCAAACATGTTAAAGAATTTATGGTTTGGGCCCTGGCCGGTTTGGCTCAGCACTTAGAGCATCGGCACAAGGACTGAAGGGTCGAGGGTTCAATTCCAGTCAAGGGCACGTACCTGGATTGCAGGTTCAATCCCCAGCCCCAGTCAGGGTCATGCAGGAGGCAATCAATCCATGTGTCTCTCTCACATCAATCTTTTTCTCTCTCTCCCTCCCTCAATTTTTTAATTAAAAACATTTTTTTAAAAAGGAACTGAATTTATAGTTTAAAATTTTCCCACAAAGAAATCTCCAAACCCAAATGGCTTCAAAGTTGAATTCTACCAATAAGGAAAACATAATGCCGATTCTGTACAAGCTCTTCCAAAAAAAATCAAAAGGAGAGAATCCTTTCCAAATCATGTTATGAGGCCAGCATTATCCTGACATTAAAACTAGATAAAGAAATTACAAGAAAAGAAAACTACAGACTGATATTCCTCATGAACACGTAAAATTTCTAAACAAAATTTAAGAAATTGAATCCAACAATGTACATCAGATCCAGAAGAATCTCTAAGTGAAATCTACATACTTGCCTTTGCCATGGAACTTCTAAAATACTAGTTTTACTGTAAACAACTCAGTATAAGGCTTTTTTTCATTATTTAAATGCACAAAGGTCTTAAAAATTCACACCATGACAGACCTGGTTCACTGTAAAAACTGATATAGAAACAATGTTTTAGTTTTTTTTTTTATTATGTTTACTTTAAAACATAGTATCAACCCAACCATAGGATTCTCTCTGTTGTCATTAAAATATTTCCCATTTCTTTAGGACAGATTCAAGAAGTAGGTGAGAAAAAAAAAATTGGCATACAAATGCAAAATAAAGCAAAGCACACTGAACTCCCATAATCTCATCAAACAGCTGGTTAAAACCTTCACTTACATTATTACCCCTAACAGAACTCTTCCTATAACTTGTTCAATAGCTGATTCCATACAATTTCAAAATAATAGGCCACATCCCTAGAGTCAGTAGTAATTACAATTTGTTTCCACTCTCTATGTAGAACAGACTGCAGAGGACCAAGGAAAAGAGAGTCAGGACTGGTAAGTCTGGGAGTTTCAGACTTCTCCAGTCGGGTGCAGCACCTTCAGATGGATACTGACTGCAGGGTCTGAGACAGAGGCACCACAATCGCTTGCAGCTAGAGTGCCCATCCTCCTTACTTTGAAACCTCAAACTGTCAGCAGATGATCCAGGTATAGAAAATTGGGTCATGCCCAGCTGGTGTGGCTCAATGGATTGAGCATCGTCCCATGGACCGAGAGGTCCTGGTTTGACTCCCGGTCAGGGCACATGCCGGGGTTGCGGGCTCGATCCCCAGTGGGGGGCATGCAGGAGGCAGCCAATCGATGTCTCTCTCTCACATCAATGTTTCTCTCTCTCCTCTCTCTAAAAAAGAAAAAAGAGCCCTGGCCGGTTTGGCTCAGTGGTTAGAGCGTCGGTCCGCGGACCAGAGAAGCCTGGGTTTGGTTTCCGCTAAGGGCACGTACCTCGGTTGCAGTTTGTCCCCGGCCCCGGTTGGGGTCATGTGGGTGGCACCCAGTCAATGTGTCTCTCTCACATCGATGTTTCTCTCTCTCTCTTCCTCCCTCGCTCCCTCCCGCTCTACCTGAAGATAAATGCAAAAATGTCCTCAGGTGAGGATTAAAAAAATAATAATAAAAGAAAAAAGAAAATCAAGTCATAACTAAGTGTCCTCTCCCTCAGCAGCACATTTTTGGTAGAGAGGCAAACAATTGACAAATGAGACTCACTCTTTCTAGTTCTGAACTGAAAGGAAGCAACTCCTAGGTATGTTGGCTCATGATTATCTGTTTAATTAAAACTTATTTCAGCTCTGGCCAGTCTGGCTCAGAGGTTAGAGCGTCGGCCCACGGACCAATGAGTCATGGGCTTGATTCCCATCAAGGGCACGTACCTCGGTTGTAGTTTGTCCCCGGGCCCTGGTTGGGGTCCTGCAGGAGGCAACCAGTCAATGTGTCCCTCTCACATCGATGTTTCTCTCTCCCTCCCACTCTATCTGAACAAAAATGGAAAAATATCCTCGGGTGAGGATTTAAAAAAAAACTGAAAACTTATTTCAGCCCGGCCGAAGTGGCTCAGTTGGCTGAGCATCATCCTGTGCACTGAGAGGCTGCTGGTTCAAATCCCAGCCAGGGCACTTACACCTGGGTTTCGGGTTTGCTCCTCAGCAGGGGCACACATGGAAGGAAATCAATCCATGTTTCTCTCCCCCGCCCCGCCCCTTCCTCTCTCTAAGCATGTCCTCAGGTAAGGATTTAAAAAAACAAAAGGTATTTCAGGTGTGGTCCACCATGTGGCCAAAACAGTGCAGGGATCTGACAAGCACAGGCGAAATCCATTGAACAGCCACTTGACAAGTTCAAGAGCATGGCTGGCAAACACCCACATTTCAAGCTCTGTCTATTCCTCTTTACACTCATTCTGGATATGAAATGTAGTCAGCATGAAGTTACATTTCATTTTAGTTTATTTAAACTGTCTAAAAAGAATTTTAAAGAAAAAGCACCACTGTATATACTCAAAGGTTTTTTGTTTTGCTTTTTTTTCAACATTCCCTTCTCCAAAGGTTTACACTAAGAAAAAAGGACCTTTAAATCATCTTGAGTATCTTTCTCTCATGCAAAATTAACTCAAATCATCCTAAAGACTGAGCTGTATAAATGATAATTTATAAGTTTCACAATAAATAATACACTTATTCTAGAATTTCTTTGAATTATTTACTTGAAATCTTAAATGGTTTTTATTAAGGATGCAAAATATATCTATATCTACCTAGCTAGCTAATTAAATGCCCATGGAAGTTTATGTATCACTTGAGTCTGCTTAAAAATTTTTTTTTATTGATTTTAGAGAGAGAGGAAAGGAGAGGGAGAGAGAGAGAAACATCGATGAGAGAGAACATCAGTTGGCTGCCTCCTGCATGCCCCCCACTGGGGATTTGGCCCACTACCTGGGCATTTGCCCTGACCAGGAGTCGAACTGGCGACCTCCTGGTGCATGGGTCGACACTCCAGCACTGAGCCACACCGGCCAGGTTCACTTGATCTTCTTTAATTCATGGAGGGAGGGTGGAGACTGGAAAGTGCACCAGTCTAGTAGTCATAGATCTAGGTTTTTTGTGTTCTGTTTTTTTAAATACGTTTTTATTGATTTTTGAGAGAGAGGGGAAGGAAGAGAGAGATAGAAACATTGATGTGAGAGAGAAATATTGATCAGCTGCCTCCTGCACACCCCCTACTGGGGATCGAGCCCGCAACTCGGGGGACGTGCCCTGACTAGGAATCGAACTGGGACCTCTCAGTCCATGGGAGGACGCTCAATCCACTGAGCCACACCGGCCAGGCTATCTAGGTTTTTTTAGTCCCAACTCTGCTACTTAATTGCTGGGCTCTGTGCCCATAACTTCTTGGAGTCTTTGTTTTCTCATCTGTACAATAAAATAATAAACACTTATTCTCCCTACCTCTCTCAACTCCCTCCCTCCCTCCCACTGTATCTGAAGAGAAATAGAAAAATATCCTCAGGTGAAGATTATTAAAAAAAAAAAAAAAAATGGCAATGGGTTTCTTAGAACCTTTTTACTTACATAAGGGATGAGGTTGTGGAAGGTCAGTGAGCATCTTCAAAATGACCCTCATCCCCTTCCCCCGAAAAAAACCCTTTATTATTAAATTACAAGGTTGTTGCAATGAGCAAATGAGAAGTGCATCTATGTATTTCGTAACCTTTGCATTTCACAAAATGTTGTACAAATGGAATTTGTCATACAAATTATAAACTACCCTCCCCAATTTTTTTTTATTTTTTTTTTCCTTTATTCATTTTAGAGAGAGAGGAAGAGAGAGGGAGATAGAAACATCAATGAGAGAGAACATCAACTGGCCACCCCCTGCAGGCCCCCCACGGGGGATTGGGCCCACAATGTGGACATGTGTCCTGGCCGGGGAATCGAACTGGCAACCTCCTGGTGCATAGGTTGACGCTGAACTAGCCACGCTAGCTGGACCCTAATTGTTTTATATTTGCTTAATATTGCAGGTTCCTTCACAAATATGATTATGTGAAGAATTTTAATAATGTAAAATACATTGGCTTTTAGAAAAAATAATTGATTTCCTTACTATCCTTAAAAAACTGCCTTCATTTGTAATAATCCAGTTCTAGTCACATCGTATGTTAAGTAACATTTTAGTTCTCTACTACAAATTCAAACATGACCCTGCAAAGAACTCCAAGTGCCAAGTGGAGAGGACGGATCCCGAATCCAGCGGACGCCCTCTGCTGTCCAGTGGTGGCTGTGCACACCTGCAGAGCGATCTACAGCTGCGCCTGGCAGCAGTCAGAGCAGCTAGCTCAGCACGCACCGGGCTTTTCCTGCTGCCTAGCGTACAATTTCCAGCCATTTTAAGGACTCTAGGATTAAAACTAGCCCTGGTGATGAATGAAAATCACCCCCCAACGACTGGGGCAACTCTGCAGACTTGGGATCAATTACAGCCTCAGGGCCTGACACTAATGTGAGCCTGGAAGTGAAGGTGGAGGAGTGAGAGGGGACACGTGTCAAGCCCTGCTTCTCCATGACACTGCCAGGGAACCCCATGACACCCAGGGCCTTGTGTTGTTTACGACAGCAAATGGAATAGAATAACAAACTGAATTCAAAAAGTAAAAGCATTTAGTTCTTTACCTAGTCTTCTACATGTTTTCAAAGTGATACCATTAGTCCCAAATGATTTGTCAATAAAGCAAAAAAGAAAACTACTAAATACCTAAGTTATTCCATTAGTAAGTACTTTTCCAACAAATAGACAAGACGTGGTAATGACACACATTTCAAATGAGTAATTTAATAATAAAGGGCTTTTTTCGGGGGAAGGGGATGAGGGTCATTTTGAAGATGCTCACTGACCTTCCACAACCTCATCCCTTATGTAAGTAAAAAGGTTCTAAGAAACCCAGTGCCATCTTTTTTTTTTTTTTTTAATCCTCACCTGAGGATATTTTTCTATTTATTTTCAGATACAGTGGGAGGGAGGAAGGGAAGGAGGGAAGGAGAGAGAAACATTGATGTGAGAGAGACACATCGACTGACTGCCTCCCGCACGACCCCAACCAGGGCTGGGATGAACCACAACCGAGGTACGAGCCCCTTGACAGGAATCGAACCCGCAACTCACTGGTCCGTAGGCTGACGCTCTAACTGCTGAGCCAAACCAGCCAAGGCCCAGTGCCATCTTTTATACTCTTCAAAACCACACACAGTACTGGACATCACTCACATCCAGCTCCCATGAGCGACCCCAGTCATCTGGGTGCACAAGCAGAGTCTCCCAAACTGTGAGAGACATACACACCGTAGTTCAGTTTCTTCAGTACTCAAGTAGAGCAGACATGTGGCCAAGTTAATTCAGACGAGATCGGGCGCATTTAGGTTGGTATGGCCGTAGACTGGCCAAGTTAATTCAAAGATCATGGTGTTTCCCGCCTTTTTTGTAACCTACTGTATATATACTTTAGGTTTGCTGAAAACACACACAAACTATTTCAAAAGCATAATCTCTTTCTGACATGGCACACACATATTATTTGTGGAATGTTTTCTCAATTCACTTGTGGGACATCACAACTGACCAAAGAGCACCAGACAGCAAACATCATAAACTGGGCTTCTCTGGACACACTATATCCTGGATCCTGTAGACTGAAATCTGGGCGCCTCTGTTTGCCCAGCATGTTCCCTGCCGAAGCGTTCTTGTAGTCTCAGAGCACTTTGTCCTGCTCACATTTATCATATAGACTTTTAAGTTTTTGCAGCGTTTTTCAATATAAAAGAAGGACACTCACACATAATTTCCCCACCCTAACACACTTCACTGTTAGGATATTGGTGTGGGTGTTATCTCTGTTTTTTTCCTTTGTATAGAACAAACTTTTTATTATTCCACACGTATAAGACTATTTTATTTTATTATTACTATTTTTTTTAATAAAATTTTTTTCCTTTATTGATTTTAGAGAGAGAAAGTGAGAGGGAGAGAGAGATAGAAACATCGATTGGCTGCCTCCTGCATGCCCCCCACTGGGGATCGGGCCCAAAACCTGGGCATGTGTCCTGACCAGGAATCGAACCGGCGACCTCTTGGTGCATGGGTCGATGCTCAACCACTGAGCCACACCAGCTGGCCAAGACTATTTTATATTTTGCTTTTTCCACCTAACATTATGTCATCCCAACATCATTCTAGGGTCTCACTGTCTAACATGGCAGCCACCAGTCACGTGGTGCTATTTAATTAAATTACAAGTTGGTTCCTGAGGCACACCAGCCACACGTCAAGTGCTCAACAGCCATGTGTAGCCAGCAGCACTGTGCAAATACAGGACACTTACATCGTGGCAGGAGCTCTTCTGGGTAGTGCTGGCTCTGCCTCTCCAGCAAATGACTATGCTGGGCTGAGCAAAGAATCATTAGCTCTTTTCCAGAGTTCATTAGCCCCTCCTCATGTGTCTGAGGCCTGTAGGAGACACTCTTCTTTACACCCAGAAGATGGGATGCTAATCACAGCTATTCTGAGATAGCAATGTACCCAAGAGAAGCTGTTTGGGGGAATTGGGAAAGATCTATGTAGCTTTATGTTTGACAGGTCTCAAATTTCAACAGGTCAGAACTCATTACAGAATGTAATCATGGAAGGGTCAATGACGAAGTCAGACTGTATAAAACAGCAAGAAAAGATGAAGCTTACTACAAAGCAAACAAAAAACTTGAGAATAACTAGGATGCGGGCCAAAGGACAAAATATGGAAGATGTATTTAGTCCAAATAGGGTAGGTTATGCTGCGGAAACAACCCTCAACCACAGTAGCTTAACACAAAGGTCTGCATCTTGCTCATGCTACGTGTTCATCCTGGGCTGGAGGGATGCTCGGCGTCATCACTCACTGCACTCACTCTGGGCGACAAGATGACAGTATGACTCTCAACCTTGAACCCTGCTAGTCCAGGAGCCAGAGAAAAAGATCTGTGCAAAGCGTGTGCTGGAGCTTTGAAAGCTTCCTCCTGGAGTGAATCACTCACTTCTCAGCAGTCAAAGCCAGTCTCCTGGCCTCACTTCACTTCGGCGGGGCTAGGGACATGCACTCCTCACAGTGAGAAGAGGGAGGAGCTAACAAACAGGTGCCAAAGCACTAACGACTACTTCCTTCATAGGAAACAACTCTCAAGTTAACATTGTTGAAACCAGCATTCTGGCCAACGTAGATGGACTAGTCGAGACACAGGTGAATTAAAACACTACAAAAGAAAAAAATAATCCATACAAAAGAGACTAAAGTAATATGCTCAGAATGGTTTTGGAAGGAATGAAAACTGCTGAAACGTTCAGACCTGAACAGCTATGGAGTCAATTACTGCCCAACCTCCTCTAAGAAGCCTTCTCTGATTACCTAAGGACACACTGCTCTGTCCCCATCACCCTTTGCCTTTCGATGACATCCATTCACACTGTTCTCCAACTGCCTCCTGCACGTGGTTCCTGCACAAATGAGGCTCAAAGTTCTTCAGGCCAAACGGTGACATATTCCATGTACTATTTAGCAGAAAGCTTAGGCCTTGGCAGGTGATCAAAACTGTGTCAAACTAAACACTTCCCAAATCTAAATGGGGGAAATGAATTCTGAAAGAGAGGTTTGGGAAATAAAAACAATATTCGTAATACTAGCATGTGGGTGGAGGGTACTCTTTCCCCATCCACATGCATACTGGAGGCTGCTGTGTGCCCAGCACTGCGTATGGTGGCAGTGACACACAGTGACAACCCTCCGGTTTTTTTGCTTCCATGTTTACTTTTCATCCTATATTAGTGGGCTTTGGTCTTCATTCTTAGGGAACCAACTTGTATTTCTTTCCACTGAAACCCACTGCCTTCCCTTTGACCTAGTAAGGTACTTCTGCAATTTATGCCTTTCATTATATATCTTTAAATGGTCCTTACCCACTACACATTTCACAATAAATTTGTTAAAGTGCTCAGTATTCAAGGGTATGCATTACCTTTTCATAATTCTTCAATGTGGGTGTCCACAGAATTTTCACATAAAGAAAAGCCTTTGAAGGGCAAGGGTAAAAGATATAAAATACAAATAGAAGAACACAGAAAAGAGAATAAGGAAAGTGGATGTTTGAAATACTAAGATTTTATTAATACTACTTTTCACCAAGACCCTAAATAATATTTGCCTGGCAAGCCAGATGCACACACATAACAAGGTAGTTATACACAATCCTTGTCTGTCATTTTCTTTTTTTTTTTAATCCTCATCTGAGGATATTTTTCTATTTATCTTCAGATAGAGTGGGAGGGAGAGAACATCGATGTGAAAGAGACACATCGACTGGTTGCCTTCCACATGACCCTGACAGGGCCAGAGACATACTGCAACTGAGGTACGTACCCTTGACCAGAATCAAACCACGACTCACTGGTCCCCGGGCCAATGCTCTAACCACTGAGCCAAACTGGCCAGGGCCTTGCCTGTCATTTTCTGATATCAGCACATTAATCTGGAACCAAAGCACTGCTTATTTTCTTTAGAGGGTAGCCTGACTCAGAGCCAAGCTATAGCCAGAAGAGAAAATCATAGAGAATCTGCAATCTAAACTGAAACTCTATCACAGAAGACAGTACCAGGTGCTAAAAGCTGACCATGGACACCCGTTTAGCCTATGTATCTGGAATGAACAATCAGACCTACAGCCTCATCCCCATCTAGAGTGCATCAAGTCCTAGGAAATGAATAAGGCTTCTTTTTAAGATAATATCTTAAATAAAATTAGTGTGGGACATGAGTCCTTTCTATGCAAACAGAAAGAACTACGTAAAGCCCTGGCCAAGTTTGGCTCAGCAGTTGGAGCGCTGGCCCACGGACAGAAGAGTCATGGGTTTGATTCCTGGTCAAGGACACATACCTCGGTTTCAGGTTCGATTCTTGGCCCCGGTCAGGGTCGTGCAGGAGGCAACCAATCAAGGTATCTCTCACATCGATGTTTTTCTCTCTCTCTCTCTCTCCCTCCCTCCCTCCCTCCCTCCCTCCCTCCCATTCTATCTGAAAAAAATCAATGGAAAAATATCCTCGAGCGAGGATTAAAAAAAAAAAAACTGAAAAGATTAAGAAATTCAACTTTTTATGCCCAGCTACTGTGGCGCAGTGGTTGAGCGTCGACCCATGTACCAAGAGGTCGCTGGTTCGATTCCTGGTCAGGACACATGCCCAGGTTGTGGGCGGCCAATCTATGTTTCTATCTCTCTCTCCTTCTCACTTTCTCTCTCTAAAATCAATATAGGAAAAAAAAGAACTTCCACTTTTACTAGCTAAGAATTCCACTTTCTTCATCTGATTAGTATATATACTCCAGTGACAATTAAAATGAACTCTTTTCATGAATGCAGAATTGTTCTTATAGATAACACTACTACTTGATAATAACAGGAATTAGCTAATGCCTTAAATTACAGGCACAGAACAGACCTGGTTAATCTCTATGTTTAAAAGATAAGAAGATAAGGAAGAACCAACTATAGGATGATAAAATCTAGGTGAAAGCACTTGGTTCTAAATAGAATCCTAAGTATTAAACATGTTACCATTCCAGAGTCTGTGTGCCCAGTGCTTTGATGCTTGGAAAAGCTTATTCAAGATCAAGAAGGCGCCAGCCCGGCTGGTGTGGCTCAGTGGTTGAGCATCGACCCATGCACCAAGAGGTCTCCAGTTCGATTCCCAGTCAGGGCACATGCCCAGGTTGTGGGCCCGATCCCCAGTGGGGAGCATGCAGGAGGCAGCCCATCGATGTTCTCTCTCTTTGATGTCTTTATCTCTCTCCCTCTCCCTTCCTCTCTCTCTAAAATCAATAAATAAAAATTATTTTAAAAATTAATTAAAAATAAAAAAGTCGCCCTGGCCGGTTTGACTCAGCGGTTAGAGCGTCGGCCTGAGGTCGAGAGAGACCCGGGTTTGGTTCCCGCTAGGGGCGCATGCCTCGGTTGCAGTTTGTCGTGCGGGAGGCGGCCACTCGATGTGTCCCTTTCACGTTGATGTTTCTCTCTCTCTCTCTTCCTCCCACTCTATCTGAACAAAAAATGGAAAAATGTCCTCAGGTGAGGATAAAAAATAAATAAATAAATAAATAAATAAATAAATAAATAAAAATAAAAATAAAAATAAAAAAGTCACCAACTGAGAAGATGGAAGACCTAATCCTCAAATTCCTTTTAATTAAGTACAGAGTTCAGGCTTCTTTCATGTCAAGGTAAGGGGAAATGGTACAGGCAAGAGATGACTGAAAACCAAAGACACCAGCAGGATCCAAGGAAGATTGTTCTTAGTCTGTTTACTCTAGTTGATGTGAGTCCAGTCACGAGGTTCCTGCAAATCTTTTTTTAAACATGTTTTTATTGACTTTTTTTTAAAGGGAGAGAGAGAGAAACATCAGTGTGAGAGAGAAACATCGATCGGCTTCCCCTTGCACGCCCTGCAACCCAGGCACGTGCCCTGACGGGAAATCGAACCGAGACCTCTCAGTCCATGGGAGAATGCTCAATCCACTGAGCCACACCGGTCAGGCTGCAAAACGTTGATAAACAATTCACACTTCCCTTAACCTCCTCGGGAGAGGCACTTTCCGGTAAGGGGCTGTTTCTATAAAAGCCTGGCCGAGTACAGAACCCCTCTAATGATTAGCATGTCTCTATGCAAGAGTAGGCTGAAGCTATCAGCCTGAAGGCCACGAGAACAAAGCAGGCTTGAACAAGATGGAGTCAGAGAGGCCAAGCATTTCACTCTGTTACAGACTCCCAGCAAAGCAAAACAAATGAGTTCTAGATCAGAGTGTGATGAGACTAAATAAAAGGGAAGAGCTTTCTGTCCAACTTGGACAGATTCTCCTCTACTGACCAAGCTGGCGTCAAGTGCATCAGAACTGAGAGTTTGGATCAGCCTCCAAAGTTCCCAAGTTTTAACTGGGCTGACTATTAAGGAGACGACTTGCTTATGTAAAGTAACATTGTTTTAGTTCTAACTCTTACTTGATTAGCAGTTATTTGATGATTCATACTCATCTGTTAATATTTGTGGTTTGAAAATCTGGACTGCTTTTCACAGATTAAAATTTCTTTGCAGGTTATCACATTACAATATCCAATGAGGTGTTTCGTTCATCTAGATCTATTAGATGTCAGAATCTTCAGCAAGGCTACAAAAAATGGCAGTTTTTGTTTGTTTGTTTTTAATGCCTGCATAAGAGTCCTTACAGATTTACAGAAACAACTTTTCCCCCTAAAAGGGGCAAACTTTGAGTCAGACAGCTGTGGACGAAAAGTGGCCACATACTAAACCTGACAAGCTCAGGAGAGGCCCGCATGGCAGATCTTACAAACCCAGAGACCAAAAGTAAGTACACAGGGTGGTCTGAACACAAAAATTCCTCACTAAAAGCAGGTCCTGCTGAGTAGTCTCACCTGAGGCCTGCAGCTTCCTCACAAGGGTCAATCTTTACCTTTGACATTGTCTACAGTCTCTGTGCACTTAAGATAACATTCCTTTGACATGGTCTATTGTCTTGTGCATCTAAGATGACATTCCTTTGAAATGTCAGAGTCACCTTTCCCAGACCCCTAGAAGGCATGAAGGCAGGAAGGCACGACCATGGCAGCAGAGCAGGGGACACCGTTGTCTTGTTGCCCACACACCATCTCTAGTTCTGTAAATGTTAACTACCCGTGCCCACCATGGAAAAGAAGTGTCTCTTTGTTTTATGTATCTACCCCCAAGATTTCCCCACTTTGCTTTCTTCCACCCCCTTAATCTCCCACCCACGGATTTCATGTAACCCTTTACTTTTCCTCATTCGATTCTAATATATAAAATAAACTGCAAAATTGCCATTCTCCGGAGCATTTTCTCAATCCGTTGAGATTTTGCTTCCTGGCAATTGTCGTCATTTTGGCTAAAATAAGCTCTTGTAAGACTGTTTTCACCTGGCTGGTGTGGCTCAGTGGACTGAGCATCATGCCATGGACTGACAGGTCCAGGTTCAATTCCCAGTCAGGGAACATGCCCAGGTTTTGGGCTCAATTCCCAGTAGGGGGCATGCGAGAGGCGGCTGGTGGATGTTCCTCTCTAACATTGATGTTTCTCTCTCACATTGATGTTTCTCTCTCTCTCTCTAAAAAATCAATAAAAATATTTTTTTAAAAGACTGTTTTCTTAGGCTGGATGGATGTTCTCTCATCAACAGGGTGAAAAAACATGCATAAAGCTCACTGGGTCAAAGAGGAAGGGGGGATGTGTATGAATTACATCCCCTTGCAAAGGATAAAATAACTATCAAACAAAATCCAAAAATCAAAACAAAACAAACTTTTTAATGAAATTCTAAAAGCTTTTAGAAAAGTTATTGGAAAAGTGATGAAACAACTAAATTTTAGAAGTTTTAAAACTTCAGTTAGAAGAAACTGAAACTGATCTTCACTCTAAGAAATGTAAATTTCAAAAACCCTGAACAAGTTTATTCAGAAACAAAAAATTAAAAGCAGCACAAGTTTTAGAATTTTTGAAAGTACAGAAAGCTCCAACATGATAACATCCACTTAGTCCAGCATGAAACATTTTATCAAATAGAATACTAGATCATGGTGCGCTAAAAACAAGTTTTCAAAGTGATACTGATGCTTGTCAAAGTTTGCATAAAAATTCTACAGCTTTCAACTACTAATACCAAAAATACAAAGTGATCTATCTTCTGCGTCTCAATGAGTGGGAGGAAAAGCAGCCTGAAATTCTGTAACTCACCGGTAAGACAGTGGGTCAATTTTCGTTTAAGTTACTATTAAAAGTCATAAGCTAACTAATACGTATTGCAGTTGTCCAAAATAGAACTAGGTAATAAGCAATACTTTGGTAATGTTTTAATAGCTGTCAATAAGAGATCTTATTCTATATAAAAATTTTAAATGTATTATCTGATTCGTCCTACTAGTTAGAAATTTTAAAGTATCAGAATAAAATCTGCTATTTGATTTTGCAAAAAGATATACATTTGAGAACTCAGAATAGGTTCAAAGTACTTTTCAGTTTTCAATCATGAATTGTTTCAAAAATTAAATCATGTCTTTATATGTGACTCTTAAGATAATTACAGTTATAGTCCCTAGAAAGCTATTTAAATGAACAGTGTCATCATTTAAAAGATAACCTACTACAGTTTCCCCAAAGTGTATTGTGGGTGATACAAAATTTTATAATTTTTGCTACAGAAGGTCTTCCTTTTGCAAAAATGAGGGCAACAGCAGAGCTGAAACAAAAGCACGATTGTTTATTTTAGGATATCTTGGAGCTTTAATGGACGTGTGCACGCAGAACCCCCAAGAAAGGAACAGTGATCCTTTTTCCATCCTTATTTAATTATGGACCTCTTTTGTGTTCTTCAGCACACACTTTGGGAAATATGACCTTCTAACCAGAAAGAATAAACATTATCCCTAAGGCTCAAGTTATAAAGACAAACATCACCTAGGGTTCTTATGTCCTGAATTTCCCAGGATTGAAAAGTGAAACTCAAGAAATATTTTAGGAATAAGATCATTAAGTATATTCTTCCTTTCTTTCCTTTAAATAATCTGCATAAATTGTTCTATTCTAGACAGTAAACCAATCAGTACTCCCTTTTATATGGGGTCAGAAACTTCCAGATTCTCTGTTTTCTCCTAGGCAGGCCTCAGTCCTCATTTATTATCTCTACAGCACTGCACCGGCCGGGCCCGCGACCACTCACCCACTGGGGCACACCACACACACAGTGGCGAGGCAGGCGCCTGAGCAGTAAGGAGGCGCTTACGGCCAGCCACTGAAATGATCCTGGGTTTGTTTCCACTTCACAAAACCAAGCTGTTTTTAGTGGATCAAAAGACAGACATGTGACAACAGGATGTTAATGGCAGAGCCGCCAGGAGGCGTGAGCCCACTGGCCAGCAGCTCCACAGCGCAGGGAGGCAGAGTCTGGTGCTCAGAGGGTACTCTCAGAGGCTGGTGGAGGGCAAGCTCAAGGAGAAGCCCCTGTATTTAACAAACATTTGCTGGGTGTCAGGCATAGTTGCCAAAAATTTAGAAATGCTACCTAACTCAAATGTACTTTCAGGCACCCCTAAATCTGGGAAACATGCTAGAAGCCCCCACTACATACAGAGCCCAAGTAGAGTAGCATCAATATGACAATTTATCTGTGGAGGTCTCCCTAGGTCACTGAAATAGACACAGTCCTCAAAACCCGAAATATAAACAAAGACAGGTTAACAATGCAAGATTCTCAAAAATATATTGAAGATACTCAGCAAGTGATACATTTTGGATTGGAATTTTTACACTAATTTAGACACCTGTCAAAAATTATATTGAAACGACCATCTGCAGAGCCCTATACACGTCAAAACCCTACAATTTCACTTATCTGTTCGACTATAAATATTATCACATCATAAAGGTAAATGTAAAGGGAGAAAAGAGGTAGAAATATACACTGCATGGCTCAGAAAAACATAAACAAAGATGGAAGAAAAACAGTTAACCATCTAAACACTAAATATAAAAATCAATTTTCAAATGATTCATGTTAAACATAAAATTGAGCCCGGCCAGTGTGGCTATGGATGGAGCGTCGTGACATGGACTGAGAGGTCCAGGTTCGATTCCTGGTCAGGGCACATGCCCAGGTTTCGGGCTCAATCCCCAGTAGGGGCTGTACAGGAGGCAGCAAGCGATGTTTCTCTCTCACATCGATGTTTCTATCTCTCTCTCCCTTCCTCTCTCTCTAAAAAATCAATAAAAACATATTTTTTTAAAAACCATAAAACTGATTAGTCCTTTCTTATAGATTCTGATCAAGTTTTCTAACATGAGAAATATTTGATTTGGGGGTTAGTAATAAGTATTCTGCTCAAGTGAATATAGAACCAGACAACTCTAGAAATAGATTATCAACTCTCGAAATATTTAATAAAGTAATCTTATCAAAATGCAGCTTCCAGGTGTTACCCAACTACCAGTAACTAGAGCTGTGGACGTGACTTTTGCCTAGAGGTGTTACAGACCCTAGAACGTTCATGTTCAAGGTCAAAGACCTGTGTAACTTACGCAGATGTCACTGCCCACGAATCAAACCTCCCACCCTGCCCTCAGTCTGAGCCAGCTGGGCCTGTTTGTACAAGAATTGCACATATATGCACTCACATCTGTCATCCTTCCTTCAACACTGTCATTGCTTCCTTCCCAGAGGAAATCTTATATTCATTACTTTCATCATTCTTTGTTCCCTACATCACCAGCACCTTGCTCTATACTTGAATCACCACTGTGTAATCTGTTATGTTCCAGGAAAACCCTCTTTGTGTTCTTACATCCTTAGGGCAGGGAAAGATGAAGCATTCGAGTTGGATTCAACTTCTGCAGCAGAGCCAATACCACCATGCCTCACACAGACCAACTTCCTGCAGGAAGGGCTACAAAGGCAGGAGTCGTAAAACTCAGAGAAAGAGCTAAGCAATAAGGGCATCAACCCCAGGCTCTGCGATCTTCACTACAAGAGTAACTGGGGAAAGGGAATGAGAGTAGAGCTAGTCACTGTGATGGTTCATTTCACGTGTCAACTGGACTGAGCCATGGGTGCCCAGTTATTCGGTTAAACATGATGCTGGGTGTGTCTGTGAGGGTGTTTTTGGATGAGATTACCACCTAAATCAGTAGACTGAGTACAGCAGGTGGCCCTCCCCAGTGTGGGTGAGCCTCAACCAGTCCATTGGAGGCCTGCATAGAGTAAAAGGCTGAGTAAGGAAGAACCTGTATTTTACCAAGTTTGAGAACACTGTCTTCAAATATCCTTCCTAGCCCCAAGGTCAGAAAGATACTTGTCTGAATTTTCTTCTAAAAACTTTCAAGTTTTTCTTGTCACACTTGTACTTTAAAACAAGAAAAATTCTCCAACTTTAAAATTGGTCATCTGGGGAACTTGGTAAAATGTAGCTTCTTCCTTACTCTGCATTTCATTCTATTCAGGCCTTCAATGGACTTGTCACATTTGTGGCAGGCTGAATTATTGTTCCCAACTACCCCTTCCTTCCCAATACAGCCCTTTACACAGCAAGTCCCTACTGTCACCATGGGATGGACTGGCAGTGCCTCCCTGCAGGCTGAGGATCTGCCCCACACCACTCCCCGGAACTGGTTTGGCCAATGGACTGCAGTGGACGTGACATACACCAAGTCCACACAGAAGCTTTAAAAGTGATCATGTGGCCCTGACCTGTTTGGCTCGGTGGTTAGAGCGTCAGCTCATGGACCGAAGAGTTGTGGGTTCGATTCCCAGTCAAGGGCACATACCTCAGTGGCAGGTCAGGGTCATGCAGGAGGCAACCATTCGATGTGTCTCTCTCACTCCCTCCTTCCCTCCCACTCTATCTAAAAATCAATGGAAAAATATCCTTGAGTGAGGATTAAAAAAAAAAAAAAGTGACCATGTGATATAGCCTGGCCTCTTCTCCTGGTATCACAGAAATGGCACATCCCAAATGCGCAGCCTCCTCAACCTGGGTCCCATAAGGAGAAGACACCTGGAACATAGCCACAGCAACCAACTCACAGCCACCAAAATGTGGTGTGAACCAGGAAGAAACACTGGGTATTAAAAGTCACTGCAATTTGGGGTTTTTGTCACCACAGTTCAACCCTGTAAAATCTCATAAAACGGCCCTGGCTGGTCTGGCTCAGCGATTAGAGCATCGGTCCACAGACCAAAGAGTCCTGGGTTCGATTCCAGCCAAAGACACACACCTCAGTTGCAGTTTGCCCCCGGCCCCAGTTGGGGTCGTGCGGGTGGCAACCAATTGATGTGTCTCTCTCGTATCAATGTTTCTCTCTCTCTCTTCCTCTCTCCCGCTCTGTCTGAAGATAAATGGAAAAATATCCTCGGGTGAGGATTGAAAAAAAAAAAATCTCATAAAACAGTCAAGTCCTATAGCCCATCTACAAGTTGTCTATATCTAGAATTAGTAAAATGGAATTGTGAAGAAAGCATCTACTTTCATTTTTTTCTATATGGAAAACCAACGGTCCCAGCATCACTTAGGGATCATCCAGCCACACACCCGCATCTGTAACACCACTTCTCTGCTACACCAAAGTCCCACACAACCACAGGTCCGTCTGGGGCTCTCCATGTGCTCAAGATGGTCAACCCAGGCCAGCACCTCCTGTCTTAATGACCGGTCCCTCACACAAAGTTTTGAGATTCTTCAAGAGTGTCTTCCCTATTCTTGGCCCTGTGCTCTTTCTTGTAATTTTAGAATCAGCCATCACATTCTATGAGAAACCTGTAGGATTTTGACTGAAAATGTAATAAATACACAACTTGACTAGAACTGACTGCTTTCCAGCATCGAGTCTTCCATTTATGAACAAGGGCCATTTCTCCATTTATTCAGCTCTCCTTTTGTCTTTCAAAAAAGTTTTACTTTTTAACAGCCTTGGCTGTTAGATTTATTCCTAGATACAAGGGTATCAATTCTCTTAGGTTTGCTACACAATCAGCATCTGCACATGACAACAGCTGAGCTTCTCGCACCCCAATCCTTAGGCCTATCAAGGCCGTCCTTGTGGTGTGCTGGCTGGCCCTCAGCAGGACCGTGCAGGGAAGTGGGATCACCAGGGTGTCCTTACACCAGAGTGTCCAGGAAATGTTGCCATACTTTCTCAGTCAGATTGGTGTTCTCTTTAGGTTTTCTGTAGACATTCCTTTTTTTAATTTTTATTTTTCTTTATTGATTTTTTAGAGAAAGAGGAAGGGAGAGGGAGAGAGAGATAGAAACATCGATGAGAGAGAACATCGACTGGCTGCTTCCCGCATGCCCCCACTGGAGATTCGGCCCACAACCTGGGTATGTGCCCTGACCAGGAACTGAACCAGTGACCTCTTGGTTCATGGGCCGACGCTCCACCACTGAGCCACACCAGCCAGGTGACATTCTTTATTGGTTAAGAACTTTTCCTTCACTTGAAGTCTGCTGAGATCACAGACCGAGTGCCACTGCCTGTATGCGGAGTTAGTGAACGAAGACCCTCTCTTCCTCGTGGTGAGGGTGCGGAAGTGCGGTCCTCCTGCAGCACCGCGGGCAGCCATGCTCACTGCGGCCTCACTGCCCAAGTGCTCTACGTGCTCCTTCCTTCCATTCCAACAACCTGTGAGGTGCGTACTGTTACCATTCCTTTTAGACAAAACTGAAACTTGGAATAGAAGATTAATGTCCCCAAACAGCAAGAAAGAGGAAGAGCTGGGATTTGAAAGCAGACTGAACTAACTCTACAGTCAACCTCTTCACTACCACAGACCATCTGATGACACTCACCACTACCCAAAAGGGCCCTTTGGGCCCCAAAGGGGACGACTTTAGCAGCAATGGTCTGCATCTAACTTTGTCTCTCTGAGAATTACATTCTGCTCTAAGGCAGCCCAATTTAACCACGGATCCCTTAAGAAGTCCTTCAAATCATTAAAGCACGACAAATTCAACAGGGGAAAAAAGAGGTAGATTAAATGAATTGTTAATTTTTAATTCAAATAGGTTCCAAATTTTTGAGAATGAGCTATTGCTCCAAGGACCTAATGCCACTGATAAGTATTTGAAAATACACAGATAGATTGCTAATGAAAACCAAGGAAGTCTCAACCACACAGTCAGGAACTAGAAGGTTAGCACAGACACCATGTGAAGTAATATAAACTTAAGGAAACCAGTATGTTTGCTCTGGGAAAGAAAAGCTTAATGTGCACTGTAACTCTTCACACACACACTCTACATATATAGTGGGGGAGAGGAAGTTGAGGGAGTCACAGAGAAAGGAGAACAGATTTAACCCTATATTTTTCCAGAAGGCCAACCAATGAATCAAACCAAACCAATCAAAAAAAATTTTTTTTAAGAAAAACACTGTCCATCCTGGCCAGTTTGGCTCAGCGGGTAGAGCGTTGGTCCGCGGACCCGAGTCGCGGTTCGTCCCTGGCCCTGGTCGGGGTCGTGTGGGAGGCAACCAGTCAATGTGTCCCTCTCATGTCGATGTTTCTCTCTCTCTCTCTCCCTTTCTCCCTCCCACTCTATCTGAAGATAAATAGAAAAATATCCTCGGGTGAGGATTAAAAATAAAAAAAAGAAAAGAAAAACACTCCAACTGTGGCGGACACTGTGATGTACCAGCCAGATCCCACAGAAGAACGAGCTGCTGGCTGCTGGGGTGCTGTAAGCCTTGGGAACAGCCTCACGGGCAGAGAGCTGCCCATCTGACATCGTCCCCATCCCAGGAGTGCTCCACATCCAACGGCTGCCTAGTCAGTATCCAGGTCTGGTCATTTGGCCCAACCTGGGGCTATTCTAGCTTCACGGCTCCTCAGGGGGTTGGTCAAGGCTGTGGCTGGCCTGCAAGGCAGCCAACCTCTCCCTCCCTCCCAGGGGTACCTGTGAGTCAATGCTCTGCACACTAAGCCGCCTGCAGCTGCTTTCCAGAGGACCCACCTCCCAAAGAACCCATAAGGAACTGACTGTCCCGTCAGAGTCACACTCCCCTTAACTGTAATTACATGTCAGAAACAACCACCATTTGGTGTGTTTACTACAAGCAAGACACGGTGGGGGACACAGAGCTGCTCAGTCTGGGGGCAGTGCCCCATGCTGTCTGTAACTGTGAAGCAGAGGGAGTGTTCCAGCACGAGCACCGGCGCTCCTCCTCGCGGCCCGCACACTGCCTGCTCTGCAGACGAACCAGAATCCACCTGCCCACTCCATGGACTCTATGCTCTGTGTTTAAGAACATGGATGTGCTAACCAAAGTCCTAGGCCCTCCAGTCACTTTCAATTAGTAGCCTCTTTTCATTCTCTTACAACCACTATTCACTTTCAATCTACCTCTGTTCAGACCCAAATCCAATGACTGATGTCCTTGTAAGAAGAAGGAAATGTGGACAGAGACGCACAGAGGAGAAAGCCACATGAAGAGAGGCAGAGCCTGGAGTGTGTGCCTACAAACTAAAGAATGCCAAAGATTACTGATAAACACCAGAAGCCAGGAAAAAGGCACAGAACAGGTCCTTCCCCCAGAACCCCCCGAAAGAACCAACCGTGCCGACGCCTGGGTTCAGACATCTGACCTCCAGAACCAGGAGGGAAGAAACTTGTTCTGAGCCACCCAGCCTGCAGGACTTTGTGACAGTAGCCCTAGGACATCAGACAGCTCCTCTGCAGCACCTCCCACCCTACATTTGACCGAAACGCATTCATTCTCCTGCAGCGGTCACCTTAGTAAAAAGTACACAGCAGCTGCCCTGGCCAGTTTGGCTCAGCAGTTAGAGCATCGGCCTGCGGACCAGAGAGTCCCGGGTTCGGTTCCCACTAAGGGCACGTACCTTGGTTGCAGTTTCTCCCCGGCCCCAGTTGGGGTCATGTGGGTGGCAACCAGTCGATGTGTCTCTCTCACATCGATGTTTCTCTCTCTGTCTTCCTCCCTCTCTCCCTCCCACTCTGTCTGAAGATAAATGCAAAAAATGTCCTCGGGTGAGGATAAAAAAAAAAAAAAAAGTACACAGCAGCGATTTTCAACAGTGCGATGCAAGAATTTTTAAAACATGTAATACCTGAATATTTAGTCAGGGGCACTGACCTCTTTTCCTTAGATTGTCAAATAAAAAAAAATGACAACAGCAAATACGAACACAACAATAGCCATCTGGTGCGAATGAATCAATATTATACCTGTGTTTTTTTTTGTCATATCAGCAAAAAATATATATTTGGTGTGCCGCAGAATTTTAGTAATTAGTTGATGTATGCCATGAGATGAAAAAGGCTGAAAATCACTGGTATATAAGGATGACAATGAGGAGGAAGAATGGGGTTGGCGCCCTGGCTGGGTGGCTCAGATGGTTGGAGCATCACCTGTACACCAAAGGGTGCGAGTTCAATTCCTTGTCAGGGCCCACACCTAGGCTGTGGGTTAGATCCCAGGTGAGGGTGCATACAGGAGACAACCCATCGACGTTTCTCTCTCACATCAATCTTTCTCTCTCCCTCTCCTCTCCTCTCTCATTAAAAATCAATAAAAATATATCCTTTTAATAAAGAATATTTCCTTTTAATAAAAAATTAAAAGGAAAAAAGAAAGAACGGGGTTGGCATCAGCATCAGAAGTATGCCACCTTTATGCTCAGAGACATCTAATCTACTGTCGTTCAAATATTTCTCAACGTGCAGAACCCAGTACTATATCTGAGACAGGTTAGAGTGGCACAGGTGAGTGAGGGAACTGCCCAAACACCCATATCCCACCCCTGCCTTAAGTATCTAGACTCTCTTGATCTATTTCGTTCATTCATTCATTCATTCATTCATTCATTCATTCATTCATTAAATATCTGCGTACCCACTCTGTGCCAAACACTACTTTCACAGCATGAAAAAACACTGACCTAAGCCAAACCTCCTCATTTTAGGAGAAAGCAGCTTATACACGTATTCAGGGTCTCCCAGCAAGTCAAGACCAGGGCCCTGTGGGCCCAGCTCCAAGGCTGGTGCTTTTCCACCCTACCATTTAACTTGTAGTCTTGTCATCTCACAATTTTTAAGAATCAAAGCAAAGCCTTTTGACTTTGCATTTAGCATCTCCTTTTTTTTTAAATCCTCACCCAAGTATATTTTTCTATTTATCATCAGATAAAGTGTGTGTGTGTGTAGAGGGGGGGATATCGATGTGAGAGAGACACATCAACTGGTTGCCTACCGCATGATCCGACCAGGGCCAGGGATGAACTGCAACCGAGGTATGCGCCCTTGACCGGAGTCGAACCTGTGACTCATTGGTCCGAGGGCCGACGCTCTAACCGCTGAGCCAAACTGGCCAGGGCAGCATCTCCTTCTTAATCGAACTTTCTGGATGGCCATTACTGTTCACTGTCCCAACAGGCCTGGAAGCATTCTGAGAAGCTGACAGACCTGAACCCCAAGCCGAGAGAAAGCGAGAGCAGCTCTGACCTCACTCTAACCAATGGCAGACTGCAGGGTGCTACCTGATCCTTTCCAGGTAATCTTTTGCCTGCCCTGGCAAGGCCTGAGCAAGTTCTGGTTTCCATAACAGTGTCTATCACATGGTGAGGGGAAAAAACTGCCATAAACACTGTTCTTAACTGTGCAGTGTGTTTTTTCCAAAATGGGAGAATGAAATGTGTGGGAAAGTATAATGTCTAAGGAGAAAAACATCTGCCTTATACTCTATGAATACAGCCACCAACAGAGTAAAAAGAAGCCCACAAGTGGCACCTGGAAGGTCAGTGAAGGGCCCAGGCCTGCTGCTCAGCTCTGGCTCGCTGGGTGATGATCAGAACAGAAGGTGGACTGGGGGTGTCAGATCATGCTGACTAAAGTAACCAAATGACCCAAATGTAAGCCAGAAAACCAAACTGTAAGTTTAGCTAACGGATGGTAACAAAGCCCTCCCCTCATGATAGCTAAGTTCACTCAAGGGGCCTAACTGAACATTAAAAGGTACCCTTGCCCTACCCTGTGTGGCTAAGAGGTTAGAGCCGCGGACCAAAGGGTCACAGGTTCGATTCCTGGTCACAGGTTCAATTCCCAGTCAAGGACACATACCTGGATTGCAGGTCTGATCCCTGGCCCCTGTAGGGGTCATGAGGAAGGCAACCAATTGATGTGTTGATGTTTCTCTCTCTCTCTTTCTCTCTCTCCCTTCCTCCTTTCCACTCTATCTCTACCTAAAAAATCAATGGAAAAATATCCTCAGGTGAGGATTTACACACAAAAAAAATTTTTAAGATAAATAAATAGCCCTGGCCGGTTTGGTTCAGTGGTTGGAGCATCAGCCCGTGGACCAGAGAGTTGCAGGTTCGATTCTGGTCAAGGGCACATACCTCGGTTGCAGTTTGGTCCCTGGCCCTGGTCGGGGTCATGCAGGAGGCAACCAGTCAATGTGTCTCTCTCACATCAATGTCTCTCTCTCTCTCTCTTCGCCCCTCCATCCCTCCCTCCCACTCTATCTGAAGATAAATGGAAAAAAATATCCTTGGGTGAGGATTAAAATAAATAAATAAAAATAAATAAATAAAAAGTCTTTTTTTTTTTTTTTTAATCCTCACCCGAGGACATTTTTTCATTTTTTGTTCAGATAGAGTGGGAGGGAGAGAGAGGAAGAGAGAGAGAGAGAAATATCGATGTGAAAGTGACACATCGAGTGGCTGCCACCCGCACGACCAACCAGGGCTGGGGACAAACCGCAACCGAAGTACATGTCCTTAGCGGGAACCGAACCCAGGTCTCCCTGGACCACAGGCCAACGCTCTAACCGCTGAGCCAAACCGGCCAGGGCTAAATAAAAAGTCTTTACAGCCCTGGCCGGTGTGGCTCAGTGGTTAGAGTGTTGGCCCTTGAACCAAGGGGCCACGGGTTCAATTCCAGTCAAGGGCATGTACCTGGGTTTCGGGTTTGTTCCCCGGCCCTGGTCAGGACACGTGCGAGGGGCAACCAATCGATGTGTCTCTTTCACATCGATGTTTCTCCCATCTAGTTCTAACCAGGCCTGACCCTGCTTAGCCTCTGAGATCTCTCAGGTGCATTCAGGGTGGTATGGCCACAGACCGATGTTGCTCTCTGTCTGTCTGTCTCCCCCTCCCTCCCTCCCTCCCTCCCTCCTTTCCACTCTTACAAAAAAAAGAAAAATCAATGGAGAAGGTTAACCAAAAAAAAAAAGTCTTTAAGTCTTTACAGGACGGGCTCCATACTTCACAGGAGCAGTGCAAATGCATTAATGTCGAGACTGACAGCGGAGCGTTAAACCAAGTGAGGCCCTGTGACTGTACAGGGTGCTAGTTCATGAGGCGGACTGTGAGCCTTTATTATTTTTATTAATCAAATATTTAGTGTGCCATGCAAAAAGTTGTCATCCTTAATACAAAATTATATTACAAGATGACTTCAGAGAAAAAATATCCAGCCTAATGTCTAAAATTATTAAAATACAGCCTCCAAAAAAACTGTAACATGACCAATGGGAATTCAGAGACGTCAGAAACCTGACGGCCAGGGTTCCGTAGGCTACGCAGAGTAAGGAGGTTACTCATGCAGGTTCACCAGGACACGTGCATGAGCGCTCACCACAGTGCTGTGCTCTGGACAGCAACATGGACGCCCAGCCCACCAACTAGCTACATGAGCTCTGCACTTTCAGACAACGGAATACTTGTGCATAAAAAAAGCAGTGAAGTAGATTTGCACATGAAGTAGATCTGTGTGTGCTGATAAGAAAAGCACCCCAAGACACAAAGTTAAGTGTTTGTTTAAACACAGAACACTCTCTGCCATGACTCCACTTTTTACAAGTACAGGCATAATTTTTTTTGTGACATCCAAGAAATGTAGTGGTTTCTCTTTTTCTTTTTTGTTAATCCTCACCCGAGGATATTTTTCCATTGAATTTTAGAGAGAGTGGAAGAAGGAAGAGAGAGACAGAAACACATCGATGTGAGAGAAACACCGCTGAGCCAAACTGGCCAGGGTTACTTCAACAGTTTTAAATTAAGCTTTATATTTTATTAAAATAAGAAATTCCTTGGTTAGTACTAGTAAAAATTATTAACAAAAATACAATCAGTAGCCAATTACTTATGGTGGTAACCAAAGAACGTAGCAGTGAGTAACCACCACCACCACCACTACCACCACCACCATCACCACCATCAAAAAAAGGATAAAAAAATGTGTCAATTCAATTTCAACTTCCTCTCAATTAAAATCCTCATGGAAGATGCTAACAAGGAGCAAAATGTTAATCAGCCACCTAAGAAAAGGCTAGTAACTGAAGAAAAAAAAAAAAGAGCATGAATAAATCCCCAAGCTGGGCAGACAATTTTGAAAGAGTTATGTACTGGTTATTAAGATTCCAAAGGTACTCTGGAAAGTGTAATTGAGCTAGAAACAAATTCCTGCTGAAAAAGAAAATAAATCCCTCCCCATATTCTATTTCTCCCCATTATTGAGGTAATAACCATTTACCCCAAAAACAATTTTAAAGATGCATTGAAGCAAATTTCTTTACACTTATCTCCATGTATTTTTTTTCTCCATAGGTGACAAATTCATTTCATTTCCATATGTCCTGAGTGATCATTCCTCTGGGCCAGGCACCACACAGGCTCCAGGCACACAACTGTCCAGGCTTACTCTGGTCACAAGAGATTCGTGCACGCAAGCACGCATACACACAGAGCCTATATCCACAGAACTCACATTCCTTCATCACTCTAGCTAGAAACACACACACAAAGCAACACATTCTCAATATTTTTGCAATTATAAATTTTCTAACTGTTTTATTGCATTTCTAATACAGATACTAATTCATTCACTGGGACAGCCCTATCATCCCAATTCTTTGGGGCAAGTTTTAAGAGCAGCTGATTAGGAATATGTAGATTTCCAGTGATTTTTTTTAAGCTCATAATCATAAATATAGTCAGTGTATATTAAATAGCAATCACTACATATTCTTGTGTTGCTGTACGTAGGGAATTCTATATTATTTTAGAACTAACAGATTGCACTTTTACAGTTTCTGGATACAACTTGTTAATAAGTAAGCCACATAAGCTGAAAAATAACTAAATATTGAATTAAAAGTTTTCAAATTACAGCTGGTTTTTACAGTCCTCCCAATCCAGTCAGGGGTAAGACTGCTGACCAAAGAAGAGATACAGGACTACAGAGAAAGCCTAGTTCAGGGGGAAAAGCCTTGGAGATGATGTCAAAAACAGAATCTCCATTTCCACAATCATTCCAAATACTAAATAGGGAGACTCTACTGCTTAATGAATTATTGCAAGATGTAAGATTAAAATGGAAACATTTGTTTTAATGAAAAATAATATACAGTGCAAAATTTGACAATTTCCATTTTCCAGTGACTTTCTTAAGCCATGTGCAAAAAACAACAACAAAAAAAACGGACTCATCTACAGTTAGGTTTGCCTGTCTTCAGAATAATTTTGGACCACCATCATGAATCTGCTTGTGCAAAAACCCTCTCCAATCAACAAAATGCTCCCTTTTCTGCTTATTCCCAAAACTAATGAAAGAACAGAGGACTAGACGATTTTTTCTCTTTACCCACAAGCACCAGAAATAAACCAGTGAACACTTACAGTAAACCAGCACAAGCCGTATGACCAATCAACTTACCCAACCACTAGTGTTCTCGACACCTGCTCCAACTAATAGCTACAAGCTGCCACTTAGCACTTGCTGCGTGCTGGGCCCTGTTCTGAGTGTGTCTTGTGGATGGACTCAAGAAGCTCTTGTATAAAGCCACTCCAACCCTACTCTCCCTCTGCTGAAATCAGAGACTATAGAATAAGTGAGTTAATTCAAACATTCAATGAATAAGTACTGTGTAAAAGGCAATACTGAACATTAGGGAGTCAGCAATGGATTTTCCTCTTCCCTCAAGAGTTTATAATCTAGGAAGGACTTCCAAGTAAAGACTTAGCTGAAAAATCAAAAGGAAAAAGTAGCTAAGTGGAGGTACTGGTGAAGCATTGCATGGAATAGTGAGGAGTTAATTCTGAAAACGGGAAGCTACTTTCAAAGAAGTAGAAGCATTATTAAGCTAAACCTACAGTATGAAGGATTTTGACAGGAAGAAAAAGGCAAAAAGGACATTCCAGAATAAAGGAATTGGACAAACAACCATGAAAGCGGCCAGAGGTCTAGTGTTGAAACACAAGGTGACGCGAGAGATGCAGTAAGATATCAAGCTCAAGGTTAGAATGAGGCCAGATGGCATCAGGTCCTAGAATGATTTCCTAACCCTTTCATATTAATGCTCAAGCAGGGCCAGGTGGTGGTGCCTCCAAGGTGCAATCTTTGTAGGAGTAAGCCTACAGCAGAACTAGGTCATACCCCTCAGGCGCGATGGGATGGGGGGAAATGCTGAGAACCTCTGGTGTACCCTTGGGGGAAGGTACGCAATGGTTTGATTTATATATTAAATAATTCTGGTAACAGAACACAGGAGGAACAGAGAAACAAGAGAAAGGGAGGCCAGTCAGCAGGCCTACAGTAACAATCCACATAAGAACCGACAAGAACCTGCAGAGGGCAGGGGCAGAGGAACCCTAAGGAAAAGGTTAATGGAAAAGACATGCCCTGGCCGGTTTGGCTCAGCGGTTAGAGCGCCGCCCTGCGGACCAGAGAGTCCCAGGTTCGGTTCCCGCTAAGGGCACGTACCTCAGTTGCAGTTTGTCCTGGCCCCAGTTGGGGTCGCGTGGGTGGCAACCAGTCGATGTGTCTCTCTCATGGCGATGTTTCTTGCTCTCTCTTCCGCCCTCTCTCCCTCCCTCTCTATCTGAATATAAATGCAAAAATGGCTCTGGCCAGTTTGGCTCAGCGGTTGGAGCGTCGGTTCGCAGACCAGAGAGGCCCGGGTTCAGTTCCCGCTAAGGGCACGTACCTCAGTTGCAGTTTGTCCCCCCCCACCTCGGTTGGGGTTGTGTGGGTGGCGACCACTCCATGTTTCTCTCTCTTCCCCCCTCTCTCCCTCCCGCTCTATCTCAAGATAAATGCAAAAATGTCCTCGGGTGAGGATAAAAAAAATAAATAAATGCAAAAATGTCTTCGGGTGATGATTTAAAAAAAAAAAAAAGAAAGAAAAGACATGTGGAGGCAGACTGGATAAAAATTTGGTCAAGAAAGGGAAGACTCGCCCGGCCGGTGTGGCTCAGTGGATGGAGCGTCATCCCATGGACTGAGAGGTCCTGGTTCAAATCCTGGTCAGGGCACATACCTGGGTATCGGGCTCAATCCCTCGTGGGGGGGGCAGCCCATTGATGTTTCTCTCACATTGATGTTTCTATCTTTCTCTCCCTTCCTCTCTCTCTAAAAAAATCAATAAAAACATAGAAAAAAAGAAAAGGAAGACTGGAAAAGTTTCCAGGCTGGTATGGCTCAGTGGTTAGAGTGCCAGCCCATGCACAGAAGGGTCGAGGGTTCGATTCCGGTCAAGGGCACGTACCATGGTTGCAGGTTCTTCACCCGGCCCTGGTCGGGGTCGTGCAGGAGACAACCAATCAATGTGTCTCCCTTATATCGATGTTTCTCTCTCTTTCCCTCTCTCCATTCCTCCCTCCCTTCCACTCTCTCTAAAAATCAATGGAAAAAACATCCTTAGGTGAAGATTAACAACAAAAAGAAAGTTTCCAGCCTAGGTAATGAGGACGAATTTGCTGTGAAGACATCTCATGGCCTCACGTCTGAATGAGGACATGCAGCACACAAAGTACAGCCGCTTTAAGTGACACTACAAAGCAAAGACAGCACCAACAAGACTGTTCTCGTTTCACAGAAGAAAGAAGCTAAAGTCCAAGAGAGATGTAACCGGCCTACCCATGGTGACCCAGGGAGTGAAAGCTGTGCCAAGACACAAATCCAAGTCTTTCAAATACAGGTCTAGTGTTTTGGGGGTTTTTTTGTTAATCCTCACCGGAGAATATTTTTTTATTGATTTTTTTAGAGAGGTGGGGGGGACACATCGATGTGAGAGACACACAATGATTGGCGCATCTCGAACACACTCTGACCAGGGCTGGGGATCAAACCTGCAACCCAGGTACATCCTCTTGACCAGGAATTGAACCCAGGACCCTCTAGTGTGCAGGCCAATGCTCTAACCACTGAAACATACCAGTCAGGGCAGATTACTTTTAATGAGTATAATAAATCTTTTTTAAAAAATTTAATTTAAAAAAAAACAACATGTAATCTGCTGGGAGTACAATTATATTTCAAAGGTAAGGAATATTTTAAAACTTGTGCTCTGGTTCCCTCTACCCAAGAGACAGGGGGCAGTGACTTCACAGGCTGCAGTGCAGGCTCACGGATCCTGCAAGTTTAGACAGATGGGAGGTGGTTGTTTGCACTTTGTATAAAGATCCCACTTGGTATCATGTGAGAGGCCAAAAATAACTGAAAAGAAATATTCTAAGTATTAACTATCTTCCTCATAGTGTAACTGCAGTGTGAATGCTGTGGTTGGTGCTCTGCTGTTCGTTATTAACAGACTTCATAATTATAATATACGACATAAGGCGGATTACAGACTTTAGCAAACATTTGAACACCTTCATGTTTAAACTCCTGAGTAAGGTAAGGTGTTGGGGGGTAACATAGTGACTTGGTCACCACAGCCAGAGTTTAACATACACAATACAACATGACATAGGCAATAATAAAAGTAAAAACAGAGGATTATGACCGCAGAAATGAATAATTCATTTTTACAGAATTTCCAAAGGGCTCCAGAGAGGACATAAAATCAGATGTGGACTTTTGAAAACTGGAGAGGATGGGAGTGAGACAGGCATTCCAATCAGAGCAAAGGCTATCAGCAGAGAAGGGAAGAAGCAGCTTGGCTTGTTCCGAGAACCGAGTAGCCCTGATTATCCGCACAGTGTGGAAAGGTGAGGAAGAAATCAGGTCAAGTTCAGAGATGACTGGGGACTGGCCACGAGGAGCCATGAATGTGATGCTGGTGGGCCTGGATTCCATTCTCCAATCAACAGGCAGTCTTAGAAGCTTTACGAGCCAGAGACTGGCAAGATCTGATCTGTTTCAGAAAGATGACTCTGGCAGCCAGATAGGAAGAGGTGGAGAGGAGCCTGAAGACAAAGCTTTAAGCCAAGAAAGGAATCCAAAGCTTTGACACACTGGCACTAATCCAATATTTAAAAGGGGGCTGAGTGTTGCTGGAATGATCTCTCATCTCCCCTCACTTCATCATCCCAACCATCCTGAGACAGGTTTCCTCATTATTCCCGTTTTACAGATGAGAAAACTGGCTCAGAGGCCATTAACTGCTCCAAGTGAAATGCTGCTAAAACTGAGAGAAAATCCAGGCTCAGTACTTTTCCACACAGGGCAAAATTCTTTACAAATCCTATTACTTTTGAAAAGTGCTACTGTAAAAGCAGAGTGATCTATAAGATCATTAGAGAAGTGCTAAAAATCCACGTAATTTTCCTAAATGTTTGCAACTTGTGTAACAAGCTAATCACCCTTAAAATAGTTACAAATCTGCTTTCTGTTAAAGACCTGTACTTTAAAAAACAAACAAACAAAAACCTGTACCTCTAATTCTACTCGCTATGAAATTAAATATTTAAGAGTAGTATTCTACCCTCCATTCAATGTTCAAGTAGCCAAATTGGCATTTCATTGATGAAACAGGCTTAAGTAGAAACCATTATACATGTGCCCAAACTGAAGCAGTAAACTACTTTTTGAAATATTAAAAATTCATTATTTAGCAAGTACAGCAATAGAATCTAGAATTCAGGGTGGGGCAAAAGTAGGTTTACAGTTGTTTGTATGGAAAATAATGTAATAATAAATAGTAACAGAAGAATAAACTGTTTCACATAGGCACAACTGTAAACCTCCTTTTGCCCCACCCTGCATAAGTAGTAATTGCAAGGAGCTTACCTATAGGTATGCAAAGGCACAAATTCCAAAACAGTGTTTGTCACAAAAGAATGGCATAAAGATCCTGAGACCCATTTAGGAACGGATCTGATCCAAACAACTGAAGAGAGAATATCTGACATTCAGGATGCAGAGTGGTAGATTTCCCCCCGCCCCCCTTTAAATTCAAAGCCAAAGCAATGGTCAAGGTGCTGTGGCACGGAGTCTTATATTCACAGGAGAAATCTAGCTTACTCACATTATCAAAACTGCTTGCCTCTCCCTCCCACCACCACCACCAATCTTCTACCACCGCTGTTTTTTGTTGTTACAAGCAAAGACCCAAAGATGTAAAAACCCCTTCTCAGGAACTTGGGTGAAGTATCCAACCTGGATATCCAAGTATCCAACCCAGGTAATTATTAGCAAGAACCGCCTTTAGTTAAATCATTCCAACGAACCGCATGCCCTGTCCCCGCTTATCTCCTATACTTTCTACTAGGTTAAGTCTCTACAGCTTGCCTATAGAGGACAGAAACCGAGAGGTGACGAGAGGGAAATCAAAACTGGATTCGGCCACGATCTGGGGGTCTGCTAGGAACGCGCAGGCCCTGTCATCAGTGCACCTCCGGCTGCACGCTAAATCCTGGAGCAGAACGCAGCATGTCACACGCGACAACCCCATTTCTTGGGCCGAGAGCAGCGGAGGGCTTCGAGACGCCGCGGCGGACGCGCGCGCTCGGGAGCCAGCGGGCTCAGGACCGCTCGCACCGCGACAGCGAGTGACTTTGTGGGCCTGTCATTCCAGTAGGCGGCCGTAACCTTCGCCAAACCTTGTGCCGCGCCCGCCCCGCGCGCGCCCGGCCCCGTCCCCCGCCAGTCCCCGCCCCCTGCGAGCCGCGCCACAGGCCCGCGCGGCCGTCCGTCAGCGCCGGCCCCGCCCCGCGCGGCCCCTCCCCCGCCGGCGGTTTCCCTTCCCGGGCCCCTAAAGGACAATGCTGGAGGGGAGGGGGCAGCGCAGCGAGCGCCCACCCGCCGGCCGGCCGGCCACTCCAGGCATCCCGCGCCGCCCGCTCGGGGCTCCGCGCCCCGGCCCCACGTCCGGCCCCCGCCTCACATCCCCGCAGAGAGCCGCTCCCAGCGCCGCGACACCGGCCCATTGTGCGGACTCATCGTCCGCCCCCCCGCTCGCCCGGAGCGCGGCCGCAAGCCGGGCCCGGCGCGGGGATCCCCGAGCCCGCAGCCCACCGCACGCCGGGGCCGGGCCGGGGTTCTCGCGGAGCCCGCAGCTCACGGGGTGGCCCGGCCGCCCTCAGGCCGGCCCCAGAGTCCCTCGGCGGCAGCTGCCTGCCTGGTCACGCCCGCCCGGCCGCGGGGCCGCCGCCCGCCCGCCCCGGCCTGCCCCAGTACCTGCCGAGCGGTGCGGCGGCTGGCGGCGGCGCCTCCTCTCCCTCCGAGGGCTCCGAGCGGCTGCCGAGCGCCGGGCGGCCCTGGCCTGCGCCTTACGTAAAGCGGCGGCGGCTCCGGCGCCACTCGCGGAGGGCGGGAGGCGGCGCGCCGCGGCCGCTCCGCTCCGTTACCCGGCAACTGGCCTCAGCGCCCCGCCAACCGGGCGCGCTCCATATCCTTCCGCCCAGGCGCCGGGATTACATCAGCGCCGGCCGCCCCGCCCCGGCCCCGCCCCCCGGCCGGCCGCCGGGCTGCGGGAGCGGTGGGGCGGGCGGAGCGCGCGCGTCCCGGCCCGAATGCAGCACCCTTACGTGGGTGCCCGACACCGCGGAGAGGTTGGAGGGCCGGAAACCCCCGGTGTGCGAGGCGTCGGAGAGGAGACGCCCTCCCACGAAGGGGCGCGTAAAGCTGCTCTTTGCAAAAGCCCCTAAATTCCGCCGCCGCCCGGCCCCCGCCTGGGGAGTGGGGATCGGCGTGCGCCGCCACACCTGCGGCCCGGTGCAGCCCCCGCCTCCCGGGCACACGCTCCACCTGTCTGCGCCCCCTCCTCGCTGCGTCCTGGGATGGCTGGAGTGGGCGGTTTTAAAATAAAGACTTTAATTAAAATAAAATTTTTAAACGCAGAAGACAAGCTCAAGAAATATTACGTGGTTCTTTTTATTAAGTAGGCAAAAATAAATTCTGGAGATTCGGAAGTGGAAACCAAAAATGTGCACTAACCTTTTAATCAGCTTCTTCTCACCCACCCACCTTCCCTAAATGTGATTCCTAGGCCTGTCCTCCAAAAAAGGAAATCATTAGGTATAATAGGAACCAGAGAGGAAGGAGCCAGGAGATTACCTACTTACAAAGAGGAAGGGGGTTCAGAGGGGGAGCCACTTGTCTGGGGTCATTATTCACTGATTTATGTGAGCACCCACTGGGTGCCAGGCACTAAGATTTTCTGTTCAGAACTTGAGAGCAAAGTTCCCACACCAGCTCACAGGCTCTTGGGAGAAGCAGACCTAAGGGCTGAGAAGGGACACATTGGACACTGTGGCTGGGTGCTGGACAGACAAACCACGGATAGCTATCATTTACACACTACCTACAAAGTGGTTTTCTGCAAACATTGCTTTTGTTCAGAAGAATCCTGGGTCTAGGCATTATCATCCTCATTTCACAGGTGAGGAAGCTGAGGTTCAAAGAAAGTAAGTGACTTCACCTAAGCCTTGCTGGTGGTAAGTGGGCAGATCTTCTGACTCCCCTAAGCTACACTGTCTCTTGCAGGAGGCAGGATTTGAACCTAGGTTCCTGGCTCTGAGGTCTGGGGTCTTTTCCTTTACACAGCTCTCTCCAGGCTTGCTCAAAGTTTTATTCTCTGAGTGTTCATCTCATCGTGAATCACAGTGCATTCATTCAATCAGTATCTTCTGAGCACCTGTCGTAGGCCTGGCTGGGTGCCAGGCAGGTGTGGCCCTAGCCTTTTAGAGATCAAACTCTGAAAAGGGAGGAAGAAGATGAAAGGGTGTGGGAAATCCAGGGTGATCTGAGAGCAAAGGAGGAGCAATGAATGAAGCTTTGGCAGCTAGTTCCCAGGTGCCCCCAGACCTGGGATTCACAGACTAGTAAAATGTGTACCGCGCCCCCACACACCAAAAAAAAATAATAATAATAATAAGGGATTTGCAAAGAGTTGTTGATTTCTATTTTTTTAAACCCTCACCTGAGGATATTTTTCCATTTATCTTCAGATAGAGTGAGAGGGGGAGAGGGAGAGAAACCTCGATGTGAGACACATTGATTGGTTGCCTCCCGCACGACCCCGACCAGGGCCAGGGACCCAGCCACAACCAAGGTACGTGCCCTTGACCAGAATCGAACCTAAGTCTCTGGTTGCTGAGCCAAACCGGCAGGGCAGAGTTGTTGACTTATAATTTTGCCACATTGGTAACACTGTTGTCATCAACACTCCTCATTTCCTGAAAGGGCTCATTAACAGCAAAATTTAAAAAGTAACAATATATCTCACATAGTCTCAGAAGAAAGGAAGCAGTTGGCAACTTCATAGCCACACACAGATTAGAGAATGAAACTGTCTTGGTTACTTTGTTTCCTTAACAATATAGCCCCCACTTCCTTTCAGATTGTTTGCTTTGATAGAAGTCCTGGAAGGTTGGCTGATCCCAGCCTCAGGGCTTTTGCACTTACCAATTCCAGTTCATGGAGCCCTTTCTCCCCAGATCTTTGCAGAACTGGCTCCTTCTTGTTCAAGGCTCAGCTACAATGTCACCTGCTCAGAGACACCTTCCCTGATCCCCAATTTAGATGCCCAGTCATAAGGCCACCACCCTGTTTTGTTTTTTATTCACAGCTCTTTTCAGTATCTGGAATTATCTAGGTTGTATGTTAAGAGACAACTGGTAAAATTCCCCAGAGAATGCAAAGGAGGTCAGAGGATGCTGACATTAAAGCACAATTGTTGTGGAAGCAGAATAGTCCCACATCAGAATTTTCTAAAGAGAAACCATCTTGGTCTCTGTGTATGTCCACGAACATTCCTTTCTCCAGGCTCAGGACCACCTACCCCAGCTCTTTAACTGCTGCAGGAGGGCGAGGCAGTGAGAGAGGGAACAGGACAACTCCCAGAGGTCTCTGACTGATCTGGATGCCAGCTGGGGCCACGGTTTGCAACCACGTGCACACGTGGTGAACAGCGGCCGAGGCCAGATCTGGGATGCTCTTGAGATGCATGCCCTGACTGGCGATTAGAAAGCACGGGCCAGGCCTCCTTGGTTCTGTGACCTTGGGTACGTAATCTCCCTTTTTGGGCCTCAGTTTCCCCATCTACACAGCAAGGAATTCAGGCAGGAAGATTTTAAAGTCTCCTTCTGTTTTGTTTTTTTCTTTTTTCTTTTCTGTGAACTTGGGAAACAATTTCAATGGAGCTGCACTTTCACAAAATGGGGAGGCTGTGTGTGGGGGCAGGAGATGTATGGTAACTCTCTGTACTTTCTGCTCAGTTTCGCTGTGAACCCTAAACTGCTAAAAAGTAGTCTGGCTTTGAAAATAAAAGAATATGTACAAACCTCAGCTGTTGTCCAACACAAACAATAGCAGCCCATTCACTTCCCTCCAGCTGCACATTGGGTGTGTTACTCACATTGTCCCCTCCCCCACAGTAGTCGGCAGGGGGCGATTATCCCCATTGCGGTTAGAGACGCCAGGGCTCTGGAGAGGGTAGGTGGCTGGCCCCAGGTCCTGCTGCTACTAGGTGGCAAGCAGCAGGATTTGGTTGCAGCCCTGCTCCTGCCGCGGCACACTCTGTTCCACTGGAGCCGTCCTGAGTCAGCTTGCCAATGGCTGAGCTCCAGAAGAGAACCCCACCAGAGTGCCCCCATTGCCTCCCCAGGGGACCTGCACCCTCAGTAGGATTCTGACTGGTCATCTCAGCTTGGACACTGTCAGTCACGGTGGTCAGCAGCCTCCAACAGCCCCCCTCTCGGCAGCCCTGCGTGCCTCTGGGAGTGGTAAGTACCCTTCCAGCACAGGAAGAGCTAAGGCCAAGCCTCTGACACAGCCTCTCGGTGTGACCTTCAGGAGCTCAGTGACCTTCACAGTGCTTCCGAGTGTCTGAAATGATGGAGAGAGAATGGTGCCGTCCTGATTTGCGCGTTGTATTCAGGGCCACACAAACTCAGAGGTGTGGTGTCCTCCACCGACTCCAGTCCACAGAAACTGTCCAGGCTAGAGGTGGGGTAGTGCGGTGGTTAGGCACAGGCTGGACCACTGGGTTGAAGCCGGGCTCCACCTCTTGTTAGATGGCGGACACGGGTAAGCTATTTAACCTCTCACTTTCCTCACCTGTAAATGGATCATGATAACAGTATCTACCTGAGAGGATTGTTGTGAGGGGGATAAGAGAATCCACGCAGAAGGTCAGAGCAGTCCCCAGAATACAGTAAACAATAAATGCTGGCCCTCCTTACCTGGTCCCCTCTTCCTCTGTCCTTCCTGACTCCACCACTTCCGTTCCTGGGCAGTTCCCTCTACTCTGCGGCCTGCACCAGCATGAAGGTGGAAGGACACCTAGATCTCTCTCCTCCCTGACCTTTCTCCCAGGTCCCAGACCTGCCTCCTGCACTGTCCGCCTTGCTGGTGGGTCCCCACCCAGCATGTCCACAGCTGACTCACACAATCAGCGCTACACTTGGAATTGCCCTCCAGGAAGGTTATACATGTTCCTACTGTCGGCAGTGGATGCTTTTGCTGAGCACCTGCTTTGTGCAGGCACTGTGCTAAGAACTTGCACCTATGTTATGTTTTCAACCTCACCCACCATCCCACGAGCTCCCCTTTCACAAGTGAGGTTTAGAGAGGTAAAGTGACTTGCTCAAGGTCACTGGGCTCAGCATTGGACCCAGGCCAGCCTTTTCCCTTCTCGTGCTCTTTAAACAGCCATGGCTGTTCCAAGGTGGGGTGAACCTTCTCAGGAGTGCCAAGCCACTTGTGTTGGAGGATTTGTGCATGGACTGGCCACTCAGCTGAGACCCTGTAGGAGATATGGGAGCAGCTGGTGCAGCCTGGACAGGATGGTCTCCAAGGATCCTTCAAACTCTGCAAGTTTGGGACCACAGGACTAAAGGAAGGCTAAAAAGTGCATTTATTAAGCCACATCCTGGGGAGGGGGCAGGGAGAGTGGTGGTAACAGTTGGAATCTGAAGGCCTGACTGCGATCCCTTTGGGATAGATCCCAGAGGCTGGAAGTTCCTGTGGCCATATAGGTCACTGGAGTCTCCTGGCTGTGCCAGGTCGCTGTGGAAACGCTGTAAAAAAGGGTGGCTGGCAGATGCCTTTGCCAGTCGTGTGCAGTACATGTTGACCCCCCACCTCAGTCCAACTGGAGTCATGTTTGCATGAATGCTGGCGTTCGGGGGACTGACTCCTCCACTGGTCAGTTGCATAGCCTTAGGCCAAGTCCCTGCCCCTCTCCGGGCCTCAGCTTGCTTATCTGTGAAACAGGTGTGCGGATAATGGTGTCCACCTGTGAGGTGGTTGTGAGTGTGCAGGGAGACAGATAATCTATGTAAGTAAAATGCTTGCTCACTGTCTGGCACAGAAATGGAACCACAAGGAGATAATGTTTCCTGGGGCTTGCAGGAGGCTTTGTTCCGCTGTGAGAGACTCTGCCTGGCTTTGATGGGAAATGCATTCAAAAAGGAGCCGAGATGTTTAAACAGGAAGAAGGGTGACTTTTGTTAGGTGCTGTGCCTTGTAGCTTCCCCTTTTCTTTTCCCACCAGACCTTCAGCAAAACATGTGAGTCTGACGAAACTTCTGGAATCAGATTTGACTTCTTTGGGGCATATAAAGTGGGTTCCTACACCCCCAACCCCCTTGGTCTCATCTTAGCTGCCAGAATAGTCTGATTACTGACTACATCAGATCATGTCACCCTCCTACCCCAAACCTCCAGCAGTTTCCCATGTCATGTAGAGTGAAGGTCAATGTCCTTTACTCACAAGGCCCTCCCACCAGGCCCCTGACCTGCTCTCACATCCTCCAACACCACGTGCAGTAGCTATGTTGGCTTTTTGCTGTTCCCCAAATCTGTTCAGTCAGCCTCAGGGCCTTTGCTATGCCCTCGACCTGTAATGCTCTTGTCCCACATACCTGCATGACTTCCTCACTGTGCTCAAGCTTGGGTCAGAAGTTGTGTGTATGAGTGTCCTGGGGCTGCTGTAACAAACTGCTACAGATTTATTCTTTCCGTTCCAGAGAGCAGAAATCAAGGTGTCAGCAGGGCTGTGCTCCCTCCAAAGGCCCTCGGGGAGAATCCTTTGTCCCTTCCAGCTTCTGATGGTTCCAGACATTCCTTGGCTGTTGGCCACATCACTCCAGTCTCTGCCTTTGTGGCCACTGGGTCTTCCCTGTGAGTCGGCGTCTCCTCTTCTGCCTCTTATAAGGACTCTTGTCACTGGATTTAGGGCCCACCTAGATAATCCAGGATGATCTCATCTGAGATCCTTCACTTAATTATATCTGCGAAGACCCTTTTTCAGATAAGGTCCCAGTCACAGGTCCTGGGTGGACGTACATCTTCTGGGGGCCGCTGTTCAACCCGCTACATGTGTTCCTAAAAATCTTCCTTGGCCATAAAATAGCACAACCCCTCAGCTGGTTTGCTCTCCACAGCTGGTCTTCACGTGCCTCCTCGTGTGTTGATGTGTCTGGGCCTTTCTCGCTGCTCCAGCGGTAAGTTCCAGGGGGCAGGCAGGCCTCTGTCCACTCTGCTCTGCTGCACCCTCAACCCCAGAACAGGGCCTCCCACACAGCAGGTGCTCAAAATAAATACTCATTAAGTGAATAAAGATCAGAGGATGCCAAAGCTTTACAGGCCCATTTGGGTCATTCCTAAAGGACAGAGTTCTCATAACAGCTCCTGACGCTCTGATGTTTACACAGAAAATGGGTGTAATTGAAGTTTACTGAAACGGATGTTGTGTTTCTGTTGATATGCCACAACCATGTCATAAACCAATGACAGTGCTTAAGGACCCTTGGTAGGAAGCTGGCATCTGCCAGGAAGAGGTGACTTTAAGTGAGAAGACGCCTCAGGGAAAGCTCAGGGCATGGAGCCTGCCACAGACGAAGGATCAGTCAAAGGCTGCTTAGAGTCTCAGTCCCCACATGGAATAGCTGGGCAGGGTGGCTGTTCCCCAGGGCCCCTTCAGCCAGGCTGGGAGACCTTGGTGGCGGGAACGCCCACCTGCCCCACCTCACCTGCCCCCCCAGGGCCTGGGGCCTGCCTCATCGCCCAGCGGCCTCCCTCAGGACGTGAGTGGAGAGGCTCTGGAGACACTGAATCGACAGGAATTCCGCGCAGCCTTGGCCGTCCTTTACAGAAGCAGAAAGAAGGTCACTGAAAAGGTGGCAGCCAGGATGGAGTGCTTCTCACGGGTTGGGTGGAGATGGTTGGGGTTTGGGACTGGTAGGCTCCCGATGAGGACCCTGGGGTCTCAGAAGGGGACTCTCTACTGAAAGGAGAGGGCAGCCTTCATAGGTAAAAGGCTCTGCCAGGGTCCAGACGGAGCAAATCCACCCTTCACTCCCCGCCCTCTTTGTCCGCTGTGACCCAGCAATATGGGACTGGGTGGGACAAGAGAGGAGCCCCCTGGGGGCCTCCAAGCACCTCCTGTGCCCCTACATCATCTCACTTCATACTCCAAAGAGCTCACAGAAGTAACGCCTCTCCCAGGGTGGCACCGTCACTCCCGTTCATTGTGCGAATGGGAACTGACTCACCTTACCAGGGCCACCCAGCAACCCGACTGGCTCCAAAGCCCTGTCTTCCAGCCTCTGCAGCGGGCCTGTGGGCCTTCACGCACGCTGTTCCCAAGCCTGGGGCACTTCCCAGCTCTGATAAACTCCTTCTTCCTCCAAAGTCCAGCTCCCACACCCTTTTGCCCAGGAGTCTCCTTCGAGGTGCTCTGCTGCGCCCCGTTCCTGCCCCGCAGCTGTATGGGGATCCACCTGTGTTCCCACAAGACAGCCCTGAGCTCTTTGTCCCCAGCGCCTCAGCTGCAGTCTGCTCAGTGAGGGCTCAAGACCTGGCCCAAATGCTGCCTCCTCCAGGATGCCCCGCTGGGACCCCAACCAGAGTGCAGCCTCTCCCTCGCCGGATATTCTGCTGGCCACACCCCTGAAAAACCCTACCCCTTGCCTGTCTGTCTTCATAGGATCTAGTCCTGTTTACTTACTTGTCTGTTGCCTGTCCACCTGATAGAATGTCAGCCCAGTGTCAGGTACCTGGCCCAGAGCTGAGCTTGGTACATGGTGGGCATTGGGAGGAGAAGTTCCCAGCACCAGCAAGGATCTCAGGGTAAGGACGGGCACTTGGGCCCACTGGTGCCTTCAGAACGTACCTGGGCATCCCATCTCACCCCTCCCTGGACCTAAGAGCTGGAAGGACCTGCATGCCCTCCTCCACAGGGGTGGAGACACGGAGCCCAGAGCGGGTGAGTGGTGTGTCCAGGCTCACGCAGCAGAAGCTGCCTGGCACCTCCTTTCCCCACCGACTTCTCTCTCCCAGGTCGCCTTTGGTGTCTTTCCTCAGTAAAGTGTTCAGCTCCCTTTCTGGAAGCCACCTTCTTCCCTTGAATTTTATCCATTCAACAGACACGCCACAGGGCGGTTTGTGACAGGGAGCTGCTGGCTCGGGAGTCCTTCTGGGTCTGCATCCTGCCTCTTGTGCTTCCCAGCAGAGAGACCTGGGCAAGCTGGGTCATTTCTTTTTCTTTAAAAAAAAAGTCTTAATTGTAGTAAAATACACATAACATACAATTTCCCACCTTAACCACTTCTAAGCGTCCAACTCAGTGGCATTCAATACATTCATAAGGTTGTGTAGCCATCACCCCATCCATCCTCATAACTCTGCGTCTTTCCAAACTGAAACTGTTGCCATCAAACACTAGCTTCCCATCTCCCCTCCCCCAGCCCTTGGCCATCACCGTTCTACTTCCTGTGTCTATGAATCTGGCCACCCTAGGCACCTCTTATAAGGGAAACCACACAGTGTGTGTCCTCTTGCGGCTGGTTTATCTCACTGAGCAGAAGGCCCTCAGGCTTCACCTGTGCTGTAGCCTGCATCAGAATCTCCTTCCTTTTCAGGGCTGAATACTATTCCATTGTACGGATGGACCACGTTTTGTTTATCCACCCATCCATCGATGACCATGTACATGGCAGCCACCTCCTGGCTGTGTGTCATGCCACTGTGGTTCATTTCTTTAAAAGCCTCATTGTCATTTGTAAATGGTGTCCCTGTCCTTATATTTGAAATGAATGTTTGCCTCCCATATTCTTTTATTTTTTATCTTTGTTAATCCTCACCTGAGGATATTTTTCCATTGATTTTTTTAGATAGAGTGGAAGGGAGGGAGGGAGAAAGAAACATTGATATGAGAGAGACACATTGATTGGTTGCCTCCCACACAACCCCTGACTGGGGCAGGGGATCAAACCTGCAACCCAGGTACATGCCCTTGACTGGGAATTGAACCCAACACCCTTCGGTCCATAGGCCGACGCTCTAAGTGCTGAGCCACACTGGCCAGGGCGCCTCCCATATGCTTCCTGAGCTACGGAGGCCTCGTGAGTGGGCATGTTAGTGTTCACTCAGAGCTCACCGCTGTGGACTGTACGTGCATTTATGCATCAGATCCTCACAAGCCTAGCAGGAGGCCAACGCTGTGTCATGTTATAGATGCAGGGAGAAGGAGTGACCTTGCCCAAGGTCAAACAGTCAGGAAGCGGCAGAGCTGGGCTAGGAACCCGAGACTGGCTCCCAGCCCAGCTCCCTCAGCCACACATTCTCTCTCAGGCCTAGCTTCTACCCCCCACTCCCCAGTGCAGTGTGTTTGGGAATTCAGAGGGCACCATTCTCGTAGCCCCCCACAGGGGAGCCCCTAGCTGTCAAGCATTCCCACCGGTGGGGAGTGGGCCTCCGATGGGGTCAGTTCCAGTTGCCCTGGGAGGAAGGTGGAGAAAGGCACCAGGAAGCTCTGTGGTCCGTCTAGTTGACCAGAAGATGCCCAACTATTATCAAAAAGGAATGTTCCTTCGACCCATCCTTTGAAAACAACACAACAACAAAGCCCATTCAGAATCTTGTGAAAACTCCTCTTTTGTGCACTTTTTTTGGGAAAAAAAAAATGCTAAGGATATACATTAATGCCCCAAACATCCAAATCCATCATGGAACTTCTGTCCATGATCAAGTGGAGGAAGGCTAGCCAGACGCCACAGACACCCAGCCGGGAGGGAAAAGCGAGAATCACCCGCCCTGGGTTTGTGGCCGGATTTATAGCTTCGGGACTTTGGAACTTCTGCCTCGAGACCGTCTGGCCTAATTAGCCCCGTGGCTGGCACAGGGCCTGCAAAGAGTTTTGGTTTTGAGGCAAAGGTGCTGGCCCTCTCATGGGCCACCCCAAATGTCAGCCACCTTCCAGGCAGTGTCCGTTTGGCTGGGACAAGTGTCATTGCGCCAGGCTTGGAGAGGTCAACTGGTTCTTTGCATCCAGGAAACGAACAAACAAACAAGCTTCTTCTGCCCCTAGGAGGGTTGGCAGTTCAGGGTGGCAGCAGAGCATTTATTAGTTGTGATCCTTTTCTGTAAAGGAGATAAAGAGTCAGAACAGCACCCTATTTCCTGAGAAAGCAGGAGGCACTTCTAACCTGCTTAGTGATCCCTGCAGGCCCCTCACTTCCTTTGTCAGGTGAGGAAACTGAGGCTCCGAAAGGCCCAGAGGGTCTCCCAAGGCTGCAGAGGCAGGATTTGAACCCAGGCTCCAGCAGAGACCAAAACTGTACCCTTTTTTCCAACCTGAATGTGGCTTCAGTTCTCTGCCTGGCTCTTGGCCTCCACTGGTCCAGCCTGAGAGCGCCTCTGAGGGGCAGTGAGTGAGGCCTGGGCCAGGCGGCGGGGCTTGGAGGAGGTAATTCAGGGCGAAAGATCAGCAAAACGCGATGTCTGTTACAGGATGAGCTACCAAGACACCCTCGAAGGAGGGGAGCAATGCTGACTGGAGCTGGGGGTACATGGAGGGGAGCGAGAGGGTGAGGATTAAGATTTGGGGTTCTTAGTTTGGGGCCCTCGGAAGCAGACCTTGGGGTAAGGATTCAGTGCAAATGGTTTATTACAAGGTGAGGTCAGCAGAGTCGCAGCCCGTGGAGATGTCCTAATCCCCGGAGCCCGTGAGTCTGTTCCATTACGTGGAAAAGGGACTTTGCAGGTGGGATTAAGGTTATGGACCTTAAAATGGGGAGATTATTCTTGATAATCTGGCCAATAAAGTGGAAAAGGGAGGCAACAGAGGGAGTCAGAGAGGCACGATAGGAGAAGAGCCTTGACCTGCTGGCTTTGACGGGGGAGGAGGGGACCAGAGAGCCAAGGAATGCGGGTGACCTGGAAAAGGGAAGGACATGGTTCTCCCAAAGAGCCTCCAGAAGGGAACGCAGCCCTGCCCACACCTTCATTTAGCCGGGAGACACCGTGCGTCAGGCTTCTGACCTCCAGATGGGAGGAGAATAAATGTGTGGTTGAAGCTGTTAAATTCGGGGCATTTGTTACAACAGAGACCCTAGGAAACCTGGCAGGGAGCGGCAGGCAGTGCAGGTGCGCCATTAAACCAGCCCTGGGGCGGTGGGGCGCCCAGAGTCACCCGCCGGAGGGCCCAGGGCGCCTGGTGAAAAGGGGAGGAGGTGGGAGGGGGCTTTGATTCTGGCAGCCAGAGAGACCCTCAGGAAGACTTGCGGGCGTGGAAACTGGAAGTCAGGCAAAGGAGGCTGCGGCATCATGTGCGGCAGGAGGGCACAGTGACCAGACGTGGAGTCCAGGCCTTGGTGTGACTGTCTCCTTGAGTTTGGAAGTACCTAGCCTCTCTAAGGTGCTGATCTGATATGTCACCCCTGCTCCACAAGCCCCCTTGGCTCCCCATTGCCCCCCAGTCCTGTCCTGCCTCCCCTGTAGTGCGGCCTGCCTGCATCCCTAGCCGGGCCCTGCATCCTGCCCCAACAAGCACCCCCTCCAGATGCATCCAGCTCCTTGCACTCCCCAATGGCCCATATTTGTCACATGCGGCCTTTGCAAATGCTGTTCCCACTGCCTGGAACCCCCTTCCTCCCCTCCCCCTACCTCTTCTTAACTACTGCGTTCTCCCATGTGACCTCCTTTTCCTCCCACTGGGGCTGCTATGCTCTGCCTCCCGGGCACCCAGCCCAGGGCCGGACACACAGGACGGCTCGGGGTAGGATGCTGCTCCCCAGACCCCGAGTCATGGGAAAGGCACGCCTTGCTGCCCACAGCCCAGCCGCTGTCCTCTCAGTGGGCTATTTATATTTCTTCCCCTGCAGAGCTGAGGCCTGGGGGCAGGTTCTCAAACTGAACCCGTGAGACCTGCCAGACAGAGTGGAGACACTTGTCCTGCTGCCCCCGCCAGAGGCCACCAGGAGCAGCCACCAGCCACCGGGGCTCCTCCTCAGGAGCCCAGCCCATGACTCCAGCTGCTGCCTGGGGAGAGGACCCTCAGACGAGCGGGTTCAGGGCCCAGCTTAACCACGTTCTCGCTGTGTGACCTTGAGCGAGTCACGTCACCTGTCTGCCAAACGGTGGGGCCCAGCTCTGTCCTGCAGGTCATTCTGAGAGTCAAATGATACATCAGTAAGTCTAATTCAAATGTTATTAAAAATAGGTCAAACTGTCACGTGATTCAAAATTCAAATACAGAAAGGGCTATTTGCTCAATGCCTGGCCCTCATCCTCAGGCCACCGGCTGGTTATCCTCCCTGAAGGCTGTTTTCTCTGTCCCCTCCTTTCTTCCCTCTCTCCCTTTCTCCTTTCTCTCTGTAAATATATTTATTTATACATACATACACATGTTTATTTATATAAACATACTAAGAGAGTGGGAGGTTGCTATGAGAATATATGTTTGTATTTCTATTTACACACACGTATCACCATGGTGGAGAGCCCCTCTGTGTCCCATGCTTGGACACCGGGTAGGTGCTCAGAAATGGCAGCCTTTAAAAAAAAAAAAATGTTTTTGTTGATTTTTTAGAGAGAGAGGAAGGGAGAGAGAGATAGAAACATCGATGTGGGAAAGAAACATTGATTGGCTGCCTGCTGCACACCCCCTACTGAGGATCGAGCCGGCAACCTGGGCACGTGCCCTGACCGGGAATCGAACCGGGATCTCTCAGTCCATGGGACGATGCTCAATCCACTGAGCCACACCAGCCGGGCAAAATGGCAGCTTTTATGCTGCACCTCCATCACCACCAGCTTCATGATTTTGGGCTTCAAACACTATTCATTGAAGGAGCAACTACTGTGCTAGGTTCCCTGCAAATATCATCCCCACTTTGTGGATGAGGAAACTGAGGCTCAGGGAGGCCTGGATGTCTTGGCCAAGATCACACAACTGGCTGGAGGCAGAGCCAGGAGTCAAGCCCCAGTCTCTGCGGCCACTGTGATCATCTGCTCCGAGGAAGTCACATCTGCTCCCAGGCACCGTCCCCAGCTCCCAGGCATGACAGGTCCACCCAGGCTGTCCCTGTGAGGACCCCGCGTTCTTTGGACAAGCAACAGGGAGGAACCTGTCTGCCCAGCCTCCCACACATCCAATGGGGCCCCACCTTTGTCCTGGAATCACCAGTGTCAGGCTGTCAGTGTCACCCCAAAGGGTGTCCCAATGTCCAGATAGGACAGGTCCTTGCCCTGAGTCACACAGCAAGAGAGAACATAGGACCAGCCCTGCCCTGCCCTGCCCTGCCCTGTCATAGGGGAAGTGTTTAATCAATGCCAGTCTGGAAAGAGTGTCCCGCCCATGCCTCATTAGGGCACCCCAGAGCATCACTGGGATTCTGGTTCCCAGGCCTGGGCACTCTCCTTAAACCCTGAGCTCCTGGAGGCAGGACCACCCACAGCTTATCCATCTCTGTGGTCCCGTTCCCACCACTCCCACCCCAGGGCTCTGGGACAGGCCTGGAACAAGGCTGGAGGAATGCTTCAAAGAATTCAACTCCTCTCACATTAGGTTATTACTGACTTGAATCTAAACTCATAAAATAAGAACTTTCAGTATTTCGCCCAGCCGGTGTGGCTCAGTGGTTGAGCGTCAACCCTGCACCAAGAGGTTACCAGTTCGGTTCCCGGTTGGGGCACATGCCCAGGTTGTGGGCCCGATCCTCAGTGGGGGGCATGCAGGAGGCAGCCGATCGATGTTCTCTCTCATCGATGTTTCTGTCTCTCTCTCCCTCTCCCTCCCTCTCTCTCTAAAATCAATAAAGAGAAAGCAAAATTTAAAAAAAAGAACTGAACTCTCAGTATGTTTATATCTTGTAGCATGTGGTTCCTCAGGACTGGGACACCCTGGATACAGAATCTTTGAATTCAAGTTACCAGCTGTGTGACATTGGGCAAGTTGCAACATCTCGCTGAGCCTCAGTTTCCTCATCTGTAAGATGGAAGTAATAGACCTACTGTGCAGGTCGTAGGGAGGACAAAACCAGACGGTACAGATACCAGCACCTGGCAGACAGGGGTAGAGTAACATTAGCCACGACAACCCTAACACACATTGGGCCCCGACTCTGTTCAGACAGTGTGCTGGGTTCTTGATATCCTTCCTGTGGGGGCAAGGGTCGTTTATACACCATTGCAGCTTGTCCTGAGTTTTCCCACGTCTCACGTCACTCAGTCGCCTGACATCGAATATGCTTGCTAATCTGTCGTCGCCTGTTGTCCCCCCGCCCCCAGAATGCCATTGTCAGGGCAGCAGCTTATCAGCTCTGCTTACCACTCTATCCCCAGCCCCTGGAACCGGCCAGCCTAGCACACGGTGGCTGTTTGTTCAAGATTTGTCAAATGAATGCTCGATTCAGTAACTTTTCTGTGTCGCAGAGGAGGAAACCGAGGCGCAGACAGGTAGAAGGGCTTGCTCCCTAAGGCACGTCCACACTCCTCCCACCACAGTTCGCCTTTGGAGCTACAGGGAGTGGAGGGGCTCAGAGTGCGGGCCCTGGAGCCAGGCGACCTGCACTCAAGGCCGGGCTCTGCCACTTATCAGCTGTGTGACCTAAGGCAAGTCACTTGAGCTCTCTGGTCCTCAGTTTCCTGCCTGTAAAACAGAGGTGAGGATAGTACTGCCTCATGGGTTTGTACGAGAATGCAGTGAGGTTGCCCTGGGATTAGCACAGCGCAGGCAGAGACGAGCACAGGGAATGTCAGCTCTCAACAAGACCATGTATAGCTCTAAGAAGAAGCAGGCCCAGAGAGCGGTGACTCAGCCACAGTCACCCTGCTAACTCCCCCCGCTCCCAGCGGCACTTGAAGACTGACCGCACTGGGCAGCAAGCAGCAGGAGCAGTGGCCTCCCAGACAGGTGGGGTGTGGGCATTCTCCATGCTGGGCGGGGCAGCCTGGGGACTCTTATCGGCCCCATGCAGCTGCTAGAAACGGGCACGACCTTGTTGGCCTGTGTTGGTCCCTACTGGCCACAGTTGCTGAGGCCTGGGTTGGGCAGGAAGTAGAGTAGGGCTGTGGGCCTGGCAGGGAGCCCGAGATGAGCGAACAGAAATGGGGAGCACGTGGAGAGGGATGGGCACCCCACTGCTGGAAGCCTGCTTCTGCCTCAGCTGTGCCAGGCATGGACCCCATCCTGTTAGAGGCTGGAGCTCCAGAGGACCCCCCATCCTGCTCTGGAGGGCTGACTTCCTTGAGCAGATTTCCAGGGATCCAATTCTAGATGCCAGGGTGTCGATTTACAATGAGTCACGGGTCTTTTCGGCAGACAAGAATCATCATGTCCACGTTCATCCTCCCCCAGGACAGAATCAAATTCTGGTTCAGAGTCTAGGTGTCAGTTTCCAAGCCCCCTCTGGAATTTAGGTCACTTCTGGGGGGCTTGGGACAAGCTGTTGCAAAGAGTTTGTGTGACATGGTTCAATGAATGAGGGCCTTGGTGCCAGAGGAACCTGTCTCTGCCTGTCCCCTGTATGACCTCCCTCAGCCTCAGCCCCCTTATCTGGCAAATGGGTGCGGCGTCAAGCCCTCCTCGCAGCCACGCTGAGTGAAAGAGCGTGCGAAGCCCTCCCTCCCAAAAGGCCCTCTTCCCAGCCAGAAGGACAGAGACCGGTGGTTCTTCAGGCGTCCCGGGGGGTGGGGGACACCTCTCCTTTGCTGCAGGTACCCGATGACCCACCTTGCTTCCATTGCTCTTGGTGATTAGAGGATTCACCAAGAAGCCAAAGCAGCGCCAGAATTTGCATGGCCGGCAGGGCTCTCGTATTTATCTGACTTTGATTCAGTGCCCAGTGGGTAGTGGATTCTGTGTGACCCTCCCCACTGCTCCAGGGTCCAGGGTTTGCGCACAGCTCATGTCTACAGGGGGCCAGGCGGACGCATCTTTTCAGGTGGAGGAGCCCAGCCATGGGAGTCAGTACCAAGCAGGTGGCCTGAGCGTCGGAGCTGAATCTGAGTCCAGACTCCACTGTGTGACTTGTCCCCTGAGCCCGCTTCCTCTTTCGGAAAATGGCACAACTCATCGCCCTGGAGGAGGTTAGTCAGTGTGGAGACAGGCTCAGCACGGGAAGAACGTCTTCCTCCCATTTCCTCGGAGATGGGGCCCTTCCTCATCTGGCTCTGACTGCAGGGCCCCAGGATCACCGAGGAGAGGACCATGGGAGGGGACTGGCTGGTGGCTGGACTCCCAGGGAGACAGGTGCTGCGGGGTGAGGGTGCCTCAACCATGCCAGCTGAGAAAAGTGGATGTGGGGGAGACGGTAGCCGTGCCAACGAGCCTTCTGCCCCAGGGGAGGAGCTTATAAAAGGAGGGCTCATGGGCCCTCCCTGAGGGCAGGGGCCAGGAGGACAGGGAGGCCTGACATGCTCAGGGCCACACAAGCAGAAGCTGGAGGCCTCTGATGGGCCCAGGATCTCTCTGAGAGTGGGGACAGTACCATTAGAGCTCCTTGTTGGCTCTGCCTGTGTCCCTTTAAAATAGGAAGGGCAAGTGTCCTTGGTCCCAGGGGAAGGAGTGGGCAGTGGCTGGCTAAGGAGGAGAGGAAGGAGCCCAGCCCAGGGCCAGTGGGGGCAAAGGGACACCCAGAATGGCAGCTGGGCCCTGAGAAGGCTGGGCATGATCCCAGGGTTAGCAGCAACACTAAGAAAGTTCTGTTCAGCCCTGGCTGGTGTGGCTCAGCGGTTAGAGCGTCGGCCCGCGGACCAGAGAGTCCTGGGTTTGGTTCCTGCTAAGGGCACGTATCTTGGTTGCAGTTTGTCCCCAGCACCGGTTGGGGTTGTGTGAGTGGCAACCAGTTGATGTGTCTCTCTCACATCGATGTTTCTCTCTCTTCCTCTCTCTCTCCCTCCCGCTGTATCTGAAGATAAATGCAAAAATGTCCTCGGGTGAGAATAAAAAAAAAATAAATAAATAAATAAATAAGAAAGTTCTGTTTGTTGTCACGGAGTTGTCCCTGCTGTCCCCATGAGGTCCTTTCCCTGCAGACGGGAGCAGTGAGAGGGCCCTGAGCCATCGGGGTGACCCTGAGTCAGGGCCCCTCAGCAGAGGAGCTGCCAGCTGCTCCCAGTCCCAGGTCAGGCAGACGTGAACACGCCACAGATAGCCCAAATTGTCATGTGCCCTTCAGAAAGCTAACAAAAAAATGGTTTTAAAGATCGATGTGGCCAAGGCAGGTGACAAGACAGAAGGCCAGTCTCGGGCAGAGACCCTTTTACAGCCCTCAGGGGCCTCTCTAGGCTGTCATCAGCCCCTCATCCCCATTCATGGGTGAGGATGGTGCTGTGCAGAGAGGGGTGGGGGGAGGGGACCAGAGTCACAGAGTGCATGTCCCGAGCACCAGGCACTTGCGGGCTCACAGAGCCCTATGAGGTCAGGAGGGCATTCAGTGCTACAGGAGAAAGTGAGGTTCAGAAAGGTAAAAGAAACTGGTCGAGGTCCCTGGGCTGGATCCCTTATTTCCCGAATCTTCCTCTCCTATTTTCTTATCATTGCCCGCCCCCCCCCCCCCTGCCCCAATGATTTCATGATTTCATGGAGCCAAAGGCACAGGCCTCGGCCGTGCGCTTCCCCAGGTGCGCACATTCCTGTGCGGGCTGCTGCGGGCCAGACCACAGCGTCCCCCACCCCCACCCCGAGAGCACCCCATCTGACTCCCATGCCCCTGGATTTCCTTCTGCCTGTCTGGGAACTGCGTGTGCGTGGATTCAGGCGGGCTCTTCCCTGTTTTCTTTGTTTGAGCTGTGAACCGGCGAGGGGATGGTGCACACGAGGAAGGGCCGAGCCAGGCTGCGAGCTGAGGGGGCATTCTCGGAGCTGCGTGTCCTTGGGCCCGGCTCCCACAAGCAGGGCGTGCGCGGTCGCATCACCTCCCCGCCTCTGCGCAGCGCTGGCCCCTTCCCTCTGGGACGCCTTCGCTGCCGCCTGCTGCCCGACGCGCCCCTTGCGGGATCCTTCCTTCACAGGCCTGGGCACAACCGTGCCGAACCACCGTCACGTTCTTTCTTCTTCAACACCTGTGTCCCCACCCGCGCTCAGCCCCCAGGACACGCCCAGGTGTGTGGTGGTCACCTCACATTCCCAGCACTCCTGGCGCTCAGTAAAGGTCTGCTGAACAACAAATTGTAGGATAACTTATCCCGCGTCTGCGGAAGGACTGTGCGTGTGGGAGAGAGAAAACCCGCGCGTGGGCGAGCGTGGGCCAAGGAGCACAGACTAGCTCAGGGGTGGCCCTACCTGAGAGGGGGGGTAGCAGCAGGTGGGGTTTACTGAGCCCGGCACTGACCCGCGTGCTTTACCTGTGTGCACCCTCAAAATCCTTAGGGCACCCCATGAGGCAGGACCCTCCATCACCTCATCTTATAGATGAGGAAAGAGGCCTGGAGAGGCTCTGCGCTTGCCCCAGGCCACACCAGGCCGGCTCCTCTGTACCTCCTGGTGGAAGCAGTCACAAGCCCACCGAGGGTCAGGAGGCTGGGACATGGACCCCCCTCTCAATGCAAGAACTATCAAGGAATTTGGGGGCCATGTTTTAAAATCATCACTATACATAATTAGATCAATGGGAAAAGTTTCTGAAACTTATGCAGTGCTTATCAGAGCCAGGCATTGTGCTAAATCTATTTATACAGTGACTACGATATAAAACATACATTTAAATTTGACCTTTAAAATAAATGCATGTGACAGGAAAAGCATGCAGATAAAAGTCACAGAGCTGTGCTGCCTCCACCGGCCACGCTGGTCCTGGTGATCATGGTCAGTGGTCAGGGAGCCCTCTGGCATCCACACCTCCCCATGTCCAGGGCAGGCCACCCAGCCCAGCGCCTCCCGCCCCACCGTAGCTGGCTGGCTGCTAGCCACTTCCCCCCTTCACTCAGGGCTTCGAGCTTCTCTGTTCCCGGATGGGCTGCCCAGCTCTTTGCGAATCAGAGCTCTCCTGCCCCTTTCCTAGCTGACCGCCAGGCCAGGTCCTCCTGCACAGCCGCCGGGAGCCTCTGAGGCTCTTGGTGCCTTCCTGCAGCAGGAAAATGGGTTGGTTGCCCAAACATCAGCCTGGGTCCGTCCTCAACACCCGGAGGTGGGACAGAAGGACTATGTGGTGAGCAGTCAGGGCCACGCAGCGACACGGAATAACTACTGGGCTTGGGGACAGAGCTGCCTTTGTCCCTGACCTGCCAGGGGGATGCCTCCCCTCAGGGGCTGCTGACATGGTGTTCCCTTGGGGACAGGAGGACGGGGCTGCAGGCTAGAGTGAACAGTTTCCGTGTGTGTGTGTGTGTGTGTGTGTGATCATTCGATAGTAAGAACCACATGTAGGTTACTTAATCTGCTAATCTAACAGGACCGCAGACCGTGTAGTAACAAGATGGAGCCATTGCCCTCTGGATGTGTCCAGAAGGGGCTGTGGGTGGCAATAGTGGAGCCATACCTAGGGACACTGAGCATCATGTAGTCCAGCCTGCTTGTTTTACAGATGGGGAAACTGACATTCAGAGAGAGAAAGGCCTTTTCTGAGCTCGTGCTCTCTCTCTCTCTCTCTCTCACACACACACACACACACCAGTGGTTTCCTCTCTGATCCTCAGTTTTCTCATCTGCAAAATGGTTCATATGAGCTAGACCTTCAGGCTCCAAATCTTCCCAGAGAGGGTAGCTGCTCTTTGCCTGGGAAGGACTCCTGCATGATCAGAAAAGCTGGCACCTAAAATTTAGAGGCGGGAATGTCAATTTTAAAGTATCGCATAGATAGCAAGAGAGGACAAACCACCCTTATTTTGTGGCTTTTCTGGTTGACTCTGCTTGGAGCACTTTCTCGTATTTTCTACACCTGGGGCATCACCACCTGCCATGTGGGGCCAGAGCAACCTTTCCTCCTGAACCCCAAATACCATCACAGCTGCAGGGGGCTGGACAATCTCCAGGCCTCTTCTGCACATTCATGGCGAGTGGGCAGCAGCTTTGTTCCTGCAACCTGAAGGGTGAGGCCTGTCCCAGAGAAGTCGGGGTGCAGTGGGGGTGGCAGAGTCAGAGCCCAGAGACCTGGTTCTCACCTTGCACAACCACTTTGTCATCCCAGGCAGCTGGCCTTACCACCCTGAGCCTCATTCCTTCACTCAGCCATGCCCAGCCTGTGCCCGCCAGTGCCCAAGGCTGAGCGGCTGAGCAGAGGGGACTCAGGGATAGTGAACCAGGCCCTCCCTCTAGGCACTCCCAGTTTCATGGGAGAGGCAGCCAAGGAAACAGACAGGGACAGGCAATGGGACCCTTCTGTGGCTGTGGGGGGCAGTGTGCCTGGGCATTGGGAGGACTTCCTGGAGGAAGCAAGGTTTGGGCACCTTTTCCTCTTCTGTTAATTGAGAGAGTCATAATAACACTTTATATTTCAGAATATAATTTTATTTTAAACTATTTTAGTATAAAAGTAATACATGCGCCTGGTGAAATGTTTCAAGAGAGCAGAAGGGCATTGAGTGACAAGTCTTCCTCCTGCTCATTCCCGGAAGGAGCTGCTGTCTACAGTTTCTCGAGTGGCCTGTGTGCGTGGAAACCGCGTGGGGAAAACATTAAAAGCCCAAATAAGTAATAATAATAGCTCCCACTTGTTGAGCGTTTGCCAGGTGCCAGGCTCACCAACTGCTCGCTCTTGTCACTTACCGATCTCTCCTGGACACGTGTCTACACCTGGAATCAAGTTTGCACGCTGCTGCAGAAGAAGCCTGGTGCGTCGTGGGGGCAAGCGGGTGAACGTTTGCCACTGCCTCCGTCAGCATCTGCCGGGCTCCCATGGAAACCTCCCTGTGGGGGAGTTCCTGCTGCCTGGGTTTTCACATGGGGAAACTGAGGCCCAGAAAAGTGAAGTGAGGTTCTGAGGCCGCAAGGCAACCAGAGGCAGTCTGTGCCCTGATTAACCACGTGGGGCTCTGGAACCCAAGGGGTGCCACACTGTCCTTAAGTCCTGGTGTCTGGAAGTGAGCAGGAGGCAGGTGTCGAAAGCACAGGCTTGATCCAAAAGCGGAGGCCAAAGGGCAGCACCGTCCTCCGCCCTGCTGGGCTCCAGGACCAACCGCACTGACCGGTCTCTCCAGATGCAGGCTAGCGGTCCTTGTTCCCACCCACCTAGGTGCCCACGAAGGGCCAGGCTCTGTCCTCAGATGTGTCACTCAGCAACTCTGACCTCATGACTCCACACTGGAAATTGAGGTCACGGTGTGGGGCCCAAAGCTTGGTGGCTAAAGGGCTCTGCAGTGTGACCTATGGCTGGCCCAGCTGGAGAATCATCTCAGCTACTTTGACTGTAACTGGCTGGATGAACCCGAGCTTGGCCGAGTCACTTGCCTTTATTTCTTCTTTTCCAAAAATTGAGATGGAATTTGCATAACACAAAAATAACCATTTTAAAGTGTACCAAGTAGTGGCTTTTCGCACATTCACAGCGTTGTGTAACCGCCGCCTCTCTCTAGTTCCAAAGCATTTTCTTTTATTTGTTGTTGTCAATCCTCACCCGAGGATATTTTTCCATTGATTTTTTTTTTTTTTTTTTTTAGATAGAGTGGAAGGGTGGGAGGGAGAGAGACAGAGAGAGTACCTGCCTCAGGGAGTTTGGGGAGGATTAAATGAGTTATAGATGTAAAGCCCTTGCCTGGTGCCTGGTAAGTGCCCCATTGTTGTTTCTGTTGAGTGTTTACTGCACAACCTAACATTTATTGAGCACTTACTGTGTACTATACTGTTTACCTGTTTTAACTCATTCATGGCGATGATTTTCATTCATTCGCTTGTTAATTCCGCCATGGGAAGACCTCACTCACTGATCAACTTCACTTTATAGGGAATGTAGGTCCCGAGAGGCCAGCTGAGGAGTTGCCCCTGGAGCAGGATTGGAACCCAGCAGCCTGGGCCTGACGCCTGTGCTCTTCCCGCCTGTGCCCACGGCCAGCCGCAGGGAGGTCAGTGCTGGTGGCTGGACCGCAGGGCACCGGCACTCTCTTCTCCCGGACCTTCTCTGTCCCACATGCCTGTAATGGATCTGTTTGTGTTGCAGCGAGCAGATAATAACGCTTCAGTCAGGAAGAAGCAGTAAACACGGTTTTAGCCAATGGCATGTTGTATGTTAAGTAAAAAGGCACACGCAATTCCACGTGAGCTGGATGCCAACCGTGCGGGAAAGTGCCCCCAGAACACCCAGGGGCTGCTCCCCGGCATGTCATGTAAGGATTGTCTCTGCAGGCTGGGGAGGGGGTGGTGAGTCTGTGATTTTTCATACAAATTTGGTATCTTTCTAGCTTTTCCAACTTTATTTTGACAACAAAGTTTCGATTTTATATACAGAAAGAAAGTGATTCTATTCAAAAAAGACAGACCTGCCCTGGCTGGTTTGGCTCAGCAGTTAAAGCATCGGCCCATGGACCAAAGGGTCTCGGGTTCGATTCCCAGTCAAGGGCACATACCTGGGTTGCAGGTTTGATCCCCAGCCCTGGTCAGGGGTGTGCAGGAGGCAACCAATCAATGTATCTCTCTCACATTGATGTTTATCTCTCTCTCTCTTCTTTCCTTGCTCTCTATCTGAAAAAAAAAAAAAAAGAAAGAAATCAATGGAAAAATATCCTCGGGTGAGGATTAACAACAACAAAAAAAGACGGACCTTCCCCTTCCCAGCTCGGACCCATGGGTGTTTCTGCTTTGGGCCCGGCTGGGCAGGTGCGTCTGATCCGCTGACAGCGGGGAGCTCACGGGAAGCTGTCAGACGGGAGTTTCCTGCACCGAGGGCCAGGCCCAGGGATTGCTAGCCTGACACTGCCATTTGTCACCCTGTCCCACCCCAGGGACACAGAGAGGACACCCGATTTCAAGGCCTCTGGCACAGCGCCAGGAGCAGGGCCACCTTGGCCCTGAGCTCTTCCTGTCCTGCCCACCGTTCCAGCCCCTCCCCCGTGCTTATGCACTGCCTTCCACCTGGGACTCCCCTCACCCTCACCGTCCTCCCTCGCCATCAGCGGGGCCCAGGGGAGCATTAAGAAGAGCTGCCGGCGATTAAGAAGGCGCTGCTCGCCCTGGCCGGGTTTGGTTCAGTGGTTGGGGCGTCGGCCTGCGGTCCGGAGAGACCCGGGTTTAGTTCCCGCTGGGGGCACGTGTCTCGGTTGCAGTTTGTCCCCGGCCCTGGTTGGGTCGTGCGGGGGGCAGCCATTCGATGTGTCCCTTTCACATCGATGTTTCACTCTCTCTCTCTCTCCCTCCCTCCCATTCTATCTGAACAAAAAATGGAAAAATGTCCTCAAGTGAGGATTAAAAAAAAAAAAGAAGGCGCTGCTCTTAGCTGCGGTGCGTGGGGCGCTTCCCCTCTGCGAGGCGCTGCTGCCTGTTCTGACCACGGCGGTGCTCCTGGCTTCTAGGCCAGGGCACAGGAAGATGCTCAGTATTGCTGAATACGTGGTATTGGTACTGGCCCTACCTACAAAGAAGACCCCTGAGGCCCAGAGAGGTTAAGCAACTTGGCTAAGGCCACACAGCCAGGAGGAGGGCTGGGCCGTGGAGCTCTGTCAGATGCCATACCAGTGCTCTTGGCCGCACGGCAGCGCTTCTGCCCTGGGTTCTGGTTCCTAGTGGGAGCTGGTCTTCAGTGATGAGCAAAGGACTCTCAGGGAAGGAGCTGGGCAGCAGGGCAGGGACACTGGCACCAGATGGCCAGACTCCAAATCCCAGCTCTGCCACTTCCTAGCTATGTGGCTGTGAGCAAGCTTCCTGCCCTCTCTGTGCCCCTGTTTCCTCATCTGTAAATGGATATGGCAGAGCCCTCCACGCATGACTCTGAGGACTGTGACCTATGCCTGGTCCAGAGTGCATATGATAGTTAAAGAAAATCGAGTTTCTAGGGCATCAGCTGAGCCGCTGGGCAGAGCTGGGCACCCTGCACCGTCACAGCAGGGGCCGGCGGATTCTGGGCTGTGTGGCGGCAGCCAGGCCTCCTCCCACCTGGGTGGCCACTGAGCAGTTTGTCCCGACTAGACGTCTCTGTGGCTGCCGCTGCCTCTCCCTGACACACACCTGATTCTGGGACCCCTACGCCCCCACTTGCCCTGGTTTAAAGTGACCCCCCTCACCTAAGAAAAGGGGGAGTTGGGCCTCCCAGACAGGAATGGGGACCTCCGCTATGGCCAGGATGGCCAGAGAGAGGGCTAGCCCCATCATGACGATGCAGCAGGGTAGAGGCCCTCTGGGGGAGTCCAGAAGTTTCCTGAAAGCAGCGCATTCACCGGGGCGTGACAGCTGGTTGGAGTTTGACGAGAGGAGCCGAGAGAAGAAAGACTTCTCAGCTGTGGAGGAGCAGTGTGTGCACAGGCGGGGATGGCAGAGAGCGCTGCATCTGACCCCTCGGCCACCTTTGCTTTGGCAGGACACCCAGGGCTGGCCTGACCCAACCCTGACAGCAGCTGCCAAGAAAACAGGTCAGAGCAGGACAGACCCTGGCGGCATTGCATGCGAGCTCAGCGGGGACACAAGGCTAGGTGGGCTGGGCAGGAATGGGTGACTGGGCTGGCCCCTCGACCTCCCTGGGACTGTCACTCCCGCCCTGACGTCCAGGCCACCCAGTGAGTTTGCAGGCCAGTCCCAACCAGCAGCTGGGGGGAGTATGGGGGAGGAGAGGAAGGGGAAGCCCAGAGCCTGGGTGGGAGCCCTGTCCCTGCCCAGCTGTCCTGACCCAGCTCCGCCCAGGAACTAGGCCCCGCCTCCTGTGGGCTGGGTCTGCCCTGAGGCGCAGCTTGCCCTGGCCAAGGCGGACAACCTCTCCGCCTGTTTGCTATCTGTAACTGGGGGTGAGAATTTCTCCCTCACAGCTCCTAAGAGCATCCAGAGAGCAATGTTTGAGCAAGTGCATTTAAACAGAGGGTTGTTGTCCTCGTCGTGACCATTGCTATTACTGTACCACTAGGTTTGATACGTGGAGCTGCTGCTCCAATCGGTGGGAGAAGCCAGACAGGTCTCGATTTGAATTCTAGTCCTGCTTCTGGGGAGCTGTGGATCTGCGCAGATCACTTCTCTGACCCTCAGCGTCCCTGTCTGTAATCCTCTAGCAGGGGTGGGTCCCTGGCTCGGCGGTGGGGGTAGCTGGCCTCCGGGAAAGGCCAGGGTCAGCCCAGGAGGGCAGGGCCCGGCCAGGGCAGCTCCAAAGCCAGAAACACTCTTGGACCAAGGCCAGGCCACTGACCTGGCCTCCTGACGCCATCCCTGCCCTGGCTGACCCCTCCCTGCCCCACCCCCGCCCCCAGCCAGCCTGTGGCGCAGCCCTCCTAACCCTCCCCGCCCTCACCCTCACCATTACGACGCATTTCACATAACAGGTGCCGTAGTCCCTTACACAACAGCGCTGCGCTGTGCTGTGGGCAGGTGCCGGTGCTCGGCCCACAGAAGCCACAGGCCAGCGCAGACAGACAGGCAGACACTGCAGCCAGCACCCTCCTCTGAAACGGAGGCGCCAGGGTCAGGGACTTTGGGAGGGATGGGGCTGGGCTTTCCTGGAGGCAGCTTTAGTCTGGGCCTTGGAGGGGGCCCCTCAGCTGGGGTCCCCACTTAAGACTGGGTCCCTTGTTGGCTTCCAGGGCCCAACACATGCCCAGGGTTTGGTAGGGGCCCAGTGAGTGTTCATGACATGAGACCCAGGATTCTTCTCGGGAGAGAATGCCACTCTGGGAACTTAGCTGAGCCTCTTAGAGCGGTCATTGAAGCATTAGGGAACATTTGGTGACTGAATGGTGGGCGGTCCCCCTCGGCTACTGGATGTGGTGGCCCAAGTCCCCATCCCAGGCCTTCTCATTCAGGGCTCCTCCCAGCCTAGACTGCCCAAGGGCAGGGAAGTCCTGATAGCTGGTGCCTTTGCTGTGCTATAAGGCCTCCATTGGCCTCAGTCTTCCCATCTGTGAAATGGGATTGTGACCACAGTGTGCCCAGGGCTGTGTGGGGGTGGGAGGGCTTAACTCCCTGGTACTGGAGCCCCCAGGGTCCTGGGGAGACTGTGGAGATTCAGAGCAGGCAGGTCCCTTATCGTCCATGCTCCTGGGCACCCCGGTGCCAGCAGTGCTGGCTGCTGGCACCCTCTTTAATTATCACGTCTGTGTCCACACCTGGTGCAGCTCTGTCTGCCTGAATACACTCATTTAGACCCCATAAAATGGGTGACAACGAGCCATGTCAGAGATGGGGAGACAAGGCTTTGCAGAGACACCAGGGGAGCAGGCTGGTCCAGGGGGTGGGAAGAAGAAAGGCCGTGAGGGAGAGGGGCAGGGAGGGACACTGTGGGAGAGGAGCCTGGGCACAGTAGCTCTGGCCTCGACGAGGAGGGTCCCCATCCTGTGTAGCCCTGCCAAAGCACACAGAAGCCTGGGGGGCGGGGGCACTGGCGAGGGGCATGTGGTCAGCTTGGGAATGCCACGCAGCCCACCAACAGTTCCCTCCTCCCTGTTCTTAGCAGTGCCCAGCCCACACACGATCTCCCTCCCAGGCAAACACACATGTGCCCACTGATACACCTCACACACACATAGCGCATACACACTCACACACTCACCATCACTCACGTCATGCTCACTACTGCAGGTATGCCCACGCCCACACCCAACCACGTGCTCACGTGGTCAGCTTGACCCAGGAGCCACCAGTCTGCCAGGAAGGCCAGCACAGGCCCAGGCAGGCAGGGGCATAGCTGGGACCTCTCCCCCTGCGGCTGCTTGTGCCCTGGGCTCACAGAGAACTCTGAAGGGCCTGACAGGGTCCTGGAACCTCCTGGACCTTCTGCAGGAGGGCTTTTCCCTGCAGGGGCCACACCGCCCCGCTGCAGAGCTGGTCCCGCCCGCCCTCCATTCACTCCGTGGCAGACAGCAGCGAGGCCGGCCCCCTGCACACCCCGCGAGGGGATTCTGCGCCATGGGCCTCGCTGCCTCATGCTGTCTGTGCTCCCCGCTGGTCTTGGTGTGCTACCGCTTCCAGCTCACGTTGTATACCAAAAATACACTTCCAGCCAGCAGCATGAACAGAGCAGGGGCAGGGGATTGAGTGGGTGGGCTTTGTAGGACATCCTGGAGTGGGCAGCCCACCGCCCCCTGCCCTCCACTCGAGTCTAGGGCAGACCCCACCCCAGCAGCCTTCACCAGTGACAGTTCAGACAGAATTTTTGGCCTTGAGTGGATGAGTGAGCTCTCGCGATTCCATTTCGGTCACCCACCTTTGTGAAGATGGGTTTGTAACAGTTACAAAATCCAAAAAAAGTTCACCCGACGTCCCGTCAATGGAGTGGGTTCCCACGGAACTGACCCTGGCCCTGATCACAGAATAACTGAAGGTTTCCATTTTTACCCGTTCATAAACTTTTTTTGCCCACATTGACTCTTCTTAGTTGCATTTTTTATTTAGATCAATTTATGTAACATACAATTTATCATTTTAAAGTATACAGCTCGGTGGTTTTTAGCACATTTATAATGTTGTGCAACCCGCCCCACCGTCTAATTCTAGAACATTTTCGTCACCCTCAAAAGAAAGCTTGTGCCCAGTTAGCAGTCACACCCATTCTCCTCCCGCCCCCCCAGCTGGTGCCCACCGACTACGTTCTGTCTCTGTGGATTTGTCTATTTGGACATTTCATAGGAACGGAATCCTACACTATGTGGCCTGTATGTCTGGCTTCCTAGCATCATGTTTTTGAGGCTCGTCTACCTTGTAGCCTGAATCAGGACTTAACTCCTTCCCATGGCTGAATAATATTGCGTTGTGTGGCTGGACCACATTTTGTTTACCCACTCATCCGCTGATGACCCTCTGGGCTGATTCCAACAAACTTTTAGATGTGTTGTTTGCAGAATACTTTTGGAGACATCGGTATGCAGTTGACAACTGTCCTTCCCCCCCCCCCCCCATTCTGAGAATAAGTCCTTCCTTTGCATAAATGTTTCTTTCTTTTAAGAAAGAATGGTGCCCTGGTCAGTTTGGATCAGCAGTTAGAGTGTCGGCCGGTGGACCAAAGAGTCGTGGGTTCGATTCTGGTCAAGGGCACATGCCTTGCTTTCGGTTCGTCCCTGGCCCTGGTTGGGGTCGTGCAGGAGGCAACTAATCGATGTGTCTCTTTTGCATGATGTTTCTCTCTCTCTCTCTCTCCCTCCCACTCTGTCTGAAAATAAACAGAAAAATACCCTCAAGTGAGGATTAAAAAAAAAAAGTTTTTAAAAAAAGAAAAAGAATGGTGACTCTAGATGAAAGTTTTTAACAAGATAATGAATTGACTCCTGACCCTTTTCTACTCCCCTGGTCCGGAAACCACGGGGCTGATGACCTGACACAGCTTGTTCAGCCGTGACCTTCATGGTAGAGATGGCAGATGCCTTCACCTTTCCTTAGGCTCTTCCTTGCCACGGTTTCAGGGATCTGCAGAGAAGAGGGCGGTTCCCAGCCCGTGGAGAACTGGACACTTTGTGTGCCTCTCCTCGCCCTGGGGGAGGGGGCGAGAAGAGGATCCTGGGATCACATCCACAGAGTCACCTAGGTGGGGAGATCAGGCCTGCTGGTTTCACCTGTCCTCCTTGATCCCTGCTGTCAACTCAGAATAACAAGAAAGGACATTTATCAATTGTGTACTGTTGTTCCCAGATAGGTTTAGGTCTGGAAATGTCCTTGGGGATGGGATGGTTGGCGGAAAGGCAGTAAGAAAAGTGGCCATTTGCTGTGTTACAAATAACATGCACATAGAGTTTATTATAACAGTAATACAATAAAACAAATCAAAATTTAAAAATAGGATAAGAAAGAAAAAAAATCACCTCTAGTCTGACCCCAAAATAAGCACTTATTTGCAGCAGAAGGAAGTGTGCACCCAAGTGGACAGGAAGTTGAAGATGCTGCCTCCCAGGTAAAAAGACAAACACACACCAATAGAATGCAGAGCCTGGAAACAAGCCTCATATACGAGCAAATAAATTGCCACAAGGTGACCAGACCACTCAATGGCAAAGGACAATCCTTTGAACAAATGGTGCTGGGAAAACCAGATATCCACATGCAAAAGAATAAAGTTGGACCCTTATTTAACATTAAAGTTGGACCCTTACTCATAAAAAAATGAACTCGAAATGGATCTGAACGTAAGAGCTAAAACTACAGAACACTGGGGAAAATCTTCATGACTTTGAACTTGGCAATTATTTCTTGGATATGACACCGAAAGTGCAGGCAATAAAGGAAAAAACAGGTAAATTGGGCTTCATGGAAATTAAAAACTTGCCCTGGCCAGTTTGGAGCGTCGGCCCTCGGACCAGAGTCTTGGGTTCAATTCCAGTCAAGGGCACGTACCTTGGTTGCAGGTCAGTCTTCAGCCCTGGTTGGGTCATGCAGGAGGCAACTGGTTGATGTGTCTCTCTCAGGTCGATGTTTCCCTCTCTCTCTCTCTCTCTCTCTCTCTCTCTCTCTCTCTCTCTCTCTCTCTCTCTCTCTCCCCCCTCTCCCAGTCTATCTGAAGATAAATGGAAAAATACCCCCCCGCTGGGTGAGGATTAAAAAAAAAAAAGAAAATGAAAAAATTTTATGCATTGGAGGACACTGTCAACAGAGTGAAAAGGCGACCCATGGAAGGAGAGAAAATTTCTGCAAATCATACCTCTCATAGGAAATTAATATGCAGATTATATAAAGAACTCCTACAACTCAACAGCAAAAAAACCCCTAACAACCCGATTTACACATGGGCAAAGGGCTTGAATCAGCATTGGTTGCACTGATCTTTGGGTCCCATCTGGTTCTGAGCACCCTGGCATTTCCATGGTACGGGGAGGCTTCTCCGAGGAGGAGACAGCTGGCAGAGAATGAGGGCTGGACTTTTCCGACAGGCTGAGTGTTTCTTGCTCCCCAGGAGTGCTGAGTGGGTTCCTCCCACCCGCCTTCCCATGGCCCGGCCCTGCTCTGGGCTCTCCTGGAGGGCTCCCAACCATCTACCCACCCCCAGCTGAGGGAACGGCTGAGTCACACCGTGGGGGCTGCCAGCCCTGGGATCAGAGCAGGGCCGGGTGGCCACCTCAGCCTTCCCCACATGGTAAACCCGCCCCCTGGGAAGTCACCTCCTCGAGGAGCAGGGAGACCAGACTTTGGGGACCTCCAGTGGTAGGGAGATCTGCAGCTCCCAAGGTGGTAAATGGTGAATGAGGACTTCTAGTAAGTGGTGGTAAATGGTGAATGAGAGGGCCATTTCTCATCTTGAACGATTCAGAGCGGATTGGGTCTCCCTGCACAGTGAGGGAGATTGCTTGTTTTGGAAGACAGATTCGAAGGCAGATGCTTGTTGGTGGAGTTATCTGTGTTTTGTTATCTACCCTGAGCAGCTGTGGCTTCGGAACACCCAAACAGCCTGGACGCCTTGTTTGCCCAGACCAATGTCAAGCCTGCACCCAAAGGAAGCTATAAAAAAAGCCATGGGGTGCGTGGAGTGGGGGGGGGGGGGGGTAGCTTTAGGAGTGGCCACTGCAAAACCGAAAATTATTTTCTTCCCCACTCGAGTGAGTTGGATTGTTCTTGTGTGATCCTAGCCAGATGGAAAAAGGGTGCCACTGGGGACACTCAGATAGTCTTACCCGGCTCAGCTTGGCTTGGAAACTCCGTGCTCAGAGCGCAGCAAACAGAACAATGCTTTTAAACCCTGATCTCATTCTACTTTTTCTTTAAAAATCTTTTCACATTACAAGCATAGTATGTGTTTATTATAAATAAATAATCCCATCTCCCAGCAACAATCACTGTTACCATTTTAATGTGTTTCTTGCATTTCTTTCTGTCTCTCTCCCTCTCCTTCCTCCCCCTCATCAATGCGCTTATACTTAAAAAAAGAAAGAAAGAAAGAAAAAGATTGCATTGTATCTCTTTTTGTTTGCAGTTTATTGGGAAGGGAGAGAGAAACGCTGATCTGTTGTTGCACTCTGACCAGGGATGGACGCTCTAACCAACTGAGTCACATGCCAGGGCTTGCACTGGGTCTCTGTACCCACTAGACATGACGGATAGACTGACTCACGCAGACAAGGGCTGGCCCTCTGGGAGCTCACTCTGGAGGGAGACACAAAATAAACATAGAAATGAACTTCCAGATTCTCCAGTTTTCCTGTTACCAACAATACTGTGGTGAGCCCAGTGTCTAAATACACACATGTTGATTACATCGCAATAACTCTCAAACAGTGGCATTTATGAGAACGCTGTTACCCATTATAAAGAAAATGGCAATGATCATCTCTGCATACTTGGGTTAGTATGTTGATACTGTCTGATGAACACCTCCGGGCCCCGTGGTAGATACTGCTCAATTATAGACGTCTAGAATCTCCGGATTAGAAGGGGTTTGCAGCTTTCCTGCCTAGCTAACCCTTCATCCCTCTCCCTATCTAGCTTACATATCCCCTGGACAGAGAGCTCATTCCTTCCTCAGGCAGTTCATTCCATCTCTGCGTGGCTCTGTCCCGGGCCACGTTCCCATACATTGAAATGAAATCGGTCCTCCTGGGCTTTCCCCGCTGACTCTGGTCCTTGAGACTGTGCAGAGCAAATCCAGGCCTCCTCCTCACCCCGACCCAGCTGAGCCCAAGGCCAGCTCCATGTCCCCTTCTCACAGCTGCCTGCACAGCCCCCGCCCCTGCGGAATGACATTTCTGTTTTTGGGACTCCATCCAGGGATTGCCTCACCTCCCCCAGGGAGCCGTCCCTGACCACCTCTTTCCAAGGAGCGGATGGCTGGGCTCCTCCACACCCCTGCCCCGTTCCCCCTCCGTGGAAACACCTGCCTCTTTTACTGCCTGTCTCCTTCCCTTGGCAGCTTCAGCCCCATCTGGATAAAAACCTGTCCAGTGAACAGGAGGACGGGATTCAAGGGCCTGCCTCGGACAACTCTGACCTCGAGCACAGCACATGTGTCTGCGCCCCATGCGGCGAAGTGGACACAAAGCCAGCGTCCCAGGGCTGGTACGCCAGACGTGCCCACTGAGCCAGGCCTGGGAGCCTTCCGCTGTGCTGGGCACGGGGACCCAGGGGCAGATGAGATAGGACAGGTCCCGGCCCATGGCGCTTCCCTCGTAGTGGAAACAGGTCAAAGAACCCTGACCTCCCTGAGGTCTTGGGGGGACCTCTGCAGATGCTGGGCGGGGAGCAGTAGGAAGTAGCTAAGAGTGAGTAGCCAGGGCAGCCCACCCTGGGAAGGGGCTGCTCCAGGTGACACTGAAGGGGGAGGAGGACCCACATGTGAGGAGGTTGGGGGATGGGCAGCAGAATTCCAGGCTCAGGAAACAGCTGGTGCAAAGGACAGAGCTGGGGTGACCCTGAATTGATCAGATGTCAACTGAAGGGCTTACCCATTCAACCAACATTCACGGAGCCAGGCCCAGGGCTGGTTGCGGGTTCTGGAACCCTGGGGAGGAAATTAGCCCCAACCGCCCTGGGAGGGCTGAGAGGTGTGGTAAGGTCAGATGATTGAAGATAGATTAGGCAGGGTTCCTGCCTGTGCCCCTGATCGCAGTAATTCAGCCATTGATCCATTAGCTCACGGCTTCACCAGTTCATAGCTTGAGTCCTTCACAGGTGGCTGTTTTTTCATTTGTTCATCTAGCCAATCTTGGTGCGGCCCCTGGGAGCCAGGCGCTGTGCTGCGCTTTGAGGGATGGGCATGGGCAAGACAGACAGCTCTCAGATCTGGGAAGCTTACCCGCTGAGGGACGAGACAAATGCTACATATGGGAAATCAAACAGGGCCAGGAGACAGAGAGGTCCGCGGCGCCAGGTCCTGGTCCTAGGAGGAGGCGATGAATCTCAGGCTTGAAGAGAGGAGAGATCACAGGAACAGTGAGTGCAAAGGCCCAGCGCCAGCGTGGGCTTGGTGTGCTGGAGGGTCAGGGGAGCCTGCTCTCGAGGGAGGTGCTTGCTCTTAACAAATCACCCCCTAATCTGCAGGGGCTGCCAGCGAAGGGGTGCCCACCTCAGGCCACACACAGCGCGTTGTCTTCCTGGAAACCAGCAAAGGCAGCCTCCCCGCGGCTGGCACGGGCTCCTTCCCAGGGTGCGCGAGGAGCTGGCGGCTGGGCACGCGGAGAACAGGACCACATTGTGAGCACCCCACAGGAGCCGTGGGCAAACAGAAGGCCCGAGTGTGTCCAGGGCGGGCCGGCTGGGAGCTCAGAAGAGCTCATTGAGCTCCTGGTGACCAGGCCAAGAGTGCGGCAGGAAGAAACGGGTCTTTATTATGGGGAGGCCCGGCACCGCCTGAAACGGAGGCCACACTGGGCCATCCATCTGTGACCTTCCCGAGGCTTTGGGTGGGGCGGAGGCTGGACACAGAGCCACAGCGCGGATAGCTATAGTGAGTCGATATGTACAGTCCACAGACTCCTGTCTTCCCCGGGGGAATTCACACACGCATGCACACACACACACACACAGGCGTGCGCGCACACACACACGCACATATGCATACATCTTCCTTCCCTCCTCCCCTCTTCCTGAAGACAGAAAACCAATTTTTTTTTTGTTACTCCTCACTTGAGGATATTTTTTCCATTGATTTTTATAGAGAATGGAAGGGAAGGAGGGAGGGAGGGAGGGAGGGAGGGAGAGAGGGAGGGAGAATCAATTGGTTGCCTCCTGCACACACCCTGAACTGGGCTGGGGATCAAACCTGAGACCCTTCGGTGCATGGGCTGACGCTCTAATCACTGAGCCACACCGGCCAGGGCAGAAAACCAGTTTTAACTTCCCAAATGAAAGGTGGTGGTGGGTGACCTCTGCCAGAGTGCTGCCTGAGTTCCTCAGTTATATCATGAGTGGGTGCCCTTAATGCACCCATTCTGCAGATGAGGAAACGGAGGGTCAGAGAGCGTCATAACTTGGCCAGGTTCATAGCAGGTAAATAGCCTGTGTTTTCACCTCCACGCGCGCGCGCGTGTGTGTGTGTGTGTGTGTGTGTGTGGGGGGGTCTGGTTGTTCCCATTCAGAAACTTGACCTGCTCCGGACACACAAGGTGGGCTTATGCACAGCAGCTATTGGGGAAAATGACCCGAAGTCCCCCCTGCTGGTGGCCAGAGCAGCGGGTCTGCTCTTTAGGCCAAGGCATTTCCTTCATGGGGTCAGGGCCTCTGGGGAGCTGGGTCAGTCCCTGGAAGGCTGGTGGGCAGGAAAAGGAGCAGAGCCCCAGAGTGAGGGAGAGAGAGGGGATTAGGAGGGGGAGGGGCCTGCTGAGCCTCACGGGGTGGGGTGGGGGGCCCACAGCGGACCCACCTGGGGAACCCAGCATTTCTGGGCTGCAACCTGCCACTGTTCACCTGCCTCTGACCAGGACCCTCCCCTCCACCCCCCATGTGTTCCCCAGAGGGTCTCTCAATCAAATCTGCGGCCCTTCCCCCTTGTTTAGACCTTCCGGGGACAGATTCCAAGGCCAGGACCTGCCCCCAAAGCTCTCCAAGCCCACTGGGGGGTTCAGGCCTCAGTGCTTGTGCCATGAGGTCACAGCGCCACCTGGCAGGCCCCTCCCCCTCCGCCAAGTCTCGTGGGGGACACTGCCGACTGCCAGGCTGTGTCTTCAGCCCCTTGCGTGTCCCCTGCCCAGTGCTCGTCACAGCAGAGACCAGTGACTGTCTGTCCCACCCCTGAGCTGCCCCCCTCAAGGGCGGTCCCATTGCTCTGACCCTGGAGTCAACTCCCCCAGACTTTGGGGCTCGAAACAGCCATTTGTTAGGCTCACAGCTGCTGTGGGTCGGGAATTTGGACTCGTCTCTGCCCCACAGCATCTGTGGCCTCAGTGGGAATCAGTGGAGGTTATTCAGGGGGAGCAGTCCACGCCGGCTGTCCACTGGGGGCCTCCGCTCCCCTCTACAGGGCTGGTTCTTGGGCCTCCTCACAGCAGACAGCCAGCCTCCCCCAGAGAGAGCGTCCCCAAAGACGGAGGCAGGTGGAGGGGAGCTCCACGCAGAGGGACACAGACCCCTCCGCTGCTCGGTGGAGATGTGTCCAGGCCACGGTGGAAGGAGGGCACACGGGACTGTGGTCATTTAGGAAGACCACACTGCGTCCCCGAGCCCAGCTCAGGGCCGGCCCCCAGCAGGTACTCAGGGGGGTTTTATTGAGCTCACTAGTCCTGTCACAGCCTCCAGATGAGGAACCTGAGACCTAGAGATGTGCAATAACTTGCCGAAGGCCCTCAACTCTGGTCACGCTGGTCCAGCTGCGCCACGCCGCCCCCTAGTGGCCAGAGGTGGGATGTCCAGGAGCACAGGGCCTGAGCGCTTGGTTGACTTGGGGAACCTGACCCTGCTGTTCCTGGGACATGTGGTGGAACTCTTGAAACTTGGCCGGTCTGGCACAGTGAGTGATCAGTGCACAATTGTGTCATCACACTCCGTCATCCTGGTGACCCGCCCCCCATCAGTGACGCCCTTAGAGATCTCTGGTCACTACAGGGCACTGTGTACAGACTGGACCTGCTCCCTGCTGAGTGGCTGTGGGTGTCTTCAGGGTAAAACTACTCTGACTGGCTCAGGGAAGCCATTCAATGGCTCTCGTTGTCCCTAGGACGAAGGCCGTCTTTGGAGTGGCTTGGGAGGCCCCACCGGCTCCCTGTCCTCCCCTCAGCCTCAAGTTGTCAAGCCTGGAGTTCCCGCTACCTGGAGTCAACCATCAGTCAGCAGAACAAGGTGCTGGCTCTGTGGGCCTGTGGGAGTCAGACCAGCGCCCACGGGGAAGCGGGAGAACTCCCCGGAAGGTCTGAGTTTGATGAGAGGACTGTGCCAGCGTCAGGGTCCTGGGCTTGGGCGTCGCATCGTGGTGATGTAAGAGGCAGGGGGCTGGGTGAGGGGCACATGGGAGCTTTCTGAACTATTTTTGTAACTTCTATACGAGTCTAAAACTACTTCAAATTAAAACGTTAAGAAAAGATAAAAAACTCTGCCCAGCCAGTGTGGCTCAGTGGGTTGAGCATCATCCCACGGGCTGAGAGGTCCCGGTTCGATTCCTGGTCAGGGCACATGTCCGGGTTGTGGGATTGATTCCCCAGTAGGGGGCGTGCAGGAGGCAGCCGATCACATTTCTCTCTCACACTGATGTTTCTATCTCTCGCCCTTCCTCTCTCTCTAGAAAAATCAATAAAAACATATTTAAAAAAATAAAAACTCTGAGTCTACTTCATCCAACAACAGCAGAATACACACTCTTCTCCAGCTCGTGTGGAACGCTCCCTAAGACAGACCATGTCCAGGACAGACCACAGAATGCACCTGAATTTAAAAGGGTAGAAATCAATGTCTGCTCTCAGACCACAGTGGAATTAAACTAGAAATCAGTATCGGAAAGAGAGCTGCAACACCCCAAGATACTTGGAGAGTAACAACACTCTTCTAAGTAACACGTGATCGAAGAAGAAATCTCAAGAGAAATGTAAAACCATTTTGAACTAAATGGAAGTGAAAATACAATCCATCAGAAGTGGGCAGCAGTGGCCTAGTTCTTAGGGGACATTTATTGCTTGGAATGCATATTTTAGAAGACAGATCTAAAACCAATCACCTCTAAGTTTCTACCTTAGGAAACTAGAAAAAGAAAAGCAAATTCAATGCAAAGTAAGCAGGAGAAAAACCCAACCCAGCGGAAACATACTGAGAAGGTCCCGCTTGGTCTGTGCATCCGTGAGCGGAATCCCGGGGGGCGCGACCCGAGGCTGCACGCTTTGGCTTCCTAGGTGTGAATCAATACCTGTCTGCAGCCCGAGGTGCCTCAGCACCCACTTTGGTTTCTTTGGAGTGTCCCAAGGTTTCGGTGACCTTGAAGTCAGAGTTTGCATCTGGCCTCTGCCTCTCACTGGCGAGTGTGTGGGGCAGGTGGTGCCTCCCTGCCAGGTCTTGATGGGCTCACCTGTGCCTACAGGTAACTCGAACTCCCTGAAGGGCAGCTGCTGCCTGAGGGGCAACATGGACCTGTGACTTGGCCTCCAAGCTTCATTTCCTGTGTGCTGGAATGGACATGGGACTTGTCCCTGTGGGCAAAGCACGTCTCCTTGCCCTGCCCGCCCCCCACCACCACTGCCAGGAAGGCTGGGTTTCCTGAGGGGGCCTAGGCACCTGCTGCGAGGACCACTGCCCACAGGCCCACCGGGCCGAAGCCAGCAGAGGGAGGGAAGCCGCTGGGGGCAGGGGCTGCAATTCAGTAATTCCACAGGCTAGGAGATGGAACCAGGGACAGGCTTACAACCAGCACCCAGGTAAATCCTCCTCCTCCTGGGGTTGGGAGAAGGACGGGTTGGCAGGAACTCTGGGTAGAGATGCAAAAAAACAAGGGAACAAAGTGCCTGCTACCGTTACCTCCATCGTCATCGTCGTCGTCGTCGTCGTCATCATCACCACCATCTACCCTCAAAAACCTCTGCCTTTCTGCCAGTGAACACCCATTAGTATAGCCATTATCAAACCGTATAAATGAATAATAAATGTCGGGAGGATGTGGAGGGGTGGGAACCCTGTGCGCTGTTGGTGGGAAGGTAAAATGGAGCAGCTGCTGTGCCAAACAGTAGGGCAGGTCTTCTAAAAATAGAACACAGAATGATCATATGTTCCAGTAATGGCACTTCTGGGTATACACCCCCCAAATTGAAAGCAGAGTCTAAAAGAAATACTTATACCCCCAACTTCATAGCAGGGTTATTCACAGTAGCCAAAAGGTAGAAGCAACCCAGTGTCCATGGACAGATGAAAGATTCAGAGCCCTGGCTGGTTTGGCTCAGCGGTTAAAGCGTCGGCCTGCGGACCAATGAGTCTCGGGTTCGATTCCGGTCAAGGGCACGTAGCTCGGTTGTGATTCATCCCCGGCCCAGGTTGGGGTCATGCAGGAGGCAGCCACTCGATGTGTCCCTTTCGCGTTGATGTCTCTCTCTCTCTCTCTCTTCCTCTCTCTCCCTCCCACTCTATCTGAACAAAAATGGAAAAATGTCCTCCGGTGAGGATAAAAAAAAAAAAAGAAAGATACACAGAACGTGGTCCGTCCACATTGCGGGATGCGATGCAGCCGTACAGAGGAAGGAGAGGCTGACACCTGCGGTAACGGGGCTGAACCCGGAGAACGTGATGCTCAGTGAGATCAGCCGGTCACACAGGACACACACTGTACGACGGCACCCACAGGAGGTCCCGGAGCAGTCAGAGTCATCGAGACAGGAAGCCGGACGGCGGGTGCCAGGGGCTGGGGGGCGCTGTGCAGCGGGGGCAGAGTCTCAGTTTGGGAAGATGAAGAGTTCCGATGATGGTGGTGATGATGGCACCACAGTGTGTGTGCTCAATACCCCTGACCTGGACACTGAAAATCGGTTAAGATGGGCCCAGCCGGTGTGGCTCAGTGGATTGAGCGTTGTCCCAGGGACTGAGAGGTCCCAGTTTGACTCCCTGTCAGGGCACATGCCCGGGTTGTGGGCTTGATCCTCAGTAGGGGGTGTGCAGGAGGCAGCCAATCAACGTTTCTCTCTCACATCGATGTTTCTTTCTCACGTCGATGTTTCTCTCTCTCTCTCTCCCTTCCTCTCTCTCTAAAAATCAATAAAAACATATTTAAAAAATGGTTAAGATGGTAAATTTGTGTTATGTGTATTTTACCACAAATTTAAAAAATAGAAACAATGATCACATTTTTAAAAAATTAGTAAAGAAAATAAGCACACTTGCATTTCCAACCTGAATGCCTTCCCACGCCTCATCACCGACACCCCGAAAACCTCCCATCCTGCTGGTCCTTATCTCAGTTGCTACTGCCACAGGGAACAACCTGCTATTTTTATTTATTTATTTTTATTTATTATTATTATTTTTTTTATCCTCACCTGAGGACATTTTTTTCATTTTTTGTCCAGATAGAGTGGGAGGGAGAGAGAGGAAGAGAGAAGAAGAGAGAAACATCGATGTGAAAGGGACACATCGAGTGGCTGCCACCCACACGACCAACTAGGGCCGGGGACAAACTGCAACCGAAGTACATGCCCTTAGCGGGAACCGAACCCGGGTCTCTCTGGACCGCAGGCCAACGCTCTAACCGCTGAGCCAAACCGGCCAGGGCCAACCTGCTATTTTATTTATTTATTTATTTTGAGTCCTGGCTCCAATGTTTATTAGGTGCGTAATCTCAAGCATATGTCTTAGTCTGTTTGAGCTTTGATTATGGTACACCTACTTCATAGAGCTCTTATTAGACTACAACGTGCTATTTTATTTTTAATTTTTTCCTTTATTGATTTTTTTTTTTAGAGAGAGAGGAAGGGAGAGGGAGAGAGAGATAGAAACATCGATGAGAGAGACATTGATCATGCCTCCTGCATGCCCCTCACTGGGGATCGGGCCCACAACCTGGGCATGTGCCCTGACCGGGAATCGAACTGGTGACCTCTTGGTGCAGGGGTTAATGCTCAACCACTGAGCCACACCAGCCGGGCTACAACGTGCTATTTTATTTTATTAATTAATTAATTTTTTTATTCCTCATCCGAGGATACTTTGCTGTTTAACATTAGATAGAGTTGGGGTGGGGGGAGACAGAGAGACAGAGAAACATCAGTGTCATAGGACCACATCAACTGGTTGCCTCCCGCACGATCCGACCAGGGCTGGGGAGGAACTGCAACCAAGGTACGTGCCCTTGACCGGAATCGAATCTGTGACTCATTGGTCCACGGGCCGATGCTCTAACCGCTGAGCCAAACCGGCCAGGGCTACAACGTACTATTTTAAAAATCTTCCAGGAAGCATTTCCACAGCCTGAAATTGTGACAGATACTTTGTGGGGGAAGGAGGGCTGGGGAAAGTCTGCCTTTTTTCCCAGAGAAAGCTCTGCAGTAGGTGTTCTGGTTCTGCCAGGACAAGGCGCTGAATTAACATTCACGGTGCCTGCCAGGCACAGCCCTCCCTGGTGCTCCTGTGACTTGCCTGCTCGCCCTCCTGTCCCCTTTCATTCATTCAACAGATGCGTTTGGAAGGCCTGATCTGTGCCAGGCACTGTCCCAGGTGCCGTGGATTCAGGGGCACATAAAACAGAAAAAAAGCCATGCTTCTTGCCCTGGTTGGGAGACAGAAAAAAAAAAAAAAGAAAAAAAAAGCAAATAAATAAATGAGCATGCTCCTTCTGGAGAGAGAGAGAACCAGAACAGCAGAAAGGGTGAGGGACCTGGCCCTCATCTGCCGTCGCGCCAGACTGGGCGCTCCCATCCCACCTTCCTCTCCTCCCACGCCCTGTGCAAGGAGAGCAGCCTTGGGGTACAGCTGCAGTCCCCACACTGCGAGCTCCTCAGGGTGGACAGGGCCCGGTAGCCCTGAACCTCCAGCACCCAGGGCCCTGACTGCGGATGGTGTGTTTTAGTTCCTGAAGGCTGGGCTGGATCAGCTGCTTCCAGGCGGCCTTTTCTGCTCCGCCAGCACCCCCTGCTGGGCAGGGGCTGTTCCTGCAGCCGTTTGGACTGGCACACTGCTGTAGGAGGGCGCTGGAGAATCCCTACTCCCTTCCTCGGACCCAGGGTCTGACCGCACCCTGACCCCTCCCTTTGAGAATAAAGATCGCAAAGAAGAATCATTCCAACAGAAATACATTTCCTGTTACTGGGACTAATGATTTAGGTCAGTTTGAAAAATGTTTTTTGTTTTTTTAAATCCTCACCTGAAGATATGTTTTGCATTGATTTTAGAGAGAGGAAGGGAGAGGGAGAGAGAAACGTTTGGCCACCACCTGGGTATATGTCCTGATAGGGAATCAAACGCACGACTGTTTGGTGGGCAGGACGGCGCTGTAACCAGTGAGCCACGCGGCCAGTGAAAAATGGTTTTAACAAGTGATTTCTAACCTTTTGGCATGTCAAAGGCAGGCCTATACATTCTGTATCTACATCCAGGTAAGGACAAGCTTCCTGCAGCCCACAGGAATTCTTGTGGATTTAACAAGTTCGGTCCCCGAACCTGGGTTGGACTAAGTTGGCACCTGGCCTTCTCTCCCGTGGGCAGGCCCAGCTCTTGGGACAACGACAGCTTATTTTTCTCTGTGTCCTCAGCCCACCCGTGGTGTTTGATTTCCCAGCAAACGTCTGATTGGATTATTGTATTTGCCTGTCTGTCTCCTTTCCCTTAGGGTGCCTCGTTTTTGTCTAGCCCTTCAGTCACTCCACCAGTCTAACAGTCATTCAACAGCTCTCTGAGGGTGCCAGGCATGGCATGACCTGTTGAGAATACAGGTGAGGTCGAGCGGGATGGACAGAGCCCAAGCCCTCGGGGGGGGGGGGGGTGAGGCAGACACAGACACAGCTGTGGCAATTGCTATGCAGCGCCATCCCGGGCATCTTCCAGGATCAAGGGGAGGCAGGAGGGGCACGAGGGAGGGAGAGAGATGCAAGACGGGGGGGGGGGGGGGGGTGGCTGCAGGGCCTGGCAGGCTGCAGAACAGTGTCAATGTAAGAAATGTCCAAACCTGTAGAGAATTTTTATGAGTTTATTTGAGCTGAACTGACAATGGCCAAGAAGCAAAATCTCAACAGATTGAGAGAATGCTCTGGGAAATGGCAGTTTTGCCATTTATTTTATGCATCAGATTCGAAGGGGTTCACATGAAATTCATTGGCAATAGATGAGCGAGGTGAAAGAAAGCAAAGCAGGGAAACCTCTGAGATTAGATAAAAAGTAAACGAAGAGACACGTACTTCTACATTGCGGGGTCCAGGGTAGTTAGCAGTTACTGCAGGCCATGACTTGCTAATTCTAGTTAGTTTTTTTGTGTTATTTTAAGATTCTACTGATTTTTAGAGAGAGGAAGGGAGAGGGAGAGTGAAACATTGATGTCTGCCTCCTGCATGCCCCCTACCGGGAATGAGTCTACAGCCAGGGCATACGCCCAGAACAGGAATCGAAGGGCAACCCTTTGGTGCCGGGGACAGCACCCAACCAACTGAGCCACACTGGCCAGGGCTACTTAGAAAGTTTTCATTTCAGACCATCCTGTGGGGTTACCTTGGTCTCTGAATTTGCAAGTCCGCCATGCAGGCCTCCCCTGAGCTTGTCAGGTTTAGTATGTGGCCCCTTTTTTGCCCACACCAGAATTTGGATTTTATTCCAATGTAATGAGAAGCTATGGAAGGTTTTGGGCGAAGCCCAATATATCTGATTTATGGTTCTCAAAGACCCCATTGGCTGCTGTGTGCCTCGTGGAGAGGGCCTTGGAGAGGGGACAGGGGAACCACTTTCAAGTCTTTAAGTGGGCAGGTGAGATGGGGGCGGGGTGGGATGGGCAGAGAAGGTGCCTGCAGTCGTACTGAGAATTGGATGTTAGCTCTCACTATTAACAGATCATTACAAGCTACTCCCACCAGAGGGTCCATGTGCAGTTTCTGGTAAAGAAAAAGTGGGGATGACCAGGCAGAAAGAACCCTGAGCTGGGCTCCACCTGCTCGTGACTTGTGTCTCTTGCCCAAGAGAAGCAGTGACCTGGACTCTGCCACCCTGAGCCCATCTTTCTCCTTCTTTACTTCAAGCAGCAGGAAAGAAAATCCCTGGGGACTAAAGCGTTACCTCTTCCCACACTGCCCCTTCGACAGCCGTTTAGCCACGGTGGTTTAAAACTTTAAATGCCTGGCCATTGTCAGGTTTTCCCTCTCAGTATGTCTCTTGTTTCAAGAAGCACCTGTTTGTACAAGTCGTCTTTGCACACTTGTTTACGCACTGTCTGTGGTGCTTTGCAGCAGACACAGGGCAGGGGGACCAGTTGAGACCTCACCGCCTGCAGTTCTCCTTACTGTCTGGCCCTTTGTTGACCCTGTCCCCCACCACAGTCAGCAGGTTCCCCCCCCCGGCTGGCTCCAGGACCCACCCCTCACAAACAAGCCAAGAGTCATGTTCCTGCAAGTTCTGGCCTGAGGACCAAGAAGCCACAGGTGCTTTCCAGCTCACCAGCACCCCGCTGGTGTGTGTATGAACTAACTCCTGGATGCCCAGCTGCCCTGGACTGACTGAGGGCACGTCCTGGACTCCTGAAAACGCCAAGTGATTATTGTGCTCTCGGGTGTGGAGCAAAGAACAAGTTCATTGGCTCCAGTGTGACTGGTGGGCGGCCCCTCTATCCCCGTTTATTCTTCCAGAAAGTCAAGGAGCTTCCAACTCCAGCAGACAAGATGGTCTGCAGTGGTCACCCAAGACCACTGAGCCTCCCCCTCCAGCTCCCTCCCAACTTCTTAACTGACTTACAAGGAGGTAGAAGGACCAGTTTTCCAAGATCCAGAAAGGCCCTCTTAACTCTCCAGTTGGTCAGGGGTGGGACAGGAGGGAGCCAGGAGGTCTGGAGGTGGCAGTGCCTAAGAGAACGGGGTGCCTGGCTTCCCCAACCCCCACTCTTGAGACAAATGACCTTTATCTAATGCCTGGTGCTCTGCAAACCAGCTTCAAATCCCCCACCAACCACTGGCCTGCACTAATCTCTCCTTAGAAACCCCATAAACAACACCCATTGACTGAGAGCACTTCAGACCCAAGGTCCCTTAGAGTTAAGCTGCACATATAATCATGTAAGTTATCATCTAAATCAGAACTTTAAAAAATGTATTGCCAGAAAATTACATATGGTTAACTTTTTTTTAAATCCTCACCCGAGGATATTTTTCCATTTATCTTCAGATAGAGTAGGAGGGAGAGAGAGAGAGAAACATCGATGTGAAAGAGACACATCGATTGGGGACCCCGACCAGGGTCGGGACTGAACTGCAACTGAGGTACATGCCCTAGACTGGAATCGAACCTGTGACTCTTTGGTCTGCGGGCCAACACTCTAACCGTTGAGCCAAACCAGCCAGGGAACATATGGTTAACTTTAAAAACTGTTGAATTTCACCCTTTTACTGGTTACTATACTTTCCATTTTCTCAATTCAGTTTACTTTTTTTATAGGTAATGAAAGTAAACATCTAACCGTTATATATTCCTAATTAAGAACGTTTACTTTATAATACACTTGTTAACGTATGCTTTCTGGAATTTAGGGTGTCTATTACGCAGATATTAAATCTCAGCTTTTAAATTATTCTTTTTTTTCATTTGTCCTAATTATTACCTGCTGTTTAATATTAACCATAGGTTTAAAAACCGTTTTAGCAACATAGACATTATGTAAGGAAGTTATTTTCAGATTCAGTGACTATGTTGTAGGAATATATTAATTACTTACATACCCAGTAGTTGCCAAATGCTAAATGTAGCTTACTTGTTCTTTCAGCTTCTGAATCAGTTCTTCAATCTGTAATCAGTGAACTACCTGAAAAGCTAGGAATGTGTAACGACATACAAGGTCCATGAAAGTGAAGGTTGAGATTCTATTATCAGACTTTTCATTATACACGGCGAACTGAGCGTCCTATCTGCTCCATCAACCACAAAGACCTGTGATAAATGACACAAAAGCCACCTAAGCCACCTGCAGGTTTGAGGTCTACTGTCTAGGACCAGCTTATAAAACAGATTAAGATCAAGCCAGAAGCCTGCTGTACCTGCAAGCGGTCTTTAAGATTCTATGTTGTCAGGGTGAAAGAACAAAATCCTAACACGAGTCATCCACACAAATGATTTAACTGTTCTGTTCGAAGGGAAAGGAATATATCATGCCCTGAACGAGTAGCTAAGGTTAGTTTTGCACATCAGCCTTCTAAAGGAGGTACTCCCAAGCCCTTTTCTTGATCCCGTTCCTAAAATAATGAGCAACAAGTCTTACTTTCAAAACAACACAAAAGGAAATATGTCAAGTCCTTTTCAGAAGGAAACATTTAAAAATTTTATTAATATTTAAACTCTAAACCAAACTTTGGCAACCATTATATAGACATGTTTGCTATGGACAAATTAAGATTCTGAGATCATACTTTCAAATACAACTTCAGAATTAGTTGCAAGAAATAAGTACATTTTCTCAGAAGCTGTACAATTTCCTTCCGTTTACAATCCATATGGATAGTTTAATATAACGTTAAATTATTTACCACCGACCACAACAGTAAGCAATAGCAAATTGAATCACCATTAGGATCAGATTATAACAAAGCTTTAATGGCTCAGCAGTTTTTCTAGAGAGTATATAAATATATAAATCTTGAAAAGGTAATACTGTTTGTTGAGCTGTAAAATTTACAAAAATAACCGTTTTACCACAGTGCACAGATAAGTTTATTCATTTTGCTTCGCCGATGGCTCCCATCAAGCAGCTTTCAGGTTAAAACTGGAAGACATAAAAAAGCATAGGCAGTGGGAAACAGAGTGTGCAAATAATAAATCCCACACTCTGACATCCTATGTCTAGGAACTGGATTTTCAATCGATTTAATTAATACTCGAGATAATCTCAGATGGCAGCATCCTCTTGCAGTGTGGTCGGGCCGACTCAGATCAGAGGTCGTTCGCTGCAACAGGGAAAGTGGTCCTCGGTCCGGAACAGGACGGGGGGTTCGTAGCCGGCGGGCTGGGGCCTGCTGGAGGGCGCCTTGTTGAAGATGGAGGGCACGTGAATGGTGTGCAGGAGTTTTCTGAATGCACTGGGGAAAGAGCCCAGCTCGGCCTCCGCCCTGGCCACTTGCTCCTCCATTCTGGCCACGCTGGCGCCGATCATCCCGACGAAGGCCTCGAGTCTGTCTATCTTGCTGTAGACCTGCCGCATCTCCTTGGCCTTCGCGTAAATGCGAGGCACGCCCTCGCTGACGACGTGGGACGAGTCGCCGCGCAGCATGTCCAGCATGCCCACGAACTCGTCCACTCTGGTGAGCAGGTCCTCCAGGCTCGCGTCCAGGGCCTCCACCTCGGGCCGCGCACCGGCTCCGGGCAGCAGGCAGGCGGCGTAGCCCGCGGCGGCGCGGCGCAGCAGAGGCAGGTCGCGTCCCGGCGCGCCCAGCTCCGCGCCCTCGTCCTCCCACGGCCCCGAGGCGCTGCTGTGGCTCTGGGACACATTACCGCTGTCCACCTGGGGCTCGGCCTCGTCCACCGACGCCTCGCGAGATAGCCCGCGACCCGCGGAGCGACCCTCCATAGCCCGCCACTTCCGGGCTGCCAGCCAGCTTCCGGCCTCTGCGTGCGCGTGCACGCACAACAGCACGCCCTGCTTCCGGCCTTCGCGCACGCGCACGCTCCGCGTACGTCCCTGCTTGCGGCATGAGCGCGCACACGCTCACACTCACGCACGCGCGCTGTGGTCTCTGTGCGCACGCCCTCATTCAGAACCCTATTTAAGAATGACGGTGTATCAGGAGAACAGTAAAGTGCATGCGTCACAAGTGCACAGGTTGATTAGTTTTTGCATATCCATACAAACATGGGACCTCCATCCAGATCAAGATAAAGAACATGTCCAGGGCCAGGAAAGGTTGGTTCCCTCCTGTCCCTAGTTTCTTCTCGCTGTCACATGGTTGGTGCTTAATACTCTTTCAAAGAATGGGGGCCAATGAAGTATGTAAATTAAAGTTAAATTTAAATGTGTCTGCTTACCCATGCAGATAGTTCAAACGGAAGTTTCTGGCTTAGAAACTTGGGCTATGTCAGTTCTCTGCTTTAAACCGTTTTAAAATTTATTTTACCACAGATGTTTTTTGTGTTTTTTTTTTTATCCTCACCCGAGGACATTTTTCCATTTTTTGTTCAGATAGAGTGGGAGGGAGAGAGAGGAAGAGAGAGAGAGAGAGAGAGAGAGAGAGAGAGAGAGAGAGAGAGAGAGAGAGAGAAACATTGACGTGAAAGGGACACATCGAGTGGCTGCCTCCTGCACGACCAACCAGGTCCAGGGACAAACTGCAACCGAGGTACGTGCCCCTAGCGGGAACTGAACCTGGGTCTCTCTGGACCGCAGGCCAACGCTCTAACCACTGAGCCAAACCGGCCAGGGCACCACAGATGTTTTTATTTATTCATCAATATTACTTAGCTCCTACTGTATCCTGGGCGCTGTTCTAGGCACTCGGTGGTACAGCACTGGACAGACAGTCCAAAAGTTCTGCCTGGAGCTTCATTCTAGTAGTGGAGATGCCCAGAAAGCAGGAGAAACCGAGAGGATGTTACCTAGAGACGAGTGTGTTCATTTCTTCAACACATATAGTTCATATATACACACACACAAGAATTTCTCCATTTCTTTTTTTTTTTAATTTTTTTTTTATCCTCACCTGAGGACATTTTTTCATTTTTTTGTTCAGATAGAGTGGGAGGGAGAGAGAGGAAGGGAGAGAGAGAGAGAAACATCGATGAAAGAGAACATCGATTGGCCACCTCCTGCATGCCCCCCACTGGGGACCCAGCCCACAACCTGGGCATGTGCCCCGACCGGGAGTCGAACCGGTGACCTCTTGGTGCATGGGTCGACGCTCAACCACTGAGCCACACCGGCTGGGCAAGAATTTCTCCATTTCTTAGAGCTGTGTCATTTGTCTCATCCTTGTTTTCCTCAGTTGCAGCCCCAAATGTAAGCCCCCTGCCTGGTCCTCTCTCTCAAATTTTCACCCTCAGAATGTCCCATCTTTTCTCTCTTATGGCTTCCCTTCCTCCCACCTATTTACAGACTCTAACACCTTCTTCAACCAAGGTCTGGCTGACTGAACACAGCCTGTCTGCAGGCTCAGTGTGCGTTCCCCACACACCCCACTTCCTGGGAGAAGCCCTAGAGAATGGGGATACTTAGGTACACCCAGAGCTGCGGTTTTGCCAGGTGGTTGCAGTTCCTAAAGGGATGGGTGTGTGTGTGTGTGTGAGTTTGTACAGCTGATTTTTGTTATTTGCAGTAGTTCTATAAAGTCATCATAGACGCTGAATTAGCAAACACTGAATCATTGCCCCCAGGGGAAATGCAGGGTTAGGTTCCTGCCAGCCTCTGGCCACATTTACATCAACCAATCAATACATAATCTTGTTTTATGTGTGTTTCTGTTAAAAGACACATTATTTAATATGTATTGTTGATTCATTAACATTAAACTCACGGCCAATAGCGCTGTAACACATGCCTCAGTGAAGCTTATTTACCATACATTTTTCTCTGTGAGGCACGCCACAGTTTCCTGTGCTTAGAAACATGTTTATATATATGATAGGTAAGAGAACTGTAGATGTGTGTGTCTATATAAATATATACTTATAAATATTCCCTAGTTCTGTCCATTGGGAGGGTCTGGGAACAGTGCCACCCAATAGCAGGGAGCACACTTAGCTCTTAGATCTTGGCTTCCAAATGCTATTTTCCACTACAAGGAATTAGGGCTGCTTGGAGAAATGATCAATTCCAGAGCCAGGGCAAGGGAAGTATAAAATGTATCCAGACATCTTTCTATGGAAGAAAGAAAGGAAATGTTCAAAAAACATTAGTGATATATCAAAAAGACACAGAGGCCAGCTTGAATGGGTTCTCACTGGCAAATCAGGGACAATTTGATCATCAGAACAAATAATGGTAGTAATCATTACAACTCATTGAATAATACAGGAGACTATGACTTTACATAATTATGAATACATGAATAAATTCAATGCTTAAGGAACAGAATATGTACGTACTTTCAAAGTACTCAGTACAAAGTGCCTATTAGTTACAAAGGTGAAACGAGTGAATAACTCGATAATGAAGTGTGTGATTGGGCCAGTGGGAGCCCATTCAAGCCGGCTTCTGTGTCCTGATATATCCCGGTCATTCTTTGAACATGTCCTTACTTTCTGTCAGAACAAGATGTTTAGATACAGCAAGATATATCTGGCCCCAGCTCTGGAACTGACCATTTTCTTCAAATACCATCTTAATCTAGTGATCAAAGTGACCACGACCGGTTCGGGGGCGGACTGAAACCGTGTGCCATCTGATAAGAACGTCATTTCTGCGACATTCTCACCAAAGATACATGACTCAGACCTGGTGGCGAGGAATCATCAGACAAACTCAAATGGAAAGAATTTCTACAAAACAAAAACAAAAAACTGCCTGTAATCTTCAAAGTGACGAGTCCCAGGGTGGCCAAGCGAGGAGAACAGATCACTGGAGACAGAAGTCAGGGCCGGGGGGGCTGTGGTGTGGAACCGCCCCATGAGCACCCCGACTAGGACGAGGAGGGAGGTTCCAAAGTGCCTGTGAATGAGGGGCTGGGGAGGGGGATGGCAGCTGAGAAGGGAGAGAGGGTGGTGCAGCTGGGCAACAAGTACTTCAGGGCTTTGGCAAGAGGGAGAGGGAGGAATGTTCTAGAAATGCCCGGGGCGTTGGTGTGTAGGGAGAGAGCCTGCGGGAGAAGTGGGTGCTGCTTTCCCCACAGGCAAGGCGCCTTGTGGATGGGGCAGGGTGCTGGCAATGGCCCAGCAGCCCCTGCAGGTCTGAGTTGTTCCCGAGCAGAGAAGGAGTGACATCGTGGTACGCTGTGGTGGAGGGCAGCTCTTCAGGTCCACTCCTGTCACACTGAGGGGACCCAGGCGACAGGCCTTTAAAACTCAATTGTGAACTTAGGCTGGGCCCAGCAGACAGGGCACATGACTTGCTGTACTCAGTCAGGAGTTAGCCAGGCCATGGTGGTCCCAGTACCCACGGGCACTATGGCACTCCACCTGAAGAAGGTGAAAATGCACAGTCCTCACTTGGGAGACACAGCTTAACCTAGGACCAATTCTGAAAATCATCAGCAGGGGGCGCTGGTGACAGCCCAAGGCTGGCTCCTTCTGCTGGAGAAAATCAAACAATTCCCAAGCATGATAGTGGAGAGACACTTGACATTGGTATATATATATGTTCAAAAAACATTAGTGATATATATATAATTTTTTTTAAAATTCTGGAAGCGCCAGGCTGGTGTGGTTCAGTAGATTGAGCGTTATCCCATGGACTGAGAGGTCCCGGTTTCGGGCTTGATCCCCAGTAGGGGCGTGCAGGAGGCAGCCCATGGATATTTCTGTCTCACATCGATGTTTTTATCTCTCTCTCCCTTCCTCTCTCTCTCTAAAAAAATAATAATAATAAAAAAGAAACATATTTTTAAAAAATTCTGGAAGCAACCCAGGTGTCCATTGACGGATGCATGGATAAGCAAAATGTATTCTGTCCACATAAAGGACTATTATTCAGCTTTAAAAAGGATGGAAATACTGACACACTACAACTGGGATGAACCTGGAGGACATTATGCTCAGAGAGATGAGCCGGTTACAGTAAGAACTGTATGAGGTCCCTAGGGTAGTCAAATCACAGGGAAAATAAAACAGTGTTTGCCAGGCGCTTGCGGGCGATGTTGTTTAATGGGTTCGGAGTTTCAGTTTTGCAAGATGAAAGTTCTGAAGATCGGTTGCACAGCAAGGTGAGTATTCTTAACACTACTGAGCTGTACATTTAGAAATGATTAAGATAGTACATTGTGTTATATATTTTTACCACAGTAAAAAAAATTCTCCTTTGACCTAGTAATCCTAGGTTAAAAATGGAATTCATTTTGGGGAAATTATCTGAGCTTAAGATAAAGATTTATGCATGAAAATATTAACTGTAGCATACTGTTAAAAAACAAAAAATAAGAACTATTGTTACTGGCGAGAGGAAACCTCGGCTCTTGTCTACTTGAAGGAAAAACTTCCATCAAGAGACAAAGCGCAAGAGATGAAGCGCAGCAAAGCAAGAACTGACCGGCCGCAGCAAAAGCGCTCAGGACAGTGAGACAAGGGAGGCCCAGCGCAGAAGCAGCAGCAGGAGAGCCCAGGCTGGCTGCTTCGGCTCGCTGGAGAGTCAGAGAAAAGGGGCCTTGGAGACAGGTCAGGGTTAGCCCGGGACCAGCTGCCCCTGCCCATTGCTCCCTGGTTGCCAGTCTCCTGGGGTCCCCTAGAGTTTAGGGGATAAGGTGCCTGTGGGGAAGGAGAGGGGGAGGGGAATGTCTCCCCAGAGGGAGAGCATACAGCTGGGTCCTTTGTCCTGAGGGGTTTTATTTCTCTCTGGCAGGTGGGAATCTTAGGTGAGGTCTCAGGGGAGGGTCTCAATAGAATGGTCATCAGCTTTCCAGGTGTGCTCTGTCAGGGTCCTGGTCTCCACTGATTGGTGGGCCCCAGGGCAGGGGTCATTATTCAGTGCAGCTGGGCCTGAGGCAGCCATGGTGTCACTTGTCTGGTTTTGCTGCTTTTCTGGGCCTGGAGCTGAACTACAACTGAGGCCCAGATGCTATCTCTAGGGAGGAAAAGGCAGAGGGTCCAAACCACCTGACCAGCCATATGAAAGCTCAAGGGGTCCAAACTGCATGACCAGTGAAATGCTAGGGGAGGAACGGTTACCCTGGGGGCGAGATCCTTGTTCTTCCAGCTCTGCCCCTTGCTAGGCACCTGGGGCTTTCTGCCCTGGTGACCTTCTGTGCCTGGCCCATCGTCCTTGCTCTGCTCATGCCTGTCTGACTGCTGCCCACTATGTCTTTAATAATGGGCAAATGATTGTACCCTCCTTCCAGTGAATTTGTGCAATCATTAGAAAATGCTGATTGGACATGGCGTTGGCTTCACGAGGACCTGGAAGGCAGGGTCACCCAGGAAGTTGTGAACTCCGGAGAGGTGACTGTGGACTCCACCCATGAGGGGCAGGTGTTCTGCATCCTGCTCGGGGACCCCGGACAGAGGGGCTGAGAGAGAACTGAGACGGGCTGGTCTCTTGGGGCAGGACTCTTCTCCAGACCAGACATAATCTCTCAGCTGCAGGCTGGGGCGGAGCCACGATGAGGTGGAGATGATTCCTGGGCAGCCCACAGCTGTGGGACCTGCACGCGTGGAGATGATTCCTGGGCATCGGCGCAGCTGTGGGACCTGCACGCGCCAGGCAGACTCTGCCTCAGAGCAGGGCACTGATGGGCCGCCCCACGAGTGGGCCCTCTTGTCTTCATGAATGGCGGCTGGGACTTGTAAAGACCTGTCAAAGAAGCCCCAAGGACCCTGAAAGGAAGTGGCATGTGGCCATTTTCGTGCTCCAGCAGTCTGGGCTTTTGGTGGGAAGGCACAGAACTCCCCCCACCCCGGGTGATGATTCAGAAAAGACTTCTCTCCTTCAAGACGGTGAGTGGTCCAGGATTGCCGAGACCTGGAGAGCCAGGGCAGGACTCCGGAGCTGGAAACTTCTCCGACAGCCATGCTGCAAACCCCTGGGCATTGTTTCTAGGCCCCTCTCTTGGCATCACTTGCCCGACTCCAAGTCTGGAGTGAGGGCAGAGTCTGTGGATCCCGGGCCAGGTGCCTGCCCCCCAGCTACAAGCGAGGCCGACGAGCAGGGCTGTGGCGTGGGCTGCAGCTTCTGCAGGCCTCCTAGCAGGCAACTGTTATTCACGGATGGTGACTGACGTGTGAGGGAGCAAGAGGAAAGAAAAAGTGATTTCCACGCTGGCCCACACTTTCAGCACCCCCACGTCACGTTGACTTGGCTTTTCACGCTTTTCTTCAATGTGTGTACCTGCTTCTATCTAATGGAATGCAACCCTCCCTCGCACAAAAACCTGGGCCATCCCTTCCCCCTGAGGGACCAGCCAAAGCCTCCTATCAGTGTGTCCACCGCCACGGTCAGGATCTCTCAGTGATGCTCACTCCTGCTCTGCTGATAACGTCTGCAAACAGAGGACGAGGCTCCGACTGTCTGGACCAGGTCAAATTACTGACCTAATGCGCAGGACCCCCCCTGAGTCACTGGGTGCTGTCTGAAGACAGTGCCCCAAAGCCGTGAGCACTGGTGAGGTGGCCAGTTGGTCACTGGTGGTGATTCCCATCCTCACTTACAACTCGTTTCTTCTCTAGTCTGTTACTGTGTTTGCAGGAAAAAAGAAAAAGTAGTATTGTACCATTAAAAAGATGTCCCCTGCCCTGGCTGGTTTGGCTCAGCGGTTAGAGCGTCAGCCTGCGGTCCAGAGAGACCCAGGTTCGGTTCCCGCTAAGGGCACGCACCTTGGTTGCGGTTGCGGTTTGTCCCTGGCTCTGGTTGGGTCATGCGGGAGGCAACCACTTGATGTGTCCCTTTCACTTCGATGTTTTGCTCTCTCTCTTCCTCTTACTCCCTCCCACTCTATCTGAACAAAAACTGGAAAAATGTCTCGGGTGAGGGAAAAAAAAAAAGATGTCACCTGAAAAAACATGTTTGGAGAGATGGAAGATGGAGGGGCCAGTGTTTGATGACTGACTGACTGAATGGAGGAATATCCCACAATCCTCCCTGGGGTCCAGTATAGGGTGGTGATCCCTCTGTGCTGACGAATAAACATAAGCAGGGACCGTGCCTCACCCATCAGGCTGGCACAGGGTGGGCACTCAGGAAATGGCCCGAGAATGGATTCTTACCAACTGACCCGTGTCCTTCCTTCTCCGTGTCCCCTGGGCAGGGGATGAGCGTGCAGGGACAAATCAGTGAGTTCTTTGTACATGTGTGTTGACACTGAGGCGTTAAGGAAGTAATCAGCATCTCTGAGACCAGGACGCTTTCGCAAGCATTTTATTAATCAGATGGCTGTCAGCTCGCCCAGCCCAGAGAAAGCACTGCAGCCAAGAGCTTTCTGGGAGCCCGCACGCCCTGTGCCCCCTTCACGGATCGGGTCTGCAGGGTGTCACTTGGCTCCCCCCTGTTGGAAATAGTTGTGACAGGCAGAGGTGAGCGCAGCCACAAACACGATGAACTCGTTGAAGTCCACCGTGGCGTCTCCATTGGCGTCCAGGTCCTTGAGCAGCTTGTCCACGGTCTCCTTGTCCCTTCCGCTCTAGAAGAGACAGGGGCAGGGTCAGCGAGGGGGTGCCTGCGGGGGCCCTGGCCTCAGCCACCACCGCTGCTGGGCAGAGGGAAGGAAACCCGAGTCTGTGCCAGGGCGGGCTGTGCGCTGCGGGCGCCTGGAAGGAAGCTGGGGGGAGGTGTCCTGGGTCTTTGAAGCGGCTGTCTCTGGATTGTACAGTGTGCTTTCTATACCATGACTTCTCCCAGGAAGCGCACTGACTCGCAGCGCTCCCCCTGGCACCACCAGCTCGGTGGGTGCTGCCTAAGAGAATTCTTCCGCCACGTTTACTGACCACTACCTCGTGCGGGCACCGAGCCAGCTGCGTTACACAGACCCCTAGGCCGCACACCCACCAGGCACGAGGGTGCATCACCGGGCTACAGGCAAAGAAAGAGAGCGCACAGGGCGGGAGGGACCTGCCTGACACCGGGAGAAGGGGGAATCTGGGGTTCCGACCAGGCCTGGGCCGAGTCTCTGCCCTCCCCGGCTCGGGCCCCAAGGCCCCAGGTCTTTCAGAGGGTGGGGTGGGGTGTCTGAGAGCCTGCTGGCGTGGCAGCGCAGAGCGCGGAGCGCAGGGAGGGACCGAGCACCACAGTGCAGATCCGAAAGCAGCAGCAGGGGGCGCTGGCGACCCAGCCCCCGGAACCGGCAAGTTCTATGGTGATCAAGTCGTGGTGTGGCCAAGTAGCCCGACAGCCGCCCAGTGTTTGGGAAGCTCCGGCTGTGCCAGGCGCGGGCTGGGCATCGGGGACACGACCACAGTGGGCACTGCTGATCTCACGCTTCTCCAACTCTGCGGGGCGTCAGCATCAGCTGGGGGCCCGGCCTGTTGAAGGGCAAAGCCCCCTGCTTTTGCCAGGTTACCTGGGGACTCTGTAACCCAAGTTTGAGAATCCCTGGCTTAACCGCCCCCCTCTCCGTTCTCAAAATGTGCTCCCAGGACCACCTGAGTGGGACGGGGTGTTCACGAGCTTCAAAGCTGGAGAGTGCGCGCTACCACATTAAGTTACAAAAGAAATGGAATTGCCTGTAAATTAGAAATTCACATCGACTTTCTGTGGGGAGAGGCTGTGTGTGTGGGGATTTCTTCCCTCCACATTTCTGTATTTTTACACCGTCTACCACAGACATATTTATAATAGAGAAAAACAAATGCATTTTATTTTTTGAAATATATCCTCAGTGCACGCATGTCCAGAGAAAGAGAAGCACAGTGTATTGCCAAGAAGACTCCATGTCAGCACAGACCTTAGAGGGCAGGTAGGCAGAGTCGGGTGGAGGTGGAGTGGGGAGGGTAGAAGGGTGAGGGGGAAGGGGAGGAGGGGAGGAAGAGGAGGCCTGGAGGGCAGGCCCTCTGTTTAAGCGCCCTGGGTTGGCCCCCTTGTGAGGCTCCAGTCCCCGTGGCTCTGGACAGACAGGTGGCAGGATGGGACCTCCGCGTTTTTATTCCTGCCAGTGCCTCTAACATCAGGCGCTGGGGACTGGCGAGCAAACAACGGTGGACAGGGGTGTTTGTGGCCAGCAGCCTTGCAGAGGGACAGTTCCCAGAGATGGCCCTGGATGCGGTCCCTGTGCCCCTACCCCATCCTCCACCACTCATTTCCCGTCCCACTCCCTGCCATGGGGCCCCTGCAGCGGGAGAATCCTGGTCATTGCCGGACCACAGCCCCTTCCTGCCGAGAAGCCCAGAGTCCCCAGGCCCTGGGGCAGCAGACACACTCCTCCACCGGTGGGACCGGCTGCCCCTTCCTGCTGCCCTTACAGCAGACGGGTCTTGACAGTTTCTGCCCCTTCTGTCTTCCACGCCCTCCTTCCTCTCTCCCCCACGTCCTCCCTGATCCTCCCCATGTCCCCCCATCACGACAGCCCAGGACCCTGTGCCTCACCTCCAGGAAGCCCGGGAGCTCCTTCTCCATGAGCACCTTCAGCTCCCCCTTGCTCAGGCTCTGCTTGTTGCCGTCTGCACCCGCGTACCGGGCGAACACGTCGATGATCATGCCCATGGCTGTCTCCAGTTCTGACATGGTGCTGGATTCGTGCCTCCCACGGTCTTCCTGACGGCGGCTGTGGCTGAGGAAATGGCCCACCGGAGGCCTCTCGGTGCTTTATAAGGTCCAGCTTCGTGTTGACACAGAGGGTGGGACAAACAGGGTTGGATTCCTCAGCAAACCTGCCCCTCCCCGTGCATTGCTCAGCTCCAGTGAGACGCATTGTTGCAACTTCCTGGTGCCATGGTCTGGAGCCCTCCCCCAGCCCGGCCCCGGGTGTAGGTGTGTGCCCATATTTTACTGTACTTCCCTGTGTCTTAGGGTCCTCACTGAATTACAGTGTCCTCCACCCTGGGGGACATGTGTCTCTGGGGTAAGTGGGTGCCCGGTGAGCGTTTGCTGAGTGACTAATGAATGCGTGGACCTGTCCTTTGGCCCCTGTCCGTGTGACTATCAGCTGGGCCTGGCCCTCAGTGGGTGGACAGATGCTGAGTGAAGGAATGTGGGCCGAGCACAGTTATGCCCCGGGAGCCCGCTTGCTTTTCAGAACACCTGTGAGTCATTCCACGGCCCGGCTCACACCTCATCGCCCTCCCTGGAGGGCAGCAGGTCCAGGGTTAGACAAGGAGAAAGCTCCTCTGGGCCTCCATGTGTGTCAGGAGCGCCCTGAGTGTGGGGTCTGGGTCAAGCTTGTTTGTTTGTTTCAATGGGGTGCCTCCCGTAAGCACCGGGACCAGGGATTAAACCCAAAACTTAGGTACGTGCCCTGACTGGGACTCGAACCCGACACCTTTTGGTGTATGGGATGACGCACAACCAGCTGAGCCACCCGGCCAGGGCTGGATGAGTTTGTACTCCTTCCTCTGGCTGCCTCCCTCCTCCCTAGTGGGGGGCACGGAGGTGGAGGTGTTTGTCGCAGGGGAAGCCTGCAGGGCCCCCGCCACCCTCCGTGGAGGCAGGGGGAGGGCCTGGACAGAACCTGGGGAGCAGGGCGGTAAGGACATCAAGCCAGCTGCATACACGCAGCCTAGCACCAGCCTGGCACTTAGGAGCAGCCGGGCTGGCGGCAGCCGACTCTCCTTTGGACATGTCGCTTCCTCCCAGGTGTCCTGCAAGGGGGCCTGGTGGGGCCCCACTGGGGATCACTTGGGAAGAGGGAAGGGCCAGCTCACTCCTGTGCTGGGCAGTTTCCTTTTAGGATTCCAGGGCCCAAGTCCCCCAGGCTGTGGCCTCCCAACCAGGAGGGTGCGCCTCTCAAAGGAATCCCAGCCCTGATCTTATCAGCACAGCCAAAGGGGACAGCCAGCCTCAGGGGTGCACTTAAGTCTAACCTTTCAGACTGGGTGAAGCCTGGAGTCCGTCTGGAGTCGTCGCCAGCGAGCCCTGAAGGGTGGCGCCACCGTCCTCAGAGGATGGGCCACCTTTCCAACAAGGGGCTAGACACTTGCTGAAACCCGGGGAAGGCTACTCAAGGCTGTTCATGACAATGGGGAGACCAGGCTCAACTCTGAATAGGACAGGGGCAGCTGGCCATGTCCAGCCAAGGCACAGTGGGGTGTCCGTGGGTGGAAAATGACTAAGAGGAGATGTCAAGGATGGGGGATTCTTGCTGAGGAAAGGCCAAGGACTTGCTGGGCAGGGGTGGGATTTGAGGAGCTGGGTGATACCCCGGGGATAGGGGTGACAGGTCACTGCTACCGGCAGGCTGCAGACAGTACGCTGCCGGGTGAGGGCTCAGAGGCGCCTGGCTCAGGTGTGGTCACGGAGAGAGTCCGTCAGGCCCACAGGACAGCTTCCAGGCCCGCCGGGTGAGGACGTGGGACAGGAAAGGGCTGGGCCAGGGCTGCCTCCATCAGGGTAACTGCCTTCCCTGGGCCGGGTTGGCAGGAGGGGCCGGTGCATGCCAGGGGAGGCGCTGCTGGGAGAGGACGCCTCCGGCCTGGGCAGTGCCTGTCTGGTCTGATCCGACACTGCCCCCCTCAACCTACCTTCCACCTCTGCTGAAAAAGAGGAAGCTTTCTTCATTAAACTTAGTTATGGAGGTATGTTTTTTCCCAAAGTTTTGTTTTCAAATCTGTTGCAGAAGTCAAAGCAGGCCCGCTGGAAGGCCTGTCTGGTGGAGCTTACCACTAAAAGACGTGGTGAGAATATTGTGCTGAGTGAGCACAAGTGGAAGATGCCGGTTCATGTCCCCATCACAGAGTCTCCATGCGGGGGTGTGACTAATGTCCCCCCAGGTCGATGTCCCCTGTCACAGAGTCTCCATACGGGAGTATGACTAATGTCCCCCCAGGCCAATGTCCCCTGTCACAGAGTCTCCATGGGGGGGGATGACTAATGTCCCCCCAGGTTGATGTCCCCTGTCACAGACAGTCTCCATGTGGGGGGATAACTAATGTCCCCCAGATTGATGTCCCCTGTCACAGAGTCTCCATGCAGGGGGATAACTAATGTCCCCCCCCCAGGTCTTGACTCTGTCACAAATGTAACAGAAATGACACTGTTCTGTAAAGTTAGTTTCTTCCCAAAAGGAGACTGAATTGCATCACGCAGAAAAGCCTTCTTTCTGTCCCTGACCAGGTTGGGGTCATTTTCTTCCCTCCTCCAGGCGTGGGCACCCCATGGTCACGGTGCCGGGGCTCTCCTTTGCAGATTCTGGGGGGGCCTGAGTAAGAGGAGCATGGGCAAGGACGGGAGCTGGAGACCGTGGGGAGCCTGTCTTCTCCGGGGGCCCAGTCCCCCCGGGAGCTGGGAGGGGCTGTCTCGCTGGCTACACGTGGATGTTCTGGACAGGCGGACAGGAAAGGAAAGTGCTCTGCCCTCAGCACCCGCAAGCCCCCAACTCATCGCCCCCCATAGTCCTCTACTCGCTGGTGCTATGTGTGCATGGTCAGGCGGAAGAGAGAAAGCAGAGACTTTGTCCTCAACAAGGCCCACACCTTCCCTCGGTTCCTGCGCCTGGGCACCCACTGCCCACTGGCACTGTCTGCCTGGCTGACCCCGCCAGCCGGGTGCCGGGCCCCTCCCATGCCCAGCGCGAGCGGTCAGGTGAGCTGGAATGACCAGTTTCCTGCACGCCTAGCAGGTGAAGGGGGAACGCTGACACACAGGAGCCGGAATCACCAGCCAGGAGGCTCTGCCCAGGAGGCAAATGGAGCCCGGAGGTGCCCACTTCTGGGAGGGGGTGGCTGGGTGGGAATGTCTCCTGTGGGTCCAAGCCTGCGTGGGGTCGGGAAGCTCTGGGAGAGCCACTGTGTGCGTGGGAACAGCTAACCTCTGGGGGCCGGGTCAGCTGAGGTGTCTGAGAAGGACGTTGGTGCTCAGCAAACATGGCTGAGGCCCCCGTGTGTGGCCTGGTCAGCACAGAGCCCGGCCGGCAGCACAGGCCCCAAACCACGGTGGGGCAGCAAGTCCATGCAAGCCCTCAGGTCCCTGCACGGGGCGGGGGGACACTGGAGGAGGGAGACTCAGATCCTGACCTCAGGGGGTCCCCAGCCTGGGAGGGAGCGAGGGAGAGGCAGCTGCAGGAGGGGAGAAGCAGAGGCAAGGAGGACTGGGCCCCTGGAAGGTGGAGCAGAGCTTGCAGAGGGGGTGGGCTGGGAGGAGAGGGCACTGCTGAGCTGGCAGCAAAGGCGCAGGGGCACTGGGCTTTGGGGAGTGGGAAGCCGGGGTGGGCCGGAGAGGGGAGCTCACAGATCAGGAAGGGCCCTGCAGGCTGGCCTCACCAGGTCCTTACCCGCAGGCTGGCCTCCCGACCCTGGCTGCACAGCCAAGCTCCTGGGTGGCTTAAATGCTGGCTGTCTGGCCCCCAGCCACCCGGAGCCGCCGATTTCGCTGGGCTGGTCCACAGCTTCCCAGGGGACCCTGCTTCACAGCCAGTGGCCCGGAGGGTTTCAGCTGGGAGAGATATCCTTGGGCAGCTGGACGAGGAGGGCGAGGCTGAGGCAAGGAGGCCAGTGAGGGGCTGCGGAGTCAGGAGTCATGCCCAGTTCTGGGGTCCTGCTGCCACCTGCCCAAAGGACATCTGGGAGCTGGTGGAGGCCTCTGCAGGAAGTAGAAATGAGAAGGAAGAGGAGGGGCCTCAGTGTCTGTGCAACCTCTGTGCTTTGCAGAAGGGGAAACCGAGACTCGGGGCAGGGACGCGGGTGAACAAGCCCGCCTTGACTCCTCTCCACTCGCCGCGCAAACAGATGGGCATCAGGGCAGTTTTATCGCCGACAACTTCTGAGATGACTCTTGGTGAGGGAGGAGGTTGAGAGAGTTCCGAAACGGAGTTTCTCTGGAACAAGCTGAATGTCAGGGATCATGGACCACGAAGCTGTGAGGGCACAGGCCTCATCTTGCCTGGGGCACACAGCTCCTGGGGAGGGTGGCGGGGAGCCCTGGACCCCTAGTGGCTATTTGCAAACCTTTCTCCAGGCTAGAAGGCTAACGCAGCCTCCCTCCCAGCGTCTGGTGGTGGCTGGCAATCCTTGGAGCTCCTTGGTTTGCAGCTCCATAACCCCAGCTCCTGCCTGTGTCCTCACATGGCTTTCTTCCCTCTGTGTGACCGTCTCTTCTCCGACATCAGTCACACTGGATTAAGGGCTAACTCTACTCCAGCATGACCTCATCTTAACGTATTCCATCGGCGATGACCCTACTTCCAAATACGGTCCCATTCTGAGGTTCTGGGAAGGACATGACTTTGGGGGACACAGTTCAGCCCAGTACATCGGTGCAGGGCTCAGGTATACCATACAGTGGCTTGGCTGCGGCTGCCCTGGCACCGTAGAAAGCCTTACGCTGACTTTACTTTGATTCCTGTTCTTGTCTTTTATTTGATCTGTGACACCTGGGACAAGTTCTGTAACCTGGGTCAGTGTTCAACGAAATAGTGATAATAATAGTTACCCCTCAGAGATGGAGAGTATTGAAAAGTGTGGAAGATGCTGGAAGTGTGGCAGCAGTCAGACAGGCATGAGCAGAGCAAGGACGATGGGCCAGGCACAGAAGGTCACCAGGGCAGAAAGCCCCAGGTGCCTAGCAAGGGGCAGAGCTGGAAGAACAAGGATCTCGCCCCAGGGTAACCGTTCCTCCCCTAGCATTTCACTGGTCATGCAGTTTGGACCCCCTGACAATTCATATGCTGGTTAGAACCCAACTTTTCCTCCCTAGAGATAACATCTGAGCCTCAGTTGCAGTTCAGCTCCAGGCCCAGAAAAGCAGCAAAACCAGACAAGTGACACCATGGCTGCCCAAGGACCAGCTGCCTTGACTAATGACCCCTGCCCTGGGACCCACCAATCAGTGGAGACCAGGACCCTGACAGAGCACACCTGGACAGCTGATGACCATTCTATTGAGACCCTCCCCTGAGACCTCCCCTAAGATTCCCACGTGCAAAAGAGAAATAAAACCCCTCAGGACAAAGGACCTAGCTGTGTGCTGTCCTCCTGTGACATTCCCCTCCCCCCTCCTTCCCCACAGGCACCGTATCCCCTAAACTCTAGGGGACCCCAGGAGACTGGCAACCAGGGAGCAATGGGCAGGGGCAGCTGGTCCCGGGCTAACCCTGACCTGTCTCCAAGGCCCCTTTGCCCTGACTTCCCAGGGAGCCGAGGCAGCCAGCCTGGGCTCTCCTGCTGCTGCTTCTGCGCCGGGCCTCCCTTGTCTCACTGTCCCCAGATTTAATGTGTCCCATCTAAATGTGTTTTTGCTGCGGCCAATGAATTCTTGCTTTGCTACACTTTGGCTCTTGATTGCAATCTTTCCTTCAAGAAGACAAGAGCGAGGCCTGAAGTCTGCGGTAAGAGAACTGCGGGGAGCACGACAGCCCTGGAGAGGGTCGGGCCGCAGCGCTCGGCGCTTGTTCCCATTTCTCTGCCGTCTCTTCCTTCTCTTTCCCGGCTGCCTTCTCTTCCCAGAGGCTCTAAGTATAATTGTCTGGACATTGACAAGCAAGCAGACAAGGACATGACAGGGTCATGCCAGAGGTCCGTGGGAGCCGAGGAGCGGCTACCCCGCAGGGAGGTCAGGAAGGCTTTGGGAGGAGGTGGTGCTTAAGGGGAGGTGACAAGACAAACCTGGCTTGCTTGCTCAGCCCTGTGGTCTTCAGTGTGGTCCCCAGGCCAGCAGCATCAGCACCCCTGAATTAGAAACCCTGGGGCAAGGGGCCCCAGCCGCAAGGGAGGCTGGGAGCTGGAGCTGGACAACCTTCCAGGTGATTTTTCCGACGCCTGCTCCAGAGAACCACTTATCTGGACAAAGGGAGGGCATTCTTACCACAGAGAATTCAATGTGAAAAAAAGTACAGTGAGAATTTCATGACTCTTGTTTCTCTTCGGTCTTAACGCTGCTGCATTCACAAGCAGGACTTGTGTCCCTCTGAGTGGAGAGCAGAAACCAAGCCCAGGGCACTCGGGCAAGCTGGATTCCTGAAATGTTCTTGCTGTTTTGAGACTAGGTCAACATGCTAGAAATTTCACTTATCTGCCCTTAAATTTCTGTGTTGAGTGATTTTTCTTTCAACATTTGAGTTAAGTTTAACCTGCGTTTTAAACAGAAGACATTCTGGAATAACTTATATAAAAGAATTAAGACATAAAATTGTAAGTCAGGTTTGAAAAACTATTCAGAGTGCCTGGGTTCAGAATACGCAGTGAAAGTCTGCATGCCAGGACTTCAGTAGTGGGAGAAATGCATTCAACTCACCATCTCCTCATTTCTCTACTAAAACTTTACAGCTGTATATATTCAATTTATCCTAATCATACTATTCAGATATACACTAAATTATTCATTCTAAAATGGACCCATTCATTAGACTGTAGGTTCAGTTAACTTGTGCATAAAAATGAAAACCAAACAAAATCAATCAGATGCTATATGATTTTATGTGGCTTTAGTAATCAGCTTCAAAATATTCCTTTGAGCTCAGCTTCCAGAACTAATTAGCTTCTCTTCAGCTATTGCTAGACAGAGCTGTACCCAGTGTTGAATGTAAAGGGCTCTGATTTACCTTTTTTTAAATTGAATTTATTGGTTAATAAAATTATATAGGTTTCAGGTATGCAATTCTACAATACATCAACTGTATATTGTATTGTGTTCATCATCCCAAGTCAAGTCTCCTTCCATAACCATTGATCCCCCCTTTCCCCTCTTCTACCTCCCTCCACCCCCTTTCCCTCTGGTAGTCACCATGTTGTCGTCTGTGTCTACGAGTTTTTTTCTTTCTTCATCCTTCACCTTTTCCACCCAGCCCTGCAAACCCCTCCCTTCTGACAGTTGTCAGTCTGTTCTCTATCTGAGAGTGTTTTTTTCCTTTCCTTTTTAAAAATCCTCACTAAAAGGTCTGAGCTGGCAGGAGATCACATCCTCAACGTAAGGCCAGTGTAGAGAAAGGAGCATTTTATTACACCGGTGGGCTGTTACACCGGCGGGCTGGGGGGGTACAGCTTCCCCAAATCCTCAGCCCCGAGCTTCCTTTGTTCTTTGCTTATATAGGCACAAACTACAGAAAAAAACTACATTAAAAAAAACCCCACATTCTCTTGGCACCTCGTAATTGGTGTCTGGGTTGGTAGGAGTTGTCTCAGAGGTAAGGAGTCTGCTCAGGCAGAGGTCAGGGCCATCATTAATCTCTTTCTTATGGTTCCTCTGAGTTTCTCAAGGCCTTCATTAACCCCTTATTTTTGGGTGTCTCAAGGCCCTTATGTTTACAAAAAAGAGACTGCCAGGGTGCGTACGTGCAGTAACTGAGGGTCAGAATGGAGTTTAGTTTTGTTAAAACATTATTAACCCTTTCACTCACCCTAGGATATGTTGATTGATTTTAGAGAGGAAGGGAGAGATAGAGATATTGAGAAAGAGAAGAGAAACATCAATGTGCAAGAGAAACATCAATCGCCCTGACCGGGGATTGAACCCAAAACCTTTTGGTGTATGGGATGATACTCCAACCAGCTGAGCCACCTGGCCAGAGCAGTCTGTTTCTATTTTATTAGTTAATTTTGTTCATTAGATTCCACATTTAAGTGAAATCATACAGTACTTGTCTTTCTCTGACGGGCTCATTTCACTTAGCACGGTGCTCTCCAGGTCCATCCACGTGTTGCAAAGGGTAAGGCTTTCCTCCTTTTTACGGCTGAGTAGTATCCCATTGTGTAAATGTAACACAGCTTTTTTTTTTTTTTATCCTCAATCCGAGGACATTTTTTTCATTTTTTGTTCAGAAAGAGCGGGAGGGAGAGAGGGGAAGAGAGAGAGAGAAACATCGACGCGAAAGGGACACATTGAGTGGCTGCCACCCGCACGACCAACCAGGGCCGGGGACAAACCGCAACCGAGGTACATGCCGGTAGCGGGAACCGAACCCGGGTCTCTCTGGACCGCAGGCCGACGCTCTAACCGCTGAGCCAAACCGGCCAGGGCGTAACACAGCTTTTTTATCCACTCATTTGCTGATGGGCACTTGGGCTGTTTCCAGATCTTGGCTATTGTAAATAATGCTGCAATGAACATAGGGGTGCATATATTCTTTCAAATTAGTTTCCAGTTTCTTTGGATATATTCCTAGGAGTGGCATTGCTGGGTCATAAGGCAGTTCCGTTTTTAATTTTGTTGTTGTTATTCCTCACCTGAAGATATTTTTTCCCACTGATTTTTAGAGAGAGCGGAAGGATGGGAGGGAGGAGGAGAGAGAACAAGAAACATCCACATGAGAGAGACACAGTGATTGGTTGCCTCCCGCTCCCATCCCGACTGGGGGCAGAGGTTGAACCTGCAACCCAGGTATGTTGCCCTTGACCAAGAATCCAACACCTGACCCTTCCATGCGTGGGCAACACTCTAACCACGATCCACTCTGGGCCAGGGCCATTTGTAATTTTCTGAGGAAACTCCACACTGTTTTCCACAGTGGCTGCACCAGTCTGCATTCCCACCAGCAGTGCACGAGGGTTCCCTTTTCTCCACGTCCTGGCCAACACTTGTTTGTTGATCTATTGATGATAGCCATTCTGACAGGTGTGAGGTGATATCTTATTGTGGTTTTAATTTGCATTTCTCTGATGATTAGTGATATTAAGCTTCTTTTCATATGTCTCTTGGCCATCTGTGCATATATAGAAAACAGTGATGTTAAGGCAAATTTACTAATGTGTGCCAGGCTTGCTTGGGGCTTTATGGACACAGAGTTGAATAAGACACCACCTGCCCCCCCCCACGCGCGCCCACACAAACATGTGCACCCGCACAGCCCTGATTCTGAAGACGAAGGGGCTATTAGGGTTAGCCGGGGGATGTCACAGCCTTTGAGTACATTGTTGCGCAGCATTTTTCTCTTTCCGTATAGGTAGATCGCGTTTACATCTGAAACACGTGTAAATTCCGCGCCAGAGAAGCTCTCTAGGAGGAGAGGGTGCACCTGAAGAGCTCACCCCAAAGCCAGGGCAGCAGAGAGGCGGGGCTTGGGAGAGTCGAATGAGGAACGAGAGCGCGCTTGCGTGCTCGTGCCTGCGCGTGCGTGCGCGCCATCGCGGAGGAGCTGGTTGCGTCGCCCTCCGTTGACGTGCGCGCGCTCGCCCCCTCGCTCTACCAGCGGCGTGACCGTAAAGAGGCGCGGCCGTGTCGTGAACGGGGCCGCAACACCCAGGGAGCTGGTTGACGGCCGGGACTCCATTTTGTTCGCCGCTTCTCAGCTCGTAAGTCGCTCCTTTCCGTGGCTTCTCTGAGGCAAAAAGTTTAAAAAGGGTAAAAGTTTTAAAGAATATTCTGGAACTCTGTCGGTAAGCATAGCGAGTGTCGGTTTTCTCTCCGCAGCAGACGTGGAAAGGGCGGTTCCGGAGTAGCGAGGAGAATGCGGCCCCTGGACATCGTCGAGCTGGCAGAACCCGAGGAAGTGGAAGTGCTGGAGCCCGAGGAGGACTTCGAGCAGTTCCTGCTGCCCGTCATCAACGAGATGCGGGAGGACATCGCGGCGCTGACCCGCGAGCACGGGCGCGCGTACCTGCGCAATCGCAGCAAGCTGTGGGAGATGGACAATATGCTCATCCAGATCAAGACGCAGGTGGAGGCCTCGGAGGAGAGCGCCCTGAACCACCTGCAGGCGCCCGGCGACGCCGTCGAGGGCAGAGCGGCCAAGAGGTGCGACAAGGCCGAGGAGAAGGCCAAGGAGATCGCGAAGATGGCAGAGATGCTGGTGGCGCTGGTCCGGCGGATAGAGAAGAGCGAGTCGTCCTGAGCAGGGGCGGCGGTACGGCGGGCGGGGAGCGGGCCCCGGCGCCCTGCGCTCGCTTCGCCCGCAGTCGTCCCCGCGGGGTGGACGTGGGGCGGGGACCTGCGCATGCTCCACCTTCCCGGGGAGGGGTTCTAGACGCCCCCGAGTCCTTACGCCGGCAGTGGGGGAAATGGTTGGTTTGTGGCTGCGAGTTCGGTTGAAACCTGAGGTCGCGCTCCGCAGAGCAGCTGTAGGGTGAGCAGCCCGCGGTCGCCGAGGGGACAGCGGCACAGGGCAGGCCGCTGGGGGAGCGCCCGCAGGTGGGGTTGGCAGAGGGAGGCCGGTGCCGGACACGGCGAGCCGGGCGGCTCCGGAGGGGCGTCCGCGCGGTCGGTTCCGGCCGCAGGGTTTGGGTCGCGTGCCCTCGGCATGACCCCTTAACGCTGGGTTTCTCGCCCTTGCACTTCAGGTTTGCAGCCAGTGGATTCTGGTCAACTGGTGGAGATCGGCTGACACCCCGGAGAAGCTGAAACCAGAGAGCCTTTTGTTTTCTCCCTCCTTTTCTCTGTCTGTGCTCTGTCCTCATTTACACTACGTTTCTGCTGTGGTCTGCGGTTGATGACCTCAATATGAGTTTTGACTGTTCGATGTTTTTGTTTGGGGAAGTAACTTTTACTCGGGAAACGCTCTGGCGTAGGAGAAGTAGGGCCTAGATTGTAAGCTGTCGCAGCAGTCACATTGTTCCTGGGCTTTGGTTATTTCTGAGTTTTGAGGTGCTTTTTGCTCTTTCTTGTGTGACCTGATAGCTCCCTGGAACTTTGGGTCTGTGTGGGACACGGCTCAGAGTTGGAGTTCTCCAGCTCTGTCGGTGCTGAAGGAGCGGCTTTCCTTCTAGAAGATGACTCCACGCAGCAGCGCGGAAGAAGCTGACGAAAGGACCAGACTTCAACCGGGAATGTGAAGGGCTGACCTGGCTGGGCCTGGGCATCAGAAGAAGGTGGAAGATGGCCTTGTCTGTGTTCTGGGACTCGAATTTCTTTCTGTGTGAGACCAAAGGAGGAGAGATGTATTTTGTTCAAAATTTAAATTTTACGTGGCATACTATCTGATGTAACCTGTCTGGTCGGTTTGTTTGGACAACCTAACTCAGCTTTAATTGACATGGAACCTCCAGTAGGGGATGAGATCTTGGTATTCTCTACAACTAGATGTAAGACCCTGAAGCCTTTCAGGGATAAAATGAAAGAGATATTTGCAAGGGCCCTTGAGGGGCTGGGGAAGGAAAGCAAGGGCTATCTGCATTGGACCCTAAAATGGGCAGGGACTGGGTATCTTTAAGGTTCATAAGTTGTCCAGCTAGAAGTTCATTTGAATAGCAGACCTGACAAGTATTTGAGGTCAAAACCCTACCATGTGTTTAAAAAAAATTTACCATGTTAATAAAAGTATTCATTTGCTTGAAAAGACAAACGACCTAAAAAGTTATTGACTAAGAAGTTTTATCTCTTTTAGAATGAAATCTTTCTCCTTGTCATCGTTGCCAAATGGAGGACAAATTTCTTATGGTTTTTTATTCTCTCAGTAAACCTTTAATCACAGGGAAGATTTATCTCTGCACGTTGGGCTGGGAACTGAGTGAGGAAAGGAACCTCATATTCTACGGTCCAGGCCCCTGCTTTCGGAAGCCAAAGTGCTTTCAGTCTTTCCACTTTGAAGACAAACAACTGTACTCTAGTCCTTGCACTAAGTAAAGTGGTAAGACGTAATTACAGTGAGATGGTAGACAGCCCCCTTCAGAAGTGAAGGACTTATTCCCGCAGCTGCCCTCAGCTGGTCCACTTGAGAAGTATCTTTGCTTAAGAGCTGCCTTAGCCAAGGTCAAGTCCCCTTTCCCAGGTGGCCCATATCCAGTGATCTGTGGGCTAGGGGTCTAAGCACCCTATCCCTCTCATTGCAACTTGGGACAGCTTTGAAGGGCATCTCGGCTTCAGGGCTCCCTGTGGGGTCTGCAGAGGCTTTTGTTAGGACTGTATCCCAGCCCCGCCTCTCCCCCTGCCCAGTGTTGGGGTTCTTCCCTTCCACAGGTGTTAATCCCTAACAAACTCCTGCACTCTTAATTTTCATCATAGAGTCTGCTTCCTGGGGAACCCAGTTCATAAGCGTAAGAAAACTGACAATCTAGATACCATGTCTTAGGAGTACACCCAGCAAGTAAATGGTGAACTTGGCCTTAAAGAATGAGTACAGCTTCCAAGGACAAGGAGAGAATGAGGGACATCCAGGTACAGGGAACAGAAAATGCCAGAGATTCAGAATTTTCTGAGTGCGTTCTAATGGTGGGGAGAAGTGGGTAGGACGGAATTATGAACCAGGAACACCCACCACCAAAGCTACATTTGGTGTGTTTGTTAAAACTAGGGAATTAACCTTGGTACGATACTACTAACTAGGCTACAGACTATTCTGATGTCACCAGTTTTCCACGAATGCTTTTTTTCTGTTTTAGGGTACCACATTGAATTGGTAATAGATTTTTTAAATAGGTATTGCAAGTCACACACAACTCAAAAGATGCAAAGTGATCACTCCCCAGCTTCCCAGTTCTCTTTGAAGACAAACATTTACCAGTGTCTTGTATATTCTTCCAAATGTGGGTGTTTGAGCATATATATATATTTAATATATAAATGGTAACATAACCTCTGAATTTCCTCAGTGTGTCGCTTTTTTTCCACCTAAAACAATAGTTCGAAAGTCTTACTCCATCTACACATCTAGGTGTACTTTTTAAAAAATGGCTGCATGTGTTTATGATACTATAAATGTTAAGCATCAGAAGTGATTCTTACACCAGTCTGAGAACTATTGTCCTAAATGCTTTTCAGTAATCCCTTAGTTCCTCTTGTGATTTCAGTCACAACTGCAAAGCAGTTACCAACCTCCGATTTCCCCAACTCCTTAAGTCTGTCCTGGCTTGCCAGTATTTGGAGGAGCAATGGAATCTCTTGCATTTTCTAAGCAAAAAATCTGATGAGGAACCATTCTGACAGGCTAAATTGAGTATGGCTAGGGTTGCCAGGAGTTTTTAAGGGATCCGTATGTTCCTCGTGAGGTCCAAGTCCTCTGCCCCTTTCTTGGCAGTCTGTCAGAGTTCAGGTCATGGACGGCTGTGCAGAAAGGGCTGTTGGGGTTCTTGGACAGGTTCCCGAAGCAGGGACCTATCTGCTCAGGAAGTTCTGGTGTGACAAGTGTCCTTTTATATTAGAGTGCTGTTACAGAAAGGATCTGTGGGAGCGTGGAGGATTGTGTGGCAGAAACTCCAATGAGAAGTGGAAGGCAAAGTATGCAGAAGGTGTCAACTCCATTGGTCCCACACTTGGCCAGAGTCAGGCTGGGCGACAAACCACAGAGTGCTCCAGAGGCTTCTGCCTTGGGATGTTTCTTCAGCTGAGCTGACCCCTGGGAAGAAAACTAATTCTCATGGACATTATGGGAAGACTGGCAACAGCCAAGGACAGTCAACTCTTAGCGGCGGGGGTGGGGGTGGGGGTGGGGTGGGGAGGTGTACATGAACAAAGGTCTGACTCCAGGACAGAAGAGTTCTTAAATTTCCCAAAGATGAAGCCTCAGAATCCAGGCTGCTGTGGAACGGGGGCTGGGAGACTGGAGACCTGGCTCCCAGTCCGCTGCTACCCGCTGTCTGTGTGATCCTGAGCGGACACTGGCTCGTCTCGTGCTTTCCAGCACTGACATTCTGTATGCTTTCTGTAGAACTAAAGCTAAGCTGTAGGGGCAGTTCGTGCCGTTCCGATTCTCCACCTCCCAGGCACATGGGAGGATTGCACTCGCTAGCCCCCCCCCCCCCCCCCCGTGTGCTGGTGGTGGTGGTGGTGGTGTGCATGTGACTAATTCTGGTCAATGAATTAGGAAAGAAAGTCACATCCAAGCCAGAACCTCCAAGGAAAGACCTTCTAGAGCTTTCTTCCCTCTGGCACAGGGACCAGCGGCAGTTGAGGCTGGTGGGTGATCATCAGCCTGAGTTCCGTAGATGAGCATAGCCCCCTGCCAACTTACGATGCCAACCTAAGATGCACATGTGGCACAAGCGAGGAAGGACCTCAGCTGTCTCATCCAGGCAGTGGGTGAGCATGGCGTGTCTTCAGTTTCCACCATCTTCCCAAGGTAAGTGGGGGTTTGTTACCTGGTAACACCGTGGCCAAGTAAATGGAAATCTAGCCTGGGCTTGCTTCAGTCGCTGGCCAAAATAAGACACCCCCTGCCCCCCGCCAACCACGGTCAATTCTATTTTCCGTTCTTCTGATCCCCATGGTGTTCTGCAGTTTCTCCTGATTTATCTCCCCATTCCTGTTTCCTTCCGACTTTCCGTCCCATGATTCACAAAATCCTCCATTCTATTATTCCCAAACTCATTCATACTGTTCTTTATTTTGAATCTTTTTTTGTTTATTATTTTGTTTTTTCCTTTTTGTTGAATTTATTGGGGTGACACTGGTTAACAAAGTTATGCAGGTTTCAGGTGCACAACTCCACAACATAGCTGTACACTATTGTGTGTTCCCACCCAAAGACAAGTCTTCCATCACCATTTGTCCCCCATCCCCTCCTCCACCTCCACCTCCTCCCATCCCCTCCCCTGGCAATCACCACACCGTTGTCTGTGTCCTTGAGTTTTTTCTCATTTTTGCTCAATCCCTCCAACACCCCCGCCAGCCCCTTGCCCCCCACCCCTGACAGCTGTCAGCCTGCTCACTCTGAGTCTGTCTCTATTCCGCTTGTTAGTTCAGTTTGTTCGTTAGATTCCACATATGCGTGCGATCATATGGTACTTGTCTTTCTCTGACGGGCTTATTTCACTCAGCACAGTGCTCTCCAGGTCCATCCATGCTGTCGCAAAGGGTAAGGCTTACTTCTTTTTTATTGCCAGATAGTATCGCATTGTGCAAACTGATTTATTGATGGCAGCCATTCTGACAGGTGAGGTGATATCTCATTGTGATTTTAATTTGTATTTCTCTGATGATTAGTGATATTGAGCATCTTTTCATATGTCTATTGGTCATCTGTATGTCCTCTTTGGAGAAGTATTTATTCAGGTCCTTTGCCCAATTTTTAACTGGCTTTTTTTTTTTTTTTTAGTGTTGAGTTGTGTAAGTTCTTTATAAATTGTGGATATTAAGCCCTTACCAGATGTGTCATTGGTGAATATGTTCTCCCATTCAAGGGGCTGTCTTTTCATTTTGTTGATGGTTTCCTTTGTTGTGCAAAAACTTAAGTTTGATATAGTCCCACTTGTTTATTTTTTCTTTTGTTTCCCTTGCCTGAGGAGATATATCAGAAAAAATATTGCTATGAGAGATGTCTGAGATTTTACTTCCTATGTTTTCTTCTAGGACTTTATGGTTTTGAGTCTAACATTTAAGTCTTTAATTCATCTTTAGTTTATCTTGTGTATGGTGTAAGAAGGTGGTCTAGTTTCATGTTTTTGCATGTGTCTCCCAATTTTCCCAGCACCATTTATTGAGTACACTGTCTCTCCCCCATTGCATGTTTCTGTCTCCTTTGTCAAATATAAATTGTCAAATATAAAGGTGTGGGTTTATTTCTGGGCTCTCTGTTCTGTTCCATTATCTATAGGTCTGTTTCTTATGCCAGTACCAACTGTTTTGATTACTGTTCATATATTCTTTGCCTCTTCAAGGAATGTTTCTTTACCACCTTTAACAGCTGAGACTAGACTCCCCCAAGCCCTGGGCTTTCCTGCCAGCCCTCAACTGACCAGGGGCTGTGTTTTGTTTTGTTTTGTTTTAATCCTCACCCAAGGATATATTTCCATTTTATCTTCAGATAGAGTGGGAGGGAGGGAGGGAGGGAGGGAGAGAGAGAGAGAGAAGGAAACATCAATGTGAGAGAGATACTCGACTGCTTGCTTCCCACATGACCCAACCAGGGCCGGGGATTGAACTGCAGCTGAGGTACATGCCCTTGACTGGAATCGAACCCGAGACTCTTTGGTCTGCGGGTCGACGCTCTAACCACTGGGCCAAACCGGCTGCGTTTTTGACAGAGTGGGTGAAGGGGGAAGAAAGGAAACGGAAGAGGAGTATGAAGTTAGGGTTTCGACGAGGTGTTATTGCAGCAATGGGCCACATCACTAACTGGGTAAGTGGGGGGATGAGAAGCAGGGGAGCAACTGGAGAAAGTAGCCTTAAGTGAATTGAGGGGTTTAAGCCAAGTGCTGGTGACTATGAAAGCCACCTGGGAGGATGGGGTGTGGTCAAGAACGAGGAGTGCTGAGCAGGCACGGAGCAGACTTGCGGTGAAAACAAGCCCAAGTCACCCTTGGGAATGAGTGGCCAAGGGGCCTGGAGGAGCTCATATGGGGAAGCCAAGGGCCTGGGAGCCCAGGAGTGGGATGGTGGCCTTGTGAGCATGGGACACTTCCAGGAGGAGGGCAGCCCTGGGATGGAAAGGAAGACCAGGAGCCAGGTGCCAAAGTATAGAATAAATGAGGGGGATCTGATGGGGGTGGGGTGGAGTATGACTAGGGAGGTGGGGAAGACAGTCACATCAGCAGCAAGTGCTTCAAAGGAGTGCCACTTTAGACATGAGGGAGGGCAAGGATTGGTGTAGCAACGGCTGGGGGAGAGGGTGGCCCCAACTACTGACTGAGGCACAAAGGAAGGATGTGGGGAAATGAGCAGCTTTCCTTTCTCAGGCCTGAGGACGAAGTGGCACCCTCGTCTGCGGACAGTGCAGCAAGGGGCAAGGTGGGGGTGGAGGCAGGAAGCCAGGCACGTGATGGCACTGGCTCACCAGTTCCTACAGGCACAGGAGAGGGTTTGGGGGTGGGGGGCACATGGGAAGCTTGTCAGAATAGCACCCTAGGCTGATTTTTATTTGGTTCATCAATGGGAGAAACAGGGGTGTCAGCTAGTAAATTCAGTCCTGAACTGAGCCAAAGAAGTGGCAGCTGGAGGTTGTCACTCAACCACGCTTCCTGCAGCAGCTTCTTTGAAGGAGACCCGAGAGGCCACCGCTACCGGTCATTTGGGGTTGAAAATGGCAAGGGTTCTGCATCCCAACGCTTACGAGATGGCCCCAGGAGAAGCTTCTTAGAGACGAGACAACACCGAGGCCCTGAGCTCGTTCTCAAGCATCTCCTTTGAAGGTTCTTCTCCAGATGGTGGGTGCCAGCCAAGCAGCAAAGACCCGCTTACAACTGTCACCTTCCTGTCAAAGCCACTCGTCCCACATGGGCACCGCTGAGTGGGCAGAGCAGGGGAAGGGCAGAGCAGAGGCCAGTGAATGAAACGGCTAGAATCTTCCTGAGATTTTTGGCTGTGATTACCTGCATGCTGGAACTGACTGAGGATAAACAGGAAGCCTGCGAGGGTTTTGAAGGAATCATATCACCAAAGAAATTCCAAGCCGGGTGTGCTAACTCCCGTGGTTGTTCAGCCCCTGGAGGAGCTCCTGAGAGGCGGCACTGCCCCAGAAGGGTGCACTTTCCCAGGCAGGTTGGCAAGTGGCCTGGGAAGATAACGGACAAGGAAGCATTCCCGAGTAATTCCTCCCAGGCAGCCGCGCCGGGAGGTGCTCAGGGGGCTCGGCCGGGAGCTCTGCCTTCCTGCCCGCGGCCTCCCATGGCTCCTGAGACTAGAGGTGCTGTGTGCTTCCCAGGCTTCCCTGTTCTGAATGAAGTCTTACACGGTTGTCCTGCACCAACTCTCCTCAGGGAAGCTCAGGCACGGCAACTGTTTCCCCAGGGGGAAGTGCCGATGAAAGCTGCAGTCTTGCCCGCCTGTGGCTCAGCGGTTGTGTGTTGACCCATGCACCAAGAGGTCGCCGGTTCGATTCCCAGTCAGGACACATGCCCAGGCTGTGGGCTCGATCCCCAGTGAGGGGCATGCAGGAGGCGACCAATCATTGTTCTCTCTCATCGATGTTTCCATCTCTCCCTCTCCCTTCCTCTCTCTCTAAAATCAATAAAGAGAAAAAAAGCCGCATCTTGGTACAGCTCAGGAGTGCAGGTGCCATCCAGCACCCGCTGTGTTCTGTTCGTTAGCAGCAAGTCCAGCTGCACTCCAGGGGAGGGGACTTGAATCCCACCTCCTGACCAGAGAACTAGCAAACATTTGTGGACGTATTTTTTAGACCATCACAGCTACTATCATTACATTCCAATGATATGTTTTTGAAACAGATTTGAAACTCTAAAGATAAATCGTCAGCATTAGTAGTAGAGCTTAGCAAGGCTTCTAGACACAAAATCAAAACATAAAAGGCAGTAGTGTTTCTATTCACTGGGAACAAAGAGAAAATAAATATTCTTACAGGCATCATTTATAATAGGACCAAAATTTTTAATGGCATATTTTTTCCCTCGGGTTACCGTAACTATCACAAATTGAGTATTTAAAACAATAGAAACCTCTTCTCGCACAGTCCTGGGTAGAAGTCAGAAATCAAGGTGTGGGCAGGGCCGTGCTCCCTCTGAAGGCACTGGGCGAGGATCTTTCCCAGCCTTTTCCAGCTTCTGGTGACTGTTGGGAGTCCTTGGCGTTCTTCTCGGAGGTGTATCAGTCCAGCTACTGCCTCTGTTGTCACACGGCCATCTTCCTGGGTCTGTGTGTCTTCACAGGGTCCCACATAAGGGTGCCAGTCATTGAATTTAGGGCACACCCAAATTCATATAATGATCTCATATTAACTAATTACATCTACAAAGACCGTTTTCAATAAGGTCACATTCTGAGGGTCAGAGTGGACATGAATTTTTGGGGGGGAGGGGTTGATATTGTTCAACCCAGACACATGGTAACTAGGAAAATTTTAACAAAATACATGTAAAATCTTTATGCATAGAATTATAAAATTACATTGAAATGCAGTAAAGAACAACTAAATAGATTGACAGAATTAGTATTGTAACTCTCCAAAGTGGTTCAATGAGTCAGTTCAAACTCAAAAAAAATCTTATCAGGTGGGTCTGTTTGATTGTTTTGGTCAAATGTAAAAAACTAATTCAAGGTTAGATGGACAAGTAGAAAAGCCAGGCCATTCCTGAAGAAGAACCAGTGGGGGGACTTGCCATACTTAACCATATATCAATACTTACTATAAAGCTAATTTAGTAATTGAATCAATGTAATTATAGCCCAGAGATGGAGACCAATGGAACAGAATAGAGAGATACAGACACAAGCTAATACAGAGACTTGACACATGACAGGTGTTACACTGCAGACTGGAGGAAATGGATAAAATATTCAGGAAGCAGGGCTACGGTAATTAGCTCTACATGTGGGGAAAATTGCAATTAGACCCCTGCTTCAAACCTCATTTCCAGATGGATTACCCACAAATATGAAAAACCAAGCACTAAATATTTTAAAAGAGAATATAAAGGAACATTTTTTATGACCTCAGGGTAGAGAAGGATTTCTTAAAGTAACATAAAAAAGAAAAAACACAAAAGAAATGCTATTATACATAATACCAAAAGGTGGAAACAACCTAAATGATCATTAGTAGATGAATGGATAAACCAATTGTAGTATATCCATGAAAATTATTATTCAGCCACAAAAAAGGAATGAAGTACTGATACACACTGCCAGTTGGACAAAGCTCAAAAACATGCTAAGTGAAAGAAGCCAGACACAAAACGCCACATGTTGTATGATTCCTTTTATATGAAATGTCCAAAATAGACTAAACTGTGTTCCCCAAATTTCATATGTTGAAGCCCTAACCCCCGATGTGACTGTATTTGGAGATGGAGCCTTTATCTTGGTCCATTTGGTCTGTTATAATAAAATACCATAGACTGGGTAGCTTATAAACAACAAACATTTATTTCTCACAGTTCATATATTTGAAAGAAGCTAAAGATCAATCGTCAGCATTAGTAATAGAATTCAGCAAGGATTCTAGAAACAAAATTGGCTGGAAGTCCAAGATCAAGGTCCCAGAATGGCCAATTTCTGGTGACTTTTCTTCCTAGTCCACAGCCAGTGCCTTCTTGCTGAGCCTCACATGGCAGAAAGGGCTAGGGAGCTCTGTGGGGACTCTTTTATAATAGTGTTAATCCCACTCATGGGGCACCATCCACATGACCTAAGCACTTCCCAAAGTCCCACCTCCTAACATCATCACATTGGTGGTTATGATTTCAACATATGAATTTGGGGGGGACACAAACATTCAGATCACAGCAGCCTTTAAAGAGGTGATTAAGGTTAATAGAGGTCATAAGGGTGGGGTCCTAATCCAATATGATTGGTGTCCTTATAAGAGGAGAGGAGACAACAGGGATGTTCCTGTACGGAGAAAAGGCTGTGTGAGCAAATGGGGAAAGGCCTTAGAGAAACCAAACCTGACAGTACCTTGATCTTGGACTTCCAGCCTCCAGAACTGTGAGAACATGAATTTCTGTTGTTTAAACCACCCACTTTGTGGTATTCTGTTGTGGCAGCCTTAGTAAACTAATACATATGATATATCCAGAATAGGAAAACCCATAGAGACAAAAGGCAGACTAGTGGTTGAAAAGGGGATGAGGGGAGGGGGAATGTGGAGTGATTGCTAAATGGGTAATGGGTGTTTTTAGAGGGGAAAATAGGAAGCATATAGAATCACTGGTCCATAGCAATTCTGAAATCCAGCTGTGCCACGTTTCCAGTCCTTCAATTAGGGCTTACTCTTACTGCTTCGGAACGACCTCTGTGAATCTGGCTCAGCCCTCTGAGTTCTCAGTTCCAACCTCTCAAATTATCTTTTTTTTCTCCCCATAAGCTATCGCTAGGAATTGCAACTGAGTAGTTTTTTCAGCCTGCTTCTTGTCTATAGATATTTTGATTTCCTAAATTCCCTCTTCATTTTGTATTGTGTCTATCTTCTTTAGCTAAAAATGGTGAATTCCTTTAAAAACTTTGTGAATTTCTTATTAATTTATTCATAATAGATCAATAGATATACCCACAAGAGCCACACCCACCAAACATTAAAATAAGGCCTTCTCTTCTTTGGGCTCCAGTGATATTTGCAGGGACAATGCCTTTAAGATTTTTAGAAATCCTGTTCAAAAGAGATCTATGAGGCATGTTTTTGAAATCCTTATAAGGCCTTTTGCGTATTTGAAAGACTTTATGAGGCAACACCATACATCTTTAAAACTATTTTCCTGACAGCAACCTGGATTTGATCTCTGCCCAGAGGCCCTCTTAATGTGAGCATTGTTTGCCATCTGGAGAGGCTGGCAACGTTTGTGTTTAACAGTTGTTTCTTTCTTTCTTTTTAAAAATACATTTTTCTTGATTTTTTAGAGAGAGTGGAAGGGAGAGAGAGAGATAGAAACACCGATGTGAGAAACATTGATTGGCTGCCTCCTGCACGCCCCCTACTGGGGATCAAGCCCGAAACCCAGGCATGTGCCCTGAGCGGGATTCGAACCAGGACCTCTCAGTCCATGGGATGATGCTCAATCCACTGAGCCATACCAGTTGGGCTAAGAGTTGTTTCTTTCTTTCTTTTTTTTGTTTTTATCCTCACCCGAGGACATTTTTGCATTTATCTTCAGATAGAGCGGGAGGAAGAGAGAGAGAGAAACATCGAAGTGAGAGAGACACATCAACTGGTCACCACCCACACGACCCCAACTGGGGCCAGGGACAAACTGCAACCGAGGTACGTTCCCTTAGCAGGAACCGAACCCGGGACTCTCTGGTCCATGGGCCGACGCTAACCACTGAGACAAACTGGCCAGGGCTAATAGTTGTTTCTTTAGCTTCTTTCTCCACTCTTGCATTTTACTACAAGCAACTAGAAGAAGCTAGGCAGCACCTTCAGCACTGCCTTCAAATGTCCTTAGCTCACTCATCCAGTTCATTAGGTACATGTTCTCTTTTCCATTTTTCTGCCAGTTATAGTGTTACCAAATCCTCTGCTGCTGTATAACAAAGACCCCCTTTCCTCCAGATTCCTCACTGTTCCTTAAGCCTTCCCAGAAAGCCTTCTCAAGGGCCACCAGGCTTCTTCTCTCTCCCCCTATATTTCCAGCTTCTGCCCCCTGCTCACTCCCAGAGTTACTCCCACGTGTTAGATGGTCTCACCAGCACCCATTCCAGATATCTCTTTCATTATCTATTGCCATGTAAACAATCACTTGAAAACTTGGTGGCCTAAAACAACAACCATTTATTTCTTGCACTTTCTGTTTGTCAGGAATTTGGGAGCAACATAGCTGAGTAGTTCCGGCTCAGGGTCTCACGAAGTTGCCAACAGATAAGTGACTGGAGCCATCTCGCAGTTTTCTCCACACATCTGTGATTTGACCTGTTATTATGGATAAAACATGCTAAATGATGCCCTGGCCGGTTTGGCCTCAGCGGTTAGAGCATTGGCCCGTGGACCAGAGAGACCCGGGTTTGGTTCCCCTTAAGGGTATGTATCTCGGTTGCGGTTTGTCCCTGGCCCCGGTTGGGGTTGTGTGGGTGGCAACCACTCGATGTGTCTCTCTCACATCGATGTTTCTCTCTCTCTCTTCCTCCCTCTCTCCCTCCCGCTCTATCTGAAGATAAATGCAAAAGTGTCCTTGGGTGAGGATAAAAAAAAAAAAAAACTATGTTAAATGGTGATCATCTGGAATTTACCCAAATTTCCTACATTAACTCTGATAGAAATCAGTCCCCCTTTTAGGTCTTCACACTGTTGGTTATGTCAAACAGACTCCCTGTGCCATAATTGATCACTTGCTGGAAGACCTCTCCCACGTGGGTTTTAAGTTCACAGACTGTGGATCACAGATGATTAGCAAGAATGGAGTGGCATCGGGAAAAGCTGGAATCCAGACTGTTTTCCTTTCTCTCCTGTCGCCTCTGTCCAGCTCTGCTTCCTCAGAGGCTGATGTGGTCTACAGCTGACAACAGCAATGTCATCTCGCTTATGAAATGTACAAGGTTCTGGGAACATCATTTGTGCATGGGGTGATGACATTAAAAGTGACTACAGTGGTGGTAGATTTCTGTTTTCTGAAACTTGTGAGTCGGTGCTGCGACATCCAAACAAGTAGGACACAATAAATTTGGGATCAGGGTGCAAAAGGGGTGAAAAATGGGATAGAGATGCAGCGTTGGACGTGCAAAAAGGGTGAAAATCATTCCCAGGCTGACGCTTCTTTAAAAAACAAACAAACAAAAAACCAAAAAAATGCCCCAGAACATTAGGACACCTTGTTGAGATTCCTCCACCTGAGACTGAACTAAATAAAAATGTGGAGGAAAGGAGAGTCTGGCATTTTATTTGGAACTATAACCTTACCTAGAACGGCTTCACAGTAAGTGTGTCAGTTAGTTTTTGCCACACAAGCCACCCTAACTCCAGTAATAACAATAAACATTTCTCAAGTGTCTGCAAGTTGGCTGGGAGTTGGATGATCTAGACTGGCTCAGTCATGTCTCTGCAGGCTGGCTGATCTAGGCTGGGCCTGTCTAGGGCAGCTTGGTTCAATGTTTCTCTCATCTTCCTCCTTAGATCTGTGAGACAACCCAGCTTATTCTTCTCAGAGCAAAGGCAGAGACACAGGATTAGCATGTGCTTGTTTCATGTCTGCTTCAAGCGTGTGCTTGTTTCATGTCTGCTAACATCTTATTGGTCAAGACACAAGGCAAAGGACATGGAAGCAAGAAGGGGCGGAGAACTGGGATCATTTATACAATCAACCACACTCTGTGCCCATGGCCCCCAATTACACATGTAAAATTTCCTCTCTGCATCCCCATCCAAATATCCCCCACATTTCTTCCAATCGTGGCATCAGGCGAGAAGTCTAGGATCTTGTGATCCACATCAGGTTTAAATATGTTTTTTCATGGCCCAGAGGCCTATGAATTTTTAAAAAGATAAGTCATTGGCCTCTATCTGAGTCAGTTCGGGCCACTATCGCAAACATCATAGACGGGATGGCTTAAAGCAGCAAACATTGATTTCTCACAGTTCTGGAGGCAGGAAGTCCAAGATCAAGGTGCTCAGATGTTTGGTGTCTGGTGACAGCTCGCTTCCTGGCTCGCAGATGTCCGCCTTCCCACTGTATCCTCATATGGTGGAGAGAGAGTGAGTTAGCTAGCTTTCCGGTTCTCTTATATGGGCATTAATCCAGTCATGGGCTCCCCCCCATGACTTCAGCATCTCCCAAAGGCCCCATCTCCAAATACCATCTAATTGGGGGTTAGGGTTTAAACATACAAATTTTGGGGGACACAACATGCACTCTAAAACACCCATACAGACCCAATATACAACGGTGAGACTGGGACAAGATAATGTCTATTTGTAAGGGAAGAATGACCAATACAGAAGTCACTGAATTACAACTATTTTGACATTCAGTGTGGCAAATATTGTCAAGTTTCTCTACTTTAAGGAGAAGGAAAATTCCTTGGTTAGGCTTTGGTTCTGAACCCTAGAAGTGGTTCACTAGGGCAGGTGTTGGCAAACTTTTTCTATAGAGTCAGATAGTAAATTTTTTTTAGGTTTTGTGGGCCAAATACAGTCTCTGTCACATATTCCTGTTTTTCTTTTTACGGCCCTTAGAAATGTGAAAGCCATTCTTAGTTCAGGGGCTAGAGTTTGCCAACCCCTGTCTTTGTCCATTATCCTTCACAATACTGTCTGGACTCTCCAATATGTTCTTCCTTTTCCATCTCACCCTTGACCACTTCTGAAGAGAGCATTGAAATATATGCCAGTTTTTGGCTATAGGGCCTGCTTTTTACTGGTAGATAATTGGGAGGCTAGAAGTCTTTTTACATTCTGAACAGTCTTAGTTTCTTTTCATCTAGGCTGGCAGCAATTTTGCTAATATGGCTGCCTCAAAAATTTTGTGGGTTTCCTATGTATTTTACTTTACTCCACTCACGTACCAAAAGCAAGACAAGTCTTTTTGAGGTATGTTTAACTCTCTAAACTTAATTACCACTACTTTTGTCATATCTGGCTGCTGTGAGATCATGCCCTTAGCATTCCTGGGAGCCTATGCCAGGCAAAATTTTAAGTGGCCCCTTATGATCTTTGCTCCCTGGTATTACTCCTGTGATTATGTTACATTATATTGTTAAAGAAAGCTTATTTAGGTAATCGAATCTTGAAAGTAAACTTTCTTTGGCTAGGAGCACAAGGGATGTCAGAAATTCAAAGAATGAGAACAATTTGACATGCGGTTGCTTGCTTTGAACATGGAGGTATGGATGAAAAGGGGCCACTAACCTGACAAGCTCAGGGAAGGCCTGCGTGGCGGCCTTGCAAACTCAGAGACCTAAAGTAACCTCAAAAGATGGTCTGAAATTAAGACTTTTTAACTAAAAGCAGTTTATGGCAGGTAGTCATGTCCTAGGCTGGCATCTTCCCTGACAAAGGTCAGTCCTTACCTTAACTGAGCCTGTCTATTGTCTTTCTGCATCTGTGATAACATATCTTTGGAACATCCAAGTAATTTTCCTCTTTCCAGACCCCGAAAACCACTCTGCAGACAACAAATGCCCTCACTGTTATTGCTGACTGTTAACTATCCTATACCCATCTATGTAAAATATGTAGGTGTCTATCATTGTACTTTTTACCCAATCCCAGAGGTTTCCCCACTTTGTTTTCTCCCGCGTCCCTAACCTATCACCAGTAGATTTCATGCAACCCACTTATGTCTCCTCTTTTGATTGTAATGTATAAAAAAGATACAAGACTGTCATTCTCCGGAGCACTATCTCAATCCATTGAGATTTTGCTTCCTGTCAACTGTCTACAGTTTTGGCTTAAACTCACAAAAATTCTTCACAGGTTTGAATGTTTCTTATGTTGACAGAGGGGACCATGTTCAAGGACCAGAGAGTGCCCTGGCTGGTTTGGCTCAGCGGTTAGAGCATCAGCCTGAGGACCAGAGAGTCCCAGGTTCGGTTCCTGCTAAGGCCACGTACCTCAGTTGCAGTTTGTCCCCAGCCCCGGTTGGGTTGTCTGGGTGGCAACCACTAGATGTGTCTCTCTCACATTGATGTTTCTCTCTCTCTCTTCCTCCCTCTCTCCCTCCCGCTCTATCTGAAGATAAATGCAAAAAAACCCCACAAAAAAACAAAAAACAAAACCCCAAAAAAACGTCCTCAGGTAAGGATTAAAAAAAAAGAAGCTGAGAGTGACCCCTGACAACCAGCAAAGAGGGTCTCCCAAGTATTATCTGCTAGATGTACACAGTGAACAACCTAGAAACTTACCTTACCTGTCTATTCCACAGTGACAATACACATATCTATTGGGAAATAATGTTAAAGCAACATTTATTGAGCTCTTGCGTGTACCCCATATGATGAGGGCTGTAAGGAAACAGATGACTCAGCACTTCCCCCCAGGGCCTGTGTCTTACAGAGGTGCTTACACAGCAGGATGAGCTCTTTCTGAATTCTTTCAGTAACATTCTCCAAGGGCATATTCGGTGCCAGGTGGCAGGGAGGAAACGGTGTTGAATCAGGTCTACACTGCAGTCTGGTAAAGCGAGACGCACACATGACCACAACCCCAGGCAGAGTAAAACCCACCCTGTACAACAATCTTGGGGAGGTTGGGTAGGGCTGTAAGGAGAACAGGGCCATTCACTTCAGCACTGGGATACTGCGGTTCTCAACCATATTCCTGGAAAAGCCACCACCCCACTGCCTTGGGCTAGACTGAAATCCAGACACTGGGTAAACCACCTACTTGCTCGGTGCATTAAGAGTCCACTCAGACAGTACCAACTTAATTTGCTTACTTATGACTTACAGCGTTAAGTACTTGAACATTACACAGCAAGCGCTTCACTAGGCTGTTTTATTGTACCAGCGTAGAGAAGCCGCCCATAAATCTCAAGAAGGGTGTGAACAAGCACGCGGGCTCAAGACCTCGGGGAGCCAGCGCGTCGGGGGCGGACGGGAGCGTGCACGTGCGCGTGCCTGTCAGCGAGTTCCCACCAGCGGCGCGACCATAAAGGAGCTCCGGCGTGTCGTAAAAGGGCCGCACGCCAGCGGCGCTCTGGCAGACGGCTGGGAGTCCATTTTGGACGCCGTCTCAGCTGCGAAAGTTGTAAGAACCTGTTGCTCGTCAGAGTGGCGGTTCGACCGGGCTCAGCCCCGCGCCCGGCGCTCCTGTCTGCAGGCCGGCCTCTCGGGCGCGGAGACCGGGCCGCGGGGGCCGCAGGGCGGCGGCGGGCGGCGCGATGCGGCCCGTGGATGCGGACGAGGAGCGGGAGCCCGAGCAGGACTGGGAGCGGTCCCTGAGCCCCGCGCTCGACGCCGTCCGCCGGGACGTCACCGCCCTCGAGCGCGAGCACGTGCGCGCGCACCTGAGGGCCCGCAGGAAGCTGCTGGAGATCGAGAGCCTGCTGGACGAAATCAAGAGCGAGGTGGAGGCGTCGGAGGAGAGCGCCCTGGATCCCGCCCGCAGCCCGGGCGCCGAGGCGGAGGAGAGGGTGATGAAGCTGTGCGAGAAGGTGGAGAAAAAGGCGGTGGAGGCCGCGCTGATGGGGAAGCGGATCGTGGAGATCCACCAGCAGATAGACAGCTACGAGTGTTGCTGAAGGACGCGGGGGCAGGTACGGCTGGGCGCGGGGCAGCCCTCTTGCTGGGGGTGATTTGTGATGCCCCGCACCCAGGTGTATGGACCTTGGGTGGTGGGAGGCGGCTGTGGGGCGGAGAGGCCGAGACTGCTGAGATTTTCGCTTAGATGTTACCTTTTTAACGTTGGTAATGAAAAAAAGAACACTTTGGCATGTAATTGTGAAACATGCATAGGCTTACAGGAAATATTCGCAAAATGCGGACCAGCCCAGTCACTAGGGTGAAAACCTAGATCACAGAACAAAAAAAAAAAAAAAAAAAGAAAAGAGGAGGAGATGTCATGGAAGTGTGAAACTGAAGTGAGGCTGGAAACGCGCAAACGCCCTGCTGAAGTTGGAGTTTCAGACGACCTTAGGGCAGGTGGTAGCATTTTGCACGGTGGTTGGGTGTATACGTTGTGATGGTAAATCTCCTCCACTTGTACCCCAGATTATCGGCTGGTGGACTCTGTTCAGCTGGTAAGGAGGACCGACTGCTTGGAGAAGCTGAAACCAGGAGTCTTCCTTTTTCTCTCTCCGGTCTTTCTGTCTGCGTTTCCATCATGGTAAACATGACATCTCCAGTACATTCTGGTAGATGATTTCAGTATTATGTTGTCACATGCGGAGTACGATCATTAGTTGCGTTCAGTTTGGAAAAGACAGATATCATTTTACTTTTTATGAAATGCTCTTATGTAAAAAAAATAGGATCTAGATTGTAAGCTGCTGTGTGGTCGTATTTGTTACTGTGACGATTGTATTTTTAACGTTTGCAAGTGTATTCTTGTGCTTTGCTATTTTTTATGCTACCTGGAATTTGGGGACCCATGAGAGAGACTTGAGGGCAGAGTTCTGGAAGAGAGAAGACACTCCTTGGCTGCAGCTGCTGAAGCAAGAACCCAAATCCCGATGGAGGGTGTGGATGCCTCTTTGGATATGATCGAGACAGCCCAGAGGACGGTTGGCATGGAAAGTGGTGGTGTATGAATTTTGGGACTATGCAGTCCGTCAGATCAAAGGAGGAAGGCTGTGTTCTGGGTTTCTTTTTTTCTTCTTTTTTTCAGAAATGTAATTTTTTCTGTGGCACGTTAATTGGTGCACATCATGTAACCTGTCTGGTGAGTAACCTAGGATAGGGGATGAGTTCCAGTTACTACATGTATTTGCTGACTTTTTGATATAATACAGACACGCATTTCACAGGCTTCTCTGCCGCAAATACACATGACCTCTGGGGGAGTTGGAGAGGAAGGCATGGAGCTGGCGGTCACAGTGGGCCCCAGACTGATAGCAGGAGGCATCTTCCAGGCTTAGATTATATCCAGCCTGGGTCATCAGAGCAGACTTCACAGGGATTGAGAGCAGAGCTCAAGCTTGTTATGATGAAGTTCATTTGCCTGGAAAAACCAATGCTGAAGGCCAGTTTTTAGAATCTTTGTACAAATGACCAAAGCCATTGACTTGGCCAGGAAAAGGTGAGATAAATAAATTTCTTTAAAAATGAAAGTTTCTCATTGATTGTCTGTCATTGTCAAATGGAGGTCACATGCTTCTGATTTAGAAATGCTCTCAAAACCCTGCAGGGACTGTAGCAGGAGGGGGGGGGGAGGCCGAGCAGGAAAGGGCCTCATGAAAGACTCTAGTCTGGCCCCCCACCTTCAGAAGGTTCATTCTGTCACTTATTCACGATGACCCTGTGCCATTCCAGACTCTCCTGAACAGTAGGAATTTCTGGGAGAGACGAGCTGGTAGTGGGAGACAGTCTGTAAGTACTCAGTTACAGTACGGTGTCCCCAGTGCTGGTCTTGGAGTCAGCACGTAAACTGAGTGCTCACAGGTGCGCGGCTCCGTCAGGGAGCAGACACCGTGCTTGTACACTTGGATCTGGTCCTTGTTAGCCTAGAACAGCGCCTGGCCACGGTAAGGCAGGGACGAAGATTATATATATCAGCAGTGAGTTCTGGAGAGAAAACAGGAGCGCTGGAAGGTGGACTGTTGGGGGAGGTGTTGCTGCTTTATGTAGGATGGTCAGGTGACATCTCTGGTACAGTGATGTTTCAGCAAAGACGTGTGTGGAATGCACAGGGATATCCAGGGCCAGTGTTCCAAGCAGGTGGAATAAGCAGGGCCCGAGGTCAGGAGCAGCATGACACCTGGTGGGGACCAGTGGGAGACGGTGAGTCGGAAGGAGCAGTTGTCTGACTGACATGGGAAGCATTTGAAGGTTTAAGCGGAGTGATGGGATCTGACCACGTGTGAAGAGACTCGCTGGCTGCCATGTGGGGAATTGTCAGTGGGGACGGAGCAGGGATGCCAGCTGGGGGGCAGCCTGTGAAGAGCTGGGGGCACCTGGGGCACAGGGTCACGCAGGCATTGGGGAGCGTGGACTGCGCTCTGAGTGTTGCTCTCGTTGTGCTGAGGGCCTGGATGTCGACGTGCAGGGATTCAGCCGTGGTCCTGAGGGTCCTGGCCTGTACACCCATGTGGGGTGGCCGTGCTGTGTGTCAAACAAACCAGGGCAGTTTTGAAAGTGAAAGCTGGCCCTGGGAATGAGTCTGGGAGCACAAGTGTGAACCAGGTCTGTCGCAGGCAAACGGGCTTATACCATGGCGGGAGCCCTGACGGGGTCAGCTGAGCATTAGGAAGCTTGAGAAAGCTCTTCAGACCGAGTGACTCTTGGTCTGGGCCTGGAAGCATAAGCACCCCAGAACCCCAGGCACAGGAAGCGGGCCCAGAACCAGCCCTGCAGTCCCTGTTGGAGAGGGTTTGTGGGTGTTTGGAGAGAACCCGGAGGCGATGAGGGACGTAGGAGGCGTGGTTGTGGAGGTCCTTCTGTCTTTGAAGGGTTGGAACTTGATCCTGTGTGTCCGTCCTCCACCTGGGGTCTTTGTGCTTCGATCCCTGATGCCCAGGGACATCTGGTGCATTCTGAATAGTCATCTCACTTCGTTTGACAGGGAAAATATTGTTTAATATTTAGAATGACATACCACTGGCTGAAGAAGTCTCTCACTGAGGGCTGCTCTGGAGCCCTGGAGCAGAGCCGTTGACATAAATGCTTGGGCCACTGGGGTCTGGTGGGAACGCAGGCGGACCCAGTAGTCCGGCCCCAGACGCCTGTGCTGCTGGCCCGGGCACCACACTGAGTGGCAAGGCCCTCAGGTTTGCTGAAAACTTTTTTTTTTTCTTTATTGATTTTTAGACAGAGAGGAAGGGAGAGGGAGAGAGAGATAGAAACATCGATGAGAGAGAACATCGATTGGCCGCCTCCTGCATGCCCCCCACTGGGGATCGGGCCCACAGCCTGGGCATGTGCCCTGACCGGGAATTGAACCAGCGACCTCTTGGTGCATGGGTTGACGCTCATCCACTGAGCCACACCGGCCGGACAACACTGAGGTAGTTTTTAATCCCCCTCCTCTCTGTGACAAATTATCTGCAGTCATAAACGTGAGCTAAAACTACATGTGACGTAGGCATTTCACGCTTCAAGGCAGACCCAGACATGGCTTCAGTTGCCACCTCCTTTGCTTCAAATGTGTTCCCGTTGAGCTCCACGTGGTCGATGTCGTTAAGGGTGCCCTTCACGTCGCCTGGTGAAACAGTGATTCGGCCCCGGTGCTGGTTGCACAGCACAGAGGGCTTCGTGGTCCTGCACGTTCCCAGAGGACAGGCCAGCACAACCACACAGCCGGTGGCCTTGGTGTCCCCCTACCGGTGACTGCTCTTGTGATCTGTGAAGCACCTGGACGGACATGCGTGTGCTGGTCTGTGCCCCGGCACCTGCCGCAGGGCAGAACTCCTTGGCCCGTCCTCGGCGACGAGAGCACCAGGCGTCTGTAGTCCTCACGTTGGTCTCTGACCCCCGTCCCGACACAGGGCTTCAGCACTCCTGGGAATTCCCCGGGCGATGGCAGTGCCTTTTGTTCTAACGGGTGACTTTGGGTGGGCTCCTCGGTGGGGGCTGGTCACCCATCCAGAAAGATCATAGTCATAGCCAGGATTAGAAGCTTGGCCTTTCGGCCATCTGCCATTCCGCAGAGAGAGGAGAGCGGCTGGCGATGGAGTTAATCATCAATTATGCCTGCACGGAGAAGCCTCCACACAATCCTGGAATAGGGTACGAGAGCTGGGTTGGTGGACACATGGACGTGCTGGGGGCTGGGCTCTCCAGCTCCGTGGGCACAGGCTTCTGTGCTCGGGACCCTGGTTTCTCTCTATCCGGCTGTTCATTTGTATCCTTTAGTATGTCCTTTATAATGAACCAGTAAACAACTCTCCCTGAGTTCTGAGAGCCATTCTAGCGAATTATCGAACTCGAGGAGGGTGTCATGGGAACCTTGATTCATTGTCCGTCAGAAGTGTAGGTGACAGCCTGGGTCTTAGGATTGGTGTCTGAAGTGGGGGCAGCCTTATGGAACTGACCTCTTACCTGTGGGATCTGATGCTAAGTCTAGGCAGGTAGTGTCAGAACTAAGTTGTAGACACCAGCTGGTGTCTCGGAGAATTGCTTGATACCTTAAAAACGGACCCACGCAGCGTCGACGTGGAGTGAGGTATTGCGTGAGTAGCAGCGAGAGTAAAAGAAACACGAGTGACTTTTTCTTTTCCGATCAGTGTGATGAGATTAAAAAACAATTTTTTTTTCTTTATTGATTTTAGAGAGGAAAGGAAAGGGAGAGAGAGAGAGAGAAACATCCACGAGAGAGAACATCGATGGGCTGCCTCCTGCATGCCCCCCACTGGGGATCGGGCCCACAACCTGGGCATATGTCCTGACCGGGAATCGAACCGGCGACCTCCTGGTGCATGGGTCGATGCTCAACCACTGAGCCACACCAGCCGGGTAGATAAGACATTTTATATAACCAAGTGTCCAATAATGAGCGAGTGAACTTGAATAAAACCGAGAACTCTGCAAAAGGGGCAGGTTAGGCCACTAGTAAGTTACACCACTAATACGACATTTTATTTTTATTTTATTTTATTATCTATTTTTAATCCTCACCCGAGGATATATTTCTATTTATTTTCAGATAGAGAGGGAGAGAAAGAGACACATTAGGGCCGGGGACAAACCACAACTGAGGTACGTGCCCTTGACTGGAACTGAACCTGTGACTCTTTGGTTCACAGGCCGATGCTTTAGCTACTGAGCCAAACTTGATGAGTTCTTTCGTTTGAAAGCAATGAACAATTAAAAAATACATTTTAAAGATATTGTTCAAATGAAAATGTTTAGTGTAGCTAAAATTTGCACTTACCAAACAAAAATAACTCTCCGTGTTTTAGATTATAAACATAAACAGTCTGAGTGGTCACAGAATGCCAGGATGAAAGGAGCACGGTTTCGCTGCTTCATCCTCCCAGGGACTGCGCTGTCATCGGTTACTTGGCTAAGTGCAGAAACCACGGCTCAGCGGGCTTGAAGGTGGGAACTGTGCCCAAGCCGGTACGAACACCTCTGAGCTGTGACGAACTCACTCTCAGGTGAATGTGCAGAGTCTTTGTGTGTCGGGCCACGCTACAACCCAAGTCTCTGAGTCAGCGTCTGCGTAGAATAAGTGTTTACTAAAGAGAAAAGTTGTTAGACCGAGTTAATTTGAAGCTTACATATTGTATCTGTCTTCTGCTGTATCAAAGGATCACAGCTCCAGTGGCTTAAAGCAGCACATTTCAGGCCTGGAGGGCAGAGTCTAACTCAGACGGCCAGCACGGCCGGGTCCTCCTGGAGGCCCCGGGGACGCCCACGTCCTTGGACTCCTGACGCCTCCTCACGTCACTGCTCTCTTGTTCTGTGTTCCTGTTTCCTCTCCTCTGCCTCCGGCCCCCTCCTTATCTCTTAGGAGGTTACATGGGCCCACCCGGAGAGTCAGGACAACCTCCTCCCTCAGGACCCTGGGCTCAGTCCCCTCTGCAAAGTCCCTTTGGCTCGTAAATGACATGTATAGCTGTAGGGATTAGGACTTGGGCATCCTGGGGGGCACCATTCAGCCCTCCGCACACATGTTCCTGCGCGCACTGCAGCCAGTGCGTGTGGAGGGAGGACCGCGGGTTTCAACACTGACGTGTGTGTGGCCCGTGAGCAGCGAGAACAAGCAGACAGGCTAAGTCGGTGTTACTGTTCTTTAATTCCCTGGAGGTGTCGCACCCTTTATCGCCTGCCTCCCAGCGAATGCCCTGCCTGGGCCCACCGCTGCCCCCACCTGTTCAGCCACCCCGGTGCCCCAGCAAGTCTGTACATTTCCCTTTCTCTCCGTCCAAATTAGCAGGATCAAAATGCAGTTTTGCCCGCCCTGGGCTTTGTTAGCAGAAGACCGGGCAATGTCAGCTGGGCACATGAGGCGGAAACTTGTCTTCCTCAAGTTGGAAACTGGGGAACAGTTTGTCCTGGACCAGGTGCAGTGAGGCAGGGCCATGTGGGAGGAACTGGAACTCCGAGTCCTAAGGCTTGGGTCTGAACCCTGTGGAGGGGCGGAAGAAGGGATTTTTGTCTCTCGATGCCCTTGGGAGGGCGGATGATGCTGGGGGCCTCGTGGGAGAGGCCTGGAGCACAGCCCCCGGACACCTGGGAGTCTGGGCAGGACCGGAGCCGCTGGCACACCTGTGGTCCTAGGGGAGCCTGTGCACTGCCGCTGGCCCTGGCAGCAGGTGTCAGGCTTGGGAGAAGGCTGCTGTCTGCCCCCGAGGATGCCGGGAGCAGACAGGCCTCCTCGCCCTGGGAGGGAGCGTGGCTCTGCTGGCCCCTGGGCCAGACTTCTGCCTCCAGAACCGGACACAGGAGACTCCTGTTGTGTCAAGCCCGTCTGTGGGCCTTTGCTATGGCAGCCGAGAACACTCACAGGGTGTGCTGAAACCCTCGAAGAGGTGTCAAGTGTATTTCCTAAGCCAAATAGCGGGTTCCTTCCTGCAGGGTCTGTCACAGCCTGGCACCCAGAGCACCCTCCCAGCTCTTCCCTGCCTGCCTGTCACTGGCCTGGTGAATCCTAAGGGCCCCAGGTCCCTCTGGTGTCAGGCCTTCCTCAGCGGTCCTCGGAGAGATTCATTAACTAAAACTAAAAAACATACAAATGGCCCTGGCTGGTTTGGCTCAGTGGTTAGAGCGTCGGCCCAGGGACCAAAGGGTCTTGGGTTTGATTCCCAGCCCAGGTCGGGGTCATATGGAAGGCAACCAATCCATATCTCTCTCTCACACTGATGTTTCTCTCTCTCTCTCTCCCCCTCCCTCCCTAGCTCCTCCTCTCTCCCCCTTCCTCCCTTCCACAGTCTATCTAAAAAAATCAGTGGAAAAATATCCTCAGGTGAGGATTAACAAAAAAAAGGGACAAGAAATGTACAAATAGAAGGTGAGAATGACACGACCTTGGACTGCTGAGCCCATGTTCCGATCGAACAGTTGCTATAAGCTGGTTATTTGTCTGTTTGCACAAATGATTTCCACAGCTGCTCGGCCACGACTCTGCAGCCCCGAGCCTGACACGCTGCTGCGTCGCTCCCTCGACGGCAGACCCCCACGGGGCAGGTGCGGTCTCCTTTACTCCTCTGGGAGTACCACGCTTTCCCTGCACACGTGCCAGTGAGTTTGCCAGGGCCGCCGGAACAAAGTACCGCCGACGGGGCGGCCTAAACAACAGAAACTTCTTTTCTGGAAGTCCTAGATTCAGGGCTAAACCCCGAAGGTCTGAAACGCAGCTGAGGGCCAGGCTTCCGGAGGGTGGACACCGGGACCGTGGCAGGTCGGAGGCAGGAGCGTGCTGGGGTCCGTGCTGCTGGTCCGCGAGGGCCTGGGCATGGTGCAGCCGCGGGCAGTCTGCCCATCACGGCAGCTGGGCCCCAGGCCTTCCCGCCTGCCCTGAAGGAGAGGGTGCTGACGGCACGCGGGCTCGGGGGAAGTGGTGCGTGTGCTCGTCTCGCGGACTCCCACACAAACCCGAGGACGGCCAGGCTGTTCCTTTTGTGAGGTCACCCAGAACAGCTCATGCTTCACACTCTTCCCCTGCAGCCATGCCCGGGCCACAGTGGTCACGGGAGTACCCGTACGCGGCTGGAGGGTGACCTGCTCTGTGCAACCTGCCAGCGCCACATCTTCTTACAGCGCTGGGGGGGCATCTGGATCCTGCAGTGGGGAGGACACAGTGGCTGCTGGCCTTCCTTCTGGACAACCGGCCCCTCGGACCCAAGTCCCAAAACCCAGAGCCTGTCCTAGGGAGGGCTGTTCCTATGCTGTAGCCTGTCCCCACAGTGAAGGGCCACTCCTGGAGAGGGCACCGAGCCTGTGGTTACCACACTTCCGGCCTCCAAACTGAGAACATACACGGCTCTAGGTGAAGCCCCAGTCCGCGGAGGGCCCTGCGGCAGCCACGGCACACTAAGGCCCCGCCACAAAGGACGACACCAGGCCGGTGCCAATGCGCAGCGGAGGTGCCCCTTGAGGGTGGGGAGAGCGTTGGCTGCACCAAGTGAAGAAGAGAAGCCAGAAGGACCAGGGCAGAGGGAGGAAGAGCAGCGAAAGGTCCAGAGAAGTGCGGGTGGGCGGGAGGCCAGAGCGCCCCGGTTGACAGTGTTCCTTTGGAGGGCATGAGGACACCCCTTTACCAGCAGGCCACCTTGCCACATTCTGTTGGTTACAAGTACATCACAGCCCCCCAGCTTCAATGGGAGGAGACACAGATCCATCTCTCAGTGGGAGGGATGTCAGTGTCGTGTCCTGGGACATGCTTTCGGGATGAGGGTCGTGTGTGGCCATCTCGGGAAATAGAACGGGGACATGCTTATCAGACAGACTTAGTGGCTTACATCATGCAAGTCGTTGGTTTCTCATGTCCCAATCTGTTGACTCCCTTGTGGTCCATGGGTCCTCAGAGGCCTCCGTCAGTGGCTCTGAGCTCCTGGAGGTCCTCAGAGTGCCCTCTGTCAGGCAGTGGGTGACGGAGAGAGGAGGCTTTGTGTTTCCAGCCCGGAAGGGGAGCACTGCCCCACATCCCTGGGCTGAAGTCAGCCCCATGGCCACCGTCAGCGAGGGTGGCTGTGTGTCCTGGAAGGCCGTGAGGACACAGATGGTGGGAACACTTTCCTGTCGGCTTCACATGAGGGTTGACCTCAAGCAGGCGGGTGGGGCAGAGAGGACCCGGACTTGCTTGCAGATGGCCACACTAGAGAGCTCCAGCCAGAGGCCCAGCCGCTTGATTCTCAGGCAGCCCACCCCAAACACAGGTCCTCTGCTCTTGAGGGGCTCAGAGGTGGCTCCAGGTGTCACTTGCCCCTCCAGGCTGCACTAATGGGACTGGACCAGTCCTCCAGGGTGGGCTGGGAACACTGAAGCTACCACCTTGTGTTTGTCTCACTGAATCCACAGCTCCTTTACGGCCACCTCCTTTTGGGGATGTGCTGGCTGAGAGAGAGGTTAAGTGCCTCGCCGGGGTCGCCATCCCTGGGACCCAGCCCTGACGCTGAGTGTTTTGGACAGTCTTGCTCCTCCCCTAGCTGTGTGACCTTGGGCAAGTCTCTCTGAAGACCAGTTTTCCTCCTTAAAATGGAGATACCAATCCCTATCACATGGCCCAGATTGGGATTCCGTTTTGAGGGAGAGGTTATCAGGGCAGGCTTCCTGGTGGTGGTGCTTCCCAAGCTGAGTATGGAGTTGAGTTTTGCAGGGCAGACTCCGAGTCCAGGAGCACAGTCCAGAGGGTGGGGATGCCAAAAGAGAGCATTCAGACAGGCACAAGCGAGGGGGGTGGGCATTGGGGTGAGGAGGGGCATTTCTTGGCTGGAGAGATACCTGGCAGGCTGCCGGGGGAGGTGGTATTTGGGATTTGGCTTAAAGGTGGATAGCAATGACCTTGGCTGGTGTGGCTCGGATAGAGCATCGTCCCGTACACCAAAGGTGGCGGGTTCAATTCCTGGTCAGGGTACATACCAGGTTGTGGGTTTGATCCCTGGTCTGGGCACGTACAGGAGGCCACCGATCCATGTTTCTCTCACATATTGGTGTTTCTCTCTTTCTACAAATAAAAAGAAGGCAGACAGCAAAGGCTTGAAAACGAGATGGGGGCAGGATCATCGGAAGTCGGAAGTCGTTGAGCAAGCACCACCTCCTGCATGGCTCAGGTGACACCTGGCCTGGGGCACCATGCCTCTGATCCCCTACCTACCCCTCCTCCATGGGGCAGCTGCCAGTCTGCTGCCTGGTGGCCTGCCCGCTGCAGACTGGAAGTGCCTGCACCGGCTGCTGCCTGCCAGGCACTGGGATGGGGCCACTCCGCTGGCTGCCCCTGTTCACACAACTGGTTCTGTTGCCGCTGCCGGGGACCTGGCCCAGAGTCCCCATTAGGGTCTTCGTGGTGCCCCACAGCCACATGGACGTGGGCTGGCTCTACACCATCAGGGTAGGTGCCGGGCATCATTCTCCATCCGCCCCCTGGAGCTGCCCCCTCCTCCTCGCTGGGTCCCAGTGTGGGTTTCTCCCTGGGTCTGCACCAGTGTGGAAGGACCAGCCTGGGCTCCAGTTTGCCTCTGGCATGGGCAACTGGGCAGCTGACCTTGAGCTGATCGCTTCCTGCCTCTGATTCCCAGTTTCCCCACCAGGGGTAGGGAGAACTGCAGGCAGCTGCGGTCAGGGGAAGTGTGCATCGGCCCGAGTCAGGCCGTGGTCAGTCCTTGTCTGGGGCATGCTTTCTGGGCTCCAATTCCCCCCTCTGGTTTTTCAGGGCTCAGGTCTGTGCCCCGGTTTCTCCCTCTGCCCCAAAGGCTTTCCTCCCAGAGGCTGGCAGACTCAGTCCCTAGCTTCCTTCAGGTTCCTCCGAAGTCATTTTCTCGGTGAGCAGGCTATCCAATCTAGGTCTGTTCCCTCCCCTCCTTTCCCTTCCCCACATTTCAGGCTGCCTTGCTGACTGTTTGCCCGCCCCCCCCAGAGGAGGCTGCAGTTGGGGGTGGGGCCCTGGCATTTGTTACTGACATTCTCACTGTGCCTGGTGGACTGAGCAGACACTCCATAATGTTTGCTGAAGCGATGAATGAATCGGTACAAAAAGAGAGAGAGTGAAAGTCTCTGACTTCCTTAGGTTTCTGGGGCAGGTGGTTTGGTATCATTACCCAGGCTGCCTCAAACTCTTTCTAGGAATGCAAGCGAAAATGCCGAAATAAATGAACAGAGACCCTCTGTGGTTATGCATCGATACATCTGCAAAGGACATTAATAAGGGAGTAGCTGGTTTTAAAGGGAGAGATAGAGGCAGGAAGATTTGATGCTGAGTATTAAGTCTGGGCCTGGGCATATTGGGAGCCTCTGGGGTGATGACTCACCTGCAATGGAGATGGCTTAAGGGGTGGGGAGCATGCTTGTCACCCCCTTTTACAGAAGAGGAAACTGAGGGCCAGAGAGGGTCCGTGCCTTGCCCAAGGTCACTCAGGAGTAGTCCCAGAGCCTGCTGCCTGCCTGCCCAGAGCAGCCTTGGGCGCACTGTGCACCTGGAGACCCAGATGGGAAGAGCCCCTGGCCTGGGGGGAGGCAGGCAGGCGACCACAGGGACAACCCAGGGACAGCTCCTCTCAGCTTCAGCTCTCAACACACCCTTCCCCTTCATTGCAGCCCAAGCAGCCCCTGAGGGGGTCCCTGGAACCTGTTTCCTCCTCCTGGCTCTTGACTGTGGTGTTCATAATCATACCCTCAGGGAGCTAGCGTGCTCCCTCTGGGACGCTGCCACGTAGTGTCACAGTCCGCTTCCTCACCATTCACCCCAGGACAGCACGTTCTCAGCAAGGGTGGAGAGCCATGTCCTCTTCTCCGTTCCACCCTCCCTGAGTGTCGGGGACAGCTGGGTGGGTCCTTTGATGAGACGATGGGGAAGGCAGGAGGAAGAGCCCCGTGCAGCCGTCACTGCGGGAGGCAGGCCCAGGGACAGTTTGCCACCCTGGGTTGCCCCCTCCCCAGGAGAACATGGAGTTCTACGTCAAGGACGTGTACGCCACGGTGGTGCAGGAGCTGTCCCTGAGCTGGCGCCGGCGGTTCATCGCCGTGGAGCAGGAGTACTTCCGGCTGTGGTGGGACTACTACGCCTCAAGGACGCAGAAGAACCAGGTGACACGGCCTTGGCGAGCGGAGCGCGCGGTGTCCCAGGGAGACTGGGCAGCACGCGCAAGGGGCCAGGGCTGTGCCAGCTGGAAGATAATGCAGAGAAAGGGCCGAGCGTGTGTGCCCCGGGCTGAGTCTTGCACTGAAAAGGCTATTTGTAGGGCTTTTGGCAAAATGCAGTTGAAGTCTGTGGATTAGAGAGTAGTGTTTTCCTATGTTAAATGTCCTGATTTTGACAATTATACTATGATTAATATTATCCTTTTCTTACAAAACACCAAGTGAAGTACTGAGGATAAAAGGCGTACACTTGCTAACTTATACTTTCAAATGGTTTAGAGAAAAAGCACACTCTGCATGGAAAGAGATGGGGGAGTGTCCAGGAAACTGGGTAGAAGTGTTAGCCACGGAGACTCCAGGGTACACGGAGCTCTTTGCGCAATTCTTGCACATTTTCTCTGACTTCAAAATTATTTTGAAAGTGAAAATTTACTAAACGATATAGCAAGTAGCAGCCAGGGGCCCGGTGCTGTTCCAGGATGTGGGCACAGCGCTGAAGGCCAGGCTTCGCAGAGTGCGTGAGGGCGAGGGGCTTTAGGTCGGGGTGTCTCCCGCAGAGCAACACCAAGCTCGGGGGTTGTGACCTGGCCTTTTCTCTGCACATTGTGCCAAGGTTCATAAGCTTGTGGCCAGTGGACGCCTGGAGTTTGTCATCGGAGGCCAGGTCATGCATGATGAGGCTGTGACCCACTTTGATGACCAGATCCTACAGCTCACAGGTTTGATCACCACTTACCATAACCAGGGTCCTTTTGGGGCCTCCATTCGGACTGGAACTTTATGTTTGAATCTAGTTCTGGGCTTCATCTCCCCCTCTGAGCGAGAGACTGTGACCAGTACAAGGAGTGATTGGCTAGTGCCGTATTCGTGCCTGTGCCACTGAGTGTGGGGGTCACGAGCATGCATTCTGGATGAGGTGGCCTGGCTGGATTCTGGCTCTGCTCATTCCCAACTCTAATTCCCAGTGAGGTGCAAGAGATGTCACCTCATTGTGTCTCAGTGTCTTCCTCATTAAGATGAGTTTGATGATACCTACCTTAAAGGTTCGTGTGAGAAATAAATTGTAATAATTCAAACAGATCACTTTAATAAAGTACGATGTTCCTAGTAAACACTCATTAAAGGTTTGGTGCCATCATCAAGACACCACTGTCACCACCAGCTCCACCTACAGCTCCACCAACATAGCTGTCATCACCACCACCATCACCACCTTTATCTCCACCATCATCACTACCACCATCACCATCACCAATACCATCACCACTACCATCACCACCACCACCACCACCACCATCACCACCACCACCATCACCACCACCACCACCATCACCACCACCACCACCACCATCACCACCACCACCACCACCACCATCACCACCACCACCACCTCCACCACCATCACCACCACCACCACCACCACCACCACCACCATCATCACCATCACCACCACCACCACCATCACCACCACCACCATCACCAATACCATCACTACCACCTTCACCACCACCACCACTACCACTACCACCTTCACCACCACCACCACCACCACCACCACCACCACCATCACCACCACCACCACCACCATCACCACCACCACCACCACCACCACCATCACCACCACCACCACCACCACCACCACCATCACCACCACCATCACCACCACCACCACCATCACCATTATCATCATCACTACCATCACCACCAACTCTACCTACAACTTTACCAACATGGCTATCTGCACCACCACCACCACCACCACCACCACCATCATCACCAATACCATCACTACCACCATCACCATTATTACCACCATCATCATCAGCACCAACTCTACCTACAACTTCACCAACAGAGCTATCTTCACCACCAACACTATCACCACCACCACCACCGCCACCATCACCATTACCAACATCACCACCTCACCACCAGCACCAATACCATCACCACCATTATCCTCACCATTACAACCACTACCATCACTTTCACAACCTCCACTTCTACCACCAGCACCACCACCTTCATGAGCACCACAACGACCACCACCTCCTTCATCCCCATCTCCATCTTACCATCACCATCTACCACTAGACAGTGGATGAGCCAGAATGAATTCAGGCCTGTTACTGAAACTCTCAGTCCTGTCTGGCCGGTGTGGCTCAGTGGTTGAGCATCGACCCATGCACCAAGAGGTCGCTGGTTTGATTCCTGGTCAGGGCACATGCCAGGTTGTAGGCTCGATCCCCAGTGAGGGGGCATGCAGGAGGTGGCCAGTCGATGTTGAGCACTGTCTCCCTTTTGCTCCTTAATCTGGAGTCCTTCCCTTATCTCAGGGTCTCGCTGCCTTAGTTCCAGACTTCACTCAACCCCTTTGCCACCTCCAGCGAGAATGTGGTGTTGCTGACAAAACCCTTTCTTCTCAGATTCTCACATCCCTCTCTCTGTTTAAGACTTCCACATGTAGAGACCCTACTGTGAGCCAGGGGCTTGTCCTGTGCCCCTTGCCCATGCCCACACCCTGGGAGGGGACCTCTAGCCCATGTGGCCTGAAGGAGGCGAGGCTCCTGCCCAAAGCCACCAGCCAAGCCTGAGGGTGGGGACTGGAACCTGGTTCCCACTGAATCTGCGCTAGGCTTTCCGTTCTGTTGCCATAGCGAGGCAAGTGGGAACGTGATGGTGATTGCTTTTAGTTCTCTTTGTATGACACTCCGTCTCCTTACTGTGGCCTCAGGGCCTCTTCTCCCCTTCTCTCCGGCTCCTCCTCTGGCTCCCGCTGCCCTTCACCTGCTCCAGTGGAACTCTTCCTGTGTTTTCCCACGTAATGTTTTCTCTTCTTTCCTCCAGAACAGCTCATCTCAGACTCAGGTGAGGAGTCTCTTCTCCTCTGGGTCTCCATAGCTCCTTATCACCTCCCTCCTTCACCCCGAAAGTCCAGGTGGCCTCTGTCAGCAGTGTCTGATTCATCTCTGGGACCCCCCAGCTCAGCTTAGGGTCTGGCTGGACAGGTGCCGATGGGCATGGCCGGGAGGGGCGGGTGCCGACTGGCCTGCCTCAGGGCTGTCTGCGGCGGGAACGCCCTTGCCTCAGGTCTCAGCCCACCGTGCCCTCGCCCTGAGCGCCCCAGTGCTAACCCTGCAGGCCAGACCTGCAGCATGTTGACCGGAAGCCTCCGCAGACGTGGGCTTGCATCACTGACTGTGGGACAGGACGGGCTCCTCCCCAGTGGATTCCATGAGGCTCCATTTCCCAAACCACCCAATGTCCTCCCTGCATCACTCAGCCTGATGTCTGGCTGACGGTGGCAGCTCTTAAGTCACGAATGAATAACTGAGTGGTGGGATGGTCTGGGGCGGAGCCCTTTGTGAGCACGCTGCTTGCCCCGGGAACAGGCACCCAGGGCCCGAGAAGGCAGGGCCCACCCCCTGTCCCCAGCGCAGCGCGGTGTTCTCTTTGCAGAAGGTCATGGCTTTCTCTACCAGACGTTCGGGATCCGGCCGCGGTTCTCCTGGCAGGTCGACTCCTTTGGCGCATCTGCCACTACGCCCACCCTGTTTGCCCTGGCGGGGTTCAACGCCCACATCATCTCCCGGATCGACTATGACCTAAAGGAGACCATGCAGAAGGCTCAGGCGAGTGCTGGGTGAATCCGCTGCTGCCCCTTTCGGCCCCGCCCTCCCTCTTCGCTCCCTGCGTCCTGAAAGCCCCTGTCCTACAGTTGGTATCCTGCACGGGTTCGGGGGCCCCACTCCAAGAAGGGACGCAGCCTGGGGTCAGGGTTAGGAGAACAGAGGTAACTTACGCAGCGGGAGGCAGGCAGAGGGGGTTGGGCTCCAGGTGGGCAAGAGAAGGAACACTTTTATGAACCCCACTGAGGGTCACACTGAACACTGAGCACACTTCCTGGGTCAGCTCATCTCAGCTGTAGGTGACTGAGCTGGGTGTGGCTCTGCCCGTCGTCCATGGCCCAAGATCACGTCACAGGGGAGGAGTCAGGGAACATGTGTGTCCCAGAGATGATGCTAACAGAATCAGGATTTTATCTTTGCTTATAACCCTGAACACTATCCATCTGAACTGTAAAACATAGGCTGCCCACTTAGTGAGAGGTGATGAGCTCCCTGTGCCTGGGGGTATTCAAGCTTGTCTCGAAGGTGGCCCTGAGGAGGAGGTGGGGTGAATGAGCAGGCAGGCTCTTTGGGAGGGCAAGTCCACAGCCTCGCGGGGCTTTGGGGGTCGAGATGGGATCTGTAGGAGGAGGCAGTAAAGGAGCTCTGTCCCTGACCCTGAGGGAGGCCCAAGGTGAGGGCAGCCAGAGAGACCCCCGAGGGGCTGCAGAAGGCAGGACTAGCAGCTGGGCTGGCCCTGGGCCCTCACTCTGTTCCCTCCGGGTCTGCAGGAGCTGCAGTTCGTGTGGCGAGGGTCCCGGTCCCTAGCCCAGCGGCAGGAAATCTTCACGCATGTCATGGACAGGTTCGGCTACTGCACGTGAGCACTGCCGTGGCCGGGCCCCGCTCTAAGCACGGTCCCTGTATGACCTCAGCTGCGACCCTCACTGCACGCCCGAGGGAGAGGCAGCAGGTGCCTCGTGTCACACACAGAGAAACCGAGGCCCAGCCGCTCAGCCAAGGTCCTCGCGATTAGCCAAGGTGGCGGAGTGGCGTCTGGTTCAGGTGGCCCCTCCTCGGACAGGAGAGTGCAGGCCACGGAGGGGCCACTGGGGAGAAAACGGCCAGGCGGGCTCGCTGCCGGGCGCTACCTCGGGCCAGGCCCGCGCTGTGCCAGGCACAGCTTCTCGCTGTTTTCCATCAGTTATTGTTGTTAACCCTCATAACAGCCTTTGGTACATGTTATCAAGGAGGAGACGGTCCGAGAGGCGCCAGGGGCCGGTCCGGGGCTGGCCCAGGGTGCCGTTTGTCGCCCTCTGCTGCCCAGGGTGAGGCAGGGCCGGCCGAAGTGGGGCTGTCCAGAGCCCAGGTGTGCCCGCCCTGCTGGGGCCTGACCCAGAGGGAAGGCCCTAGGGCTGCGTCTGCCTTTGTCGAACACTTTGAGGGTTTGTTCACCACAATTTTTTCTGCATTAACTTATATATAGAGAGAAAATATTACATATATTTCGATTAATTGTGTCGTACAGTTGGCCTATGGGTATCATGTATGGAGTTTTATAGTTTTCTAAAATACTGCATTAAATCTCGTTGGTGTTGACATTGAGACTCAGTGTGAGGTGGGAGCCTCATCTGCCCCGCCCAGTCCCAGCCCCGCCCGTGGTCCTGGCACCCTGTTCTCATGGGCACAGAGGTGTCCTGAAGGACAATGATCTGACGAGTCCTCTGGGACCCACGTGTGAAGTGGGACACAGAGCTGGTGCCCTCCCCACGTGACACAGCAGTGATGCGGGCCCAGGGAGTGGCATGCCCGGGATCCCACAGCTGGTGAACGTGGGGCCTGGATCGGAGCCCCCTGGCTGCAAAGCTCCTGTCTGCCTAGCACTGACCATGGTGGGAGCCGGGGCCCCAGGAGGGCCCGCAGGTCCGGAGCTGCCGTGGTCTGGCCGAGCCCTGCCGTCCTCCGGGACCCTGGGCTGCTTGCCCTGCTGGGGTGGGCCCGCTAACCCTTCTCTCTCCTGCAGGCGTGGGCATCTTACCTGGGAAGAATCGTTTCTCTTCCCAGAATTATTCCAGAACGGGTACTATGCTGAAGACCGTGCGTCTGACCTCGAGTACACAAATTACATGCAGGAACTGGTGGACGACGTGAAGCTGCGGGCCTCCTGGTTCCAGACCCCGCATGTCCTCTGGCCCTGGGTGAGTGGCGTCCCAGGCCCTGGTGTCCGCATCACAGCCCAGGGACTGGACCCCTTGGGGCTCGAGTGCTGCTCTAACCGGGCCAGGCTGCCATCCTCAGCCTGGGTCAGTCCTCCTTCTCTGAGAACCCCTGGGCCTCACCTGCCCACCCGCTCCTCCCACCCCCTGGCTCCCTCCCAGCCTCTCCTCCTGAAATACACCCCCTCGCCCATGCCGGCCTCGGGCTTCCGCCAGCTCTCCCCACTTTTCACTCGTGACTGCCTTTCTTTTTTTCTTTTCATGCCTTCCCCCCCCTTTTTATTTGTGATTACTTTTATCTATAGGTGCAGACATTAAAAAAACTATTTTTTGAAAACTATAAAACTCCATACATGATGTCAATAGGCCAATTGTATAAAACAATTAATCTAAATATATGATACACACACACACACACACACACTTTAGATGAGGCTTGAGGCATAACTTAAAATATATGTAGGCAATAAAGAAACACAATAATGAAATGTTTACTTTCTCAATAGTTCAAAATGGAATGTGATGCCTGCAAAAAGAACACAGAAACACCTGCCTAAAAGAACTTGTGTTGAGGTCACAAAACCATGTGCATATCACCTTGTGACCTCCCCTTTGGGTAGATGATGAGAACTGTCAAAGAGCAGTCCTGGAGCACCTGTCAGGTTGGCTCTCCTGACGGACTCAGGAGTCTGGCGCTCCCTGTGAGGGGTGGCTGACAGCGCACCCAGAGACCCCAGTGAGGGCCAGCCCTGACCTCCTCCTTCTGACTCAGAGCCTGGATTTGGAGCCTGGCCGCTCCTCTGGGGCTGCTTTCGCCCTGTGCGCAGGGATCAGCTGTGACAGGGAAGTCAGGTGGTTTATTGTGCCATCTGTCTTACTTTTTGCTGTAAGTTCATAACAAAGTTGATAAGAAAGACGATGATAATAGATCTTATGTATTCATATCTTCGGCCAGCCTGAGAGCTGATAAATTCTGATCTTATACTGGCAACATGTAATTTTGCTGGGATCACCTGTCAAAACCTAATGAGAACTTCCCTTGTCCTTGGCTCATTTTGCCCTGAGAGTCGGAGAGAGAGCTCTGCAGAACTGTGAGCCAGGAATTGCTGACGTGCAGTGTGGACACCTGGGGAGGGGCGTTCGGTGGGGCCGAGATCGGAGGAACACACGCAGTGCATGGGAACAGCTCCATCGGGACTCACTGTTCTGTCAAAACTTACGACTCTGCTTCCTCCAGGCCCTGTACTCACTGTAACTGTATTTGATGTAGTACTCAATGTAGCAACATTTCAACAAGGATAAGGTAGAATAACTGTGACTATGTGGGGAGAATTTTTTATACTGCAGCACTTCTTAAAAAATGTTTTTATTGATTTTAGAGAGGAAGGGAGAGGGAGAGAGAGAAACATTGATGAGAGAGAAACATCGATTGGCTGCCTCCTGCACACCCCCTGCTGGGGATGGAGCCCACTACCCGGGCATGTGCCCTGACCAGGAATCAAACCAGCGACTGTTGGTCATGGGTCCACGCTCAACCACTGAGCCATACTGGCCAGGTTGCAGCTCTCTCTCTCTCTCTCTCTCTCTCTCTTTTTTTTTAAAAAAGGATGTAATTGAATATAACATTGCATCAGTTTCAGGTGCAACATAATGATTCGATATTTGTATATACTGCAGAATGATTGCCGCAGTTCGCCAGCTGAACATCCATCACTGCAGACTTACAAAGGTCTTTCCTTGTTGTTAATCCTCCCCTGAGGATATTTTTCCATTGATTTTTAGATAGAGTGGAAGGGAGGGAGGGGGAGAGAGAGAGAAAAACATTGATGTGAGAGAGATACATCGACTGGTTTCTTCCCGCATGATCCCGACCTGGAATCAAACCCACGACCCTTTGGGTTGGTGAGTTGACGCTCTAACTGGTGAGCTAAACCGGCCAGGGCAGCACATTTCAAATATTCAACACAGTCTTGTTACTTATAGTCTCCATGCTCTACATTACATCCCCAGGACGGACTTATTTTATAACTGAAGTTTCTACCTTTTGACCCCTCCACCCGTTTTCCCCACCCTCCATCCCCCAGCTCTAGTGACCACCAGTCTGTTCTCTGTACCAGAGTTCTTCTTTAAATTTCATAAGTGTGATCATGTGGTATTTGTCTTTCTCTGTCTTCTTTCACTTAACATAATGTCCTAAGGTCCATCCATGCTGTCACAAATGGTAAGATTTTCTTTTAAGGCAGAATACATTCCAGTGTGTGTGTGTGTGTGTGTGTGTGTGTGTGTGTGTGTGTGTGTGTGTGTACCACTTTTGTTTATCCATTCATCTATCAACGGACACTTAGGTTGCTTCCATATCTTGGCTGTTGTACATAATGCTGCTATGAATATGGGTGTATAGAACTTACAGAATTAGTGTTCTGTTTTCTTTGACGAAGTACCCAGAAGTGGAATTGCTGGGTCATATGGTAATTCTATTTTTAATTTTCCGGAACCTTCATACTGTTTTCCACAGTGGTTGCACCAGTTTGCATTTCCACCAACAGCGCACAAAGGTTCCCTTTTCTCCGCATCCTCACCGACACTTTTCTCGTGTCTTTTTGATGACAGCCATTCTGACAGGTGTGAGGTGATATCTCATTGTGGTTTTGACTTCATCTCTCTGATGGTGAGTGATGTTGAGCCCCTTTTCATATGCCTGTTCGCCATCTGTATATCCTCTTTGGAAAGATGTCTACTCAAATTCTTTGCCCAGTTTTAAATTGAAAAAAAATTTTTTTTTTTTTTGCTATTGGGTTTTATAATTTCTTTCTATATTTTAGATATTAACCCCTTGTCAGATACATGATTTGCAGATATTTTCTCCCCTTCCTAGGGTGACTTTCATCTTGCTGACGGTTCCTCTGCTGTGCAGACGCTTTGAGCTTGCTGGAGCCTCACATGTTTATTTTTGTTGTGTTCGCTTTGGGGTAAAGCCAAGAAATCACCACCAACGCTGATGTCAAAGAGCTTATCACCTATGTTTTCTTTTAGGAGTCTTACGGTTTCGGTCTTAGGTGTAAGTCTTTAATCCATTTTGAGTTAGTTTTCGTGAGTGGTGTAAAGTAATGGTCCAATTTCGTTATTTTGCACAGGTGTCCAGGTTTTTAAACATCAGTCATTGAAAAGACTGTCTTTGCCCCATGGTATGTTTTTGGCTAATCTGTCATAAATTAATTGAACATATATGTATGGGATTGTTTCTGGGCTCTCTATTCTGTTTCATTGGTCAGTGTTTCTGTTTTTATGCTAATACTCTACTGTTTGGATTATTATAGCTTTGTAATGTAATTTGAAATAAGCTTGATGTGTCCAGCTTTGTTCTCCTTTCTCAAGATTGCTTTGGCTATTTGGGGTCATTTGTGGTTCCACACAGATTTTAGGGTTGTTTGTTTTATTTCTGTGAAAAATGCCATTTGAATTTTAATAGGGATTGCATTGAATCTATACACTGCTTTGGGTAGTATGGACATTTTAACAGTATTGATTCTTCCAATCCGTGTATTTATACCTTCTTCAATTTCTTTTGTCAGTGTTCTGTAGTTTCAATGTACAGGCCTTTCCCTTCCTTGGTTAAATTTATTCCTAGGCGTTTTATTCTTTTTGATGCAACTGTAAATGGGATTACAATTTTTTTCTTGCCCTGGTAGGTTTGGCTCAGCAGTTAGAGCGTCGGCCCATGGACCAAAGAGTCTCGAGTTCGATTCTGGTCAAGGGCATGTACCTCGGTAGCGGTTCGGTCCCCAGCCCTGGTTGGGGTTGTGCGGGAGGCAGCCAGTCGATGTGTTCCTCTCACATCTCTCTGTCTCTCTCCCTCTCCCTCCCACTCTATCTGAAGATAAATGGAAAAATATCCTCGGGTGAGGATTGAAATAAATAAATAAACAAACAATAAAAGTGGTGAGAGTGTACACCCTTGTCTTACTCCTGATCTTAGGAGACAAACTGTCTCCACCGACTTTGATGTCAGCTGTGGGCTGGTCATATATGGCCTTTATTACGTTGAAATACGTTCCCTCTATATCCTTTGTTGAGAGTGTTTATCATAAATAAATGTTGAATTTTGTTAAGTGCACTTTCTGCATCGACAGAGCTGGCCACATGGATTTTACCCTTGTTTTGTCCCTGTGCTGGGTTGCATTGATGGATGTGTGGGTGTTAACCCATCTTTGCATTTCTGGGATAAATCCCACTTAATCATGGGATATGATCTTTTTTAATGAATTGCTGAATTCAGTTTGCTAATATTTTGTGGAGGATTTTTTTTTTATTTTGGTACGTGCTCCTAGCGGGAACCGAACCCGGGACTCTCTGGTCCGCAGGCCGAGGCTCCAACCGCTGAGCCAAACCGGTCAGGGCTTGTGGACGATTTTTGCATCGATGTGCACCAGGGATGTCAGTCCGCACTTTCCTTTACCTGTAGCACCCTAGTCTGCTTTTGGTGTCAGGATAAGGCTGGCCACATGATGAGTTTGGAAACGTTCTCTCCTCTTCTATTTTTTGGGAAGATTTTAGAAGGATTGGTATTTATTCTTCTTTAAATATTTTATAGCGTTAACCAGTGAAGTCATCTGGTCCTGGGTGTTTTGTTTGTTAACAGCTTTTTGATTACGGATTCAATCTCCTTACTAGTAATGTCTGTTCAAATGTTCTTGTTTTTCATATTCAGTCTTGGTCGGTAGTATGTTTCTACAACTCGACTTGTACTGCCTTTTTGAAGGTGAGGTTAAGGTCAATAAATGTGAGTTGTGGCTACGACCATTGTTATTCATAATTATCATAGGACTATAACTAATGATTTTGATGAGTAGTAATACTAAATGGCTTTTAGAAATGCCAGGGAGTGCCCTGGCTGGTTTGGCTCAGCGGTTAGAGTGTCGGCCCACGAACCAGAGAGTCCCGGGTTCGGTTCCCGCTGAGGGCACGTGCCTCGGTTGCAGTTTGTCCCCGGCCCCGGTTGGGATCGTGCAGGTGGCAACCAGTCGATGTGTCTCTCTCGCGTTGAGGTTTCTCTCTCTCTCTTCCCCCTTCTCTCCCTCCTGCTCTATCTGAAGATAAATGCAAAAAAAAGTCCTCTGGTGAGGATAAAAAAAAAAAAAAAAAGAAATGCCAGGGAGTGACGTAAGTCAGAGAAAGACAAATACTGTATGATTTCACTTATGTGTAAAATTTAAAAACACAAAACTCGTAGAAACGGAGATCAGCTTTGTGGGTGCCCGAGGTGGGGTGGGGGGTGTGGGAATGAGTGAAGGCAGTCAAAGGTACAGACTTCTTACACGATCAAAGATAAGCACCTATAGGGATGTACAGCATGATTCAGAAACGAAAGGAAGAGACGGAAACGCACAGGAATTCAGCTGTGGGAGCTGGTTGGGGGACTTCGGTGGCCCCTGTGGGGAGCGAGAGGGTGTCTGTGGGAGGTCGTGCCAAGCCCACTCTGCCTGGGCGGGGCTCTGCTCTCAGGACAGGACGCTGTCCCTGTGCCCCTCCCGCAGGGATGTGACAGGACATTTTACAACGCTACGAAACAGTTCATCAACATGGACCGCCTGATGGACTTCGTCAACAAGCGAACCTCCAGGCACGGCATCACCCTGGAGTACGCCACTCTGAGCAAGTACTTCGACGCCCTGCACGCTCACCGCGCCGTCTGGCAGGTCCGCGACCACTATGACTTCCTGCCCTACTCCTCAGGTACCGGCCTCCGGGCGTGAGGGTGGCACGTCGGTGCTAGGGTGGGCGCTGTCCCCACCTACCTGTCCCGCCTGGGCAGCCCCACAGCCTGGCTGCCTGCATGGCCCGTGGACAGCAGGCTCCGGCCTCCTCCCCCTTCTCTTCCTGCATGAGCCCTGCGTATGCTGTAATGTCCCCTCCTCCGGCAAACCTTTCCTGACCTGAAGGCCAGATCAGGTGCCTCCTTGGTGTCCCCACAGGCCTGTTTTCCTCCCATTCCTCCATGGTCACAAACAGGGGACCCTGTCTGCTTCATGCCTGTGTCCTTGAGGCTGGGACTGTGCTGGCCCCAAACAGCACAGCCTAAGGGTCAGGAGGGACGGTCCTGGGCTGAGCCCGCTTCATGGCTGCATGCAAGTCACGGAACGGCCGTGCTCGGTGACATGGCACAGGGACGGTGCTTCGTCTATCGAGCTGTAAACCTGAAGCTCGTAGCCTGGTGTCCAGCACAGAGCGAAGGCTCAGCACGTGTAGCCCGAGTAGTTATAACGTCATTCCGGGTCCCCTTGTGCCAGGTCCTGCCCAGGAGGCTAATTCAGGGCCTGCGGGGGGTACCCCTGCCCCCCCTGCGGAGCCCCCTGCCGCTGCGCCCCTTGCAGACCTCAGCTCCCCCGGGTGGGAATCAGACCAAGCACAGCATGTCTCCGAGAGCTGGGGCAGGTAGGAAACACCCTCCCGACTTCCCCCTGGGGGTATAACTGGGGAAAAGTGTGGGTCAAATCTTGACCCATCTAATATTTTTTGCATAAAACATCAGAGCTCTGGAAGGGTCCTTGTTGTCCTGCCCTGCCTTAACACAGAAGGAGAAGCCAAAGGGATGCGGTGATGGGGATGGGGGTGAGAGGGACCAGGTCACCATGAGCCAGCATAGCTCAGGGACCCGGATGCAGCCCTGCCTCCCAGCTGGCTTTGCCTGGCAGCGGCTTCCATGCACAGGTGGAGAGGTTGTTTTGGAAGGGTGAGATGCACGGTTATCCCCTTGGGACACGCAGGGAAACGGAGGCTCGGAGGGCACCCACTGGCTGAGCGTTCACCAGGGTGCCTGGAGCTAGGCCTGGCTAAGGCCTGTCCCCTGCCCTCCCCCACCCCAGCCACAGTGCTGAGCACCCCTGGCTTTGGACCACAGCTCCTCCCCTCATGGGCTGTCTAGCTTTGGGGCAAGTGATGTCACCTCTTTGAGCCCCAGTGTCTTCATTAGTGAAGGGGGTTTGCAAGAGGACGGTGGGGGGCACCCAGATGAGGGCTCTACAGTAGCCACGTCCCTTCTCCCCATTGCCTGTCCCCCAAAGAGACCGCAGGACGGCCTCCCCCTGCAGGGCTGGTTCCGGGCTGTGCTGTCCTGACTCACCCACAACCCGGCTTGTCCTCGGGGTCTAGGTCTCTTGCCTGTTTGGGTACAAGATGGAGCTCCCTGTACATGGCTCTCAGGACATTTCCTTTCGGATCACGTTGGTGGTGGGCCAGACCCTGGTCTAGGTGGGAGGAGCTACATCCCACTGGGCGGGCTCATGTTGAGCGAGGAGGGTGTGCTCTGCCGTTCTGGCTGCCACAGTGATGCCCTGTGGGTGTGGCCAGGTGAGCTTGGCCTCCTGGGGCAGACTGGCCAGGTGAGGCGAGGCGGGGCTCTGCTCCGAGGGCACTAGGCACTTGGAAGGGCTGTCGGCAGGCTGGTGCTGGCCCAGTCCAGCCCCAGGGGGAGGCGGGAGGTGGGAACAGTAGGGACAGTGAAGCACCTTTTGGGACAGAGCCAGGCCCTGGAGGCTCTCAGCCCTCCCTCTCCATCTGCCTTGGTCAGGCCTCATCCTCTGTCCCGGTCAGGACAGTGGCCACTGGGGTGTCTCAGCTCCTTGCACCCTCCTCCCATGCCTTCTCCCTGTGCTGCCAGGGAGACCCGCTGAAATGCTGGCCTGCCTGGACTCCCCATTGTCCCTGGGCTCGCACACGGAGGCTGCGGCCGCTGCTAGTGCTCATGGCCCTTCTCGGCTGGGTCCTGCCCACCCCCTCATGTCACTCTTCCCTCCCCCAGTCTCCCAGGCCCTCTGCTCCTAGGCTGATCCAGGCTTTCCTGATCCTCTCTGGGCGTTCTCGTCCCTCATCAGGACCTTCGGCACCCAGCCCACCCCAGGCATCATCCTCCCAGCTGCCCCAGCCCCTCCAGTGCTCTGGGCAGTTCCTGGCCTGGCTAGGGCAGGAGCCCAGGGCTCTGGCTGCCCCGATGCCTTCCTGGGTGACCCAGGCTGCCCCTGCCCCTCTGGCCCCAGCTCTTTTGGGGCCGGGGTCTGGGCGGCTCCAAGGGTAGGGAACTCATCCAGTGCCGGCCCTGTCCCCCAGCAAGGTCAGAAGCCTGGACCGGATTCTACACATCCCGCAGCAGGCTGAAGGGGCTGGCGAGGCAGGCCAGCGCTCTGCTCTACGCCGGCGAGTCCATGTTTGCACGCTCCATGTGGCCGGCCCCTCGCAGCCACCCGGACCCTGCCTGGGCCCTGAGGCAGCTTCAGAAGCTCCGCTGGGCAGTGTCCGAGGTAAGGCCACACCTCTTGGGGCCGGTAGCAGGCTGGGAACCTCCCGTGTGGTGCCCTTCCCCTTCCAGCCCCTGTCACTAGATGTCCCGTCACAGATGAGAACACTGAGGTCGCCTTTGGCAACAGGCTGGGGCAGGGTGAGGCTGGACCCGGGCTGGGACCACCGTCTGACAGCACAGGCTGGTGGCCTCAGAGAGCGTTAGAACTGAAGTTACCCAGAGGGTGAAGGCCCAGGTGCAGCAGTGTGCCAAAGGTCCTGTCTGGTTCAGTCTCAGCTCTGCTGTGTGGCCTCAGGCATGGGACGTTCCCTCTCTGAGCCCTGACTTGCTCCATGTCGTGAGAACCACATGGCCACCCAGGTGGGTGGTGGGCAACTGGAAACAATAATGTGCACAGCCCGCTTGGCATGGCGGCAGCACACAGCAACGTGTCCGTGCTTCGCCCCTGCCCGGGCGCGGAGGACTGTGGGTGTGCCTGGCGTGTCCCAGGGCCACTGAGGGGAGTGTGATGTCATGGGTGATGCCAGGACGGGCCCCAAAGTCTGCAGTCTGCCTCAGGTGGGGTTTTCTGCAAGGTCAGAAAAGGGTAGGCAAGCTCATCAGCCTCCCTGAGCCTCAGTTTCCTCTTCTGTGAAGTGGGAGGGCCCCCTAGCTCCACCCACACCTGCTGAGAGAAGGCTGGCCAGGCCTAGCAGTGCCAGGTGCCCAGTAAGCACTGTGCAGGGGCAGGTCCACACCCCATTGTTCCCTGATCTGGTGGGGACCACAGGTCCAGCACCACGATGCCATCACTGGGACGGAGGCCGCCCACGTGAGTGACATGTTTATGAAACACCTGGACGTAGGGATGCAGGTCGTCCACAGGCTGATGACCTCCATTGTCCTGAAAGGGACCCGACACCCAGCAGGTAAGCGAGGCCCAGCGGGGTGGGGTGGGGCTTGCCAGGGGCTCTGGTCCTTTCTGAGAAGAGAGCCTGGGGGGTCCGGGGAGGGGGCCTGGACCACCTGAATGTCAGACTCAGGGACCATGCCCCTCATGTGCTCGGACCCTCAGCCTGACCCTGGGCAGGGCCATTGCTCCTCGATGCCTGTGTTCTCTCCCTGCTCGAGGAAGGGCTGGGCACTGGGTACCACCCCCCCCCCCTCCGCTCCGAGTTGATGTGATGCCTCACACACCCTCTGCAAGCCAGGAAGTGCTCCCACCCTGGGTTCGGAGGTTGTGGCCTTGCCCAGGGCCGCACAGGTAGGAAGGGAATGGACCCTCCGCCCTGCCCTGCCCGGCCCTGCGGAGGACGCAGTGTCCTCGGAACCCGGTCGCAGTCTGGCATCTGGCGTGCGTCCGAGCTCTCAGCTTGGGTGCAGTCATCCCAGCGCAGCTGTCCGACTTGAGTCTTTGACTGTGAGGGTTTCCCATGTGCACGGTGACAGTCACACCAGTGTGACGGGTCCAAGGGGGTTTTGAACCCAGAAAGACACTGTGCACAAGGCCTGCTGCCCGCCAGGTCCCCACTCTGCCTGCACTCGTCACTGTGCACGTCTCACGTCCAGGGTAACAGCTCTCCCTCCCTGGTGTCTGTGTGCCACCCCATCCCACCTTCAGACTTTGGGTGGCCCATGGCACGGGGGCAGCGCACAGAGCGCCCACCTGCAGGGACTGGGGTTGGTGGGAGACAGTTGTGGAAAGAGCGAGGCAGCCCCTCCACGAGCTTCCCCGGGCAGCAGCCCAGCAAGGAGTGGGTGGAGGTGACCAGGTAAAGCATCCGACCCACGGCAGCAGCCTGGGCAGAGGCAGGCCTGGTAGTGTGCTCAGGGCTCCGGGCGCATGGGGCGCAGGCCGGACAGGAGGGATTCCAGGTCCACGCCGCAGGGGTCTTGACTGCTCGGCTGAGCACTTGGACTTGACCTTCCAGGCTCCAGAGAATTCTCTGCTCACTCACAAAGCCGGGCCTAGGAGCTGGGTCACCTTGGGCCGGCGGCTCTGCCTCTCTGGGCCTCAGTTTCCTCATCAGTAGGGTGGACTGACAGGGCAGATGAGCGAGGAGCACAGAACCTCAGCTGTCCGGAGGGACACTGGGGACAGGGACAGAGCAGAGGGCAGAACGCCCTGCAGGGATGACCACCACCGGGACCTGGGCCCCCTCGGCGGACTCCCTGGAGCTCTGCAGGGCCGGGTCTCTCCTTCCTGCCCCTCCTGCACCGAGGGGCACCTGCGTGTCGAGTGGGTCACAGCAACACGTAAAGCGTGCTCTCTGCGCAGGCCCAGAGCCCGAGGGACACTTCGCCGTGGTCTACAATCCCCTGGCCTGGACTGTCACCACTATCATCAACCTGACTCTGGACTTCTCCACGGTCAACATCACGGACGAGTCAGGCCGCCCCGTTAGCACCGAGGTACGGGCGTGCTTCCTGCAGGACACACACTCGTTGCTGATACCTGCTCCAGCCAGGCTCCCGGGATGGGAGGAGAGGAAGGAAACATCCTAAACCCACCCTCTCTGAGCACATGGTGTGGGGGTGTGTCCACTGAGGGTGGGGGATCCGCCCAGGGACTGATGGGCTGGGGCATCTGACCTGGCCACAAGTCCCCCGTGCTGTCCCTTCCCTGGAGGGTCTCGGGTGTGGCGCGCACTGCCTGAGGGGCGGCTCTGCCCTCCGCTGGGGAGTATTTATATTCTGATGTAGCTTTCCACTTCTCAAGGGAAAGGCCTCTGTGTCTGACAGGGGTGCTTTAGGGAGGTGCGGACATTGGGGGCGGAGGCCCATGCTGCCTCTCTCCCCAGCACCCAGACACCATCGTGAGTGTGTGGTCCATCCTCCCCTCCAGGGCACCCTGCCTGTCATCCTGCGGACCCTTCCCTGGGAGGTGCCATCAGTCAGTCATTCAGCAAACACTCCCTTGTGCCTGCTCTAGGCCTGGCTCTGGGCTGAGTTCTGGGTCTCTGGACGTGTCACTGGTGTCCCTGTGGGGAGGGGGAGCAGGACAGTTAGTGTGTGAAGCGATGACCTGGGAGCCAGGGCAGCCCCCTGAGCTGAGACAGGAGGAGGAGGAGTTCATCTGACTGGGGGCGCTGGAGGGAGGGTGTTGGTCTCTGCAGACCCAGCATGTAACACCCCCTTACCCTTAGAGTAAGTCACTTAACGAATATTCTGGAGCACCTACTGTGTGTCAGGCTTGGTCTAGGCACTGGGGTACTGTACTACCCAAAGCCCCAGCCCCGGGCCCGCATTCTAGCTGGAGAGACAGTAAACAAAAGAAGGAAAGACAGGCTGTGACAATGACCGCTTGACAGGAAAATCACCAAGCAGGAGGGGGGACAAGGTACCTGCTGCACTTCAGACAAAGGCTGGGTGGGTGGCAATCGGGGGTGTGCCAATGGGGCCCACCCAAAGGCCTCCTACAGGGGCTCAGAGACTGCACGCTTTCCCTAGTGAGCGATGGGGGTCGCTGAGTGCCCCGCGCCTGCTTCAAACCCAGCCCCAAACCTGAGGAGGGGGATGGAAAAGGCCAGGAGCATCCTGAAAGCATCCCTCCATACGAAACTGGAGGATTGGGGAATAAGGTTACCCCCTCCCCAGAGAAGGCCCTCTAGGTAGAGGGAACAGCATGAGCAATGGCTCAGCGGCAAGACCCAGCAGGGAAGGAAGGGCCATCAGTGCCGAGAGGGAGGGTGGCAGGGGAGGAAGACGAGGCCAGGGCTGGATGCTGCTGAGCAGGGAGGATACAAGGAGAACTCAGCTCAGTTCAACAGTGGAAAGACCCTGCTGCCTCACGGGTAGTGAGCCGTGTGCAAGCTAAGGGTGAATGAGGAGGCTGGTGTTTTCCAGCCCTGAAATCCCTGTTTTATCTCATACCTTTAAGGACCTGCAGGTCCAGAAATCGAAGGAGATGCCATATAAATATGTCCTGTATATGCTGACCACAATCCCGGGCCTCAGTTACCGGCGCTATTGTATCAGGCCCACCAAGGAGGACCAGGAGCACAGTCAAAGAACACGCATCACCATGCCTGTCACTTACAGGTTTCCCCTCAGGCGAAGGGGAAGGACTAGGCCCAGCTGTATGCACCTGATGTCTGTGATGAATGAGTGCTACACTGTCTTCCTAGACCAGAAGACCAACCTGATGCACAGCATCTGGGAGAGGTGAGGTGCAGCCATTGCTGGCTCTGAGGTGGAGACTTTCCTGGGCCTGGGCTGTCATCCCCCCACATGGGTCTGCACTTCCTCACCTGCCTGGGGAAGGACCTGATGGTGGTGAAAGCCTTTCTGTATTTTACTGTCTTTATTTCTAAGAGTATGAGTTTTGACCAGTGCAAGAAAGACTGTCTTGAACTTTTTCATTCCAGAGCTGTTGATTCCGAGGAAAAGGGGGTGTTGAGGGACCCCTACCCCAGGGAATAAATATAATATTCATTTTATTTTAAAACTCATCTTTATTGTTGAATGTATTACAAATGTCCCCCTATTTTTCCCCCATTGACCCCCTCCTCCTCAATCCTGCCCCCCTCCTGCCTTCCCCACACTATTGTCTGTGTCCATGGGTCATGCATATATGCATAGAAGTTCTTTGGTTTATTTCATCCCACTCTCCTTCCCCCCTTCCCTTTGAGGTTCATCAGTCTAACAACCAATTTGTACTTCTTAATTCCTTCATCTTTTTCACCCAGCCCCTGCCCATCTGGCAAGCAACAAAAAGTTCTTTGTATCTATGAGTCTGTTTCTGTTCTGCTTGCTCATTTTGTTTGTAGATTCAATTGTTGATAGATATGTATTAATTGCCATTTTATTGTTCATATTTCTGTTCTTCTCCTTCAAGAAGACCCTTCAACATTTCATATAATACTGGTTTGGTGGTGATAAATTCCTTTAGCTTTTTCTTGTCTGGGAAACTCTTGATATCCATCGATTCCAAATGATGGCTTTGCAGGATAGAGTAATCTTGGTTGTAAGTTGTTGCTTTTCATTACCTTGAATATCTCTTGCCACTCCTTTCTGTCCTGCAAAATTTCTTTTGAGAAGTCAGCTGACAGTCTTATGGGAACTCCTTTGTAGGTAATGAACTGCTTTTCTCTTGCTGCTTTTAAGATTCTCTCTTTGTCTTTAACCTTTGGCATTTTGATGATGATGTGTCTTGGTGTGGGCCTCTCTGGGTTCATCTTGTTTGGGACTCTGTGCTTCCTGGACTTGTATGTCTGTTTTCTTCACCAAGTTAGGGAAGTTTTCTGTCATTATTTTTTCAAACAGGTTTTCAATTTCTTGTTCTCTCTCTTCTCCTTCTGGCACCCCTATGATGTGAATGTTGGCATGCTTGAAGTTGTCCCAGAGGCTCCTTACACTATCCTCATTTTTTTGGGATTTTTTTCTTTTTCTTTTTGCTGTTCTGATTGGGTGTTTTTTGCTTCCTTATATTCCAAATCGATGGTTTGCTTCTTGGCTTTACCTACTCTACTATTGATTCCCTGTAAATTATTCTTTATTTCAGTTAGTGCATCCTTCATTTCTGACTGGTCCTTTTTTATGTTGTTGATGTTCTCACTAAGTTCCTTGGAAGTCTCCTTAAGTTCCTTGAAGTTTTCACCAAGTTCCTTGAGCAACCTTATAACCAGTGTTTTGAACTCTGCATCTGATTGATTGCTTATCTCCATTTTGTTTAATTCTTTTCCTGGAGTTTTGTTCTTTTCTTTCATTTGGGACATGTTTCTTTGTCTCCTCATTTTGGCTGCTTCCCTGTGATTGTTTCTATGTATTACGTAGAGTTGCTATGTCTCCTAGGCTTTGTAGGGTGGCCTATTGTTGTAGGTGTCCTGTAGGATCCAGTGGCACAGCCTCCCTGATCACCCCAGCTGGGCCCTCGAGGTGCACCCCTAGTGTGGACTGTACACCCTTCTGTTGTAATTGAGTCTTGATTGCTGTTGGCACATCAATGGGAGAGATTTACTCAGGCTGATCAGTTGCAAGGACTGGCTGTGCCCACTGACCACTGGCCTCTGATCACCTTGGAGGATCAGCTGTGTAGGGGCCCAACACACAGAGCAAGACTTACTTCAGCAGGGCTCTGGTACCCACTGAGTCCGCTCACTGAGTGTGTCACTTGTGGGGGTGGTTGGGTGGTGGTGTTTCGTTGTGGTCTGAAGCTGTCCACTGGGTGTGCTGGCTTTGGGGCCAAGTCAGCCACTGCCTGTGTTCTATCGGGGGCCACTGGCATAAGCCATCTGCAGATAGCTGCTTCTTGTGCTGGGCTTGGAGGCGCCCAGGAAAAGCCAAGTTGTGAACCAAGGCTGGCTGCTTCTAGTGCCAGGCTTGGGGCCACTTAACAAGAAGTATGGGGCTCGCTGAGACCAGATGCTGCTTGTTTGAGAGATTTTAGGAAATTCTGAGGCAGGATCCAAGACAGGCCAATCCTATGGTAAAGCAACTGGCAACAGCTTGGGTGGGCCTGAAAGTTGGGTGGGGTGGGGCCTCAGGGAATCACCAGGGCGGGGCAAACAGTGTGAGCCAGGTTGCTGGAGTCCCAGATATGGGGGCCGTCTGCCACCCCGGGGAAGGGTTCACCAAAGGAACATCAGCCTCTGCCAGCACGTCTGTCTAGGAGGAAGCTGCCTCTCTAGCCCTCATCCTGAGGCCAAACAGCTCAGTTTTTCCCTCTATGTCTCTGGTGCCTTTCAAGCTGCCTCCCCCATGCTAGAGCCTGGAGGGAACGAGTCCAAGAAAGAGCCTGTGTGTGGGCCCTTTAAGAGGAGCTGCCTGGGGCTCCAGCCACCTCAGCTTCCCTCAGCCTCAGTTCCCACTGGTTTTACAGCCAAAGTGATGGGGATTCTCTTCCTGGCACTGGAACCCTGAGCTGGGCACCTGGGGTGGGACAGGGACCCCTCAGTCCTCAGGGAGGACCTTCCCAGCCCAGGTGTCCCTCCTGATTTTTATCCGCCACCCATGGGTGTGGGACCAGCCTGTCCACCTCTGCCCCTCCTACCAGTCTCCATGTGGCTGCTGCTTTAATCTCGTAGTTGTAGGACTTCCATTCAGCTCGATGTCAGGGGGTTCTGAATGATGGTTGTTCTGTAGTTTAGTTGTAACTTTGATGTGGTTGTGGGAGGAGGCATTTACCTATGCCGCCATCTTGACCAGAAGTCCCTTATTTATTTTACATAATATCCATTTTACCCACTTTTTAAAATTTAATAAAACATAAAAATCATTAATCTACTCACCTACCCACCAGACTACCCATCTCTCCATCCATTTATTCATTTATCCATCCCACTCTCCAATCTATCATCTATCCACCCACTTACTCATCTGTTCACCCATTCACACCTCCATTCTTCTATATACCCCACCCATGTATCCACACACCTGTCCAATCTATTCATTCACCCATCCATATCTCTACCCATCCACCCATCCATCCATCCATCCATCCATCCATCCATCCACCCACCTATCCATCTGTTCATCCACCCATCCATTCACAAACCTACCCATTTTTTTTCCCACCCATCCACATATCCATCAGATTGTCTGTTGATCATCCATCCACCTGTCCATCCATCCATCCATGTAGTCACTCATTGAGAAGCTGCTTTTTCACAGCAGAGAGGGCAGCTGACTCCCAGAAAGATCTCCCTGGCTGTTTGGGGCCAACTATGTTCATCCTCAGGCCACCCCCAGACAGTTTGCTCTGCAGCCCAGCTGCCTCTGCAGAACACCCCTTCCATTTCCTGAAGTGACCTCCAACCAGGAGCGGAGGTGTGGAAGGAGCAGGCAGTTTGGGAGGACCCCTAGAGAAAGCGAGGGGAAGGAAAGGGACGAGGGAGACAGGGAAGAAGAGGGAGAGCGAGAGCAGGGCTATCAGCCCCTCTGCAGACGCAGAACACTGGGACTTCCCTCCAAATGAGATCCTTCTCGAGAGCCTGTAGGAGGGGCCGAGAGCAGGCAGTGTGGGGGAGCTTCAGAAATGGAGCATGGCCCCCAGCACATTCTGAGCTCCATGGTCAGGTGGAAAAAGGAGAAGTCAATGCTGGCTTTGGGGTCCTTCTTTGCTCAGGCCCCGCGCCCCATCTGGAATGCCCCTGCATGGGCCAGCTCCAGCTCACTCCCCCTTTCTCCAAGCCCTTGATGCCCCACACCTAAGCCAGGTCCTGCCGTCCATCTGCCTGATCCCTGTCTGTCTCTGGGTGGCTTTGGACTCAGATGAGGAGAGGGGTGTTTCTTATTGGCTCCCTGAAGTGCCAATGGGGCTCAACTGCAGAACCCGCGCCTGGCACGTAGAGAGAGGAGCTGCCGGAACTGAGAGCGGGCATGCTCAGAGGCGGCTTCGGGGGAGCAGACGCCGGGGGCCCGGCCTGAGGCCTTGACGGGCTAGAGGAGCTGCTGTCACAGATGAGGGACCGTTGTCCCATGGAAGAAAACCGCCTGTGCAAAGGCCTGAGGTGGGAGCCACAGCGTGTACTGACCAACCCCCGGCACAGGTTCGGGCGAGGGGAGCTTTGGTTCTCCTTGGAGAACAGCTGTGTTGCTGTAATTCACAGACCATACCTTTCGCCCATTGAAGTCATGCGCGTCTATGGTTTTTAGTACATTCAGAGTTGTGCAAGCATCCCCACAGTCGATTTTAGAACGTATTCATCACCCCACGGAGAAGTCTCGCGCTTCCCCTTTCTTCTCCCCGAGAGCCCTGGCAGGTCTCATCTATCTTCTGTCTCTCTGGATTTACCCAGTTTGAGTATTTCATAAAATGAAAACAGACCCCATGCGGTCCTTTTGTGACCGGCTTCTGTCACTTAGCATCATGTTCCCAAAGGTCCGTTCATGTTGCACATTTGATGAGCACTGCATTCCTTTTTCATGGCATAGTAACGTTCCACCACTTAGACCTGTGTCATTGATCCGTCTATAGATGATGGGCGCTCAGGGTATTTCCAGTTCTGGGCTCTTACGAGTGATGTTGCTGTGACTGTACACGCACGTGGGTTGTGGGAACGTAGCTTTCCCTTCTCTCGGGTAGATTCCTGGGAGTGGAATTACTAAGCCACAGGGTAAATCTGTGTTGACCGTTTGAGGAACTGCCAGACTGTTTCCCACGGTGACAACTCCCTTTTCTGGCCCCATAGCAGTGTGTGGGGGTCACATCCTCACCCACACTTGTCACTTTCTGATTTTCCGAGGACAGCTGCCCCCAGGGTGTGAAGGGGGTCTCAGGGTGCTTCTGATTTGCATTTGCTCGTTAACCATGACACTGAGCGCCTCTTGGACGCCTGTTGGCCATCTGTACCTCTTCTCTGGTGGAAGGTCTGTGCAGACCCTTTGTCCATTCGGACATTGGGTTGCCTCTTTATTATTCAGTTGTGAGAGTTCTTTATCTTTTCTAGAGGGAAGTCCCTTGTCAGGTGTGATTTGCAAATCTCCTGTTCTGTGGGTGACTTTTCACTTTCTGGGTGGCCCTGGGGGAGTGTTTGTGAAAGAGGGTGGGGTAGGGCACCTGGGCCCAGATGGGAAAGGCACTGGGTGCCAGACTAACAAAAAGGAGTCTTTTCTCTGTCCTCTTCAGAAGGGCTCGGAGGGGCTCCTCGGATGCCTCGTGTCCCTTTCTGTCCCCAGCACCCTCCCTAAGAAATCCCCAAAGTGGGTGTGGAGGTGTCTCTTCACCTTCTGCAGCCTGGCAGGGCCACGGCCCGATGTGAGCCCGTGGCGGGCATTTCCTTAGACCACACAGACCCACCATCCAAATACGCGTCCACAGGCTCCGGGCGGCCCGTGTCCCCTGCCTCTCCCTCCCCCCAAGCCCACCTGGTGGGTGGAGTGGCACGCACCTCCTCCAGGTGTGACCTGGGTGACGTCTGGCCTCCTGCCTCAGAGGGGAAGTGGCTCTCTACTCCCTGCCCCGGGGCTGTATTTGATGATGGGAACGTAGTGGTGTGGGATGTCTGGACAGCTCGGAGTCGGCACGACACAAACCCATCCTTGTACTGTTGGGGGGCTGCTGGCCCCCGGAGTGGGTAGTCTCCTCTGTGTCAGTGTTAGTGCCTGTGCCCTCAGGCCTCTGTCCCTCTTCCTTTGTGACCCACTCAGGGGCAGGGAGTGGAGGGGTCCACGGCCTTTATCTGAACCAAGTGCCCGAGTGTCATGGAGTGGCTCTGCGACCGTCACCTCACTCCTGTTCGTGGCTGCTGGCTGCACAGAGGGTGGTCAGCTTGGTTCCAGCGCGTGACGGTCATGCCCGGGGGCTTTGTCCATGACAGTGGTACTGTTTTCTCCTTGCTGCCTCCGCAGACAGAGTGGGCGGACCGTCCTCGTGACGCAGGAGTTCCTGGAGTACACGGTCAACGGCAATATAGATCTTGGCCCCGTGTCTGACAACTATATGTTTCTGCCTACACATCCCGCAAAGCCCCTGTGGGCCGTGGTGAGACTGGAGGTCGTGCGTGGGCATCTGGTGACGGAGATCCGGCAGTACTTCTACAGGTGCGCTGCCTCCGTCTGGGCTGCGCGGCGGGCAGGGGGCGCACGAGGGCGCTGCTGAGGGCCTGGCCTTGGCACGGCCACTGCTTGGTGGCAGTCTGGCGCAGTGAACGGCTCTGGTGTGCTCTCTGGCTTCATGTGTGCGTGCGGTGTCACCGTGGTGGTGTCTAAGTCCGAGCTGGCACAGGGACCCACGGCGCCAGTGGCCGACACACAAGCGTTCTTGTGTTTCCACCAACAGCACAGACAGAAGGCATCAGGCCTGGCCGGGGCCCTGCACCGCCAGGAGCCGGGCTCCCCCCTGCGATCCCTGAGGAGGCACCTGGAGGGAGGGCCGGAGGGAAACAAGGGAGGCCGGCAAGGAGGAGAGGAGGAGGGAAAGGAGGGAAAGGGCGGCCACAAGCTCCGAGGCTGCTTACCGACACGGCTCTCTCCTCCCAGGACGGTGAAGGACAAGAATTTCACATACGCCATCTACTCCCGCCTGGCCCACGTGCCGCCGGGCGACGACGGGGAGCTGCTGTGCCACCGCATCGAGCAGGAGTACTGGGTGGGCCCCTTGGAGCCGAACCAGGAGGTCATCCTGAGGACCAGCACCGATCTGCGCAGCGAGCAGGTCCTCCACTCGGACAGCAACGGCTACCAGATGCAGCGGAGGCCCCATCGGACCTTCAGAGTCAACAGCATCGCTCGGGTACGCCCTCGGCTCGGCGCCCACGGAGGCAGCCCTGAGGGCGCTTTTCCGTGCAGCCGGAGCAGACCGGTGGGTGTCAGTGGAGCGGCAGAGGCCCCTGGAGAGGCTGCCAGAGCCCCGTCCGTGTGCCGTCATTGGGGGACTGAGGCACAGGCTCGGCTCACCCTGGTGGTGCACTCGGGGCCACGTGCTGAGGAGAGTCCTGAGAGTCCCGCCTGTACCTTGGTGTCCTCGTCCCTAGAGGAGGGCTCATCAGAGTTGTCCTGCCGAGGGCCGAGCGGGGCCTGGCCCCCGTTCAGTGCTCTCAGCCGAGAACCGCCGGGCAGCTTGGCCGAGCGCTGAGCACGGCCTCGTCCGACATCAGGCTCAGCTCCCACGTCCTTAGATTCCAGGCGGGGTGACCTTGGACAAGGAACGTAGCTTCCCCATGCCTGTGACTTCTCCTGGGAGAAGTGGGTGACTCCTCGCCCCAGAGCTGTGAGGGTCCACAGGGAGAATCCAGGGAAAGCAGGTGCCAGTCACCTCGCGTGCCCTCAGTACGCCTTCGTTGCTTTTCCTTCCCCGGGGGCCTGTTAGAGCGCGGTGTTCCCACCCTGCTCTGCCTTCCTCGAGTTCGCTCCCTGTCATCTCTGTTCGCCGGTCCTCACCCTCTGTGGCTGGGCCCGGACGGTCCAGTCTGTCCGCCCCAGGAAATCCTGCCCATGGGAGCCAAGGGCACGAGCCGGGTGGCTGCTGCTGCTCCAGCCCACAGGACCCTCACCCCTGGCACCCATCGGCGGAGGCCGGCCCGGATAACACTCCTGCGTCAGCGGTCCAGAATGGGTCTTTGTGCCCATTTACAGGAGGGGAAACTGAGGCTCGAGTGGGCTCAGTCCCCCGGCCCATAAGGTGGCAGAGGAGCTGGATATGAGTCCCCCGTCTGTCTGTCGTCAGAGTCAGACGGTACCCCACGTCACCGCGAGCTGCCGCCGTGCCTGAGCTGGGGGTTCGCTGGGGTGGCCAGAGGCCGATCCCTGACCAGGTGGTCCACCTTGCACTTGGCCTGGCCATGTTTGTGTCTACAGAACTACTACCCCATGGTTCAGTCGGCCTACATCGAGGACAACAGCAGCAGGCTGGTGCTGCTGTCCGAGCAGGCGCACGGCGTCTCCAGCCAGAGCGAAGGGCAGGTGGAGGTAGGCGGAGGCCCCGCCCTGCCCGCCACGGGCAACCCAGGAGCCAGGGCGCCTGCCACTGACTCTCCCCTGCAGGTCATGCTGAACCGGCGACTCTGGAACAACCTGACGTTGTCCATGCTGTACAATGTCACACTGAACGAGGTCTCGGTCATTCACCCGGTGTTCTGGCTCCTGCTGGGACCCCAGACAGAGATGACCTACCTGCGCCCGAGGGCTGGGCTGGCCCTGCAGCACCGGCCCGTGGTGGTGTTGGCAAACCTGACCAGTAAGGAGCCGTGGGGCGGGAGGCCCTGGGGACGGTGGGTGCCCTCGGAGACCCGGGCTGCGGGGTGCAGCTGGGATGTAAGGCCGAGCCCTCTCCTGAGGGATTCCTCACCGGATGTCCTCTGAAGAGACAGGGCCAGACAGGTCCGGGGTTCAGGGCGGGGAGTGGGTGGGGCTGAAGAGAGGGCCGGTGACCTGTGGGGTTAGGGTAGTGCGATACACAAGCCGAGATGAGATCATGGAGCAGCTTGGAGGGAGGTCACTTGGCAGCAAAAGCAACGCACGGAGCAGCTGGGTGGGGGCGGGGCGCAGAGCCTGGGAAGCTCATGGCTGGAGGGGGAGCTTGACGGTGGCCTGGGCAGGCAGGAGGCAGGGCAGCTCTGGGCCTCGCAGGGCCACCTCTCTCCCAGGACTGCTGCCCGTCCCCTCCGCGTCCCACGCTGCAGATCCCAGGAGTGGGATCTGATTGGTTAGCAGGTGGGGGCTGCTCCTGGGTCAGTGCCTGGTTCCTCCTGGCATAGGCAGCCTTTGTCACAGAGGGACATGTGCCGTGTCCGAGGACGCACCCTGGCTGTGCTCAGCTCCGTCCCTCTGGTCTCACTCTAGTCTCTGTGGGTCGCGAGTAAGAGAAATCCAACGTGAACGTCTGAGCCCCAGGAGACTTGATTCCGAGGCCCCCGAATTGAGGGAGGGCAGGGGTGTGACTGTTCCCCAAGGCTGGAGCCTTCATAAGGCTGTCCCTCCCCCTCCTTCTGCCTCCTGTGCTTCCCTCCGCCCGCGGACCTTCTTTCTCCTCCGCCTGGGACATGGCTGTGAGCAGCTCTGGGGCCACATGTCTTCTCCGCACGAGGAACTGAGACCCCAGCTTTGGGTCTCAAATGCAAAAGTCCCAGGGAAAGAGTCTGATTGGTCCTGAATGGATCACATGACCCGAGCCTGCACCAATCACTGTGGCCTGGGGTATTGTGGGGAGATGGCACTCCAGGTGCAGCCCAGAGTTGAAAGGTGCATTTTCTAGAAGGAGGTGGGGGCGGAGGTGTCTTCTGAGCAGAAAGACCCATTGATGGCAAAACAAGGGAGGAGCTGGCAGCCCAGACTTGAAGACAGGGCTCTCTGTGAACTTGTCATCTGATCTGGAACAAACAGTGACCCCTCTGGGCCTCGGTACCCCCATCTGTAGTTTGAAATGGATGGACTAGAGATTCAGGGTCCGTCCAGGTCTTAGACTCGTCATCTGAGCAGCTGGACCTGTGGGAGGAGGGGCTTTTGGGGGGAAGGACCTGGGGGAACAAAGGCGCGGGTGCGGAGCCTGGGGGGGCTCTGGACAGGCGGTGTAGGCTGCAGATGGGGAGGCCGGGAGAGCGGCTGTCGTGGGACCACAGTGTGGAGAGCACCGAATGCAGGAGGAATGTGCCCTAAACCCTCTCCCTCGCTCTGTCCCTCTGCTTTGCAGAGGCTGACCTAAATCGGTCCACGCCCCAACCGGAGGCTGTGACGCTGCCCCCAAGTCTTCACCTGCAGATTCTGAGCATCCCCGGCTGGAACTACAGTTCCAACCACACCGAGCATCTGCAGAATCTCCGCAAAGGTGAGACAGGTGTCCGAGGGGCCGGGCTCCCTGCTCCCTCCCCATGTCAGCCAGGCCCCGGTCCTCCCACCAGGTAAAGGGGGCCCTGCTCGGAGCTGTCATGGCTCTGCAAGGTCACCTGGTCCCTTTACCTACCCAGTGGAGAGACTGAGGCCCACAGAGAGGCATCAAATGAGCAGGGACAGGTGGACCTGGACCCCAGCCCAGGACCCGCCCAAACGATTCTCCCCTGGATCCCTTCTCAGCCTGCCTCCATCTCCAGACCACCGTCCACATCCTGCCCGACCCTAGGGCGGCACACTGGTCCTGCTTCCTCCAGGGACTCCTCCTGGGCCGTGCACAGCCGACTCCTGTCCTCCTCTGGGCTCTGGCGGCCCACTGCCCCAAACTTCATCCATTCATGCAACAATGTCTCTTGTGCTGGGTACTGGGGAATGTGCCGTGGCCAGTGTAGCAAGGTCTCTGTTCACTGAGCTCTTGGTGTAGGGGAAGCAGTCAGGTCACCAGGCAGGAATGACAGTGATCAGACAGGAGCCCCTTGAGGGGCACCAGGGAGGGCTTCCTGGTGGAGGCGAGACCTACCAGGAACCCACTGGTCCTCTTGCCAAAGCTCCAGCTGCACCGTCTCTGCCCCTTGGCATGAGAGGCAGGCTGACTGCGCCTCAGCCACCCTGGGGTTCCCAACGCTCCCCCCAGGACCTGGCACCCCACAAAGTGAGAATCTGTGGCATTAAGAAGAGGAAGAGGCAACAGGGCAAATGACACCCTTGTCCCTGAAACAGTGGGTATGGGAGACCTTGGCTCGTTTCTGCGTCCCAGTGGCTTCCTGACCCTGAACCGCAGCATCTCAACCCTCAATGTCACAGAAGACACTGGGCGGGGCACCCCCCTCAGCAGCCTGCCCTTCCCACATGGGTGCGCGGCTGAGGAGGACTGAGAAGGTGCCTTCTGTGGGCAGCTGGCCCCCAAATGGGAGGAGAAAGGGGCTGGGCCAAGCCTGCCGCAGACCCACTGATGAGAAAGTCTCTCCTCCCTGGAGAGGGTGAGGGGAGCTTCAGGGAGACGTGAGGTCCCAGATGCCTACGAGCCTGTATGGACAGGCTCTCTCCTCCTCACCGTCATCCTCACCGTCACCACCATCACCCGGGGCCTGCCCCTCGCGTGGCTCGCCCATCCTGAACCAGTGCGCGGGGACCACGGGGAAGACAGTTGACACACCTCTCCCGCCGTAAAGGGCCCGACTCTCCCTGTGCTGACCGCACGCTCGCCCCGCCCCTGTGTCCAGCAGGAAGCCCTTCCCACCATGGTCACCCCAGAGGGCAGCTGCAGGGTGCCATAGGCTGCCTAGATCACGGCCACGGAAAGGGCTTCTGTCACAGGGACACGTCACCTCGGCTGCCGTTGCACTGGCTGCGGGGGGCGTGGCCACACCACACTTCACGGGCAGAGGAGAGACTATTCCAGAGCCTGGAAGATTCGAAACCAAGCCACGGTGACCACAACAGTGGCCGAGGACCGAGGCTCTCCAGACGTGGCGTTGCCCCTTAGAGTGGCTTTGTGGCCGTGGGCAAGGGACTGCCACTCTCTGAGCCTTGGTTTCCTTGTCTGTCGTGTGGAGGCCCTGCCGGCGCCTCCCAGGGAGCTCGAGGGGGTGAAATGGAGTGAGTGTGTGAAGTCCTGGCACAGTGGGTCCCCACCGCCCCCTTCCTTCTGTCCCTAAGGCCACCACAAGAAGCCCAGGGCCGACCTCCGCCGCGTCCTGCTGCGTCTCCACCACTTGTACGAGGTGGGGGAGCATCCGTCCCTGTCTCGGCCCGTGACGGTGAATCTGAAGGTACACGGCCCCCCCGTCCCGCTGCCAGGCCCCCATGTTCGGCCTCTTGGGGGGACGTTGGGCCAGGGAGTCAAATTCCAAGGGTGACCACCCTGACTCAGAAATGACCTTGGCAAAGAGGTGTATCAGGGTCGGCAAAGGACCCACCCGGTGGCCAGCCTGACCTCCGTCTCCCTGGGAGGTCTGCCAGACGCCCCTCGCCCCTCCGCTGGCACTCTGTGGGGCTGGGAGCTCTCTCGTCGCCTGCTCACAGAGCTTCCGTTAACCTCAGCGAGTTTGCTTCGGTCATTTCTGACGCCTGTGTCCTCAGTGGTCTGGCAGAACTGCAGTAACCCACCCAGAGCCTTCCTCCATGGTGCCCTCCAGACGCCCCCTCTTTCACGGCCCTGGCCACCTCAGGGGCTCGGGGGTCCGGCTCCTTCCTCACCCAGCCCCCATCCCACGGTCCCTTGGAGCTGAGAGCACGTCTGAGCCACGCATGCCCAGGTCTCAGCCAGCCTGTGCAGGGCGCAAGGAAGACAAAGCGAGCGCCTGGAAGTCAGTCACCCTGCGCCACCCCCGGTCCAGGCAGAGCTCGGAGGCCCTTAGCAGACCAGACAGTCGGGGGACACCAGGCGCTCTTCTCTGTGTGGATGGTGCTGGCCGGGGTGGCCCGAGTGGTCTGTTAGGAATGAGCTTGGCTGCCGGTGACAGCCGCCAGCCAGGAGGGTGTGGGACAGGCCGGTGTTCTCTCAGCAGCCGGGCAGGGGTGGGCTGTGGCTGTCCGTGTGCCGCTGCCTCGTGCTGTCCTCAGGACCTGGTCGCCCCTGTCCTCCGGGCTGTCCTCAGCATGCTGGTTGCCTGTGCACACAGGCTGGTTCAGGATTCACAAGCAGGTGTAAAGGCCGAAGGGGGGACGGGAGCGGCACCAGGGGCCTCCTCTGCACGCATCCAACCCTGAGCTCTCCCCGCCCTCCTGGTCAGCAGGCTGTCCCTGCCTTTGGATGGCCGGTGGGGCTGCCTGCCTTCTCTCTGCATGGGTGGCTGGGTCGAGCTGCCTGGCAAAGGGGTGGATAACTATGACTGGCTTCCTTCTGGGGCCAGGCCTGGTGCTGCCTGAGCACTCTGGGCAGGAGGGAGCTCGGTATTGGAGGGCAGCTTTGCGTGCCTGCCACCTCCTAGGCACAGTCACCCAGCTGGGCACCTGCGAAGCACGGTCCTTCCGGCCTCAGTTTCCTCACCTATGGAATGGGTCTCCCAGCCTGTGCCAGGAGATGTGCTACAGGAATGAAGTGAGGGAGGCGTGTGGTGGCCGCCCCGCTGCTGCGAGTCCTCTGCTCAGACCTGGAGCCCTGGCTGACTCCCGCTCCCCACGCTCCTTCCCTGCAGTCCGTGCTGCGGGGGCTGGGCACCGTGGTGGCTGTGGAGGAGCGCTCCCTCACGGGGACCTGGGATGTGAGCGAGCTGGAGCGCTGGAGCTGGAGGACAAAGGACAGAGGTTTGGGAGCCCCTGCTTCAGGCGCTGCCTGTGATCCCGGCGCCGCCCCCTTTGGGCTGTTTGCCCTTGAGCAGGCTGCTTGCCTTCTCTGATTCTGCAGCCCTTCTGAATCTGCCACAGTAGGTTAAGAGAGGCTTTGGGTCAGTGTGCGCCTGCCAGGCACGTGCGTGTGCGTGTGCGTGTGCGTGTGCAGACACACCCCCTGCCCCCACCCCGAGTGAGAGACCCAGACTCACAGGCACACCCCAGGGGTTCTGAGTGCCGTGCTGTGCCTCCCTCTGCTCACTGCTGTTGGCTCCTGCCAACCACAAGCTGCTCTGTGCCTCCCAGGCTTTGCTTCTGCTGTGCCCTCTGCCTGCAGTGCCCTGGAGCCCTTCATTCTGGCCTGTCCTAGTCGAGCTTCCACCAAGTCCAGGGCGGAAGTCAGTGCCTCTTCTGCTCTCCACACCCCTGATTCTCTGTCCCATCCAGCTCCTCTTTGTCCGCTGCACTCAGCGTAGTGGTGGGTGTAGATGGACACTGTGTCAGTGGGGGATGGATGGATGGATAATGCATGGCTGGGTGGAAGGAATGAAGGATGGATGGATGGATAATGCATGGCTGGGTGGAAGGAATGAAGGATGGATGGATGGATGGATGGATGGATGGATGGATGGATAATGCATGGCTGGAAGGAATGAAGGATGGATGGATGGATAATGCATGGCTGGAAGGAATGAAGGATGGATGGATGGATAATGCATGGCTGGGTGGAAGGAATGAAGGATGGATGGATAGATGGATGGATAATGCATGGCTGGAAGGAATGAAGGATGGATGGATGGATAATGAATGGCTGGGTGGAAGGATGGACGGATAGGTGGATGGATAATGCATGGCTGGAAGGAATGAAGGATGGATGGATGGATAATGAATGGCTGGGTGGAAGGATGGATGGATAGATGGATGGATAATGCATGGCTGGATGGAAGGCTAGACGGATGGATGCATGGATGGATAATGTATGGCTGGCTGGCTGGTTGGCTGGCTGGCTAATGCATGGCTGGATGGAAGGAAAGAAGGATGGATGGATGAATAATGCGTGGCTGGATGGAAGGAAGGATGAATGGATGGATGGATGGATTGATGGATGGATAATGCATGGCTGGATGGAAAGAAGGAAGGATGGGTGGTTGGATGGATGGATGGATAGATAATGAATGGCTGGATGGAAGGATGGATGAATGGATGGATGGATAATGAATGACTGGATAGATGGTTAATGCTTGGCTGGATGGAAGGAAGGAAGGAAAGAAGGAAGGAAGGAAGGAAGGAAGGAAGGAAGGAAGGAAGGAAGGAAGGGTGAACAGTATGAGCCCGAACCCCAGGGCATGACTTCGGTGGAGCCCATTGAGATAAAGAGCAGTGCCCTCCAATGGCCTCAGTGAGAAATCCCTTAGGCATTGAGTACCACACCCCAAGGGGAAATGAGGCCACATGAGACCAGGACCAGTGTACAGATTACCCTCCTCAGGCTGTGTTCAGGGAAGGGCAGAAATGCAAGCAGCCCACTGGCAGTGGGGTCCTGGCGGGAGCAGGTAGGCAATCTCTGCCATCACAGTGGGAGCCACAGCAGACTGAAGGCAGGTGTGGTGTTGTGCATGGGGAAGTGTCCCGGGGAAGCAGGGGCTCCAAGGGGGAGGGCTGGACTGACCACCTCTGCCCCACCCCAGGCAGCTCCAGGCCTCCACGCGGGCGAGGCCCTGTTGTCACCATCCGCCCGAAGGAAATCCGGACATTCTTCATTCACTTGGGAAAGCAGTGAGCTCTTGGCCGAGTCTGGGGCCATCACTGCCTGGGGCCCAGGTAAAGGAGCAGGACCCAGGCCTTGGACCAGCAGCAAGGAGGGGACAGGGAGAACTGCTGCCATCTGGTCGGCTGACGGCAGGAAATGGTCGCATTGGGGTTTCTTATTTTTTGAAATAAAAACTGCATTATAAGGACCTGTTTCTTCTCTTCGGCCTCTAGAGCCAGCCCTCTCCTCTGCTGTCACCTGGTGATGTCCTCCCGCCCACCCACGGCTCCTCATTCATTCGTGAAAGTCAAGGGGGGGGAGTTGTCCTGGAAAGAGTGCGAAGTCCACAGTGACACCGAGCGTACTTGCCGTGAGGCCGGGGGAACCGTGGCCCTGAGTGTGACTGGTGACGGGGGGCGGGGGCTGGGACCTGGGGCAGGAGGCCTTCAGAGCCTTGGGTGCGCAGGGTCTGGCTTCTGGGTCAGGAAGGCTGGGGAAAGTTTATCCCTGGTCAGGGCTGGGAGCCTGTAGAAGGAACACACAGACCTGAGTCCAGGAGATTCCGCCGGGCACCCTCACACCCACGCCACCCTTTGTCCAGGACAGACAGCAGGTGGCCATCTCCTCCTGCCTTGTCCCCCAGCACCCTCCACTGGGGAAGGTCAATGGCACTCTGAAAGAGAAATACTTAAAAGCATTCTTGTCACTGACCTAGAGCAGCCATGGGAGGGGACTGTCGGGTGATGTGGGCGCCAGCAGGGGGCAGCCATGGGAGGGGACTGTAGGGTGATGTGGGCACCAGCAGGGGGCAGCCATGGGAGGGGACTGTAGGGTGATGTGGGCACCAGCAGGGGGCAGCCATGGGAGGGGGCTGTGGGGTGATGTGGGTGCCAGCAGGGGGCAGCCCTGGGAAGGGACTGTGTGGTGATGTGGGTGCCAGCAGGGGGCAGCCATGGGAGGGGGCTGTGGGGTGGTGTGGGCGCCAGCAGGGGGCAGCCCTGGGAGGGGACTGTAGGGTGATGTGGGCACCAGCAGGGGGCAGCCCTGGGAGGGGGCTGTGGGGTGATGTGGGTGCCAGCAGGGGGCAGGAGGAGAACAGGTGTCTTGCTGCTGAGGCTTGTGGCCAGGCAGGCTGGGTCCTGAGCGGACATCAGAATCTCCTTTGTGTCTCTGTGCACTTTCATCCCAGGACCTAGGTGGCCCTCCGTGGGCTGTGTTGAAAACAGTCTGTTCGAGGGCCTGGGGTCTGGTTTTGCCTTGTGTTTAAAGCTCACCCAGGACAGGGACCTGGGGCAGGAGTGGGAGCCTGAGCAGGGTTCTTGGCATGTTCAGCTTTGTTTCGAAGCCTCGCTGGACCAGTGGAGCCGCGGATGACCCCTTCCCTTGTTCCCAAGAGCGCCTTTGGGCCCTTCTCAGGTACCCCCTAGTGCCGTTCCTGTAGCTGCCGGCTCCGCCCTGCGCCTTGGCAGATATGATCTAGAAAGTGTTGGCACCCTGGGTGGTTGGGATGCTCGACTCCATTGGAATAATCCCGAGTCCTCCCTCTGCTCGCTGCAGGCTCTGCCTGTCCCTCCACAGCCTCTTGTCCCCCATTTTTCTCTGCTCCAGTCACATCGGTCTTCTTGCATTTTCCTCGCACACACTAGCACAGTCCCACCTCAGGGCCTTTGCACGTGCAGTTTCCTCTGCTGGGAAAGCTCCTGCACAGATATCTGCAGGGCGCCCTGCCTGCAGCGTTCAGGTCTCTGCTCGGACGTCACCTTCTCTGACCACCCTCTGCAGGATGTAACCCCCCCACCAAGTTGGCACCTCCCCCAGCATCCAGCGTCCTTCCACCACTCCTTATATTCAGGATTATCCATCTGCTCCTGCGCTCTCTGACTCTAACCATCAGATGTGTGTGGCACAGAAGAGAAAACGTCTATTTTTTTGGCACTGCTGTCCCCAAACTAACACCATATCTAGGCACACACAGTCCTTCATCAACAGTTATTCAGTGACTACAGGCTGGGCGAGGGAGATATTTCATCATTTTTCCTTAGGAGAAGAACGAAAACAGGAATATGGGAGTCACCCCAGCCCGATCTGACCCCGCCGTTCCAGGCCAATCGGCCTTGGCAGGGGCCCCATGCTTCCAGGGGAGCCTCTGGCACTGGGGCCCCTCACCTTGGTCCCAGTCTTCCCAGAGGGACCCCAGAGGTCTCTAGGTTCTGTAACCAGGAAAGAAAGGGAAGGTTTGTCTGAACTGAGTCCTGGGGTGTCGGGGTCTTGCCCCCCAGGACTAATAGCCCCAGGGTCCTACGTGGTGCACGGCCTCTGGGCACCACAAGGACGACCGTTCAGAAGTCCTGACGGGACAAATCGCTCTAATTCAAGGATAACCTGAAACCCTGCAGGGACCTGCGGGAGCTGGGTATTCATGGCAGCAACAGCTGACTGGGGACCGTGTCCATGAGCCTCTGCTGCCCTGAGCCCGCACGCGGGGCCTGCCTCGCAGCCCGGGCCCAGCTGAGACACCTTGCATCTGCCCCCTCAGCCTGGGCCCAGCTGAGACACCGCACACCTGGCATCCGCCCCCTGCAGCCCGGGCCCAGCTGAGACACCTGGCATCTGCCCCCCGAAGCCTGGGCCCAGCTGAGACACCTGGCATCTGCCCCCTGCAGCCTGGGCCCAGCTGAGACACCTGGCATCTGCCCCCTGCAGCCCGGGCCCAGCTGAGACACCTCGCATTGGCCCCCGCAGCCCGGGCCCAGCTGAGACACCTCGCATCTGTCCCCGAAGCCTGGGCCCAGCTGAGACACCTGGCATCCGCCCCCCTGCAGCCCGGGCCCAGCTGAAACACCTCGCATCTGTCCCCGCAGCCCGGGCCCAGCTGAGACACCTCGCATCTGTCCCCGCAGCCCGGGCCCAGCTGAGACACCTCGCATCTGTCCCCGCAGCCCGGGCCCAGCTGAGACACCTCGCATCCGCCCCCCTGCAGCCTGGGCCCAGCTGAGACACCTGGCATCCGCCCCCCGCAGCCTGGGCCCAGCTGAGACACCTCGTGCCTGCCCCCGCAGCCCGGGCCCAGCTGAGACGCCGGCCCGGGGGCATGTTGTGTGTCTGCAGCTCTGCGGGGAGAGGTGATCACTGTGGTCCAGGCTTCACTGCAGCTGGAACAGTGAACTAAGTTACTGAGGATCTGGGATGCTAGTTCCTGACAAAGGTGAGCTCAGACTCTGCTCTCCCTCGTGCCATGCCTGGGATGCTGTCTTCAGCGGCCACACATGGACCCAGCGGCTGCCATGAAATGTCACTGGCTCTTTCTGGAACCAGAGGAAGTGATACCACCTGGGCGTCTGAGCGGCAGGCATGGGGCTGGAATCTGGGCCCCTTCCTGTCCAGCAAATGCTGACTGAGACCACAGGGGTGGCCAAGGCCGGCTGTCGAGATCGGCTGGGGAGGGTCAGCTGGGGTCCGATGGGCCTCCCCAAATCCCCCTTCCTCTGGCTGTCCACGTGGCTCACCGTCACCACCAGCGAGCCTTGCCCTGGGATGCGCTCTCGCAGTCAGTCCTCACAGAAGCCCGTCCCTCGGCGCGCTCCACCCCATCCGTTTTCTCTGCTTCATTTTCCTGCCTAGTGCTTAGCACCTTCTCACGTATTATATGAGGTGCTTATGGGGTCCATTTTTATTTACTGTATTTATTTGTTTCATGACTACACCCGTGTGGCCGGATGAGTGCCAGGTACCTGGGAGACCGTATGAACAAGCGATTGGGCATCATCTTACAAAGTCGAACGTGCACCTGCCCTAGGACCCCGCCCCTCCACTGCTGGGCAGCTACCCGAGAGCAAGGAACACGATGTCCACACAGAGACACGCAGGACTCTGCAGCAGCTGATTCACGGCAGCCCCAGTCTTCAGGCAACCCAAACGCCCGCCGCAGGAGGGACGACAGGCTGAGGTGCAGGGCACGGTGCAGCGTTACTCCTCGGCGATGACGGAGAACCGGGTTCGAGAACTCCGCTTCCTGCGATGCGAAGTGCCTCCTGCCGGAGCGGCCCTCCCACATGACACCAGCCGGGAACCTGGACAACACAGAGGCACCAGCAAGCAACCCAGAGGAGACGGAGGGGGGCGACATGGAGGGGAAGGCCCGGCGGGTTTGCACGCCAGCGGGGTCCTCGCTCATCCGCTCAGGACAGCCAGAGCTACGACGGAAACCCCCAGTCTCAGCGGCTTGAGGAGGCAGGTGACAACGTCTGGGGCAATCTCAGCGGCTGGAACTGGCAGGAGCCCCAGGAGAGAGCCAGAGCTGGAGGCGCTGAGTCCTGGGTGAACTCGCCCCAGGCTCTAGCTGTCGGCAGCCTGCTCACCGATCCTCGAGTGGGCGTCTGCGTGCTGGCTCCTCAGGAATCAGATGTGGGCTCTGCGAGGGGGGGCACGACCCGGAGGGAAGTGGGGGGTCTTTGAGGGGATGGAAACACCCAATATCTGGTTTGCGTAACGGTTCCACGTTTGTTCAAACTCTGCAAACGGAACACTCGAGGTCTGTACACTTCACTGCGTGGAATTCGACCCTCGGTTAAAAAGTTTGACATTTTCCATTTTATGAGTTTGGCCTTTGGATAGAAAGCAAAGTGCTGCCAGAGACACCACTTGGCATACAGCTCTGCCAACATCCACACACCTCATTCCACGGACACGGAGCACAGGGCAGCTCCGAGAGCCGCCAAGGCCGCCGGGGCCACTCTGGGAAGCGGCTCCCGGGGAGAGATGGAGGGGAAGGCGGAGTCATGGGAGTCCCAGGAAGGAGTGTCAGCCTCAGGAGACAGGGAAAGGAGCGGGCCCCAGGGAGTGCTCCAGTTACTTACCGTCCCTAGAACGACAGACCACGCGTGGGTGGACCGGGCTTCGCCGAGCTGCTTCCTTCTGACCTTCCTCCTGAGGTTGCCCACGGCAGCCAGGGCTGCCCTCGTCTGCAGGCTCGACGGAGCCGGACGTCCCCTTGGCTCCATCATGCAGCTGGTGGGCGACGCTGGCTGTCAGCTGGGCGGTCAGCTGGGTGGTCGACCACAGCAGCTGCACGTGGCCTCCGCACGTGGCTGGGATGCTCACATCACGGCAGCTGATTCTCCCAGACCGATCGTCTCAAGCACAATCTAAGGCCCAGATGGAAGCTACACGGCTTCTTCTGATGCAACCTCAGAAGTCCTAGGATGTCATTTCGGCCACGTGCCGCCGAAAGAGGCGCTGCGGCCAGCCGGGATCCGGGAGACAGGAACCTGGCAGCGCCTCTTGATGTGAGGAGCAGCATGACCTCTGGGGAGACTGGCCACCCTGGACGCTCTCTGTCCGGACAGAAAAGAGGTGGGAGACACGAGGAAGCAGGCCAGGGCCCCTGGTGTGCTGGGAGTGAGGGTGAGTGACCAGAAATCAGGCCGGAGGAAGGACGAACAGGTCAGGTCAGGCGGGGCCTGGGCGGCATGGAAAGGAGTCGAATTTCATTCTATACTTTTCACATGACTGAATGCACATTTTTCGTAGGTCATGCTGGCTCTTGCGTGGACCGTGGACAGAGAGTGCAAGGCTGGGAACAGGGGGACTAATTAGGAGGACACCGAATTTTCCAGATACGAGGTGCCAGTGACGACAGGGGACGTGAGTGGATTGAGGAGGGATTCTGGCGGTAGGCGGTGAACTTGCCGATGAGCTGACTGTGGGGCGAAGAAACAGGAGGACCGTGGAGGACTCCTAGGTTGGAGGCCTGAGGAACTAAGACGAAAAGGATCAGCCAGGAGAGTAGGGGTGCTGGTGAGAGTGAGGGAGGACGGGGGACCAAACCCAAGGCCCACTGTGGGCGTGTTAGGTGTGAGGTGCCTGGTTCATTCTGCGGGCGCTGGCCAGGGTGCTGGGAAAACAGCAAGACCAGCGCTAAAAGGTCTGACAAGCCCTAAGCAGCTTCAAAACGCCTGCGTCCAGCCCTGGCCGGTTTGGCTCAGCCGTTAGAGCGTCGGCCCACAGACCGAAGGGGCATGGGTTCGATTCCTGGGTTGCAGGTTCCATCCCTGGGGCTGTGTGTGGGGGGCAACCAACTGATGTGCCTCTCTCACATCGATGTCTCTCTCTCTCCCTCCCTCCCTTCCACTCTGTCTAAAATGGGAAAACATCCTCAGGTGAGGATTAACACAACAAAATGCCAGAGTCCAGGTGGAGCTGGTGGTGGAGAGGTGACTGCGGACCACGTGTGGGGACAGGTCAGCGCCTTTGGATTAAATAAAGCCAAAGCGTCCAACAGCCAGGAAGCTTGGCTGTAACATTCCAGCATGTTCTGTTGATTTATGGCTGTTGCTAGGTAACAGAGTACACTGAGGCGGATGTGATTTGAAAGCTGCGTGCTCCTCTCCAGTCACAGAAAAAGAAAAGCATTCAGCGTGGGGCGGGGCTGGGGAGGGTTTCGGTGCCGCCCCAAGCGGGGGCGCTGTTCGGTGCAGCCCGAGGGGGGCGCTGTTCCAGGCAGTGAGAGGCTCGAGGGCCCCACCGTCCGCGCTCCCGGCGCTCCCCGTGCGCGCCGCCGCAGGCCTGGAGCGCCAGCTGCCCAGGCGGCTCCTCCAGAAAGACGCCCGCGTGAATCGATCTTTTATTTTGCAGTAAATTGATTAGCACGTGGCAGGTTTCTCACACAGCACTGCTGCCTGGTCATGTATGAAGTGTGTAATCTTGACGGGCAGGATTAATTGTCTTCATTTTCCGTTACAAATGGCTCCCGTCTCCCACCAGCACCATTCATTTGCTGAACACATTGGGATACCTACTGTGTGCCCCCCTGGGAATCAAGTGTGAACAAGACAGACGTCCCCCCCCCCCACAAAGCTGGTGTTCAGACTGGGGGTGGACAGATGCTAAATAGTAGTCATAATTAAGAAGCAAATTATACCTATGTTAAAAAGCAAAAAGAAAAAGCTCAGCCGAGTAAAGGGGACCGGCAGTAGGGGTGTGTAGGGGGCCTGTTGCAATTATAAATAGGGGATCCTGGTTGGCCTCATTGAGAAGGTGACATTTGAGCAAAGTTTTGAAGTAAGTGAGGGACTGGGCCTTGCAGGTGTTCAAGGGAAGAACAATCCAGGCACAGGGCTAATCTAGCAGGTGCAAAGGCCCTGAGGTGAGTTGGAGAAACAGCAGGGAGGCCAGTGTGGCCAGAGTGGAGAGAGCGGGGACAGGAGGAGGGCTGGCCACCTGAGCTGCAGGCGCTTTCCTCCACCTCCATTCCTTCACCAATCCAGCCACCAATACCGACCGAGCCTTACTGCGTGCCAGGCAGTGAGCGAGACGAACGGATTCTCTGCCCCCACAGAGCTGACATTCGACAGAGAACCAAGGTAAATTGGTACAATAAATGGCATATCAATGATAAGCACCAGAGAGAAAAAATGCAGGGGAGCAGGTGGTATAGAATGTTGGGGCCGAGGCTGAAATGTTAGATGGGGTGGTACCCCCTTTTCAGCCCAGGGAGAGGTTTGGAGCCCAGTCCTGGAGTCAGAGTGCTGGGTTCAAGACCGATCCACTGTTCATATGTGATCTTACAGAAGCTGCTTAACTTCTTCAAGCCTCAGTTTTCCCACCTGTGAAATGGAGAGACTGATGGACCCTGCCACGGGAGTTTGGGAGGTGGAGTGGATGGTGCCCTCAGAGCGTTTGTTCGGTGCGTGGTGTGTGCATGACCCTCCAACCGGAACTGCTCCCTGTGGCTAACACTCCTCAGCCTGAGCTGTGTCGTTCCCCTAATGCTCTCTGTCCCTGCGATGTCGAGCTCGCATGGGGCTTGGGTGGGGGACTGAGCAATTTTCATTTTTGAGGTTCAGTGTCACTGTGGTCTGTGATCACCTGGAAGGTTCCCTGTCCATCTGTACTTTTTTTTTTTATCCTCACCTGAGGACATTTTTGCATTTATCTTCAGATAGAGCAGGAGGGAGAGAGGGAGGAAGAGAGAGAGAGAAACATCGATGTGAGAGAGACACATCGACTGGTTGCCACTCACGCAACCCCAACCGGGGCCGGGGACAAACTGCAACTGAGGTACGTGCCCTTAGCGGGAACTGAACCCGGGACTCTGGTCCGCAGGCCGACGCTCTAACCGCTGAGCCAAACGGGCCAGGGCTGTCCCTCTGTACTTTCTTTGGGACCTTGAGGGCAGGAATGTGTGTTATTCATTGGTTTCTGCCCCAGGTCTACAGCAGGCCTCATACTTAAGGGTGATCGATAATTTCTAATTAAATTAATGAATGCTGAATAAATGCTGTTAAGGACTCACTGATGACCTCAAGCACTGAAGTCATCAAGAAAAGCTCCATGGAAGAAGTGTCATGAGAGGAGGGCTTGGAACAGCCCATGGGAAAGAAGAAGGCCATCTCACTGGAGGAGGCTGGGGTGATTACTTTTGCTGTGGTCCCCCCTTTATAGCTGAAGAATGTGTGTCCCTGGATGAGAGTGAGTTCTGGCCGCTGCTCTGCGCTCCTGGGAGCCTGTCCTCAGGAGGCCTGGGGTCTCCTTCCCTGCCATCGCCAGGCCCAGGAGGGAAGTGGGGATGAGCATCAGGCCTTCTGGGCCCTCTTGCGAGGGCTGGGCCGGCTGGACGGAGAGATGGATGAGTTGAGGCTGTACACTCGGCCGGCTGTGCTGTGAATTATTGATCACCAGACAGTAATGTGTAGGCAAGGTCATTTCCTGCCCAGGCCAAACTGCTCGATCATGCTTAATTGCCTGTTTTCCAAATTTCCCTAGGGCTGGCCTGGGGTGGGGTAGGGATTAGCTCTGTGCCCATTTATTTTGCTAGAATCCAGTCCATGGGGTAAAAAAGGGAAGCCATCCATTGCTTTAGGTATTAAGTTTGCAAACTCTGGATAGGATGAATTCAGGGGCTCGCTAAAGGGGGCTCCCGTCCTAGCTGGAATTGCAAAGAGGCACTGCTCTGTGCGTTCCCACCCCCCAGGACTTGGCTGCCTCGTTTGAGTGGTGGGCTGGCAGAATCAGAGAATGAGGGGCGATGTATTAATACATTCCGTGAGCACCCGCGATGTGCCAGGCCCTGTGCCTATCATCTCCTTCAGTTCTCACCGAAACACAAACAAAGCGCTGATAAAACAAACACAGCGCTTTGAAGTGGGCAACCAGAGGAAGGAACAGATTCTCCAATAAAATCCTCAAACCTGGTTGCGGGGATCCTTCCACCCCTTACTGACGCTAAGGGCAGGAAGGTGTAGGGCGGGGGCGTGGAAGGAGGTTGTTGTGGGCGGGCTGCTGTGCCGGGTGGGGCTCCTCTCTCCACGAAGTGGGAGGAAGAGGAGGTGCTGCCCCTCCCCTGCAGCCAAGTGTGGGCCGGTGACTCAGCGCTTCCAATGTATCTGCTGGGCTTCCAGCCAGCACAGAATAATGGGGACCAGACTCACCTTCCCACCCGAAACGATGGAAAAACAGGACCAAATATGGAACAGCAGTTTGCAGGAGGCTGGACGTCAGGAGGTGAAGGACAGGCGTGAGGGGAGGGCACAGATCGCTCCAGCTTCTGCCTCTAGAGGTCCCTGGCCAAGCTGCAGGGAGCGTTGTCTAAGCTGAGCTTGGTGGGACCCCCAGCTGAGGAGACTGAGCAGAAAGGGTGGGGAAGCCAAGCGGTGAGAGCTCACGGAGAGGAGACAGCTGCCCTGAGAGGGCTCCGGGGATATGGAGAGGCCAGCCTGAGTCCTGGTCTGCGCACACGGAGGAAATTACGCAGAGTCGGGGAGAACCACCCAAGGACCAGAAGGAATGGTGCCTGCAACACACACAGAGTCGAGAACGGCTCCTGCTCCCACCAGCCTGGGAAACGCCCCGTTCACGGGCCCTGGGTAGTCTGCTCAGGAAAGTCGTGCTCCGGGAGTGGAGAATAAGTAGTCCCAGACTGAGAGCTGCTCCACGGGAGACTTGAGAGGGTCAAACAGTTTCTGAGTTGACTGCAGCCCCAACTAAAGCTCAGAATATTGACCGGAAAACAAATACGCCCAGCCGCCCACCAGGTTAAGTCCCCATATCTAGTATCCAGAAATAAATGACTAGCGGTGCAAAGAAGCAAGAACATACAACCCACAATGAGAAGAAAAGCCAACCAGTGGAAGCTGATCTGGAATTGACACAGATGTTAGAATCAGCAAAGATGCCAAATCAGTGATGGTACATTCACGCACTGTTTAACCATGGGGACGCATTCTGAGAAATGCATCATTGGTGGATTCCATCGTCGTGGGAACACTGTAGAGGGCGCTCACACAGAGCCAGATGGCACAGCCTACCGCACACCTAGGCTACCCGGTGCAGCCTGTTGCTCCTGGGCGCCACGCAGGTACAGCGTGGTCCAGTATACAAGAGGAGATCAAGGATGAGGGGAAATGATGGCAGGAAGAAACACAGTAAACATGAGACCTGTGAGGCTGCTGGGGGCGTAACATGGCGGCTGTTTTATAGCAAACTTTTTTTTATAGGTAGAAAGAGTATACTCTAAAACAATGATAAAAAGTATAGTACAATAAATGCATAAAACAGCATCACTGTCGTTCATTATCATTATCAAGCATTATGCACTCTCCATAACTGAATATGCTAAACTTAAAAAAAATATTTGTCTTTATTAATTTTAGAGAGAGAGGAAGGGAGAGGGAGAGAGAGATAGAAACATCAATGAGAGAGAACATCAACTGGCCGCCTCCTGCACGCCCCCAACTGGGGACCAGGCCCACACCTGGGCATGTGCCCTGACCAGGAATCGAACCGGGACCTCTTGGTGCATGGGTAGACAGATGCTCAACCACTGAGCCACAGCACAGTAGGTTTGCTTACACCAGCATCACCAGATGAAGCTATAATTACAGTTGGAGATTTCAATAACCACCTTTTAATAATTGATAAAGCAAGTGGAACAAAAATGTGTGAGGAAATAGTTTTCATTTATAGAACACTCCACCCAATGAGGGCAGACTACACATTCTTTTCAAGTACACACCAGAGACATTTATCAAAATAGACCATATTCTGGGCCACAAAACAAGTTTCAATAAATGCAGAGAGATTCAAGTTATAAAAAAATATGTTCTCTGCTACAATGGGATTTAAATTAAAATCAATAAGAGAAGACGCTTTGGAAAATCTCCAGATATTGAAGATATCTATGTAATCACATTTCTGTGTAATTCATGCATCCAAGAAGAAATCAACAGAGAAATTAGAAAGTAGTTTTACCTCAATGAAAATGAAAACACAGTGTTTTCATTTATTATTTTGGGGAGCTGTCACTAAAATAATAATTAGAGGGAACTTTATAGCATGAAACATCTATATTGGGGGAAAAAATCTCAAAAAAATTATCTTAGGTTCCACCTTAAGGAACTAGAAAAATAAAAGCAGCCTAAACTCAAAGTAATGAGAAGAAAGGAAATAAGAATCAGAACACAAGTTAACAAAATATAGAACAAAAATAATAGAGAAAATCAGTAAAGCCAAAAACGGATTCCTGGAGCTTTTTATCAATAAAATTGCTAGACTTCTTACCAGATTGACCAGGACAACAACATAAAAGATAAGTTTACCAATATCAAGAATGAGAGGGTGACATCATTACAGATCCTACAGATATTTAAAAAAAAAATAAGAAAATATTATGAACAACTTTTTGCTAATAAATTGAACAACTTAGATAGAATTTATAAATTACTTGAAAGACATAAACTACCAAAGCTTACTGAAGAAGAAAAAGATATATAGAGTAGTCCTATATCCATTAAACAAATTAAATTGGTAATTTAGGACATTTTCACAGAGAAAACGTCAGGTCCAGATGTCTTCACTGATGACTTTTCCCAAACATTTAAGAAACAAAGAGCACCAATTTTACACAAACTCCTCCAGAAAATTTAAGAAAAGAAAATGCTTCCCAAGTCATTCTGTGAGTTAGCATTACCCTGGTATTAAAACCAGGCAAAGACATGATGAGAAAAGAAAACTATAGACCAATACTAATATTCCTCAAGGACATCAATACAAAAATTCTTAACAAATGTAATTCAGCAACACAGACCAAGTGGGTTTATCCCAGGCATGCAAGGTGGCCTTAACATTTGAAAACTATCTAAAGGAAAAGATTGATAAATTTCACTACATCAAAATTAGTGACTTCTGTAGAAAAAGAGCACCATAAACAAAGCTAAGAGAAAAGCAACACATTTGAAGAGCATGTTTGCAACCCATAAACAGAGAACAGGCAGTAAAATTATAAAAGAAGCTCCAGGAGATTAGTGAGAAAAAAAGCCAAATAACCCCATGGAGAGATGGGCAAAGGGAAGGACAGGCAATTCACAGAGGTGGAACTGCCAATGGCCAGACGGAAAGATCGCCAACCTCACTAGGAACTAGAAATGCAAGTCAAACAATCCTTGGACAGCAGCTGCGTCACCCAGAATGTGACACACTGTCGTACTTGTGTACGTTATTTCTTGAGTTGGCAACACACAGGAAGTTAAATATCTACATACACCATAACCCTGCCCTCAGGTGTCCATCCTGTGTACATGGGTACGAGGAAGTAGGTAAACCGATGTCACTGCAGTATTGTTTGAAATCCGAAAAGGTTGGAAACAACCTAAATACCCATCGAGGTGAATGGAGGTGGGGGTGGGAGCAATCATAAATTAATTGTAGTCATCGGTGTGCTTTTCCCATCCAGGGCGAAAGTGTTCATTTGCAGCATGTGCTGATTTCTGGGGTGCAAATCCTCCCACCGTGGCTGTTGGTTGGCGCTCACTGGGACGTCACTGAATGCAGGCTGGGTAGAGCTGGGCTCAGGTGTTCTTGGGGCGGGTTCCGCACACCGCTGTTTTCTTGGGCACTCAAGATCGATGACGGAACCAGGCGGCGCTGAAAAGGTAATGCTTAGCAAACAATTTGTAATATGGTGCGATCTGATTATGTTAGCATAAAAATGTAAATGACATGACACGATACACTGCGTGCATATGTGTCAGAGAGCAGAACATGGAAAGCAGGAAACGAATTTCGGAATAGTGTTGGCCTCCGGATTGAGGAAGGGAGGATTAGCAGTGGAAAGGGAGGCAAAGGAGTTCAGCGTATCTGTGGTTTCTCTTAATATTGATCCCTTTTTGGATCAATAGCCAAATGGTGGGGGCTGTAATAATACTCTAATTTGTTTATTTGAACTATTCACTAAAATAAATGCAATACAAAAAATAAAGAATGATTGTGATCATGTAAAAACAAAACGCTACCTCGAGAGGCCCTGGAAGGACGCACCCCGAAGGTTCGTGGTAACCATGTTCGGACTCAGCGCCTCAGCTTCCGTTTGCCTTCCTTCCCACATTTGCTATCAGGGGGAAGTGTGACTTTGGCCGTGGCAGAAAACCACTGAACGTGTGCACGTTGGGCCCTCCACGCTGACACCTCTATGTGGTGGGTCACAGCACACTCGCGAGTCCTAGACCCTCTCCAGCCGAGGTGCTGTGGCCCAGGCTGGGGTGTGGGATGGGTTTTGTTCAGCATTTTCTTGGAGGGAAGAGCCATGCTGGCACTGTTTGGGGGCAGCCACTGTAGGGTGAAACAGACGTCTCACAGCGGTGGGAAGAGCAGGAGACCACCCTGAAGCTCCACCTCGGGTCCTGGGTGGCCAGAGGTGCAGGTGGCAGAGAAGTCTTTCCATTAGCACCAGCTGCTATGGGTGACCACTCAAGCTCGGGACCCACACAGACCTGGGCGAACCTCAGCTCTGCCACTTACTGGCTGGCGACTTGGGGAAAGTGACTTGGTGCCTGGTGGTTGTTTTTTGCATTTATGAAATGAGTACTGTAGTAGATTGTAATCTTGTGTAAAATAGTTGCAGCCACTCCTTGGAGAGGACTGAACCTGTGTGCTACACTGAGCTCCATGGAGGTCACGGGCTGTGTGACTGGTCACGACCCTCCCCGTCCTGCTGAACTCGAGAGTGGTAGTTACGACTCACTCGGGTCAACGAAGCTGTAAGAGTCAGCTCGTGGCCCCTGTCTCTCTTTGCCTCTGCCCTGAGCCCAGCCATGTCCACATTTGGGGCTGCTCCATCAGCCTGGTTCAGATGACAAGGGTCAGAACAGCAGCCATCTCGTGATGGGCAGGTAGTGGGAGTGACATGCAGACTCTGTCAGCCACTGCACTTTGAAGGGTCAGCCGTCCTGCAATATGCCCCAGGCTCTCTGTCTGAGGCAGGGTCCTCCTGTTTTGACAGATTAAGATGACCTATGCGGAGTGCAGAGCCACCACCTGGCAGATGGGGATGCAGCAGTCAGCATGGGGGCGGTGATGCTGCAGTGACAAGTGAGCCACACCTCTTGGTGACTAAACACAGCACGTTTGTTTCTTGCTCACACCACATATCATATATGGTCCGTGTTTTCTGTAGTCATTCACGGACCCTGCCGATAGAGGATCTATTTTTTTTTTTAATTCTCACCAGAGGATATTTTTCTATTTATCTTCAGATAGAGTGGGAGGGAGGGAAAGAGAAGTAGAGAGAGAAAGAAACATCGATATGAAAGGGACACATTGAGTGGTTGCCTCCCACATGACCCCAACCAGGGCCGGGGACGAACCACAACTGAGGTACATGCCCTTGACAGGAATCGAACCCACGACTCATTGGTCCACAGGCCGACACTCTAACCGCTGAGCCAAACCGGCCAGGGCAAGGATCTATTTTGATAGGTGATTTTTCAAGACCCCGAGTCTGGGAAAAAAAAGAATCTGGCAAATCACACTCAGACGTTCAAAGGTCCAACCCTGAAGGACACCAGTCACTTCCCACATTTCACCACCCACAGCAGGTCACACGACTACGCTGAATTGTAAGCCAGATGGGAAGTGCAAACCTACCCGGGTGCGGGAGGACAGGAGGCAGGACATGGGAGGTCAGCACGAAGACCTCCCTTGGCCGGCCAGTTGCTGGGTGGTGGCGGCTGCCGGGGTCACGGCTCGTCAAGACATCGAGGCTGAGTCCGAAGGGGGAGAAGTGGGATGTGGGGATGGCATTGCAGGCAGGGGGACAAGCGTGTACAAATGCAGTCTTTCTTTTAATTCCTCACCCGAGGATATATTTTTTCTATTGATTTTTAGAGAGAGTGGAAGGGAGGGAGAGAGAGAGAAACATCGATGTGAGAGAGACACATGGATTGGTTGCCTCCTGCACTCGCCCAGACCAGGGCTGCGGATCAGACCTGCAACCCAGGTACATGTCCTTGCCTGGGATTTGAGCCCTCAACCCTTCAGTGTGTGGGCGGATGCTCTAACCACTGAGCACACCGGCCAGGGCACAAATGCACAGTCTCGAAGAGGCCTGTCTGGCTCAGGAAGCTGCAGATCTTCCGGGAAGAGCGGAGGGTGCCCCCAGGGAATGGGCTGGAGATGCGGGCTGGGCCGCACGGGGAGGCCCCGCAGACTTTAGCCTGTGGAAGCTGGGAGCCTTGAAACACTGGAAACAGGAAAGTGGTCAGCTTTCAGTCCACACGAGGGAGGGGTGAGGCCGAGGGCAGCAGGCGGGAGGAGGGGAGGGTTTGAGAACGGAGAGCCAGGCCACAGGCCGGGAAGACGGACAGGCTGTGAAGGGCTGAGGGTGAGGGTGGAGGACGACTCCAGTTCCTCCTGCGTGTGTGTGTGTCTGTGTGTGTGTGTGTGGGGGGGGGGGGGGGTGCCAGCGCATGGTGGGGGGGGTGAATGGCTAAAATCACTAACACGACAACACTTGGGCTGAGCAGGCTGTGACTCTCTTCTGTTCCCTCTTTGGTAAACTGGACAGCAGTCGCTAGGCTCCGCACACACAGATGCACCGCTGGCATTTGCCCGTCGACCAGTATCTGCACCCCGCGGAAGGCAGTCCGCGTGGCTGCCGAGACGTGGCTGTATTCACGATCTCCTGCCGCCCGAAGACCAGCGAAACGCCCACCCACGGGAGGACAGGTTCACGGCACGTCTCCGCAGTGGAATGTTAGACAGCAATAAAAACAAGCGAACTACCGCTACAGATGTAACATAAGGAGTGACGACTGTGGAACCTCAAAAACCAGACAGACCCACTCAGTCTATCGAGCTATTTCCAGAAAGCCCCAAGTGGCAACGTCCGTGTGAGAAGTCAGAGGGTCACACCCGGGTGGGCAGAGGGGCCGCCAGGGCGGCCTCTGAGGCTGGCGGCGGCCTGTCCCCCGCCCTGGGTGGCAGTGATACGGGGCGCACTGCGTGATGAGCCGAACATCTAACTTCCGTGCACACGTACTCGACGCCAATTAAAACAAAGCTGGGGCAAACGGAAGCTGACGGAGGACCAGCCTCTCAGGGGCCACGGAAAGAAGTACCAGGTGTAAAGCAGCTGAGCCCCGAGGAAGGAAGGCGGCTGGCCCGCAGGGTGGCAGAGACGGCAGCTAAGGGAGGCGGCCGTGTTCGTCAAGGTCAGGAATAGGAAAGTCAATACCCAGGCTGCGTGTCTTTTGGGGGAGGAGGGGCGGATGGTGGCAGGAAGCCAGGCTGGTGGGGACGAGTGTAGACATGTTCTCCTGGCGCTCCGGTCGCCAAGGGGAGGTGAGCACTATGCCAGCAGCTGGACAGGGATGTGGAGTGGGGACTGTGTTTTAATGCGGAAAAGACCCACGCAGGCCTTACCATGGGGAGACCCGGAGGGATGCTGACGAGTTTCATCTTATCACAGGGGTCCTCTCCTCACCTCCATCCACAGACCTCCCCTCACCACCCACCTCCATCCCAGCATTCCACTTTCTCTCCTCACTCATCATGACCTACAGGTGAGACTTCACCTTGTCTTGTTGATCTCACCCCACTAGGAGGTCAACCCCACAGGAGCGGGGACTTTTGTCTGTTCTGTTCTGCTCTCTACTCCCGTGCTGGGAACACGTCTGCACATAGTAGATGCTCAACAAACATTAGTCACGAATGAGTGAAGGAATGGGGAGGAGTCCGTGCAGAGAGAGGCTGAGGATGGAGGACAGAGGGATGGGATCAGGAGCTCAGCCTTGTGCCCCGGGGGGCAGGGACAAATGCAGATACAGAAGAGGAAGCAATGGAGGGCCTGAGATTGGGAGGGGGCAGGAGGTGGAGGGCGGGGTCTCGGTTCTGATGAGGGGACACTTTAGGAGAATGAAGACAGTTTGGGAGAGCCCCAGGGAGTTGGAGGAGACTGCACGGATGGGGTGAGGGGAGTGGAGGCGGCTGATGCCCAGCCTGGGGGCCCATCAGGCTTGGCGATCACCAACTTCGGGGTCTCCAGCCTGGCTCAGAAGCCGACAAAGGAGCGCACTGTTGTGTTGGGCCAGGGCAGGCCTCTTCCACTGTGGTCCAGGGCATCCTGGAAGGTGGGGTGGTGTTCCGGCAGAACTGACAGATGGAGAACGTGGGGTGAGGGGGTCTCCCCAAGGTCAGAGAGGAGGGGTAAAGGACCTGAACTGGGGTGCGGCCCAGCTTGACGACAACGAGGAGCATGCAGGAGCGCTAACCTGGCCAGTCTCCTGCGAAGCCCGAAGCGCCTGCCACTCGTGCCAACCCTGTGAGGCAGCTCCTGGGCTGCAAGCATTTCACCGGTGAGGTTGTGCTGGCCCGGGCCCCTCGCTGCCAGGACTCGAACCCAGCCTGTCTGTCTTCCAGAGTCTGAGGCTGAAGTCATTTTACTTTCCTGAGCTAAGGAAGTGAGGAGGGGACAGGCAGAGGGGGTAATGGCGCAGGATGGGAGGTGCGGGGCATTGAGCAGACAGGTGTGGTGAGAGAAGACACGATGCCAGCCTCCTTCACTCCCTGCAGGGCCTGGTGCTCACCTGCTCCTTGCACTGAATCTGCACACCTGTGCTGAGGTGGGCTCGTGAAAGAGCAGAGGGTGAAACAGGTCTGGTCACGGGGTATGCAGCTGGTGGTGCTGCCAGTGCCCCAGGCCTCTCCAGGGTCCTGCCCTTCCCATCCCACCCTGCAGGGTGCTGAGTGGGGTGGGGCGGGGGCCGCTTTCACCTCCTCATAGGTCCAGCCTAAGCTGTGAAAATTCCCTCCCGCTCCCCAGCAAGAAATCTCAGGCAGCAGCACCCACCTTCCCCATCTCCCGCAATCCCCCCCTCCCTGCCCAGCCCCTCTGGACTCTCCTGCCTCCAGTGCAGTTCGGACAGCTACCTGGAGTCCTTGGAAAACAGTCTGAGAGGAGCAGAGAGCGGAACAGAAGTGTGTGACTGGGGGCGATGGGCTCCACCTCCCTCCTGGGGTGTTGCCCCCCAACATCTCGGCCCCCTAGGCTACCCCTTCCAAGGCAGTGGGCACCTTTCCTCCCCTCCCTTTCCAAAGAGTGCATGCTAAGCACCGAGGATAATACGGTGTGGGTTGATCCATTCCCTCCCCAGTACCTCTGAAGCCCCCACTGGGGCCCATCAGGCCAGGGCTCAGCCTGGAGGAGGCAGCAAAGCAATGACAGCGGGGGCACATATTTTTGAGGGCCTGTTCTGTGCCAGGCACTGTATACCACGCGATTCAGGTTACACTGGTGGCAAGGGAAGGCAGGCGGGGGTCCCTGCCTGGCAGAAGCCCTGGGTTTGGTGGGGAGAAGGATGAGGAGGAGGAGGAGGGACCGCCACTTTTACAGCCTGTTTTTGGAGTGTACCCAGGGCTGTCTCAACACTTTGTCTCACCAGGAAGTAGAAAGGTGAGCACGAGGAGAGATCATGGAGCTCTTCCTGGAGGAGGCCAACTCCTCCCAGCCATCCCATCCAGAGCTTTCTTTACCTTGTAGAGCGCTGACCCTCCTCGACACCCCCCACCCCATCCAGCTTCTTCCCACAGGTCCGGTTTTGCGCTCTGGAGGTTCCTCAGAACGTGTCCTATCCACCTTCTTCTCCCAGTGAAGGACCCTGTACTCCCCCTCCCCCTCCCTGCCTGGTCGCTGCCCTGTGCGCGGCTGCCCACCTGCCCTCCCCTGTTCTAATCCCCCTCCAATCGGTCATCGCTTCCATAATTGCAGCACCTGGGCACTCAAGGTGCCCCCTGAAAGCGCAGCTGTCCAGCGCCCCCTCCTCAAGCTGGCCATCTTCCACACTCCCCCGCTGGCGCCCGCGGGCACCAAAGGTGCCCATCCGTGAGGGCCGCGGCGCCGAGGTGCCTCTGCCGGGCGCGGCTCCACCTGCAGGGTGCTCGGCGGCCGGCGCGGCTGGCGGCGGGGCCGCGGGGGCGGAGGAGCGGGCGGCGCGAGGGAGGGGCCTGCGACAGCGGCGGCGGCGGCGGCGGCCCCAGCCCGCGCAGCCCGGCTCGGCCCCGGCTCGGTCGGCGCAGTGCCGCGCGCGTCCCCTCCCGCCGCCGCTGCAGCCAGGACCCCGGCACCAGGCCGCCGCCGCCGGGCGCACGGACGCAACGCGCACTGGCCGGGATGCGCGCACGGGCCCCGGCTCGCCCCCACCCGCGGCCGCCGCCCGCCCGCCGCGCGTTCGCCTGACCGCGGCACCCGCCCGGCCGCCCCCGCCTGTCCCCGGCCGTCCCCGGCCGCGATGCCCGCCCCCCGGGGCCCCGGCGGCCCGCGCCCCTGCTAGGCTGCGGCGGCATGGCTCGCGCGCCCGGCCCGACCTCTGCGGATTGCATCGGTGTGCGGCGGCAGGGCATGCCCAGGGCACCGGGCACGGCCTTCAATGGGCGAGGACACGGACACGCGGAAAATTAACCACAGCTTCCTGCGGGACCACAGCTATGTGACTGAAGGTAACGTACGTGTTGTCTGAGGCCCCCTCCGGCCGGCCGCGGCGTGGGGATGCCGTCGCACCGAATGCCCTCCGAAGGTTTGGACCGCGCGCTGTGTGTCGTGTCCCCCCCGCCCCACCCCACCCCACCCCACCCCGCCCCGCCCCGGGTCCGGGAGGGAGGGAGCCCCAGGGCACCGGCCACCGCTGCCCAGCCGCCCTGGAGGGCAGCGCCCTCCTCCGCGCCGCCCTCCGGCAGGCAGCTTCCCGCCCCCAGGCCTGGCGGCATCCTGAATTGGCCCTGGCCATCATTTTTAAACAGGCCATCCCTGCGGTTAATCTGGTGAAGAAATCCCGGGGAAATTTAATGGTTTAGAACCCTGGATTTGCTATTTCAGACCTGCCCGAAGCACGCAGAATGTTCTAGGCTGCCCACTCCCCGGAGATGGAGAGGGACCCAGAAAAAAACCCACTGCCAGATTCCCGGGAGAGGCTCGCTGTCCTCGGCCCCTCCCTGTGCCTCCAGCGGCAGGGCCCCTAGTGGGTGGGAGGAGGCGGCTGGTTTGGGGTTGGTCTTTATTCCTGGTGAGTTATACTGAGATAGAAGCAGCTGGCCCCAAACTGTCAGGATTTGCCAAAAAATAAAAAAGTGGGACATGCCCACCTCAAAAGGGCCCTGCATTTGACATTTCCTAAATTGGCCCGATAATCCCAAGCCCAACCCAGCCCAGAGGCTGGTGGCATTCGGAGGGTCAACGCCTATCTTATAGGCCAGTAACTTAAGGGGTCCCTCTGCGCCACCTCCACCTTGCCCGGGGAGCTGTGGGGACAGCTCCGGAGCCGCAGCCAGGGCCCTGCGGGGTGAAGCCCGATCAGGACCGGGAGAGCTAGCACGAGGTGTCAGCTTGCTGCGGTGGGGACACATGCCGGAGACCTTGCCGGGTTTAGGGACCGTCTGCATCTTCTCTAGGGGCTGCTGGACTAGCTGCGAAGTGTCTGTGGGATTTTAGCAAGAGGTCCCTGATGGGTGCCCCAGTGGGAGAGGCCCTGGGCCTGGCGTGCGGGGATGGAGGTGGGGGCTGGTGCGCGTGGGCGCCCGTGTCGGGGAACCTGTGTGGGCTCCGCGGCAGCGACGGTGACTCTACTGGGTGGTGTGCGCCGCGTTGCTGCTTGGCTCCGCCGGAAATGAAGCCGAGCCGGTAGCCGGAGCCCTGCGGAGGCCGGGGGAGCGCAGGGCCCGCGCAGGGCGGGGCTCCCAGGGCGTCCGGACCCCGAGAGCCAGGCCGGTTGTGTAACCTGGGCCGGGGGGATGCTGTGGGTGGCGCTCCCCGCTCCCTGGAAGAGGACCGTTGAGTCATGCTTTGCTGATGTGGGGAGAGGGGGCTGGGCTGCCCAGGGCTGGGTGCTGGCTCTGCCCGGAGCTATGGCTTTCTGGAGCTCAGGGGGCTGAAAGTGGCCCACTGTCGCTTCCCTTGGTGAGGTTGAGGAAGGATGGGCATATGTGTGTCCGGGTGTTCTGTCTGCCCAGGCTGCCAGAGGGCGAAAGGCCTCTGGGTTGCTGGCAGGTGCCCCAGTGGTCAGGTTCTGGCCAAGAGAGAGGGGATCTTGGCAGGTCACTGTGGTCTGGCTTTCTGGAGGAAGCCTGTTTCCCCATCTCCACATGGAGGAGGATGGGACGGCGCAAGGGCTTAGTGTTGAAAGTAAAAAGCACTCTGCCCAATCCACAGGGCACGCTGCAGACACTGATTCCTTCTTCATCCGCCTGCCCCCTTTTCTTCCACCTGTCTCCAGCTCCTAGGAGAGAGCAAGGGGCAAGTGCAGGGTAGAGTAGACGGGGTGATTTGTGATTCCTCTTTGTTCATTCAGCAAATAGTTACCGAGCACCTACTGTGTGCCAGTCCCTTTCTTAGCCCTGGGGACTGGACAGAGACCCTGCCCTTGGGCAGCCCATGTTCTCGAAGGGAGGCTCCTCACCCTCTCAGTTTCCCCATCTGTAAAACGGGAGTGACTAATATCCTGCCTACGGGTCTGGGTTTCTGTGAGGGTCAGGAGAGATGGATGAAGGAGCCACCTGGGAATGATAAATTGTTAACTGACAGCTGAGGTATGTTGCGCTCCCATGGTGCTCTGGGGCCTCACACCACATCCACACCCTTCTCATCCCCATTTTATAGATGAAGAAACTGAGGCTTGGCTTTTGTCCGAACACCAGACTGAGTTCCAGTTGTTTGTAGGGCATAGGGCTCGGGTGCTAGGGATGCAGAGAGACATGATCAGAAGCTCCAGCCCTCGGAGGGAAGAGTCTAGTAGAGGAAGCAATAGCAATAATTAGTAGAATTAGAATTTTATGAGATTTCTGGCCTCCCTGCATGAAAGCGGAGGTTCCCACTGTTGTATCTTGCTTGCGTTGTGTGCTCAGAGCACAGGGTAGTCATGGATTTGGATGTTAGAGGGACTTGTGTTCAAATTCTGCTTCTGATGCTTGCCATGCTGTGCAACTTTGGACATGTAACTAAACCTCTCTGAACTCCACTTTCTTCCTTTGTAAAGGGAGAAATACTAATACAGGTTTTTGGGACAATAAGTGATTATGCTAATATAGAAAACACACAACTCAGCGTTTGGTCTGTTAGAAGCATTGAATAAATGGCGAGGTTAACATGTAAAAGTCTTGTTCCCGTAACAACTTCATGAGCAAGTAGTTTGCAAAAGACCCAGGTGTACAAATGCCTGTTCCACCTGGTCATTTGGTCCACAGTGTCTCTGACCCATCTCCTGTCCCTCAGCAGGCCATTTTCTTTCTTCCCAGGCATTGGCACTGGCTGTCCTCTCCCAGAACCCCTACCTCCTGCTCTTCTCATGGCTGACTCCTTCTCATCCTGTAGGTCCAAGTTAAATGCCATCTTCACTAGTGGGAGTCCTGCTTGAGTTTCTGAATCACAAATACCTTGGGAAGAGCTTAGGCTTTGTTAGTCATTCACACCTTGGTGTGAATTAGTCACGGCAGCATTTACCCAGCACAGCCTGCTCTGGGTCTGGCCTTGGGCAGGCAGCGATGGACAAGATACAGGAGCTCATAGCCAGGGGAGGTGGCCGGGAAGGTGGCAGGTGGCTAGGTTTCTTTGGGAAGCAACAGTCACTCCCAGACACATGGGTAACACACTTTGGGAGCATGCTTTTCCCCGGGGGGGGGGGGGGTCCACAGCTTTCCTGCCCTCCAGCATCTCTGCCCTTAAACTGTCATATGCACATGTCTCTTCATCGTGGAAAGATGTTCCTTTGTTTCTCTAACCCTGTATCTTTGCCATCCTTGTGTGTGCCAGGTGGCTTCCGAGTAACCAGCTCATCTCTACAGAGGCACGCTGATTGTATAGTTGAGGGCATGACGGGAGCTCAGAAGAGGGAGGGGCTTGCCCAGGAACTGGTGAGGTCAGGAGGGGGTGCAGGCCTCTCCCCATCAGCATCTGGGCAGTTTCCACCGCATGAGGCTGTCTTCATGTTTTGAACTCGTGCCCTGGATAACGTCCGCTTCCTGCCCAGGCCTAACCCGCCCTGGAGAGGGTACTGCCTGTGGGAGACCCGGCATGCAGCCAGGTTTGCACCCTGTGGTGGGTATTGTGGCTGATCACCCAACAGTTAGTCCTCCTCACCCTCCTGAGAACACGGTGTTTCCCAGCAAGAGACCTGTGGCCATGGACTGGGCCCAGCCCTCCACGGACTGGTTTCAGGATGGACATGGCAGGTGTTCTGGAGGTCGGGTGGGAAGTGGAGAGAGAGCTGCAGGAAGCCAGCCCTGTGCTGTGATGGAACACGGAAGTCCCCGTTGTGGCACCAGGCACCTTGAGACCATGAGGACAGTGGGCACTCTTAAACCAGCAGCACTGCTGACGGCTGGGCAGAGAGTGAGTGAGAGCTGGAGATGCCGGTGACGTCTGTGCTCCCTGGACGAACCAGGCCTGATGTCCACCTCCCTCTGGAGGTATGGTGAGCTGGCACATTTTGGGCCTTAAGCCAAGTACAACAGCCCCTACCTGCACAGACTTCACGGGTCAGCCAACACCGGGCAGCTGCCTGGCACTCACCGCTGGGTTCCAGACACAGGGAACCCTGAGGGTTTTGGTTTGTTTGCTCTCAGTTCTGGTGTCCCCGCCTGGGGGCGACTGAGCTGGGGTGTCCAACCAGATGAGATGCCCACGACCTGGAGTCAGGAGCCTGGCGTCTGGTGGGGTCTGGGTCCAGTCCCTAGCCCTGGGCGGGCCTCTCTCTGAGCCTTAGTTCCTCCTATGGATTGTTGCTTAGGTTCCTGGAAACGAGGGATGTGCAGGTGTTTGGTGTTGTAACCTCTTCATGAACCCCTACGTGCTTCGTGAACGCAGTTCCGTCAGTAAGCCCGCGGCGTTAAATGGCTTGGCGTATGTGCCCGTGAGCCCAGGGCCCGGCGCACAGTCAGCTTTTAATAAATATCGTCCACTAACAATGCTGTCTGGTCTTCAGGGGTCAGAGTCGACCAGCCCTTAGAACTATCATCAGACTGGCCACCAATGCCATCCCCACTCCACCGGGAAACCACAGCTAAGGGGGAGATGGCTTGTGCCGGGGACCTGAAGCCAGCCCAGAGAGGGAGCACGGAGAGCCAGCCTTTGGTGTTTGAAAATCAGGATGTGGACTGCTCGGGTCTCTGTTCCTGTTGCCTCCATTTAGGAATGTCACTTGCATAAGCTTTCCTAGGATTTTACAATCTCAAGTTGTCTCCGTGTCAGGGGTGGGGGAGGGGCAGAGGCTGCTATAGGACACTTTTTGGGGTTCTCCACTAGAGCACATCGCCTCTCTGAGCCTCAGTTTCCCTGCACGGCTTCCTGCCCTGGGTTGTCACAAGAATCTAAGGAGCAAAGGCCACATGGACTCCAAAAGTCTACCCCTGTGAAGGGATATTGTTTTCTCCGTTTCCCCAAACTGTCATGTGGCTCAGCTCCCCCCTCCCACGCAGTAAACCGCACACTCGTTTACTTTTAATTAATCCTCACGCAGAGGCTGCTGCAGTCATGGAGTAGGGTTTTCTCATTTTCTTCCTGCAAGATGGAAATCAAATTCCGATAAATGTTTCCACATTGTCTCCTGGTGTTATACTTGCTACAGCTTTGGGGTTTTCTCCTGAAGGCCTGCAGAGCTAAGAGATGTTTCTGGAAGAGGTGTTTGAGGTTTGGGGACTGGGAATGGTGTCTGTGAGGGGCTGGGGCTTCAGGGAGATGATTACAGAGTAACAATGCAGATGAACAACAGTGTCCAGTTCCTCACAAGGATACATAGTTAGCAATTTGTGATCGTTCCTTCCAGTCTTTTTTTAAACGCACACATCCATTTTTAAGAAAAGCTGTAATCTGTCACTGTAAACCATTTTGAAGGCTACTTTCTCGTTAGGCATGAGGTTATGAGAACTTCCCAGTGCTTTGCTAGTGGGCTGGCTTCACGGTGTGCACCTGTGCCCTCATACAGGGAGGGCCCGCTCGGAAGGGCCCACGCTTGGTTCAGAGCCCTGCGGGTACCATCTTGAAATCTTTAATAACTTGATCTTTGAACCCGTGTTTTGTAAGTGATGTCTGGGGGGCAGTGAGGTGCGTGTGTTTCTGCTGCTCTCCACGCAGCTACCAGAACACGCCCACCTTGTGCCCACGGGGCGTGAGGCTGAGCTCCCACGGTGGTACGGCCAGCAGCATTCAGCATGTTGGTGACTGCGTCAGTAGAGGCCGAGGCCAAGCTTTCTGTATGAACCAGAACTCGTTTTGAACACAGAAAGGAGGCAGTGACATTCTAAAAAGCACCAAGGACCGAGGAACCGTACCATATCCTCTGTTGCTCATGTTACTTACTTTCCCGTGTTAGCTAGTCACTGATGCTGAAAAGGACACCTGAGGAAGGGACACAGGCCCACCACGGCTCCTCTTCCTCTCAGCCCTTTCCACCACTGAGCCAAGGGCAGAGGTGTGTGTAGACTGTGTGAGCATCAGAAAGTGGAGTAAAAACAGCCCTGGCCGGTTTGGCTCAGGGGTTGGAGCGTCGGCCCGCGGACCATAGAGTCCCGGGTTCGGTTCCCGCGAAGGGCTCGTACCTTGGTTACAGTTTGTCCCTGGCCCCAGTTGGGGTTGTGCGGGTGGCGATCACTCGATGTGTCTCTCTCACATCGATGTTTCTCTCTCTCTCTTCCTCCCTCTCTCCCTCCCTCTCTATCTGAAGGTAAATGCAAAAATGTCTTTGGGTGAGGATAAAAAAAAAAAAAGTGGAGTAAAAACAGGTGAGTTGGTTTGGGGCAGGGTTTCCGAGGCTCTGGTTTGCGTGCAGGAGTTCCCCGATTCAGACGGTGTCGGTGACGCTGCCTTCCAGCCCCGTACCCGTACATCTGCATGTAAACTGGAACTGCACCGTAGAATGATGAGCGATAGAATTCATGCCAGCAATTTAAACTCTCTCCCTTTATTTCAATGGGCATTAAATAGCAAATAAGTAACACCATGACAAGCCATGGGAAAATGAAGGGGCTTTATATTTTAGTATCTTTCATGATGCTTCCCCCTGCTTTTTGAACAAGGGCCCTGCATGTTCATTTTGTACTGGGCCCCACAAAGTACACAGTTGGCCCTACTGGGCTGTAGGGGAAGGCTGGGCTTCGGGGAAGGTGGACTCCTTGGCCTGCCTCCCACTCCCTTGGCTTTTGTGATTGGTGGAAGTGGTGAGAGCCTGTCACCCATTGGGCAACTTTTTCCTATTGGGCGGGGTTATAGCATTCAAGGGGCCCCTCACCCACTGGCTGTTCCAAGAAGAGGCTCTGCGTTCTCTCATTTTATTTATTTATTTTTAATCCTCACCTGAGGATATTTTCCCATTTATCTTTAGATAGAGTGGGAGGGAGGGAGAGAGAGGGAGAGAGAGAGAAACATCTATGTGAGAGAGACACATCGACTGGTCGCCTCCCACATGACCCGACCAGGGCCGGGGACGAACCGCAACTGAGGTACGTGCCCTTGACTGGATTCCAACCGGAGACTCATTGGTCCGCAGGCCGACGCTCTAACCACTGAGCCAAACCGGCCAGAGCCTGAGGTCTCTCATTTTAGAGTCCAGCCTCTACACCTATGTCTCCCCACGGGCACAAGGGGAGGGGCAGTGGAGTGGGCTCCAGCTCACCCCGCCAGGTTCACCAGGGATAAAGCAAGTCTCGTGTTCTCAGTCCAGCAGAAGAGAGGTGTGTAACCCGTTACCTCAGCCCCGCCCCCATTCCGTTACGGGCTGCACGCTTCCTGCGACAGATGTCATCGTTCAATTAATCACCTCTGATTGTTGGGTAATTAGGTTGCTTTTTGATTTATTTTTTTCTTTTATAACCAACACTGAGCAAATGAACACTGTGCATGGAGACTCCCTACTCCTGTCCTTCCCCCAAATTTTGGAATAATTTTCTTAAGAGGCTCCTATGCACGCGATTTTATGTAAAAACCAGGAATGCGTTTAATGTTCCTGACACGCATTACCAAGTTATTCTCCAGAAAGTTTCTCTGTTATACCGCATGCCGATCAGCATTAGGTATTCTAATTTGTTTGACCTTTGCAAATATCATGGATGAAAAATATTTGTTTTAATACCTGTCTGAATACCGATGAGGTTGAATGTTCTTTTCACTTTTGTTTAACAGACATTTAGTGATTCACCATTTATGCTAAGGGGGACATTAGATGCTAGACTTGCAGTGTTGAGGAGCAAGGTCATTTCCCATCACTCACTCACACATTCACTCACACACTTACTCACACACTCATTCACTCACTCACTCACACACTCATTCACACACTCACTCACTGATTCACTCACACACTCATTCACTCACTCATTCACTCACTCATTCACTCACTCATTCACTCACTCACACACTCATTCACTCACTCATTCACTCACTCATTCACTCACACACTCATTCACTCACACACTCACACACTCATTCACTCACTCACTCATTCACTCACTCACTGATTCACTCACACACTCATTCACTCACTCACTCACACACTCATTCACTCATTCACTCACTCACACTCATTCACTCATTCACTCACTCACTCATTCACTCATTCATTCACTCACACACTCATTCACTCACACTCACACACTCATTCACTCACTCACTCATTCACTCACACACTCATTCACTCACTCATTCACTCACACACTCACTCACTCATTCATCCGCTGACACACTCATTCACTCACTCACTCATTCACTCACTCACACACTCACTCACTCATTCACATACTCATGCATTCATTCACTCAAACACTCATTCACTTACACACTCACTCACACACTCATTCACTCACACACTTGCTCATTCACTTACACACTCACTCATTCACTCATTCACTCACTCATTCACTCACACACTCACTCATTCACTCACACACTCACTCACTCACTCACACACTCATTCACTCACACACTCAGTCACTCATTCACTCACACACTCATTCACTCACACACTCATTCACTCACACACTCATTCACTCACACACACTCATTTACTCACACACTCTCCTTCACACACTCACTCACACACTCACTCACACACTCACTCACACACTCATTCACTAACTCACTCATTCACTCACACACTCATACACTCATTCACTCACACACTCATTCACTCACTACTCATTCACTCACACTCACACACACTCATTCACTCACTCACTCACACACTCATTCACTCACACACTCATTCACTCACTACTCATTCACTCACACTCACACACACTCATTCACTCACTCACTCACTCACACAGTCATTCACTCACTACTCATTCACTTACACACTCATTCGCTCACACACTCATTCACTCACTACTCATTCATTCAACAACTATTCCTGGAGTGCCTACTATGTGCTAGGCAGGGAGAGTGAGGGTGGGTGAGAGGAAGGAGGGCAGAGAGCTGAGGCCAGAGGCCCCAGGTTCATCAACATCTAAGGTATACGGCATTCTAGTATATTCCAGGCAGGAGAAGCAGCATCTGCAAAGTGACATGTGCTTGTCCCCTGGCAGCATCCAGGCTCCTCTGCCTGAGCCCAGGAGGCACTTGTCAGCGTGCCTGGGGATCAAGGCCCACCTGGGACCCACTGTGCTGCCCAGGATGGGCACTGCCTCCTTGCACTGGCACCATTGTCCTCTCGAGCCCTGGGCTGAATGGCCCATTGAGGCAGAACAAAGGCGGCTCAGAGGTCCCAGCTGCCCCAAGCAGGGATGGCATCTGCAACTGTAGGCCCCCGGCCACCTCCGGGCAGCCTGGCCTCCTGTGTCCCCTGCCCTGCAGAGGCTGCAGCCCTGCCCCCCGAGGCCGAGGTCCTGGGACAGCTGGCAGATTTTGCAGTTTCCCCTCCGTAAGGCAGACAGGACGACCCGCCACCTGGGCTTTTTGTACTAATTGAAATAATGGACATACTGTGCAAACCTCTCAGTCAGAGGGATCATTTTCTCTGTCACTGCCAGCTTTCGAAATGTTTGTAAGTTCAAAAACAGCTCATGAGAAGTTCCAAACACGTACACAGGTAGAGGAACGCACCCCTGCCCCCCTTCAGCGTTCAGGGTTCTGTACTGGCCCCCCTTCTGGCTGAGGGGTGTTAAAGCAAACTCCTCTGCCCACGCGCACCTCTGGAAGGCGAGGGCTTCCCCACAGGACCAAGCACTGCCACCAACCTCACACAGTGCCAACTAGCTCCCGTTCGTCTGAACCCTGGGCCACCTTAGCTGTGTCCCCAGTTGTCCCAACAATGCCTTTTCTGGTTGGTTGGTTTGACCCAGACCTGGAGTCCTGCGGCTGCAGTTGGGTTGGGTGTTGTCTGTCCAGTCTTTTCTGGCTGAGACCCATCCGTCCCACTGCAGAGCACTGGCCCCTGCAGACAGTCCCTGCTGCTTGGTGAGGATTACGCTCCCCCACCGTCCCTAACCCGTGTCTGGACCCCAGCTGCCTGGTGGGTCTGGAGGGCTGATGGGAGTGGGGTGGTCTGGATCCTAGGAAGCAGCCCCAGGGTGCACCCCTCTCTCCTTCCAGGACCCCTCCTCACCGCTCACCAGCTCACAGACCCTGGGTGGCTGTTCGGCCGGTACATGCCGTCTCCATCAAGACCCACCCGGACTGTAGGCTCCTGAACCAAAGAAAGGGTTTGTTTTAAGTCATTGAGTTTTGAGGTGACTTGTTACACACAGTAGATAAATGAAATAGTCGTGGGCCCTCGAAACAGAATCCCCAGTCCTGCCCCACTTCTGCTCTGTCTGAGGCCCCCTGTCCAGCTACCGTGCCCTCTCCCCGACTCTGTGGCTCCTTCAGAGCCTCTTGGAAACTTCCATCTTGCTTGTGTTAGCCTGTGTCAGCCATTGCTTGGCGCTCGAGAACCCAGTCCCAGCCGGAAGGTGAGCCAGCTCCGACCGTAAGGCAGGACTGGAACCCAGGCCTTCTGACACAGGGGACCCAGAGCCTGCCGTGCAGTGTCCGTAGAGACGTATCTGGACGTATCTGCTTCTGGGCGCAGCTCAGCACCTGGTCCCCACCAGGTGCTGGGTCGTGTACTTGCATGGCTGAGTGAGAGGACAAATGGCATCCCTTCAGATCTGACCAGAGCGGTCCAGATTCCTTTTCGTACCCCATGCCGCACCTTCCCTGGCCCGCTTCCCCGAGTGGAAACCTTCGCTTTGCTCGGTCCAGTGTGTGCACCCGCAGTCACCGCGGTTCAGCGGAACGACGCCGGCCCCTGCCCCCCAGCTCGACTGCAGCTGCCTCGGTCACAGTGATTGCACAGCACGAACTTCGTCCCCGGTCCTCTGGCCCACAAGTCACCGCCAGGGACAGGTCGCATCGCGACCCACCACCCAGACTTCTGTCCACGTCTGTCGCTGTTGGTCACTGCGCTTCCGTTGGGTCACGCACACAGCAAAGCGGCGGTGATGTTGACTCCTGGCCTCCCCGTGAGAAGCCAGGTGGCACTTTACGAAAATGGAGAATCCAAGGGGGGTTGGGCCACAGAGAGGACGTTCAGCGGGCGGTGGAAGTGACCGTGCTGGACGAGAGACTCGAGCGGGTGCCGGGGGGGCGTCGCAGGTCCTGGGTTGGCGCCGCCGCCGTTCGACTCTCAGGAAGCCGCAGGACCGGTGACCGCGGACGTGTGGACGGAGGTCAGGAACGTGGCCGGGACGGAAAGAAGGACGATGTCAGAGGAAGTGAGGCCAGAAAAACCACCTCAGGGCCAGGAGCTCGCTGGGAGACGTTTCAGGAGGCTGAGCGTGCGAGGAGTACGCTGATGCTGACTCGGAACGACAGTCCTCCGCGGTGTGGACGGGGTCGCCTGGGACCCCAAGATACACGGCAGGCGGAGGAGGCCACGCTGTTCACGCCACTCTTGAGGTGTGTATATGTTCATTCCTCACCCGAGGACATTTTCCATTCATCTTCAGATAGAGTGGGAGGGAGGGAGGGAGGGAGGGAGGGAGAGAGAGAGAGAGAGAGAGAGACATCGATTGGTTGCCTCCCTCACGACCCCGACCAGGGCCAGGGACTGAACCGCAAGGTACGTGCCCTTGACCAGAATCGAACCCGCGACTCTTCAGTCCGTGGGCTGACACTCTAACCGCTGAGCCAAATCGGCCAGGGCTACTCTTGATATATATTAAAGGAAGAAATAAAATACTTGGAGTCTCAATATTTCTCATGTTTTAAATGACTGTGTACTAAATAAATACCTGTTTTTCTATTTTTGTTTTCCAACACATTTATTTATTTATTATTATTATTATTTCATCCTCACCCAAGGATATTTTTCCATTTATCTTCAGATAGAGTGGGAGGGAGGGGTAGAGATAGAGAGACATCGATGTGAGAGAGACACATCGATTGTTTGCCTCCCGCGCAACCCCGACCAGGGCCGGGGACTGAACCGCAAACCCAGGTACGTGCCCTTGACTGGACTCGAACCCGACGCGCTAACCTCTGAGCCAAACCGGCCAGGGCTTCCAACACATTTATAATTACCAGTAGTGTCTTGAAAAAATGTGACGGTCACAGAGCACGTGTGACGTCCACACTGACTGTCAAGGTCACTTTGAGTGGCTGCGGCATGCGTGGTCATCTGCGGCCCCACACGCCTGCGCAGTGAGACCTCCCTGCCCCACTGGAGTCTTAGACCCCAGCTGGAGGGTGGCACTCAGCGTTCTTCTCGTTGCGGGAGTGTTCAGTGACTCAAATCCTCACGGCAGAAATGACTGGGCAGCCCGTGGGTCGCAGAGAGGGACACACGCCTGCCCTCCCTGTGGTCACCGTGTGGACCGCTGCTAGCCTGTCTGCTTCGGGAACAGTCCGTCACGGGAGACCTGGCTGAAGGAGTCGGGCTGAACGCGAGGGTCCCTGCACCACCTCGGTGTGAGAGGGGATGACAGCCCTGAACCGCTTACGCCCGAGGAGGGGTGAGGCTGTGAAGTAGAACCCGTCACCGTGACGCGGCCCACGCCAGGCTCCGGGGGCCCAGCTGTGTGTACGCCAAGATGCTTCTCCTGAGAAGATTTTGATTTGATTTCTCTATTTCATCTCATTACAGAAATGTTTGAAAATGCAGCAGTAGAATAAAAAGGGGGAAAAATAACATCCTGATTTCACAGGCCCTGGGACTTTGTTTCAATGTTGTTCTACTTCCTTCTCAACACTGCCCTGGTAGCTCGTCACAGAAATAGTTTGTATCCTTCAAATACCTAATACCCTGTAAACATGTCCCTGCATTATCACACACTGTGAGTAAATAATTTTAAAGGCTGCGTAATAGTCCACCGTGGACGTATACTTATCGATTCAATAACTGTATGGATTCACTCCTCAGACGTGGGCCGATTGCCCGCGGTGGGTGGGGGCGAGTAGGGGTGCAGGAGGGGAGGCATAGGACTGCGGAACCAGGGAGACGTAAGCAGGTGGACATGATCCAGGTGATGGGAGCTGGGAAGCAGTGGGACCTTGTCACAGCTGGGAGCAGATGGACAGAGCTGCGTCCGGGGCAGGGAGCAGCCAGCCAGCACCGCAGGAGGGAGACAGCAGAGGGAGTGGGGAGAAGGCACGCCTGGCTTAGGGGTGTATGGGCAGCAGCACGAGGTGAGAAGCAGCTCGGCTCCAGGCTGCTGGGGCGTTAACTTGCGGGTCTTGGAGCTCCTGGGGAGACTCTGAGGGTGAACAGACAGAGCAGGCTGCTGGAGGGAAGGGGACCTTGGTGATCTGTCCAGGCAGGGAAAGAAGAGGGAGCCAGGGTGGCCAGGCATCTGTCTCAAGGCGTTTAGAGGGTGGAGGTAGAGGGAGTGGAGCTCAGAGGGGACATTGGCACTTCCGGGAGAGGCAGAAAGCGCCCAGGGAGGCACCCAGCAAGGGCAGCAGAGGGCAGGGGAGGTGACGGCTGTGGAAGGACAGGTTGCCCGGGGACAGTCAAGGCCACGTGGCGGCGGCGGAAAGAAGCTCCTTTCATGGTCTTTGGTCAACACAAGCGAATGTCAGGGGCTGGTAGGTGCAGGTGACTGGTTGGAGGGTGTACAGACCTCCCTACCCTTGGACACCGATGTCCCAACTGTGGGTGTTGTAAGATGGGACGAGCATCCTTGTGAATGGCCGTTTCCCTGCATTTCTGGTTATTCCCGTCTCTGGCTATCTGGGAATACGATTGCTTATAGTACGAGTGTTCTTAGGGGCTTGAATAAACATTCAAATATCACGTTGTCTACAATACTAGAAATAAAATTACCAAAAATTTTAGTTTGGGCCATCTTTAGAAGAGGGAGTCCATGTATATCACGCCGCTCGGAGGGGTATGTAGATTACAGCAAAGCCATCCGTCTCTGTCTCCCTGGCTTTCAAAACAACAACAGCAGACAGTATTGATTTCCGCTGCAGCCATGGTGACTTACGGCCGTGTGCCCGAGGGCTTGTCTTCATGGGGAAACAGTGATGGCGATGACAAGGGACGCCACCCGTTCTTGACGGCTGCTGTCGCAATGAGATGGGCATGTTCTCACTGAACTGTACACCCGCTCTGGGAGGCGGTGGGAACGAGCCCCTCTGCGCATCAGGGAACAGCTGCGGAGAGGTGGGGTCACTGTCCACAGGCACACGGTGGGTGCTGTGGTTATTGTTACTGTGTAACGACCACTTAAATCTTAGTCACTTAAGACAAGGACCGTTTCATTACATTCCCTGGAGTCTGTGGGTCAAGAACTCAGGCAGGGCCTGGCTGGGCAAGTCTGTGTGGCAGCTGCCTGGTCGGCCTTTTGTGCTGGTGGGTGGGCTGGTCAGAGGGTCCAGGGTGCTCTCACTCACACGTCTCCTGCACGGTGAGGAGGCTGGGGGCTGCTTTCCCTGGGACTCTCAGCGGATCTGGAGACAATCTGTAGCATGGGGACTCTAGTTAATAATGCTATACCATATACGTGGAAGTTGCTAATAGATCTTGTCCGGCTGGTGTGGCTCAGCGGTTGAGTGTCGACCCATGCACCAGGAGGTCGCCGGTTCGATTCCCGGTCAGGACACATGCCTAGGTTCTGGGCCCGATCCCCAGTGAGGGGCATGCAGGAGGCGGCCAGCTGATGTTCTCTCTCATCGATATTTCTATCTCTCTCTCCTTCTCCCCTCCTCTCTCTCAAATCAATAAAAGAAAAAAAAAATAAAGATAACATTAAAAAAAAAAAAGAAAATAGATCTTAAATATTCTCACCACAAAAAAGAAATGGTAACATGTAACCATTAGCTAACACTAAGGTGGTCATCATTTTGCACTTTATAAGTGTATCAAATCACATTGCATACTTTAAATGTATACACGTTACATGTTAACTATATCTCAATAAAGCTAGGAAAAAAATAAGTACAGAAAAGGAGAGGTGAGCAAAACCTCCCTTGAGGGGTGGACTAGCTTTCCTGCGGACCTGCCTCCCTGTGTGTGCACCTGCAGGATGTATTCATACAACAGGGCCGGTTGGGGTGCAGCCAGTCTGTGGCCCCGACTCCCCCTCCGCAGGTATGCTGTGAGCCCCCGACGTCAGGAAAAGTGGCGTGGGATGGGGCTTGCTTTCTTGCCAGGCCTCTTCAGTGGGTGGAGGCCGGCAGAAGGGACCCAGGCGAGCTGGCCGGTTTTCCTGCTCCGCGGACTCGGTGCAGCGGGGGTCTGTGGCCACGCCGACCGCCGGGTCACCTGATTTGCTCAGCCTTGTGGAAGCAATTTTAGTGGAAACTCTGATGGCCCTTTGGTGCCCAAAGCATCCACCTGCTGGATGACGGAGCCCTTTCTCTGAGTGAATGTGACAGAGGGAAGGAAGCCACCCTGCTCTTTAGTGAGCACGCACGGGCCCTGCCCTGGCCAGGTGGGCAGTGTCCAGGCATCATCCTTGAAGCAGATGCTGTCATTGTCCCCCTTTAACAGACCCGGAGCCAGGAGCTCATGGAGGAGAAGGGACCTGTTAGTCTCAGGGAGTGAGGGAAGGAGCTAGGGCTGTCGGGGGCTGTCTGTCCCCCACCCGCCCGATCCCCCAATCCTCCACCAGAAATACCTTCCGGTCTTGTTCCGAATGAGAGGTGAGCCGTACAGTCCTCTCAGAGTCATCGCAGTGAGTCCCAGGCAGAGACCGTCCCTCCTCCTCTGGAGAGGGGGCACTGAGCCACACCAGAGACTGCCCCCTGCCCCTGACCTCAGAGTATATGGGGGTCCCTTTCCTCAGGGTGTCAGCAAAGCTAATGGAAAGTCTGTCCACCAGGATGCGGGTCATGGGACAGGCGGGTGCCCTGGGTGTGGCCCATGTGGTTTGGCTCTGACGGAACCCCGGCCAGACAGAGGCCCCGGGGCAGGTACTCACCCTGTAAGTTGTTTTTTTTTAACAGCTTTATTGAGATATAATGCACATACCACGCAATTCACCCATTTCTTTTTTTTTCTTTTTTTATCCTTACCCAAGGACATTTTTTTCCCATTTTTTGTTCAGATAGAGTGGGAGGGAGAGAGAGGAAGAGAGAGAGAGAGAAACATCGACGTGAAAGGGACACATCGAGTGGCCGCCTCCCGCATGACCCAACCAGGGCCGGGGACAAACTGCAACCGAAGTACATGCCCTTAGCGGGAACCGAGCCCGGGTCTCTCTGGACCGCAGGCCGACGCTCTAACCGCTGAACCAAACTGGCCAAGGTATCACCCATTTCAAGTGTACAACTCAATGGCTTTTTGATATATCACATCATTAATTTTCTAAAGATTGTGGTAAAATATATATGTAACAAAATTTGCACTTTAACCATTTTTAAGGGTACAATTTAGTGGCATTAATTACATTCAGAATGTGTGTCACTGTCGCCGCTGTGTAGTTCCCAGACTCTTACTAGAAAGAAGCTCTGTACCGTTGGACAAACCCCCCCCCCCCCCAGCCCTGGGACCCTCCGAGCCACTTTCTGTCTCTGTGAGTTGCCTCTTCCAGGGACCTCACTGGGCCGCGATCGTACACCGCTTGTCCCTTGTGTCTGGCGCATTTCACTGAGCGTGATGACCACGCTGGGAAAGAAGTTAGACATTTGAAAGGCTGAGGTTCCCTTGGGAGAAACTGAGTCCCAGAGAGGTCTTAGTGTTCTGCAGCCTTTACCCGAATGCCACTGCGCCCGCCCTCCCCAGTGGGTGGCTTCCCAGAGGCACCGCCCTCCCCCAGCCAGGGAGCAGGTGTGACAGACCCACCGCCCACCCCACCAACCATTTCGTCACTGTTTTGCACCTCATCTCACTGAGCTGTGAACAGTCCTAGAGGTGCAGGTGTTCTTCCCATTTTACAGATGAGGAAACTGAGGGTCCCAGAAGTGACCCCTCCCCCAGCCAGGAGGAGCAGAGCCAGGGTGCGCTGGGCTGGTTCCAGATGCTGCGGGCACCTCCAATGACTTTGCACTTACTACTCCTTCCCCTTTGCTGGAGGACACCGAGAGGGACTCGGGTCACCTGAGGCCGGCCTTCCTCTGTGTCCACTGCCCTGTGGCCTCCCGATGTCTCCATATCTTCAGCTCTAAGTCGGGGCCAGAAGCCTGTCCCCTTGGGTCTCGTCAAGGGCCGACTGTGATGACGCGTCAGGTGCACCTGATACTCAGAGAGATCCTGTCAGATGCTCACCTTTCTGTGGACGGTGGACCCGTGGACGGAGGGAGCCACACCTGGCCCGTCCATGCTTGTCGGCATCCCAGGGAAGGATGGTGCATGGTGACCGAGGCCTTGGCCCTGCCCTCCGACCCACCTCAGTCCCAGCCCTGCCTTTAACCCCGAGGGCGACCTGCAGTGTGGCCCTTCGGAGCTGGAGCCGGGGCGGGGCAGCCTGCAGGGGGTCTCCTGCCATGTTTCCAGGGGGTGCTGGACGATCTGCAAGGCCTGCTGGGCTGGGGCGTCAGCTGCACCCCAAGACCCGTGCGAGCTTCCTGACAAGGACTCAGAGATGACTTTGCTTCCAGGTGACTCCCTGAGTCCCAGGCTTGGGAACATATGGGGTGGAGCTGGGAGCCCTCAGGGTCAGCCCTGTGACCCCAGGCACCTTCCTTGCAGGTGACCCAGTTTTCAAAACCCCAAATTGGGACATTTGTTTGGGTACATGTGCTTGTCCATATGGGGACAGTGGGGTGGCAGGTGATAAATTGGGGCAGTGGCTGAAAGCCGGGGGCTGGGGTCGCTGTAGCTGTGTCTTTGTAAGGAGCCATGCTGTGTGGTGACAGGTGGTGATGGTGGGCCTGGAGACCCCTGCCCAGGCCCAGGCGGTGCTTGTGTGACCCTGGGGAAGCTGCACGGCGTCCTCGGGCCTCAGTTTCCCCGTGTGTGAGGTGAAGACCCTGCCTTGGGGCACACCTGCCTGAATGTTCTCTGAAGGAAAGGCGTGCACGGAAGGGAGCACACGAGGGTGTGAGGCCCTCCCCCTGGGACGGGGCCCCGCGGCGACCCAGGGAACATCCAGGGGACTGGATGGGACGAGGGTGATACAGGGTCCCCCAGGGCTGCACTTGGTGCTCACACATTTGGGATCTGAGCAGGGACATGCAGAATTGTTCTGAAGGGATGACGGCCCCCCACCAGCAGGAAGTGGCTGGGTGCATTTATGTAACGAAGTAGGCACATGTCTGTTTTTCCCACAGTGTCGGACCTGGGCCCTCCCGTCTCCCGTGCATGCTGGTGGGGGGCCTGTCCCCAGCCCTCGTCCTGGAGAAAGGATACTCCTGACCCTCCCCACCCTGGGCAGGCTGCTCCAGGGGCAGTGGGGTGCTCTGATTTGTGGGTTTGGGACAAGTTGTGGCATAAGGGGATGGGCCTGGGGGTGGGGTGGGTGAAGTCAGTTCTGGGTTCTGCGATACCAGGTCCTGCTGGTGTGAGGCTTCCACTATCCTCCCCGGGGCCTTTCTCAGGAGCCCATGTTCTGGGGAGCCCAACCCCACACGTGCCTAACTCTCCTCTCCCCCTGGAGGGAGATGGGGGGTTCAAACTTAGGGGGGAGCTATTTATTGGGCCTAAAGGCACCCCAACCAAGTCTCTCGGAGGACTGAGGCCCAGAGAGGGAAGGGAAGGGAAGGGCACCAGGGTGTCCCCTCTCCTCCTTCCCTGGCCACCGAAACTGGGTTGCTGGGGCGGCTGAGACTGTGCTTTGGCCAGGAGCTATTAGGACCTCTCAGCAGAGCAGCGCCCCTCCGGCAGGCTGGGCTGGGTGCAGACCCAGACCGATGGCTGAGGGCTTCTCCTGGGCTGCCCCAGCCGGCCCGCCCCGCCCACCCTCCGGGTCCAGAGAGGCGGTCCGTTCCCTGGGCAGAACACAAAGCACAGGAGCAGAAGAGCCGCACTGGGTTCCACGTTTTGGAGGGAATTGGTCACAACAGGAAGTCAGATTAGCGGGCTAGGAAGAGGGGGCGGAGCTGAGAGGAGGGGGAAGGGACTGGTGCGTGTGGGAGAATTTGCATAAGGAGTGGTGGGGTCTCTGTGCCTTGATGCACCCGGACAGCCCACAGGTACTGAGCACGCACTGCGGGTCAGGCACTTTGCCGGGGGTGGGGAATGTGGCTATGACTGACGGAGGCCCCAGGACTCCCAGACGGACCAGGTGGACAGGGACCAGTGCTGGAGCCTGGTGGGGCGGAGGGCCAGGTGTGGGAAATCTGGGAGGGCTTCCTGAAAGAAGTGAATTCATTCAGCACATATTTACTGGGGCTTGCAATGTGCAGGCATTGAGATTGGTGTTGGGAATCCAAGAGACACAGAGCCCTGAGGGAGTTTAAAGACCTAAGGAGAAGCAGGAATGGGGGGTGGGGGTGGGGAGGGGAAGAGGGTTCCAGAGCCAGGCAGCAGTGTGGAGGCGCAGGCAGGAGCTGGCTCAGCCAACGCGGGGGGTGGGGGAGGAAGGGGGGTGGCGGCTCAAGACCCTTCTGTGGTGTGTGGAATTGTCTCCAATTGACAGACAAGAAAATGGGGGCAGGGGGTTCACAGCTCGTGGAGGATGGGCTGGGATTTGAACCCAGGCTGGCGGATGCCGAAGCAGCCGTGCTCAGGTCTGCAGGGACCTCGTGCACCTCTGGGCAGTGGGGTGGGCACCGTGTCCGGGAGGGCTCATGGCCCCGTTGGCCAGCTGGCCCGCCTGCGTCCTTCGTTATTGGCCAGGGTGCTTTGAGCATCCGGAGGGCCCGAGGGCCGGAATCCCCCGAGCTGACCCACTGTGCCGTCACCTGGCGTTGCCTTCGGGCACTTGGCGAGCTTGGGGAGGGCGGCCGAGCCATTACTTGATTTCTCTCTGACCCAGATGAAGAACTGGGTCGCCCTCCTCCCAGTATGACAGACCCTGTGTTTACGTTGAAAAGGGGTGTTGATGGCAGGCGAGGGGAAGCGGTATCTGGAATAGATGTGACACAATGCTGGGTGATGGCAAGAGGTGCACCGTCCTCATCTCAACCACCATCTGCAGTTGGTGCCGCCCCCCACCCCCAAACATGAGAAACGGAGGCTCAGAGAGGCCAGGCGCCTTGCCTGGGGTTGCACAGCTAGCAGGGGGGTGGAGTTGGGGTTCCGCCCAGCTCTGCCTGACTCCAAAGTGAACGCCATCCCCACCACACTCCGCGCCTCCCAGAGCTCAGGTTGCTGCTGCTGGAAACTCCGCCCCGAGAGCGCTCTAGGAAGGAACTCCATGAACAAGAATTAAGGGGGGTCCTAGAAAAACGGGGCCGCACCTCTCCCCGCAGCCTCGGCCTCTGCCAGTCCTTGCAGGCCCCTGGCAAGCCCCCACTTCCACAGCCAGGACCGGCTGCTTCTCTGGAACTCAGAGCCCACAGCATTCGGCTCTGCAGAGGGGAGAAGCGCAGATTTGGGCCACTCAGCACAGGCCCTGCTGGGGGATGTGGCCCGTTTCCAGAACTCAGGCAGGGGCCCAAGGGAGCCTGGGTGGTCTGCGGACTTAGAGATTCGCTTCCCTGCTGAACACACTGCCCTCCTGTTTTGGGCTCCTGCCCTGCTGTGCCTGGGGCTGTGGACAAGCCCACAGGGAGTCCCTTACCGAGACCTGGGAGGGGACGCTGAGGGGGTGGGGCGTCCGATGGCGGGGGGGACGGGACTGTGGTGTCCTTATGCCTCATGTCTGTATAACTCTATATTTTCATGTCTCTCAAATACGTGTTCAGTGGAATTTTATTACCAGTTGCTTTTACCGTCATTAAAAACCAAACTCATCTTATTACTGAAAAGCCCTGTACTGTCCTGGTGACGCACACTTGGAGCGGGGGAGGTGCAGGGACAGTTCTTCCGAACTGGCCGCTCCCGGCGACGGCTGCGAGAGCCCATGGCGGGGAGCACAGTGGATTAAGTACGAGACCCCTGAGGTCCCTCTGGGTTTGTTTTCTCCCCGTTTTGCATGTTGCTGCAAATCAACGCCACACCGTGTATCTGCGGGTCAATTCCCAGAGTGGGAACTGGAGGGTCACAGGGCGCGTGTATGTTTATTGTGATTAATGTGGCCAGCTGTGTGGTGCCCGGTTCCCCAGCCTGGCCGGCACCGGGCTCTGTGGCTTCTCACCCTTCGGAGATGTTCCGGCGGCCTCCTCCCTGCGCCCGGCAGCTGGACAGAGCGAGCCCTGCCCTGCCCTAGGGGCACGCGGTCACTCGACCTGGGACACCCCTCAGGGGATGGAGGTCGAGTGTGGGGAGCGTTTCGGTGGGGGGGGAGTCTTTGGGGGGCTCTCTGCGGGGCGTGTTGTCAGCAGGGACATGTCCACCAACTGCTGAGGTCGGGACTGGCCCCACCTGGGTGAACCAGGACCTCAGCTTGGTGCAGGCAGCGTGTCCCTCTGGGGTCATAGCCACTGGCTGTGGTTCCTTTGCTGGTCTGGGTTGAGGGGACAGCCTGGTACAGGAAGGGGCTTGGGAGTGGCAGCTCCTATCCTTTGCCCCGAGAGCTCCTGGCTGGCCACCTCCCTGGGTTGGCAACAGGAAGGAAGGGGCCCAGAGCCAGACTCCAGGGGACAGAGACCGGGAGCGGCAGGCTCTGCGGGCCTCGGCCTAGGATCCAGCCTGAGCCTTCAGCAGGACAGGGCTTGGAGCTGGGGGTGGGTAGGAGAGTCAGGAGGCCTGGGCCTGGGTCTAGGCAGGCCACCCTCCCCGTGTGACCCCTTGGGGCCCCTGTGTTCCTCTCAGATCAGAGGGTGGCTGCAAGAACTACAGGGAAGCAGACGAGAAGGGCTGGACTGTGTCTCCTGCAGAGAAAGGGCCCAGGGAACGCGGTGGCGGTTGCCCCTCTCCCGGCTGGCGGTCTCTGGAGACCCTGGAGCCGAGCTCTTCTCATTTGCCGCCTGCCGGTGATGGTCATGGCCACAAACGCACGGGGGCCTCCCCTCCCTGCCCCCAGGAGGGACCGGAGGACTTGTCCGTAGTGTCTGGGGTTGTTAGGCAAGCGCCTACGCCTCCCGCTGCAGGGCCAGGAACAGGTTTGGGCTGCCGGTAGGCGGGCGCTTCCCTCTGCTCTCACCTGAGGCTCGAGACGTGGAGGGCTCTGTCTAGGGGTTTGTCAGCTCACTGCTGCAATGACAGAGCCTGGTGGGACCCCAGGCCGGGCCCTGTGCACCTGGGCCGGCACAGAGCCTCTCAGAGGGAGGCAGCTGGTGTTCCACACGCCATGGCCAGTGTCCCTCCGTCTGTCAGCCGCCAGGGGAATGGTCTTGCTGCACCCCAGGCCCTGAGCACCTCCGCGGGGGGTGGACAGAGGGTGTCGTGGGCTGGGCTCTGGGCCTCGCCATTTCCATAGCATCCTGGGTGCTGCTGAGCGCCCGCCTCCCACATCACACTTACCCCGAGCTGTTCCTCCGCAGGGAAGAATAGCAGCCTGGTGATGGGGTTATTTCAAGGGGATTCCCATGGAAACGGCCGTGGAGGCTGCTCTCAGCGCTGTGTAATGTGAGTTGCTGCGGCGGCGTGTCCGGACCGAAGGGTGTGGGGGCCTCTGCTGGGACCGTCTCTGCACCTCGTGGGCCTCAGACCGAGACTCTTGGCCTGAGAGAGGCCAGTGCCCTCTGCTCTCCTCGGCCAGTGAGTGACCCCGCCACTGGCCCTGCCCACCCAGGCCCCCAGAGCTTTCCCACGACAGCCAGGCTGGCTCCCGGGGCTCTCCAGGCCCGCCCTGGCCCGAAGCTCTCCTCTCCCCCGCAGGTCTGGAGTGGCGGCCAGCACGGCTCCCCCAGTCTCCTGGCCCGGCCTCTGCGCTTCGAGTCTGCTGTCAGTCATTGCACCCCTTCGTTTTCTACTGTGGCCCTCATTCCTTAGCCACCCCCTCCTCCGTCCAGCAGGTTTTGTCTCTCACGAGCAGAACCCTCTGCTCCATGAAAGATGTGGACTGTGTACGCTCTGAGCCTCACCTTTGTCGTCTGGCCCATGGGAACACGGTGCCTGGCCTCACAGTGGCTGGTGAGGGCAGTGGGAAGCGGGCTGTTGGTAGGGAGAGCAGAGCAGAGATTAGCAACATCTCCATGGCCACAGGGCAGACGATGGCGGCTCCCAGGGAGACCCCTGGGACTGCCTTGGTCTGGGACACCTGCTGAAGGGCCTCAGGACCGTGAGACTCATCGGCGCCCCCTGCAGGTGCACGACACATCCCCACATGCAGCGGGCTTGCCGGTGTGTAGTTTTCACTGGTCCTTACCCCTGTGCCCTGTGGTGGGCCATGTTAATTTCCAGGTTACAGATGAGGAAACTGAGGCTTCGGGAGGCCAGTGATCTTTGCCTGCGCCTGGGAAGAGGCAGCTGGGACTCCAGCCCAGGCCTGCCTCCAGCTGCAGCCCTCCAGGCGTGGGCCCAGGTGCCTCCTGGTGGCCCGGCTGTGCCTGGCGGTGGGGGTGGGCTGACACCACCCTGGGGGAAAATGAGTCACAATGGGTGGGTGGGAGTAGGTGGGGGTGGGGCTGAAAAAGGAAAGTCCCTTCCAAGTCAAGTTGTGCTGGGGAGGGGTGGGGAGGGGGGAGCTCCGGCCTCCGGCCAGGGGAGGTTGAAGACGCGGTGGTCTAGGCTCCAGACAGTAAGCGACGCTTTCTGGCACTTCCTTTGGGTCAGACTCTGTTCTAAGCGCTTTACCTTAATCTTCTACATGGTCCTGTAGGGAGTTACCATTGTCATCGGCTTCTTCCAGGTGAGACACAGAGAGGTGGGGTAATGTGCCAGGGTCCCTCAACCAGGAGGTGGCAGGTGTGGCCCTTGGAGAGTGTCCGGTGCAGCCCCTCAGGTGGGCTGGAGGCCACGTGGCCCCTCACGTGGCAGGTCTACTCCTGCTTCAGGCTCTGGGACTCTTGGGGGTGGGGGGCGGTGCCGCCCTCCCATCACGTTGCTGTGAGGATGTCCCGAGCAAGCAGGGGCCTTGGGGCTTAGAGTGGCGCCTTGAGCCGCTTGGATTAGAGAAAGTGACACATCGAAAACCTCCTCGTTCTTTCTAAAAGCTTGTCAGTGTCACCCGCCCGCCTCGAAGCTGAGCCTTGGTGTGAGATGGCAGTCACTGTCCCGTGTTCTTACGGCATTTGGGGGGACAGACTGAACTGCCTTGGGCAGTCTTTCCTTTTTTTCTTTCCCCTCACCCAAGGACATTTTTCCATTTTTGTTCAGCTAGAGTAGGAGGGAGAGAGAGGGAGAGAGAGAGAGAGAGAGAGAGAAACATCGACGTGAAAGGGACACATCGAATGGCTGCCTCCTGCACGACCCAACCAGGGCCAAGGACGAATCGCTACCGAGGTACGTGCCCTTGACCGGAACTGAACCCGCAACTTGTTGGTCCGCGGGCCGATGCTCTAGCCGCTGAGCCAAACCGGCCAGGGCAGTCTTTCCTTTTTAAACAAGGTTAATGAAAGCCCTTCAAGTGGGTTCCTGCTGGCGTGATTAAAGGCACGGCTGGTGACCTGTGCGCGAGTCCAGCGTGTCCGGTCTGACCTGAGCAGCCAACTCCGGAATCTGGGATGTTCTGGCTGCTGCACAGAGATGGCCAGGAGTCATCCTGAAAAGGCTTGGGGAGAGAGGTTTTGATGCCACCAGGCCGTGGGTGTGACGGTACCACCCAGAAATGATCCCTGCAGCCTGCTTCTCTGCCCACGGGACATCTCTGATCTGGGCAGGCCTGTTACAACGTAGCACAGTAAAAAGTGCTGGGTGCCAGCCGTCTGTCCTGCGAGCCATCACTCGGAAACACCGAGACGTCTTGTGTGTTTGCCCATGATTCCCCTCCCAAAGGCAGCTTCCTTGTGTTGAAAGGAGTAAAGGAACTAAGTGTACCCCCTTGTTGCCTCTGACATGCAGGGTGGCTGGGCAAGGAGCAGCGGGGCGGGGAGAGGAGTGGAGAAGGGGTGTCATAACGCCGAGACCGCAGGGAGAACTGCAGCAGAGAGGACCCCGAGAGTGGCACAATGCATCTGGAATTTCCAGTCGTCCTGGCTTCCCTGCTTATTATCCAGAGACCGGGGCGGATGCTGCGATCTTTAAGCCTCATTCTTCCCATCTGTAAACTGGGGGAGTAACAGCGAGGCTTCAGTGATGGTGGGAAGACCGAATACGAACGTGGGTGGGAGATGGTTGTCACGGGGACGGACCTGCCCTCCTCCGTCCCCCAGGCCACCCTGGCCTCCGCCCATGCAGACTCAGGGCCTGTGTTTACCTGTGTTTCTGTCCCCGGGTGACTGTCTCTAGTCTGGGCCGAGGGCTCAGGAGGCATTTACACGGTCACCTTTGTTTATTGTTGGGTTCTGGGCTGCAGTTTTTCGAATCTGTCAACTCTTTTCTAATCAGGTGTTTGAGGCTAAGAGGGGTCCCAAACCCAGTCACAGGCAAAGGGCTTTGGTCGTTCAAGCTGTCACGGGGCCGGTGGCTCGTGCTGCTGTGGCGCTGGACGACCTCCTCGCGCTGCCTGCACGCCCGCGGGGGCCGAACGACGCAGTCGACAAGATGTGCCCAGAAGCCATCTGTTCGCAGCCCTGGGACCAGATGGTCTGCAAGGACTCCTGGGGGGCGGAGTGGGGAGGGATATATTTACCAAGCATCCAGCATCTCCCGGAGCCTCTTACAGCCCAACAAGCTGGGCATTGCTGCCATGATTATACAGACCAGGAACGTGGGCTCAGAGAGGTCGAGTTGCCGGTGAATGTCACACAGCCAGGAAGTGGGATGAACCCAGGGTTTCCTGACCTCTTAGCTCTTATTCTGTCCACCAGGCTCTGAGGCCCGTGGTCATCATTCCAGCTGCACACTGTGGCAGTGACTTGTGGGAAATATCCATACGTAGGGGCGACCCATGCAGGAGCAAGCTGACCCCACTCCCAGTGACCCATGACCGCCAGGTCCTGGGGCGTCCTCGGGCTTCTGCAGGCCAGTGGGACTGCTTCCTGCAGCAGTATGGGACAGCAGGAGGGAAGGTTCGGTCAGTGTGTCATAAGATACCCTTCGCCTACAGAAAGCTTTCTGATCAGTTCGGTGGGAGATGGACGAGCTGGACTCGGTGTGGAGAGCTGACACTGGTCTCACTGCGGTTGAGCAGGCTGGAGCACAGTCCTGCCAGGTGGCTGCTGGGCGGGGCGGGGGGGCTGGGATCCTCGGAGGAGAGAGGGAGGGGCCTGGTCTCTTCTGGAAGTTCACAAATGTGGGGCCACTTCAGGGCTTTGTTCTCCAGGAGGCCTCTGGTGTAAAACAGGCTTCCCCACAGTATGTGGAAATGGGTGGGGAATGACGGTAACCAAGCAGGAGGCGGTCAAGTCCTCTGTGTGGCCCTGGGCCAGTGTGCAAATCCTCTGAGCCCTGTCTTTCTGCTGTGAGAGGAGGGATCCAGGTGCCTCCCCGGAGCTCCTCGAGGAGAGGAGAGCGCCGGGCCCAGCCCCACAGCCGGCAGCTGCTCCATGCTGGGGCCGCCATAAGAGCTGAGACTCTGGAGTCAGACCCCGTGCCTTCCAGTGTCCACTCCTGTCACCAGCTGTGTGGCCTGAGGGGAGCTGATGAACCTCTCTGTGGCTTGGTTTCTTCGTCTGAAAAACGGGAATGATAAAACTGTATTCATGCCCTAGGGTTGCTGGAAGCTTCAATGAGTTAATTTGTATAAACCACTGAGTGAGTGCCTGGGACACAGCAAGTGCTCGGTGTATCTGGCGGCTCTGATCACTGCCAGGGTCACTGCCATCCTCGCGTGGCCTCGCCTAGCCCCCTGGCGCCGTGCCGTGGGTGGTGTGCAGGGAGGCCTTATGCCACCGGAACGAAATCGAACTGAATGGTCAGCAAAGCATCACGATCGTGGATTGACGGCCCCAGGGGCTGAAGCAGGTGGCCGAAGGCGGTTTTTGCTTCACTGTGTGGGCTTTGGAGTGTCTAAGTAGATTGGTCCTGAGCCAGGGCCTCGGCCCACTCGCCCACCTTCCTGCCAAGAGCAGGCAGGAGCTGTGCTCCCCCCCAGGCAGGAGAATCGTCTGAGCCTCAGGCTTGGAGGGGAGCGGGGGCCTTCTGCTGGTCGGGGCAGATGGCCGGGAGGGGCAGGCCAGGTGCTGGGAACAAGTTTGGAGACGGACGTTAGACAGTCTGGTGGCCTCCTCACCCCGGGCCCGCCCAAGCCGCTGGCAGTGCCATTGCATGCCAAGATGCCACATGTCACAGCCTTCTGCGTCAAATCAGAACGTGACAGCCCGAGTGAGCTCAGCAGCTCAGGGAATGGTAGACTTGAGAACGAGGTGGTCATCTTCACCAACTGGCTTCTGCCACCCACGGTCAGTGTTTGGCTCAGATGGGCCATGACCCAGGTGTCTGGTGGCTTCTGCCATGGCCTGTGAGATGTCATGGAGGGAGTAGGGCGGAGGAGGGAGGAGCTGAGAGCTGCAGGCATCAAGCGTTTCTTTCTGATGGTAGCTCTAGTCTAGGAGGGTCTGTGACCCTGAGTTCTAGACCAGATGCGGAGACTCAGGGGCTGGGTCCTTGCGCAGAGACACACGGTGGAGCCCCCATCTCGAGTGGGCGTGGTGGTCCATCCTCCTCTCTTCCCACAACGCCACCCCTTTATTACACATCCAGTTCACCGCCGCAGTCCCTCTCTTCCTCCCTGGGGCGGTGACGAGGGGAGCAGAGGCCTGGGCTGGGGAATGAGGTCTAGGCATGGGCGAAGGGCAGTGACCCAGGGTGCTGAGTGGGCCACAGAGACAGCTGCAGAGCGGAAGGTGACGCCTGAACCACCAGCCAGGAGGCCGCCCGGGAGGGCTCCCGAGGGGCTGGGAAGTGCAGCATGGGACTCGGGGGCTGCAGGTGTGCAGGCCTTGTAGGGCAGGGAAGGGGACTGGGTGTTCCCTGGAGCTGCTGCGCCAGGAAGGGCGTTGGGCCCAGCAGGGAGCAGTTGGGTGGGAGGGGCTCGAAGCGAGGAGATCGGAGGTAGGGTGGTGGGGGTCTGCCCACGTCCACACAGACCCTGTACTGTTTGCGTGCGTAGGAACCCCTAAGTGCTTTCTTTTCCCAGAGCCTGCCCCTGGCTCTCCCTCAGGCTGCTGACATTCTTCATGCCTGTGCCTGAGGAGCTGGAAGTCCCTAGGCTGTGTCCTCTGAGGGTGGCCCTCACCCAGCTGACAGGGAGGTGGTACGAACACCCTCACCCTCTCACTCCTGATCAGAACACCCTGAGGGGTGACCAACACTGTCCCCAGAGCTCCCCCCAGGACTGAGCCACAGTCGCTGTCCTTGGGACTTTCCTTGGTCTCACTCCCCTCTTAGACTCCTTTCCATCCTGTCCCACTTCCCACCCCTTCCTGGTTTTTCCTGGGAACACTTGCGCTGAAATCCTTGCGTCAGGATTTGCGTCTGGACCCAACCTGATACGGGGCAGCGAAGAGGCTGAGGAACTCATTCAGAAGGAAGTTCAGGGGAAATACGATGAGACAGGACCCAGGCAGTGACAGCCAGCTTTGCCAGGAGGCTCTGAGGCCACACCAGATGGGAGGGAAGGGCTGAGGCCATCGGAGGAACCAGAGGCTGGAAGTCAGCACCACGGACAGCGCCAGGGAAGTGTCTTGGTTGCTACCTCGGGTCTCCCTGTAGGCTGGGCTCCAGGGACCACAATGGGGTTTAGAGAACGGGCATTTGACATCCAGCCTGCTTCCCCACCGCTGGAAGCTGGTCATTCTCTGGTCAGTGATGGTGCCTGGGCTCGGCCTCCCTTAGGGACTTGCTGATTTGTTCTCACACCCACCCCACAAATCCTTGGCCCGGGGACAGGATCCGACAAGACTTTGGGTTTCCCTGTGTCTGCTTTTCCTGGTTGTGGGATGGGGATTACGGCTTGAGCTTGCCAGGACACGGGACTGAGTGTTCGGGCAGGAACTCTAAGGGTAGATTCCCTTTCCTGCGACTTCCCAGAAAATGAATCCGTGGAGCGTATGCTCTCTGGTCCGTCTGTCCACCCATCCAGCACCGTTTGCTTTCGAGTTGTTTGTTGACCCCTTGCTAGGTCCTGGGGACCTAGAGATGGCTGGGGTCCCCTTGGTCATGCTCTGGGGATGTAGCTCTGGAGGGAGAGACAGTTGGCAAAGAGACAACTATGGTGTCATTTCGACAAGCCCTAGGAAAGAAGGGGCTGTGAGATCTCTGGGTCGTGACAGAGGAATGGGGAACGGAGGGGCAGTGTTCCTTGAGCTGATCTTAAGAGATTAGCAAGAGTTGCCCAGGCAGTGGAGAGAAAGTGATGGGCAGGCAGGGAGGGGGCGTTGGCCCCCACAGGACTGAAATACACACTGTGCAAACAGCAAGGCTGCAGTCGGCCACGATGGGGCAGAGGTGTGGAGTTAGTGACTAAGGACTCCGACAAGGGTGCCAGGGAACTGGGCTTCATCTGGGACGCAGAGCCATCCAGCAGAGGTATTAATGCTGGAGTGTGTTGAGTCAGATTTTAAATCAGGAAGGTCTCCAACCTGGAGGGGAGAGTGGACAAGAAGAGAAGACTACAGGGGTTAGGGAAGAGGGGAGACTGTCCGACTTTCCTGGGAGGGGAGAGGACTGGTCTCAAGGCCTGACTGTGAGAGGTTGTGACCAGAAGTGTCCACGAGCCCAGATCACGTCTCCCTGATTTAGAATAAAACGAGAAGAAAGATACTTTCTCATCTCTGCTCTTCTGGGATGGAAATGAGCTATTTTGGACCAAGCTAAAATTAGATTTCTAATTTTCCTTTTAACCGGTGTGTCGTTGCAAGCCCCAGAAGTGGAAGCAGCCCCCTATGAACGTGGCGCCCCCTATGAACGTGGCGCCATAAATCAGTGCGCGTCACAGGCTGCAGAACAAGTCGTCTCTGCACCTGGGCGGGTCCCTGCGTTTGTGACGTGTCTAGTGCTTTCTCTTCCGGGGCTTCCGACTAGAGTAATTAGTCATTTCTGCTGACACCAGCAAACCAGCGCGTATGCAGGGTTAATGGAAAGCAAATTTATTTGAACTGCCTTTGCTGTCACTCGGAATGTCACCGTGTGTCTGCCTGTTTCTGGAGAGGAGACACCCGATTTATACTTCTTCGTTGCCTTTTCTAGAAGTAGGGTGGCAGTAATAGTAACCAACACCACTTCTTGAGTTCGTACCACACCCCCAGAGCTGTTCAAGGGTTCAGTGTGGAAGGAGCATTGGTCCCAGTGCCGTCTGCCCTGTGGGTTCTGAGGCCCTTGGGTCCCTGGCATCGTGCGCTGTGTCCTCGGGGCCCACGCTATGTCTGGTTTCTACCCCTTAACTGTCGTGGGTCAGGGACGCCCTGTATACCCTCGTGTTATTATTCACTTAATGTACATAAGTTGACTCTCTACCGTAAATGGAAAACCAGCTAATCAGCACCCCCCCCCCCCCGAACTGTAAAGATCAGGGCAGGTATTCCACCTGGAAGGGGATTTTCGCACTCCTGAGAAATGTCAACCTGCCAAACTGTAGGCAGGCTGACGGACAGACGGAGGCTGGGCGGACCCCTGGAAGCCTGTGCGGCGCCTCCCCGAAACACTAACAAAAGTGGTGACAGTCCTGTAAAAATGTAGCACGGTTTAAAAAAAAGCATGTTAAATTCCTAATAGATAAATATTCCAGAAATTATACAGTTTCGTCTTAGAAGAGAAGAAGGTGAAGGTCGTTTTGGGGGAGAGGAGGAGGCAGAGTACAGATAGAAACACTGATGCAGCAGAGACCGGCCGCCCACCAGTTCCCGCTGCGCCACGAGAGGAGAGGAGCGTGGGCTCCGGGGCGTGCTCCCGGCGGCTGGCCGTGCCCAGCCCTTGGTGTACCCTGTGTCCATGGCTGGCACAAAACATCAACAAACCAAGACGAATCGTATTTGGACCAACCCGACTTCCATATTACACTAATATCATTCTCCTGTTTACAAGTCACGTGTGACCTCATTGGCTTTGCAGAAGCCGTGGAAACAGCAGCGTGGACGGTCCCGTGGCCAGCGGTGCTGTGAAATGCGGGCTGGGTGCTGCTGTCACGGGCTGTTATTGGGGACTGTTAATCCAGTTGCCTGGGATGAAAAAGGACAGGAAGGACAGGGTTATGACAGTTCTGGCGCAGACCCATGAAACGCGCTCTGATGTGCCTTCCAGAAAACCGGGGAAAACTGCAGCGGAGCCAACAGTCGCGCTGTTTGGGGATTGGTCCAGGAGGCTGAAAGAAGAGCTAGCTAGGAAAATATTTCTACCCCCTCCCTTGCAAGAGCCCGTAGTTCTGTCATGGCGAGCAAACTTACGGACAGGAGACAGCAGTCCACCCACGCAGAGCTGAAGGCAGCTTCTCTGCGCACAGGGTTGTCGCGAGGGTCGGATGAGGTCAGGTCTGACAGAGCGGGCAGTGGAGGTGGTGATGGCATCGGGGGGTAGAGATGTCCTCACACAGCTCGCGTGGCGCCACCTGCCACATCTCCTGGACGTTGAGAGAGTGTAACACAGCATTGGCTGCTTTGCGCACTGAGTTCCTGGGCATATTTATGAGTTTTTACAAGTACATTTCAGTAAACACAGAAGACAGATGGCAAGAGACACGACTCCTTCTGCTCCTCCTCTTTGACGAGATTGAGTTCGCTTTGAAGGCGAGGGCGCTCGCGGATTTCTAGGTGGCGGTGTCCTGGATGGGGGGCAGTCGACCAGAGCTCTGTGCCCAGCTTCCTCTGGCTCTGCTCTCGTCGCTCCAGCTCCTCAACTGGAAGAGGCAGGGGCTGTGCCAGGTGGCGCCCAGAGCAGCGGTTCTCAACCTTCCTAATGCCGCGACCCTTTAACACAGTTCCTCGTGTTGTATGTGGGCGTACCCACCTGGAGACGGATAGAGGAGCGGTGTCTGGTTCCTAAGACCACTGGAAATATGTGTTTGCCGATGGTCTTAGGCGACCCCTGTGAAAGGGTCGTTCGACCCCCAAAGGGTGCGCGACCCACAGGTTCAGAACCGCTGCCCAGAGGCCTTTCCCTCCCTCCTGTCTCAGTGCCCTGTCTCGAGCAGGAGGAGAGGTGGCCGATGCCGGGATGTATTGAGTCCCGAGCGATTCCAGGGGTGCGTCCTGACGGCCACGCCTAGCACTTGACCACGTTGTCTTTGAGAAATGGAACAAGATGCTCGTCCTTCACTTTGATGACGGTAAACTTGGCTGCCCAAAGAAGCCAGCAGGTCACGTCAGTGAGCAAAGCACACCATGTGCAAGGAAGACAGTGCGGGCGCTGCCGAGATGGTGCAGTGACTTTCCATCCCAGCGCCAGGGAGGGGTGGCATGCTGGCAAGCAGAGCGCTGTGGGACGTCAGCGTGGCCAGCTCTTCCAGTTTCTGAAAAGAAATCAGAAATTCAGGTTTGTATGTCAAGTTTTCCATTTTTAAATGTTCACCGAGAAGTTTTAAAATATCATTTGGGCCAAAGCACAGTGGTGGGCCGAGTTGCCCAAAGGCAGCTTAGACATTTTCGACCCCTATTTGACCTCTGCGTTACCGTTGTACGAGGGGTGGGTAAACTGGGGCCCCCGGGCTGAAACTAGAGGCCTCGATTCCTGTGGACTAAGTTGGGTGGAACGATGGTCTGTGGCCGCTTCAGGGGGCTGAGCCGGGTGACAGACAGCTGCAAAGCCTCAAGTATTTACTCTGGTCCTTTGCAGAAAACGTGTGCTGAGCCCTGGCCCACATCGATGAGTCATTGAGGGGCAGGGGCAACATCGTGAATGTGGGGCCAGAATGACCCCAGTTCAAAACTCGGCCCAGGAAATTCCAGTCTTAAAAGTAAAGACTGCGTTTCCCTTGTCTCCTCTTGGAAATTATCTTGAAGCAACAAATAGGACAAATGGAAATGCAAATGCCATCCCCACCTCATCTGTGGGGAAGTTCAGGAGAGGTCAGAAGTGGGTGCAGGAGCCTTCAGAGGGGACAAATGCCCCGGCAGCTGGGTGCACGCGTGGTGGCCTGGAGGGGAACCGGTGCGGGGAGCCTTCCCAGAGAGCTGCTGCTTTTAATTGAGATGTAATTGACATAACAGTGTGTTAGTTTCAGGTCTGCAACATAATGATTTGCTTTTTGTCTATATTGTGATCACAACATGTCTATTTAACATCTATAACCTCACATTGTTACAAATGTTTCCTTCTTGGGATGAGAACTTTGAAGACCCACTTCCTTAGCAACTTCCAAGCACACAGCACAGTTGTTAAGTAGTCTCCATGCTGTTCATTACATCCCAGGCCTCATTCATTTTATAAGTGGACGTCTCCACCTCTGACCCTTCACCCTCCCTCATCGCTCACCTCTGGTGACCTCCAGTCTGCTCTCTGCATCTATGAGCTTGGTTTCTTTTTCACTCTTCTTTTTTGGATTGCACATGTCGGTGAGATAATATAGTATTTGTCTTTCTGTGCCTGGCGTATTTCACTCAGCACGGCACCCTCTAGGTCCATCCATGTTGTTGCGAATGGAGGGGTTTTCTTCTTTTTTGTGGCTGAATAATATTCCATTGCATACACATTTTCTTTAACCACTCATCTGTGAGACCTAGCTTTAGCCAAAGTTTTCGTTTGTATAGCCTGGGCTGAACATGGTCTCACAGGGACAAACCATATTCTTAAGGACAGTCTCTTGGGGAGGCAGGGCGGAGGCAGGAAGCTCTGTGTGGGTGCAGGCCTGTGGCCTCTGACCTTTGCCCAGAACAATGTCAGGTGGGGACCACGAACACTGACCCTCGCTCACAGCTGCGCCATGGAACCGTCTCACTCTTGCACTTGAATCTTGTATACATTGATGGCTCAGGAAGAACTCGCCTCATGCAAAGCTAACAATAATCAATAATCAATAAAGAATAATAATCAGTAAGAACCACCATGTTACTTTAAAAAAAACAGGAAAGTAACAGGTGACTAGGCAAGAGAAAATAGTTGCCACAAAGCGGATGACAATTTCAACTAGACAGAATGTCTTGAATGAAGGAAAAAGCACTCTAGGCAATCCCACCATCTCAGGCTTTGCTCTCAGTCCCCTCAGGGTCGAAGACTGGGGTGGACGGGGTCAACAACAGGACCAGGGGTGGTGGCCTGACGTCTGGGGCCTGCAGGGCTCTGGGCCCTTGTCTCAGCCCTCCTCTCTGTGAGTCCCCTCTCTGTGAGACCCTGCCGCACTTTATCTTGGGAGAGGTGGGCTCAACCAGCGGCATCTGGGTGGCTCATACCAGCCCTGCCAAAGGTTTTGGGAGCCAGTCATTGTCTTGATAGTTTGAAACAGGCCATGGTAGGAGTATTTACACCATGGATATGGGCAGATGCTACCATTCAGGGCCTCCCCCACCAGCACCCAGCCAGTCGTTAACCTTTGTGGCACATCACTGGTGCTTTTCAGACCTCCCCTCCTTGACTCTCTCTCCCCCTTTACTAGGTTATGTCGATCCTGGGTTTGAAAACAGGACAAGATCTGTCCTCTCGAATGTCCTCAGGCACCCTTGCCCAGGACTAGGTTCCCTTAAGGTCGAGCTTCTCAAAAGGGGGCAAGTGGCAGAGTGCCTGGGGCTGTAAACATCTCTGGCTTCTAATTTTTACCTTGAGAGCGAGGATTCCTGCAAAGCTGTAATTTGGTGAAAGAAGCAATGAGCAGATCACAGCATCGGCCTGAGTTTTCTAATGACCATAGCAGAGACCTTGTCTGCTGGCCGGGAGCCACTGTTGTTGCATCCCTGCCGGTCGGTCCACTCGGAGGCTCTGAGTGTCCAGTGGCTGGCTTTGGACCTTTCCTCGCAGGACCCTTGGAAAGCCAGCTTTCACCAGCACCCTGAGGGTGGGGCTGTCTCTCTCGGCCGCACCTGTGACCCCGGGGGCACTCCACTGATACCCTGCGGTGGAGGTCAAGCAGAGAAAGCCGGACTTTGCAGCCAGGCTGCTGCTACAGGCTGGGTGGCCTCGGGCTCCTTGCTCCACCTCTGGGCTTCTGCTTCCTCCCGGGAATCTGCATGATCCTTGCGGAGCTGTCGGGGTTTGAGGGCAGTCAGGTGGGACAGGGCAGGTGGCAGCTGTGAAGCACCTCGCCTGCAGGACATAGTTGTGGCAACTCTCACTGATTTTGGTGCTGGGGACAGTGCGGCTCTCTGCCTTGATCTTGGCCCAGATACAAGGTGATGTGACCAGCTAAGCCCTGGGCAGCATCGTAAGGTTATGAAACCGCAGCACTCAGGTGGGACGTGGTGTGTGACCTCGGGCAAGGCAGGTGGCCTCTCTGGGCCTCGGTGTCTTCAGTGCCGCCTCCAGAGAGGGTCCTCAGGCCTTCTCGGGTGCTGTGGGGCCCAGCCGGCCCCCATTCCACACCCCTGCACTCAGACCCTGTCTTCTTGGACCCGACGGGGCATTTGTTTATCCCTTGACAGCCAACTCCGCTCCATCAAGAATCGATGTTCATGGTTTGAGTGCACAGAAAAGCTTCAAGGAGCTGGTTAAACCGTGTGAGACAGGTGATAAATTCGGCTTTTCGTACCTGTCAGAGCTCTGTTATTACAGACCCAGACGCAGGACAGTGCGGCGCACTCTGCGGAGTGTCAGCTGCGACAGATCGCGGAGACGCTCGTGCTGCCTGCTGCCCGATCGGCGGCCGTTCTGATCGGCGGACCTGGCGTTTGTTTGATCACACGTGGCTGCTTGTTTTGGGGTTTCCTTTTCAAGTCGTTGTTGATTTCTTTGGTGTTCCTTTTTGCTTTCTCACATTCAAAGACCTCTCAGTGAGGCTTTTGATCTTCACGGTTGTCTTTCTACCAGGTGTGAGGGCCTGTGATTCACTGTTGACTGAGTATTGATCTCATCTGAGCCATGCATTAATTGGTTAAAGGGCTATGAAAAATAAGCTTGGAAATGAGTTACACGAGGGCAGTGTCATGGTCAGAAATTGTGGCTGCTTCTCCGTGTCATATGGTGTCTAGAACAAGGGGTGGCCGCCGCAGATTGGGGGCCGAAGCCTGCCCGCTACCTGTTTTTGCAAATAAAGGTTTATTGGAACACAGCACACCTGTTCATTTACAGACGCTCTGGGGCTGCTTTCGGCACTGTGACGGCAGAGCTGAGGAGTTGCCACGGAGGCCCTGTAGTCCATAAACCTTACATATTGGCTGCCTGGCCCTTTATAGAAAGTTTGCCAACTGTGATGGTTACATTTATGTGACACTCCCAGCTGAGCACGGTCGGACTGAACCAGCCAGGGGGGCAGGTGATGGGCCACAGCCCTGTGGGCACCATAGCAATGCTGGGCTCCCACCCACTCCGTGGATTGGATGCAGGGATCAGAGCTGAGCAGAAAGCAGAGATCATCGTAGGAAATAGCTGACCCTGCCCCACCCCTGACCTGTCCTGAGGGGCTGGGGCTGCAGAGCCCCCAAGACACGCTCACGTGTTGACCCTGGGCCCTCTCCTCCATGCACACACATTTGCCTGAACAGATGTCCTTCCCCACCATCTCAGCCTGCTTGGGCTGCCATAACGGAGTATCGGCCCTGGCCGGTGTGCTCAGTGGTTAGAGCATCGAAGTGTCCCTGGTTTGATTCCCAGTAAAGAGCATGTACTGGGTTGCATGTTTGATCCCCAGCCCCAGTCAGGGTGTGTGCAGGAGGCAACCAATTGATATGTCTCTTTCACATTGATATTTCTCTCTCTCCTCCCTCTCTCTCTCTCCCTCTGTCTCCCTCCCTCCCTCCCTCCCTCCCTACCACTCTCTCTAAAAATCAATGGAAAACTATCCTCGGGTGAGGATTAACAAAAAACAAAACAGAGTAGCGTAGCCAGGGGGCTTGATCATTTCTCACAGTGCTGGAGACTACAAGTCCCAGATCAAGGTGCTGGCAGATGCAGATCCTGGACTTCTGACATCCCAAACTGTGAGAGAATAAATGCATTTTGTTTAAGTACCCCCCTCGCCCCCAGTCTGTTACTTTGTTACAGAGACCCTAGGAAACTAATACAATGTGTCCTGATAGTGAGTTCTGGAAGGCACTTGCCCCATTGTTACAAATGAGGATGCTTAGGCTCAGAGAGGTGAACTAATTGCCCAAGGTCACAGTGCTTGCTGCTCAGGGTGGGTGCTGAGTGGAGCCCTGTTGCTCTCCAGGGCTGGTTCAGGCCCAGCGGGTGGACTTGCTCTCACCTGCGTGGCTGCTGAGCTCAGAAGCAGCTGTTGAAACCAGTGTCCTGTTACTGCCGTTTGGAAAGTCACAGTGGCGGGCTGTGCAGGCGCCCATCAGCCTCCAGGTCTTGGGTCTCACGTTTCCCGATTACCCTGTGCCTCTTTGGTGTTGCAGGGTGTCTGTGAGACACTAACTACTCAGGACTCGGGTACAAACAGAAAACAGGAGTTCCACCGATGTCCCATCGGGGCTGCAGCGTCTCGGGGCACCGCCCAGTTGCAGCCGTTCCTAAAACACTAGGGGAATTCTTTTTCCCTTTGGGTGGACTCAACACCCAGCCTTCTGCTCGGCACATGGAAGGCGTCGGTTAGCAGGAGGTGAGGGAAAACGATGGTCCTTTGTAGACTGGACATACCAACCTGTCTGCCAAGCCCTTTTATACCCAGATTTCATTTCATGCCCACGATACCCCTACGAGTGGAACTGTAATTCCTTGTCCTTGGAGCCCCTGGGCAGTGCGGGCAGCACCTGCCCCTCTTCAGAGTGACCTGGCTGGGTTGCGGTGTGTGGTCCATCCGCCGGTTCGAGGGCCCCGCCACGTCTGCGGGCTTTGTGTTCATGGCCCACAGCCAGTGGGGCACCCAGCTCAGAGCAGGGGATGCTACACATTGGAGCTGTTCGTCACAGTGATCCCCAAACACTCACTAAACACCTGGGTGCCAATTGGGGTGCTCTGAATGATAGAAATGGGACCCGGGCCTGGCTCCATCCGGGGCTTCAGATCTGGCAAGAGCTGAAAAACCAGTTTTTATTTTTAAATTTTATTATTATTATTTTTATCTTTATTGTTGAAAGTATTACAGATGTCCCCCCTTTTTTCTCCATTGACACCCTCCTCTCTGCTTCCCCTGTCCCCTGCCTTGACCACATTGTTGCATATGTCCATTGGTTATGCATACATGCATGTAAGTTCTGTGGTTTATCTCTTCCCACCCCCAACCCCCTTTCTTCTGAGGTTTGTCAGTCTGTTCCCTACTCCCATGTCTCTGGATCTGTTTTGATCGTCAGCTTATTTTGTTCATAATATTCCATAAGTAAGTGAGATCATGTGGTACTTGTCTTTCTCTGACTGGCTTATTTCCCTTAGCATAATACTCTCCAGGTCCCTCCATGTCGTCTCAAAGGATGAGAGATCTTTCTTTCTTACAGCTGCATAGTGTTCCATTATGTAAATGTACCGTAGCTTTTTTATCCACTCATCTACTGATGGACACTTGGGCTGTTCCCAGATCTTAGCGATTGTAAATAGTGCTGCTATGAACATAGGGGTGCATATATTCTTTCTGATTGGTGTTTCAGGCTTCTTAGGATATATTCCTAGAAGTGGGATCACTGGGTCAAATGGCAGTTCTATTTTTAATTATTTGAGGAAACACCATATTGTTTTCCATAGTAAAGCAGATTTTTAAATGGCAGCCTGGGAAGCCAAGAAGCAGGGAGCACACAACTGCCTCTCAGCGGCTGGCCAGCTGCCTGACCCCACGGTTGGCCCAGAGCCACTGGGGCCACAGTGAGCTCAAGTCCAATAATTCTCTTTGGGCTGCATGCCTGCTGGAGTCCAGGGGAAGAATCTGATTGGTTCACAGGGGTCATGTGCCAGCCAGTGAACTCAGTGATTGGCTGAGCCCAGATCGCATGCCAGCATATATAGATGGGGGTGCCTGCAGGGAGAAGGGTCAGGTCCTTTCACCTCTGTGGACCACACAGTGGGCATTGACCCCAAACAGGAAAGGGGTGCAGACAGACAGCCAAAGGGACAACAGAATTCCACCACTGAGTGCCCCCCATTGTGCTTGGGGTGAGGGAGACAGGGAGGAGGCGCAGTAAACAGATGGGGGTGATGCTCTGACCTAGAAATTTCTCGAACACTCAGCACCCACTCAGCACCCGCGTGTGCAAGCTCAGTCCTGGCCCCAGCACGCTGGGACCGTCTTCCACTTCAGATACTGGTCTGTGCCCCGCTGTTAGGGTATGGCATGGCACCGTGGGGCTGCACCACCTCATGCTCACCAACCATCTTTTCTTGGCATTCGTTTCTGTTCATGCTCTGTGAATACCATCCACAGGGCCCGGGACCCGTCACTCCTGCCATCGTGCCCTGTGGTAGGCTGGAGAGCACAGTGGCCAAGTCGTGGGTGGCCGTGTCCCCAGGAGATCGTAGGCACTCGGCCCCCCACAGTTCCCTCTCCAGACCTAAGCAGGTGGGCGTAGGGAAGCAGTGAGGGGCTCCCAGGCCGGGCCATGGCTGACACTTTGCAGGAAAAGCACCTGGGTCCCTGGGACCAGAAGTGGTGGCAGCTCGGAATCCCAGGTGCGCCCGGGAGGGACCCGCGGCTGCGGGCTGGTGGGGGGCGGGCGTGCTCTTGATTCCGCAGAGACATCTTTTCTCACCTTCTCACTGGAGCTGCGCCCTCCTGGAAGGAGCCGTTGGCAGTGGGGCGGCAAGGAACAAGCCATTCGTCACAGCTGGGCGCCAGCTGCCTGTTGTTGCACAACCCGCCCTTGGGGAGCCTTGCCCGCCTGGCACGTGGAGTAGAATGTGTGCGTGCGTGTGTGCGTGCGTGTGCGTGTGTGTGTGAGAGAGAGCAGTGTCCACGCCCCAGAGGAGGCAGCATGAATGGGGGGGGCATCTGGGGGCTCCAGACAGGAGTGGGTTGAACAGTGTCCCCCCAAATTCACATCCACCCAGAACCTCAGAGTAGGACCTTATTGGAAATAGGGCCTTTGCAGATGTAATCACTTAACTTCAGATGAGGGCACACGGGGCTGGGTGGGCCCTGAGCCCAGCTGGTGTCTTTATAAGAAAAAGACGGACAGAGACATTCCGGGTGAAGGCCACCTGGAGACGGAGGCAGAGACTGGAGTGCCGAGTCTGCAAACCAAGGCGCGCCCAGGGTCGCTGGCAGCCCCCAGGCAGTAGGACAGAGGCACAGCCGTCAGAGCCTCCAGAGGGAACCACCTGCTGACACCTTGACGCTGGACTTCGGCCTGCAGGACTCGAGAGGGGACATTTCTGTCATCGGGAGCCTCTCCGTCTGTGGTGGAAAAGGAAAGGAAGACACAGCCCGGCCCAGCCCGGCCCAGCCCCTGACTTTCTGAGTCCAGCTTCTTCCTCTGCACAGGGCGTGCTGGCGGGAGCAGGGACACTGCCGTGAACAGCCAGCTAGTCCACGCGTCAGACTTGGCAGGCCACACCGTGTCTGCTGCCTCTTTTTCTTCGCGTTGTCCTCGTTGTTAGCTGTGTGTTCCGCAGCCCTTCAGAAGGCAGGAAGTGTTCTTGATGTGGGGCTGGGTCTGGCCCGCGGGCTGCAGCTTGCCAGCCCCGGCCTCGAGGCTTCGGCTCTGTCTGTAGGGAGCCCAGCCACACACATCAGGCCGAGTGGCCGTGGACTCTGCGTGCGGCCAAGGGCTGCTGAGGGGGACTCGGGTCTGGACCCCCAGGCACTGGCGTCCTCACCTGTCAGACGGAATGTGCCCGGTTTTCCCGAGTGAAGGCCACAGGGACAGTGCTGGGCAGCACGTGCCTCCTGTCTTCATGCCCGGCCTGTCTGTCCACACTTCACTCCCCAGTGCTGGGCACAGGGCCGGGCACATGGTGGGGCACAGGGGAGATTTGTGTGAAGAATGAAGGGACCTTTCTGGAAGCTCTCCCTGGCCGACTGTCTCTGAGTTCCCTCTGTCATTACGGTGAGTCCCGTGTGCCATTGTCCCTTTGGGAGCGGAGCTCTGCTGAGTCATCCTGCATGGTGTTGATGGCGGGGGGGGAGGGGCGCCCCAGTGCAGCGTGTCCGACTGGCTCGCAGGCCGTGGGACAGGCGGAGCCCTAGCAGAGTGCTGGACCCAGGCTCGGTCCCAGGACGCAGGATCCGGAGAAGACAGAAATGCCCCTCCGAGGAGCTCCAGCTGGCGCTGGGAGCGTGGAGTTTGCAGTCAGACCGCCCTGGATTTGAATTCTGCTGCTTGGCAGCTGTGTGACCTCGTGTGAGTGTCTTAACCTTGCTGGGCCTCAGCCTCCTCTCCAGGAGGGCACACAGCTCGGGGACGTGTTCTTAGCAATAGCTCTTTGTTCATTGGCTCGAGTTTTTGTCAAGGCCCCTCTCCCTCCAGAGTGGGTTCCTGTCCCCTGTCCCTTGGGTCCTTCCCATCCGGGCACTGTCCAAGGGTTGCTCCGTTCACCCCGATTCACAGATGAGTACACAGAGGCTCAGCGAGGCCTGCAGCTGCAAGGCCGGGTGAATGGCACTCTGGCTGGTCCTCCTGGCCCCTCCCCCCTCCCGAGTCACTGCTCGCTCAAGGCCTTGTCCCCGCTGTGGTCGGTCAGGCCACCTTGGACAGAGTGAAGGGAAACCTCTGTCATCTCCAGTCACTGGACTGAAGGATACAAATCAGCCAGGACCGCTGCCATTTGAGGTGTGGTGACTCCCCCAAGCCTGTGGCTGCTCCCTGTGCACGCCCCCGCCCCCAGCATGCATGCACCGCCCAGACCCCATCCTTAGTCGCGCTCTCTGCCTGAATCAGTCCTCCCGGGGGAGGCCTGTTTGATGGCCCTGGACTAGGCCGTACCTTTGCATTGTTGCTCGAGGCCAGAGCCGCGGACTGGGGTCCCTGGGGCCTCCCACCCCAGAGCCTTTGCAGGAGAATGTGTTTACCCAGAAGTGGAGCCCCGTCAGAGGGAGTCTGTCAGGCTGGTCCCTGGAAAGTCCCCAGTCACTGCCCCTGGGATCTCGGAGCCTGGAGCTGCTCCTCAGAGCCTGGCAGGGAGGGGGAGGGGTGCCATCTGGAGGGCAAACCAAGGGCACAGAGAGGAGGGGCAGGAGCCCCAGAAAGGGAGGTGCATCTCATCAGAAGATAGAGGCCGACAAGCATTAGAATCGGGGTGGGGGGGAGGGCTGCACCCTTAATTAATGGGACTCAGGAGGAGCCTGTGAAAATCTAGTTTGTGGGGTGGGGTCTCGTACTCTTCTTGCCTCTGTCCTGTTTTCTCAGAAGCATTATTGCTGCCATCACCCCCACCATGGCCCTTTCACCCCTCACTCCCCCTCCTCATCCCTTATAATGTCCTGACAGGGTGCCTCAGCTCAGGCTCTGACCCCTCCTGATGGCAGCACAGAGAAGCGGAAATGCTTGTGGCCCCACCTTGCGGGTCCTGGGGCCCGGGCTCAGGTGTGTCGGCCAGAGGGGCTTCCTAATAGTGAAGCCCAGAATTCATCGGCCTACCCACCCATCCCTGGGCTCTGGCAGGCGTGCAGGGCGTAGCAGAGTGGGCGCCCAGGACTGGGGGGAAGAGGGGGCTGGCTTCTCCTGCCCAGCCCTCCTTCCAGAGGCACCAGAGTGAGTCACCCCCTCCCGAGGAGGGGAGAGGCCAGGAGCGTACACAGGGGAGAGACTCCCCATGGAAGGACAGGGTCGCCCTCAGTCCCCGAGTCCTGACAAGGGGCTCCAGCCATCCCTGCAGTGGTGACAGTGTGGTCCAGTGGTGGGAGCCACATCTGGAGAAACAGGAGGATCAGGATTCAGAGCCCGGCTCTGCCAGTTGGCATCTGTGCAGCTGGAGGGCGTGTTGGCAGCCCGGGCCTGGCCAGCAGGTCAGTGTGGCAGGATGGGGAGGGGGCGGGAAGGCCAGGAGGGGAGCCTGGACGGGGTGCGGGGCTCAGCCAGGGCCCCCACCGCAGCCTGGGGATGGTGGCTGGCCTGCAGGCCGGGAACTCAGGCATGGGGTAGGCAAGACCGGAGATGGCAGTGCTGAGCGCTAGGCTGGGCAGAGGCTGCGGGACCCCGAGGGGCGTGACAAGGACATCGGGACGTCAGAATGGACCAGCCCTGCTGCTGGACTGGCTGAATCGTTTTCCTTGGTAGTGAAATCAGACCTGGCTGTGAATCCCAGCGCCCACTCTTGGCAGCTGTGTGACTTTGTCAAGCTGTATGACCTCTCTGGACCTCGGGGTTCTCCTCTAGGATGGGGAACCCCCGGCTGAGGGTTTGTTGTGTGCATGTAACAACCCAGCCCAGGGCGGGCACACGGGTAGCCTCAGGACGGCAGGTCCTGGTGGGTGTTTTCAGAGGGAGGTGGGAGGGGGCGTGGAGCTGACCCCAGCCCTTGGCGGGGTTGAACACGGAGGCGGTGGAGGGGAGTTTGTTTGGAAGGTCCTGGGCTCAGTCCGAGGATAGTGTGTGCAAACTGCTGGTGAATGTCCCGTAGAAGGACGGTGTGACAAGCAGGATCAGAACAAAGCTGGACCTGGGTGCTCACCACTGTCCTGTAGATTCAGGAGCTGGTCGGTTCGTGTGGGCAGGCAGACCTGAGCGACAGGGGAAACCAGGAGCGGGAAGGCTGGGGAAGTGGTTCTCTCTACCACAGCGACTTTGAATTGGAATGGGTTGTCAGGGAGGTAGTGAGTTCCCCATCGTGGGACACATGAGTCTCGGCTGGAGGTCTCCTTGGGGGACCATAGAGAGAGGACACCAGAGAGGGTGGGGCTGGATGACCTTCGGGTGCCCTTCTGGGTGTCAGCAGCTCTTCACAGCCCTTGGCTGCTGCCCAGCCTCTGCTCAGGGTTAGGCAGAGCGGTGCTTTCCCAAGTATCAGGGGCCCAGACACGCCCGAGCCTCAGGCCGAGCGAGCACATCCAGGTTTCCCGTCTTAGCAGAAATAGTGAAGCAGACACAGCTGGGCTTGGACATCAGATGCTGCCGATGCAAATGGATTTCAGCAGCTGGAAGTGTGACCTTGAGATGTGTCATTGGCCATCTCACAGAGGGGCTCTGAGCCCCCGCGCGGGCTGCGATGGCGACTGCCTGGCACTGGCGGGTCTGGGTCATTGGAAGGCACCCTGGATGCTCACCTCCGAGAGAGACACGCGGCGGCACCTTGAACATGTGGACGGAGGGAGCGTGGTCCGCCAGCTCTGTGGGAGGACAGGGCTCTCTGCCCACTGTCCTGGCATTCCACGGCCCTGTCCCCCAGATACCTGCATGCATTGCTGTTGCCACCCTGTCCATCACTGTGAGCGAGTGAGACGCTCCCTGCACCACTGGGAGAATGACCCTTAGCTCGGAGTCTAGGGGGCTGACTGGTGAAGGAAGCTAAGACAGTGTGCTGAGCACCCACAAACAGTCCTGGGAGGGAGGTATTTTCATCCAGGTTTTCAGAGGATGCCCTTGAGGCTCAGAGGGGTTAGGTGACTGGCCTGAGGTTGCACAGCCAAGAAGGAAAGGAGGAATAGTCATTTCCACTGGGGTCTCCATTCCCTGGTCCTTCCTCCACACCATGGAGATCAGGGCCTTGTGAATGCGTTAGGAGTTCACCAAAGCTTCCTTTCCCTTCCCCATTACTTCTCCGAGCCTCTGTTTCCCCATCTGTACGGTAGGAGGAGCACCTGGCCATCTTGCAAAGCTCTTTGAAGTGGGGAAACTGAGTCAGGTAGCAGCTCTCTGTGCAAACTGTGAGTGCGGTCCCCGAGGGGCGGCTGATGTTAATGCCTGCGGCCCTCCTCGAGCCGGGACCACTGCCTCTGCCTGGCGCCCCGCCAGCCTCCTGCCCTCTGTCCCCTGCCCCCTGCCCTCACCCCAGGGAGAACCTGCCTGCGCCTGGGCAGGCTCTTGTTGATTTGCACGGCGATCCCCACCTAGGTACGGACAGCATTTGCACACCTGGCTCAGGTCCTGTGAGAACTCGCTCTTCCCACGCGGGTGGCGATGCAGAGTGCTCCTGAGGACACCTGGGCCTGCCCTGCCTCCGGCTGCACTCCCCAGCTCGGCCACTGTAGGTCCAGCCAGGGGCGGACATACTAGGCAGTTCTTGTTTCTTTGAATATTTATCTGTTAAAACACACACCACTCTCACACACACACATGAACACACACGTGCACACACAGTGTGTGTGGCCCAGAGCGTAATTCTGTAGGTTGGGCCCCGTTGGTCTGTTACTGGCCACTGGCTGGCACACGGCCCTGGCTGCGGAGCCACCGTGAGGACTCGGATTCAGATGAGGGAGTGTAACCAAGTCGGACCCAGGGCCGGAGGAGAGGAAGCCGGGGGGTGAGGGGGAGGAGGAGGGAGCGAGCAGGGGCTTCAGGGGAGGGTGGTGGGCTGGGAGCTGGCCGGCACCCTGGGGAACCTCAGCCCTGTCACCTGGTGGCTGTGATCTCAGTCACTGCTCCTCAGGCCTCGGTTTCTCCACCTGCCAGCAGCAGGATTGTTGGGGTGCCGCCCTGAAGATGCAGGTCATGCACACGGGCAGTGGAGACAGTCAGCGTCTGCTACTGCTCCAGGACAGAAGCCGCACCCTTGCACAGGCCGAGAAGGCAGCCAGGCTCTTCTCCCCCGCAGGGTCCAGCCCTGACTCTGATGGCCGAGCCCAGGCAACCACCCGTGGCTCCCGGTGCGCCCTGCAGTCCCCCGGCACGTTTAATCATGGCTGAGACGGGGTGTGCTGGTTACCGTGCCGCTCCCTCAGCGGTGAAATCGGACAAGTCCTCACCTGGGGAGACCCTGCCTTTGACCCCAAAGGGCCAAATAAACGAGGTTCAGCTTCAGCTGCTGGTGGTGGTGGTGTGTGTGCGTGTGTGTGTGCGTGTGTGTGCGTGTGTGTGCGTGTGCATGTGTGCGTGTGTGTGTGTGCGTTCATGTGTTTATTCTTGGCGGAAATGGGGGGAAATCTTTAAGAAGAGATTATGTGGCAGAGGCCCAGGACGAGGGCTGTTGAGAAAAGTCCAGGAGAAGAGACACAAGGTTGAAAACTTATGAGACTGTGTGTGGCTGGTTTGGGGAGAAACATAATTTGTGGGGGCAGGGGCAGTAGGAGGGGTGACGAGGGAGGAAGGTTGCGGGGCAGGAGAAGGGGCCTCCTTCAGGCCCCTCCTTGCTGTGCCAGGCCCTGTGCCAAGGTCGTGCCAGCAGCCCTGATCTTCACACCAGTGCTTTCAGGTAGGCGTCACAGGCCTCCTGGCGAGGGCACAGCCGGCCGGGGCTGCAATCCTGGCCCCACCACGTCCTGGCTGTGTGACTGTGGACTCCTTACTTGCCCTCTCTGATCCTCCGTGTCCTCATTGACATGAGGGAATAGTCGTCTCAACTCCACAGGGCTGCTGTGAGAACCCAGTGAGACTCAGACGGAGGGTATGTGAAGGACTTGAACCCTGCATTAGTGTGTCTGAAAAAGGGTGACATGCCAGTCTCCCTCGGGTGGTAAGTGGCAGACCCGGGTGTCCTCCTGTCTGTCCGACTCTGTACGCCCACCACCTAATGTTCAACCAGGAATGTCCATGCATTAGCCAGAATGCCCCCCTCGATGGCCCCTTCCTTCACGTCACACACACTGTCCCACATGGCACCTGTCACCTGGAACACTCTCTTATCTTTTTTTTTTTTAATATTTTTTCTTTATTGATTTTAGAGAGAGAGATAGAAACATCGATGAGAGGGAACATTGCTTGGCTGCCCCCTGCATGCCCCCCACTGGGGATTTAGCCCACACCTGGGCATGTGCCCTGACCGGGAATTGAACCGGCGACCTCTTGGTGCAGGGTCGAACACTGAGCCACACCGGCCGGGCATCTTTTTTACATTGTATCTTCCACCTAGGTCTGAACTCCAGCCCAGAGCCCCTGGCTGGTGCGCGCTCTCCTCTGCCAGGGCGCACCCTGGCTATCCAGTCACTGCTGCCCCCCAAGTCCGGTTGGAGTCTGGGGCTCCTCCTTCGACGTGGTGACCAGGGCACACCCAGGGCGGGGGGTTAGTTAAATCACATGCCAGGGCTGTGGAACACAGGACGCTTCGTGGGGCCCCGCGTGAACGAGCCGCCCAGCGGCCCAGCGCCCGGCGGCTCCGGCTGGTGTGAGCCAGCTCCGCGCAGCGCCTTCGCCTGGGGAGCCTGCCAGGGGGGCTTCTGCTTCGGCCCGGAAGTGGCCCCGAGTCTCAGAAGCCCAATGCCAAGCAGGCGTGTCCATCTCTTGCCAGCTTGCTAGGGCGTGGAGTTTAATTAAGGGCATCTGAGGGACACATGTCAGGTTTAGATGGTGACACCAGGCTGACCCCTTACTATAAACAGCTCCTTGAGAGATTTCCCTCTGCTCTGAAACCAGAGAAGGTTTCAGGTGGGGGTGAAACTGGAACTTTCATCAAACAGATGCCTAATGGAAAACTTGAAGGGCGTTCTAGGTCCATCCGCTGCCAGCCAGGGGGCAGTGCCTGGCACCCACAGGCCAGTTTTCCAGGAAGCTCACTGAGGCCACTCCGGATGGGGGCCTTGTGGGAGGGTGCCCTGTGACTCTGTCCGAGTTCCTGAGATGCGCTGCCCCTGGCTGGCTCCTGTCCCCAAACTCGAGCCAGGGCAGTTGCTGCGCTCAGCTCTCCAAGCTCCAGCCTCCCCTCACCCACCAACCTCTGCGACTGTCCTTGGGGTCTCTAACAGAGTGACCGCAGACCTCCTGTAGCCAACACACTCCTGGGTTTCCCAGGCCCCACCCAGCCTTCCAGGGGCAGGGCCAAGGAATCGGAATTCTTCTTTTAAAAAAATGTTTATTTATTAATGTTGCTGTTGACAGTATTACAGACGTTTCCTATTTTCTCTCTTTTTGCCCCCCTCCACCCCACCCCACCCCACCCCAGGCCTTCCCACACTGTTGTCTGTGTCTGTGGGCTGTGCATATATGCGGATATGTTCTTTGGTTAATCTTTTCCCATCTCCCCGTCCCCCCTCCCCTCTGAGGTCTGTCAGGCTGTTCCATGCATCCCTGCCTCTGGACCTATTTTGTTCATCAGTTTCTTTTGTTCATGAGATTCCACATATAAGTGAGATCACGTGGTATTTGTCTTTCTCTGACTTATTTCACTTATGTTTCTGGGCCTCCGCTTGCTTGCCCTGAAGCCCCAAGGATTCCTCACACTTCCTGGACTGCTCCCACACCCTAAATCTTGGCGATCTGGTGTGTGTTTTCTGCTTACGGCCCACCTCAGTTCAGACCAGCGCACTTCAGGGGCCCAGGGGCCACTGTCCTGGGCAGCGTGGCTCTGAATGGCGACTTTGCTTTATATCCTTTTCAATGTATTTTTACCCACTTTTGAATAGTTTGAAATAGTATAAGGACTTTTCAGTTTTTTATCTAAGAGCACCTGCCTTCAAAATGTTGGGTGTCCCGCAACAGATGCTCATCCGGTCGGCTGGAGTTTGGGGGGTCACGTCCCCTGGTCCTGACTGTCTTCTGCTTTTGCTGGGTCCTTGGGGACCAGGCCAGGTAGACCCTCCTCCGTGTTCATTTCTGATTAGTGAGCGTACTAGTTTTCTGCGACTGCCGTAACGTGTTGCCTCGAACTCAGTGGCCTTAAACAACAGAAGTTGCTTTTTCATAGTGCTGCAGGCCGGAAGTCTGACATCAGGGGAGGGAGGGCTGTGTTCCCTCCGGAAGAACCCGCCCTTGCTTCTTCCAGCTTCTCCCGGCTGCCCGAACTCCTCGGCTCGTGGCCCCATCCCTGCAGTTTCTTCTTCCTTGTCGCGTGGCCGCCTCCTCAGTGTGTCCCTTGTAAGGGCACTTGTTACTGGATTTAGGGTCCACGCGGATAATCCAGGGTGATTCCATCTCGAGGTCCTTCACATTATTACATCTGCAAAGACCCTCTTACAAACGAGGTCACATTGGCAGGTTCCGGGGATTACAGTGCAGACACAGCCTTGGCAGGGCCACCGTTCAAGCCACCACAGTGAAACATTCGTGTTCTGACAGTGAGAATGAGACATGGGGAGGCTGAGACAATGTTATTTTTCTCCGGTGTGAGATGCACGCAGCCATAGTGGGTGATGAAAGGCAAATCATTTCTCAGCGTAGCAGGAGAGGCCGGTCCACGCCGGCTGGGGTCAGACCCCTCGGCCAGGACAGGGTGCGGCTGACTTGATAAACAAGTATGTCAGATGCACTCAGGAAGGCAAACTGAAAGACAGCAGAAAGGCGAGAGTGTCTTAAATTGTTCAAAATGAGTGGGAATGGTTACGCGGTGCTCTGAAAAGGGCCGGGCTCAGCCAGCACTGAGAGATGCTGAATTTTGTCGCCGTCATTGTCATGATCGTGGGTATGTGTTTGTGCACACAGCATCTGCCTCTGTTGTCAGTGAGGGTGATGACAGATAAACCAGGGGGAAGAGGACCCTGCCAGGGCAAAAACAGAGACTCGAGCTGCACCGTGAGTCACTCAGTGGGGCTCGAGGGCGGAAACCTGCCTTCGTGAGTTCTCGGGGCCCCGCGGTCCTGCCACCACGGCTCTGCTTGTTCATGGCTCACTGTATGTCCCCCCACTTCTGTGTGATCGTCAGGGTGGAGCTAATGGGGGTTTGCAGATGAGGGGTTCTTGATGTTGTCGCGTCAGCATCTGGGTTCAAGGCGGGCTGCTTCCTGACCCGGACCCTCCTCTGTGTCAGGGGGCAGGCCCAGCCCCTCCCCCTCGAGCCACCCCCAGAGCCTGGGGGTTTGCTAATGAGCCCAGGAAGCCATAAACAGTAATGAAAGTGTTTGTGTTACTGCTGGCTTGGGGTTGCCCTCGGGACCGGTCCCATCATTAAACAAACGGGGGACTCTCCTTCTGCCTCTGAGTTCCCCAGGAAGGCTTATCCTTGCTGTGGCATTCATGTATGCCTTCATCTCCCTCGTTCATTTGTTTGTTTATTTATTCATTCATTCGTTCATTCTACAAACCACTGTTGAGTGTCTGTAAGAGCCAGTGTCCGGCGCTGTGTTGGACACAGACGTGGGGAAGGAGAGACGCTGTGGGGTCACGCTGACCCAGCCCTTCTCGGGAGCTCCGAGACCTCGGGAAATCCTTCGGCCCTTCCTGCGTGGTTTCCTTGTCTGTGAAACGAGGAGAGGAATGCAACAGTAGCTGAGCCCCAAGAGCTCGGAAATGGTGGGATCTGCTGTTCCTGGCTCAGTGATTCCCAGACAGAGGGGACGGTCTGGAGAGATTCGGATGGGAGGCCCACCCCTCCCCTCCCCCTGGCTCCCCTCCCCTCCTCCGCCCTGTTGGAAGTAGGACTTAGTCTCTCTAGAGTAGCTTGTGTCCCTGACAAGGTTGCCAGATTTAGCAAATGAAAAGACAGTTTGCCCAAATTAAATTTGATTTCAGAGAACAAATGTTTATGGGGTCAGTCAGTCCCATACGACGTTTGGGATACCCGTATACTGAAGAATGGCCGAGTCCTATCTTTTCCGCGGCGACTCTCGTCCCTGGCTACGCTGGGAGGTTGTGGAGTTGCAGAATTTCTGATTTCCCGATCCGGCCACCGCTGCCCACTTTACAGATCACTAAACCGAAGCCCCGAGCCAAGCAGATCCGTGTGTCCAAGCCCCAGAGCCAAGGTCCGTGGCGAGGTGGTGGTGGCCTGGAGGGAGCCGGGCCCCACTCCCGCTCTGATGGGTGCAGTGGCAGAGCGTGGCCCCTCGGACGAGAGGTGGCTGTGTTTAACCCCAGGACTGAACACCGAGGGGAGGAACGGGTTCCGGGCTCAGGGGCTCAGCGTGGGCGAGGACAGCTTCCAGGATGCCCTTCCCTCCGCAGCCGCCCTCAGGCCACGTTTCTCCAGGACGCCGCACCCTTGGAAACAGAGTTGTGATTTAAGTGTGATTTAGTTTCTGTCTTTTTTTTTTAATCAAATAAAGCACGGGAGGGGGCAGGGAGCTGAGGAAGAGGACGGGGTTGTGGCAGGCTCCCCGAGTGTGTCTCCGAGGCTCCGGCCCCGCAGAGGAGCCGTCTGCCCCTGGAAGGGGCGCGGAGCTGCTCTGGCCCCCCTCTTTCTCGTGCCTTGCACACAGAGCACATCCCTGTGGAGGTGTGCACCCCGCAGATGCGGGAGATGTGGGCTGCCTCCCTGCCGAGAGCGGTAATTGAAGTTTCCTAACTGCTCTGTGCTTCTAATTAGCCCGAGTGACTCCTTGGGCCTCGGTTGGCCGGCTCCTCCCTCTCCCGGTTTACCAGCTGGTCCTAGAAGGTGTGAGCTAGTCTAGAGAGCGAGGGGACACACGCATTTCCTTGCCTGAGTGGCTCTTTCTCAGGGGGTTGGTTGGGGCCTCCCAGAGGGGTGGGGTTTGAGGCCCCTGTCTGCTTCCCTCTGCTCTGCTACTGTCCACCCTGGACGGGTGCTCCCGCCCTCCACATGCGTGCCCCCTTCCCACCTGGACTGCCTCCCCACCACCAGTGTTACGCTCACGTTGACCTTCTGGGACTCAACTTCCATGCCTCCTCCTCCAGGAAGCCATCCTGGTTCCCCGGCTGGGCCCTCCCAGTTTCCATGTCTCCCTCCACTGGCACACCCCGTGGTTACATCTCTGACTCCCCCAAGAGACTGGGACCTCCTAAGGACGGGGGTCTCTGTGTCTGATTCACTCCTGGCCTAACCTGGAGGCCCAGGGCGTGTCTGTGACACAGGAGGAGGGTGGAAGTGTCACCGGACGGGGTCTGGGCCCGGCAGGTCTGCGTAAGGCCCGCTGGTGTTGTGTGGGTTGACTTCATGCAGGAAAGATTTCACAGCACGAGTGCAGGTGATGTTGAGAGTGTGTTTATTAAAGCCAGGGACAGTGAGACAAAGGGAGGATTGAGGCAGGAGAAGCGACAGGAGAGAGAAAGTCAGGGACCAGGGGCCTCGGAGACAGGTTCAGGGGTGACCCGGGACGAGCTGCGCTGCCCACTGCTCCCCTGGCTGCAAGTCTCGTGGGGTCCCCTAGAGCTGAGGAGAAAACCAGCAGAGATATGAGGCGTGGGCGTGCTCTCCGGAGGGCGCCCGGGGCTCCTTTGTCTCGAGGCTTTTCTCCCTGGCCGGTGGAATCCTAGGGGAGGTCGCGGGAGGGTCTCACAGAATAGTCCTTAGCTTTCCAGGCGTGTCCTTCAATGTGTCGATTCATCAAAACGAGCCTAGAGAGGGTCAGGGGTCTTTTTCTGGTTATTTTATTTTATTTTATTGATTGTTTTAGAGAGAGAGGAAAGGAGAGAGGGAGAGAAATAGAAACATTGATGTGAGAGAGAAACATCGATCGGCCGCCTCCCGCACGCCCCTCATTGGGGATCGGGCCCACAACCCGGGCATGTGCCCTGACCAGGAATCGAACCGGGGCCTCTCAGTCCATGGGGCATGCTCAGTCCACTGAGCCACACCGGCCGGGCCTGGTTAGTTTCTTTTTCACGAACACCATCAAGAACATCAGTGAAGAGAGAGGGGACCGAGGCCCGTCCGCCCGGGCAGGGTGAATGTGTGAACATTGGCTCCTAAGTGTCCTTGGTTAGGGAAGGTACAACCTTGTGATTCACTTGCTGGCTGTAAATTGCTCGAATTATTTGGCCTTCATTATTCTGTCTCAGTTTCCCTCGATCCACTTGTCAAGGAATTTCCCAGCTTCTCGCTGTCCTGCCTCAGAAGGAAGGAGGAGAGGAAAAGGGAGGGAGGGAGGGGGGAAGACACGAAACCGGGAGTGTCCGAGCCAATCTTCCCCCTGCTGGCTCATCGTCCTCTCTGTCTTGGGTCTAAAATAGCAAAGAGGGGCCTGGCCGGTTTTGCTCAGTGGTTAGAGCCTCGGCTGCGGACTGAAGGGTTGCAGGTTCGATTCCCAGTCAAGGGCACGTACCTGGGTTGCAGGTTCGATCCCTGGCCCTGGTCAGGGTCATGTGAGAGGCAGCGAGTCGATGTATCTCTCTCACATCAATGTCTCTCCCCACCCCCTTCCCTTCCACTTGATCTAAAAAAAAAATCAGTGGGAAAATATCCTCAGGTAAGGATTAACCAAAAATAAGTAAAAAAATAAATAAAATGGCAAAGAGGGGCTTCTTGATTTGGTGACACAGAGCAGCTTATGGGAGGAGCTGCCGGTGAGGTGGACAGGACAGAGGGCTGGAAGTCAGGCAGGCGTGCGGCAGAGCCCAGTGCCTGCCCCAGGACCTTGGACAGTGCTCTTGAGCCTTCCCCTGTGGGTTTTCTCATCTGGGGGCCAAAGCCCTCCCCTCCCGGCTGCTGGTGGAGCGGAGATGAGGACCGCAGCAAACACGCCCCGGTGGGTCCCAGGCACGGCCCACGTGGTACCAGGTCCCGGCCGTGGGCACGGGATGCCCGCCACATCTCCGTGTGCAGGCGAGGATGCCAAGGCATAGAGAGGTCGAGTCACTGGTCCAAAGTCACACAGCGGGTGGGTGACAGAGCCGGTACTTGACCAGGGTCCTCCAGCGGTGATATCGGTGCCACGGACTGTTTCGTCTGGTGTTACAAGCCTGCGGCACCGTCTGGCATGCAGGGGGTACCTGAGTGCCCGCCATCATCTGCCCAACACCCTCTTCATCACTGTCGTCCCCCACTGTGTGTCCAGGCAGGAGCTGTCCCTTGCTGGGTTCTGCTGTTTGAGCTGCGACGGGCTTGTGACCTTACCTCTCGAGCTCACTGCCGGGGCACTCTGGAGCTGGTCGGCGACCACTGCTCTGTGGCTGTGGCCCCTGGAGCCACTGGGCTGTCAGGCCCACGACCCTGCAGGGCAGAGTGAGGCCGCAAGCCCAGCTCCCGGGACCTTGGACCGGGATGCGCCAGAGTGTAGGGCTGCGCGTTGGTGAGCCCCGGGCTGCTGTTCCGCACTGTGGCCTCGCCCTCGGTCTCTGGAAGGTCAAAGAGCGGTGCCTTCTTTGTCCGTAAACTGTCTGGGATCACTGGCCCCAGAACCGTGAAGATCACCGTCGCTGCCCGTGTGCCCGGCACCATTCAGGGAAGCACGTGCAGGGCGGGCAAAGGAACACGTGGGTGAGGGCGCCGGTCTGCAGGTGGCTCCTGAGAGTTCAGAGCTCTGGCCCCAGTGCCCGTGGGTGGGGCTGCGCCCTCGTCCTCCGGTCCGGGAGGCGAGAGAACGTCTTCGCCCTGATCAGATTCTCTGCAAGGGTGGGTGGGTAACGCCACCCCCGAGGGCCATCCCGAACAGTAAATGAGGCATGGGTGTGCAGTGGTCAGCACGCTGGCCTGGCCCGACAGTGGTCACCCCCTCAGCAGTGGCTGAATAATGCACTTGGGCTGGACGTTTGTGTCTCCAGGAAAAACCCGGCAAGGAGCCCGAGGACCCACTGTGACAGGGCAGGGGAGGCTGCTCACTGCCGCCGCCAGCCCTGCTGAGGGGGCCTCGCTCGCTCATCTCTTTACGGGAGCGGGGTCCTGGGTAGGAAGAGGGGTTGTGTGGTTGGGGCACGCTGGGACTCGTCATGCAGGTGCGTGGGCATCTCGCAGTGAAGGGACCTGGGCTGGCCCCACCGCACTCCACGGTGTCCCCACCGCACCCCACGGTGTCAGGAGCACTGGCCCTGGGGCCAACCAGCGTGGAGGCTGCCCGCTCCCAGCACGAGGACAAGGTCAGCCCTCGGAGCCTCGGTTTCCCGGCATGGAAACGGCAGACTGCTCGCGCTCCTGGGGCTGCTGGGGGAGTCGTACACCCTGTGGGTGAGGCTTCTAGCCGGTGCCCAGCTGTGGTGGGTTCTCGGCGAGTGAGTCCCTCCCGCCAGGACCCAGGTCCTCCAGGGCAGCCAGTGTGTAAGGACGGGGATCTCCTGAGCGGCTCCTTGATCCCTGCCTGGTGTTCCGGGGCCCAGGCGGCCTTGAGGCCTGGAGAGGGAGCCCGGGGCAGCTGGGACATGTCGCCACCAGCAAGCAGGGCAGAAGCATGGTGGCCTACGAGGTCCCGCCAGTGGATTGGGTCCCATGGAGAGCACAGCTGTGCCGGACCCCGGGCTAAGCCTCTCCGCAGCACCCCGTTTCGGTCCCGACCACGAGGGGCTGACAGGTGAGGGAGCCAAGCCTCCGGGGGTTGCCCTGCAGACGGTCCGCACCCAGTGCAGAGCTGGAGGGACCCTGCGTCTGCCTGCCAAGCCCACCCTCGGCCTGCTGTAGGGTGTCCCTGATGCTGGGCTGTCACTGCTGTTTCACCCCTGTCACCCCTGCACAGCCATGGGTTGTCATCCTCTCCCAGACCGTCTCCCGGAGGCTGGACATGGGACCTTCCCACGAGGAACGGGGAGGGGGAGGAGCCTGGCGTGTGTACAACATGCAGTGTCCGGGAGGGCCGCCTCTGAGTTCTCCCTGCCTGGAGCAGGGTCTGGCACTTAGGAGGTGCTCAGTAAATACGCAGAATAGATACATGGCCCCTTTTGGGAAAATGCAAAAAGTCCAGGCTGGCTAAAGGGGCGGGTTGTGTTGGGAACGGGGGCTAGAGAGGGCAATGGGGAGCCACCGGAGGCTTTAGGGGGAATCTGATGAGATGACGTTTCAGTTTCAGCAAAGTCCCTCTGGCCTCTGGGTAGACGGGGCCAGGACGAAGTCAGGAGACTCAAAGGGGAGGCAGCCAGTCTTCCAGCTGAGATGTGACAGTGGCCTGGGCCGGGCAGGGGCAGGAGAGGCTGCCAGCGGGCTTGGCCGGCCTGGCCAACCATGACCTCAGCACCCAGCAGTGCCTGAGCCCGCCTCTCCCCACGCCTCGCACTGACACAGGCTTGGCAGTGTCTGATGGACACTGATGTGATGAGGTCCGAGGGTGTCTTGTCCACAGGCCAGTGGGCCCATGCGCTCGCCAGCCGGCTGCGGCCTGTGTGAGGGCGTGGCCCGTGGAGCCAGCTCGGGAGACGGCGGCCAGCCCAGGCCAGCTGCCCAGACGCAGGCCACCAGTCTGGACCACGCCGCGGCTCCACCCCTCCCCACGTGGGCTCCTCGTCCTGTCACAGGGCAGCACGGCAGCCTGCAGAGCCCTCTTGTCACCATCACACGAATGGGGAAACTGAGGCTCAGCGGGTGAAATGACAGCCAGGAGAGGGTGGGATTCAAGCCAGGACCCTGATGGCACACGCACCGCGTCTCAAACCTTCTGTGTGTATTCCGACCCTCCCCGACCTCCTCTCGGTATCCACAGTTCTGGGATCTGGTTTGCGTACTTCGTGACAGTAACACGGTGCCGATTGCAGCCAACTGCTTGAGCGTTCTTTCCTCGGCGGGCCTGTTGCTTGCCTCATCAGATCCCCACAGCCTGAAATGACAGTGCTCTGCGCACTGTAGGGGTCAGGAAGCAGGCCCGGAGAAGAATGTCTGTATGCTGCGGACAACCAGGCAGCCCTTAAGGTGGGGCTTCCCCGTCCCAGCCCGGTCAGCGCTTTACCTGTGGCTGTCAGACCTCAGGGCACCACGGGGACCTTGTCAAACGCAGATTCCAGGCCCCAGCGATTCTGATCCGGTGGGTCTGGGCGGGACCCTGGGGCCTCGCACTGCGGAGAGTAGCCCAGGTGACCGTGCTGTGGGCTCTCAGGGGCTCGCGCTGCAGGACGGCAGCAGGGAGCAGGGGGCATCTCGGTCCCCTTCACCTCGACCCTGCAGCTGCTGCCTTAGGCCACCTGACCACCTTGAGGGCCCACAGCAGTCTGACTGCACCCGGACGGCTGTGCCGGGGCCGATCTGGGGCCTCACCGTGCAGCCTGGCCTGGAATCAAATCCAGCAGCCTGACGGGCCCTGCTGACCACAGGCAGATCCTCAGCTGCTCGGTCCCCTGTCCCCAAGCCCATCTGCCTGTGTGCTGGCCAGGCCAGCAGCTACTCAGCAGGGGCCGTCTGGCCCGGCAGGGAGGGGCTGGCAGCCACAGCCATGGCCCTGGTGGAGCACCCACCGAGGGGGCAGCCCTGTTCCTGGCTCGCTCAGGCTCCTGCTGCGGGCCCGCACCTGGCAGAGGTGGGTCAGGGCTCCAGGCCATTCCCAGGCTCCCCGCCCCCATCGCCCTCTTCTGGGGACTCATTTCTGCTCAAAGGGCAGGGGCCCGTCTTTGAAAGCATCGTGGTCCCGGTGGAATATTATTAATGCTTGCTTGTGACAAACCCCTGAGAACTCCGAGGGCTCAGACAGTGTGCATCGCGCTGGCTCCCGAGTCTGAGGGGCCGCTCCTGTTTCCTGGAGCGCCGGCCTCGCTCACTCACCCACTCGAGGGAGTTGTGGGTCAGGAAGGTGTCAGCTGGTCTTGCCGGGCTCTGTCCCATTGTGGGGATTGGCGAGCTGCAGGCTGGCCTGGGATACTTGAGCTGCGATGGCTTGTCTCTGTTCCCCGTGTCTCTCAGCGTGCCGCGGGCCAGCCGGGTGTTGCCACGGCGGAGCAGGGTCCCACTGAGAGCAGCAGCTCCGGCCTCTGCGGCCTCAGCTTGGGACCAGCACCCTCTGCTCCCTCCACAGTCTGTCCACCGTAGCACACCCAGGGCCAAGGCAGAGTGGTGGGCGGGCAGTTGGCCCCACCTGTGGTGGGAGGGGCTGGCAACCAACTTGCAGAGGGTGTGGACACAGGGACCAGCGATCGATCGGGGCCACCCTTCCTGTGTCACTGCCTCCAGGAGGCCCTCTTGGATCCCACCCCTGCCCACCCAGCTCCCCACCCCGAAGTCCTCACTTCCAGCCAGCGCTTCACCTCCGACAGGTGTCTGCCTGGACTGGGAGCAGCCGTGAGGCCGGCCTGCCTGTCCCCTTCCCCAGGGTCCTGCCCGGTACTCCCCGACAGGAGCCGGAGGACGGGTTCAGCTCGCTCACCGAGTCCTGCTCCAGCTGCCGGCGGCCGTTCCCCTGCCTCATCGAGCTTCCAGTCGGCGCAGGCTGCCCCCTTCCCGCCCAGCCCCCCTCCTCAGCCCTGATGCCTCTGACAGGATTAACTGTGTACAATGTCCCACCGGAGGGTTGAGCCAGGCGTTCCGAGGCCCCCTCTGCCGTGAGCTCCGACGTCTGCCGGCTCATTAATGGTGTCGATGGCACTTGCAGTGATGGACAGTGATGGACCAGCAGGGCAGGGTTCCCCCGCCGGACGTCTCCATCTCCCCCGCGGTGTGTGGCCTCGGCCTGAGTTTCCAGGGAACTCTCCCGCCCGCAGATCATTTGAATTTCACATAAAGCCCAGGAGAACCGTGTCTGGGCGGGATGACAGTTCCCATCTCGCAGGTGCGGCCGCCAGGGCTCAGAGAGGGTGAGTGATTTGGGGGAGGTCTCACAGCGAGCAGGTACCGGGGCTGGGACTGGAGTACCTTCCCCTTGACGACAGCCACAGAGGGCACCTTTGGGATCCAAGGGCTGACGCTCCCCCCTGCGCCCCAGCAGGAGCCGAAGCCGGCTGCAGCCCTGTCCAGGGCGAGTGCCGCGGGGCCCCTACAGGCTCTCCTCTGTGTTGGTTAGGACGCGACAGGTCCCCACACACTCGGAGACTCAGAACAGCAGACTGCGAGCTCACGTTCCGGAGGCTGGCGTCCGAGATCAAGGCGAATGTCCCGGCGAGAAGCTGCCCCAGGCCTCTTGCAGCCCTGGGGGTGGCCAGCGAGCCCCGACGTTTCCTGGCTGGTGGGCGCATGGCTCCAGTCTCTGCCTCTGTTGTCGCGTGGCCTCCCCCCGTGTGTGCGTCCCTGTGACTGCACGTGGCCTTCTGTCGGGACAGCAGCCGCTGCGGTAGGGCTCGCCTCAGTGAGATCACATCGTAGCTGGATCACCGCCAAGCGGCTGTTTCCAGGGCTTAGGGTTTCAGCCTGCATTTGGGGGACACAATTCGACCAGTAACACCATCTTGGCTTTCCATCCCTGGCTCTGGTTTCCGCTGTGAACCTGCCACTGGGCTGGTCGCGTGGGAGATCACCTCTGACTTCCTCCCGAGCCTGCGCTGGTCTGCGGAGGGGCTTTCTGGCTCCCTCCCCACTGATAGGACTCGCTGGGCCCAGTCCCAGGGCGTTGGCTGTGCCTCCTTGTCCGGTGGTCCAATCTGCCTCGTCGTTTGGGGGACTCCCCGGAGCTGTAGCAGAGGAGAGGGGGCCCCACCAGTGCAAGGGCCGCCCGGGTTTTCATGGGCTTTTCCCCTAGAAGTCACTCATAGGAACGGTGAATAGAGTTAACCACCCCCCCCCCCCGGCCCAGGGCCTGAGGTCCAGCTGTGACGCTGTAAGTGTTCGCAGGAGGGACTGGAGGGGCCGGTGGTCAGGACCCCAAAGCTGCACGGTGAGGCTGAGCCGTAGCTTCATCGCGCACACTCCTGAGCTGGCCATCACGAATTCCGCGGAGGCCAGAAGGGGGAGGAGAAAGGGCCTTAGCTTTCTGTTCAGGACACGTGGGTAGCTGGTTGAAGAGCGTCATGGCTTTTCCTCCCAAACCGTCTCTCCTCCATCATCTCACTGGAGTTTCTAGTCCTGGGCAGATGCAACTGTACCCATGCTACTGATGACAGTACTGAGGCTCGGCGACATGGTGTGACCAGCCCATGGCCTCACAGCCAAGGCACTGGAGCCGGGTCCAGCCCAGGACTTCGGACTGGTCCATGAACGGCTCAGGAGAATATCGCCAGGCAGGGGCCCTGTGTCCTTAGCTGCCAATAGAAACCACAGCCACACCTCCTTCCAGCGGAGGGTCAGAGGAGGCAGCGAATGTGAAGCTGACGTACGCGTTGTAAATTGCCTGCAGACATTTAGTGTCTGTTACTGTGGTAACCGCCCAACATTTATGGACCACATTGGTTCTGGGTACCATTGGTCACACTGCCATTTTAATTTAATAGCATTGTTATTTCTCCATCATAAAAATAATATAAATTATGCATATGTCCAAACTCACCAAACCATCTATGTTAAATACATGCATTTTTGCATAACCATTATACCTCACTAGAGCTATTAAAATATACATCATTACAGGAAATGCAGAAGACATAGACAAGTAGAAAGAGAAGGAAAATGTTTTATTTCAATCACCTTAAAGCAGCCTCAGCTAACACGGTTCTCTTCCAGGCTTTTTTCTCTCTGCCGCTTTGTTCGCCGTTTGACGTGGCTGTGATCACTGGTCTATATAATTAAAAACATTTTATATACAATTTTATATCCTGCTCTTTCCCCCTTAGGGGGTGCTGACGGGAAATAGCAGGAACCAGGGCCATGTCTGGGATCCCCAGCACGCTGGCCGGGCTGTGGTCGGCGTGGGACTCTCTCTGTCCCTGGGCCACAGGCCGCCCCACGTAGGGCAGTGCCAGCAGCCGGCCTGACCCCATTCCCAGTCCCACACTCGGGGAGCACCTTCCAGAGAGCTGCCGTCCTCGTCTGTTTAAATTCAATGAAACGCGCTTGTCTCTGGATCGACGACGGCGTCCAGCCTGTCGTCCGCTCCCGGCACTCCTCCTTCCTCCTCTGGTCTTTCCCGGCGAAGCTGGCGTTCACCTGTGCTCGGGGGCCAGTGCAGGTCACTGCCTCTTGCGGCCACTGCTTGGGAAAGAAAGGTGCATTCATTGAATAGAAGTGGGAAAAGCACCCGAGGCTGAGAGAACAGCTCTGGAGACAGAAGGTGGCCCGAGCTTTTGAGAAAAGCCAAGAGCCAGAGTAGGGAACAGTCAGGAGTGGGGAGGGCGGGAGGTGAGGCCGGGAGAGAGGGTGTGTGTTACTTTTTACTGAGTTAAAAACACGGAACTCCCTGACATTCAGCACAAATAGTTGTCATCATGTGTCTGCTGGTTCTGCTGGCCTAGGCTTGTTTGGGCCCCGGGGGCCCTGCCTGGGGCTGGCTTGGCTGAGGGGCTGGTCGTCATTGTCCTCCTCCTCCCCAGACCGATGGGCTGGTCTGGGTGGGTCCTTCTCCTGGCAGAGGCCCAGGTCGGTGGCTTGTCGGCTGGTGTCCTGCCGGCCCAGGCAAATCGCAGGGCCCAGACCAGGGTCAGGGGTGGGGGGCAGGTGACCCGGCACAGGGTGGTCAGCAGAGCTAGGTTCCAGGTGCAGGAGAGGGGGAGGATTTAGGCTGTGATGTGGTCTTCCTCTGGGGACTGCAGGTCACAGATGGCTTTAGAGCTCTGAGACCTTTGCTTTACTCTGAGACAAGATGGGGAGCCCTGGCTGCTGTGAGCGGGCTCCCTCTCGCTGCCCGCCCTGCGGAGGCTGGCCTGTGGCCGGGCAGGGAGGAAGCCAGGAGAGCCATAGAGGCTGCGCATTCGTCGTGGGGGAGGCAGAGGGGTTGAAGACTGAGCCAGTGGGTGAGAGGGAGAGGGCGGGAGGCAGGGAGGGAGGGAGGCAGAGAGAGCGAGAGAGACAGAGAGAGACAGACAGAGAGACTCTAAGCCTTGGGCCCGAGCCAGCAGAAGGATGGAGCTGCCATCGCCCGAGGGTGGGGGCCGCCGCCGAGGAGGGCGGTTAGGAGGGATCGGGATCAGGATTGGGTGTGGGGACCAGTAGAGGGTTTTGAGCAGAGACACCCCATGACTCGGGAACTGTCACCTGGCAGCTGTAAGGAGAATAGATAGGGGTGGGGCCAGCTCTGTGCCCCACCTGCGGCCACCGGGAGGCGTGGTCGATCTGCAGTGTGTTTGAGTCGGTCCATTGTGTTCCAGTCAGATTAGAGATCCCTGTGCCTCCAGAGTCCCCACCGGGATGTGACAATCACAGGGGTCCCACCCACGGGGAGCTCAGAGGGGCCAGGAAGGGGGTAGTTGGACTCTGGCCCCAGAGTCGGGCTGGTGCGTGTCAGGCTGGCATCCCGGTCACCCGGCTGCACAGGAGGAAACCCTCCGGCCGCTCTGGAGGGAGGGAGGGAGGAGAGAGAAGCTGCCCAAGAACAGGTGTCTGTCCCGCAGCCAGCGGGGAGGGGCAGGGAGAGTGCCCCTTGGCAGTGCCCCCCTCGGGCTCCTGCTGTCTGAGGGTGGCCCCGCTTAGGGGTACAGGGCCTCTGGGGGGTGAGGCGGGCACTGTTCTGGTGAACTGCACAGTACTGGGGTCCTAACGAGCCATGCCTTCCTGTCTCTCTCCCCCTCTCCCAGCCGATATCATCTCTACTGTTGAGTTCAACCACACGGGAGAGCTGCTGGCCACAGGCGACAAGGGTGGCCGGGTCGTCATCTTCCAGCGGGAGCCTGAGGTGCGCGGGGCCTGGAGGGTGGGGGCTTTATCCTGCAGGGTGCCCCCTGATTCCACCAGGATGGTATCCCGGGGAAACCCACCTGCCTCCCAGCAGGACCCCAGGGCCGATGGAAAGGGTGTGGTGGGGTGCGGGGAGGGGACCGGCAGGTGCAGGACAGGGAGCCCACGGGTCCACTCAGCAGATGTTTGTGGATTGCTCACTGTGCCCTGGACCCCGGAGAAACAGGACAGGCAGGGTCAGCTGCTGCTCCGGGTTAAGCCTCCAATTAGCCTGGCCCGAGCCTGGGTGAGCTGGCGCGACCCCGGCCACGGCTGCCAGGACAGGAGGGCCTTCTTGCAGCTGTGGGGCCAGCCCTCAGGCGGGGGACGGCGGTTTTGCTTGGCCCCCTGGCCCTTGCCCCAGGGACCGTCATGGTCCAGCAGAATGGGGTGAGACCGGGTGGGCCTGTGACACCCCGCCCGGGCGCTGTTTCTGCACCCCCGAAAGAAACTCGAGACAAAGCCTCCTGTTTGTTGAGCACCTGCTACGTGCAGACACCGGGCTACATTCTCTGCACACTCTTCTCATGTACTACTCCCGTTGCCCACCTCAAAGAGTGGGGACCGACACGCCATTTCACAGGCGAGGACACTTGGAGAAGTCACCCCAGCTAGTGAGCAAAACCAGGGATTGACACCAAGGCCGTGCGTGGACGGTCACCTCCCCAGCACCCTGCCTGGGGGGGGGGGGCTCGGGCACCACACCTGCTGGGATCCTGGGCTGTTTGAAGAGGTGGGGGAGGGGAGGGAAGGGTCCCGTTCCTGGAGCTCTGACTTCCCCTGTGTTCACTCCCGCCTCCCCCCACTGCAGCCCTGGTGGCCGAGTAGTGCCGTCAGCACCCTCACTTTACAGATGGGGGGCTGAGGAGGCTAAGCAAGGTCCCAGCCGGAAGTGAGGCGCGGAGTCGGTGATCCAGACGGTCCTGTGGCAGGAACCAGGGTGTCCCTCCGGGGATTGCAAGGCCGAGCCTTCTTCTTTGCCAAAGGGCAGAAATAAATTACATTGGTAGATGCAAGATTCTGGGCTTTGAATTTTTCTCCTTTAAGTTTTTTTAAAATTCTGGCCCCACTGACCTTTGTCCTAGCCAGTGCTCGTGGCAGACGTAGTGAATTAGAGCAAAAATATTGAAGAACTTTGTAACTTTCGAGAAACAAGACAGGTGTCAAATATAACAGTAAATACTTTTTTTAAATTGACAGAAAACTTGAAAGTGTGCTTGGCTGAATGTCTTGAATTTGCTCCCAGGCGCTGTGTTTTTGGCTGTGGCTTCTTGTTGTCATAGCAACGTGAATTGTCTGCTGGGAAAGTGGCCCCTGGTGCCTGTGGGGACTCACCACCTCGCTAGTTTGGGGCTCTGCCAGGAGGGTCCTTATTATAGGGGCTGTGCTGCCCACCCCAGGATGGGACTGCCCCCAGGAAGGTCGCAACAGTATCGTACCTCAGGTCTGGCGTCTGCTTCAGAATGCGTTCCGTCCAAGTCAGGCCCGCCTGGACGTGAGGACCAGGCCAGAGCCTCAGCCTCTGCCTCAGACTGGCCCCAGCGGAGGGACTGACACTGAGTGGACATGTGACCCTGGCAGGCCCAGTCACCCTGAGCCTCCCCTTGCTGACCTGTAAAAGAGGAGAGTCAATGTACCCAACATGGAGGGGCCTCGAGGATAGGAGGAGATGAGGCATGAGACGCACTCAGCTCGGTGTCCGCACATAGTAGGTGCTCAGTAAACACGAGCCAGCTCGTTCCTGCTGTCCTTACTTACTGGGCCAAGGGAGAGCGGGGGCTCGGCCACAGCCGGGCAGCAAGGAGATTTTAAAAGCAGGGTTTCCTGTGACCCTTGGTGGGATCCAGGGCACTGCTGGAGCCTGGTCGCCATGGCTGTCGGGCCCTCCGCGGGTTAGCGCACCCTGGCCGGGCTCTGTGCCTGCTTCCACCCACCCTGCCGCCCTGGAGCTCAGCGCCCCGTCTGGATTTCCTTGCAGAGTAAAAATGCGCCTCACAGCCAGGGCGAGTATGACGTCTACAGCACCTTCCAGAGCCATGAGCCAGAGTTCGACTATCTCAAGAGCCTGGAGATAGAGGAGAAAATCAACAAGATCAAGTGGCTCCCACAGCAGAATGCCGCCCACTCCCTGCTGTCCACCAACGGTGAGGCGGCGTGCCTGCGTGCACGCGTGTGTGTCTGAGCGTGTGTGTGCAGGTGTGGGCATGTGTGAGCAGGTATGGGTGTGTGTAAGCCTGAGCATGTGTGTGTACCTGAACATAAGTGTGCACCTGAGCATGTATGTGTGTGTCTGAGCATGTGTGTGTGCGCCTGTGTGCCTGAGTGTGTATGTGCAGATGTCTGAGCAGGTATGTGTGCGCCTGTGAGCCTGAGTGCATGTGTGCAGATGTCTGAGCATGTGTGTGCGCGCCTGTGTGCCTGAGTGCGTGTGTGCAGATGTCTGAGCATGTGTGTGTGCGTCTGTGTGCCTGAGTGTGTGTGTGCAGATGTCTGAGCATGTGTGCATGCAGGCGTGGGCGTGTGATTTAGCCATTGACCGTCCCATGCTCTTTCTCACCTCACTCGCACGTGAGCGCTGTCTGTCTCCGGGACCCCTAGAACCGACATTTGAGCGGCATGTATATTCCATCCTGTGAACACGCCCCAGCGTCCTCAGCCTCTTCCCGTTGGACACCGGGCTGCTCCACTGATTCTTTGTAGCAGCACCGTGAACATCGTTGTGGATACTCCCTCTGGGGTGGAGGGTTGATAGTCCCGATGAAGGAGCAGGTCAGGGACCACAGGAAACCTAACTCTTCATCTGCCCCTCAGAGCGCCAGGCCACCCAGAGCAGAGGCCGTCCCTACAGGGTGTGACAGGCACACTGCTTGGGAACCTGGCTGGCCTTTTGCCATTCAGGTCCCTGAGGAGGCTCCAGCTAGACTCCTGCTTCACGGGGTCCCCTCCTGTCCCCTGGAGCCACCTTGCCTCAGCCAGTGCTGGGCCTGGGGCCAGAGGCTCCACCTCCCACATCCTCTGCCTTCTGCTCCTCCCCCATCTCTCAACCTCATCATCAGAGGCGCCCCTCACCTGGCCAACCCCTCATCCCTCCAGCCTCCGCTGGGTGCCACCGCCCACTGAGCCTGCAGGGATCTCTCAGCCGATCAGGAGGCCCTGCTGAGCCAGGTCTGCCCTGAGGGCTCCTGCCTTCTCTGTGCTTCTGCACCAAGCATAGCATCTGGGTCCCCTAATGGGTGCAAGGCACAGTCACATCGTGGACCTCCCCACGCGGGAGCAGAGCAGGGAGACGTCCTCCACAAGGAGCCCCACTGTGGTCCAACCCTGGCCCCGCCACTTCCTCTGCCAACCCTCCTGGGGTTATTGGGACAGTGACATGAAATAATGTCACAACAGGCTTAGGACAGGGCTGGCACCTCTGAGCCTCATAGATGTGCTGCTTAAAAGAAACATTTCAGAGGGACTTGTCGTTCTCCTCCCACCTCTCTGGGGAAGGTCCGCTTCCAGAGCCCCTAACACCCCACCCTCAGAGCATCCGCCTGGGTTTAAATCCCAGCTCCTCCCTTTCCTGAGGGCATGGCCTTGGACGCCTATCAAATGTTTAATTGTGTTTTCCCCCTTCTTTCTCATGAACATGGTGTGTTGGTTTCGGCTACTGTAGCAGTCAGGGCTCTCGGGAGAGAGGATCAAGGGGATGAGTGTGTGTGTGTGTGTGTGCGTGTGCGTGTGCGTGTGTGTGCGTGCGTGCGTGTGCGTGCGTGTGTGTGCGTGTGCGTGTGTGTGTGTGTGTGTGTGTGTGTGTGTGTGTGTGTGTAGATATAGAGAGAGGTTTATTTTAAGGACTTGGCCCATGGGGTTGTCGGTAAGTCCAAACTCTGCAGGGCAGGCGGGACGCCAGGGCAGAGCGGATGCTGCAGCCCGAGTCCGAAGGCCGCCTGCGGGCGGCAGTCCCTCTTCCTTGGGGGACCTCAGTCTGTTTTCTCTTAAGGCCGTCAACTGATTGGAGGAGGCCCACCCATATTACGGAGGGCTATTTGCTTTACTCTGTGGATTGATGTTAATCTCACTTAAAAAATACCCTCACAGTGACATTCACACACTTCTGACCAAATGTCTGGGTGTCTGTGGCTTAGCCAAGCTGACACATGAAACTGACCATCGCAGCTACTCAAGAGGGTTCTTCCGATGTCCTTGGTGGGATTCAAGAGAAGTGAGGCTGCTGGAGGGGCTGCTCCGAGATAACGCGGGGCCCCGCCGTTCGTCAGTGCAGGGCTGGCAAGGTTCGAGGCTGCATGGGGCAGTCTTTCTGGAAATCGGTGTAGAGACTGATCACTACCCTTTGACCTGGCAATGTCACCGGTAGGATCAACTGAGGAGCTAGAGGAGGAAGGCAGACGTCCCACATGCAGAGATGCTCGCTGCGTCTGCTCACATAGGAGCACATTGTGGGGGACCGACGTGTCTGAGCACTGGGTGCCGGCTGCGTGACGTCTGGGTGATGGGTCCGTGTCTAGTGGACGAGGGTGGATGGGTACTCCACTCGCTCTGCTAATCGTGGGTCGTTTCACTCTGTTCTGTTTTTAAAGACAAAACTATCAAATTGTGGAAGATTACCGAACGAGATAAGAGGCCCGAGGGCTACAACCTGAAAGATGAGGAAGGGAAACTGAAGGACCTGTCCACGGTGACGTCGCTGCAGGTAAGATGTTGGACACGGAAGATTCCAGCCAGTGGGAAGCACATCTGTTTCTTTCATGAGACGATGAGGCCCTTGAGGTCTGAGTCACAGTCATTTCAGATCCTGGCTGTGGTCATCTCCCTGCTCCGTGCCTCAGTTTCCTCACCAGCCGAGCAGGGATGACCATCTACTTCTGGAGGGCTCGTGAGGATGGGGCGAGGTGCTGTAGGTCCATAAAGAGCTTTTCAGCTGGGCCCTGGCCAATTTGGCTCAGCGGTTAGAGTGTCGGCCCGCGGACCAGAGAGGGCCGGGTTCGGTTCCCACTAAGGGCACGTACCTTGGTTGCAGTTTGTCCCCGGCCCTGGTTGGGGTCGTGTGGGTGGCAGCCAGTAGATGTGTCTCTCTCACGTCGATGTTTCTCTCTCTCTCTTCCTCCCTCTCTCCCTCCCACTCTATCTGAAGATAAATGCAAAAATGTCCTCGGGTGAGGATAAAAAAAGAGCTTTTCAGCTGCAATGAAGGGCGGAGAGCAAGTCCTGCAACCCCTTGTTACACAAAGAGGGGAAACTGAGGCCCAGATAGGCAGGAACTCACTCGCAGCCGCCCAGCTAAGTGCGTGGCCGGGCGGAGGAGAGCCCGTGAGCTGAGCTGGGCGAACCCTAGCCCTTGGCCGTGGGGCAGAACCGAGGCTCTCGCAGCCTATGGAGACTCAGCTCACGTTGCCTCCGATTTACGAAAAGCCGGGAGGCACACAGAGCTGTGCCAAAGCCAACGCTAGTCCTCATGGTGACCGAAAGGCAGAAGGACTCTTCCCTCTTCCAGTGGTGAGACATGGAAGAAAGAGTTCTGGAGTCACGGGGCCTGGGTTCAAATCCAGCCTCTGCGGCTTCCTGGTGGTGTGACCCTGAGCTGGGCTCCCAGCCTCCGCCGGCCTCCGCTTCTTCATCGGGAGCGAGAATGAGCACTCTGTGGCCAGCATGTGTCTTCCCAGCACTCTGGCTGTAACGACCATTGGACCCTCACCAAAATCCTATCAAGGATCCAATCCCCATTTCACAGATGAGGGAATAGGAGCTGGGATCCGAACCCCGGGAGGTCTCGTCCAGAGTCGGCATCCCGGCTCCTCCATGGGGTCCCTGTCTCACGGGAGAGCCACAGGGTGGTTGGTGGTGTCCTGCTGGGAGGACCCTGGAGCAGCTGGTCCCTTTCCTCCTGCAGCAGGATGGGAAGGACACTGAGGCTGCCTCGTCTGTCCCTGGCGCCCAGAACTGTGCCGGGAGCACAGTGGGTGCTTCGGACATGCTGGCTGAGGGTGAAGTTGGTACCCAGATAATTCGGATTTATTCATTCAGCACACACTTACTGCGTGCCTACGGTGTGCCAGCCCCTCTGTAGGCCCTGGGAGGCTGCAGTGAACACAGAGCCTGAGGGCAGGATGGGGCCCGAGTTTCATGGTGTCCCGGTGCCTGGGACAGGCCTGGCTCAGAGGAGGTGGCCTCCTTGTGCCATGAATGAGTGGGGACGAGTGTCGGGAAGTGACTGCTCTCTCCGGCTCCAGTTTGCTCTTTCCGGCAGATTTGAAAAGGCTGGTTCCCGGCACGTGAAATGCCGTCTCCCTTCGGTTCCTTCCTTAGCTGAGTGTGGGCTGCCCAGAGCGGGTGGTGCCGCCTGGGCTGGGTGGTGTTAGCGCCTCCCCCAGGCTCCCAGACAAACTGCTCCCGGCTCCACGCACTGCCACTGGGGGGCCGTGGGCCTTCCCCTGCTCCGTGCCTCAGTTTCCTCACCAGCAAAATGGAGGCGATGACTCGCTTTTTCTGAAATGACTTCGCTGGCGCACGCGCGAAGCGTCCAGCGAGTTGTCGTAAATATGAAACGGCGATCAGTGTTGTTCCCGAGAAGGAGAAATAAACATTTACAATAAACACGCTGGCCTCTAAGTGACTGGCAAATTGCATAAATAAATCCTGAGAAAGCGGGGAGTCGATTAGCTTCGATGTTGAGTAAGGGCGGTGATGGTGCCCTGCCCCCGCCGCCAGCCCTGAGAAAGCTGTGAGGGTTTCCTCTGGGGGGAAGGATGCAGTTATCCCCTCCGGCTGGGCCTGGCTTTGCGGCAGCCAGTGGCCCACGGGAATCCTGTTTGCTTCCCTCCCAGCGTCTGAGACTTTCTTGTGTACCGCGCACATCCCCAGACGGTCCTTAACTGTAAACTGAGGCTGCGGGAGGAAGGGGAGCCTGTGATCTTCCCTCGCCCAGCCTCAGCCAGGGCCGCACCTGGCACCGGCTGAGGACTCACTGGGTGTTGACTCTGAACAGGCACCAGCATCACCCCCTTTACAGAAAAGGAAACTGAGGCCGGAGATGGGAAGTCCCCAGGGAAGGTAGCAGTAGTGAGTGGCAGGGCAGGATCTGAAGCGGGCGGGCAGGCCCCAGTCTGCCCCTTTCCACAGGACACCCTCGGGCTGTGGCACTGCTTCTGGTCCTGACTGGCATTTCCTGACCCCGTGACGTAGACGAGTCAGGTTCCTCTTGGCATCCCGTCTTCTCACCGGTGATGCGGGGAAGGCCGTGCCAGCCCCCATTTCCTGAGCATCGAGTCCAGGCCAGGCCTGGGAGAGGTCGATGACATCGTGTCTGCCTGCCTGTCTGTCTGTCCTTGCACCTTGACGACCTCACAGAGCAGCGTAGGCTGAGAGCCCAGTAGAGATGTGGGCCGTGTGCTGGGGTGTCTGGGGTGTCCACGCCTGCCTACTGGGGAGGCTGTACTTCCCAGGTCTGTTGCCTCCAGATCAGGAGGGGTCAGGGTTCACTAGGTGTCCAAAGGGGGTGAGCGTTCCAGGCTGAGGGCATGGAGGGAAGCAAAGGCAGGCATCTGTGCTGTCTCAGGGACTCCTCACACCAGCCCTCCGAGGTGGCAGTTCATATGAGTTAGGCTGACACTGGCGGCTCTGACCGATGACCCCGGCACTGCAGGGCAGAGCACACAAAAATGGACTTGTCACTCCTAGAAAGGTGCAGTGTGGGTGTCCCCGATGGGCTCACGGCTCTCCTGCAGGGACACAGCCTCCTTCCATTCCATGGGCCTCCATCCCTAAAGCTTGGGGTGTCACCTTCCTTCAGTGGAAGGGGAAAGAGGGTAGAAGAGGCACACCTGCCTCTTACCCATAGTGCCAGGCATCACAGTACTCACACCCCATTGGTCAGAACCAGTCATGTGGCCACAGTCTGCTGCAAGGGCAGCTGGGAAATGTAGTCTTTGGGCAGCCACTTGTCACTTCCTGGTGGAAGGGACACACATGTTTGGTGGAGAGTCAGCTGACTCTGCCATGGTCTCTTCTCATTCCATTTAGAGATGAGGAAATTAGGATGCAAAGGGTTTCAGTCACTTATTTAACGTCACATGGTATGCTCAGAAGCAGTCGCAGGAGGCCAAGTGAAGGAGGTGGGCTTTCCCGCGGGCTGGCGGTGATGGACGTTGGCCACGTGACACTGTTTATTCCCACACGTGCGGGATGCATGCCCGCTGGCCCACTCCAGCCTCCAGGTCGGGCCGCGTGGGCTGCCCAGACAAACGGCCTTGCTCTGACCTCCCATCCCCCTCGGCAGGTGCCCGTGCTGAAGCCCATGGACCTGATGGTGGAGGTGAGCCCGCGGAGGGTCTTCGCCAACGGCCACACCTACCACATCAACTCCATCTCCGTCAACAGCGACTGCGAGACGTACATGTCAGCAGACGACCTGCGCATCAACCTCTGGCACCTGGCCATCACCGACCGCAGCTTCAGTATCCTTTCCTGCCGCAGCCCGCTTCCGGGGGGGCGGGGCGGGCTTGGGGGCTCCTGCTTCGTCCAGCTCCTTGGGTGGGTCCGCAGCGTGTGAATGAAGCCAGACATGAGACCATGCTGAGTTATTTGTGAACACTTTAAAACCGCGGCTGGGAGGCCTACGTTTGACCTTCCCCTCCTCCGGGGTGGCCGCGATCCCCATCCTCTTGGGACCTCATCATCCAGGAACGGAGGAGGAGATAAGGGTCCTGGGTTTGCCCTCCTGGAGGAGGGACGCTGACTCCCCTGAGACCGTCCACCAGAGGCTCCTCCCTGGGGTGTGAGGAGCCCTGCCGGATGGAGTTGTGGGCCCCTGCCTGGTGGCCCCCCGTGTCTGGAGAAGCTAGGGGCAATAGGATGGACTCCAGCGCCCACACCTGTGAGGAGTGAGCTGGAGCAGGGGCGTGGCTCTGGGGCAGGGCCGAGGCGCGGCCCCCAGGGCTGCAGTGCAGAGAGGGCAGGTCGCTAAGCTGTCCTGTTCTGAAGGCTGACAGTTGTTGGTAATAATTACAGTGTTCATATGAACTCATCTCACCCTCACAGCAGCCCTGAGGTGGGTACTGTCATGATCCTCCTTTACGGATGAGGAGACCGAGTCACAGGGAGCCCAAGAGCTTGCTCAGAGCTCAGTCCCAGCAGGTGTCACCCCTCCAGCCCCTGAGTCTGCATTTCCAGCTTTGACACCAGACTGCTCCTCTGAAGGATGTGGCCCAGAAGTATATGAGGGAGGCCCTGTTCCCGATGCTTGAGTTGGAGATAGGTTCCTGCCCTCCTGGAGCAGACCCACCATAAACCACTGACACAATAGACGAGTGCAATATCCGGCAGGAGGGCAGGCGGCCAGTGGGGACAAGGGGACCAGCGAGCTTGCCTTTTTCTCCGGCCACGATGAGCTGAGGCTGCAGGCTGGGGTGGGTGGAGTGGGCCTGGGCGACGGTTGTGCCAAGTGCATAAGCGGACATAAGGCTGGTGGTGAACGCGAGGGAGTGGAAGTAATGACTGACCCAGGATCTGCGCCAGCTGAGGAGGCGAGGGCTAGTGACAAGAGGGGGGCATCTGTGGATTGGGGGTCCCTGTGGGAACCGGGGGGCTTCCCTGGCTGCAGATCCTGCCTGTGGATAGCCTCTAACTTTGTGAAAACGCATTGGTAGTTGATCAGACATAGAAGCGCCCCGGCCCGTAGGGGTGGAGGACCCTGTGCGACACTCTGCTGAAGGCTGCAGAGTGGGGTTCCCAGCAGCCCTCGCCTGCAGGCCAGTGAGGCAGACGGAAGGAATGAGTGGAGTCCCCAGGGTCTGTGGTGGCTGCGCCAACCTCCCCGATCAGACCAGTTCGTCAGGAAATCACACCGCGTGTGGCCCCCACGTGGCCTGCTGCTGCTTGGCCGCGGGAGTGACAGACACAGGGAGACCTGGCACCTGTCCCCTGGAGCCCAGCCTCCGCTGCCAGGCAAGGTGTCAGGTCTGAGGGTTGCAGGTGTGGTGGTGGGTCCGATAGCAGCGGAGAGACGAGAAAAGGTGTTTCATTTCCAGGGTGGGGGTCCAGACAGCTGTGACCGATGCCGAGCTGGGGCATTGCTCCAAAGTTGAGATACCCTTTGAGCAAGTACCTCCCGGGGCCAGGGGGTCCCATTCCTTCAACTCGGATCTCTGGCGTCTTGTCCTCCTGTGGCTGCGGTTCAGTCCCCGAGGCCACTGGGAGTTTTCTGCCGTGTTGCCGTCCCCTGTGTCCACACAGTGACACTTTCCACTTCAGCAGAATTGATTTTTAGCAAAGGTTGTAAAGAGAAAGGACCTTTTTTTAATAAGGGAGAAAAGTGGGCATTGTTTTGACTGTTTGACACGAGAAAGGCCCGCTCAGAGGGCCCTTCCTCAGCTAATTCTGGAATTGGCTGCTCTGAGCAGAGGGAGGGGCCTGGTACTGAGCCCCTGCCGGGCGACATGCACACAGGGGCAACCCCTTAATCTGCCACCGAGGCCTAACGTGGGAGCCCTCCCCGCCTCCCTCCCCTTCACCCACAGAATGGGAAGAGGTGCCCGATGGCCCTGGAGTCATGTCGTGCTCTCCACCCCATCGGAGGCTCAACTCGGCACACCATTCTTGCCTGGCCTGTCACCTGGATCCCACTGTGCCCAGCTGGCCAGCCAGCCCCCCAGAGTTGTGAGTGGCTCATCGGACCGCTGGTCTGACCACATCAGTCCCATGCTTAAAGCTCTCAGCTGCCCCCTCTCGGCTTCTGGACAAAGTCCCCACCACTCAACAGTGTCCTGTGGCTCTTGGTGACCAGCCCTGCCCACCTCCCTGGGGTCCTGGGCATCAGGCTTGCCCGCAACTCCAGGCCCCTGGGCTTCCCTGCATGTTACAGGGCCAGGCCAGTGCTCTGTCTTCTGCCAGTCCTCCTCTCATTGTCCTTCTCCCTCCTGCAGCCGGGCTGGCTCCCGTTTGCCCCCTTCGCCCGGTCACCTGTGCTGTGTCCACTCTGTGCCCCTCCCAGGCTGATCAGAGCCCCTCGGAATCCACACTCCCTGTCACATTGGGCCTGCCTCGTCTGTCAATATGACCACCTCCTTATTTTCTGGTGACACCCTTGAGATTAGGAGCCCAGTCTGCACCCTCTCTATCCCCGCACCTAAGGCAGGGCTGGCCTACAGGAGGCACTTCTGAATGGTTGAAGGTGGGGACCCCGGAGTGAGGAGGCTCACAGTTTCAAACTGGTCTTAGGATGTAGACCCCTCTGTAGATCTGGACTCGGGGTGCTCAGGCCCTAGGCACTGCGGAGGGGCAGTCTGGTGCTGGGGTCTGGGGCACCTGGGCTCAGATTCATTGCTTAACTTCCGGGCATCCATTGACACGAATGTCAACTGGGCCAAATGCTCTAATGTGAGGACATGTGTAAGGAATAAAGATCAGCCACATAAAGGGCTTTGTACTAATCGCGCTCCAGCAGGTGGCTGGCATTCTCTTCTCTCTTAAACAATAGCCCCCTGGGGTATTTAAGGCTGGTTCTCAAAATTCCTGCAGCTTCTCTGATTGTTTTTTGTTTTTCTACCCCAGTGCCCATTCCACATCTCTTTAAACCACCCCTCACACCCTGTAACACCAGCATTTGGAGACTGTTGGGCAGCACGGGGTGATTCTCTCGAATTCGATGCATCTCAACTGCTCGGGCAGCCTCAGCCGAGGGACCCCGGCTTTATTTTTAGCATCGGAGAACTGTAAAGATGGCTCCACTGATTTTTCTGCCCCCCAACCCCCACCCCAAGTGATTTCTCATGGTGGGAGCTGGCATTACACCACTCTCAGTCTGGAACAAATGTCTCATTCCCCTTTATAGAGCAGTTCCCAGAGCGAGGCTGGGGGTGGGGTGGGGCAGCAGTCAGGGGCAGAGGCTCCAAACCCTGTCAGCACAGGGCAGCTGGAGGGCTGGGCTTGTCCCCCATGCAGGGAACAAAGGAGGGGGCCTGCTGGCCGAAAAGCCTGGAGCCTGGGCTCCAACCTGCTCCTGTCACTCACTCACCAGCAACCTGCCAGCTGCTCAGCCTTCCTAATCCTCTGTTCTCGTCCATTCAGTGGGGTACATCTCTGGTGCCTGGGCTGGGGGGTGAGCACCAGTGAGTACAGGGCCTGATGTGCTGTAGACCCACGACCCACGACCCACGACCCACACCGGCCCACGACCACATCGGCACCTTACGGGCTGTCTCTTTTCATGCTCCCAGAGTCCCAGTGCACAGAGGAGGACACAGGCTGCATCTGCTCAGAAGTGCCCAAGCCTGAATCCCCCAAATCCGTCTTCCACTCGGAAACCGGTGGTCAGACCCTGACGGCACACCGCTGCCTTGGGGCTTCAGCAAGGCCAGGTGGGCCCGCTTCCAGCCCCAGGGCTCCTGGGCGCTGTCCACGGTGCTGACCCCGCTGGCAGCCAGCACTGCGGGTCGTCACCCTCACCGCCTCCCACACCACCCGCACCTCTTCCCCGGCACTTGCTCTGTGCCAGATGTGTTCTAAGCACCTGGGACACATTAACCTGTTTAACCCTCCAGGCAACACTGTGGAGTAGGCATTGTTAACATGCCCCCTTGCAGGGGAAACTGAGCCACAGGAAGGTAAGGTAGTCTACCCAGAGTCACCCAGCTGGGAAGCGGCTGGGCCTAGGAGTCAGATTCGGGGCCTCTCAGACAGGTGGTGCTGCCGTCCTTCCCACTCCGGAGACAAGCTCTGAGAGGTGGGTACGCTTGCCCACGGCCCCTCCTGGCCCCGGTCGCTGAGACTGCCCGTCCAGCCCATCCATGGGTAGTGGTTCCTGTCTCTTGTTTTAGATCCTAAGGGAAAGCAGGCGCTTTTCACGCTGTTACAGGACAGACTGAGGGCTATTTTGAAACACGAGTGGCCGGGTACATGAGCTCTGGCTGCTCTGTTGGTGGGGACATGCCACTCCGTGGTGCTCTGACCCCTTCCTGACAGCCTCCGTGGCATTTCTGTAATGCACTTCTGGTTAAAACCTGTTGATCCCAGCTGCGGCCCTGTGTCCCTCCCTCTCCCTCCCTCTCAGGACTCCAGACGTCTGCTTCCCACAGCTCCTCAGCCCTACGCCTCCCCCCACAGGGGATCCCCCACTCCAGCCCTCGCCCAGATAACTCCTGCTCACTCTCAGGCCTTGGCTGGGTGCCTGTGCCCCACAGGACCCTTCCCCGACTCTCCAGACCACCTCAGGGCCTTGTTAGAAATCCCGTCGCATGCACCCTGAAGGCCCCTCCTGCAGTGTCGATCGGGGGGCTGATACCTAGCGTTGCTGCTGGGCCAGGAGCCCCAGGAAGTCAGGACAGGGCTGGCTTGCTCTTTCTCGGAGCCGGGAGAAGGCAGCCATTTGGAAGTGTGTCCAGCTGTGTTCCACCTGGGCTCCCCTCCCAGCTCTCAGAAACCCAGGTGTGCAGCTCAGCACTGACCCGCACAGTGACACGGGCTGTGCCCCGTAACCTGCTGCATTTCCTGGCTTCTCAGAGGACGAGAAAGGCTCTGGTTCTGACTTAGCGAAATTATTGCCAAAAGTACTAACCGTGTGCTAGGGCCTTTGACATGTGTCCTCTCGTTAAATTCTTATTACAGCCCTGCCAAGCAGATATTATCAACCCATTTTGCAGATGAGAAAGGCAAGGCACAGAGAGGCTGAGAAGGTTTCTGTAAGTCACACAGCTGTTATACGGTGGGTTTGGACGTCGCATCCTGGTCTTTGTGACTCAGAAGCCAGTGCTTTGTTTCCTGTCTGAGCACTTAGGAGTCGTGTAGCCTGGCTGTGTAAGGATGTGCAGACTGGCTCCCACACAGAAAACACAGAGGCTTCCGTGGGCTGGCACAGTGAGCGGTTACGCAGAAAGGCCCCTCTCCCTGGTCCCGCCTGCCCCCGGCAATCTGGGTTCTTCTCCCCGAGCAGACTGTACTGTCATTTCCAAGGTTCTGAGCAGAGAAGGGAAGAAGGCTGTTGGCTGAATTGTGACCCCCAAAAGCTGTATGTTGAAGTCCTCACCCCCAGGACATCAGAATGTGACTGTGTGGAGATACAATCCTCAAAGAGGTGATTAAGGTAAATGAGGTCATTGGGTGGGCCCTGAATGACTGATGTCCTTACACGAGGAGGTTTGGACACAGAGTGACACCAGGGAGGTGCACACAGAGAGAAGAGCGTGTGAAGACACAGCAAGCAGGTGGCCATGTGCAGGCCCAGGAGAGAGGCCGCGAAGAACCCAGCTCTGCTGCTGACACCTTGACCTTGGACCTCTAGCGTCCACAAGTGTGAGGGAATCGTTTTCCGTTGTCCAAGAGCCAAGCTGTGGCGTTTGCTACGGCAGCCTGGAAGAGAGAACACACAGACACAGGTGGCCAGGACTCCTCCTGTGTGACTGACATGGTTTGGTCTGGGTGCCTACAGCTCTTGCTTGTAGCTGGAGAGAATTTGCTGGGGAAAAAAAGCCGCTTTGCTGGCTGGGCCCCAGTGGGACTGCCTCCATGTGCAGAAGGCTTTCCAGGGTGCCTGCACACCCAGCCGAGACCCTGGGGGCCCGTGTGGGAGGCCCCTCGGGGCCCTTGGCAAAGCTGCCTCCATCCTCAGTCCTCAGCTGCTGTCACCATGGTAACAGCCTCTCCCATCCTCAGAGTGTGTTCCTGCCGAGACAGCTGGATAAAGTATGCTTTGCTCAGTTAAATCAATGGAGCCCAAGGCCACGTCCTTCCCATCATTGAGCCCTGCCCACTCTCAGCATCCACCTGGCGGAGGGCACAAGCCAGTCCAGTGAGCCCAGCTGCGGTGCCCTCAGGGTGCTGACCCCATGGGGGAGCTGCAGGTCGGGTGGAGATGCAATCCCTCCTGAACAGAGGGGCGGAGGGAGGAGCACGGCTGGAAGTTAGGAAGCCGGGATTCCGTCTCTGCCCAGCCACCTCTGAGTGCAGCCCTGGGCAAGTCCTTCATGGGGTCAGAGGGGCCTTCCAGAAGGGCGCTGCGTGGGGCTTTGGCGTGTCTCCGCGCCCCGTTAGCCGCGGTGTCTGCAGAGCCATTTGTTGAGGTGTCACCACTGAAGTCCATCATGACGTTGGTGACCGTGTGTGTGCTTCCTGGGGTTTGTGGGCTGCTCCCCACGTTCAGTCCTCACTTGAGCTCCTCACAGAACAAACCAGTGGTGTTTGCTCATTTCACGTGGTTGACTTCGTTATGGTCAGTAGAGATTTTCCCGGTGGATGAGTGATGGCCGTTTGTACCTGTGCCCCCATGCAGGAGGGGGACCGAGGCTCACAGAGGTACAGCTCAGTGGATGAGGGCCACTGGGCACCTGGTGACCTCTAAGTGGGATCCACACAGCTCTGAGGGCCGGCGACAGTGCACGGTGCTGGTGTGACCCCAGCCGGCTTCAGGACGTCCGGTGATGTCCTTGGCGGTAGGAGACAGAGGCGTTTCTATAAAAATCTCTGCAAACCTGCTGACTCCGCAGAAGGCCCGCCTGGATTACGTTCCGTCCCCTCCCTGTGTCCTTGGCAGGGAGAGTCACAGACTCCTCTCTGGGCAGGACAAACCCCTGTGTCTGAGCTTTGCTGAGTCCCCAAGGTGTGGCCTGAGCCATGGTCAGGTGATTGTGACGGGTCTTGTAGGCCCAGCAAGGTGTTTGAGTTCTCTGGTGGACAGGGCGGAGGCCACCAAGCAGAGCAACCCCTACTTCAGGGCGTTGACTCTGGCTGAGGTTGAGAGGATGGTCAGAGGCAGAGATCTGCGGGGAGGAGCCCAGGACTTGGAGGCTGCTGAGTGTGGCGAAGGAGGGAGAGGGAAGAAGGATCCAGAAGCTACCCTGAATCCTGGCTTGGTGTCAGGGGGTTAGGGGTGCGGTCTGGATGGAGGTAGAGAAAGGTGCCCCTGTCCATGGTACCTACCGTTGTGCCCAGGCCATTGATCCCAGCCCCCAGGAGGCACCCAGGAGGGCTGAGTTTTCCGTGGCCACAATAACAAATGTCTACACACTAGGGAGCTTAAAAGACTAGAACTGTGCTCTCTCCCAGTTCTGGAGGCCAGAGGTTTGAAAGGAGAGTGTTGGCAGGGTCACGCTCCCTCTGGAGGCCCGAGGAGAGGGTTCTTCCTGCCCCTCCCAGCTCCTGGGGGCCCGGGCATTCCTTGTAGCTGCGTCACCCAGTCTCGGCCTCTGTTATCATTTGTCTTCTCTGTGTGTCTCTTGTAAGGACTCCTGTCATTGGATTGAGGGCCCACCCGAGTCCAGGATGATCTCGTCTCGAGGTCCTTAAGTTGATTATATCAACAAAAGTCCTTTTTTCCAAATAGAGTCACATTCACAGACTCCGAGGGTTAGGAGGTGGGCACCCATCTCGGGGGGTACCACTCCACCCACTGCACTGGAGGAAGGTACCCTGTGCTCAGTAGAGGGGTGGGACTGGAGTGAGTTTACCTTCTCTCCTTGTCAGACCTGCGTGACCCGCCCCTCTCTCTGCCCACCTGTGTCTGCCAAACTTCCCTCGTAGGGAAAATCACTCCTAGCTGCCAAGTGAGATTGGAAGTTTAACAAAAGCCCATCAGACAGTTGGAGTACAATTAGGTGGAAAAATGGAGCGTGAATAATTCATCCAGCTTTGCCGGGGGTGGGGGGGGGGCTCGTCGACGAGTCTACACTCCTGCCCAAGGGAGGCCAGTCCTGCGGTGGACCTGGGAAAGCGCCGTCCACAGGTGGGTTTATGCAGCTGGTCGTGAGCCGAGGAGAAGCCACCTGGGGTTCACCCTCGAAATGAAAGGGCACTCTGGGGTCATGCCGTACCCCTCATTTTGCGACGGGGGCACACTGGGGCTTGCAGGACGGACGTGAACATTTTGCACTGACCGTTCCAGGGAGAGCGAAGACCGGACGCCCAGGCCAAAGCCGTGGCTTCCAACCCAGCACCGCTCACCGCCAACGCCACTGCCCAAAGCCAAAGCCACGCGGCCCCTGGCTGGGAGCACGGGAGGAGCGCTTGTGGTGTCCGTGTGGGCATAACTGTGCTTCATACAGAGGCTTCTTCCCTTGCCAGGAGTCCATCTCCAGGCCCCTGCTTTATGCTGACCAAGGGGACTGAACAGGGACAGCCCCACTCAGTAACTCATTCCTCCCGCACCAGGAGGAGCTGGGCCAGCGGTCCTGAAGGAGCGCGCTCCCCAGGGTGCCGGGCGTCCGTCTGGATCTGGGATTCAGAGACACGCTGACCGTGCTGTGGTCTGGCCTCCCACCAGGGTCATGTGCAAGTTCTGTGTTTCGCACCGTCTTCCCCTCACCACTGTACCCAGAGTCCTTTTCCTGAAACCGCAGGAGGGGCCCCGAGGCTCGGGCCGAGCGAACCGCAGTCCTGGGCTGTCGGTGGGACCGCAGGTCTGATGTTGATGGAATGAGCACCACAGACATCTCGGCTCTTTTTTTTTTTTTTTTATCCTCACCCGAGGACATTTTTCCATTTTTTGTTCAGATAGAGTGGGAGGGAGAGAGAGGAAGAGAGAGAGAGAAACATCGACGTGAAAGGGACGCATCGAGTGGCTGCCTCCCGCACGACCAACCAGGGCCAGGGACAAACTGCAGCCGAGGTATGTGCCCTTAGCGGGAACCGAACCCGGGTCTCTCTGAACCGCGGGCTGACGCTCTAACCGCTGAGCCACACGGGCCAGGGCTGTGATCTTTTTCTCTTTCAATCTTCACTCTCATTTTCTGTGATTTCATCTCTGCTTCGTATCATACAGAAAACCAGTTTCCAGGGAAACCATTTCAGGCATCAACGATGTAGCTCCTTGTCCTCTCTCTGTGTGTTCGTGTGATTCTAAGTTTCTGGTTAATGGTGTGCTTTCAGGAAGCAAGATTTGAGGGTGAGCGCAGACACCCTCCTCGGCGCCTCTGATCACACAGATTCAACATCTTTTCTGATATTGGATAAACTCTCGCGTTTATGGAAGTTCACAGATGTCCCTTTCTGTTGGGAGAGAAAGCAGCCTGGGGTGGGGGAATGGGTGGACAGCAGATGAGAGTCAGTGTTTCCGCTGGTGTTAAGGTCGTACGGGAATAGCGGCAGCTGCCGGTCACCGACCTCTGAGATGTGCCAGGCAGTGTGCCGAGGGCCGTGCCTCTTCTAGTCTTCACAGCAGACCTGAGGTTAGAACTGTTCATCCGTTTTACAGACGAGGACGCTGGGCACGGAGAACCGGGGACTCACCCTCGAACACACTGCGGAGCTGGCCGAGCTGGGGTCGGACTGCAGACCCTGACCCCTGGGCCCACATGCAGGGCGGGAGGGGCCCCATCAGGGCGGGGAAGGCTGGAGCCCAAGGGCGTCCTGTCGAGGGGAATTGCCTGCTGGGCAAGTCGACGAGTAGATCTGACACCAGGAAGGTAGAGAAAGAGGCTGGTGTATGCTCGTGTGTCAGTCAGGGACACTTCCTTCGCAGGCAGCAAAATCATGACCCTGAGCAGAACATGGAACAATGGCTCCCATATCGAACAGTCCAGGGGCATGGCTTCAGGTGCAGCCTGATCCAGGTTCAAAAGGGATTGCCCGATCTTTCCGGGCACCTCGTCCTCCGTGCTGTCCGCCCCGCCCGCAGGCCCCAGGGCTTCCGATACAAACCCCTCCCCCCACCTCACCCACCCAGCAGAGAGGATGCAGCGGCACCCCAGCATTCCCAGTGTCCCAGGTCCTGGGGTCCCTCCACGGCCACAGCCGACACCGTATGCTCAGCCCTCATGGCGGCTGTGAGTGGGGGATGGGAGGCATGGGTCAGAGCGGAACATGCAGGAAGGCAGAGGGCATTTTCTCCAGAGGAGAGGCTTGCTGCTGTGGGCAGAGAAGGGGAGTGGGTTCAGGGGGTGGGGGGAGCCAACAGGTGCCACCCCTCAGCCCGACAGTGCACAGAGTGATGGGGGATGGGAGCTGTTCACCAAGTGGAGTGCAGTAGGCACCCCGTCAACGCTCCTGGCCTTCCGCTGGGCTCCTGACAGGGAAGGTGGGCAGAGGGCGAGATCTCAGGAATCGCCCTGTCGTGTGGGCTGGGCAGCTGATGGGCACTGGCTGGGGACAGGGCACAGGTCAGGAGGGAGGTGGCAAGTCCAGCCTTTTGGGGACCACGGACGGGCACCCAGAAGGGGCAGCCGGTGGGCGGTTCGACGTGCGGGCTGCAGCTCGGGGACCCTCTGGGGCGGTGTTTGTCCAGGAGTCTTTGCCGCGGGGGAGGGTGGGGGACCGAGGTGTCGGCTCAGGAAGGCAGAGCAGCGGGCGCCCTTCCTTGACCGGCCAGACATCGTGGACATCAAGCCGGCCAACATGGAGGACCTCACGGAGGTGATCACGGCGTCCGAGTTCCACCCGCACCACTGCAACCTGTTCGTCTACAGCAGCAGCAAGGGCTCCCTGCGTCTGTGCGACATGCGGGCGGCCGCCCTGTGCGACAAGCACTCCAAGCGTAAGTGCGCGGCCGGTGTGCTCCACACGGGCGACCGTGGGCGGAGGGGCAGAGCAGGCGGTGTCCTCGCGAGGTGCGCCTTCGAAAAGGAGGAGAGACCGCAGAGGGGCCGGCGTGGAGCAGGGGAGGGCAGGAGCCCCTGCAGGCTCACTGGAGAAGACAAGGTGGAGACCAGGGGGTCCCCAGCGGGACGGCAGGGGCGGGAGACGGCCCGGGCTGGGTGCGCTTTGAAGGTTGAGCTGGCAGGCTTTGCCAGGTGGGGTGTGGACCAGGGTGACTCCACGGTGTGGTTTGTGTCACGGGACGAAGGTGTGGCAGGCACACGGTGGGAGAGGGGACAGGGACCCACGGGCTTCTTTTGGGCACAGTGGGCGTGAGGTCCTTGGTATGTGGCTTCGAGAAGGGGTGTCGAGAAGGCAGCCGGGTGTCTGGAATCAGGGGCGAGGCTGGCTGGAGATGACAGCGTGGGAATCACCGTGTCTGGATGGACGGGACGCCCAGGGCCATCGAGATGCCCAGGGTGTGAGTGTGCGCGTGGCCAGCCCCACACCGGCAGCCTGGGGCTGCGTCACCTCCCAGCACTGCCGTCACAGATGGCCACAAACTCTGTGGCTTACAACACCACACATGTATTCTCTTCGAGTTCTGTGGTCCGGAAGCCTGACGTGGGTCTCCCCAGACAATGAGCAAGGTGTCAGCCTGGCTGATTCCTTCTGGAAGCTCTGGGGAGATTCCCTGTCCTCACCGTTTTCCAGCTTCTAGGGGCCGCCTGCCTGTCCTGGCTTGGGGCTCCCTCCCCATCTTCAAAGCCAGCCACACCGCCAGGCCTTTCTCACACGGCATCTCACTGACCGCCCCTCCTGCCTCCCCCTTCTGATTTCAGGGGCCCTTGTGGTGACCGTGGGCCCACCTGGGTAACCCAGGAAAAACCCCTATCTCAAGGTCAGCTGATGGTCAACCTTAGCCCCCCTTTGCCATGTGGCATAGCAGGTGCACTGTTCAGTGGTTAGAACCCAGACAGCCTCCCCCAGGGCACTCCCCGCCACCCTGTGTCCCCACCGCCTGCGTTTCTGCTCCCGGGCCCAGCCCTGACCCTCTGTGAGCCCCGTGGGAGGAAGGATGAGACGTCACGGTACCTCCTTGTTCCTAGGGGCGGAAGTTCAGAAACATCCAGCATGTCCACCAGAGCACATGACAGTGATGTCTGTGTAACGGAAAATTGTTCAGTCATTTCAAATACCGATGTAGAAGGTTTTTAATGACAGGGCCATGGTTGTGTTTAAAAAACTCCACGGGGGACAAAGCACAGCAAGGACTGCTTAACCAAAACAGGGGAAACAGGAAACAGGAAAGAAACAGGCCAAGAAAGCGCCCCGAGCGGTGGGCGGGCCAGTGGCGGCTGCTCTGTGGCCCGCGTGTCAGCGCAGCGGTCCTGCGCTGAGTCAGGGAACACGTGGTGCGGGAGGGGCGGCGTTTGGGGGCATAGAGACGGTTTTGTGTGCCCCGTGACGTTGGGATGTTCTGCAGTGGGCTGGACATGGACGTCTCAGCCCCCTGGACGGTTCCCCAGGGGGTCTGACAAGCAGAGGAGCCACCCACCAGGGCAGGTCCCTGTGCATTTCCCAAGCAGCTGCACCTGCCCAGAGTCCAGCAGGTAACTGTCACAGGCCCGGGGGCGTACGCTGTGTGAACCAGCCCAGACGCAAGTGCGAGAGCCGTAACTTCACTTTCGAGGACTCCACTCCCCTCCCCACCCCAGGGCTGCTGTAACCTTAGAGCCGTGGGGCAGTCATGGGGCACCCAGGGGCTTCCAGGAGGCTTTGGCGGGGGGGGGGCATCGAGCTCTGGCCTCCCTGGGCTTTCGCTCTGCCTGGTGGCTCTGGAGCCAGGGCTCTTGCTGAGAAGTTGGTGCACAGATGTTCGTAGTGACGTTGGGTTGTCCTTTCCGACGCTCTTCGCCAGTTTTATTTGGATTGGTCTATTCTTTTTTTTTTATCTTCACCTGAGGACATTTTTTCATTTTTTGTTCAGATAGAGTGGGAGGGGGAGAGAGGAAGAGAGAGAGAGAGAAACATCGACGTGAAAGGGACACATCGAGTGGCTGCCACCCACACGACCAACCAGGGCCGGGGACAAACTGCAACCGAGGTACATGCCCTTAGCGGGAACCGAACCCGGGTCTCTCTGGACCGCGGGCCGACGCTCTAACCGCTGAGCCACACCGGCCAGGGCGGATTGGTCTATTCTTGTGAAAGGAGCTGGGCCTCCGAGTGTGACAGTGAGGTGCTAGGAAACTCGTGTTAACCTTTCGTTGTTGGTTCATACGGGTTGTCTGTCGGAGTTCATTTTGTATTTTATTTTTTTAGTTTTTGTTAATCCTCACCCGAGGATATTTTTTCCATTGATTTATTTTTTTTTAGAGAAAGTGGAAGGGAGGGAGGGAGAGAGAGAGAGAGAGAAACATCCATGTGAGAGAGACACATCGATTGGTTGTCTCTCGCATGTGCCCCGACCGGGCTGGGATCGAACCTGCAACCCAGGTGTGTGCCCTTGACCGGGAATCGAACCCGAGACCCTTTAGTGCTTCGGTTGACACTCCAGCCGCTGAGCCACACTGGCCAGGGCCGTTTTGTGTTTGGAGGTTTTGTGGGAGCTTACTTCCCCGTGTCTGTGGCGTGGGTGCTCGCTGTCGTTCTCTCCCTCGTGGCTCCCGTTCCGGGTCGTGGCCGCGCCTGCCCTGTGTGGGCTGTGCCCAGACCGCGTTCACTCCTAGTTCTCGTGAGGCGTGAAGCAGGCAGCAGCGGCCGCGTGGCAGGCGGTGGTGCCGTTTTGAACCATAACACATGACTGTTATGTTATCTGAGTTAGAATTAAAACAAATTTTTTTTTCCTGTATTGATTTTACAGAGAAAGGAAGGGAGAGGGAGAGAGAGACAGAAACATCGATGAGAGAGAACATAGATTGGCTGCCTCCTGCATGCCCCCACTGGGGATCGGGCCCACAACCTGGGCATGTGCCCTGACCGGGAATCGAACCGGCGACCTCTTGGTGCATAGGTCGAGGCGCAACCGCTGAGCCACACCGGCTGGGCTGAACTAGAATTTTTAGAGACTTGGAGATCAGTTCCATCCATCTGCCCAGCTGCTGCTCACAACTCGGGGACTGGCTGAGAGTGGCCCCGAGGTGCGTGCTCACAGCATCCGTTTCCCAGTAGGTGAGACAGTGGTTTCTGTGCACGAGTGAAGGGTGTCCCGATCACAGGTGGGTGCCTGTGTCTGCCACTGGGCAGATAAGGAAACCGAGGCCCAGAGAAGAGCAAGGACTTCCCGGCCTCCGTCCGGGGCAGAGCTGGGGTGTCTGGGCGGCTGCTGCCTGGCCCCTAGCCTCCTGTCTTTCTCCAAAGCAGTAGAAATCGAGGTCTTTTGTCTGCTAGTCATTATGACAGTGTAACCATGGAAACGACTGTACATGAGTCCTCAAAATAGACGGTTATTTCTGCTTTTAACAGCACAGAGTCTGCCAAGAAGAAGGGCAGTGCCAGAGCACAGAGGTTTCTTACAACAGCTGGTAGTGACAGTGGCCGCCCCCGGCGGGACCCTGCTGCACTGTCCTGTGAGGGGAAAGAGCCACTGCAGCTGACCCTGGCCGGGAGCGCGCAGCACGCCAGGGGCCGCCCTGACCGGCATCCCAGTGAATCCGCAGAGCCAGCCCAGGGGACAGGGCGGGCGTTTCCCGGGGCAGCTGCCGCACAGTGCCACACGTGGTGGCTTAAAACAGCACGGATCTGCTCTGTGACAGCTCCGGAGCTCAGAGGTCTCAAATCCAGGTGTTGCTAGGGCTGTGTTCCTTCTGGAAGCTTCAGGGGGAAACCTTCTAGAGGCTGCCTGCAATCCTCCTCCATCTCCAGTGCACAGCACCCCAGTCTCCGCGTCCACCACCCCATCTCTCCTCCTGCCCTGGGACTTCCTGGTTCCGTCTCAGGAGAACCTCTGTGGCCACAGGAGGCCCATTGCGGGGACCGGGACCGGCTCCGCTGCTCAGGGTCCTTGATCACATCTGCACAGTCTTTTGCTGCGTGAGCAGCATTTGCCAGGTTCCAAGGATTAGGATGTGGACAGCTCGCGGGGCCACTGTTGTTTCCCACACCGAGGCACAGAGAGGTTAAGACATTTTCTCAAGGTCACACAGCTAGGTAGAACCAGGATAGAGGCTTCATGCCTATCGACCTGTGCTCTTTCTCACTTAATCTTCACAGAAGGCTTGAGAACTTAGAACTCTTGTGGGAATTGTGGGTGAGCCAAGTTCATTTAAAGGGGCTGAGGGGGGTACTCATAGGACTCACCCCTGGTCATGGATCTGGGGTAGAAAGACCAGATCCAGCCACCCTCTGCTGGGGAGGCTCCAGATATCTGGAGGGCAGAGCCAGGACAGTCTCCCAGCAGAGGGGATGGCCAGCGAGAAGGGTCTGTGGCTGGACCTGAGGCCAGGAGCACAGCAGGGGAGAGGTGGGAGGTGAGCTCAGAGAGGCCTGTGGATAGAGGTGGGCCCCATCCAGAGGGCTGTATAGACCTGGAGAGCTCTGGGGTTACTCAGAAGGAAAGGGAGCCAGGGGTGTTTGGCAGGAGTGGCCTGGCCTGGCTGTATTATAACAGGGTCCCCGTGGCTGCTGAGTGGGGAGCAATCTGTGGGGTGGGGTGGAAGTGGGGCCAGCTGAGAGGTCAGCATGTTCACTTCTGTGAGTGATGCTGGTGTTCTGAGCAGGTGGGCAGGACGGAGGTGTGAAGGGTTCAGGTCCCGCGGGGAATGGTGAGCAGGAGCGAGGGGAGGGCTGGCCCGGGGCTCCGTGCCCAGAGGAGGCGCCCGCCTTTATGGAGCAAGCGGGCTGAGAAATGGGGAGCACCTGACAGTGTCACGGGGGCTCTGATGCTCTTGGCTCCTGATTAAAATGGTTAGCGGGGGCTCTTTGAAGAATGAGAAGGAGCGAGACTGGGCAGAGATGCCCGAGGGAGGGAGGAGGGCCCACGGCCTGCAGGCGGGCGGGAGGAGCCTGGCTGCAGGGGAGGGGGTGAAGGGGCAGGCTGTTGGGGCAAAGACTGAGAGGTGGGGGCAGGTCACGCAATGCCAGGGGTCACAGTTGTCACTGGATTTTATTTTTCTGGGGGGGTCCATCACCCCATACTGAACAGGGGATAGTTCCAAGCAGAGGATGATGACTGTCAGCTCTACATGGGTGAGTGCCCATGGTGCCACCACCTGGCAGGGGCTCTGCCCTCCCACTCTGCACAGCCTCAGCCTTCCAGTTGGCAGGGGTGGCATGGGTCGGGGACAGGAAGGCCACCGTGTCCGAGGCTCCTGCCCCAACAGTGGCTTTGTGTGGGAGTGACAAGGTGTCAGGTACCGGGGTAGCCTGTGACCCACACCCTGCCCCTCCTTTTACTGCTGCGTAGACCCTCTCCCCAGCTCGTCCCAGAGCTCTGCCTGAGGGGGGCTGGCCTGGGCCTGTCCTGAGTCCAAGGGGGCAGCCTGGACACACGTGCTCATCATTCAAGTGCATGTCCTTGTATGTACACTGTCAGAGCAGAGGAGGGACCTGTTGCCAGGGCAACCAGGAGCAGCAACCAGGCAGGCGCCATCGTCCCTGTAGGCCAGTCTTCCTCTGTCCTCCAGCTCCACGGACCGCAGGCCCCTGACAGCCTGTGTCTGTTTCCTTCCAAGTTCTCATTGCCGGCACAATTGTCCCTGAATGGGTGGCTCGGGCCGATGCAGTTCTGCCCTGTCACCCCGACTCCCCCGCACCCCAGCCCCATCTGGTCAATTCCACCTGCTCAGTTTAACCCCTACCTACCCCTCCATGCCCAGAGAAGACTGTCCACATGCTGGTGACAGGAGTGGTACACAGCAGGTACCACTGAGAGGGACACAGAGCCGGAGCCACTTGGCAGGCATGGGCTTCCCTGCTGGGCCCAGAAACTCAAGGGCAATTGTACCCGGTTGGGATGAAACATGTCAGGGAAAGCACAGAACAGGAGGCATCAACAGGCCCCACCTGGAGGTTCTATCCGCTCTGTGAGTGGCACCGGGCCCTGAACCAGGCTCCAGGCTGGGAGGTGCCAAGATGACTGATGACAGGCCAGACCCCTGTCCCAAGGGAGCTCACAGCCCCATGAGGTGACCATACACCCCTTCTGGTGCCATACAAGAGGGCACTCTGGGGCTGTGCCGGTAACAGGGGTGAGCATTTCATTTCTTTGGAGTATCTGGACAAGATTCATAGAGTGCTGGGCATTTGAGTTGAGGTTTAGAAGGATGTATAGGAGTTGGTAGGAAAGACTGGGCTAAAAATGGGACAGGAAATTTCAGGGAAACAAAACGTGAAAAAATAACTATAAAAATAGTTACGCAGTATTATTAAGCAGCTACCCCAGGGCTTCCAGGTATTACCTCGCCAGGCGAGGGAACTGCGCTCAGAGAGGTTAAGGGGCTTGCCTGAGGTCACACCGGGCTTTGCTCTGTCTGCTGCCTGGCACGTGGCAGGGCAAGAGCTAGGGTCATTGCAGGAGGCATTCATTTAAGGCGACCCTGAGAGAGAGCTGTTCAGCGGGGCACCCTATGGGCCTTGCTTGCCGCCCCCTATTGGAGGCCCCGGGGCCCTGGCAGGAAAGGGGTTGGAGGGTGGCTGCCCCAGGTTGGATTTGTGTATGCGAGGCTGGAGCAGCAAGCTGGGGGCCTGAGGAGGGAGCTAGTCAGCCACAGGTAGGAGCTAGAACCTCGATACTGTGGGTGCTGGGAGCCGTGCAGGGTTTTAAGCAAAGAGGGGTGCTGTCCCTCGTGTGGGGGCTGGAGAGGGGAGTTAGCACCAGCCGCGGCCTTCGCCTTTGCTTCCGTGGGTGCACAGGTGCCTCGGCGGGCTCCCCAGGCCCTTTCACTTCACTTTGGCTATTTGGGGGTGCTTCTCACCCGTGCACTGCGTGTGACACCATGAGACACCCAAGAGGAGGATGTGGTTGTCAGGGAACCAGGTAGGACCGAGAGCTTAATTATGCAAAACCATTTCGAAGAAGAAGGATCAAGGGCTCTGCTGACCCACAGCCCTCCAACCTCAAAATAACCAGGGCAGAGGAGGTGCAACTGAGCCCATCACGAGACGGGCTCCGGGCGGTTCCTCTCAATCCGTAGCAGCAGTAATCACCGTGAAATGTCCTCAGCGAGTCCATCAATTAGACGGGAGACCGTGTCTCTCACTAACCCTGGGAGACTGCGGCTGTGTGTGTGAAGGGGAGGGGTGCATGGGGGCGGATATGGAACAGGGTGTGTGGGACTCCGTGGTCATCTGATAAAAAGACGATCATGTCAGACATGTCGTAGAAATGTTCGAAAAGAAAAATAAGAACTGTTAGGTATAAATTTTTTCAGGCTTGTTACAATTCCTCCCCCGTAACCTTTGGCAGTTCTGATGCCCAGTACTCGGGCCGAGTTCAGCCAGAAGGACGGTCACAGGGGGCCGCGTGGTGCCCATTTTCAGCTGTTGATCAGACCTTCCTACTGGTCCTCCACCTTTGCGGTGTCCTGACCCTTGAGGCTGGCAGAAGACGCAGTCCCTGGCTCTGGGACATCCAGGGCTGACACGCCCACCGCTGTGACTTGGTCCCTGTCGCCTGCCTAACCCCACCAGGGTGTAAGGGCGAATCGAGGTGGACCAGCCCCAGTGCTTTAGGTGGGGGCTGCTCAGGGAACACCACCGAGCGGGGAGGAGGGGGTACAAGGACCTTCACAGTCGGGGTGCAAGAGACAGACCTCACTTTAAGTTTTGATAACTCACCTTCTGTTCTGACCCCTAGCGGCAGAAATGCGAGTTCCGTCACGTGGTGAGCTTACCTTGGGCGATGCTGTGGCCACCGGGGTCCCTGCTGAGAGTTTGGGGTCCTTCTTCTCTCAAACCCTCTTCCCGCTTCCTTCCAAACATTAGGTCTACACCCCTGTTCATTTCATTCAAGTAAGTCAAGGATTGATTTTTGTCTTTACTCCAGGCATCCGAGGAGGGGGACATACCACTAATCCCTTTTGGCTTATCAAAGGAAAACTACAAGTGTTCATACCTGTGGGAGTAGATGGCAGTGTGATTATTAGTGTTACCAGGACACAAGACATGACTTTGTGGATGACCAATGAGAATTCGGAGGTTTTAGAGGCTGAAGGTGACCCACCAGGAGGCCTCCTGAGGGGAATCCCAGAGAAGCCCGCACCTCAACCGGCTCTCCCTCTCTCCAAGCCCTTCTGTGACTCTCCATTGCTTATGGGATGGAGTCCTTCCCTTGGCTGACAGTGCCTTGCTCACTCCTTTCTCCATGTATGTGGCCTTCAGCTCATCCCTGTCTCAGGGCCTTTGCACATGCTTCTCCTTCTGCCTGGAGGGCTCCTCTCCCTCACTTCATTCAGATCTCCCACTCAGCAGCCCCCACCCCTGTCTGGCTCCTCACTCACTCTGTTTTGCCTCCCAGCACTCGTGGCTACCTGGTGGCACAGCGTGTCCCTGAGTGCGCTGGTCACCTCCGCGAGGAGGATGCTGGCTCACACCTTCGCAGTCCTGGCACAGGCTGGGCGCTCCACGCGGACGGGTGACTGAGAATGAGGAGTGAATGGTTACAAGCGAGCATCTGACCTGCATGACGTGTTTCCAGCCACACTGCAGAGGGAGCTAGGCAGAGCTGTGTTTCTGGGAAAGGTGGGAACCGCAGGAATAGCATCTACTTTGGACAACAGGGAGAATGGGGTACTCGGATGCGAGTTACAGGCTGGGACAGTCCTGGGAAGTGGGATATGGGATCTTGTGTCTGGGAGGGACCAGCAGGGAGGGCACTCTGATGGGCCTCTGGGGAGGGGTGGCCAGCTCTCTGCTCCCTGTGTCAGCACGGAGGCTCAGAACGGGCCAGCGGGCTGGGCGGCCACTTGGCTGGTTTTCATGAGGACCCTGGACAGGTGGTCAGATGTTTAAGTCCTTTCCGACTGGCTGGTCAATGGCTGCCAACCCCCCCACTCTGATCCCGGGCCCATCCGTGGCCAGGTCCTAAGGAGCTAATGCTTGGCCCGCAGGGACCCTAGTTCCAACCCTGCTCCAGCCCCAGGACCCCTGTAGGATCCGACTGGCCAGTGAGGGCGCTGGTGAGCAAACTGGGAGGACGTGCGCGAGCAATGGACATGAGCTTGGAGGAGCTTGTCCTGCTGCGTGGGAACCAGTGGGAGGGGACACTGCCCCTGTGTCCAGGACTGGGATCGTCCAGTAGAGACAGCAGGCTGTCACCTTCAGGGGCCAGGTAAGCAACTTCCTGTGCGGAGCAGCTGGTCTGAGATAGTAGGAGGTAGGTGGTGGATGACAAACGGGACTTTAGTTCCATCTGGGCACTGAGACTTGATTTTGCTACAGTCCCCAAAAAGAACGAGCCTGCAAGCAGGGTTCGGTCACGAGTGCCCCATGAACAGAGGCCCCAGGGCCAGTGAGAGCCCCAGGCAGTGCCCAGCCAGGTCCAGGACCTGGTCCAGCCCGTTGGAGGATGTCAGGACGCCTTGCGGTCCTGGCGTTCAGCGTCACCACTAGGAGGCAGTGGAGTGCAGCGATCCAGGCCTGCTCTGCTCGGATCCGACCCCACCCTTCCTTCCAGCTCCGAGACCTCGGGCAAGGTTTTCAGCCATCTATGCTTCAGTTTCCTTGGCTACAGAGTGGGAATAAAAACACGATTTTTATTGGGGATTAGACACAGTAATGTAGAGAAGGGCTCAGAGTCAGTGATCAATAAACATTGCTGGTTCTTCCCTCGCTGCAGGATCCGTTCTGGGCTGACGCCCGACAGGCCCTTGGTTCCAGGTTTGAGGAACGGCTGGCTGCACAGCAAGCACGCAGGGTGGAAACAGTCACGTGGTGTTTCGAGGCTGTGCGGGGAGCAGCCGGTGAGGCCGTCTTTTTGTCTCCGCAGTCTTTGAGGAGCCCGAGGACCCCAGCAACCGCTCCTTCTTCTCCGAGATCATCTCCTCTGTGTCCGACGTGAAGTTCAGCCACAGCGGCCGGTACATGCTCACCCGGGATTATCTCACGGTCAAGGTCTGGGACCTGAACATGGAGGCGAGGCCCATCGAGACCTACCAGGTGGGCTGTGGCGTGGACAGCCTTGGGGCCTCCCGGCTGGTGGGAGACCCCCAGCCACCCTTCCCTGTGCGAGAACGCCCGTGGAGGGGCTTTCCTACTGACGAGGGGGCTTCCATACGCCCGTTTTGTAGGTGAAGACTCCGAGGCTCAGGGAAGCGAGCAGCTGTAGCTCGGCCAGGGCAGGAGGAACTGCTCTGCCTGCTGGCCGCTGCCCTGAGCAGGGCTGTGACGGGCCTGCAGTCCGAGCCCAGGGCGACGAGATGAGCTTCAGGCTGGGCCCAGTTTGAGGGTGCAAATGATTAAGGGTACAACGAGGGCATCACTCCCCGGGAGCCAGCGTCTGCAGGCCTGCCCTTGAGACAGCAAGCTTTGCCTTTTCCAGGGAGCGTCCTCAGGGCACGCAGTGGCGACCTGGGCACAGGCCTTTGAAGCCAGGCCTGCAGGCAGAGACACAGTTAGTGTGGTTAAGGATTGTTGAGGAGCTGGCTGGAACAGAGTGAACAGAGGGGAGAGAAAAAGAGCCTGAGGTCAGAGAGGTGATGGGGCATAGCCCAGCTGCCTGTGGAGATGGACAGGGGCTGGGGGTAGGCAGATGCAGGGAGAGCACTAGGAGGCATCTGCAGTTGGCTGGGGGCTGGTGCTTGGAGCAGGGTGGCTCCCTTTCCCTGTTCTCCACAATGGCCACAACTGTGCTCCAATGACTACTGCCCTCAGAGGGCACGCCCCTACACCGGGAGTGCCCTACATTGCTCCCAGAACAGCCCGTGATAAATGCACTCTTATCGCTTTAAGGATGAAAGAAGCAAGGCTCAGAGAGGTGAAGTCACTTGTCCAGGATCACACAGCGGGGAGGGGCGGAGCCAGGACTTGGTCCACTTTGTCACTGTGACCATCCCCTCTCTGGCCACAACCCAGGGGTTGGCCATGTGCCAGGCTGTGGGCCCTTCCGGATGAGCAGGGCTGACTCGGGAGTGCCACCGAACCCTGAGGGCACAGCCCCTCCTGTGCAGTGAGACCCCTCTCCGTGGAGGGGGTTAGGACTGCCAGGCAAGGTGCCCCCCTCAACTCACCTGGTCCCCTTCTCCCGCCAGGTCCACGATTATCTCCGGAGCAAGCTCTGTTCCCTGTATGAGAACGACTGTATCTTCGACAAGTTCGAGTGCGCCTGGAACGGAAGCGACAGGTAACCTCGGCCCTCGGCCCGCGGGGCCCTGTGACCCGGGCAGACGTTTTACAGGGATTCGCTGTTAATGCGATGAGTTGAGGTGTGGGAAGAGGCTGACCGTCCTTGCAGGCAGGCACCAACCCACAGCTCTCAGCTCAGGGCAGGAGACACAACTTCCCCGGCAGCTACACCCCCTAGGTGCACCCACCATGCGTCCGTGTTCTCCTGAGTGGTGGGGGAAACACCCCAGGTTGTCAGGGTGAGGGTGTTCCCGGTGCTGGGGCGTCTGTGGGGCGGAGAGCTTTAGTCACTGAAGTCTACTCACCCTTCCTCCCACCACTGATGCTGTGGCCGCCTCCTTCTAGTGGCACCCCCACTCCAGGCCCACGGGGGCTGGGGGAGCACATCCCAGCCCCTGCACTTTCTGGGGCTGGTGGGGGTCCCCAGGTCCGGTGCCTCAAGGCCCCACCCACCTGGGAAGTGGCCCTGAGCCTGGCTCAGCCCAGGGCGGGCGTGGGCAGGGAAGACCCAGCACGGCGGCCCCGGTGATGAGACAGTGCCAGGATAAAACCGACACGGGCCCGTGCAGCAGAGTGTCACCCGCCACATTCTCACAGGCGGAGCCAGTTGGTGTCACTCGGCCCCCCTGTGGTCAGGGGTGCATGAGAGCTGGCAGCCCGCACCCACCTGTTGTCCAGGCTGTGTCCATCCACAGGGACCCCCTCAGTCACACGTGTGGCCAGGAGCCGCTGGGCTTTCCCGGTTCTGGGCGGGGCCAGCACTGCCCTGTGCTCCTGTGCTCCGGCCCTGTCTGTGTGGCTGTGGTCCCCGGCACGCTGGGACTATAAGGGTAGGCCAGTCTGGGAGAGTGGACGGGACCACAGGATAGGCCTGGGGGCTGGACATGTGGGGTACAGCTGTATGTTCAGGAGTGGGGAGCTCCTACACCACTGCTGACACCCTGCGCCCAGCTGGCCCGTGGGTCCCCGAGCAGGGCTGTGCTCTAGAGGGACCAGGATGCTTACCAAGGCAGGATGGAGGCACCAGCCTGAGGCTGGGCTGAAGGGACACCTGGCACTCCCTCCCCGCGCTGCACCCGCCGTGAGGAAGGCTCCTCGGGCTCCTTGGGTACCCATGGGGGGTTCCCTGGGAAACACTGCCAGTGGGTCGTGGGGTGGGGCTTTATTCTTAATGCTGGCGAAAGGTAACGCCAACTGTGTGTGTGTGTGTGTCTGTGTGTGTGTAGGGGGTTTCCATAGGTTGTGACCATGCCTGCCCTCCCTTCACATAGCCACCAGGGGGAGTGCGTGAGCAGCTGATGCCCGATCCCTGTGACAGGAGCCACCAGGCTCCTCCTTGCTGACCTGCCCACCGCTTCCTGCTTGCGCTGTACACAATCACCCCCAGCCCTGGGGGTCCCCACCACCCCCATTACTGTGCCCTCCTCCATAATCCACTCTGCTCCTGCCCCTGGAACCCTGCCCACACCTGGCTCATTCCTGTCAACTCACATTCCTGACTCCTCTCAAGGGCACCTCCTCCAGGAAGGCCTCAGGATCCTCTCCAACTTGCCTCTAAGCCTCCTGGGTTTTCCTTTATGTCTTCGCATTTGTCACATTTTCTCCTTGTCTCTGTTTGCCTCCCCCACTAGTTGGGGTGCCCTGGAGACGGGACTGTGGCTCAGCCCATTCTGAGCCCCTCACTCGGGGCCTTGGGGTGTCCAGTCAGTGGCTGTGGATGTTCTGGAAGGCATAGGCGGGTGCCGCCGCCTTTCCTTCATCCCAAGGACTCCTCTGAGCCCGGCATGCCCTGTGGGCAGGGACCTCGAGATAATAACCCTGGTCCCTGCCTTCCAGTAGCTCAGAGGCCCTCCAGGCCCCGCCCTCGCAGACCAAGCAAACCTGAACCCCATGTTAATGCCGTCCTTCTCGTGTTAATGGGACACTACAGCACCCCAGTGTACAGACGGCCACACAGAGCTGCTGGGTGTCTGCTGACCCTCAGGGCCCCTTACCCACCTCCCGCCAGACCTAGCTGGGAAGCCCGGTGTGGTGGAAAGGTTTGGGTCAGACACCCCACCATTCTCCAGCCGTGTGTAAGCCCCTGAGCCTCCTGGGTCTGCTCGCCTGGAATGTGGTTCCAATAAACCGTGACCGTCCAGGACGGCGTTGAGGCCGAGACCTTGCGTGTGAAGCTCCTGGCAAGGCCACGGGTCCCTGCTGGCAGTGCATGGTCCGATGACTTGCACACACGGTCTGTTGTCTGTCTTGTACCCGCCCTGGTTACCCACTGAGCCTCCAAGACCACCTCAAATGCCTCCTCCTCTAGGAAGCTGGCCTTGATCTGCTCTGCCTGGGAGGAAGGGGTTTGTCAACCAGGCGTCTTCTGGCTGCAGGAGTCAGACAAGCCTAAGCTTTTTCTGAGCAGTTCTGGGCAAGGCTACCCCAGGGCCCCGGCTGTGTCTTTGGGGCCACCTCTGCTCCTTACACTCCAGCCTCATCCTCTCCTGCTGTAGACACCTCCCCCTTGCACTGAGGATGACAATCCCAAGTACTCCCCTTTCCCAAGTACTCTCCTTTCCCCGTATCCTCACAACCCCTCCCAGGGCCTATGGAAAATTCTCATGGAAGGATCTGATTGGCTTTGTTTGGGTCACATGCTCACTTTTTGAGCCAATCAGCATGGACCTGATTATAACATGCCACAGTTGGCCAGCAGGGGGCGGGTGGAGCGCTGAGATTGACTCCAGAACTGCAGGGATGGGGGCTGGAGACTTTCCCAGTGGAGAGAGCTGGGGAACAAGAGCAGCCAGAACCGGGACCCCACACACGGAGGAGGAAACTGAGGCCAGCAGAGGAGAAGCAACGTGTCAATGCAAGCCAACGCAGGGGCTGCCCTTTGCCCTGTTCAGAGAACCTTCTGGAATGTAAGAGGACATTCAGGAATGTGAGCAATGGGCATTCCGTCCCAGCCCGTGGTGGTTTGCACAGTGCAGGGACCCGGGGTTCCCAGGGGAGAGACCCCCTCCGTGGGGGGAGGAGGCTCCACCTTCCCCGAGGGTGTCAGCTGGCTCCCGCCCCTTTTCGGAGTCAGGATTAGCAACTGTGGTTACTAATGACCGCAACGACCTGGGTCCCCCTTCCCCTTGGCTACCAGGAGAAGGCGTGTGGTGTGGGTTCCGTGACCTTCCCTAAGGGCCACGGCGGGCTGCCTTGTGGAGGGGGGCGTGTGGCCTCTGGGCCCTGCCCTGGGAACCTCCCTGCTGCCCCTCGTCTCAGATGGCACTAGGGATGAGCACACCCAGAAGTGCCTGTCAGCACTTAGGAGGTGGGGTCTGCGGAGCCCAGCCCTGTTCCAGTGCCTTACTGTGTTACCCGGTCCAGGCCCGCCGGGGCTGGGGTCCCTCGGCCCCCCATTTTATAGATGGGAAACCCTGCACCGGGAGTTGGGAAGCACGTTAGGGCAGAGCTGAGACTGGACCCGGGCGGGCGGGCGGGCCAGAGCCCAGCTCCTGCCCCAGTGCCTTTTAGGGTGAGCACTGGCCAGGGAGAGAAGGCCTCTCTTCCCGTCTTTGCAGTGAGGCCAGCGCTGGCCCAGACCGCCCAGCACCTGGGCAGCCCTGCCCGGCTCCTGGCCATCTGCACGCCACGGCAGCGGCTCTGTCCAGCAGGCCTGTTTGAGGACCACAGCTGCACCCGGCCCGGGCTGCTGAGTCGGCCAGGGTGGGGCTGCTGTGGGCTTTATGAGCTTTCCAGCTGGGTCTGAGGCCTCTGGCTGGCTCCTCTGCTCCCCGGGCTCAGGACCCACTGCCTAACAGGGCAGCCCCGGCTGGGCAGAGGTCATAGGAAAGGTCAGGTGGGAGGGACAAGTGTCCTGGCCTCCTTGGGGAACGGAGAGAACCCATCTTCCCTTGCCGTCGCCCCGGCAGTGTCCCCACAGGGTCCTGGGTCCAGCACAGCAGTGATCGGGGTGGGGAGGGAGGGGGGAAAGCAGGAAGCATCTCTGAAGAGCCCGGCCTGTGGGTGTCTGGCTGGTCAGCACTGACCCCTGTGCTTAACTCCTGTGGGACCCTGCAGGTGTGACCCAGCCTGGCACAGAGCCTGACACTGTGGGTGCCTGTCAGGGCCACAGGCATGTCCCCCCTTGTCTGCTGAAGACAGGCCTGATGGGACTGCTGTCCTGGGTCGGGAGGTCAGAGTTCGAGCTAGCCTCTCCCACCACCCCTCTCTCAATCACACACACACACACACACACACACACACACACACACACACCCCTCTGAGGCTCCCACAGCCCTTTGCATGCTGTTCTCCTACCCGGGGGAGTTGATCCCCTCTGTCACCTCCCGGGCTACATGGCTGTTGGGGATCAGTGTGTCATGGACAGGCCACAGTCACCCCTGAGTGTCTACTCATTATGGGCATGGCTAACCCTGAGCCCCCTTACCCCCACTCCCTGGCCTTGGGGCACTGGCACTGGGAACAGTGTGCCTCTCCTGCTCCCCCAGTCTTGGCTGAGACGCTGGCTTCACCTGGCCCCCAGCTCTGTCCTCTGGCGTGGCCCTTATAGAGGCTGGGCTCCCAGCAGGGCCTGTCTCTCCTCCAGGAGAACAGCTCTGGGTCGGGGACCTTGTTGTCACTCCCTCCTTCCAGCCTGGTCTCTGTTCTGAGCCGCCGGTCACACACTGGTGGCCTCCAGTTGGCTAAAATGGCCAGGTGCCCGGATGCTGAGGGGCAGCCGCTGGCCCTCATGCCTCTTGCAGTGACTGAGTCTGCAGGCTGTCTCTGGATCTGGGGTGCAGAGCTCAGCCGACTCCCTGCCACCACACTGGGAGTCACACTACAGTGAAGTGTCGCAGGTCATGACTGAGGGACACGAGCCAGCCCAGCCCTCCCCGGATGAGCTGCGTCCGGAAAGAGAGGGGCTTCTTCAGGCTGGTGGGGGGCGGCGGGCGCGCTCTCCACACCGAGCAGCCGGGGAGCCCCTCACACCTCGAGCACCCCCACCTGCCGCCTTGTCCTCCACACACGTCATTTAATCGTCCCAACAACACACCGTTCTGTTCGCATGAATTAAGGTTTTAGGGGCGGAATTTCATAACAGAAAAGAACGAGCCAGAAAATGCATTGGAATTCTCAGCCCACCTCGCTCCGTCTCCAGAAATGACGATCTCTGGGAACCGATTGACTGTCCCCCCACCCCTGCCTGGCCCCCCACTGCTCCCCAGACAGCGTCAGAGAGGCCCTCCCCTCACCTGGGCCCACCTGGAAGAGCCAGTGTGTGGAGGGGTTCGCCCCCAAAACTCCCCACCAATCTCTGAACACAGGTCAGAGAAAGCAGTTTGGGTATCAAGGGGAGGTGACCCCCAAACACGCTGCGGGAGGGGGCTCTGGCCAAGCCCCGCCTGTGGGCACCGCTCAGGCTGCGCAGCAGAGCCCAAGCCTCTCGTGGGTGGGAACTGAGGGAGTCTCGGCCCAGACGTGCCAGGCCCCAAGCCGAGTGAGAGTTCTTTCTGGGAAGGGTCCGAACTCCGAGGGCCCGACGTACTGGTGAGAGAGGAGAGAGGAGTGTCCCCTTGTTTTCATGGTGAGAAACAGTGGATGGACAGACGGACGGGACATGTGTGCAGAGAGCGCTCATTTATTCACATGCTGCCCCGGGAACAGGGCCCTGGGTCCTGCTGGAGGGCAGGTCTGGCCGGCTCAGGGGCCTGCCGTGTCAGGCTCACCTACAGCCCAGCGTCTGTGTCTGCGCCCCGTGCGGCCTCGGTCCTGAAAGTCTGGGCTCTGGCTCCTGGACCAGAGGGGAAAGTTCAGAGAATATTGTTGTGATGTTTGGGGCAGAGCGCTACAGGGTCTTAGTTCTGGGCCTTGAAGTCGGTGGGCAGTGGCAGCTGAGATGGGAGGGCGGGCGGGGAAGGTGTCACGGAGGCAGGCCTGGCCCGTGTCTCCTCCCGGGGGCTCCCTTTCCAGGGGGGTATGTCTGGAGAAGGGGCAGATTTCCCTCCCCCGAGCCCGCCCGCCTGACCCTGTCCTTCTCCGCCAGCGTCATCATGACCGGGGCTTACAACAACTTCTTCCGCATGTTTGATCGGAACACCAAGCGGGATGTGACCCTGGAGGCCTCGCGGGAGAGCAGCAAGCCCCGGGCCGTGCTCAAGCCGCGGCGCGTGTGCGTGGGCGGCAAGCGCCGGCGAGACGACATCAGCGTGGACAGCTTGGACTTCACCAAGAAGATCCTGCACACGGCCTGGCACCCGGCCGAGAACATCATCGCCATCGCAGCCACCAACAACCTGTACATCTTCCAGGACAAGGTGAACTCCGAGATGCACTAGGTGTGTGAGCCGTCCGCCAGCTGGCCTGCAGCTGTCCGAGGGTCAGACGGCCGCTGGAAGGCAGGGAGTGGCCTGTGGGGCCGCCGGTCACTGGGGCCCAGCCCCTCCCCCCCCCAGGCTTCCTTAGGCCAGGCCGCCATCGCTGGTAATTGTTTAAAAGGAGCAAAACAAAGGAGTCACAGCCACAGACCGCAAAATGGACGCGTTGTCGGCTTGGAGTTCAGGGTTCTCTCATTCTCGCGCTTGGTCTGCGTGCCATCTTCACCACATTGTTAGGGTTTTTACATCTCTGGGTCCATTTTCACTCCAGCGGCTCCTTCCGGGGGAAGCGGGAGCCGATGGGGGCTGGTACTGTCGTGCGCCTCAGTGGCCCCAGATCAGGGCTCTGGGGGCAGACGGTGAACTCGGACAAGCCAGCCGGGGGTCCTCTGACCACAGAGGGAGTCATTCCCACGGCCTCAGAGCTGAGGGCTCTCCTGCGCGGTTTGGACTGTGAGTTCGTGCTGAGACTTTAGGGACGCAGGCTCGTCTTTCAGGTTCTTTCCATGCCCTTCAGTGCCCAGGTCTGTGAGGTGTCTGCGTGGAAGGGGGAGTGAATCTTCTCCTGTGTGCCTGTTATTCTCACCTGACTTAGCCAGCCTTTGCTGTGGCACCAGCGGGTGCCAGGCCTGGTCCGATGTAATCCCTGGGCACCCAGCACTCTGCCAGTCACCGGGTCCCTTGTGGGAACCACACTGGCTCCGCCCACGACCTTCCGGAGTCCTCATCATGCCTCCACCCACACCAACTGCTCACTGAGTGCCAGGCTCTGTGCCAGGGGCCAGGGATGGGCAGGTGACCAGTGTGTCATGCCCACTGTGCACATAGGAAGCGGAAGCCCCGAGTGATCTGCAGTTTGCCAAGGCGTGCATGCACCCACCATGTGGTGGCAGCAGGAACCCCGTCCAGGTCTTTGCTTTTCTTCCGTGTTGGTGGCTCACATTGAAACCACTGTCTAGCCTGGAAGGTTCTCTTCAGCTGTGAAGCAGGACAGAGCATGTGGGACGATGACAGGGGTCTCAGGAGAACCAAGGTGCAGGAGGGAGGATGGAGACCCTGGTGGCTCCTCGCTGTGCCTGTGGCTTCAGGAGCTCGGCCCCCCACGACGTCCTCCTCCATCCCCGAGGCACCTGTCCTTTTCCGATGCACCTGCCTGCCTCCAGGAGAAAATTGCATGTTATGACCATTTTAGCTACCTTTTCTTTAGCGACTGCACAGTCTCGGGACACTCCCCCCAGGGTCACAGCGGTCAAGACCAGCTCCGCCCACCCCGCCAACCACCCACCTGTTGTCTGTGCCCAGGAAGGGCAGCAGGACCTTGGCTGTGCTCTTTGAGTCAGAAGTCAGCCTGCACAGGCCCCACCAAATCCCACCTTTTTTTTTTTTTTCTCACAAGATGTAACCTGACCCAGGAAATAGACCCACCCGAGATTCTCCTCAGTGGATGACGGTGTACCTTTGTGTGTAACAAAGCACAAAACACACGTGCCCTCACTTCCGGCCACACGCTATCTACACAAGGAAATGGGTTCGCGGATTTTCTGTTTTTAATCAACATGAATGAAGAATGCTTGTTTACATACCACTGTCAAACTCGGGTCGCCTGGACAGTATTATATGTACATATCTATCCTAATTAAGTTGAACAATCGCAGGGTCGGCTTCCCCTCCCCCCTTTGTAAGGAGGTCCCAGAATGTGGTGAATTGTATAGAAATCTTGAAGCCAAAATCCAGCTCTGAGAGCCTTACCCAGTTCCTGGGATATTTGGCACAACCCTTTCCCTTTGGGGTTGAGATGCTCCGAGGAAAGTCACCTTGGCAGCTGGAGGTGACTGTCAGATCCTAGATTTAACTTCCCACCTGCCCAGCACAGATCTTATGCTGTATGCAAAAGGGGGTCTTCCTACAGGTCCTGGTTCCATACTTCTGTTCTAAACTTTGGATACTGAGTCAAAAAGAAAAGGAAAAAAATAAAGAGGAAAAGAAAGAAAATGATCTTTTCAGAAGAAAAGCCTGTCTGGGAAATAATGTCCAAAGCAAACCGGGAGTAATCAAATGTGTGTTGAAAAAAAGTGCGGAGGGTGGAGGGGCAGACTGGAAACGGCAGAAGGACCCGTGAAATAGTCACCAGTGTTGCTCCCTGACAGTTCAAATGTCCTGCTCTTCTTGACTGTGGGCGTTTGCGTGGTCCTTGTGAAGTGGTTGGGTTTTGTCTTTATTTTGATGCCGCTCTCGGAGGACCGAGCTCTGGGCGTGTGGGACCTGTGCAGCTGGGGGGCGCACAGACCTGGAGCTCTGGGCGTGTGGGACCTGTGCCGCCGGGGGGCGCACAGACCTGGAGCTCTGGGCGTGTGGGACCTGTGCCGCCAGGGGGCGCACAGACCTGGAGCTCTGGGCGTGTGGGACCTGTGCCGCCAGGGGGCGCACAGACCTGGAGCTCTGGGCGTGTGGGACCTGTGCCGCCAGGGGGCGCACAGACCTGGAGCTCTGGGCGTGTGGGACCTGTGCCGCCAGGGGGCGCACAGACCTGGAGCTCTGGGCGTGTGGGACCTGTGCCGCCAGGGGGCGCACAGACCTGGAGCTCTGGGTGTGTGGGACCTGTGCCGCCAGGGGGCGCACAGACCTGATCATTTTGAACTCTGTAACTCATGGGTGCATTGTTTTCTTTGGTGTCTCACAAATTATCCAGCTGTTGAATAAAATTATAAATATGTGAATACCAGCTTTTTCCAATAAAATAACAAATGTTACATCGAAAAGGAGGCTGAGAATGGTGTTTGTTTTTCACGAGGCCCCCCCAGGGCGGTGGGTCCCGTCCGGAGGCGATATGGCTGATGGGGATCCACACAGGCGCCGGGAAGCCTGGGCCTCTCGAGGCTTCGCTGCCTCCAGCTCCTAATGCTGTTTGGAATCTTCCCGAGCTCTGATGTCATCGCCGAGGAACTGGAGCAATGGTAATACCAACCTCGTCGTCTGGAGAGGGACGGGATTACGTGGGATGAGGCCTGCAAAGCGCAGGGCCTGCCGCAGACGCCCTCGACATATGGTGGTTTGTTTTGAAGCTGGTGAGCATACCCCACTGTGATTTCCAAATATTCTCACCCTCTCCCACAATCTTTTTGACCCTCATATCCAACATGAGACTATGGTACAGATGAGGACATTGAGGTCCAGAGAGGTTAAGGAATTAGCTGGAGACCACACAGCTAGCATGTGTTGGTGCCGGGTTTTTGGGCTTGGGCTGGCTAATTCCCGACCCAGGGCTCCCCTAGAAGGCCACACGTGCCTCAATGTCCCAGGGAAAGGGAGCCTGAGAGGACAGAGACAGGGTATCTGGAGCAGTTCTGGAAGCCAGAGAGGCCCAGCCCCGCCTGCCGTGGTAGCTGAGAGAAACAAGAGGACGTGTGGGGAGCGCTGTGTGCAGCCCTCCTGGGAGCCCGGGCCTTGCCGCTCCGTGTTACACTCCAGGCCCAGCAGGGGGCAGGCACGCGTTGTTCTGGAGGAGCCCCTGGCAGGACGCTCATTGGCTGAGTTCTCCATCCACCACACAGCCCTGGGGACAGAGCAGGAAGTTGGAGAAAGCCGCTTCCTGGCTGTGTGACCTTGGACGCGTGGCTAACCTCTCTGGGCTGCACCTGCAAGACAGCGCAGTGCCCCTCCTCCTCAGCTGGGACGACGAATGAGATGTTAAAACAGACTTGACTGAGCCCGTGGCACCAGTGCACGGGGGCGTGGCATGTATCACCTCATTTAGGCTTCGAGCTGTCCCCTTTGGGGTGTGGGTCAGGGTATGGACCTTCAGACGGGGGAGTAGCCTGGGGTATCCACGTGGGACCAGCCTACCACATGCGTCCTTGGAAGCAGAGCATCTCTGCTGGCCGTACTCAGAGGGAGTCGCCCTGATGGGAAAAGGGCCAGAGAGATGGGACATGAGGACCCCGCCTGCCATCTCTGGCTTTGAAGATGGAGGAAGGGGCCGCAGGCCAGGGACGTGGGCTCGTCGGGAGCTAGAAAAGGCGGGGACATGGATTCTCCCCCGGGGCCTCCAGCGGGAGCCAGCCCCGCCCACACCTTGGTTTGCCCAGGGAGACGTGGCAGACCTCTGGCCCACAGACTGGGAGAGTGTGTGCGTGCTGTGCGGAGCCACTGAGCTTGTGGTCGTTTGTGTCACGGGTCCTAGACAGGGAGGCATTGGGGACCTTCATTCTGATCGCCCCACACCTGCTTCCTTTGGGTTGACTCCTGCCCCTCTCACAGCTGAGGATTCTCAGACAGGGCCAGGCTCTGGCCTCCGTCGCTGACACGTGGATGGGCAGCAGAGGTGGGGTCCTGCTGGGGGCTCCGGGCAATACTCATGGGCTTGCAGCCAGATGGGGCACTGGGGGCGGGTCCTAGGCCAGGGGCGTGTGGGAGTGGGGCCCTGGGCTGGGTGGGCGGCAGGTTGGCTCCGCCTGGGTCTGCACACGTGGACGGCACACAGAGGGCAGCATGCGGACGGCCACGTTGACGCAGGATGGTAAGAAGCGAGGAAAATTCCTTGGCAAGCGGACTGGGGAAACTGAGACAGGTAGCTGAACACACTGGCCGAGCAGTTCACAGTCAGGTACAGGTCACCAGGGCAGAAACCCCGGGTGCCTAGCAACGGGCAAAACTGGTGCTGGACGTCGCCCCAGGGTGGCCTTTCCTCCCTGGCGCATTGCTGGCCGTGTGGTCTGGACCCTCTGACCTTTCCTCCCCAGAGGTATCATCTAGGCCTAGCTGTGTTTCAGCTCCAGGCCCAGGAAAGCGGCAGAACAAGGGGGACGCCTGGACCAGCTGCAGTGACTAATGACGCTGACCGATGCGATCCGTAGAGACCAGGACCCTGAAAAGGCACACCTGGCAGCTGCTGACTAGTCTATTGGGCCCTCCCCTAAGACCGCCCCTGAACTCCCTGCCTTTAAAAACCCCCCAAACCAAGGCCCACCTCCGTCTCCCTCCCGGGAGCACTCCTGCCTCTTTCCCTTCCCCTCTTCCTCCTCCGAGGGTGTGAATCCCCTAAGCTCTAAGGGTCCCCACGAGACTGGCAACCAGGGAGCAATGGGCAGCGGCTGCTCGTCCAGGCAACCCCCCTGACCTGTCTCGAAGCCCCCTTTTCTCTGACTTCCCTGGAGCTGAAGCACCCCGCCTGGCTCACTTCCTTCCTGTGAGGTTTCTGGGAGCCGAAGCAGCCCCGCCCAGGCTCTCTCCTGGTCCTTGTCCTAGGCCCTTCCTTGTTTCACTGTCCCCAGCTTTAATAGACGTCCTCTCAAAGTCACCCGGATTCGTGAGATCTGTCCTGCACGGGGTCAAGAACCGCACGCGGCAGGCGGCCCCAGGCAGACCTGCTCCGGCCGGTCTCCTCCCGGGACCACCATGAGGCAGTGCTCAAACCCCCTCCCTTCCCCGGGCCTCTCACAGCTCAGATGAAAACGTCACCGCCATCCCGTCTGTCCTCGGCCCTGACAGCTCTGGGGCCCTCACACCCACTGGGCTCCGTCCTGAGCCTTGGCCCGGCGGTGGGCCACTTGGTGACGGGCCCAGCTGGCCTCTTCCCCTGCACACTGTGTGAGCCCCGGGCACCCGGGAGCTGCGCCCTGCTCTGGCACATGCCGAGCGGCCTGGGCCCATCCCCTGCTCCATCTGCGCAGGCCCCGAAGGCGGGTGCTGTGCTCGCTCTCCTTTCACAGATGAGGAAACTGAGGTGCAAAGAAGGGGTGACTTGCCCGAGGCTGCGAACGTGTGAGTCCTGGAGCCAGGATCTGACCCCAGGCAGCCTGGACCCAAACGGGGTCCTGGTCTCTCTGCCGCCTGAACCACTGCAGGTCCCTGCAGGTGACTTCTGATGGGTGTCTCCGGCCAGGGCTCCCGTGGGTCCTCTGCCTGGAACTACATGCCCCCCACCCCTGACATAGACCTAGAGGGCCCCCTCCGTCAGGGCTTGCGGACATGCAACCCCCCTGCTGAAAACTTGAACAAAGGCTCCCGGCTGCTAGGGTGGTTTCCTAGCAACCGAGAAGCTTTTAGAGCTCAGAATAATTCTGAAGTTGGGAGTGATTCATTTCAAACAGCTATGTCCTTTCTGGAAAACAAAGCCCATTATCTCCACCTGGATCCTGTCAGCACCGGCCCACACAGTCAGGGGAGCGTGCCTTTCGGGGAGCGAGGGAATAGTCTGCAGCCGCAAGGGCGGCAACGTTAGGGCTCGAGTGAAAATGGAGACGGAAGGGAATCTGTTCTTACAGTTATGCCCAAAGCGTCGAACATGCACCCTGGCCGGTGTGGCTCAGTGGTTAGAGCATTGGCCACACACTGAAGGGTCTCGGGTTCGATTCCAGGTCCAGGGCGCGTGCCTGGGTTGCAGGTTCCATCCCCGCCCCAGTTGGGGTCATGCAGGAGGCAACCGATCAGTGTGTCTCTCTCACATCGATGTTTCTCTCTCTCTCTCTCCCTCCCCCTCTAAAAATCAATGAAAAAATATCCTCAGGTGAGGATTAAAAATGGTGTCAAACATGCAAACTAGAGACAGGTGTCTGGAGAGGGGAATTGCTCGTTTGGTACCTTTGTAAAGCCTCCCAGAGGTGCAGCTGACGTCCGCATCTATGAATGTGCCACACGACAACTACCTCACCTTGGGAGGACCACCATTCACCTTTGAAAACCTGCTTGTCGTTCATTGGTTCACGCAGCAAGTGTTTTCTGAGCACCCGCCAGGTGGGCGGCACCGAGGCTAGGTGCTCAGAGCAGGGCCTAGCCCCGCGGCCAGATTCACATCCTGGCGTCGATGAGCTGTGCTTCTTGGGGACGTGACCTACCCTCGCTGTGCCTGTCTTCTCATCTAGAATAGGTTGAGCATGACGGTCCCACCTCATGGGGTTGTGGGATTAAACAAAATCTGCATAAGTGGTCAGCACAGAGCCTGGCCCCCTCCTCAAGCCCATTAATGACATCAGTGCTGTTCCCTTTCATTGCACTGAAGCTTCAGTGAGGTCTTGCTGCACCCTGCTGCTTGGTCCCAGCCATCCCTGGGGAAATCCAGACAGTCTGTGTCCATGCTGGGATGAAGCGGCCTCGCCAAGGAGGGCAGCCTGCAGGAGGGAGGGGGAGCAGGGGGAGGGGGCGTGGGGAGGTGGAGGGGTTTGCTGGAGCCTGGAGCTGGCAGGGTGACCCAGCCAGGACAGTCTAGGGGTCCGCATGCTTCCCCAGGCCCCTGGCACTGCTGGCCAGAAGCTGGATTTCCTAGCCATGCAGGTGGGAGGGTAGTTGACCACCTGCTTTGTGGGCAACTTTGAAACAGGCACCGGCAGGGATGGGGGGGTGGCCACCGAGTGCAGTCACAGGACGTGGGGCAGGGCACAGGGACGCAGTGGGAAAGCGGGAGACCGAGCACACATCCCCCGGAGGGTGGGCAGTGCTGGCTCCGTGAAAGACTGCCCCCCAGGGTGCTTGAGGGGGTGGGGATTCCAAGCTGCACTGGACTCGGCAGCAGACCCTCTCCACGGCACCACCCGACTGGGTCTTTTGGGAGCAGCTCAAATGCTGCTGCTGCTTCATGGAAGGCCTGCGGGACCCCACCCCACGCAGACCTCCCGGGCCAGCCCTGAGCAGGTGCCGGTCATGCGGCCGAGTATCGGCTGCACCTGTGCCGGCTCGGTTCCTCCTGGCCGGGCTGAGGACCCCCAGGGAAATGTTGATTTCTTCAAGGCCCAGTTGAAAGAACAGGCTTGGGTTCCCACCCGAGCTCCGCCACGGCTCTGCCATGTGACTCTGGGCAAGTGGTCTGACCTTTAAGAACCCTCATGGGACGTTTTGGCAGAGGGAGGCGTGAGACCTGGTGGCAAGGACCAGATGACCTCGTGTGAGTGGTGCCAGGCCCACAGTGGCGCTCAGAGACGGAGGCCCCTCCCCCTCGCGAGGGCGGGCGGGTTCTGGGAGCCAGAGCCTTTGGCGGGGCAGTGTGGTCTCCGCCCGCCCTCCGTGCACTGCCACCTGGTCCTGGGCTGCGGGCGGCAGTCTGTTTATCAACAGGAAAGGGGGATGGTGAGCACATCAGGGAGCTCGGGACCACAAGGGGTTCTGATGTTTACGGTTCCGTGGAAGCCAGCCAGTCTCTGGGACCAGAGGACCGCAGCTGGCCAGGCCTGCTGGGAGGGGGGCGGCCTTTCCCTGGCTCTTCTCCTCCAGACTGGGCCCGTCTTCCCGGAGCTCAGCCTGGCCTTACCAGGGCCCTGGCTTCGGAGCTGAGAGCGGCACACTTCCAACCCGGCCTCTGACCACCAGCTCGTGCTTTGGAAGCAGCTGGCCTCTGGGGCCGAGCCCGAGGCCTCCCAGCGCTGCCCTGACCGCAGCAGTCTCCCTCTGGCCCGCCGAGCCCCGCTCCTTCCCGCGCTCACAGCGGGCAGCCCCGTCCTCCGGGAAGCCTCCTGGCCCTTCCCACCCGGGCTGGAGGGGCCTCCCGGCTCCCGTGGCACTTCCGCTCTGAACTGGGGCCTCTCACGCCAGGCGTGGGTGGTCTTCCCGCGGGTGGGACGGGGCTTGTTTGAGACTGGAAGGGCCGCATCTGCTCAGCATCACGGCCGGTAAATATTTGCTCGCGGGCGGCAGCCAGCGCACTCAGGGCTCATTAGTTCAGCTAAATAAAGAAGGTTTTAGGTGGTGGGCCACAGGGATTGGCCAAGTTCCCCTGGATGTGTAGTCGTGAGGAATTAAGCCCGTGACGCAGGGACAGAGGCGACTGTGCCCCGGGGGGTTGTGGCGGGGTGCCCGGGGGGTTGTGGTGGGGTGCCCGGGGGGTTGTGGCGGGGTGCCCGGGGGGTTGTGGTGGGGGTGCCCGGGGGGTTGTGGCAGGGGTGCCCGGGGGGTTGTGGCGGGGTGCCCGGGGGGTTGTGGTGGGGTGCCCGGGGGGTTGTGGCAGGGGTGCCCGGGGGGTTGTGGCGGGGGTGTCCCGGCCCTCTGCCTGGGCTAAGCCACTCCGATTGGCTCCTATCTAAACACGGTTATTTTCAGAACGTTTACATTTTGTTTTTCGTCATCCTCACCCGAGGATATTTTTCCATTGATTGTTAGATAGAGTGGAGGGGGAAGGGGAGAGAGAGAGAGAGAGAGAGAGAGAGAAACATGGATGTGAGAGAGACACATTGATTGGTTGCCCCTCACAAGACCCCGACCGGGGCCGGGGATTGAACCTGCAACCGAGGTACGTGCCCTTGACTGGGACTCGGACCTGAGACTCTATGGTCTGTGGGCTACTATGCTCTAAGGGCTGAGCCACACCGGCCAGGGCAAGTTCACGTTGTTAAATAGGGGTCAGTGTGTGGCTCAATCTGGGGTCCTTGAAAGACCGAGACCGGCCACGTGTGCCCCCAGCACGGGTGGCCCTGCTGGGGTGCCCGCCGAGCACAGTGGTGGCCCGGGGACGGGGCAGGCAGAGCTCAGCCTGCCTAGATGTGCTGCTAACATGGGGTGTGACCTCCTCTCAGCCTGTTTTTCTCCCCCGGGGCTCTGGGGTTCAGCTGTCACTGTACCTCCCCGAGATGTCACCTGTGTTTGCTCAGAAAGTGCCCCCCCGACAATGAGTGGTGAGTCTGGGGGCCAAAGCTGAACCATGACGCATTTTGTGGCCTCATGTCTTTAGGGTCATCGAAGGGGTGACCTTTAACCTCATCTGGTCGCTGCCCTCGGGACAGGGCGTTGCAGGCAGACCAGAGCAGGCAGAGGACACACAGGACGAGCTGACACGTCCGGCACTGAGCACAGAACGTGGTTTCACCAACCGCAAACAACCACGTACCCGCTACTTCACAGTGACTGAGCTTCACAAGTCACCGTGACCGGGTGCGTTTCGGATGCAGTGGACCCGAGTGGACAGCCGGGCGGTTGCAGCCGACACACAGGGCCCTGGCCTGGAGTGGTGCCAGGTCTGCTCACTGGCAGGTGGCTGGTCACCTCCCGAGAGGGTCAGCCCCGCTCTGGAACAAACCTGCGAGGTGCTGAATTCAGCGCAAGTGGGGACACCTGCTGCATCTCGAGCCCGTGCGAGGAAGGACTTCTGAACAAGGACAAGAAGAAAAGGACATTTCATCACAGGCTTTTATTTCGGCTGCTTTAGGGCCTTGCCTTCTGCTGTCCGTCACGGAACACGGCCGAGCTGTCTTGAGGGCTGGAAGGGACGCCCAGGTTCCTCTTCCCATCCTGGTGGGTTCAGGCGAGACCCGCACTCAGCCCACTGGACAGAGCGTGCGGCAGCTGTGGACGAGCTCAGCGACATGCCGTGCCGGGGCTGCGGCCTCTCCTGGCGCCCACCTGGAAGGAGCGAGGTGGCCGTGACCGGGGCACGGCTCCGGCAGCTGGCCGAGAGCCCGCAGGACCGGCCACAGCGTCAAGGCTGAGCAGCCGCCAAATAAATACGAAGTGTTATGTTGTGTTCACACAGCAGCACATTCAAACAAACCCAACACGGAATGAGGAGGGTCGGTGCCTGGGGGGGGGGACGGCACTGCAAAGTGCTCCTCGGGACAGAGTCCTGCCTGGACACGAGCGTCACTCTGAGGGGGCGGGGCGGGCCGAGACTGCATGCGATCTTGGACTGGCATTCCGAGTGACAGCGGGAGCGGGCAGGTTGGTGGAGGCGACTGCACTGCACACGAGCACACGTGAGCGCACACGCACACACTCAGCATCAGTGTTGCGCCGTCTGGCGGGGCGGCCCCACGGGAGGAAGGTCCGGCGGCGCCGTGCCCTGACCCCTCCCCGCCGGGGGCCGTCCTCACACGGCCGACAGGAAGGGGAAGAAGAAGAAGTCGAAGGCGAACTTCAGGGCGCCGTGCACGGTGCTGCGCCAGTCCTGCTCTATCTTCACGTGCCGCCGGGCGGGCGACAGCTGGGCCATGCAGTTGAGGCAGCTGATGGCCTTGAGCTCGAAGACGGGCCACTTGCTGCCCAGGCGGCCCTCCAGGACCGTGCTGAACTCGATGAGGCTGCCCTGGCGCAGGCTGAGCAGCACGCCCTTGAATTCGCTGCTGGCCCGCAGCACAATGTCCTTGGTGACGTCGTCCTCCTCGGGGCCGCGGGTGCCGTTGGCGCTGAAGGGCATGCCCACCGTGATCTCGAACTTGTAGCGGTCGAACTTCTTGATGTGGCAGGGGTGCTTGGCCAGCAGCTTGAGGCGGCAGAGCTCCTCCTCGGCCGTGGGGGTGTGGCCGGGGCTGCAGGCGGGGTAGGCCTCGCCGTACAGGCAGCGCATCCAGTCGCCCACGAAGAACGGGAGCATGTTGATGGCCGACTCGGCGCTGTTGTCGATGTCCGTCACCCGCACGTACTTGAAGCGGCCGGTCCACGTGACCCGGTGGCCCTCCAGGTGGCTGCACAGGATCTGGGTGCGCGCCATGTTGGTCTCCTTCCAGGCCCGCGGCCCGCACAGGTGGCCGTACTGCTGCCAGCTCAGGGTGGAGTTGTACACCTTCATGCCCTCCGAGCGGTACACGTAGAACCAGCAGAACAGCACGATGGCCGAGAGCCACACCAGGATGAGCTTGACCAGCGAGCTCCGCGTCAGGGACTGGGCCACCTCCACCACCGAGAGCTGGGCCTTGGTCCACCAGCGGAACAGCAGGGGGACGCTGCAGACCGCCAGGGAGACCACGATCTTGGTGAGCTCCAGCGACACGAACCAGAGGGCAAACTGCACCGTGCCCATGAGCATCAGGCCGGCCACCAGGATCGGGAGCGCGAACAGGAAGAGGAAGTAGCCGATGGACGCACGGACCAGCCCCAGGCCGGTGGACTCGAGCAGGATGACCACGGAGAGCTCGCACCACATGAAGCAGACCAGGTAGGGCACCAGGTAGCAGTAGGTGCCCTTGAAATTCCGCAGCTGGGCCATGCGGAAGAAGAGGAAGAGCAGGTAGACGTAGAGCAGGCAGGGGACGCTGACGTTCAGGACGACGAAGTGGCCGACGGGCACGGTGAAGAAGGTCTGGCCCAGCAACTTCAGGTAGCGCCAGTCGAAGGGCAGGGTGGGCAGGAGGGAAAGCAGGCCAGCGGCCACCTCGGTCACCAGGGCCCTGCGGGTGTAGGGCTCGGCGGACGTGCTCAGGCTCATGTAGCTGGTGACGGTGAAGAAGACGGACACCACGGCCAGCTCCGAGCAGGGGATGCAGTCCTTGCTGGCGATGGGGAAGGAGAAGATGACAAAGACGACGGACAGCAGGAAGTGGACGTAGGGCTCCAGGTGGTTCCAGCCGAAGTTGCCCTCGGCCTGCTCCACGTCCAGGTTGGGCTCGAAGCGCAGCAGCAGGCTGGTGAGGCTGCGGAAGCTCTCCCAGGCCTTGCTGTCCTGGAACACCTTGAGGGTGCAGATCACCATGGAGACGAAGGACAGGTAGAAGACGACCAGGGGGATGAAGAAGGCGAAGAAGTCGATGGTCAGGTTGCTGATGATGAAGAAGAAGATGAGGGCGTTGATGTGGTGCGTGGGCACGATGGTGGACAGCCAGTGCATGCCGGCCCGGGAGGCCATTTCGATCAGGTACTCTTTAATCTCCATGATGGCGTGCAAGGGGTACTTGAAGACCTGTGGGGAAGGGGAGAAGCCAAGTGCTGAAGCCAGGACAGGAGGCCCACGCGCAGTCAGCTCAGTGCCCCGGGGGCACCGTCCCAGCGCTGGGCAACCTGAACCCCTCGCCCTGCTGGGGCTGCTGTCCAAGCAGTCTTTCCACCCCTAACTCTCTCCAGGGGGTAACGTCCTCATGCTCTGCGGTCACTCCCACCCAGCCCCGCAGATCCTGACCCCTCCCCTGAGCCCCGGAGCCCATCCTCCACGCCTCTCCTGCCGTCGGGACGGGAACCCGTATGTCACAAGCCCGTGCTGGGCTCTGAGCAGTCCCAGGAGTGGCAGCGGGAGCAGGGACTCCAGGAAAGAGTTCCGTGTGGACATGAACAGGGGTGTGGCCGCCTTTACTGAATGGAGAGATTCAGCTGTAACAGGGCCGGATGAGATGTGTTCACTGGTGTCAGGAGACCCTACGAACCAGCCACCTGCCCCCCCATAGACGCCTCCCCCATACGGCTTAGAACAGACACGACCCCACGTGACCACACTCGGTGCAGCCCTTCCCTGCCGTGGGGCCCAGTCCACCTGCACCCAGTGCAAGGCAGAGGCAGCCCCTGGCCTGGGCCACAGCAGAGGGTGCTGACGGGCTCGGGGAGGTGAGCTGGGACCAGCCTCGGGAAGGCGGGGAAGGCGATTCCCCCATCCAGGGTGGGCCCACATCCGCCTGCTTTTCTGTGTGGAATTCCCGGAAGCTGGCGGCCCTGCCAGAGCCCCGGGGAGAGAGGCTGAGGGGTGAAACAAGAAAGGGCCCGTCCTCACAGTGTGGCGTGGAGGGCAGGGGTCTGGGTGTGTCTGGAGGGACAGGGCAGCCTGGGGCGTGCCCACAGTCCATCTGAGGGTCTCTGTGACGGAGCGCGATCAGCACCCAGGGAGGTGGGCGGCACGACCTCTACCCACGCCCTCAGGACAGACCCTCTGCCCACCCCACTGGAGGGCGAAGGAGGAGGGACCCTGGGTGAGCATCACCGAGTGACAATGCTGGGATGTGGCTGTCAACTCAAGATGCCCAGGACACCTGAGAGTCACCAGGAAAGGAATTTACGAGACGAGCAGGAGTCGAGTACTCTACAAGGGCAGTGTGGAGCGCTGGGCCAGGGCTGAGGTCCTCGGCCGTTCCCGACGCCGGAGACCAAGACCACAGAACGTCACACCCTGGCAGCTGCCCACAGCCCCCCTGGAACCCAGCAGGAAGGCACTGGACCGGGTGCCGGCAGCCTGCCCTCCGCGTGATGGAACACAAAGCCGGCCGGGCTTCAGCATGCCCTGTCTGCCCTGCGGGGCTCGTCCGTCCTGAGGCGGGAGGAAGGCCCCGGGAGCCCGGAAATCCCGTGGGAGTCGCGCTGGCTCACTCCGGGGGCAGAAGACCCCCAGAACACACGTCCCTTCTCTGTTCCCCGAGAGGCTGTTAAAGGCTGGAACAGCTTTTACTCTCAGGAGGCACCTGCCGTGTCATCCTCTCTGCTGCGCGACTTTAAAGAGAACCCGAGAGGGCCGAGCGCCCGGCAGCTCCGTAAACAGCCTGTGCATTCCCGCCGGACTCTCTGCAGCTCTTCCCCACGAGGGCCTGCGGATCTCAGCCTGAGCTCACTGCCACAGTGGGTGACGATTTACCGTCCCAGCCGGGGTGCTTCCGAGAGCAGCCGCCAGCAACACCTGGGACCCAGACCACGCCACCGGGGCGCCCCCACCTCTGACCCTCGCTGTGCTGGGACGTGCTTCCTCCTTGCCAGGAGCCATGGCAAGTGCCCCGCTTCCCCCTCCAATGTTAATAAGGACACTAGTGGCATCTCCACACACACACACAGGCCTGACTCTGCGTGGACCTTCCTGAAAGGTCGTGACCTCCCTTGGTCCAGTTCCTCAGCCCTGCATCTCAGAACTGTGCCCTAGGACATGCTACCTGTCCTCGGGACTCTCACTCACGGTCGGGAGTGTGGCCGCCGTGCCCATCACCTGGGCTATGGCACGTCTGCCCCCCCCCCCCGGGGCTCCCCAGCTGGCTTCCTGTCCCCTCCACTCGCCCTCTGGGCTGATCTCCCTCCCCCACACTGAGGGTCGTCACCCGTCCGGGTCAGCTGAGACGGCAGAACCCCAGGGACTCTCAGATGGCTGACACCAAGCTTTGTGACGACGCCTTCCCGGGGCCCTGGGCTGACGGGCCATCTGGGGGGCACACTGCTGGAAACCTGGAGTCTCTGTAAAGGGAGAGGTGGGCCCGCGGAACAGCTCCGAGGTTCAAACTGGGGTGACTGCGACAGGGCAGTGTGGCTGCACGTGTGTCTGTGCCCAGGGCCCGCCCCTCCACCGCCAGCTCTGCGTGTGGTGCGTGCTCCTCGCTCCGCCCTGCGTCTGGGCTGCTGCTGGCCGAGGGCGGGGGCAAGGGCGTGCTCCCCCCAGACGGGCCTAGTCACCTCCTCGCCCCCCGCACACCGCCCCATCTCTCCCCGAGGCCTCGCGGGTCTGGAAGGTTCCTGCAGGGCCCCTCTGGTCCCCCGAGCACCAGCTGTGTTTTGGGGGAAAGGCACCTTGGAGGAACTAACCTCCATTCTGTGTTGCAAACAAACAGTTTTCCAAAGCGCCGTCTAGATCACAGTCAGACGGCAGCGCAGGGCCCCCGCCCGCTCACCTTCAGGCGCAGGGGCAGGTCGTCGGGGCTCCTGCCCGCCAGCTCGTCGTCGTCATCGTCCTGCAGGAACAGGTTGGCGGGGATGATGCCCTTGGCGTACTTCTTGGTGATCTCCACGAAGTCGTCCAGCGCTATGTAGTTCTTGGCTGAGGCACAAGAGAGAACGCCGTGGGGTCCACCTACCACACCAGCCACGTCCCCGTGTGGACGGCAAGGCAGGGACGGTGGCTGGGCCAAGCTGAGACCGGGGCTGAGAACCCGTCTGTCCTGGCCGGTGGATGAGGGCCTGGCCGTGAGGAGGGAGGCAGAGGGCTGCTGAGTGCCGTCCCCCACCTGCCTCCTCACCTCGGCTCAGGGACAGGCGGTCCCTCCCCGGAGCGACCTCCCTCTCAGCTCTTCATGCCCAGGGTCTGCTGCCCTGAGCCCAGCTCAAACACCAGCCCCCAGCTCCTCTCTGCCACCTTCTCTCCCTCAGCGCTGGGGACAGCTGCCCAGCCACCTACCGACCCCTCCATTCCACACGCACCCACCGGGGGCCCCTGTGCACCGGGCACTTCCTGAGCCTGGAAACGCTTGCAGTGGGGGAACAACCCAGCGTGTGCCCGTCCAGGCTCTCAGTCTGGCGGAGGCGGCACGCCCAGCGAGGCTGGGTGCACGCCGGGGGCTGCGTCCACATGGGGCGCTCCTCTGGCCGGTGGAGGGGTGCCGGAGGCGCATCGCTGGGCCTCCCCCGAACAGAGCGGTCTGTGCCTCCGCCTGCCCTGTGCCCTCTGCCCTCTGCCCTCTGCCCTCAGCGCAGTGTGGGGCTCGCCCAGAGCGCCGGCTCTGGAGAACAGGTGTGTCCCTCCGTACAGTGCCCCCAGCCCTGATACAACAGAAACCCTCAGGACTGGCGGGGACCTCAGACCTCTATGGACTGTCCCTGTTAGAAGGGAAGACAGACCCAGAGACACTGCATGCAGAGTGGTGGCCAAGCTGGGGGGACCCTCCCACAGTGCTCAGTGGTCCTGGGTCTCCCCACCCAGTGTCTCCTCTGAGATGGGTCCCAGGGCACTGAGATGAGTCCACCCACACATTGGGTGCTCACAGAGGATCTGAAGGTGTCTTCCCATTGAGGTCCCAAAGGCACCCCAGCTCCCTGAGCCCCCAATTTTCCATTCCCTTCCCCACACCCCACAGCCCACACTGGGTGCAGAGCCCCCACTCTCCCTGCTGGGCATACTCTGCCCACACCCCACAGCCCACACTGGGTGCAGAGCCCCCACTCTCCCTGCTGGGCATACTCTGCCCCACACCCCACAGCCCATGCTGGGTGCAGAGCCCCCACTCTCCCTGCTGGGCATATTCTGCCCACACCCCACAGCCCACGCTGGGTGCAGAGCCCCCACTCTCCCTGCTGGGCATACTCAGCCCACAGCCCACAGCCCACGCTGGGTGCAGAGCCCCCACTCTCCCTGCTGGGCATACTCCGCCCCACATCCCACAGCCCACGCTGGGTGCAGAGCCCCCACTCTCCCTGCTGGGCATACTCCGCCCCACACCCCGCAGCCCACGCTGGGTGCAGAGCCCCCACTCTCCCTGCTGGGCATACTCTGCCCACAGCCCACAGCCCACGCTGGGTGCAGAGCCCCCACTCTCCCTGTTGGGCATACTCCGCCCCACATCCCACAGCCCACGCTGGGTGCAGAGCCCCCACTCTCCCTGCTGGGCATACTCCGCCCCACACCCCACAGCCCATGCTGGGTGCAGAGCCCCCACTCTCCCTGCTGGGCATCCCCGCCCCCCAGTTCCTTCCACCTGGAAGCCCCCCCCCCCGCACCTGCTAGCTGCTGCCTCACCCTCGCTGACTCACTCGGCGCCTTGATGTGCCTGCACCCCTCGTCTCTGTCCCGCGGGACCCTCATGCTGCCGCTCTCTGCCCGCGTCTCTGTCTTCCCACTAAGGGGTGTGCCCAGTGGGCAGGGTGCAGGTCCCAGTGCCCAGAACTGACACCCATCACACCTCAAGACCATAGGGGACCCAAGCCTGGACTCCACAGGTGGACAGGATGTGGGGCACGGGGGACGGGCACGACAGCACAGGGCTGTCCCCAGTGGAGGAGGGGAGCCGTACTCACACTCGCTGCTGACCAAGCGCTCCAGCACCCGCCTCTGCTTCTGCAGGGACTTGGGGACAGGGCCCGGCTGTGCCCCTCCATCTGTAGGGGACAGAGTGGAGTGAGGATCCCGGCAGGCTGTCTCCCCACGCTCTGCAGTCCTCCACCAACCAGCCTGTCGTCTGGGGGTCCCTGAGCTCGGGGGACCGCAGGCCTGGAGCCTCTACCGCAAGGGGCACTCTCTGGGCACCCACCCCTCGGCTCACCCAGCGGGCGACTCAGTGCCCGCAGCGCAGCCCAGCCCCTTTACGGGCCCAGACACAGCACTGGACACACCGAGATCTCCGGTCTCTTAACACCTTTGCTGGCGCTGTCCCTGGCTGTGACCTTCCCTGGAACAGAAGACGAGCTCCCCAGGGGCCAGGGCCAGGCCTTTCCCGTGTGTCCCCAGCCCCAGTGCTGGAGGGGTGCATTGCTGGGCCTCCCACAAACAGAAATATTCTGCCTTTTTGTCAACACCCATCCACCTGGCACACCCCAACTGGGCGAGCGTTCAGCAAGCTCTTCCTGTGTGCCCCGCCGAGGGAGGAGCCTGGCAGAGGAGTGACAGCAAGGAGGCTCCGTGGCCCGTGGGGGCAGGGCCACTGCAGGGGGCTGGGCGGGGCCACTGCAGGGCCTCTGGGGCTCCCAGGCGGCCCCACTGTCACATCAAGCATGGCTCCCAGGGTTACCACCCGAGCCCCAGGAAGGGCTCCCCGAGCACAGGAGGGTGGCCCTGGAGGACCCTCGCTAGGCCTTCAGGGAGACCCATGCTATCCCCACAGGAAGGTCCTGGGGCCCTCGTGAGGCTCCCAGAATCCCCGCAGGGCCCCCACAGAGAAGGCCCCGCGCCCCAGCAGGCCCGTGATGCCCTCGGGAGGTCACGCACCGTGCTCGTTGACCTGGCCCACGTTCTCCAGCAGCTCGGACACGGCCACCTGCTTCTTCTTCTGGGGGTTGAGCCTCCAGTACATGACCAGGGCCGCCTTGCGCACGGCCCGCTCCAGGTCGGTCTCGGAGGAGAGCTGCTTCACCTCCTGCTCGTTCTCGGAGGTGATGCCTGAAAGAAGGGGGGTGTCAGGGCCTCGTCCTGCCTGCCTGGAGCCAAGTGACGCTGCGAGCCCCGGCCGGCTCGCCTGAGGGGCCTCGGCATCGAGTGCGTCCGAGGTGTCTGCTGTCACGCTGCCCCTCTGCCACGTGGAGCCGACCTGTGCCGGCTGCAGGACTACTCCCCAGTCCGACGGGAACCTGAGAGTGTCACTCGAGGCGCCAAGTAACCTGAAGAGTGACTGCGGCTTCCTGCCATGTGACCCACGCTCCAGAAACAGTCTGGACGCCGGAGCCACCGCCAGATGGACCTGAGACTACTGCCCGGCGGTGCGACCTGCGCTAGGTTTCCCATGGTCCCTGTCTTCGCTGTGACTAGCAGGCGGCACCGCCTCCCCGGGCAGCTGCCCGAGCCTCACCACACCCACCTTTTCTGTCTGCCAGGCACCTGCGGAGCAGCTTGACGGCCTCGCGCCGGCCCTGCTTGGCGGCCAGGGTCAGCCAGTCCACGGCCGTGCAGTTGTTGAGCTCCTCATCCGCGTCGCCAGCCAGCTGCAGGTAGTGTTTGCCCACCTGCGAGTGAGACCCCGTTCAAGCCGCGCTGCAGCGGCCTCCCTGCCACGGGGCTGCGCTCCCCGTCCCGCCCCGACCTGATCCCCGCGGCCGGCAGCCTCGGGCTTCCTGGGCCCTCTCCCTCCCCATGTCCCGGGCCAGCCTGCCTCCTCTGTCACCCAGGCCAAGAAAAAAGGTTGCAGGAACAAATGGGGTCCCACTAGCGTCTGCACTAGGCAGGGCCTGTTGGACCCTCCGGGCACTCACTCCTCAGACACGAGGGTGTGGCACCCCCTCCGCAGATGCAATGAGAGTGGGGGGTGAGGCACCAAGGACAGGCAGGAAGCAAGGAAGGCATCCCGGAGGAGGTGCCGCCTAAGCCCAGGTGTGAACAGGACACAGGAGAGTAGTGCGAGCTCCCCAAAGGGGTGGCCGGAACGACCGGGCAAACAAAGACACACAACCATAGGGGCCAGGCGCATGGTGGGGGCGATCATGCGGGCACCCGCTCCCCATCCACACGGCACCGACCTCTAGACCTCCAGTACCAACTCCGTGGCCACGGAGCTCTTGTCCAGGCCGGCTGTTCTGGGGCCACGGCCTGAGCCTCCCACCAGACACCGCGGTGCTCACCTCTGTCTGTGCTTTGGGGTCCCCGGCCTTAGCCTTCTCCAGGATTTCTTCAAAGGGGGTTTCCACCTCTCCCTTCACGGGCCCTTTAACACAGGAAAAACAGTCAGAATATCCTGAGGCCAGTCCTTGTCGCTCATCAGGGGACTGGAGAGGACAGCAGGGCCAGCCTCAGGCCTGGAGCAGCTTCTGAGAACGTCCAGGGCAGGAGCGTGGCGGTGTGGAGAGAATGCCCACGCAGCGCCCACGCAGCTCCCACACGGACCAGGACGGCGGCGCGCGGGTCAGCTCAGTCTGCACAGCTCGAGTCCCGCTGTCGCCCTCCGCTCACCACACTGAGCTCACCGCGGGGCGCGGGCCTGCCTGAACGGCACTCCAGAAGGCCCCGACCTAACCGCCAGACTGCACCCCAGTGCCCAGCACCCCAACACAGCCCAGATGCGTGTTCTCTGAGACTGCAGTCCACACACACGTGGTTTTGGAAGCCATAATCGGTGCACGTGCGTTCTGAGAGATATATTTATAACAGTGAGTTACAACCAATTTCCCACGTGGCCTCTGGTGAAGTTCACCGCTTCACTGGCTCAGAAGTCCCACCGAGGGGACATCAGTGCTCCTTTACTTTGTAAAACGGCGCCAGGGACCATTCTGTGTGTACATCTTTGGGGAGCTGTCGTCCCAGCACAGATCCTGCGGTTGAATCCCTGGGTCCGAGGGCCCCAACGCCCCACGGCTCATGCTGCACTGCACTTTCCACAGCGTCAGCCCAATTCGCAGAAGCATCCCGTCCGCCACATCAACTTCAGCCTCCGGGCAGTGGGTCGCACAACAATAGTTTCTGAAAAAAACATGTTTTGCCCCCCACCCCGTCTCTGAATGGTAGACCGATCCCGTCGCCGCAGCCCCCGGCAGGGACATGGATGTGGCCGTAGCACAGCCGACCACACGGCAAGTGCTTATTAGGGACTCATAAACATCTCTAGACGTTTCTGGAAACAGAGGGCAGAATTGAAGGGAACAAGCGACAAGGCCCGGTGCCCAGCCTTCCCTGTCCGTCCCCGGGCCGCTCAGTGGTGCTCTGGCCCGTTCAGGGCACTGAGTCTGCGGACACAGGCCTCCAGGAGGCCTCAGCAGCAGGGGCAGTGGCCCAAGGTGACACCTTCAGGGCCTGAGGGGGAGGTCACACCCATCTAAAGAAGGCATCGGGGGGTGGCTGGGGATGGCTCAAAGAGGGGGGTTCTTCACGAGACCTCACAGGTCAGGCAGGTGCCCAGACCTCTTGGTGGACAGCTCCCTGCAAAGTTCGGACTGGGTTTCCTCGCTGAGGTCCACGGGGACTCACCGACGATGGTTCAGGGCCCAGGACGACCGCCCCTCCCTGAGTGGCCGAGGTCCTCGGGGCCCGCGTCACCACGGCGGGTTCTCCCTCCTGGGTGCTGCCATACCCCTCAGCCCTGGACTGTACTTCCTGCCGAGGACTCAGACGAAGAGGGCGGACCGCAAAGCCTGCGGGGCGCAGGGCGGGGCGAGCGTGCGGGGACACCTGACCTGGCGTGACCCCCTTCAGCATCACAGGGCTGTGCGGCCCAGTGAGCCATCTTCAATGCAGACACCGACACCCCCAACAGGACAGTTTGTGGAGGACAAGACGTCGTATTAGGTGGCTGGTCCAGAGCTGGGGTTCACAGAATGTGAGCCTCGAGGTCCTGCTTGGCTGGCTGACCCCTAAACCCCACACTGACCCCACACCGACCCCACACCTGCCCAGGGCACCATCAGCCTCACAGCCCCTGGGCCCAGGGCACCTGCGTGGTCCAGTCCTTCCTCCCCTACACACCCAGCATCTCCCCTCTGCCGCTGCCCGTCCTGCCCACTGTGTCCTGCACTGGCGGGGCAGGCCCTCAGACCACCGGGGTGAACACTTCCTGGCAGGCTGCACCTCACCCACGGGTCCCAGCCACCACCCGTGCCTGCGGCCCTGCGGCTGCCCGAGCAAGCACCGGACTGGCACTGATAGCTGGGAGGCCTCGGGGACTCGGCGGTCCTGCAGGCTGGCACCTACTCTGCCGTGACACCCCGAGTGGGCGGAGAGGGTGCCTCGTGCACCACGGCCCTGCACAGCGCTCACCACCCAGACGAAGTTACGTGTGCACTTTGGTCTCTCACCCAGGCCCCTGGGGGGCAGGCCTGAGCCTCCACCCGTCACCAGAGCCGGGCCAGAGAAGACCCTGGGGCCAGCCGACCGGCCCGGCCCTGACTCCCAGCCATCGCGGCTTTGCTCCCGCACAGGGCACTGCTCGGCCTCTGTGACAGGGCTCCCTGGAGAGAGGGACCCGAGGCTCTGAGCACACGCTGGCGCTCCATCTGTGGTCACGGCTGTCACTGGCAACTCGTCACAGTGGCGAGCACGGACTCACAGTCTGTGTTCACATCTCGACCTCACCCCTCACCAGCTGGGGGCCCGGGGTCATGACCTCACCTCTTCCCCTGGGTTTCCTCATCTGGAGAAGGGTGGGGATGTGGGTTGAATGGGTGATGCCTGAGGTGGTGCCAGGCACGGAGAGTGTTAACACTCCTCTGTCACCTGCCGGTTCGTAACTGCGGCTCGTACACCTGCGCTAGATGGACAAGGGAGCTAACGAACGAAAACGGCCCCGAAAGGCCACTCCGGGCACATGCGCTCCACCTGTTCGGGGCTACAGGGGGGGGGGGGCCTGCTGAGTCCACATCAGTGACCAGTGATACTGCAGAACAGCTGGGAAAGTGACCTCACAGCCCAGATGTGGGGGGCCGGGACCCCGAGACCGCCAACCTGCCCAGGGCTTGTTCTCCCCGCCCCCCACTCTCAGGGGCAGAACCGAACAGAAACCACATCTGCTTCCTGCCGCTCCTTATCTGAAACGTGCAGTCCTGGTCCGTCCTCCCAGGGCTGTGCTGCGTTAGCCACACTGAGTCCAAGCCCAGCCTGGTCTGCGCCCTGCGGCTGGGAGGCGTCTGTGGCCGGGTTGAGATTCCAGGATCAGGCCCTGGCCCGCCCAGAGGCTTGCAGATAAAAGCAGAGAATGCACAGATCTTTGAGGAGACTGGAGATCAGAAGAGCCCAGGGCAGGTGCCAGCCCAGTGTAAACTGAACAGGGGCCTGGCCGCTGCAGGCACAGCCAGAGGGCCCGCGGCTCGGCTGGGAGGGGCTGGTGTAGGACAGGAGACTCAGCAGCTGGTCACTGGGACAAGTGTGTGCCTCGGCTCCTCGTTTCTAAGTGGGGGTGATAACAGAGCTCCCCTCCCGGGCTACTGTGATGGGTCACATAAAGCCCGGAGGACAGCGGGACCCACAGCAGGTGCTCCTCGTGGTGTGGCCTCTGCACAGGGCCTTGCTGAGCTGGGGCAGTCTCCTTGGGCAGCGCCCTCGCTGGGGAAAACAGCGTGACAAAGGCTGGGTGAGCTGGAGAGGTGAGTAAGCGAGACCAGGAGGCAGCAGGGGCCAGGGCTTCCTTAAGTCACACAGACCACCTGGGGGAGAACGTAGCTCACCTGACTCAGCCTGGGAATAGGAGAGACATCACAGGGTCCTGCCCTATGGGGTGAGGGAGATAAACGCACGCCCCCAAATACACACACACACACACACACGCACACGCACACGTCATCTGTGACATACGCCTCCCTTAAGGACAGAAGAAATCTGATACACACACACCCCCAAACACAGACCCACAGCCCTGAGCTGACGTTATGGCCAGTCACCAAAGGGAGTTTAGTGGGGGTCGGAAACCCGATGGATGTACTGCTGTGCAAGGGGACGCCCCAAGGGAGGTCTGAACTCCCGCTCAGTGCAGGAGCCAGGGCCCAGGAGCATGCTCGGTGACAGCCGGGGAGCATACCAAGTACTGCAGCTCAGGTACAGCCTGTCTGTGTGCCACCTGCAAGGACGGGGGCGGGGACTCAGCTCCATTCTGCACCCACTGGGGCCTGAGGAGTGTTCGTGCATCGCACAAGGTCCCAGCACCACACGAGGTCCCAGCACCACAAGGGGTCCCAGCACCACACGAGGTCCCAGCACCAGTACAGTCCCCACGGGGACACCTCGGGGTCGGCAGGACCGTGCCCACATGACAGATGCAGAAACAGGCTGGGTGACTGCCTCAAAGGCACACAGCTCAAGGGTACCAGCCAGAGACGAGTCACACCTCAGCTAGTCTCTGGTCCTGCCCAAACCACTCAGACATGGCACTCAATGGACACACAGTTCGGGTGCACAGACAGGTGCCCAGGAGTCCCAGTTGGGACAAGCTCAGAAATAAACGGGCACCAAGCCACAGAGTGTTTTACAAACACGGGTTTCTACCCACCAAGGTGGAATTTAACGGCCCGCAAGCAGCACTGATTTTTACATGAAAGGAACAGAAGGAGACGATCAGACTGCAGCACACACAAGGACGAGGACAGTTGTGACCATTTCCGTCCCCACTGACAGTGAGTGTGCGTGTGTGCACGTGGGCGGGCACGCCAGGTGGCAACGGCACGTGTGTTTCTCGCTGTGGGTCAAGGTCAGAAAGCCTGAGAGAAGCAGAGCCCTAAGAGTCAGGTCGGGTCCGACAGGTGCAGATGGTGCCGGCGCGCCGTGGGCGGAGGCTCCCACGTGGGGCAGGGAGGACATGGCATGGTCCCGGTGTGCAGGGAGGAGGGGCAGCGGCCCGGGAAGAGGAGGAACGGGACTTTCTCCACCAACGGAGCGCTTAGACCTGGTGCTCCGAGCAGGCCCGAGGAGCTGGGCAGGCTCGTTCTGATGACCCGCCTGGCAGTGGCTCATGGGCCCTGCTTCGCAGGGTGGGCTGCTGTGAGAATAGGACAGACGACATGCTGAAAAGCACTGGGTACACGATCAGAAGGAGAAAGGCTGCACAACCTCTGTCCTCCACGAACAAAACAGCCAGAGGCCGGGCTCCGCCCTTGCAGGCGTCCAGGAGACTCACAGCAAGGCCCCTGAGGCCTGAAGGAACCCCCCTCACTCCTGTTATGTCTCACTCTGGGCCAGACACACAGCGGGATCACTCTCGACCCCTCCTTCTCCACCACCACCCTCACCTGGGAGGTCTGGGCTCTCCCTCCCTGGGCGAGGCCACTTCTTCCCTCTCGTGTTTGCCATGCTAGGTCCTCGCCCCCAGGCTACCTCTTGCTCGGCACCCTCCCTTCTCAGAAAGCAGGCTTCCCAACCCCCGCCCCCCCACCACCCCAGGTCCAGGGCCACCTGAGTGCTCCACAGGCCCCAGGCTTCCCTCTGCCCCCCACATGGCCACGCAGGGCCAGCAAAGGGCCGTGCTCATGAACAGCAGGTGGGCAGAGGATGGACCAAAGCCTAGAGCCCCTGCCAATGTCAGCCAGGCAGCGAGCACATGAGCAGCTGCCCTGTCCCACCTGAGTCCCACACTGTCTCACCTCTGCCCCGAGGAAGGCCCAAGAATGGATGGGGGGGCAGCCTCTAGCAGCCCAGCTGGGAACGGAGCATAGTGGCCAGAGGAGCAGAGACCTGGGCCTAGCCCAGGCACATTCCAGTGTGGCAGCTGGGCCTCAGGGTGTGGCCACGCGGGGCCTCAGGGCGTGGCCACACGGGGCCCCAGACCAAGCAGAGCTGCCTCACCAAGTGGCCCGAGAAGTGGCCACAATGGAGAAGGGACAACACGGGCTTCCCCAGCAGGTGCTGTGAGGGACCAGAGCTGGGGGAGGTGAAGCCTCTCTCCGCCTTCACCTTCATGGTGTCCGGCGCGGAACCACCCACCAGCCCAGGGTGTGAGGTCGGAGCGGGAGCCGATGGGTTACAAATAAGGCAATGTGACGTCCCGTCTGCAGATGTCGGGGCCAAGCCTGCTGCCTGGGTCAGGCTGACGGCTCAAGGGAGGGCCTGAACCGCAGGGGAACCCCGCTGCACCAACCTCGAGGGCTGCCTGGACCACGGAGGACTCGGGGCTCACCCCGCGTCCATGGAACAGCCCGGCTTCCCAGGCCCCGAACCCTTACCTGTCCCGTCCACTCTTTCTCGGCTCCTGCCATGAAGGGCCTGGGGCACTGCTGAGGCCGCTGTGTCTCCCACATCTGGTCCAGGAGCTCGGGGTGCCCCACTCTTCTCCTGTTTGACCGAGGAAGTGCCACTGAGCCGTGAGCGGGCCTGGGGCTGTGGGGGTGGTGAAGGCTGTGGGCCCGAGGGGCTGGGAGGAGGGGCGCTGGAGTCCATCCTGCCGGGAGAGAAGCTTCGGGTCAGACACACACCAGGACCAGCCCAGCTCGGCCTGCTCAGGCCTCTTGCTTTTGGTAATAAAAGGAGACAGCAAGGGGGAACCAGGTGGGGGCTGCCCAACTTTGTCTGTGATCTCATTCAGCCGAACAACAGCCCCCATAAGACCATCCCCACTTTACAGACGAGGAGATCGGGAGAAAATGCACTCAAGGCCTTCCAGCTCAACAGGTCCCAGCAGTCAGGAGCTCAGGCCCCAACATCTGAGACCTCGAGTCCCCACCTCATGGGGCATGAGCCACGCGGCCTGGGTGTCCTCATCTGAGCAGCAAGGATGACAGGCTGAAGCGGAGTCAACAAGGTGTCCCACACGGAGCCTGGGGCCACGCCTGGACGACAGGCTGAAGCGGAGTCAACAAGGTGTCCCACATGGAGCCCAGGGCCGCGCCTGGACGACAGGCTGAGGCGGAGTCAACAAGGTGTCCCACACGGAGCCCGGGGCCAAGCCTGGACGACAGGCTGAGGCGGAGTCAACAAGGTGTCCCACATGGAGCCCGGGGCCGCGCCTGGCTGCGGAGGGCGGAATGGCAGCCTCTACGCGCTATGTCCACCCCAGATCTGTGACGGTCACCTGATTTGGAAAAAGGGGGCTCTGCAGACGTAATTAAGATCTTCAGATGAGGTCCTGGGTTTGGGTGAGCCCTAATCCAATGACTGGGCTCCTCACAAGGGGAGGAGGGAATCAGAGACTCAGAGAGGAAGCCACGCGAAGAGAAGACGGAGGCAGAGATTGCAGAGATGCAGCTGCGACCAGAGGAACACCAGAGTCACCAGCAGCCCCCAGAAGCTGGGGGAGGCCAGGAGGATTCACCCTCAGAGGCCCCAGCAGGAGTGGAGGGGGAGGGGAGGAGAGGGGACCACAGCTGGTGGGGCCAGCATTTCGCGAGATCTGCCCAACTCCTGGCTGGACCCACAGGACGAGATCTCAGAACTGGAACGCCCCGGAGGAACACACCCAGAAAAGCAGAGTGGGCAAGCCGCGTGGTTTTGTTGAATGGACGCCCAGAACAGGCCAGAGCGCAGATCCATGCCGGGGGAAGGGCTCGTCGGTCCACAGAAGGGGCTGCACAGGCTGGTGGCCACATGGACATAAACACACGGACACGGTTCCGACGGCCAGAGCCACAGACCATGGGGCCGAAAGCTGAACCTGGGCTGGGCTTCAGGGGACACAACCCTCTGTCATTGGGACCACGTGTGCATCGTGTGGGGTCCTGTGAGGTGCTTCCTCAGATTCCCAAAGGGTGCCCTCCAGACTCAAGGCCTGTGCACCTCCTCCCTGAGACGGGACACTAAGCGCCGAGCAGGCAGAGGCCGGCAGCGAGAACATCTGGCTCCCAACCCTGACCTGCCAGGCTCCCTGCCCTTGGCTGTCCCCAGCAGCTGTGCGGTCCTGAGCAGGCCTCACCCTCCACGCACCTCAGTCAGTCTCCTCAGCTGTAATGGGGACCACATTTACAGTGCTCGGGACACTGTGGGGACCAAATGAGACCAGACCACGAGGTGCACAAGAGGGGCGAGGGTCCCGGACATGTCCGAACAGCCAGCTCCAAGCCGCGAGCCCGATGGAGCAGGTGCCCACACGTTTCGCGTCTGCCCAGCCCAGCTCCACAGGGGTCCCACAGATCGGACCTGTGTCCATCAGAGAACCCTGAAGATTCCCATCTGGATACTCCTCCTCAGAGGGACAGCACTTATTTTAGAACACCCCCCCGGGTGTGAACCAGAAGTGCGGTCAAGCCACGCAAATCTGCTTGGAGACCAAAGCTCGATGCTGTTTCCAGACCTCAGGCTCTGGGGTCCAAACCCAGAGGCAACATCTGCAAACCTGGTCGTTGAGTGGCATGTGCAGACCGAGGGGGCGTGCCCCTGGCTGTGGGTGGGACATCAGCGGTGAGTCGGCACACACGACTGGGCACGGGCAGGCCACTGGCTGACCACAGACAGGAAAAAAGGGCGAACTCGAACCATGGGGGGCCACATCCTACCTGGCCATCTCCAGCAGCTCCTGCTGCCCCCAGAATCAAGTGCCACCTTCTTAGAATGGCAGAGGGCAGCTCGCCTGAGAGAACTGGCTTATGCTGGGCACTTCTGTCATTGATGACAGCGACAGCAAACATGTATCTGGAATGTGCTGTTCCCAGCACTTCCCACAGATTTCTTGGGGTTCTTCACCACGTGGCCTATCAGGTAGGTAATAATATCCTGGTGTTATAGATGGAGAAACAGCTTATCCTTCAACCCCCATCCCATTTCACAGAGGAGGAAATTCGAGTCCAGGAAGGGGAGATTCCTGCTCGAGGCCACAGTGTGGGAGCTGGAATTCCAACCCGCAAAACCTCAGCGAGTTTCTGCAAGGGGGCCTCTCAAGACCTGGGCCCCGCTGGCCTCTGCAACCCGACCCCCACTGCACCTTCTCTTCCCTGTCCACTCTCTCCCCAAACCGGGTGTCCTCCGCAGCCACAAGCAACTGCTGACCCCACACCTTGCCCTTGCAGGGCCCCTTCCTGGTGTCTGTCACAGCTGTCCTTTGCAGCACCGTCCAGAGAAGGCGGTCATGAACGTTACAGCCCCTCCATGGGGTGCCACACTATACAGCTGTTAACCACGGCCTTGCATACGGACAGTCACAGATGAGAAAATGTGTGTATAACACGGTTAAGCAGGATTTAAAGCAGCAGGAGATAGCCTGAGTCTCTTTAGGATGAAAACAAAGTTTATCTGCAGAAAGAGTTGAAAGAAAATGCCTCCAAAAAGGTAAATACTGACTCTCTGGATGGAGGAATTACGGGTGCTTTTATTTTATTCTTTTTCTAAATGTATTTCCCTAATTTTATATAATGAATGTGCAAGGTTTTTGGAATTACAAAAAAAATGTTCCTTTAAAACCCACCTGTGACCGAGCCCTTAAGGGAGTGGGCCTGGGGGCTCCCAGGGCCTGGGATGCCTGCTCCGGCCCGGCCCCCTGGCATGGGGCGGCTCCTCAAGACAAGGGCACAAGGCCCTTGGAGGCTCCCAGATGCCTATTTTTGCCCCAGGGTATTAAGGATCAAACCAAGGAACATTCCCAACTGCCAAGTTCGCAGGAACAAGGGGGAAGTCAAGCGGGAATGTCCGTAGTGACCGTGGGCAGCCACAGTGTCTCCCCAGGGCTGAGCCCCCACCGTGTATACCTGGCAGCTGGTCCGCGCCTGGTCCGATCCTGTGCCAGGCACTTCTCGGGTCTCCCTGCCCAGAGAGAACTCCTGTGGGCTGGCCTTCGAGAACTGTCTGGATGGGAAGGACGTCACCTACAGAGGCAGCTACAGAATCCGAGTGTGGGGTTGCAAGCTCAGAAGGGGGGCCTCGTTCAGCTGTGGAAGGGGCAGGGGAGGGACTCTGGGAGAAAGGCCTGGATTAAGCCTTTAGCACCAGCAGGCATGAGCCAGGAGAGGGTGGAAGGAGGGTGTCGGGCATTCCAGCAGGGACTGCCCAGGAAAAAAGGCAGCGGAGAAAAAGTGAGCCAGCAATGTGGCCGGGAAGGTGCAGGTGGCTGAGAAGTGACTTCTGGGGCGGGGACACAGGACTCCGAGAAGAGGCTCATTGGGTGGCAGGGGAAGGTCCTGAGGGCCTGAACGAGTAACAGGCTTTAGGGCCAGAAGGAAGTGCAGGCTGGTGCTGAGCAGGGAAGTGGCAGTTAAAGAACCATCAGGGCTGTGTGGGGACACGATGGGGACACCAGGAAAGGGGCCAGGCGGCCATCCAGGGAAAGGTGAGGAGGCCTAGCCCAGCACAGGCATCTGACACAGCTCTGGAGCCAGGAGAGACAGGAGCATCACCAACTGAATGTGAAGAATGGGGAAGCAGAGGGTGGCTGGGTTTGTGGCTAAGGACCACAGTAGTGGTGCCACTTTCTGTGGTGGGGACATGGGAGAGGAGAGGGAGCCGTGTAAAGCATGAAGCACCCTCTGCATTATGATCTTGTCACCACCATCACGGACCAGGGCTTGGTCTCTGTCCTGCAGCAAAGGCATTTCAGGGGGCCAGCACTGAGCTAGGTTCCTCTCTGTGACCAGTCCCAAAGGCCTGTCCAGCCCTGGCCTGGGAGGGCAGAGGAGGCCTCACTGGGAAGCCTCTTCACATACTCTTCCAGCCTGGGAAGGAAGGTGAGAGGTGGTCTCCCAGCAACCTGTCCGGTGTCCAGTCAAAGGTCCACCTGCTGGGGGATGTAGAGAACAAAGGAACCTCCCTCTATCAAAATCCCTGATCAGATGCATAGGGGCTCCCAGGAGAATCACAAGAGGGGACACTGGCCAGGGTGGCCTCTGGGCTTCCAGGACGGCTCCGTCACCGGGGCTGCAGCGAGGTCAGGCAGCCAGCACAGTGGGTACCCAGTGTGAGTGAGCGATGGATCCCAGCAGAAGGGAAAGCCCTTTCCACAGGGCCGAACTCCAGGGGTCACTGTCCAAGGTGAGCAGAGGCGGGGCTGCGCCCGCCTGGGCAGGTCACCAAACCCCAGGGAGCATCAGCTTCCTCCTGTGAAATGGAGCTATAATCCCTACCCCCAAGACGACCCAGAGGGTACAACACTGTACAAATGTTAGTTCTTTAACATTCCTTAACATCAAGCCCAAAAGGGCTGGGTCAGATTCCCCGGAAAGCTTCCATCTTTCAAAACAGAAGTGGAAGTTCCCCAGGGCCCAGGGGCTGCCATCGCCGCCTCGCCTCCTTCCCCAGGGGCAGTCTGGGGAGAGAAACAGTCACACAAGTTCCACGTGGGCATCGAGCGCTCCAGCCTCACCCGCAGGCTACTACTCAGGCGGGCGGGTCCCCACCGCGGGCTGAACCCCTCGAGCCCCCACTTGGGAGCCCAGGCGCCTTCCAGGGCCCTGAGTCCAGCCCACGGCCGCGGGGGAAGGGCCATGACGGGGCAAGTCGGGACCGGTGCGCGGACCGGGCGGCCCTCGCCACCCGCCAGGACCCCCGAGCCACGGGCCACCGGCCTTTCGGGCCTGGTTTCGCCCCGCGAAGGGATTTCACGGCGAGGCTTGCGGGCGTGAAGTGCTTGAGCGCGCGGTGCCCCACGATTCCCGGGGCGCTGGGGCCCGGGGTGCTCACCCCCTAGGAAGACCCCACCCAGGCAGGGGTCGCCGTGGCGTCGCGGAGCCGGCGAGACCCCGGCCCTTCAATTTCTGGGGAACTTGCGGGGGGGACGTTGGGACCAGCCGCCCCTCTGCTCTTATGGGGAAACTGAGGCCCGAGATGGGCGGCGCCCCACCCCGGCTGTCCCCCGACCCGAAGTACTCACCGGCCCGAAAGTTGGCCGCACGCGGCGCCGCGACGCCCTCGGGCCTCCGGGTTCGCCGCAAAGTTGCTCGGGAGGAGCCGGACTCGCCGGGGCCGAAGAGAAGCAGCCGGGACCAGCGGGCGGCGCCAGCTGCCGCTGGAGGGGCGAGTGCGGCCCACCGCGCGGGGAGGGGCGGGTCCGGGGGCGGAGCCACAGACCTCGCTCCACTCCTGACGCGGCTGGGAGGACGCGGCGCTGGCTCGGCTCACTGAGCGGCCGGCGCGCCTGCCAATAAATACGCACCTCCGCCAATCACGGTGCGCCTCGCCTGGCTCCAGCCGACTGGTCCCCCGCGCCGCCAGGCCGGACGGCGCCGGGTGAACGGGTCCAACAGCGAAAGTTTCCGAGCGGACTCGGGCCTCGGCCCCGCCCCGCCTTGGCCCCGCCCCGTCTCGGCCCCGCCCCGCCTGGGCACAGTCCGCAAGGAATCCTCTCTCTTGGCGAGACCTCTGGCCTCTGTTAACAGGTGGATGGTTGGACCCTTGAACAAAACTCGTGCCACCTGTCACCCACCACTCTGGCCCCCAACTTCAGATTCATTAAACTTGCTGTTGCAATATTAACCAACAGGTTGAGCGCCTACTATGCGCCAGATGCCTTCATTCTGGCCCCGCTAGAGAGAGGGGGCTCCGCTGACTGAGCAGCAGGGATACAAAAATGTGGCCCATTTAAATGTGTACCGGCAGCCAAGTGCTGCTTTAAATGCACAACATCAAATGCACGTAGCACTCTTTTCACAAGGTAATTGTGGGATGCGTTTGAGAATAAATACTAGCCCAGGGAGTGAGGCAAGGCCAGGCAGTTTGGAAGCCCTCTTCTGTGGTCCTGTCCCGCGTCTGAGAGGTGTGGTTGGGAGATGAGGGCAAAGGTCTATGCTGAGACTGTGGGGGCCTTGAGGCTCTGAGGCCCTGGCCCTTGGCAGGGGGGTGGGACGGGACTGGGGGGCCCTGGGCTGTGCCTGCTCTATGCGTGGTCCTCACAGCCAACCTGAGCTCAGAGTGGTTGCCAGGGGTATGCTGCCAGCACGTTGGGAGCAAAGATTCCAGATGGTTTTGGAGAGGAGTTCCATTCACTGAACACACTATCCCCCTGGACTTTTGTCAAAACTGTGTGGTTCACATCAGTCACCTCACTATTCTCTAGCTGCCCCCTTCACCCCCCCTCTCCGGTCTTCTCATCGAATCTCGTGAGGCTCACAGGAAGGGAGGGACCCAGCACTGAGCAGCACCCCATTCTGCCCCAGGCGCAGTGTGGGGCCTTTCACACACGGAGGTTTTTCATTTCACCCCGATGACCCAGTGAGGCGGGTGGCATTGGCTCATTTTTACTGATGAGAAAATTGAGGTTCAAACATAGATAGTTATTTGTCCAAAGTCACACAGAACTCTTCCCCTCCTTGTAATATACTAATTACAGAAAATTTGGATAGTTACAAAAAGTAGAAAGAAAACATTACTCAAAGGCTATTACTTTTCACATTTTGGGGTCTCTGCATATTTAATTAAGAAAGGGTTTCCAAAAGTCTCTGGTTACACTGTATATGTGTGTGTATGTACATGTGTGACTACTTCACTAGGGTAATGTCCCCGTGATCCCACTACACGTGTACATGTAAAGTCCTACAAATAGAAGCATCGGATCCTGGCGGGCTTTTTCAGATCTAAAGACACATTTTACCAAAACAATTTTCTCAAAGTTGTTTCCAGTTCACTTCTGAGGGGCTTGGGGAATTGCCATGTGTGTGTGTTTTTTAACCCTGTCCTAATATGGTAACTGAAAAATGGTCTCTTTGCTATTGTAATTTGATTTCCATTGTCCCTAAGGAGGCTGCACATTTCGTGTTAATTTTGAGAAACATCCACTCTCTCAGTTATCTATTGGGAACTTAGGGGCTCTTTGAAAAATCAATGAAATGATTCTGTTTTATTTCCCCCATCTTTACTGCCCATCCTCTCCTTGAGCTCGGAGGACTGCGTGCCTACCCGCCACCTTCCAGCAGGACTTGGCCCAGGAGACCACCAGGTTCTGGTTCTTACGGGCCTGAGAGGTCAAGACACTCCCTCAAACCTTTGTGCGACTCAAAAAGCAGAAGGAAGAGGACAGATTGAACAACTCCTCCTGGAGAGGGCTAAGGAAAGAGAAAATGAACTTCAGTGAAGGTGCACGAGACAGCTTCAGGAGCCTCAGTCGGAGCATGGAAACATTGAACGTACTCCACAGAGTTAAACAACTCAAAAAAGTCATAGGCAAATGCAGGAGGAGAACTACTGGGGTGAGGAAAATCAGAAAACTGGAAGGTGATGGGGAGTAAGTAAATGCTTTATAATGTGCAGTGGAGACACATGGAAACATCAGGACGAAAATTCGAGGCTTGCAGGACAGTTCCAGGAGGTATAGCCTGCAAGGAGCAGGAGGGGAAACAGAAATGAAAGACACGCTAGAAGAAAACGTGTCTGGCTGAAGCTAGCCTGTGAAGTCTCCAACTCCAAGGATAAGGAGAAAGGCTCATGGAGGTCAGGAAATAACCGGTTCCGTCCAAAGGCAGGAGTCAGTGGTACCAGATTCCCAGGGGACTCTGGAACAATGTCCAGGGACTTTGATGGTCTGATCAAGGAGCCTTTGCCCTGCTGTGATGGAATTCATTGTCAGAACAAGACAGAGAGGACCCCAGCCTCGTTCCCTTTTCCCTGTGGAAGTCCCCTCTCACCAAGACAGTTCAGTCCCAGCCAAGATCTCAAGGTTGAGTTGACGTGGTTCACAGGAGATGGTGGTGAGCCAGTGAGCCTCGCAAAATACACGGTTCAATCTAAATATGCCGGGGGTTTTGCACAGTGATTGCTAAGTAAGGATTCTTGAAATATATGCCACACACTGTAAGGGAAACCTTCATTACCCTGGGCTTAAAAAGTAGAGTCCACCTTAGCAAACCCAGGAGTTGAGGCAGCAAGGGGTGGAGAGAAGTCAGAGCGTCCTAAGGTCACACCTGGTTGAGGGGAGAGGGAGGAAGTACAAGGGTCTGCTTTTGGTACCTGGTTGGGGGGTAAGCAAAATCTCATTGGAGGGGGAGCGTCATTACCATTTACTTTTAATACATTAAGAGGGACCTAGAGGTTGAATTATGCTCCCTGGGTCGTTCCCCTCCTCCTCTGACCCTTCCTCCCTCGGTGCTCCCTTTCCTTTTCCATGTTCCTTTATAACCCTGAGCTCGCAGCCCAGTCTGCAGTCTCCTTGAAATTGCAAGGGAAGTGGCCAGAGCTCTGACGGAGGGCTTGGTGCTGGTCCCACGGCTCTGTGTCACCGGGGCTGAGTGCTATAGCAGGGGCTCCTGTTCTACCCACCCACACCTGCCGGGACGCCACACGCCCACAGGTGCACCCGCCCACACTGCATTGTGGCCGCGTGGCTCTGAGCCCCTCTGTGAGTCGGAGTGGTCACTTACTCATCTCCGAAGGCGCAGAAGTAATGCCACTTACGGGCCTTGTGGTGAGTCATCAAGTACATTTAGAAGTTTCAGATGGAAAAAGGAACACTGAGAGTGGGAAGGCGGCTCTGAGGCAGAAGGACACAAGCCCGCGCAGAGGAGTCATTGTTCCCAGGCCTCCCCCGTGTCCCTGTCGCCCACCGTCACTAGTCATTCGTCATTCGTGGGGGTTCTCCAGAGAAGCAGAACCCGTAGGACACAGAGAGAGGTGGAGAATGAGATCTATGGTGGGGATTGGCTCACACGATCATGGAGACCGAGGAGTCCCATGATCTGCCATCTGCGAGCTGGAGCCCGGGACAGCCGCTGGTGGAGTGCAGTCCTGTCCGAAGGCCTGAGACGGGGAGTGCTGAGGTTTTTGGGCGGGAGAAGATGGATGCCCTCGTTCAGGCAAAGAGCAAACGCGCCTTCCTCCGGCCTTTTGTTCTAGTCAGCCCTGAAGGGACGAAGTCTGCCCATCGTGGAGAGGGCCGTGGCCTTTACTCAGCCCTGGCTCCAATGCCCATCCCTCTCGGAAACACCCTCATGCCTCAGACACAGTGCTTTGCCAGCTAGCTGGGCACCCTTAGCCCAGCCACGTTGCAACAGGAGTCACTGACAGCTGGCTCACAGGCCACAGGGCTCTGTGTCACCAGGGCTGGACACAGAGGCAGCAGATACATCGCCGTGCACGTCCATGGACCCGGCACCCCACGTTTCTCCTGTGACACCGAGGCCATCTTATAAATGTCAGGGTGCAGGACGAAGCGTTCGTCCAACACCTGCTACGTGCTCCCTTACAAGCCACGCTGGGTGCCACGCAAGAGATGGATGCTGCGTCCCTGCCCCGGAGAGGCTTATGGCTGTTTTGGTTCAGAAGCTGGAACACGAGCCACCGGATGGAGAAGAAGGATGGGGTACCCTTGGGGAGGCCGGATGCCCTGCTCGTCTGCAGCTCCTGGCAAGGGGAGAAAGTACTGACGTCTGTGGCCATCAGGAAGGGCTTCCTGGAGGAGGTGCTGACTTCACTTTTTTTCTCCTCCTCTTCCTCCCTCTCCTCTTTCTCTTCCTCCTCCATTGTCTTCTTTTAATAGACTTTATTTCCTAGGGCAGCTTTAGGTTCACAGCAAAACTGAGCAGAAAGTACAGGGTTCCTATATACCCCCGCCCCCACACGGGCACAGCCTCCCCCACACTCTGCCTGCTTCACCAGATGGCGCACCTGTTAGTCTCCAGGGACCCCCGCGGACATGCCGTCGTCACCCAGAGTCCACAGTGGCTCACTCTTGGTGGTGTGCGTTCTGTGGGTTGGGACAGATGTACGTGACCTGTGCCCACCATTACAGTATCACGCTCACTAGTGTCTCTGCCCCAAAGTCCCCTGTGGGCCTCCTCTTCATCCTTCCTCCCCCAACCCCTGACAACCACCCTTTCCACGGTCCCATAGTTGTGTCTTCTCCAGAGTGGCACGTAGCTGGAATCATAGTGTGCCTTCTCCGATCGGCTTCTGTCACTTAGTCACGTACGTTGACAGCTCCCCCAGGTCTCTTCGTGTCTTGCCAGCGCATCTTGTGTTAGCGTCGAAAAACATTCCACTGTGTGGATGGACCACGGGTTATTTCCTCACCACCTACGGAGCCTCGGAGGGGGGCTACCCTGGCGGCACGGGACTGAGCATGGAGGTCACTTGGTGGGTCTGGCTCAGCGGCCTCGGCGACCTGTCTGAGGGTCTCCTCAGCACAGCCCTGTTCCTATAGTTGTCAGGAAGGCCCGAGAGCAGCCTGCGGGGAGGTGGCCAGCACAGCGCCAGCGCACATTGGGATGAGTGGGTGCTGGTCCCTCCACGTCACACCAGAAGTCAACACGTGTCCTTCATAATGGTTACCACCTCTGGTGGCTCCTTAGAGCCACACAATGACCCTGGGAGGCGGGTCATACCCAGGTTACAGGTGGCGAGTTGGAGACTCTGAGAGGTTAAGGACGTGCCCAAGGTCACGCTGCAACACCTTTTTCGCCTGATTGTCCCCAATCACTGAGGCTGTGCCACACCTCCTGCAGAACCCATGTCTGAAAGCCAACAAGCTCACGGGGGTGGGAGTTCAGGTGGCTCTAAGGAGAGAAATCTCGTGTCACTAAAGGCCACTTTTACACAAACACCCCGAGCAGGGGGGACTCCTAGCTTCCTGCCTTCACTGGGTGGGTGGGGGTGCGGCCTTTCCTCCGCCCCTCTGAAGTGACAGGCTTTCAGTCCTGAGTTCCTATTGTCATCTTGACAAAACCCGGAGGTGGTGGGAGAGAGAACTTCCAGTCACTTCAGCAGAAGACAATGGAAGAACAGTCAGGTGTACGGCACTTAGGACGAGTCAGGCGGAGCTGAAAGGCACCCACCCCCGAACCTCCCCCAAACGTCCCAGACGCCCGCGGGGCTGAGCAGCAGCCATCGGAGTGACACAGGGACGGGCTGACGTGCAGCCTGGCAGAGAGAGCTGGGGAACAAAGCATTTCTGATTTGTGGGAGCAATTTGGACAGTTTGCAAAAGAGACAATGTTTTTGACAATCATTAGGAATATAAATTACCCGGAAAGCTTACTGGGATCAGATATAATTGTTTTCCTTACCTTTCGATACAATGGAAGCTGTCAGACTCTGCCTATGACTTGCTTTGTGACGTGCCAGTGAGCTTCTGGACGGGAAAGAGAAGAGAAGGAGCTGGGTGTGGGGGGATCCGGGCCGTGCTTGGGGACTGCTCCTGTGTAGGACATGGTATGTGGCATGCATTCGTTGAATTGGAAATTTATCCCGGAGAAAATGTAGATTGGTGGCTATTCTCAATTCGGTTTGCCTTTGTCCCGCCCTGACCCAGGCCCATGAGTGCCATCCTCAGTGCACATCCGCCCTTGGTCCCCGAGCCAAGGCGAGGACCGTCTGGCCTGGTGTCAACACCCAGATTCTGGCTGGGGACACACCAGGACCCAGGCTGGGCCACACGGGGCAGCCTAGAGTTACTGTCAGAATACGGCACAGGCCCTGGCTGATTTGGCTCAGCGGTTAGAGCGTCGGCCCGTGGACCAAAGAGTCACGGGTTCGATTTCAGTCATGGGCACGTACCTGGGTTGCGGTTTGGTCCCCGGCCCTGGTCAGGGTCGTGTGGGAGGAAACCAGTCGATGTGTCTCTCTCACATGGATGTTTCTCTCTCTCTCTCTCTCTCTCCCCACCTCCCACTCTATCTGAAGATAAATGGAAAAATATCCTCGGGTGAGAATTAGAAAAAAAAAAAGGATGCGGCTCAGACATCCCCACAAAGGCCTGTGGGTCCGGGGGCCCGGGGCAGCGGGGAAAGGCTGACATTTGAACTAGGCCCTGAACAGGAGGAGGAGAGGGCCTCCTGGAGAAGGCAGGCTGACTGCAAGGCTGGGGGTGACAGCAGGGGGTCGAGGCAGAAGTTTGGGGTGACGAGAGTGTGGGCTTAGGTGCCCATCCAGTAGGCGGGCCCGGTTGGCAGGATGGCTGGGCGGTGAGTCCACTCCCACAGGACACTGATAGCAGGCTGAGCGTGGGGTTTGCTGCCATGAGGAACTACCAGGGCCTTTGCAGCAGGCGGAGGCATGGTGAGAGCTGTGCTCCGGGTGAGAGCAGTGCTCCGGGTGAGAGCAGTGCTCAGGGTGAGCTGTGCTCCGGGTGAGCTGTGCTCTGGGTGAGAGCAGTGCTCAGGGTGAGCTGTGCTCCGGGTGAGCTGTGCTCTGGGTGAGAGCCGTGCTCCGGGTGAGCTGTGCTCCAGGTGAGAGCCGTGCTCCGGGTGAGCTGTGCTTCAGGTGAGCTGTGCTCCGGGTCAGAGCCGTGCTCCGGGTGAGAGCCGTGCTCTGGGTGAGCTCTGTGCTCGGGTGAGCCGTGCTCCGGGTGAGAGCCGTGCTCCGGGTGAGCTGTGCTTCGGGTGAGCTGTGCTCCGGGTGAGAGCCGTGCTCCGGGTGAGCTGTGCTCCGGGTGAGCTGTGCTCCGGGTCAGAGCTGTGCTCGGGCGAGCGCTGTGCTCTGGGAGGACAGCCCCCTGATGCAGCTCACACGGCTGAGGGTCTGCAGTTAGTACCTCTGGAGCCAAGCGGAGAACTGATGAGTCCCAGCTGTGAGCAGACGTCCTTTTCCTTGTCTTCCTGGAGGAAACCCTGAAAACATTGGGACTTCGGCCTGTCCCCGCTGGCCCCATCCTGTGCTCTCTGGCCCCATCCTGCCCTCTCTGGCCCTGTCCTGCCCTCTCTGTCCCCGTCCTGTCCCCACTGGCCCCGTCCTGCCCTGCTCACCTCGTCCTGCTCTGCTAGCCAAGGCTCTGAACTCCATTCTGGGCAGCAGGTCCCCGTGAGAACAGGTCAGCGAGTGCTCAGTCCCCGCAGAGAGCCAGGCAATGAGAACCCTACCACGTCACTAGGAGGAAGACCTCAGCATGTGGGCCGCTGCCCTCGGCCCTCGGCTGCTTCCGATCTAGTCCCAGCTCCACACTGGCCCTGGGCTAAGGGGACCGGGAGACTGTCACAGCCTTGCCTGAGCCTTGGTTTCTCCATCTGTGAAATGGTTGGGTTGGTCCAGCTCCGTCCCTCATCACCTGACACCTCTCCACCACGTTCAGAACCCATCTACTTGACAGAGCAGAGCGTGTTTCTAGAATGCTGGGCACTTGACCTCCCAGGCCTGCCAGACACCCGAGCTCCAGGCCCAGCCCCGGGTCTCCCAAGGCCTCGACGACCAGGAAGAGGAGGTCTTCCCTGTGGAGACGGGAGCCTGGAGCCCGGTCCTGTTTCCTTGGCAAATTTTGGGGCACAGCACAGAGAGCTGCAATGGAAGAGGCTGGCTCGATCCAAGCTTAGGCTTTGGGACTGGATGAGACCTTGGGAATCTCATGGTCTGACGACCTACACTTTGTGGGTGGAGACATTTAGGCCGAGAAGCAACTTGCCTGAGGTCACCCTGTGGCAGAGGAAGCACTGTAAACACTCGGCACCCAGTCCCTGGCCCCATGTCCCACCAGGCTGGCCTCATGCAGGGTTTTCACTGTGAAAGCCCGGGCCCTGTCCTCTGAGGGCATCTTTGCAAATGCAGATTTCTGATCAAACATGATATCGAGGTTCGCAGAAAGTTCCTGTGTTGGGGGAGGTACAGGGTGGGGAGTGTGTGTGTGTGGGTTGGGGGAGGGGTTTGGGGAGGGTAGGATGACTTTTGAAGTCACTCCCAGCCCTGTTCCTGACATTTTTCTATTTCCAAGCTCCTGGTTGGCAAACCAAATAAATAATCACTTGGCTCTAGTGACCCCTAGTGGACACAGTTTTAATAGCAACATTGAGGACCATTAAAGGGATAAAGGGCCTTGGGGGACAAATTCCCCCAAGAAGTGTGTTGAGGGCCATGCTCTCAGACTCTCAACTGCCAACGAATCACCTGGGAATGTTATGCCATCACAAAACACAAGTTCAAAGACAAAATCACGGTGACTTCTGGGTGGCAGCAGCAGAGCGTCGAAGCAAGTGCAAGGCCCTTTTGGGGGTTGCAGCCTGTGAAGCCCGCCCTGCCGATCATCCTGGCTGACATTTACGGATCTCACCACGTGCCAGGTGCTGGTCTGAGAGCCCACCCAGTCCTCCAACCACCCAGTGAGTCTCTGCCAGCACCCCCATTTTACAGCCAGGGAAACAGCGTCCGAGAGGTACCCTCATGTGCCCGGGGCCACCCAGTCCATCACTGTCCGTGCCTGGACACCCAGTCTGGCTCCAGAGCCGGCGCTCCTAAGAGCTCAGCTGTGTGTCTAACCCTCGTTCTGGGCGTGGGTATTACACGTGTCTCACCCCAGCCCTGCGGGCCGGCCCAGCCAGAGGCCCAGCCTGCTTCTTGCCTCCACTGTGAAGACAGGAGGGAGTTCAGGCCTGGGACTCTGACCTGCCAGGTCATAATTTGGGTCGACCGACTTAGAGGGGCTGTGGCGAGGATTCCTGAGGAAAAAATGTTAAATCAAATCCCTGAGATCTGTCAGGAAGTCCCGAAGTCAGTGACGGGCTGTGCCCAGCAGGGGGAAACAGGAGACAGGAGAGGAGACTGGAGTGGTCAGCTCTCAGCCCGCAGGACGTCTACTTGCAGGGAGGACATGGCCGAGCCCCAGACACACAAGACGGAGTCTGCTGTGCAAACACACACGATTTATTTTCTCCTGGTCAGTGGCGCCGTCTGACGGCCCGTCTGCACGGCCCAGGGTCTTCCATCCTTCCTCCACCTGTCTCTAGGGAAGCGACGTCGGTATACTCGAGAGATGTCCTGGCGTCCCAGCAGTGCAGGGGGGGGGGGGCACCGCTTCACGCTGCAGAGTCAGGGAGACAGCAGACTGTTCACCACCAGGAAGAAGCCAACGAAGCCAAAGGCCTGCTTCTGATACAAGCACAAACCACACTCGCTCTGGTCCCGCACCCTGCTGGAGACCAAGTGCTGGCCCAGCACAGAGCTCAGGGCTCACAGAGTGGCCCAATTTCTCTCTCATGCACCCATCCTTGAGACTCAGTGCCTGTGAGGTTGTGAACCATCTCCTCCAATTCCTGGTCTCAGCTGGGGGCCCGGGCTCAGCCCAGGGGACGTGCTCGAGATGTCTGCCCAGTGGAGTGACCTGTGTGAGTGGGCTGGAGGAGACCCGCAGGGACAGAGAGCGGGGGAGCAGACAGGAGCCGAAGTACACCCCTGCTTCCTGGAACTTACTTGGCGTCAGAGGCATTTATCATTTTGGAGCCAATGATCAATGCATGTTTTCTGAAAGCCAGTTTCTTCCACATCATTCAGTCCAGGCACCGCGTCCCACGCCTTCTGTCACGCCTTCCCTGGGAGGGTCAGTCATGTGGACACACCCGGACGGTGAGCACCCCCACATCACCCTCCATCTGCTCCCCGCAGCCGCCCGGTCACCCGCAGTAGATGGATCCGATTTGCCAGGTAAGGCCAGCCGGCGGCTTTGCCACCCTGAAGAACACGCCCGCTGCCTGCCCGCTGCGCCCAAGTCTGCCCGATCTCCTTCCCCTGGAGCCCTCGAGCCGGCCACCTCGCCCTGATTTCACTTACTCCGTGTAGGTATAAAATCCCCCCGGGTCACACCAGGGCCAGATGAGGGGGAGAGGAGGGAGAGAGGAGGGCGGGCTCTCCAAGTTTCTGGAGCAGCGGAACCCTCACTGCCTGGGCCCTTGGGCTTGAGGCTTGCTTCGCTACCTGTGCGCAGGGATGCCCCGCTCTGCAGGGACGACCCGAAGGTGACCGCTGTGTGTCCCCACTCGTGTGCCTCAGCAGAGGACCCGTGTGCTGGGTCACACGGCGGCCAAGCCAGGGGGACCACACGTACACAGGACAGATTCTAAGATGTGCACAGGACAGCCCCCGAGGGCACAGGGCCGTCCCATTCGGGGAAGACGGACAAGCCCTGAAAAATGTCTGTCTGTCCCTTGTCTGCACAGTGCTGGTGACCAGCAAGACCCAAACAGGTTGAACATACTGAAATCCGCCAGAGTGGTCAGTCAACAGCTGCTGCCCAAGGGCCCTCCAACTGCCCAGGACCCCACCCCAATCCAGTGACCAAGGGGTTAAGGCCTGGCCCGGGGCAGGGGAGCTAGGGGCTAGGACCCTGTCTGAAGTCATGGCCAGGAAGTTCCCATTGTTAACTTAATTCCACCCCTTCCTAGCTGTGCAGAAAAACCCCGAAGGGAGGAGCTGCAGGAGGGTGTGAACTAAAGCCTTCCGGGGAGGGTCGGGGGTGGGGGTCGGGGAGAGTGAGGGCCGTGTTCATGTTTCCACCTGACTGCAGCTTGAAGCCCTGGAGGTGCCCAGCTCAGGACCTGGCACCAGGGGGCGCTGGATTTGGGGTCACCAGCGGCCCTGTTCATCTCCACACCCTCCGGCACCAGCACAGAGTCTGGCCGTGCCAGCCACGGGGGACTGTGCACTGCGCGAAGAGGGGGAGCACAGGCGTGGGTCCGTGGATGGACAGGAATCTCCCAGGGCCTGGGTTCAGGGAGCAGGGGGGACCCGGAGGCGCCCTGCATTGGGCACGGGGAGAGGGGCTTCCCCAGACCACCGGCTCACCTGTGTCCGAAGTGGACAGCATCAGCACCAGGTTCAGGTCCTCGAACTCCTTCTCCAGGACCACCCCGTAGGTCCTCGGCCCGCCAGCTCCAGCTCCAGCCTCTGTGGCGGTTCTGAAAGGACACACCGGGAGTGCGCGCCAGCCAGCCAGCCCGCCACGGAGCGAGCCATGCGAATGAATGAATGAGTGCGTGAATAAACACAGACGTGAATACATAAGTAAACGAGTATTATTAGTAAATGAGAAAATAAGTAAACGAATAAATACACATACAAGTAAAGGTAAATCAATAAGTACGAAGTAAATTAGTACGTGATTAAACAGGTGAATAAGTAAATAAGTCACCAGGTAACCGCAGAGGGTCTTCCAGCTGCTCCCCTGGAGCCCACCCAGAATCTGGAGCATCCCAAGCTCTCCTCCCCCTCCAGGAAGCAGCCCCCCCTTGTGGAGATCCCACCGCTTCATGCTGGGTCTTTCACAAGGCTTGGCGTCTCCCTCGCCCTCCAGCGGAGGTCGCCCTGCCTCATTGTATAGGCTGGGAGGTGAGGTTGGGGAGACAGCCCAGATCCACAGCTGGGCTTGGTGTCCCAGCTGGCCTTCCCAGGCTCCGCTGCAGGCCCCACCACAGCAACCCGGCCCGGGCCGGGGAAGGCGGATGTTGGGCAGCCCCAAGGCGGGCTGTGTGCGCAGGGGCGGGCTCCTGGGGGCTCTCGCCCATCAAGAGAAGGTGTTATATGCCAGGCCTCAGACCCTTCCCACTGTTATAACCTGATGGCGAGATAACCAGAGACGCACGGCCGAATTGTAAAGGAGCACTTTATTTCGCCGGCGGGCTGCGGAGGGCATAGTTTCTCCTCAGATCAACAGCCCCGATTCTCCTTGCTCGTCCCATTTTAAAGACAGAAACTCCCTCCTCCTTTTGCCCCCCTCCCCTCAGGGAACCAGTACAATAGTGGGAGTGACAGAGACTACAGAAGTCAAAATTAGCATTATTCACCGACAGCACAGGTACTTGCAAATACCTATACTCAGGAAACTGCAAACGCCTCCCAACTCCTGGGGCAACTATAATCTTGGGCAAAATTCCTTTACGTCTAGGGGTAATTAACCTATTATTGGAAGAATATCCAGGAATGTCTATTGGTGATAAAATGGAGTCTTTTAGTCGCCTTAACCTAGGGGCCTACATAAAATGGAATCTCGTTGCCTTAGCCTTGGGGCCCAGATCACCACTTCCTTAGGAAGTGGGCAGAGTTGCTCCCTCTAAAGATGTGGAGTGGGAGGTCAGGGAGCCACCTTGCTGACAAGGTCACGGACAATCAGGGGCAACCCCTCCTCCCACGGTGCACCTTCTCTGCTGCCCAGGCTGCCGACCTGGAGCCCCGATCAGGCTGTTTCCAGGGACCTGTGTCAGGTGGGTCATTGCATGATGGCTCTGGAGAACTGGGGTGTGTTCTTCCCTGTTTTTTAACTTTGGGGTGCACAGGAGTCTGGGATGAACGGCCTGCTGGAGGGCGTGGGAGGGGACAGCCCCCGGGGGGCAGTGCTGTGACCCTGATAAAAGGTGCTCTGCATGGATTATCTCTTTAAATGTCTGGTGGCTACCCTCAGGGGCAGATCTCACTACCGCCCCCAATGGAGAGACTGATAAGGAGGGGCTGAAGAAGTGAAGCCGGGTGCCCTTAGCACAGCCACTGAGGGCGGAGCCTGGACGTGAACCCCTGGAGCCTGGGCTCCAGAGCACAAGAGACCCTGCCTCCTTCCCCGGACCTCCAAAGGCCTGTGCTTGTTAAGTCAGCAGGGTTCTCCCAGGAACCCCTCCTAAGGGAGCTGGGCACGAGCGCAGAGACAGGCACGAATGTCCCGCAGTGTCATTCATCATCACTGGATGTGGCTGAAATGGCCAGCAATGGGGAAACAGAGTCAGTTATGGTTTAGATGATGAGAGGGATACTATCTGTCTTTATCTCTGTCTGTCTCTTCCTACCTACCTGCCTACATCTAGCCATACAGATAGGCATACTTTTTAGATAAAGCTATAGAAATATGAATATATAAACAATATACAAATATAGTTATCTGTATAGTGGACAGAGTTAGATATTTATGAAGACATCCAGACTAGGAGTCGCTGTACTGAATGTTAATGGTGCCTCTCGAATGGCTGGGCTTGAATTTTCTTCAGAGACTCTTCTGAAATTTCAAAATTGTCTTCAGTAACTATAAGTTAATTTTATAACCAGAATAAAATAACGTTTGAAACTGTGACCTTATGCAGGGTTTTACCTCACTCCCTTCTCTCCACGTTCATGGAAACAGGCACCCCCCATCCCGCATAAATTTGCACCTGTCTGCCCTGGCCGGTTTGGCTCAGCGGTTGGAGGGTTGGAGCGTCAGCCTGCGGACCAGACAGTCCCGGGTTCGGTTCCCGCTCAGGGCAGGTACAAATAAATAAATAAATAAATAAATAAATAAATAAATAAATAAATAAATAAATTTGCACCTCGTCCTTGCCAAGGGAGAAGGGTCCGCTGTCCACCGCCGGCAGCCCTCCTGCGCCTGTGGCCAGGCCACCCATCACACACTGGACACGTGCAGGCACTCTCATCGCGCCTGAGCTGTGGTCTGGGCGCGGGGACAAGCACCACGAAGGCGATGGGCCAGTGCCCTGCGGTGGGTGCGGCGCCCCAGCTGGACCACCACCTGGCCGTGTGGGCGAGCACAGGTGTGGTGAAATGAACATGTCGCACGAGAAGGCTCAGAGCACATTTCCGTGCTTCGGGATCACAGGCAAAACGCTGTCTTCTAAGGACACAGGCATAGGAGGCGAGCGGCGCTGGGGTTTGCGACACTTACTGTAAGTGGACGGCGCGGTGTTCATCCGCCACGGGGCAGGCGGGGCTGAGCCGAGTGACAGGGATGTGGGTGCTTCCCTCCTGGGCTCCGGGCCTGAAACCTGCCAGCTGCCTCTGCAGGGCCTCCTGCTCTGCCTGAGCTGCTTCCAGAGTCTTCCTCAGCTCCCTGAGCTCAGATTCCTTGACTGGGAGGAAAGGCGAGAGAAATCCATCATTTTCTGTTCCTTTCTGTCATAAAAACCTGCCCTTCCCTTTGAACCAAACCTCACACAGGCAACAGCTGGGACCCCGGTCATTCTCAAAACACACTTTGATAGTTTCTTTCTTTCTCTGCTAATATAAAGGGTGTTGATACTGTGGGGGATTGTGGGAGGTCCAGAAAGGAGTGAAACACACAAACTACCTCCTCACCTCCTGGAGACAACCAGCTTTGCTATTAGTGAGGATTTACATATGCAAAACTTGACGCCCTTGGCCCGGGTTTAAAACTCAGCTTGGCCACTCACTAGCTGTGCAACCATGGGCAAGTTACTTAACCTCTCTGTGCTACACATTCCTCACCTTTAAAAGGAGGTGATACTATTACTGACCTCACAGTACTTTTGTGAGAATTAAAAGAGGTCATCTGTGCACACTGCTCAGACTGGAGCCTGGCTCGTCCGAGGCTCTGTTATTTCCCATCTGAGTATTGTTTTGACTTATTGTTACTCTCCTGGACGGCACCCTTTCTTTTTTTGTTCCACTTGATGTTGTAACCTACTCTGTAGGTCGCCCTGACTAGGATTATAACACCCTCGATCACCCGAGTTGCCACGGAGTCGCTGAACCTCGCCACTTACTTTTCAGAAGTTTGGAGATGATCTCTGTAATAAACACAGATCGAGAGAAGCAAAGCCCTCGTCCAGGCTCAGGGCTCTGAGCGGAGGCGGATCAGGACGCTGGGCTTCCTCCCCCGAGTCCCCTTTGTCCACATTCTGACCTTTCTCTTCCTCCAGACGTCCCAGGTGCTTTAAGCACTCAGCGGAATCTCTTTCAAATTCTCCTAAAAAGCAAAGAAATCCTGTAGTAAAGATCAGCCCATGAGAAAAATGAGCAGCTCCTCCGGGCCTGGCCCTCCGTCCAGGTGCGGGCAAGCCAGTCCCTGCGCTGGGTCCCTGTCTGGGTGGCAGACGGACATACAGGCTGAGTGCACTAGGATCGACGCTGGATGGAGGGCAGCAGGGGAGGCTTCCTGGAGGAGGGGGGTCCTTGGCTGAGATGGATAACTTTTTAAATTTTTTTCTTTTTTATTGATTTTAGAGAGAGAGGAAGGAAGAAGGAGAGAGAGATAGAAACATCGATGAGAGAGAACATCGATTGGCCGCCTCCTGCATGCCCCCCACTGGGGATTGGGCCCACAACCTGGGCATGTGTCCTGACTGGGAATCGAACCAGCGACCTCTTGGCTCATGGGTCGATGCTCAACCACTGAGCCACATTGGCTGGGCTAACTTTTTTTCTTAATAGTTTGAGATCTAATTCACATACCATACAATTTGCCCTTTTAAAGTATACAATTAAATGGTTTTTCGTATATTCAGATATGGGCAACCATCACTATAGTCAATTTTAGAACGTATTCATCACTCCCAAAGGAAACCTGGTACCCTTCAGCCATCACCTCCTAGTCTCATCCCCTCCCCCAGCCGTAGGCAGCCACCGTTCGGCTCTCTGTCCATAGATTCCCCTGTTCTGGGCATTTCTTATATATGGAATCACATAGTATGTGGTCCTTTGTGCCTGGTTTTTTAACTTACCATGTTTGCAAGGTTAATCTATGTTGTAGCATGTATGACTACTTCCTTCTCTTTCATGACTGAATAATATTCCATTGAACGGACAGGCTACATTGTTTATCCTTCGCCAGCTGACGGACGTGTGGGTTGTTCCCGCTCTGGGGTACTGTGGATAACGCTGCTATGCACATTCAGAATGTTGCGTGAACACACATCTTCAGTTCTCTTGGGTCTATGGCTCAGAGCAGAATTGTGGGACAGATGGTAACTCCACGTTTCACCTTTTGAGCAACCACCGGACTGTTTTCCAAAGCGGCTGCACCATTTGACATTCCCGCTGGCAGTGCATCAGGGCTGTGATTCCTCCACATTCTCCCCAGCACTTGCTGTTATGCATCTTTTTGACAGGGTTTTGAAGGATGAACAGGAGTGAGGCTGGCGCACAGAGGTGGGGAGGCAGTTCCAGGAGAAGGCCAGCTCGAGGGACACAAAGGACCCGCAGAGCAGGGAGCTGTGGGCCACCACTGGCAGCCTGCGATTCCTGGAGGGGGAGGGGGACGGTAGGGAGTTGCTGAAAACACACGTCCCCCAGCTCATAACCACAACAGTGGATGCCCCGATCGTGCTCACTCCTCACCACAGCACTAGGGGGTCCGTACTGTTATTACCCCCATTTTTGCCCTTGAGGAGACAAAGGAGACGGGTGGGGAATTTGCCAACGTATTAAAGGTAGTAAGTGGCAGAGCAGGGATTCAAACTCAGGCCCTTCACAGTGACAGGGACAGCCCACCTAAGATGTCACCAAGGTGCACATGCTTGGTGGCCTCTCTGAGGAAAGGAGACATGGAGTGTTAAAGCAGCAGGACCTCCCATGGAGACAGGCCGCACATTAGCGGGTGCTAATTAGTGGGGAGAATGTGTACCAGGTTTCTTTCTGGGTGACGAAGGTGGTCTGAACATATGTGCAGTCATGGTCACACACATCTGTGAATACATGAAAAACCGCTCTCAGTGGGTGTTTTATGGCCCGTGAACTAGACCTCAGCGATGCTGTTAAAAGAGCGCTGGGACCTGGCTCCCCTCCTCTGCTCTGCCTTCTGGTTTTGCTGCAAGCAAGCAGAGACCTGGGGATGGGACGGCTCAGGTGTGGGGGAGGCAATTCCTGGGCTTCCTCCCCCGGGGTATCCACGTGAGCCCTGAGCCCTGGAGGACCAGGCCGAGGAGATTCCAGCAGCCGAGCCCTCTTGCTGGGGTGCCGGCGCGGACGTGGGAAAGCTCTCCGGGGCCCGATCGCTCATGTAGAAGGTGTGGGCTGTCGAGAGGAGGATGAAGTGAGGTTTGTTCACGCCTGTTTCCTTTTAAATAACTGCAGAGGCCTTCAGAGAATTTCCCGGCTCACAGCCACCTGTATCCCCGGCCCCACGGCCCCCCGCACACGGTTTTATAGATTTTGAAATGGGCCTCACCCTCTCCAGCGGGCAATTGCGCGGCGTAACTCTCGGCATCGGAACACGCGTCGTTCTCAAGCGGGCAGTGAGGGGCATGTTCATCTTCTCTGCCATCACTCACCTTAAACAAGGCGTCGCTGGAAACAGCATACTTCCAGAACACCAGACCTGACGTGAGCCGTCTGCACGTCTGTGCACGCCTTCGTCACATGTCTGAGCATCTCGTGTGTGTGTGTGTGTGTGTTGTGGAGTGGTGGTGACAACAAAGGGATGATAATTACATAGGAAAGGGAGGCTCAGGAGACCCAAGGAGGCCCCCACCCAAGTTTGGGATCAGGGAAGACTTCCTGGAGGAGGTGACGTCTCGGCTGTGCCTGGCCTACACGAGGAGCTGATGGACATCCGAAGGAGAGCCTGCGAGGTGGGAAATTCCATCCTGACCATGCAGAGGGAGTAGGGGAAGCACAGAGAGGTTAAGTAACTGGCGTCCGGCCACTTAGCAAGCACGGCACAAAGTAAGGCCTGAAGTCAGATCTACTTCTATTTTAATAACATGAAGGAATAAGTGGGGAAGGGAAAAGGCCGTCACCCTTTAGTCCAGCACCAGATAGAACTGTTTTCATTCTTAGAGGATCTTTTCGAGCCCCAGAGCACACAGGGATTCTACGGGGTTGCAGTCATTGTGTGCCTCTCTGCTCTGTGGGTCTCAGTCCACTTGAATGCAAGGCATTTTCATGCAAAGATGTAGTAATCCGTACTTCCCGTTTCTCTGGGACAGAGCTCTGTCTCTTTCTTTCTGTGTCCCCAGCACCTGGCTCAGTGCCTGGGAAGGAATAAGTGCTCGAAAGTTACTGGTTGAACAGCATTCATTCATTCATTCATTCATTCATTCATTCATTCATTCATTCATCTTTCATTTGTGCACATTGAGTGCCCGCTCTGAGTGCCAGGCATGGCTCTGGGCCCAGGGAATATTGAAGTGAATAAAATAGGCAAAAATATCCCAAACACGAGGGGCTTATATTCTGGTGGGAGATAAACAACAAGATAAATGAGCAAATGAAAGAGGTCGACAGAAGATGATAGAATGATGGAGAGAAATAAATCAGGGACAGAAAGATGGGCAGGTGTGCCACTGTGCAGAGTGGCCAGGGTGACCTCCCAGGGAAGGTGACCCTTAAGCAAGACCTGATGAAGAGAGGCAGTGGTTCCTACAGTGACAGGCACAGAGCAAGCCTCACAGGCAGAGGAGGAATCCAGGTCTGCTGTGGACAGCCAGGTGCTCTGAGCACAGCTAAGGAGCCAGAGGCGCTGAAGCAAAGTGAGTAAGAATTTGAGGGCTCAAGGTGGCACTGAGGTCCCTGAGGGACAGGTCAGAGCAGGTGAGCCTTGTTCATTAAGAAGCAAATTGAGCCCGGCCGGTGTGGCTCAGTGGATTGAGCATCGTCCCATGGACTGAGAGGTCCCAGTTCTATTCATGGTCAGGGCACATGTCCGGGTTTCGGGCTCAGACCCCAAGCAGGGGGCGTGCGGGAGGTAGCCAATTGACATATCTCTCTCACATCAATGTTTCTATCTCTCTCGAAAAAAATCAATAAAATTATATTTTTGTAAAGAGAAGCAAATTGATACACAGTTCCTTGAAAGACCCATCCCCTCCCAAACACCCACCGGGCATTAAGAGTGTTTGATTAGATCCTGTCTTAAAAGGAAAGCAAGGAGGTATCTTCGGGCTGCGGGCTGCTCGGCTCCCAGCAGGTCGAGTCAAGGTGTGCATTTGCCACGCCCAGCGGAGCGGCAGCCTGGCTGGTTACTGGGAGCGTCTGCAGGTGCTGCTGCCCCACAGGTGTGCTTTCTTGTGCAGAGAACTGAAGAGCTGCCTGCAGGTCCGACAGCACAGGTCACTGCTTCCTCCCCTGGGGACAGACTTCAGGGCGGGAGGGGCGCCGGGCACAGGGACCCCCTGTGGGCCGGCCAGGCCCTTCTCCCCCTGTGAAATCATCTATGGTTTGAGGCTTTTCCAAGCACCGTTGAGAATTTCAAATCACCCCAAGACCCGTCACCGATGGGAGAGAACGTGCTAGGTACGTGGCAAAGAGGGAACGACAGGGTTTTTGAGGACTGGCGGTGGTGTTTGAGTGAGCCCACGACCAATTCTGGGTTTTGCTTATTTTCAAAGAGTTTGCTTTGAAATCTTAAACCAGAATTAACTATAACTAAATGACAAGGATGTGTCCCTTTCTCAAACATATATGCACTGACTGGTAGGTGCCTGTGTATCCGTGGGCCGTTTCTGGAAGCTGCACGAGAACAGGTCAGAAGTCACCTTGGGGGTGGAGGTGGGGTGCGGGATGCCAGGGACTGGGCTCTGGCCTGGAGCCCCTGTCACCGTGAGCCTCCGTGCACTGTCTGCGTCTCGTTTCGTTCCAGGACACACACGTTATTTTTAAAACAAAAAACCTAGTTAACTAAAAACACATAGCTGTACACATTTGCTTACGTTTATGAGTTCAGAGATGAAAAAGTCACTAAGCTCTGAGGAGACACGTTTCCTGACAGAGGCTTGATCGCTGCCTCTCGGGACAGCCGGCCAGTGAGCACGCCCAGGACACGGCTGACACGGCTCAGGGGTCCCGCCTGCAGCAGAGGGGGGCTTCTGCAGCCCCGCCGTGCCCTGGCCTGGGAGACGCCTCTGTGACGCCTGGCTCTGGCGTGACCCTGCTGACGTGACAGGCAGGAGCCCTGGGCACTCCTGAGAGACGGAGGGGCGAGGGTGCCGGAGGGCGCTGGGCCTGGAAGGGACCAGGGAGACCAGGGAGGGGAGACAGGTCTGCGGAGCCAAGGCCGCCAAACTGCACATCCGCACCTGCAGAAGTTCCATGCCCTCGCTTTTGCTCATAGAAATATAGCATTATTGTATGCTTCCTTTTTTTTTTTTTTATCCTCACCCAAGGACATTTTTCGATCTTTTGTTCAGATAGAGTGGGAGGGAGAGAGAGGAAGAGAGAGAGAGAGAAACATCAATGTGAGAGAGACACATCGAGTGGCTGCCTCCCGCACGACCCAACCAGGGCCGGGGACAAACTGCAACCGAGGTGCATGCCCTTAGCGGGAACCGAACCCGGGTCTCTCTGGACCGCAGGCCGACGCTCTAACCGCTGAGCCAAACCGGCCAGGGCTATGCTTCCTTTTTGTACGGACACAATATAGGCGAGGGGCACGAGAACTATATAATTAACTAACGTCAAGCAAAGTTAAGTCGGGGGCCTGCTACTCGCTGCCCGATTGGAACTGGGCTGCCCGACAGGCAAGCCGGCCACAAGCAGCCTCCGGACACAGAAAATCTCTGCAAAGATCGACTCGTAGCTCCTCGCCCCTGCCTTCTCCCTTACCCACAGCATAAAGGGGACAGACAGGCCACAGAATGTACCTTGTAGGGGTTAAAGTTAACCCCGATGGTTCCCATTCTGTATTTCCCCAGCAATTTTCCATAGAAACTACAAACAATATCAGCTCAACCTCTAGAGACGGTTGGGGTCTCTCCTCCTTCTCCCGTGAGGAGAGCCCGCCACTCTGTCCACGGCGCGGCTTCTCCTGCTGGTGCCTCTCAGTAAAACCCGCTTTCCCGCTGCAACCTCGTCTGGCCGGCGTCTTGAACTCTTTCCTGCACGAAGCCAAGGACCCTCTTGACTGGGGGCTCGAGTCCCCACTCGGGACTCATGCCTCAGGCATCTCTGTGGCTGTGTAATCCCCTGATCTTAAGGTCCTTAATCGCATCGTCAGAGGACACCCCCTCCTCTCCACAAAGGTGACAGTCCCAGGTCCAGGGAGCAGGACCAAGATACGGTGGGGAGGGAACATTTTTCAGCTTGCCACACCAAATAAGGGTAATTATTTTAAAAACACATTTTCACCCCAAAATACACCGATTGCCAAGAAGACAAGGCCCTCACTCTCGAGTTCACTTCCTGGTGTACCTGTTCCTGGCGGAGAGACAAACGGCATGGTCTTCAAAAGCATTCGTCTCGGAAAAGGGCTCAGCCTTGCTGTGGGAGGGGGTGGGGGTCAACTGGAGGGTCAGAGGTGCCCCCCGAGGCTGCAGACGTTTGTCTAGAGGCCCCTGGCGTCCCGCGGGGGAGCAGGGCTTGACTGCAGCTGCTCGGTTTCGGTGGAGGTCTGAGAACCCCGGGAACCAAGGGACGCCAGGTCCTCTGACTCCCGTTTGCAAACACGGGCCAGGAGTTAATTAAGAATTAGAGAGAAAGAAGGAAAAATTAAAACCGTTCATTTTTTATTAGCTTGGCAGGTTCTAGGTGAAATTTTAACACTTGTTCATTATAATTATTGTATTTTTATATAGTGAACTTTAAAAATTACTATGTTTTACACGAGGCAGTAACACATTTTATTTGTTTGCAAAGCCGGGCTCTGTTGGAGTGGCCCCTCTTGGTACCAGGCCAGCTTTCCATGTGATGACAATCTGCAAACCAGTGCAAAAATGAGGCGAAGCCACAGGACCCCAGCGTGGCTGAAGGATAAGCAAGAGGACATGTTTTCTGCTAAGCGCGACGAATGGCATTTTTAGGAAGAGAAGTTGAGCAGGGAGTGAGGGCTGCTCTCAGAGGACCCTTGGCCAGAGATTCCAGGGCACAGTCTGCTTAGTTCTGACATTTATGACGGGCCCCGAGGCCTGGCCACTCCCCCAGCACCATCAGAGACCCCGCTGGGCTGGGTGGTTGAGTGTACCCGTAACGTTGCCATGTTAGACTCATGGTTTCCCATTTGAGTATTTTTAGTTGCAGGTGCTTGACTGAAAACAGATGTTAAGTGCTAATGGGTAAGTACGATGGACCAGAGAAGACAAAACATGGAGTTCCCTTCTCTTTCTTAGGCTGGGACCCCCCAGAGGCAGACCCTGAGGCAATGACTTTGGTGCAAGTGGGTTTTTTGGGTGGTAATCCCAGACGCTGGTAGGAGAGTGGAGAAGGGAGTTAGGGAAGGGAAGAAGGCCAGTATGGGGTCCTTGCTGAGCAGGGGCCAACAGTCCATGATGTGCAGTCCCTTGGAGCCACTAGGGGGCGCATGGAACTCACTCAGAGTTGGGGGTGGGGGGGCGGGGACTGGGGTATTTATCTGCCTATTCCCCTGTGCGCTGGTTTATGGATGCTCAGCATGTTAACTCCGGGCAAATCTGGTGTGCCTCTGGCCAGGCAATGCCAGGGCCGTGGGGACTGTGAATGGTGCAGGGACATGGACCCCCAGCATCACCAGCACCAGGAGTGTGTTGGAAATGCAGACCTCAGAACTGCTGGATCAGAACCTGCACTTTAACAAGATTCCCCGTCATCCGAGGGACACTTTCGCGTTTGAGAAGCAGCGAGGTCCATAACTGCGGGTTCCTTTCTCTTTTCAAAGGGCTGAAAAGTAATCACTGGCTCCAGCAATGCCGGAGTGCTCCCTGACCCTGCCAAGTGGGAGGGAGTGAGATGCCTTAATCTTCAACCAGGGCCAGGGTGCGTCTGAACCCTAACCACAAGAGCCAAAAGCAAGAGCGCAATGCCAGCTGCTTTGTGCAGGGAGCCCGTGGCTCTCCCCCTCTCCCCAACGAGTAAAAATGTACATAGTTAACGTGTACAAGGTGATTATTGGATATACACATACACTGTGAAATGATTACCACAATCAAATCAGTTAACACACCCGTCACTTTCACGGTTTCCTTTTCTGTGTGTGCGGTGAGAACACTTAGCAAGTTTCAACACAGGCGGGGAAAACTGGACAGCCACACGCAAAAGCATGAAACTGGACCCTAATCCTACACCATACACAGCACGAACCTGGAAACGGATTCAAGACTTACATGTAGGACCTTAAGCCATAAAACTCCCTAGAAGGAAAACACGCGAGAAGCTCCAAGCACTGGTCTTGGCGGTGATTTTTTTTTTGGATTCGACCCCGAAAGCACAAGACAACCGAAAAGCAAAGTCAACAAGAGGGACTACATCAAACTAACAAGCTCCTGCACAGCAAACAATCAACGCAATGAAAAGGCGACCTGCAGAGCGGAGAAAATACTTGCAAACCCCGCATCTGACGAGGGGTTAATCCCTGCCCCGCTCCCCGCACCGCGCCTGCGCCGTTGCCCCGCCTCCGCAGGAAGGGCCGCCAGCCTGGAGCCCTGGTCGGCCTGCAGCCTGTGGGCAGCGCTGCTCGGCCTCCTCTGCATCGTAAACATCCCTCTGGAAGGAGCAGAGTTCCGAGACTCCCCCGATCGGTGGGCCAGTGTCCTCTTGTCCAACCTGCTTGGGCAGTCTAGGATGGTCTCTGGAGGCAGGGGGCTGTTCTGCTAAAAGTATAGCTTGGAGGTCAGACACTAGAAGGGGGCGGAGAGGGCTTCTGGTGGGAGGTGATGTCGGAGCGGGCATGGCTTGGTCAGTGTGGCTGGGAGGGCAGAAGTGGACACTGGACATGTATGCTCCCGAAGGGGCTTTGACTGTACCCCATAAATTGGTGTTTCCTTCTATGTGACCCCAGAACATACTTCTGTAGGAGGGTCACAGGTGCAGTGAAAAGGGGGTCCGCGGGCCCTGGCCCGTGTGGCTCGGCTGGTGGGAGCGCCCTCGGGTGCACCAGAAGGTGGGGGTTGGACTCCAGGTCAGGGCACACACCTAGGTTGTAGGTTTGATGCCTGGTCCCGGCAGCCGATCGATGTTTCTCTCTGTCTCTCTCCCTTCCTCTCTCTCAAATAAAAAAAGGGGTTCCATGGCACAATAAGTCTGAGAAATGCCTCACGCTAGTGATGACCCCCAGAGGTTCTCATGCCCTGAATACTTGGCTCCATCTCCCTCCGCACCTCAACTAAACAGGTTTTCAGTGAACAGAATTCCATTAGATGCTCCAAAAACTTCCCGCAGAGGGAAAACCTACTTCGCTGGATTCACTCCAGAATTTCCTGAACTCATCTGACGACGGACCCATGGCTCATGGAGGAGCCGTTCTGCCGAGCAGTCTGGGCGGGGGATGCCAAGAGCGACGGAGGACCAGTCACTGCTGTAAGGAGAGGGGTGAGAGGGAACTCATGCCTGTATTCCAGAAAGTTCCCTCTGGCTCCGGTGAGAAAAGGTGGACGAGGAGGGAGCAGCCCCTAATGGAGGCTGCAGACAGCTGGGCCGCGTCTGCGCAGAAAAGGACTCACTTGCTTTTTCTCTCGGGGCAGCTGAGCCCACCGAGCAGCCAACATCTTTGTGATTTCCATAAAAGGCAGATCTGGGTGCTTGGCCCTCAGCTGTCTTTTCTGTTCGTTTGGGAATACCACGTACCTGCGTCGGAACGGAATGAACGTCAGCTCCGAGAACTGGGGGGAGGGGTCAGCGGGGCCCGTGCAGCTACTTTAACTTTCATTTTCATAACAAGAAATCATCATGGTTCTGCCCATATTTGCCCATCCAACCTGTGAGGAGGTTAATTTAAGAGGGAAATGCTGAATGGCTGTTTATCTGGAGACTGATGAAAGACTCCTCGGGGTGGGGCATGAGGAGCAAGAAGCCTGGGTGGGCATGTCACTTACCCCCGGAGCCTCAGTTTCCCCTCTGTGTAATGGACATAACCTCTGCTAACAGGGTTATCGTGCGGCCTACATGCTGCAGGTACAGGCCCTACACCCTCCTGACCCAAAGGGTCCGTGGCAGGGAGAGGGAGAAAGGCGGTGGGCGCCAGAGTGAGACAGACCAGTCTCGGGACCAGCAAGAAGACAGACATGACCCTCCCTCTTAGAAGCGTGTGGATCCCGAGGATAAAGGGACGCACATGGCTCCCAGAGGAGCGTGGTGAGCCTCCGAGCGGGGAGCAGTCTGTGGCCTGGGATCTCTCTTCTGTGGCCCAAGGTTTGGGGACAGGAAACAAGGTCTCAGGGTGCTAGGAGGGGCTTTCAAGCCTTAATCAAGGTTAACTACCTCACCTGAGGCCCCAGAACACCCATGTCTGCAAACCTGGAAGAGAAACCAGACGCTGGCCCCAAGCCACCCCTTTCCTGTCTGGGACCCAAGCCCAGCTCCTATTCCGGGTTAAAGAACTCAACAAGCTGCCCCTGCTCCCTGCGGTGTGAAGTCCCTAGCTGCCAAGGTCCCTGAAAAACAAATGAAGGCTGAGAGGGGACCGTGGTTGCACCAGGCACACAGCACAGGCCACATGGTGAGTCCCAAATGTCACCTTAACAACGGGTCAGGTGACTGCCCCAATCTTACCCTGTGGTAGGAGCTCAGGGAATAGAAAGATCCCTCGGGGATTTCCTTTTCTTGCCTTTAGGCCAGCCCCCTTTCCTTTTCTGAAACAGAAATACCACAGAGGAAACCCTCCAGACTGTCAATAATGATTTACCAGATTCGAATCACAGTTTACAGCGATAACGACAGTGTACGGAAGTGTCCTCTCCGTGAGGCACCCACGTGGCCTCTAACCTCTGAGCAACTCAGCAGAGTAGCAGTGATCATCCCGGAAGATGAGGGAACAGAGGCACAGAGGGGTGCACCCACCACCCCAGCGTCCCCCGCAGGTGCGGGAGCCAGGACAGTCCCTCCCATCATGTTATGACTGCACAATGGTCATGGGGCACAATCAAGAAAGCAACCCAAGCTTTAGGTAACTGGGTTCCCAGGGTGCTGGGACCAAGCCTCGACGCTGGGAGGTGGGGGTAACATCTGAGCTTGACAGGTGCTCAGCCTGGGTTTACATCTCAGCTCTGCCACTTACCTGCCATGTGGCCTTGGGTAAACTAGTAACATCCCAGTGCCTCAGTTTCCCCACTTATGAAATGGGGATCATACTAGTCATGTAGTTCTTAGAACAGAGCCAGGCACCAGGAAGTGCTCACTTAATGCCGGCTGCTGTGATCGAACGTGGACCCCTCTGCCGCTGAAGCCGGCTCTCGGGAGGGAAACCCAGGCTCACTCTTCCGCGAGTTCCCAGTTCATCGACAGTGCCTGGGCCCCTGCTTTCATGAGGACCCTATGCCATGCTCGGAGGCTAGAGGGCTGACCAAGGCACAGGCCCGCTTGCAGCAGCTCACAGTCCAGTGGTGGAGACTGACTCGTATATAAACAATCACAGCAATTCAATACGGGTGTGTGCGTGTGTGTGTGTGTGTGTGTGTGTGTGTGTGTGTGACAGAATGGCAGCCTGGACGCCTGGCATTCAGGGCTCAGTTTCAAATGTTCCTGAACCATGCCCTGACCGGTTTGGCTCAGCGGTTAGAGTGTTGGCCCGTGGACCCGAGAGTCCTGGGTTTGGTTCCCGCTAAGGGCACGTACCTTGGTTGCAGTTTGTCTCCGGCCCCGGTTGGGGTCCGGTGGATGGCAGCCACTCGATGTGTCTCTCTCACATCGATGTTTCTCTCTCTCTCTTCCTCCTTCTCTCCCTCCTGCTCTATCTGAAGATAAATGCAAAAATGTCCTCAGGTGAGGATAAAAAAAATGTGCATTTCATAAGTTCCTGAACCAAACACACAAGTGTACCAAAAATGGTGGAAAGTAATCAAAATGTGGCCTTAAAAATCTCCGTTTCAACAGTTTCAGCTTTCTAGTTGTCGAAGCTCCCTCCAGACACGCCCAGTTTGGCCTTCCCAGGGGTCAGGAGGTAGAAAGCTGGGTAGTGGCCCAACAGGCTGGTGGGTAAGGATCTGGCACTGCCACAGCCAGGCCTGATGTGCTGGGGACAAAGGACAAAGGAGGTCTGGGCAGTCCCTGGCATCAAGGGCTTAAGGAGCAGGAGGGTAGAGCGCGGGCCAGGTAGTGGCCAAGAGCCAGGTAGTCACCACGTGTGCTAGTGACACAGTGCTGTGGGCACCTAGGAGGTGCCAGGCATGCAGTAGGTGCACAGTAAGGGACACTCCTCCTCGCTGGCTCCTGTATGTGCAGACTGTGCTGATCCCTGGAGTCTGAAAGTGAAGGAACACTCCTTTCAGGACCACGGAGAGCTCCCAGGGCCCCAAGCGCTCTGATTTCTGCAGCAAAGGCTTAAAAGCTTTCCAACAGCGCTCCTGAATGTGGGTCTCACATTCCCATCAAAGCAAATATAATCACTCCACGTCACAGGAAGACACTCAGAAGGATGATGTGAGTTGGCCACTGAGTGGCAGTGCCAAGCCAAGAGCCAGGAGCACACCTCGGCTTCCGTTAGAGCCCTGCCTCCTGAGGAGACCCCACAGCTGCCCAGGGTCGAGTGGGATGTGGGCCAGGCCACCTGTGGCCGGCATCACAGCAGCCACCTTCTCTTGCCTTCCTGCTCAGCCCCTCTGCTGGAGCACAGAGCGGAAGCTGGTGTGTGTGTGTGTATTGAAGAAATACTTTAATACTCTTTATTGTACTTTTCTCTATTCTATTACTATAAGTCAAAATTCACAATAAATGTGTTTATCATTTGACTACATTCCTTGGCTATTTGCTTCAGCTTCTTTATGAAAAGAAAATCCTTCCTGAGTGTTTTCTTCGTTTGCCCAGAAACCGCAGTTACTGAGACAAAGGCACTCGGGAAGGCTACAGGCATTTTTTTCTCTGAAGCTTTCTGTTCTCACACAGGATCTGTACCAAATTGACCTGCCCTACATAGAGCCACGTACACAGTGAGCTGATCATTAGCACAGTTACTGCATGAGAACAGGTCCCACATGCCCCAGTACATCAGTTAAAAAGGAAAGGGAGAAGCAGATGACTGAGCAAAGAAAGGTTGATATTTTTTAAAGAAGTATAGCCAGCAGCAGAGCAGAAAATGAACTGATTGGCAAAATTCAAGGGAGAAAAATCCATTCCAGTAGGACCTTGACCAGCACACACCATCCATGTTCAAATTGCAACAGACAGTGATTGTGATACCTCTAGATCCCCGGAACCACCTGCCTTTAGACAGCATTCACACGAGAAAGAAAGACACGAACTGCTATCTTGTCTACACCACCACTGTTCGGGGAGTTTTTTGTTCTGTGCAGCCGAGCCTGAGCCTGATGTGAAGGGTTACTTGTTCTCTTTGGTATTTCTCAGCAGACCTGGTCATCTCTCACCCGAGCTATTACAATCATACATCTCTCACCCGAGCTATTACAAGCATTAGGTAAAAAGGGAAAAAAGCTTTGTTGGGCACCTATTATGGACCAGAACCTTGGGCAGGTGACCAAGGTTTAGTCTTCAGAAATCCCTTTAAAGCAGGCAATGTTATCCCCGTTTTACCAAGAAGGAACCGAGGCTTGTGCAAAGTGCCAGCTAGGAGGTGGCAAAGCTGGGATTCCAGTACCCACCTGTCTGCTTCCAAAGCCCACCTTCTTCCCACTTAGCCCTCACTGTGCCCTCCACTCATCACCAGTTGCTTTTCAAACACGGAGCATGGATTGGGGCTGCCCCCCAGGTGAGAAATGCTCCCCCACCCCAGAATCTTCCCCAGCAATCCCAAGTTTGCTGGAGTGCTTAGGCTCAGGAGTCAGACTCTCTGAGCTCCAATCCTGCTCTGCCATTTACTGTGACCCCAGGCAGGTTCCTTGACTTCTCTGTGCCTCAGTTTTATCCACATTAAAAAATGGGGATAAAAATGCCAACCTCATAGGGCTGAGAGGGTTAAAGGAGAAAATGCATGGGAATGCCCGGCCCAGGGCTTGGAGAACAGAAAATGTAAACCGTGCAGCTCTATCACTCAGTTATGATGCCAGCACGGCTGGTGACGCCCTCCTCTCCTGCTCTGGGTACTGCACTTGCCTTTGGTTCCTCTGCAGCCTGCTCCTTTGGGTGCCCCCTGTTGGCCAGCTCGATGTGCTGCCTGTCAGAAAGGCCGGGCCCTGGCATGGGTCTGGATCACAGAGCTCCTGGGTGGCAGGCTGCCTTCCCACTTGGTGGTGGGAGAAGGAATTCTGCAGGCACCGAAACAGCAAGAAACAGCCCCGTAAGGTCAGAGATACTGACACCACCCCTAGAGTCTGTCCAGCACAGGCACTCTGCAACATGACATTTGCATTTTCAAATGCTCACAAGGGACAGCGATGCCTAAAAACAGAGAGGGTGGTCACTTTCCCGGGGCACAGATGGTAACTACACACGGGAGGCAGTGCATAGAAACAAGTCACTCCTGGTGGGCAGGCACAGAGGAGGGCCCAGGGCCTGTCCCTCAAGCCTTGCTCTGTTGGACTTGGCTAACAGATTAGGCTGAATGTCAGACCTACTTCATAGAGCTGGTGAAAGGCCTGCTCACACAACAGCTACTTACAGGATGCCCGCTGGGTGCCGGGCATGGCAGATGTCAGCACGCAGAGCAGACAGAAATCCAGTGCCCTGGAGTTCACATTCTGGGGGGTGGGGCTTAAACTAAAACTTGAAAATTCCTCAGCACAACACATGGCACTTAGTGGGCTCTCAGGAAATGTCGCTGTTATTCTAGAGGCATTTTAAATTGGTGCATTTGCAGAAATCTAGTCCTCAAGAATGTGGACCATGATCAAGTTATCCCCTGATCCCCATACAGGAGGCAGGGTGGTAATTATGACCCCATTTTACTGATGGGGGCAGCTGGGGACTGACACTGCATAGCTCAGGTATATTAGGTGCATGCATGACCATGCTTTCTCCTACACACACACACACACACACACTGAAGCTCACAGGGAAGCAGAAGGATTGCCCAGAATCACAGGTGGGAAAGACCAGGTGAGTTCTTGTGCCCAGTTCTCCTGGTCGCCAGCCCAGGGTCTGTTCCCAGCCCGGAGTGGCAGGTAACAGCGCTCAAGGTACCGTCCTCCAGTGTGGCCCCATCAGTACCCCGTTAAGTACTCCTTAACCAGCCACAATGCATGTGCCCTCCAGAGCCAGTCTGTAGAGTTAGAAACAGTTCAGTCCCCTGCACAGCAGCAAACCAGTTGCATTGCATTCATTTGTTTTTTTCATTGACTGTCTTGGCGCTCTTTCTGCCCAGTTAGAGCCATTGCATTTGTGTGTGTGTGTGTGTGTGTGTGTGTGTGTGTGTGTGTGTGAAGGTGGCACCGCATTCCACTGTGCGACAGGCCACGGTGCATTTAGTAGCCCCTAGTAATGAGTGCACATGTGGCATTTCATGTATGTGGTGAGCTCACTAGAAATGGGGTTGCTGGGTCAAAGGGCATGTATGCTTGTCATCTAGGTAGACCCTGGCTGGCACATTCCCCTCCATGGGACAGGATGCATTCCAGGCCCACCAGCAGTGTAGGGCTCACCTTCCTCCTGTGGACCCCTGCCTCGGGACCCACAGGTGACCCACCACTTCCCTCTCTGCTCTCCTCCCTCTATGGCTCTCCCTGACTTCAGCATGAAGTCCAGGTCCTCCAGCTGGGCATTTGAGGCTCCAGGAGGCTGGACCCTCATGGCTCCTCCAGCCCCCCACTCATCCAGCTGATTTAACTGTTTCCGAAAGGTGGTGATCAAAATAGATGATAATCAGACCCTTTATGCATATTATCCCGTTTAATCTTCAACATGACTCTTATTACCGTGGTGATACCCACAGGTGGAGAAAGACATTCAGAGAGGTCAGTGACCTTCCCAAGTGTCCACAGTAGGGTGGGGACAGATGAGACCCTACATCTTGAGCTGCCTGCTCCTTTGATCTCCCCAGACACCTCACAGACTAGCAGAAATCCTCTCCCATCCAGTACAGCTGACTTCGATGCCCTCGTCCCACTGGGCCCAGCTCCAAATCTCCCCTGCTTTGGCCCCCTTTCCAAGGGTCCAGGCACAGCTGGGTAGCAGGGAGAAGCCCATTTGGAAACAGGGTATCACCTCACAAATGGAGCTCTCAGTCAGCACCAAGTCTTAGTTCCCAGAGGGCAAAGCCATGGTGATCGCTTTGCCTAGCACCCTCATTTTAATTATGAGTAAACTGAGGCTCAGGAATGTTCTTTGACTTGCTCAAGATCTCTCCAACCCAGAGACAGGTGGTAGCTGCCCTGGAGCACCAGCCTCCCCACTGGCTGGACAGTGCAGTGGTCCCACCTATGACTCAGCTAGAACACCTGGCTTCAGAGCCAGCTGTCACCTACCAGCTACGTCATCTCTCAGCGTCTCAGTCTTCTCACCTGTAAGATGGGTTACTAAGAGGGCACCACTGAGGACTTGCCCAGTTATAGTGCTTGGCACCCGGGAAGCAGGCGATAGCCAAGAACTGCTGTTATTCTAACTTCAAAGTCTGCGTTGAGATCTGAGAATACAGTCTGCAAGTCCAACTTCAGGCCTGAATGCCACCTGCCCTGTGGTGACAGAAACACATTAGCCAGGAGCAAATTACACGATTTTCACTTAATTATCCTACAAGGTTGGGAACAGGATTTTCTGTATAGGCGAAGGTTCTGGACAGAGGCCTGAACCTTTCCGGCGCCAAATGCAGCGTCTGCACGCTCTGGCACCCGCCCACCTGGGTTTGAATCCTGGTCCTGCCGGTAACTACCCGCGGGGCCCCGTTCAGATCACTGAAGGCCTTAGGCTTCTCACTGTGGAGGCCAGGCAATGTCCGCCCCAGGTCACTGTGGGCATTAAACAGGACAGGTGAGTACAGGTTCGCTGAGCCCAGAGCCAGGGGCCAGGCACGTCCCGTCAACGCAATTGCTCTTTGACCAGAGTCGCCAGCTGGCGCGCGCGCCTTGTCTGCCCCAAGAAGCAGCCGTGACCCTGTGGCACCGGATTGCAGGCCGGTTCCGGAGCTCCAGAGCCCGAGCCGCACCTCTTTCAGCACTGGCGGCCCTGGAGGGCGCCGGACCGCTCAAGGGCGGCGCGGGACCCACCCGACCAGCGCGCAGATCCGAGTCACGTGCCAGGGCCTGGGCATTGCCCCGGGCATCCACACCCATGCCTCCCGGCTCGGCTACAGCAGGGCTCCCCAACCCCATCCCGGGGACGACCCCCACACTCCCGGGGAGCATGGTGCGCGCGACGGGATGGGGGAGCCGTAAGTCCAGCCACTGACCCGCAGACTGGCTGCTGTCCCGCTGCGTGTCGCCCGCCCGCAGGGGGCCGCCCTGTGCCCTGCGCGCTGCTGTAGGGGGCCCGCGGGATAAACAGCTCTGCTCCCGACCACTCCCCGAGCCGCTGCAGAGGCCGGGGCACGGGCTTCGTCCACTCGGGACCACGCCGCGCCGCGCCGCGGGGGGCCTGGGAGGCCTGGCGAGGCGAGAGTCCCAGCCGCGCAGGGAGCTCCGTCCTCCAGGTTTTCTGAGCAGCCCGTACTGGGCGGGCCCAGGGGCGGGGCGAAGGGGCGGGGCGAAGGGGCGGGGCGGAGGAGTGGGCGGAGCGGAAGTCAGTCAACCCCGCTCTGCACCCCCACTTCTGGGGGAGCCCTCCCACCGCCGGCTCCTACAGTTACATAAGTGCCCCCAGTTGGAGAGAAGGAGCTGATCGACGAAAGCTCCGCTTTACATTACTTATACATACTTTAATATTTTTACATCACACAAGAATACATCATACATTATGGAGAAATTAGAAAATTCCCTCTCAGGAATCCAGCACTTCAAAGCCAACCACCTCGTAATCCATTGGTGTACCTCCTTTACATTAAAAAAATTCAAAATGTTATTTCAAAGATAATTCTAAACATTTAGAAATAGCCAGGAACTCCATCCCCTCCTTTCCATGATCACACATTCTCTTCCAGCCTGTGGCAGGTGACCCAAAGGCAGTCACAGGCTTCACACTCTGTGGGTAACTTAGAGGTGGCTTATAGGATGGCTCCGCCCCGGAGCCAGACTGAGGTTCATCAGCCCACCTCTGCTGGGTGACACTGGGCTGGTTATAGCAGGCCTCTATTAGCCATGGGGTGGGGGTAGTTACAAGACCCCCAGAAGGTGCCTGAAACAGAAGGTGTGGAAACCCACCTGGCGCATCTCATTTTATTGTGCTTCACACTCGAAGGCAAGGCCCTCCACCACAAAGAGACACGACTTGCTTTACTGCGATATCACTTTATTGCGGTGGTCGGGAACAGAACCCGAAATATCTCTAAGGTGTGCCTTTATATACTATGTTTTTCCCTCTACATGTATGATATAGGTTAATTGATAAATTAGGCACAGTAAGAGAGGAACAATAGCATGATAAAATAGAGCCATTATAACAGTATACTGTAGTAGAAGTTATGTGAATGTGGTCTCTGTCTCTCTCGCAACATATCTTATCACTTGCCCTTCTTGTTGTGATGACGTGACGAGATGAAGGTGAATGACGTGGGTATAGTGATGGAACTTTAGGGTCCTACCATAAGGGTTACGTATTATTTATCCATTCATTTGTTGATGGACACTTGGGTTGCTTCTACCTCCTACCGTTTGGCTATCGGGATTAATGGTGCTGTGAAGATGACTGGACCGATTTCTGCTCAAGTCCCTGCTTCCACTCCTTTTGGACATGTACCCAGAAGTGGGATTGCTGCGTCATATGTTAATTATATGTTTGGCTTTTGAGGAATCACCATACCGTTTTCCATTGTGGCTGCACCATTTTGCAGTCCCACCAACGGTGTGCAAGGATTCCAATTTCTCCACATCCTTACCAACACATATTATTTCCTTTTCTTTTTTTAATAGTAGCCATCCAAATGAGTGTGAAGTGTCAACATACCTCTTAATAATTTACAGGCGAAAGAGTACAAAGAGCTGGAGAAGACCGAGAAGATCTGAACAACACATACAATCGGCTTTCTTTAATGAACACAGACAGGTTCCTCTTCCTGCTGCATAAAGAACACTCATAAAGTGTTCTTTAAAAGAAAGATACCATTTATAACACCAAAAACAAAACAAGAAATAGATCACTTGACAGATATACAAGACCTTTACACAGAAAACTGTAATTCCTTATTGAAAGATGCTTAAGAAAACCTAAATAAACAGAGGGGTTCATCAATGGGAGGACATGATAGACGATACCTCTCCAAATTGTGTGACGATTTAATGCAGTTCCAGTTAAAATCCCAACAAGATCCTTTTTTGTTGTTGCAAAATTTGCCAAGTTAATTCCAATATTTTTTTGGAAGAGCAAAGGGCTAAGAAGCTTAAAATGCTCCTGAAGAAGGGGAAGGGGAGCTGCAGAGACAGACAAGTAGCTTAACGGGACCAAATCGCAGGCGGTGAACGCAGGGAAACTTGATCTTCGTCCCAGGTTGCATTGCAGTTCACCGAGAGGGAGGGTGCAGCCTTAAATAAGTGATCTGGGACAACTGGCTGTTCCCACAAGGGGAGAGCATGAAATGGGATCCCCAGCTCGCACTACACTCAATTCCAGGGGCATTAATTCTTAAAACTAAAAAGACTTTAAAACATTTATAAGGGGGTATGAAGGAATATTTTCAGTGACTCCAGATAGGGAACATTTTCGTAGAACACAAAGCACAAATCATAGAGAAAAATAGAGGGAACATGAAACTATATTAAAAATCAACATTTCTGTTCGCCCAACAGAAACCAGAGTACCATGAAATGACAAGCCCTTAACTGAAAGAAGGCGTGCAAAACACATGCCCACCAACACATCAGTGCCCAGAAAACATAAAGAATCCCCGAGCAGCAGCAAGAACAAGACAGCCCAACAGAGAAATGGGCATGTTGGCCAAGAGAAAGCATGGCTAGCCAACAGGAGGAGCTGCTGTCCGAGAATCCACCAGCACACCGCTCTGAGACACCACTTCACGCTCGCCAGGTGGGCAGTAACCTGACATTCAGCCAGCACTCTGGCGGCTAAGGTGCGGAGGACCCGGGTTCTTGCAGACTGCTGGTGGATAATAGGCTGGCATAGGCATTTGGACAACTACTTGGTGGTGTCTAGTACAGGAGATGTTCGGAGCCTAGTGCTTCCATTCCTGTGGTATATACTCCAGAACAGTGGCTCTCAACCAGGGGTGACTCTGCCTTCCGGGGGGATATTTGGCACTATCTGGAGACATCTTTGGTTGTCACATCTATGCAGGAGGGTGCTCGTGGCATCTAGTGGGTAGAGGCCAGGGACAGCCCCCTCAGAAGGATTATCCTACCCAAAAGGTCGACAGCTCTGCTGTTCAGGAACCCTGTTCTAGAAATCTCTTGTCTACGTGCGTCTGAAGATACGAATGCAAGTGTCCATAGTCACACTGCTTAAATAGCAAAAAGGCACCAGAATGTCTGTTCACAGTTCAGCCACATGTATCAAGATGGACAAGTGTTAACAACTCAATGTTGAGTGAAAAGTAAAATGTGGAGGAATATACATGGGTGTAATACCACACGTATACAACCAGGATAAAGATGAACACACTTGAGAATGATGGTTACCGTCGGGGACACGTTTGTGGAACAGGGCTAATGTTCTGTTTCTTAGGTTGAATGGTGGGTACAATGATGCTTATCTTCTTCTTCTTATTTTGTTAATCCTCACCTGAGGATTTTTTTCCATTTATTTTTAGATAGAGTGGGAGGGAGGGAGAAAAGGAGGAAGAGGAGGAGCGAGAGAGAGAAACATTGATGTGAGAGAGACACATTGATTGGTTTCCTCCCGCATGACCCAGACCAGGGCCAAGGATTGAATCTGTAACCCAGATACATAACCTTGACCGGCAATTGAATTCAAGACTCTTCGGTCTGAGGGCCGATGCTCTAACAGCTGAGCCAAACTGGCCAGGGCTATCTTATTATTTTTATTCCTTGAATAAAGTGAAATATTGGAGTAACAAGTCCTGTTTAACAATTACTGACTGAATATCCAGCCTGTTCCCAAAAAGGGCAATCAAATTTCTTACTGTATGGAAGGGCTGTGGTCACCCAGAGCACCCTCGGGTCCCTATGTGGCTAGTGGCGCACAGTACAACTTCCCTGGGTTCTTTTTTTGAGTGTGTGCTCTTTTTTTCTGTTTTTGAGGCAGCATAGAAATGCAACGGACATTTCTGGAAACTCATTATTGAGCTTTGGAAAATATGTTATCTATCTTATTTGACATTCTTGCAACATTTCAGACTAAAAAAAAAATATATATATATATATTTTAATAAATGGACACTTCTCTCCTTAAAAGTATTTTATAGGGTCACATTTGCCACCCAGACCACTTTTTATGCTTTGTACTATGAATAAACACTGCCTAACAACTGTCCAGTGAAACCAAGTTATCTGGTTCTTGCAAGAAAATCTAGGAGGTTGCACATACAATCCAAGTGTCTTGGAGCCTTTCTAACCAAGAGTGAAACTCAGAAGCTATATGAAAAAAAAAAAGTGAGAGACATATTTACATAGTTGACTATATTAAAAGTGTGTTGTGTGGCGAGAGAGCCACAAGCAAAGTCAAGAGATAAATGCTAGACCTAGAAACGGGCAAAGGGTGACTGATCTCCTCGAAGCTCTTACAAATGGACAAACAGCCCGGCCAGCGCGGCTCAGTGGACTGAACGTCGTCTCATGGACCGGGAGGTCCCAGTTCAATTCCCGGTCAGGGCACATGCCCGGGTTGCGGGCTCGATCCCCAGTGGGGCGCATGCAGGAAACAGCCAATCGATGTTTCTCTCTCATATCGATGTTTCTATTTCTCTCTCCCTTCCTCTCTCTCAAAAAATAAAATAAAATAAAACCCAAAACCAAAAACCAAAAAAACCTCCCCCAAAACCAAAAAATAAATAAAATGCATAAACAGAAAGCCCGACAAGAAATGGACAAGCTGCTTCGCGCCCAGCAGAGGCAGTCGTCACAGCTTGCTGCGGCGTAGGCCGCTGATGGGAGATCCGGACGTTGAGGCAGAAGGGTGACATGCCGCAGAGCTTTACGGTGGTAATCTGCCAGCATCTATTAGCTTAAACCTTCAAATCCGCAATTCCACTCCTGGGAATCCATCCTGAGAAGTAAAAGTACTGATACCCGAGGCCACGTGTGCGGGGCTGTTTCTGCCCAGGGTTGTTAGCTGGCAAGCACGTGCCCACATCAGGGGACACCATCGGTCTTTCCAAGGATGGCAGGGATCTTCACCCGGTGATGACGGGCATGAAAAGCAAGAAGCAGATAAATGCAGTTATGATGGATTCATTTAAAAACAGTGACCCCTCCCCCAGTCCCTGTATGTGTGTGTATGTATGTATGTTTATAGTATGTACTTACATATGTTTATGGAGGAAACTGTGAAACGAAACAAGCGAGGTTGTGAACATGGGCTACCTGGTGGGGGTGTGTTATGGAGTGGGGCGGCATCCATACTAAAGACACTGGGCATAAAAGGGGCCCGTTCATGTGAAATCACACCCATGATTTCTGCACACGGGGGTGGGGGCACGGAGGCCTGGTCACCCGAGGGCCCGTGGGGGTCAGCTGTCGTGGTGAGATTCAAGGTGACCTTTGTTTCCTTCTCTAGAGCTGCCGGTATTGTTTGAATTCTTTACAAGGAGCATGTATTATTCATAGAACCAGAAATAGCCCACAGAGAGCTGTTTTCATTGAGGGGTAGAGAGGAGAAGGAAGCATGTTCTGGCATAGGGACCCTGTGGCTGAGAAGGCAGCCGTCCCCTGCACTGCTGGTGACAGAGAACGTGGGCACTCTGCCTGCCTCGCACCCCTCCTGGTGGCTCCACCCAGCCCCCGCGCCCACTGCGTGAGCCTTGGTCAGCTGCCTTCATTTTCACCAGTGTGTTTTTGGAAAACATTTTATTTGAGATCATTGTAGAGCTACATGCAGTTGTAGGAAATACAGACAGAGCAACCCCAGTAGACCCTTCACCCAGTTTCCCCCAGTGGTGACATCTCGCAAAACTGTAGCACGAAGTGACAAACCAGGCAATTAGCGTCCTTACAATTCATTCATCTTATTCAGATTTCCCGGCTCTCCGTGAACTCGTGGGTGCGTGGTGCAGGTGTTTACTTCTATGCTGGTTTATCACGTGTAGACTTGTGTGCCCACCACCACAGTCAAGATTCAGCACAGTTCCACAGAAGGACCCTCCTGCTAACCCTTCCAGCCACAGCCACCTCCCTGCCCTCCCCACAGCCCGGCCACCGCCAGTCATTTCGACCAAGTTCCGTACATGGAGCCACACATCTGTTCGCACCGAGTCCGGTTCATCTTCGTCCTCTTCGACTTGAAAGTGGATTGATGGAGAGCATGGACTTGGGGTCACAGACACGGGGCTGTACTTCCGGATCCCGTTCGCAGAGGCTCAGTTGTCTCATCTGGAAAACGGGCACCACAAAGCCTCCTTTGCAGGGACAGAAGGAGGTAAGGTTTTCTTTTCTTAATTTTTTTTTCTTTATTGATATTAGAAAGAGAGAGAGAGAGAGAGGAAGGGAGAGGGAGAGAGAGAGAGAAACATCGATGAGAGAGAACATCAATTGGCCGCCTCCTGCACGCCCCCCACTGGGGATCGGGCCCACAACCTGGGCATGTGCCCTGACCAGGAATCGAACTGATGACGTCTTGGTGCATGGGTCGACGCTCAACCACTGAGCCACACCAGCCGGGCAAAGGGGGTAAGGTTTTCTGCTATGAACACCAGCGGCATTCACCACCTGAGCACACTTAATGGCCCAACTCTGAGGCGCACCAGGATCCTAATCTATTTAAATAGTCCAACAGGCCTGTGACGGAGATGGTCTCTTCCCATTACTCAGAGGAGGAAGCTGAGGCTCAAGATGACACAGGGAGCAAATGGTGGAACCAGGACTCACATTCCAGGCTGTCTGGCAGGTGTGAATGTGGCATCATTTCTGTTTGACAGGTAGGCGACGGGGACTTGTCACAGGGACACGGCTAATTTGTGGCAGAGCCAATGACAGAGCCTGGCACTCCTCATCCCTTGCTCAGCGCTGGTTTTCCTGTGCCCTCTGCCTTGGGGGGGACGCCTGGGCTTTCCCTTTGGCTCTTCCCAGCAGCACAGAAGTAGTTTCCTGCCACTGCGGGAGCCAGGCTGGCTGGGTTAAATGCCACTCTGCCCCTTACCAGCTGGCCACCTTAGGGAAATTAGTGAACCCTTCCATTCCCGAGTGTCTCAGGATATGGTGGGGATTTAAATGAGTTAACACATGTGAAGCTCAGCAGTACCCGGCACACAGTAAGTGCTCAGTAAATGTTAGTTGTTATTAGTGATGTAATTATTTATTCACCCCCAGAGCCAGGCTGCTGGGTTTGGACCCCGGTTCTACTGGCTGTGTGATCTTGGGCAAATGACCTAACCTCTGTCTGCCTAGGGCTGTGGTGCAGGCTACGGAAGTTACTACTCACCGGGGCTGGCTTTGTGCCTGCTCAGAGCTCGCCTGGCCCATGTCTGCTCTTGTTAGTACCACCCCCCGCCCCCAGGACAGCCCCCCACCCAGAAAGCAAGCTTATAAATTGGATCAATTCCAACCACCCCGTCAGGGGTGGGGGTGCCCCTCAGGAGGTCCTGACCTGTCCTTCTGGGACCGTGGCTCAAACTGCCCTGGTTCTGGCCCTCAACTGGCTCATCTCCACGGTTCAACAGCTTCTCGCCTCCTCTTCCCATCAGCCTCCAAGCAACGGCAGAGTCTGCTGGCCACTGCAGTGGTGTCCGGCCCTCTTCCAGAAGTCCCCATGTGGCCTCCAGCCTCTTAACCTGATGTGTCCTCTAGGGGGCAGCAGGCTGGAAACCCATGTCGAGGTCTTCACGCCTCCATGCTGTTCCCTCTGCGTCCTCCCCAAGCTCATCTCGTGTTTCCTCCTCCAGGAAGCACCCCCAGACTCTGAGGGCTCCTTCCCCTGCACTCCCATTGCCCCGGGCTACCCCGTCACCATGCTCCACACATTCCTGTCTCTCCCACTGCCCGTGAGCTCTTGGGGACCGAGGCTAGCTGTTTCCATGCCATGTCCCTGGTGCCCAGGAGAGCACCGGCACACAGCAGATGCCTGTCAGCGTCCCAGTGTTAAGTTGTACTAGTCTGCTTGAGCTGCCAGAACAGAGCACCACAAGCTGGTGGTGGTGGGGGGGCGGGGTGTCACAGAAGCTATTTCGTTACAACTCTGGAGGCTGGAAGTCCAAGATTAAGGTATGAAGAGAGTTAGTTCCTTCTGAGGCCTCTCTCCCTTGGTCCTCACGTGGTCATCCCTCTGTGACTGTGTCCCAATAGCCTTTTCTTATAGGACACCAGTCATATTGGATCAGGACCCACCTCAATGACCTCATTTTACCTTAATTACCTATGTAAAGACCCTACCTCCAACTACAGTCACATTCTGAGGTACTGGGGGTTAGGACTTCGACACATGGATTTTGAGGGGACATAATTAGCCCATAACACCCACTGTGTCTTTCCCTCTGATTTCCTGTTGTCACACTTCCTCGCATACTGGGAGGTATTGAGGTGGCCGAGGGCATCTTGGGGAAGTAGCAGAAAGGAAGTTGAGTCAAGAATGTCTTCATCTGAGTTTAATGGGATGTTTATATGGTTCTCAGTCGATCTGTGCAGGTCCAGCTATTGCTCCCTGGGTGGGCATAATGGTTTCCAGGACTGTCCTCACCCACACTGGCCAACGGAGGGGCACCGGGTGGGAGTCTGTGTTGGGGCGCCTGGCATCAGAGTATATGGGTGGAGGAGGAGACACGATGCTTATCAGGTGATTCTTCCGACAGGGAGACCTGAATTTTCAGACCTTTAGTCACAAGGCCAGCTGGGAATGGCGGAATCCAGGACCTCTCAGGCTTCTGCCCACATCAGCATTACCTGGGCTCTCAGTGAAATCCTGAGTCCTGCCCGCAGACCCGAGTCATGGGTTCGATTTCCAGTCAAGGGTGCATGTACCTGGGTTGCAGGTTTGATCCCTGGCTGGGGAATCAACCAGGGGAAGGCAACCGATCAATGTGTGGGAAGGCAACCGATCAATGTGTCTCTCTCACATCGATGTTTCTTCCTCCCTCCCTCCGTCCCTCCGTCCCTCCCTCCCTCTCTATCTAAAAATCAATGGAAAAATATCCTTGGGTGAAGATTAAAAAATAAAATAAAATAAAATAATAAAATAAAAATCCTGGCTCCTGGACCCTGCCATGCAGAGGCCTCACTTCAGTGGGGTGCGGAAGAGCCCAGACACCTGCTTTTGTTTGTTTGTTAATTCTCTCTCAAGGATATTTTCCCATTGATTTTTAGATAGAATGGAAGGGAGGGAGGGAGAGAGAGAGAGAGAAACATCCATGTGAAAGAGACACATTGATTGGTTGCCTCTGGCACAACCTCGACCAGGGCTGGGGATTGAACCTGCAACCCAGGTACATGCCCTTGACTGGGAATTGAACCCGTGACCCTTCAGTGCAAGGGCTGACGCTCTAACCGCCGAGCCACACCGGCCAGGGTGGGCATCTGCCGTTTCATATTTTTCCCTGAATGCTGTGAGGGGCCCTGAGCGTCAGGGAACACCTGATGAGGCACCTGGTTTGAATTCGTACAGTTCCTTTTATTGCAAAAAAATTAATGCAATTACAATAAGGAAACTGAAAAAAAAAAAGCAATTCTTCCAAATCTTACTGTTCATTTATGAAAGAATGAGAAAGGTTTTCCCAAATTTGACAATAAATAAATATGACAACCAATAGTGAATTATGAGGCTGAAAGCAAGTGTTCTAACCAACATGGAAAAAAATTCCATTGTTGGAGTACTCTGAATTATCTAGTTCCTCCAAGGGGAAAAAATCACAAATCATTTTTCTATGAACAGACAATCCAAAAGGATGAAAAAGTGAAAACAAAAATAAATGTAGAGAGCCGGCCGGTGTGGCTCAGTGGTTGAGCATCGACCCATGCAGAGGTCACTGGTTCGATTCCCGGTCAGGGCACATGCCCAGGTTATGGGTCTGATCCCTAGTGGGGGGCATGCAGGAGGTGGTCAGTCGATGTTCTCTCTCATCGATGTTTCTATCTCTCTCTCCCTCTCCCTTCCTCTCTCTCTAATATCAATAAAGAAAAAATAATAAATGTAGAGAAAGATATTATAAAGGTGGATGTCAGGTAGTTACTGTTAAAAATTGTTATTTTTCTGGATTTTGTAAAGTTTGTGATATTTGTCAACTTGAAACATTAAAACATTTGTTTTTTTATTATTCTAAGTACATATTCACTTTTGTACCTCATTTTGCATTTGTGAAATTTTCCTTAAAGTTTTTCTTAAAGAGGGCCTCCAAATCGCAGAGACTGCTGGTCCTATGACCCTTCGCACCCACTGCTAGTTGCCCCTCAACATCCATCCTCTCCTCTTCCTCACTGACAGAACCCTGATTTTGTTTCAGGCAACAATGTGCCATCCTTAATCCCCCCCTCCCCCCATGAATCCAGGGGTGGCCATGTGACCTGCTTGGGCCAATGAACCCTGAGAGGAGTGATGTGTCTCTCCCAATAGGAGGCTGTAAAAGCCGTACAATTTGCCACCTTTCCTTTCTACTGCCAACAGGACCCAGGTACACAGTTGAGATGGACTAGAATGAGCAGAGCCCTCTGCTGGACCAGATGGGATGTGCTGTGAGCAAGGAAGCCAGTGAGATTGGGTTTGTTTGTTACTGGGGCTTCACATAGCTTATCCTGACCATACATTTTAAATACATAAATCTGACAGTGGTCCTGAGGACCACCTGACCTGGTGAAACAGTCCCAGGATAAACAATCAATTATTTCCCGTAGCCTACAAGAATTGCTGGCCTCTGCACACCTCCCCATCCTCATCTTTGGCCACTCTCCCCTTCCCTTCTCTCTGGCCCAGAGACATCTGCTCTTTTTTAGATTCTCAAATATGCCACATTGTCCTCCATCAAGGTGTTTATCCATGCTTATGAGGATACTTCATGGAGACGCTCTTCCCTCCCTTCTCTTGGCTGGACTGGAAGTTCCGGGAGGGCAGCGGCTTTCTCTCTGTTGTTCCCTGCAGTATCCCTAGATCTTAATGGCTACCTGGTTCCTAGTAGGTGCTCAGTAAATATGTGTGGAAGGAGACTGAATGAATGAATCTTTGCCTAGCTCAATGCTACTCTTCCTTCAAGCCTCGGGTGGACATGAGATCATTCACCCCACTACTGTTTGGTGATGTGGCTTTGCCCAGTGGTGATGACCAATGGCTCAGGAGTAAGACTCCCCGCTCCACCACTTGCTGTCACCTTCAACATTTTGCTTCAACCTCTGACCCTCAGATTTATGTCCAAAGGGGAAACTATCGTGACCGCGGTGGTTGCGTCTTCCCCGACCATCAATTGCCTAGGATGGTCACAGTCCCTGCTTTTATACACCCCACCCCAAACAAAACAAAACTGGATGCGAACCTTCTGAAGGTAGGTGCAAACTTCCCGGGGCCGATAGCTCTTATTGGAGCCCAAAAGCCCATCCCTGTGACAGCGGGCACCAGATGCGGCGCGGCATGGGGGGGCTCAACCAAGGGACCCCAGCCCCTCCCCAGCGCGGGCCGCCCGGCCCAGTGCGCACGCTCAGGCCTCCCCGCACCACCTCTCCCCGCCGCAGAACCGCTCCCGGCGTCGGCTCGGGGCGGGGGCGGGGCGAGCGCCGCGCCCTCCTCTCTGGTTGACAGAGGGACGGGCCAATCGTTGGGGCGCCCCGGGGGAGGGGCGGGGCCGCGCTGCGAGCCGGGCGCCGGGCGGCCGCGGGAGCTGCAGCCGGGAGTGTGCGGCACGCGCCAGCCGGCCGCCCTGAGCACTGTCACCGGCGCTGCTGCACCTGGACCCCCGCCCCGCCGAGCCGCGCGCGCGTCAGCCAGTCTTCATCATTTGCTTCTTACGTGTTTTTTTTTTTTTTTTTTTGCACGCATCCTTTTTCTGTTCCGTTTCGTCCTTTTTAAGGCGGGGGCGGCGTAATCTTGGGGCGGGGAGGGGGCGGCCGGAGGATGCGGCGCGGGGCTGCGCTCTCTACGCCCGCTGCTGCTGCTGCTGCCCGGCTCGGGCCTGAGCGCCGAGCAGGTAGGTACAGGTACGCCGCGGGACGGGAGGCGCGCGCCGGCCAAAGGGGACCCGCGGACCGCGCGACCGATGGGCGGACTCCGCGTTAAGGGATGCGGTGACCGGTGCTGCGCCGCCCCATCGCCCACCTTCTCCTCTTCCAGCCTTCGCGCTCCCTCCTGAGCCCCCTGCCACTCTCGCTTCTCACCTCGGTGGGCTCCCACCCTCCGTTCCCATCCCCCACTCCTCTCCAAATCCCCCAGCAGCATCTCGCAGCCGGAGGACTCTGCGTCGCCTCTCTCCCTACGCCCCCTCCCTGTCCCGCCCCAGCCCCTCTGTCCCTCGCGCCACCCTCGCTTCCTTTCCCCACTCCGCCCCCGAACTAAGGAGGGGGAGGGGAACCCACCAAGTGCCTCCAGGGAGTGGCTTGGGGGGCGTGGCCGGACGGTTCCCTTCGTGTCCTACCCGCTGAGTAGGTCAGGGTTCCCCCGATTCTGGCCAGCCTAGGTGGCACAGAGGACGGAGCCCAGGGCCGCGCCGCGGCAGCCGGGCCAGGGAGGGTGAGGCCACCCAGCCTGCACCTCCACCCCACGCACAGTGCACGCTGCCGCGGCCCCTGCCACGCACACCCCCACGCTGCCCCGCCCACGTGGGCGCTGGGGAGGCGGCTGGAAAGATGGGAAGGAAGACTGGTACCCACCTTCCTGCCCTGTCGGCGCACCCTGGGCGCACTGGGCCTCCGGAGATGGCGCATAGGGATTGGCTTCGGTGAGGCCGGGCACCTTGCCTGGCACCCCGCGTTCAGGCGAGCGCAGGCCCCGTGAGTGCGCCACGCCCTCCCCTCCAGCTCCCTTTCTCCATCTCTCCGTCACTCCACCCTCTTTGCTGCAGCCTCCTGAGGACCCTGCCTGGTCATCACTGAAGGAGGCTGCTTGCCAGGCGGAGGCTTTCGCCTTAGAAGCACACACCCCCCACCCCTCCCAACACACCCTAGTCTGCTCTTCTCCTGCCGGCTTGACCAGCCTGGGCTCTCTGCCAGCCTCCGCCAGGCTCCTTAAGCTCTAGCGATACTGTATCGAACCGCTGGGCCTCCTCGGCCACCCCAGCCCTTCCATTCATATTTACAGGCACTCTGTCCTTGGCCTTGGCTCATGCTGTTCCCTCGCCAGAAGGTCCTTCCTTTAACTGGCCAGCTCCTTCTAGACCAAGGTCAGGGAGAGCCCCTTGCCCCTCCTGAGCTTCCCTATGTGCCAGAGTCGGACATACTGCTATCCCCTCTGATGGCCTCTGCCTCCCTGAGCAGATTGGGAAGTCTGGGAGGGCAGGGACAAACTCAGCCCCTCACACAGGGCCTGGGTGGGGGTAGGGCCCTCACCCCTAACTCGGCTTGACTCACTGTTGTGGGGTGAGGCTGTGAGAGGAGCTGGCTTCTCCTCCAGGAACTTGGACAGATGTGTGGTGTTTTCATGAACCGTGCTGGATGAGGAGGAGGGTAGATTTGGGGATGAGGTGGGGTGGTTAGGATGCCCCATCAGGGTGCCTGTCCAGGCAGGCATTGTCAATTCCCTGGAGACCTGCTGCTCTGTGGAAACTTCGTTTGGTACAACTCAGTGGAGGCTTATGGATGATTGCAAAGTTTTTGTTGTTGAGACTCTCACACGTGGTCTGTAATGGCGAACGTCTCTGCTCTGAGTCTGGAGTAGCTCTCACCTTGAGTCTTTTCAGATCCAGAAGCCCCTCAAAGGGTCAGAGTGTGGGCCCAACAAATGAGATCATTGCCACTTTCCTCCTTAAACCACCTGTGGCTCCCACTGCCCCCATGACGTCACAGGTTCCTCATCCTGGCTTCCCTGGCCTACCTCTCTGCCTCCTTGCCACACTGTCGCAGCCTCGAGTGCCGCCTCTGTGCTCCCTAGACACATCTCCCCACTTTGGTTTTCCCCAGGTTCTGTTAGTTTTCCCCCGAAATGGTCCCCTCTGTATCGGTCCGGAGAACTCCTATTCATACGATAAGGCCCAGCTCTCCTGTTACTTCTGCGTGGTGTCCCCTGACTGCCAAACAGACTGTGGTTCTCTCCTCTGGCTCTCTCAGAACTTGCTTCCCATGCACAGTAGAGTATTTATGTCATTTTTCCTTAAGCAGACCTTGCCCCCTGGAGGCTGGGGCCACAGTGAAGTCTGAGACCTCTGACTTTGCCGGGGTTCCATCTTTCGGGGAGGCAGTCACATGGGCACCATGCTGCCTGCGCCGTGGAGACCAGGAGACAGCGTGAGGGGCTGCCCTCCGTCTGCGGAGAAGGCTTCACGAGGAGGAGGCTGGAGGCCCTGCTCTCGGGGTGTATGGGGTGGGGTGGGCCCAGGGAGGAGTGGCAGAAGAAACAGCTTCTGAGGAGGGCCTGAGCCCGCAGCGATCACCACTGTGTGCTGCGGCCATCGGTTTAATTCCCCGAGGTCGGAACCTGCCTCTGCCGGCCGGGAGCCAGACACGGGCTTCCCATTCGGGTCCTGTTCCTCACTCAGCTGTTACTGGGCAGTTGCCTCCCTCCTGGGCTTTCTACCTAAAATGGGGTGCCTCCCTGGGGAAGATTGAGGATGACTGCAGTGTACCCTGGATCTCAGTCACTCCCCTGTGGTGGTTGGGTCAACCTGTAGGGCTTCAGAATTTGGACTCACCTGTGTCCTGTTCCGTATGGCTGTGTGGTGTTGGGCAAGAGGATGAACCTCTCTGAGCCGCCATTGCCTGTACAGATGAGGATGGTGGTTTGTCTTTGGCAGGGTTGGTGTAGGGATCGGAGGTGTGGTCTCTGGGCACAGGAGGTACTTAATAAGTGGTCGTGGTGAGGAGGGGTGTGATAAGTGATTAAAAATAACTCCTTTAGCATTGTCGCAGAGCAGATGTCCCAGTTACAGGCCCCCCCTGCCCTTTCCTAGTGACGTATTCAAGGAGGGAAAGATGAAGGGCGTGGGTGGGTGGCACGTGGGCTCCATGGATGGTGCAGACTTGGGCAGGCAGGTGCTAGCTGCCTGTCAGAACCCTGGGCTCAGAGTCCACTTAGGGAAGGCCGCCTCGCTGGTCCCGGAGCGTCTGATGCCTCTTTCATCTGGACTTCCCTCCTGCTCGGTGTGGAGTATGGCGGTTCCAGTTCCTTCCACCCACTTCCTAGGAAAACTCTTAATGGAACTCATGGTTTTGGCCAGCAGCTGGGTGAGCTGAGCCCTGAAGGAGCAGGGCCGGGTCAGAGGAGCTGCGAGGACCAGTGAGGACCCTACTTACCTGGGCCTAGTCCCTTCACCTCTTTGTGGCCAGTGCCTTTTTCTGTGATGTCCACCAAAGGAAAGTAGCCATCGTTGCGTGGACTCCTACTTTTGCTGCGAATTGTCTCATTTCAGCAGCACGGCACCACTCTGGGGCAAGGATTACGTGAGCACCTGCCAAGCTGGGACTGTGTGTGGCGGTGGAGGTGGGGGTGCAAATCACCAGACTCGGACCCTTGCTCCAGAGCTTAGCTGTGGCTCCGTGAAGCACACTGACCCAGGCAGTGGGCAGATGACCATCCTACAGGGCGGTGTGAGATGGCAGTGAGAGGACCTCTCAGTGCTCATGGGAGAAGCCTGTTACCTCTGAGCCGAGCTGGTACTTGGTGTTGCTGTAATTCGAGGCTCAGCCAAGGAGCCCAGGGCTGGCCAGCAAGGGGACCTTGGCGTTGTCACTCTAGCTCTGAATGCTTTCAGACCATCTTTTCTTTGCTCATGTCTTTCCAAGACCAGGTGGACAGCCCAGGGACCATGGGCCAGCAAGGAGGGGTCGGGACAAGGAGGGGCCCTGGGGGGGCTCATGCTGTGAAGGGCAGGGCTTAGGAGCCCCTCCTGGAGGAGGGGAAGGGCAGGAGTGCTGCAGGGGGTGGCCAAGGAGGTCACCAGCATGCTGGTCAGTTTGTCCTCTCTGTGGAGAGAGGGCCGGGAGAGAGGGCCTGCGGTGACTGCACTCGGTGCTTGGAGTGAGGGAGGGGCAGCTCCCCGGCAGGGACAGCCACTCTGCTCTTGCTTTTGCTGTTAGTATTTATTTTCAGAACCGGAACAAGAAGTCTTGTGCCTCTTATTGGTCAGGAAGCGGGATAGATGCCGTTTCTCTTAACTATAAGTTAACATTTGCCAAGCACTGACCAAGTGCCAAGGTGTATGCCAGGGGTTGGCAAGCCCATCGGCCCACTGCCTATGTTTGTAAATAAAGTTTTATTGGCACACAGCCACGCCCATTTGTGGACCTGTCGCCTGTGGCTGCTTCGGCATTGTATCGGCAGGGGTGGGCAGCTGTGGCAGACACCTGTAAAGCCAGGAACATTTACTACCTGGCCCTTCACAGGAGGAATTTGCCGCCCCCTGGTCTGTCTGTCTGTCTGTCCTTGATTTGAGTTCGGTCCCGGACACAAGCCCAGAGGAGACGCCCTGTTTCCCGTTTTACAGATGGGCACAGAGGCTCTGGAGCCTGTCCTAGGTCACAGAGCAGGAACTGGAACCCAAGTGGCCCACGTTATTATTGTTTTTTTCGGGGGATTTATATTTTCCTACTGGCTTCTAATTGAATCTCACCGTGTTCAGAGAATGTGGTCTGTATGATATCTATTCTGAAAAACGTGTTGACCATGTCTTAGTGGCCTGGATTGCGATCATTTCTTAAACTATACTGTGTTGAGTATATATTTACTCTTTAGTTACGGTTTACACGTTACCCACGTCTGAGTGTCTGGTTCCGTGCCTTATGTATGTTCACGTCTTTGCACAACCGTCACCACCTCCATCCCCAGACCTTCTCGGTCGCCCGGAACTGGCAGCTCGCGTGGTGACCGTGACCCCGTGCTGCCTCGAGGGAGCTGCGTAGGGAAAGCAGACGACAGCGGCCTGTGTGTCCTGAGCGCCAGGTCAGCTCTGGCGGTGGGTGAACGTCTGCAGCCCTCTGAACCCCCACACTCATGAAAAACCGGGGAACCCCGCCCCCGCCTGCAGACCGTTCCACGTGAGGGGGGAGTAGGAGTGCAGGTGAAGGCCTCAAGCAGCCACAGTAATCGGTTGTTAGGTCAATCCGTCCTCTCCGTGTGTCCCGTGGTGTCCCTTTCTCCTCCCCAGGGCCTGGAAGCATCCTCAGTGCCCACCATGCTTCCTAGAGTCCGGACTGGACCTCGGGGGACCCAGATGCTGTGCGGATGCAGCCCCCTGCTGTCCTCCGCCCATGGGCCAGCCTTAGCTGAAGGGCCACTGTCAGGAAGGAAAGCAGGTTCTGTGTGTGGCCATCCCGGGACTGCCAAGGGCTGCCCATGGTGGCAGTCATGGCCAGTGTGTGCCAGGCCAGGTGTGCGCTGGCTTGGCCTGCTGGACTGTGCCCTCACCTCGGCCGCATTTTGATTCCGGAGCCCTGGACGGGCCCCTGGTCCCCTCCTCAGAGTTGGAGGGGGTGGGGCACAGCACCGGGGAGGGGGGGGGTCCTGCTTCCCACGGAGGACAGGCTGACTGCGGGCACTGGGGGCATCCGGAGAGGAGGCGGGTGACCTGGTAAAGCAGCTCTCTGCTTCTGTTCAAGGTGGACCCGCTGTCTTCCCTCTCCCCTTAGCTCCGGCTGCTGGAGGCTGGTGTCCCGTCTGCTTCTGTTCAACGTGGACCCGCTGTCTTCTCTCTCCCTCTGCTCCGGCTGCTGCAGGCTGGTGTCCCGTCTGCTTCTGTTCAAGGTGGACCCGCTGTCTTCTCTCCCCTCTGCTCCGGCTGCTGCAGGCTGGTGTCCCATCTGCTTCTGTTCAAGGTGGACCCGCTGTCTTCTCTCTCCCTCGGCTCCGGCTGCTGCAGGCTGGTGTCCCATCTGCTTCTGTTCAAGGTGGACCCGCTGTCTTCTCTCTCCCTCGGCTCCGGCTGCTGCAGGCTGGTGTCCCGTCTGCTTCTGTTCAAGGTGGACCCGCTGTCTTCCCTCTCCCCTTAGCTCCGGCTGCTGGAGGCTGGTGTCCCGTCTGCTTCTGTTCAAGGTGGACCCGCTGTCTTCTCTCTCCCCTGGCTCCGGCTGCTGCAGGCTGGTGTCCCGTCTGCTTCTGTTCAAGGTGGACCCGCTGTCTTCTCTCTCCCCTTAGCTCCGGCTGCTGCAGGCTGGTGTCCCGTCTGCTTCTGTTCAAGGTGGACCCGCTGTCTTCTCTCTCCCCTTAGCTCCGGCTGCTGCAGGCTGGTGTCCCGGCTGCTTCTGTTCAAGGTGGACCCGCTGTCTTCCCTCTCCCCTTAGCTCCGGCTGCTGGAGGCTGGTGTCCCGTCTGCTTCTGTTCAAGGTGGACCCGCTGTCTTCCCTCTCCCCTTAGCTCCGGCTGCTGGAGGCTGGTGTCCCGTCTGCTTGCTGGGACTTGGGTGTTATCGAACAGGATGACAACCTGCCTCTTCTGTTGAAATAATCATTTTCTCCTCCTTCTCCCTTCTTAAAATAATGGAGGTGGAGTTCACACAATGTAAGATGAACCATTTTATTTTATTTTTTTAATCTTCACCCGAGAATATTTTTATATTTATCTTCAGACAGAGTGAGGGGGTAGGGTGGGGGGGGGAGAGAGAGAGAGAGAGAGAGAGAGAGAGAGAGAGACAGAAATCGACTGGTTGCCACCCGCATGACCACAGCCGGGGCCGGGGACGAACTGCAACGTAGGTACATGCCCTTGGCCAGAATCGAACCCAGGACTCTCTGGTCCACAGGCTGATGCTCTAACCGCTGAGCCAAACCGGCCAGGGCAGGATGAACCATTTTATTTTTTTATTTATTTTTTTAATTCTCACCCGAGGACATTTTTCCATTTTTTATTCAGGTAGAGTGGGAGGGAGAGAGAGAGAGAGTAACATTGATGTGAAAGGGACACATCGAGTGGCTGCCTCCCGCACGACCAACCAGGGCCGGGGACAAACTGCAACGGAGGTATGTGCCCTTGGCCAGAATCGAACCCGGGTCTCTCAAGACCGCAGGCTGATGCTCTAACCACTGAGCCAAACCGGCCAGGGTGAGATGAACCATTTTAAAGTGTGCAGTTCATTGGTGTTTAGTACATCCACTATGTGTGCGACCTCCACCTCTATCTAGTTCTTTTCGTCACTTCTGAGAAAACCTCACACCCTTTAAGCAGTCACTCTGCACCCCCTTCCCCATCCCCTCAGCCCCTGGCAATTGTGCTCTGCTCTCTGTTCCTGGGGTTCCCTGTTCGGGGCATTTCGTGTCCAAGCAGCCATGTGCTGTGTGGTCTTTGCTGACTGGCTTCTTTCACTCAGCGTGATGTCCTCAAGCTTCATCTGTGTTGTGGCATGTCAGTACTTTAGTCCTTTTCATGGCTGAGTAATATTCCACCATGTGGATACACTACATTTTATTGTCTGTTGATGGGTATTTGGTTTGTTTCCACCTTTTGGCTCATGTGAATAGTGTTTGAAGCAAACTTCAACTGTGAAACCTTTCTTCCCAGGACCTTGGCTGCCTGGGCTTTGCTTCCACTCCCTCCTCCCACCGCTCACGGGTCAGCAGTTCAGCCCCTCGTCAGAAGGTCGTGGTGGCACGCTCCATGCCCGGCCCGGCACTGAGCTTCCAGCCTTGCTTGTTCTTGACATCTGGAGCGTGGTTTGTTGGCGTCTCATTGCCAGCCAAGAGCGTGGGAGCGCCTCAAGGCAGGAGGGATGGCATAGGGGCCAACCGAGTGGCCTGGAAAGGCAGCTGGCACAGTGCCGGGAGCCTGGCTGCTTTCTGTCGGTTCCTGGAACATGCCGGCCTGTCCTGCTCGGAGCGTCTGTGTTTGTGTTTGTGCTTTCCCTGCCCTGGCAGAACTGGCTTCTTCTCATCCTTCACGTCTCAGCGTAAATTTCCCTCCTTGGAGAGGTCTTCCCTGCCTGTCCTGGGGAGTGCCCATCTCCCCTCCAAGGTTATTCTCCTTTCTGGTTCTCTGTTTTCTGCTGAAATCATCACGATCTGGAATGGGTTTGTTTCCTTGTTTATGATCATTCCCCGGTCTCCATAAGCTAGAAGGAAAGCACCACGTGGGCAGGACCCTTCCCTGGTGTGTTTTTTCTCATCTCCCAGCACCAGGTATGCAGTAGGTGCTCAATAAATAATCCTTGCTGGTGCTTGGAGTCAGATGTGACTCAGTTTGCTGCCTCCACTATGCTGGCTCTGTGATCTAGGGCACACCACTTAACCTTTCTGAGCTCCTTGTGTTCAGTACAGAGACTGTGTAATGTTTCGGGGTTGGCGTGAAGGTCAGAGCTAACCTGTGCAGATTGCTCAGGGCCATGTCGGGGCGCACTAGGTGCTTGTCACCTGGTGGTAGTTGTAGAGCGGTCATAGAGATTGAGAATGAGTTTCCTAACTCATACACATGTCTGCCTTGGAGAAGCCGGGGGACCTGCTGGAGCTGAGTGTCCAGTAAGGCAGCGACTCAGGGCTGTGAGCTCTGAAATGTGGCTTGTCTGAATCACCGTGAGCTGGCGAGTGAAAAATACACGCTGGATTTCAGAGACTGGATGAAAAAGAGAACAGAGGAACTCGGCAATAATTTTAACACTGATTCCAAGGTGAAATGATACCGTTAGGTGTATTAGGCTAAGTCAAATGTTTGATTAAAATTAGTTTCACCTGTTTCTTTTTATTTATTTATTTTAATGTGGCCACTAGACAATTTAGAATTGCTTGTGGGGTTCACGGTGTATTCCTTTTGGGCCGTGGCTGCAGACTGTACGCTCCTTGCCGGCAGGAGCCAGGCTCAGAGGATGGCGGCTCTGCCGTCTGTGAGGTCTGTGACTCTAGGCGAGTTAGTTATTTTGTGGGTGCTTCAGTTTCCTGCTGTCTAAACCAGATGCTCAGTTTGATGACAACAATGACAGTGCACATTTGAGGGCCTCCTGTGTGCCCTGGAAGGAAGTAGGGCCCCACGGAGACCAGGCATGTGAGTCCCTGTCCACGGCAGCTTTCATTCGGGGTGGGGTGGGGGGAGACCCACAATCCACACAATCTTTTTAATTTTTTAAAATCCTCATCGGAGGATATTTTTCTATTTATATTCAGATAGAGTGGGAGGGAGGGAGAGAGAAACATTGATGTGAGAGAGACACATTGATTGGTCGCCTCCCGCATGACCAGACCGGGGCTGGGGACGAACCGCAACTGAGGTGTGTGCCCTTGACCGGAATTGAACCCACAACTCTTTGGTCTGTGGGCCGACGCTCTAACCACTGACCAAACTGGCCAGGGTTACACAATCTTAATAACACCCAAACCCAGTCACTAAGACTGTGGCTGTTCCTACAAGATGTAAGTAAGGAGATATGATGGAAAATCATACTGGTGATGAGCGCTGGGTCTTGTTGACCTTAAACACATAGACAGCCAGATGTTTCTCCAGCAAAATGAGTTTATTTGGGAACAAAGCATTGCAGTTTGGGACGTGTGGTCTCATGGTGAGCCATGAACAAGTCCTGAGCAGAAAGGAGAGGGATTTTCTTTTATAGAGGAAAGGGGGCGGTTGTAAACAAAGAGTTCATTGGAGGAAACTGGGAGTTGGAAGTGTAGTGGCTTTTCATTGGCTGGCTTTTTGCAGTATTTCATTGGCTGAGTGGTTGCTGGGCAAGGAGAAGATCCTCCTTATTCCTGCTGGAGTAGTAGGGTAGAAGAACATCTTCCTGTTCTTGGAAGATGGAAAGTAGTCTTTTCCTGTTCGGGGTAATTGAAGATGAGTGGTAGGGTGTGGGAGCTCCCCCTACAGGCTCTCCCAGCTTCATTTAAATGAGGTTTCTGTTTAATCTTCAGTCTCTAGTTAGGAGCCATCAGTGCAGGCCTGATGAGGAGAACAGGGATGGACCTACATCTAGCCTGGTGCATACTAGGCTCTTTCTAACTGGCAGTCAAAATGATTACTTTGGGATGGCTCAAGGGCGTTGGGCCACTCTACGGAGCCACCTCCGCTCGAAGTCACCTCCACTCAAGGGCTCTAGTCTGCACACAGTGACTGCACCAGGATCGGGCTGTTTTCTGAAGAGTTTGCAGCCATCCGTTCATGTCCCACAGGTCCCCGAATGTAGGAGACCTCTCTGAGCATCTTCTCACAGTAGGCGGGGCTGCCCCACCTCCATCTCTGATCGGACAAGAGCAGCTGATTCTCAGGGCATGGCAAGGCCGCCCTCTTGTTTCGTGCATCACCTCTTCTCCGCACCCCACGTCCACTGCTTCCTGTTGGGCCTGGGAGGGCATCTGGTGGGAGTCCCGGATCCAGCCAGGAGCCACGAGGGACGCACGTCACTTCACCCCGAGCTCTGGCGTCCTGTCCCTGTCCCAGGGTGTCTGTGCTCCACGTGGGGAGATCCCGGGAGGGCTTTTTCCATTTCTGCAGGGGTCAGCTAACAATGTCCTCCTTGTTTTCCACACCCACACCTGCTTGCAAGTGCCTGGTGCTCATACAACCCCCCGCCTGGTGTTCGCAGAAGGTCTTATTTGTTGTTAAATTGGCCTGATTTCCCCCTTTCTCCCAAGGTGAACCTCGGAATAGGCTTTGGAAGACACACCTTGCCTTTGGAAGTCAGCAGGGCTGCCTCCTGGGCCGGGGCAGGGGGGTGAGTCAGCTCATTCAGTGGGTGGTAAGGTTCCTTTTGCTAACCAGACACTTTTGTTGTTAATCCTCACCAGAGGATATTTTTTCTACTGATTTTTTTTTTTTTTTTTTTTTTTAGAGAGAATGGGAGGGAGGGGAGGGGAGAGAGAGAGAGAGAGAGAAACATTGATGTTTCTGTGAGAGCAAGGCCACGGCATTTGAAAATACCCATGCTGTGGACTTGGACATGAATTCCAAACATCCCTTCCCACTTTGGTCCGAAGCACCGAGCTATAACCACACTTCCAGTCACCACAGGTCATGGAGGTGACCCCAAAACATTGCAAGTGTTTTGGGGTCACCCATCCCTCCTCCTGGTGGGAAGATCAGGTTGTAGCCTGAAATTTTCCCACCCAGGAAGCCGATAATGGACATTTTTGTGGATGGTGTTCTGTAACTATTGGATGGATAATCGATGTGCTTCCATTTAGTGGGATCAGAGAGCAAAGTTCATGATTGATTTGAACGTGAGCCATTTAGGAACTGAAAATGGTCAGAGAGGTAATTTTGCTATCTGAATGAAAAAGAAATGCACTTTTGAAGTTCCTGCTCTGACATATGTCTCATAAAGAGCCCGATTCACTTAATGAGGAAGAAACAGTCAAGGAGGGACAGAGGGACAAAAGAGACACGAGATGTTTGGAGAACAAAGAGTAAAATGGCAGATGTGAACTCAACTATGTCAATAATAACATGGGATGTGAGTAGATTAAACAGTCCGATCAAAAGGCAGATACTGTCAGCATGTGTTTAAAATGATCTCACCATATGCTGTGTACAGGAGACACACAATCTTCCAAAGAGACAAAGAGAGTGAAAGCAAAAGGACTGGAGCAGTTACATCATCAAAGAGCAACCACAAGAGAGCTGGAGTAACTACACAAATATACAAGATAGATTTAAAATGAAAGTAGAGTTAAAGAGAGACATTTTATAACATTGTATAATGATAATGATCAATCCATTAGGAAGATGTAACAATTATAAACATATATGCACCTAACAACAGAGCACCAAAATACACAAAGCAAAAACTGGCTGAAATGAAGGGAGAAATAGGTGATTCAACAATAGTAGTCAGATACTTCAATACCTCACTTTCAGTAATGGGTGGAATAACTAGACAGAAGTGGAACAAGGGAATGGAAAACTTGAACAACACCTTAAACCCGCCAGACCTAACAGACATCTATAGAATACTCCACCAAGAACACCAGAATGTATATATTTTTTTATTTTTTATTTTTTTATCCTCACTCGAGGACATTTTTTGCATTTATCTTCAGATAGAGCGGGAGGGAGAGAGAGAGGAAGAGAGAGAGAGAAACATCGATGTGAGAGAGACACATCAAGTGGTTGCCATCCACACGACCCCAACCAGGGCCGGGGACAAACTGCAACCGAGATACATGCCCTTAGCGGGAACTGAACCCGGGACTCTCTGGTCCGCGGGCCAACGCTCTAACCGCTGAGCCAAACCGGCCAGGGCTGGAATGTATATTCTTAAAAAAAATGTTTTTGAGATATAACATACATTATATTAACTTTAGTTATACAATGTAATGATTTGATATTTGCATATATTGTGAAATGATCACCACACTAAGTCTAGTTAACATCCATTACCTCACATAGTTGCAAAAATGTTTTTTCTTGTGATGAGAACTTTTAAGGTCTATTCTCTTAGCAACTTTCAAATATGCAACACAGTATTATCAACTGTAGTCTCCATGCTGTTCATTACACCCCCAGGACTTATGTATTTTATAACTGGATGTTTGCACCTGTTGACCCCTCCACCCATTTTGTCCTCCCCCACCCCTGGCAGTCACCAGTCTTTTCTCTGTATCTGTGAGCTTGCTTTTTTCTTAAATTCCACATATAAGTGCGATCATATGGTTTTCGTCTTTCATTCTATGACTTACTCACTCAGCATAATGCCCTCAAGCGCCATCCATGTTGTTGCAAATGGCAAGATTTTCTTCTTCTTTATGGCTGGATAATATTCCATTGCATATACACACCACAGCTTTTTTACCCAGCCATCTCCTGATGGACACCTGGGCTGCCTCCGTATCTTGGCTATTGTAGACAATGCTGCAGTGAACCCGGGGAACACATATCTTTTCCAGTTAGTGTTTTCATGTTCGTTGGATAAATACCCAGAAGTGGAATTGCTGGATCATATGGTAGTTCTATTTTTTTATTTTTTGAGGAAGCTCCATACTGTTTTCCACAGTGGCTGCCTCAGTTTACATTCTCTCCAGCAGTGCACGAGCGTTCCCTAGCCTCCGCGGCCTCACCAAGAACAGATACATATTCTTTTCACGTGCACAAGGCTCATTCTCCAGGGTAGACCAGATGCTCGGCCATGAGACAGGCTCAATACATTTAAAAGGATAGACAAATACAAAGTCCTTTCTCTGACCACAATGCGGTGACATCAGAAATCAGAACCAGCAAACACGGGGCCTGGCCCACAGCTGGCATGAAGTTCCAGCCTCGTCAGCCTGACATCCAAGGCCCGGCACTTCCCCTCCATGCGTCTCAGCCTCCGTCACTCACTCCCGGTCACCCTCCATTCCCGGCCTCACTGAACTGCTGACCTCCTTACCCACTGTTTCTGGCTTCGTGCCTTTGCTCCGGCTGCCCCGCTTCCTGGAGGGCCCGTTCCTCTGCCGAACCTGCCCGGCCCGTCTCCAGCCTGCGCCCTGCCCACCCTGCCCTCCTGCCTTACAGGAGCACCCCTCGTGAGCCTCAGCAAGGACAGGTCGTAATGAACAGAGCAGAGCACGGTTCTCCGGGTCCTCCAGCTGGGGTCCTGGCCCGGCAGCAGGAGCATCCCTGGGGGCGTTGTAGAAATGTGCATTCTCGGGCCCACCCTGAGCTCCTGGATCCGAAACCCTGGTTTGGGGTCCAGCGATCTGGTGGGAAAGCCCTCTGGGAAATTCTGATGCCTCTCCAGTTGAGAACCAGGGCAGGCAGGGCTGGTCCCCACTAGTCCTGTAGTTACAGTCATTTGCTTGTTTCTAAAATAGTTGACAACTGGTTGGTACCCGCCAACAGGCAGGAATTACACCTACCGCCTTGCTGGATCTGTGGGTGAGACCAGCGGACCTTGTTTTGTAGCGTGCAAAGGGCAGTTTCTCTCCATCCGGGGGTGCTCAGAGGGGAGGGCGTGCTTGTCCCAGTGGCTTCCTGTGGAAGAGGGAAGCGTCCTGGCCCTGTTACCCTGCGCACTCTGTCCTTGTGACGGCGGGTCTGGGACGCATCGTCATTTCCAAGAAAGGAGGGAAGGTGGCTGAGTGGGGAAACTAGCCTTGACCCAGGAGTTGCAAGGCCTGGGTTCAAGTCCTGCCCGCCTACCACCTGTGATGCCTGCTGAGGCCCTTCTTGCACACGCGTGTCTGTGGAGTCCTGCTGTGTGCGGGATGCTTGGTGTCTGCCCTCTCGAAGCCCATGGAGCAGGGATGGCCGTCACAGATAGTTATAGAACAGTGCAATACCCTTACCTGGGTCTGTTTCCCTATCTGTGCAATGGGATGAACCGCCCACCCCAATATACAGACCCTGAGCGATGGTTTATCACACTTACTTCATGAATGTAAACGTTTGGCACTTAGTTCTAAGGTCAGTCAGCGAGAGCCGTGAGGCTGTTTGATGACTGCAGCTTTCGGAATGGAAAGCCAGGGTGGCAGCCGTAGCCTTAGCCATGGCATCCTGAGCGTCACCAGGCTCTCGCGGTGGTTGGGAAAGACTCCCTGTTTGAGAACTTGACCTGCCACGTCGGCCGTGGGTAAGGTTCTTGTCAACAGCGGACTTGAAGTTTCAGGGTACATTTCACCGGAGATGCCGTGGAGGCTGTACCCCAAGGTGTGCACAAAACTGAGTGTTGTCCAGCCAGTGTGGCTCAGTGGTTGAGCGCTGACCCATGCACCAAGAGGTCACCGGTTCGATTCCTGGTCAGGACACGTGCCCAGGTTGTGGGCCTGATTCCTGGTGGGGGGCATGCAGGAGGCGGCCAATTGATGTTCTCTCTCATCGATGTTTCTATCTCTCTCTCCCTCTCACTTCCTCTCTCTGTAAAATCAATAAAAGGAAAAACAAACAAACAAAACTGAGTGTCCCCTGGCAGCCCGGGTCCCTGCAGCGGGTGTCTGCGGAGGGTTGGCGTTCGGTGCGCAGCTTATTTGAGTCTGTATGCTACTTGTGTGGTTTAAAATTAGTGCACGTGAAAAATCGGAATGAAACACTTGTTGCCCCGACCCGTGGCGCCTGACCCCGCACCTTCAGGGAGCGCCTAGGCTGCGTGGCGTTGGCTGGAGATCCAGGCCCAGCGTCAGCTCTCAGGCCCCGACATGCTCGTGGTTCTGCTCCAGTTTAGACATCGGCCGCCATCCCTGCACAGACACCTGTGTCTGTGAGTGCTCGTCTGCCCTCAGCATCACCTTAGGTTCTTCATTCAGTCTCAACCTCCAGGTGTCCCCAGGTTTCTAAGTCTGGGACCTGGGAAGGTGCAGCCTCCGGGGCCGTCAGTGGCTGAGCCCAACGGGGTGGAGAACTGTATTAGGGCCGGCACCGGCCTCCCCATGTGTCTCTGTGAACAGACCTGGACCCTTCCATGGTGGCCCAAGGTCCTGTCCACCCACTCCTCCCTCAGAATGGCTCTTGAGTTTTGGGAGTGTTTGGGAAGAGGAGCGACTGTACCAAGAAAGGGTGCTGCCTGGCCGGTGTGGCTCAGTGGTTGAGCGTTGACCCATGCACCAAGAGGTCGCCGGTTCAATTCCCGGTCAGGGAATATGCCCAGGTTGTGGGCCAAATCTCCAGTGGGGGCATGCAGGAGGCGGCCAGTTGATGTTCTCTCTCATTGATGTTTCTATCTCTCTCTTCCTCTCTCTCTAAAAAAAAAAAAGAAAAAATATTTAAAAAAAAAGAAAAGAAAGGGTGCTATCTTTCTGAAACGAAACCTGGCTGTGTCCCTTTGCTCAGCAGCTCCCCGTGGCCCGGGATGAAGCGCTCGCTCCTGGTCACATCTGCCAGCTCATCTCATGACCTTCTTGCCTTTACCAGCTGTCTTAGTCAGCTCAGGCTGCTCTGACAAAAATACCCCAGACTGGGGGCTTAAACAGCACCCATTTACTTCCCCCAGTTCCGGAGGCTGGAAGTGAGCACAGATCAAGGTGCTGGCCCGCGGGGCTCCCGGGGAGGGCGCGCTTCCTGGCTCCCGGACGGCGCCTTCTCACTGCCGAAGCTGTCCGCCCTTATGACCTCATCACCTCCCAAAGGCCTCATTTCCAAACACTGTCACATTGGGGATTAGGGTTTCAATCCATGAATTTGTCAAGGACGCGCGTTATGGAATGGTCCTGCCTTCCTTGAACTTGCCAGGGGCCCTCTGTTCCTCCTGCGTGTGCACACCTGTGCCCTCTTCCTGGCAGAGGGGCAGCTCAGGCCCACCTCCTCAGGCACTTCCCTTCCCCAGGCCCGCCACAGCTTTCTGTCACAGCCTGGCCACACGGCGAGGCCCGTGTTTTCCATTGTCTTCCTTTCTCACGGGCCAGAGCTCAGGGCCTGAGTGGGATTCACGTCTGAGCCCCGTGCCCAGCACAGGGCCCGCACGACAGGCACTGGATGTTGTTGAATGAATGAGTGAATGAATGAATGAATGGAGCCTGTGCCCCTGCCTTTGCCCAGCTCCTGTAGCTGACGTCCACATCTTCCGTCTGCCAGGGCCCACGGCCCTCGCCCCTCCCTCACTCTGCTGGGCCCCAGGGCCCCTGCTCTCCTAGTTATCACCCGGGCTCGTTAGTCTGTGTCCTGGCCTGTCTCCCACCTGCCTAGAACTCCTCAGGGGTGTGGAGGAACCGTGGGGACACCAGGCCCGGGCCCATAGGTTTAAGGACTCCGCCAATGCCCGCACCTGGTGAAGTCAGCCTTGACCGTCTTTCCTCCCCACCAAGCCAGAAACTGGCAGGGCGTCTGTCTTGGTCCCAGCACTCCAGCCTGTAATGAGTGTCCCTCTTCGAGCCCCTGGTCTCTCCCTCCTTGTCTCAGCCTTCTGCCATCCCCCACCCCCCAGTTCGGGAGAAGCCAGGACAGGTGAGCTCTGTGTGCCCTCCCCCGCCCCGTGCACACGCAGGCACTCAGTGTCTGTGCGGAGCTCCCTGGGCTCATCGAGCCGCGTGGCGTGGCTGGTGTAGAAGGCTGTGGAAACCACAGAGGAAGTTGCTCTTTGCTTGAAAGTCGCCAGTCATACTGCTCATTCTCAGTGGTGTGATTGTGTGACACATTTCAGCAGAGGTGGGACAGAAATGACCTGAGGGCTGGGACCTTTCCTGGAACTTCCTAAGGGCCCCTTGCACATCACTGAAGGGCAGCAGGTAGCTCTTGAAAGAGCAAAGGCTTTGTATTTAGGTGGGGACTTGAGCAAGTCCTTTACCTGCTTTCAGCTGAAATCTTGTCCTTATGAACCGAGGACAATACTACACGTGTCTCCGGGACCACATGAGCACCGAGACGTGTGTGGAGGCCTGGCCTTTTCTGGCTGCCTAGAGAGAGGCAGCCACCCACCCCCGGTGTGCAGACTGTCTGGGCTGAGCTAGCTGCCCGGGAAATGTGGTGACTTGGCCTTTCCTCAGATGTGGTAGTGCCTGGGTCACCCTTGTAGTTCTGTCCTTGGGTCCTAGCGTGGGACTTGGCACCTGGAAGCCATAGCAGAGCAGATAAGAACGTGGACACTGGAGCGAGACCCCTACTTGCTAGCTGGGTCACCTTGGTCAGGGTACTTCACCCCCTCCTGCTGGCACACTACCACGGGGTATTAGTAACACCCACATCACAGAAATGGGGAATCATGGGCAACCTGGAACAGTCTCTGGCCCAGGGACAGCTACAGAAGCAGGGACTGTTGTCATTGCTTGGTGCGTGCTGGCTGAATCGCACCGAGTTCTGTCTGATGAGAGTGTGGGTGCTGCCTCGGGGCTTTCTTACTCTTACAGCGCTGGTATTGGTGCCCATCGCTCATGCCCGTCTCGAAGCTTCTCTCCTGGTTAGCATCTATAAGATTTTACGGGGAAATGCTCGGTGAAAAGGAACACGCCGCGTGCACAGAATGTTCTGACGGAGGTTTCGTCGTGTTTGTCTGGATGTTGATAAACAAAACCTCTCCTTCCTCTATTTGATGAGCGTTTTGTTATGTGGGTTCGGAATACGAGCAGCAGTTTGATCGGAAATCGTGTTTGTGAGTGTGCTTGGTGGGAAATTGAAGTTAAGTGGTTTCTGATATTGGAAGCTTTTCATGAACTGGAGTATTTTGAAACTGCTGTTTTATGGAAGTGTTGGGGCCAGCTCAGTGGCATTTAATTTGCGCTGTTCTTGGAGGGCGATGGCACGGTGGGCAGGAAAGAGCCTGGCTGTTCATTCCTAAAACTGTTCTTGGGTGCCTTCTAAGAGCATGTCAGGCGTGATGCTGGGTCCTGAGGATGGAAAACAAAGCCAACACAGTTCTTTGGGCAGCCGGGGCCTGGCCTTAGAGTCAGACAGACCTGGGTTTGAGTCCCGACGCTGCCACTTACAAGCTGTGAACGCTGGGAAGTGACGCCACCTCTTGATCCTCAGTTTACTTATCTGCCAAATGGATTCATACTGTTACCTGTTTTGCAAGAAGGTTTTGAGGATGGCTGGAGATGGATATGCTAAGCACATTGCCTGGCATGGAGCAGGGTTATAAAGGGCAGTTCTTGGTTTAGCTGCTGCTTTGAGGGCCTCGGGGCAGGAGTCAGTCCCTGAGAGACCCATGCAGCCCGACTCGGGGCCACCCTGGGCCGCTTCCTTTCCCTTGTTCTCTGCCTGGCAGAATAGGCAGAGTCACCTTTAGCAGAGGCGCCTGTGTCTGAGGACAAGAGGCCTGGTTTCCTGTGGGTTTGTGACTTTGCAGTGTTGTTCCACTGGTGGTCCCCACGAGGGTTTCTGGAAGGCCAAGGAGGAAGGTAGTGGTGGATGGGACAGCCGGCACCTCCTCCCCACCCCGGGCTCAGCTTCCAGCCCTGTTCCACCCAGCCTGCCTCAGCCCTGGAGTTGACCCACGCTCCCCGTGCATGCCTCATTTCCCTGTCCAGGCTCCTCAGTCACTGCACAGGAAGCTGGAGGAGACCCAGGCCCGAGGTCACACGGTTCCTAACAGCCAGAGTTAGTGAGTCGTGGGGCCTCCGGTGAGAGCTTGGCCCTCTCCCCCCCCACACTGGCGCTTTCCGGGTGGGTTCAGCGAAGGTAGCATAGGAGGCTAGGGCTATGGGGGTGCGTCCTTCATGTGGACTGCTGGACAAGATTTCATTTCCTAAAAACACAAAAAAATGTCTGAAAAGCACCCAGTCTTTATTTTTGTTACCTCCTGAACGTATCTGCCAATTTTATATTTGATTGGGGTCACACTGTAGCAACTTTGTAACCAGGCCCTCTTTTTATTGATTGATTTAGAGGGAGAGAGAGAGAGAGAAACTTGGATTTGCTGGTCCATTAATTTCTAATTTCCTCATTCATTGGTTGAACCTTGTCTGTGCCCTGACCAGGGATGGAACCCAGAACCTTGCATTATTGGGACGACACTCTAACCAACTGAGCAGCCCGGCCAGGCCCTCAGGCCCTCTTTAAACACGGGTTTCCCCTCTGCTTGGTTCTTTCGCCGCAGTTTCTCCATCCCTGGGGGAGGGCAGGGCAGGAAGCAGGTGCTGGGCGTGGCCAAGGAGCTGGGTGGGGGAGGGGACCGGAGGCGGGAGGGGCGGGGTCAGGCTCCCTGTTAAAGATGGGTGGCGGGGGCCGGAAGCGAGGGCAGGTCAGAGTGGAGCGTTTGGGGTTAACCTCACCTCTTCTCTGCACTGACTCGCCCTCGGGGTTGCGGAAGCCTGGCCCTGGCGTGTGAGAGGCGTGGGGGAGGCGTGGGGGAGGCGTGGGGGCAGGACGCGGCCGCCAGGTGCTTCCAGGCCCGAGGGTGGAGGCTGTGGCGAGGGTCGCAGCACTGGGGGCGCGGGGCTGCATTGGTGTTTAGGGAGCGCGGTGTTAGGGTGTGGTATGGCTTTCTCCGGTCAGACCCCGCAGTCTTACTCCATGCAGGCTTCCTGCTGCCCCAGGTCACCTGACTTGACGTAGGTCCCACAGGCAGCCAAGGATTGAGCCAGGATTCCACTCGGTCTGCCTGACAGTGAAGTCCAGACTTTTTGGGGAGGCCCAGGCCTTCAGGGGCAGGCGTCTCCGCAATCCTGGAGGGCTTCCTGGAGCAGGGGGTGACGTGCCTTATAAACCTGTGCTAGACTAAGCATGAAGCCGGGGTAAGAAGAGTGCAGGATTGGCAGTGAAGAGGTTGGGTTCCAGTCCTGCCTCCCTGTGTACATCTGCACTAGACACACCCTCTGGGCTCCATGTCCCATCTGCAACAATGGGGAGGTGGGACCACATGGCCTTTCTTAATGTCTCTTCCAAGTCTGGAGCTCACTCCTCTACATCAGTGTTGGCTAAATATTTCTCCCCATGGGGAGCCTGACGTCTGACGGCCAGCACCTTCTCCCTCCCCAAGGTCCCTGTGGTTTCAGGATGTCAGCGGGTGTCCAGGCAGGGGTCACTGTTCATGACAACAAGGGCTGTGTCCTGCCTGCCACCCTTTCTGGCCCCCCAAGCTGCCAGTGCTGCTGGGAGGTTCGCCCACTGAGGGACGCCGTGAAGCAAGCCCTGGGCCTGGCAGATCCGTGTAAATCCTGGTCTCCTGCGTGTTCAGTGGACCTGAGGCCAGCCTCAGAGCCTCCGTTTCCCCGCCTGCACACAGGGAGGTGTCGTCTCCCAGCCTTAGCGTCCTCGGCCCTGCTGCCCCATTCTGAGTGGGTCGGGTGACATGGCACCACGCTGCTTCCCGTTTCTGCAGAAGAGGAGCCCTGTGCGTAGGAGTGATAAGGAGTTTGGTAAATGTGTGGAGAGATTTAAAAGTAGATTAAAATGTACAGTGCAGCCCGGCCGGTGTGGCTCAGTGGTTGAGCGTCGACCCATGCACCAGGAGGTCGCCGGTTCGATTCCCAGTCAGGGCACGTGCCCAGGTTGTGGGCCCGATCCCCAGTGGGGGGCATGCAGGAGGCGGCCAGTCGATGTTCTCTCTCATGGATGTTTCAATCTCTCCCTCTCCCTTCCTCTCTAAAAATCAATAAAGGAAAAAAATAAAAAAATAAATAAAATGTACAAAGCAGCGTAAGTGGAACTTTAGGAATTCTTCCCTGTCCCCAGTCACTCGGGCTGTAAGTCCTGTGTGGTTTTGCCTCCTAACATGTTCGCAGCCATGGCTCACCTGAGGCCTCTGCATCCCCCCCAGATGAGGTGCAGCCTGGGCACTGTCTGCCTCCAGGGGGCCTCCTCCAGGCAGCCCTCAGTGTGGATCCTGAGCAGCCAGTCTGCGGTGCACAGGTGTCTGATCTCCTCCCAGGCGTAAAGCTCGCCACAGTTCCCTGCGGTGCTCAAGGTCACGTTCACGCCCTTTAGGGATTTATCCTTCTTCCTCTCCCACTGGACCTCCAGTCTCTCCAGGGCAGCACTGTACTCGTTCATCTCCGTATCTTTAGTGCCCAGGAAAGTGTCTGGCACTTAACTGGTCCTCAATACATGGTAATTTTACTCACCACTGTGTGTACTGAGCAGGGTGCTTCATCCTCTATTAGTTTCGTTTGCAGACGTGCAGATAATGTCAGTATTACTATCTTATCCGGATGAGGAAACCGAGGTTCAGAGAGGACGAGGGTCTTGATGCGAGTCAGCATGATCATTGAGTAAGTATATGCTTACTCTTGTAACCTCTTGAAAGGATGTCACGAGGCATCTGTTACTTTAATTGGAAACGGAAGTCTGAGCCCTGAATCCAAAGTCTTCTCCAGGTGCAGAGACAGCTGAGGATTGGCAGGAAGGCTGCCGAGCTGGCAGGTGGTCACGGGCAGTGACCATCTGCCCGGGCAGAGCTGGGTGGGAAATCCTGCCTGGCGCAGCCACACTGGGTGAGTCCTCAGCTGCAGCCGGGCCACCGGTTTTATCACCTGTGCCGTGTGTCCGTGGGAGTGACAGTGAGATGCTCGCAGGACTCTGTCACTTAGTGTCTACTGATTTCTGGCCATTATTATTTTTCCACCGTGAACATAAAACCATACAGAATTAGTTCAAGTATTGCAAAAAGGAAAAAAAAAACAATATTTATTTGTCTTCCCACCACCCTTTGCATTACTGTTCTACTGTTCATTTATTTTTGTCCAGAGACAGTGCATGTAGAGAGACGTGTATCGACGGGACATTTTACCTTTGATGTGGAATGAAGGGGGCCTGCTTCAGAAGTCACTTATTTGTGCCCTGGTTCTATCATTCCTGAGCTGTGTGACCTCGGGCCAGTTCCTCAACCTCTCTGAGCCTCCGTGGCCTCAGCAGTCCCTTAGAGAATGCCACCCACCTGTCAGGGGTGCTCTCTGATGTTGGTTGGGTTGGTGGGCAAGGAGAGGTTGAAGGATCTGTGGGAGCGGGGAGGGGGGTAGTGAAGAACGGATGAGGAAGGGCCTTGTCCAGGCCAAGGAGTTTTCACCCTGAGGGCAGTGGGAGCCCAGGAAGGTCTTCGAATATAGTTTACTGTTTTCTGATACTCAGAAAGTAGTGGTAGTCTCCAGGATGAAGGGACCCTGGATCAGGGTGGCCATGGACCAGGGGCAAGTGGGGCTGCGTGGGGTAGGGCAGAGCGTGAGGAAGTGGCCAGTGGGACAGATGGCTGGGGTGAGCGGCAGAAGAAACTGGTCCTCAGCAGGAGCTAAGCAGGAGCTAGGTGCCATGGTCTAGCTGGGGAGTGCGCGGGGACAGACCGGAGATGAGGGTGTGGGCCAGGTGTGGTGGGCTTTACACTCCCAGGAGCCCTTGCTGGAGAGCCTGTGGGGAGGCTGGGAGCGCCTTGTTCCTGCTGGGCTCTGCAGGTGGGGAAACCGAGGCCCACAGTGGCTGGAGGACTTCCAGAGTGACCAAGCAGGTTGAGAGGTGCGAGCCTAGGTCCCCTGCTCTTCTGCATCAAGGCCTGCCTGGTCCCTGCTGCCAGCCCCCAAGGACAGGGGACCTCCCTCTCAGGTGTGCGGCTCGTGTTTTTAGATATGAAGCCAGAGATTAGGGCCGACATGCGCTGGGGACTTGGAACCCTCATGGCCACGCCCAGAGTCCCTTCCAGCTGGCCTGCCCTGTGACTTGCCAAAGGTCATTCTTCCTCTGATGCTGCTTGTTATTCTTGGTTGTCATTATGCGTCACTTGATTATTGTGGGAAAGTTTGTTTGCGGCTCAGAGCACCTGTCAGAGGTGGCTGCAGCCTGCCTGCAGGTAAGAGGAGACTTCCTGTTCTCAAACACGCCTCCTGGCTCCTGGGAGGAGAGTCCTGGGTGTATCTGGGCACAGGTCACTTTGGGGAACATGGCCACTGCCACCCCAGGGCCCCCATGCCCTGCTGATTCTGTCCTGGCACTAATACCCCATGTGGGCGGGGCGGATGGGGTGGCCATGAGCTACCCAAGGGCTGGGTCAGGGCTGTGTCCTCTCTTCTCCCAGGGCCCAGTAAGGCCTGGCCTGTCGGGGCTCTTGGGGGTCACAGGAGGAAGCACAGGCCAGGGCTGGAGCAGCACAGGGTTGAAAGGTGGGCGTGGCCTGGGTCTTGATCTTTCTGGGATCCCAATTCCTTCCTCTTAGAGGCACTGTTTTCTGCAGCTGGGATTCATTACCGTTATCTGCAGATCCTCCGATTAGTGCCAGGGACCGGGTTGCTGCCTGCTCCAGGAAGTTGGAAGGTCAGCAGGAGGTAAAGCTGAGGGACTGGCTTCTCGGCCAGTGTGCTCGGGCAGTGGAGAGAGAGCACCCCTTGGCTGGCAGCTTTCCCGAGCTCGCCCGTACAGGCTGGAGGCGTCCTGGCTGGTCTGCTGGCGGGACTGGAGACGGGAGCGCGACACTGGCATTTCAGAGAAGAGGCTGGGATGGGGAGTCCCACATGGCATGGTGTGGCGTGGTCCTGGGAGGGTGGCCAGTGTCATTTGGGGAACTCGTGGAGAAGTGAGTTCTGTTCTTCTGTTAGTTGTTGATTGTTAGTGTTAAATATCAGTAATGCTCGGCTGTTCAGTGTCTACATAGCTTTGCAGCAATACACACGTCACCAGCTTCCCAACGGGATTTTTTCCATCTATGGCTTACGCTGAGTGGGAAAGTGACTTTGGAGAGTCAGGCTTGCTGACTCGTTTCTGATTTTGTGCCGGGCCTTGTGCGGGAGCTGGAGTTTGGAGATGAGAGGCACAGTGCTGCCCTCAAGGCACGCGGCACAGCTGGTCTGGGTGGTTTGATGTTGAGTCACCAACATCCAGGACGTGTAGAGGTTCCTCTCCCATCTTCCCACACCAGTCACTGGTTTGTACTCATGCCCTTGACAGTCAGTTCTGAGCAGATGCTGAAGCGAATTAAAATGGTGTGTTACAGCAGACTCTGCATCCCTTTCTCTCTCTGTGTCTTGTCTGCTTGTCCACCTAAGATGACATGGCTGTATTGTGGATACCTGGTGGTGGTTATGTGGTGGTGGTGGCGATGGTGGTGGTGGTGGTGGTGGTGCTGGTGGCGGTGGCGGTGGTGGTGCTGGTGGCGGTGGCGGTGATGGTGGCGGTGGTGGTGGTGCTATAGCAATGGTGGTGGTGGTGATGGTGGTGGTGGTGGCGATGGTGGTGGTGATGGTGGCGATGGTGGCGGTGATGGCGGCGATGGTGGCGGTGGCGGCGATGGTGGTGGTGGCGGTGGCGGTGGTGGCGGTGGTGGCGGCGGTGGCGGCGGTGGTGGCGGTGGTGGCGGTGGCGGCGGTGGTGGTGGTGGTGATGGTGATGGTGGCGATGGTGGTGGTGGTGATGGTGGCGGTGATGGTGGCGGTGTGGTGGTGCTATAGCAATGGTGGTGGTGGTGGTGGTGGTGATGGTGGTGGTGATGGTGGCGGTGGTGGTGGTGGCGGTGATGGTGGTGGCGGTGGCGGCGGTGGTGGCGGCGGTGGTGGCGGCGGTGGTGGCGGCGGTGGTGGCGGCGGTGATGGTGGTGGTGGCGGCGGTGATGGTGGTGGTGGTGGTGGTGGTGGTGATGATGGTGGTGGTGGCGGTGGTGATGATGGTGGTGGTGGCGGTGGCGGTGGCGGTGGCGGTGGCGGCAGTGATGGTGGCGGTGGCGGCGGCGGTGGTGGCGGTGCTGGCGGCGGTGGTGGCGGTGCTGGCGGCGGTGGTGGCGGTGGCGGCGGCGGCGGTGATGGTGGCGGCGGCGGCGGCGGCGGTGGTGGCGGTGATGGCGGCGGTGGTGGCGGTGGTGGTGGTGATGGTGGTGGTGGTGGTGGTGTTGCTGGTGGTACTGGTGGTGGTGGTGGTGGTGGTGGTGGTGATGCTGTTGGTGCTGTTGGTACTGGTGGTACTGGTGGTACTGGTGGTGGTTTTGGGGGTGGCAGCCTTTCTGAGCCCAGGTGAGCTCCTTGTGCTGGCAGCGTGTCACCGAGGAGCCCACAGTGTTTGTCAGCCATGAGGCTGGCTCACCAGAGCCCACACCTTCTCCTTCCCAGGACTGAGCACTGCCAACCAGCCTGTCTGGGGTGTGTCCTCTCACCTGGACAGCATGACAGCCCCTCACCAGCCTTCCTGCACCCACCCTTATCCCCTCAAACCCAGACTTCCTGGTGCCAGAGGGAGCTTTTCAATGGACAGTACATCTGGTCTGCACATCGAATGGTAACGGAGCTGTGCGCAGTCTCTGTGGAGGGCACAGAGCCCCTCAGAGGACACCCAACGTGGGGAGGCTGTGTCCGCCTCCAGCGGGGGTTTGGCTAGTCTGTGATGACTTCTGTTTCCTTAGAGCCCTCTCACCCGCCACGTAGTGCCATCACATTGTGGGGAGAGTGTGCGGGGGTCCGACAAGCCTGGGTGCCCTGTTCGTAAAGTGAGGATGGTATCAGTGTCCCCGTCGGGGGTGGATTGAGCAAGACGGCAGGCTGCAGTGCTCTAGCGTGGTGCCTGTGTATGGCAAGGACGCATGCGTCCCGTCGTGGACGAAATGTGGCCAGAGTCTGCAGAGAAGAGAGCGTCTGAGCGGGAAGCTGGGTCAGTGGTGTCCAAGTCCACTTAATGTTCAAACAGGGCTACAGGACGCAGGAGTCTGGCCACATGCAGGCTGGGGTGGGGGGAGGGGAGGCCAGGGAAGGTGAGTGGGCCCAGCAGAGGTCCGGAAAGGTAAGTGGAGGCCAGGGAAGGTGAGTGGAGTCCAGGGGAAGTGAAGGAAAGCCAGGCGAGTTCCGGGAAGGTGAGTGGCGGCTGGTGGAGGCTTGGCGTGGTGCGGTCCCTGTGACAGTGGAGACGGCCTCCACGGACTGTGCAGAGCGGAGAGGCAGAGGGGGGGTGTTCGGGACAGAGGGGGTCTGCTTTGTCTCAGTAGGAATGACTGAGTATGGAAAGCTGACCGCGAGGAGCCCTTAGGGGGAGCGACACTTGGCAGGCAGGACAAAGGAGGGAGGTCTGGGGAAAGGTGGGAATGAGAAGGGGCCCAGGGCCAGGGAGGAGAGGGGGTGTTGATTTGGGGGTGCAGACTTGCGGCTGATCCCGTCTGGGTCTCAGTTCGGTGTTCTTCTGTGTCCTTAATAAAGACATAGTATTTTCTGCTCTCTCCCGAGCAGTCTGTGCGGTTCTCTCCTAGCTCTTGATTCGGTTATAAATGGGATCGACCGCCTTCCAGTTTTATCCATGACTTGGTTATTGCTGGTATATAGGACAGAAGGCGATTCTCTTTTGGCACCTAGCCCTATCCAGCGACGGTGGGGGACCCTAAAATCCCATCAGTGTGTTTCAGACGGGACACCGTGACTCTTTCATCTTCTCGGTGCTGCTGACGCTGCTCTCCAGCCCGATTCCTTCTCCCTCTCTGTTTTCTTGGCCCAGACTGACCCTCCCCGTGTCCTTGGATCTTCGCTCCTTCCCCCGCCCTGGGAGGAACATTCCACCTTCTCTTTCTAAGAATTCTCTTTGTTCACACAGCCTCCTTGCCCTGCCCGAAAATGGAAATAGCTTCCGTTAGGGCTGTGATGCCAGGGCGTGTCTGGGTGCGGGGATTCCCCCCGAGACGTGGGCTCACACTGTGACCTGCTTTTCACACGTAGCCGCTGTGACAGATCTTCCCACGGCCTCCACGTTTTGGCCGTCCCGTGGTTTACGTCACCAGCCCCTTGCCCTTCCATCTTCAGGGTTGTCCCCTTGCCTGACAGTCCCGTGGGGTGGATTCTCGGAGTGAAGCTCCGAGCACAAGCCATCCCTCCTTAAACATTTCGCAGAAATTGCCAAATGGCATTCCAGAAAGCGTGTGCCAGTTCGTACCCGCCAGGAGCGAACGAGAATAGCAGTTTCCCAGAGCTGCCAGCGATGAATGTTGAACGTCTTTGCCAGTGTGAGAAGGGATCTGGTTCGTGTTCCCTTGGTTACCAGCGAGGCCGAACATCTTGTCTGCGTACTGGCCGTGTGCTTTTTCTTTTTTGGGGAGCTGCTTCTTCATTTATTGATACTAATTTTTCCTTTTTTTTAAAAAAAAGAATTAATCTTTTTAAAAAAAATTTTTTCTTTATTATTGATGTTAGAGAGAGAGGAAGGGAGAGGGAGAGAGAGGTAGAAACATGGATGAGAGAGAACATCAATTGGCCGCCTCCTGCCTGCCCCCCATTGGGGATCGGACCCACAACCTGGGCATGTGCCCTGACCAGGAATTGAACCAGCAACCTCTTGGTGCAGGGGTCAACGCTCTACCACTGAGCCACACCAGCCAGGCTATTTATACTAATTTTTCTATTGGCGTGTTGCTTAGAGCAATTTTGATGTGTGACAGGTTACAGTTATTCCCCCCCACCTTGTGGTTGGACGTTTTTGCTCTGTGATGCTTTTCCGCTATGGGGGTTCGCCGTGGGTGCCTCATGTGGCTGCTTAGACTTTCTGCCTCCTTCAGTATTTGTTTTTGGAGATGTTCTTGTTCTGCGGTTTCTTTGTCCATTTCCGTTGGTGACCCACCGGAGAGCTGTTCTGCTGTAAGGATGTACGTGGGTTTCCAGAGCTGCCGCACTCGGTGGCCTGGCCGGCCGTCACCTCTCCCCACTGCGTGTTGAAGTGCCGTGTCGGCCCTGAATCGGACTTTCTCTTCCGTCTCGTTGGTCTGTCGAGCAGCCCAATTTTCATCCCTAAGGTGCGAGACACAAACTTCCAGCTTGAAGTTTTCAAACCAGATTTTCTTTCTGAAACTTGAAAGATGGATTTCCTGTCTGAGGATGACAACTACTATCTGGAGGATCCCAAAGACCCTGAGCCTCTCCCCCAATCTCTCTGGACTGTCCTTGTCCCTTCTTTCTGCCTAATCCCATCCCACCCATGGCACCAAACCCAAACCTTTGTTTAACTTCCAGCCCGGCCCTGTGCCGGGGCGGCCCGAGGAATGCAGCGCGGCTGTGGGTGCCATAGTCCCGGTGCCCGTCCTCATCATCGCGAAGCCGTCATGGACCCGTGTTCACCTGCGGCATCTCGAGATTCCTACCGGGAAGCAGGGGGCAGGCAGACAGCACCGCCGTCCCTGTGCCGGATGGTTCCTGGCCTCCGGTGCTGCGGGGCTGAGGCTGTGATCACTGCTGGGAAGCAAGGCCACGCCTGGGGAAAGCTGGGACGTCTGGAGCACACATTGGGTGCTGGGTGTCATCTGTCCTCAGTCCCGACAGCATATCTGTGAGGCGGCCCATTCTCAGTGTTCTGGCTCTCCAGGTCAGGGGACGGAGACATCGAGTAGCCTGGCCAGGGTCCCACATGGGGAAGGGGCAGAGTCAGCCAGCAGCTGTCACGGGCAGACCACGGGCCAGGCTGCATATTCAGGGGCCTTGAGGCTGGGAGGTCACCCAGGTCTGGCCCGGAACTGACCTCTCGCCCATCCTGTGGCCTCCAAGGAAGATGCTGAGAAACCTTCAGCGGAGGCTGTTGGAAGCCTCCCAGGTGAAGACAGGCGAAAGCCTGTCCTTTGCATCAGGTCTTAGATTTGCATCTCGGCGGCCAAGCGTTGGATGGCCAGGTGACGGGGGCTGAAGCCGAAAGCTCGCAGCAGGTGGCAGGGGACTGATATTTGCAGACCTAAGAAAGGGAATGCACAGCCCTCTGCTGGCTGTGTCGGCATCCGACTTGAACTTTCTTGTCAGCACGACGGACTCTGTTAGTTACCGTATTCTATTCGATCTAAGGAGGATGCCATCAGCTGGGACACATCATTGTTGTAGTTCCACCGACGAAAGGAGAACATCGCACTGCCCGTTCAGTGATGACAGGGTGACGTGGTCTTGTGCACTGCGGGGTCCCGGTGCCTAGAGCAGTGCCTGGCACACAGCAGGTGCAGAGAGAGGTGCAAAGCGCACTATGATTTCAGAGATGTTGAAAAGTGAAAAACTGTGCACCTGAGAATCACTGTGGGAATGGGGTGACGCTCCTTGGTTCACTTGTTGGGGGACCGTGTCAGAGGGCTGGCTTCATGCTGGGCACGGAGGGTGAGAAGGTGTTCACGGTTCCTGCTCCCCAAGCACGCGGCTGGTCAGGTCTTCAGACGTGCCCATGGGACAGGAGGTCGATGCATGGGTTTATCAGTCCCCACTTGCTCTCTGCACCTGCTGTGTGCCAGGCACTGCTCTAGGCACCGGGACCCCGCAGTGCACAAGACCGCCCTTGCAGCCGCCCTTCCAGGGCCATGTCACCCCCGCAGCAGCTCCCCGACCTGGCTGTGCAGAAGCATTTACGTGTGGAAATTCTGCCTGCCAGGCCCCACCCCGGACATTGCCTTTCACTCGGTCCAGGTGGGACCCAGGAATCGGCATTTCCCCCGCACCTGGGAGATCGCGGGGAAGGAGGACATCAGACCGAGATGTGAGAAACGGCGCTTCCGTGTGCATGACTTTCCAGCACCCCCCCTTGTGTCAATGCTGCGCAGTCCACTCCGGTGCTTCTCCGTGGGAGGGCAGGGCTCTCGTGGGTGTCAGAAGGTCATGGGGGCCACGTGGGGAAACCGTTTCATGGTATTTATTTTTGTGTGTATTAGAGAAATTACAAGTAGCACGTTAAGCCTGTGATTTTGTGGATGTTATTGCTTAGGAAAAGGCTGAGGTAGTACACACATTTTTCAAACAGCAATAATTTTGAAGAAACACGTTAAGCAGATAAAGGCATGTTGCGAAGGGGCACGAGGGCACTTGGTTGGGCCCCCCGATGTCCTCTGTCTGCATCGCCGACTCTGAGCTGTGTGCACTTCAGGCGTGCGCTGCACCCGGCAGAGCTGACGCCAGCAAGCGAGCCCACGGCACGTCATCTGCATTTCGTGCAGAAGTAGCAGGGCTGCGGGGTGACTGAGGTTTGCAAACGCCGTCCAGCCCGAGTGCTTGGCTTCCAAAGGGTGCAGTGAGGCCCAGAGAGGGGAGTGCTGATGCTGTTGGCCAGGTGTTTGGGCCAGGTGCAGGGAGGGGGCTCATGGTGGCTTTGGCTGTATTTGACTAAGTGTCAGGGAAGGTGGGTGTGGCGGATGGGCGTGGGTGTGGCTTGTTCTAGGAAAACAGGCCGTCCTCAGAGTGGCAGGTCGGGGGTGTGGGTTTGTTAGACTTGCTAAGGACTGCCCCTTCTGTGAGAAGATTCTGAAGATGTCCCCCTGCAAGAGTGAGGTTTCGTAAGTGTCACGATCAAAGGACTCGGGTTCGAATTTAGGGGGTACAGGGTCACATAAACCCTCCCAGTGTCAGTATCAGGTGTTACATTGGCTCTTAGAGACTGCCCGCCTGGTGCGGGGCCGCAGACCTTTCTGGTGCCAGGTCTTTCCTTCACGTTCAGGGCACACGGGGCAGGCGCACGGTCCCCCGGCAGGGTGGCTGGCCCACAGGGTCCCCCGGCAGGGTGGCTGGCCCACAGGGTCCCCCGGCAGGGTGGCTGGCCCACAGGGTCCCTCGGTGGGGGTGGCCGGCCCACAGGGTCCCTCGGCAGGGTGGCTGGCCCACAGGGTCCCTCGGTGGGGGTGGCCGGCCCACAGGGTCCCTCGGTGGGGATGGCTGGCCCACAGGGTCCCTCAGCAGGGGCTGCCGGCGGAGGCCCCTGGGAGCAGGGCTACAGGCGTACACGAGGCAGCTTCCGCCACAGGGACCGAGGAGGAAGGTCAGCGCAGCTCGGCCACGCTGCAGTGGGCTGCTGGGCCCACTCGGGCAGGGCTGGCTTTCCTGCCCCCATGCAGGGCACTGTCTGTTTTAGGCGGTTTTCTTCCACGTTGATTCATCGGCTTCTTCCTTCTTTCCTTCCTCTCCCTCACCACCCCCCTTCTGCCTCCCCACTCTCTATTTCTCTCTCTTTTTTTTTGGTTGATCCTCACCCGAGGATAATTTTCCATTGATTTTGAGACAGAGTGGAGGGGAGGAAGGGAGAGGGGGAGAGAGAGAAACATCGGTGTGAGACACATTGATTGGTTGCCTCCTGCATGTGCCCCAACCTGGGGCCGGGGATCGAACCTGCAACCCAGATACATGCCCTTGACCGGGAATTGAACCCACAACCCTCTGGTGCTCAGGCCACGCTCTAACCACTGAGCCACGCCAGCCAGGGCTCACTCTCCCCTCCCTCCCGAAGTGCTTTACAGTGTATCCCTGTGAGGGACGATGATGCCGGGGGCTGATGTTCAGGGCTGTCTGTCCGTGCCAGCGCGTGCTAACTGCTCTGGTCCTGTCCTCTCGCTTCCTTCTCCACTCCGCCGTGAGTGAGGGAGGTTATGTAAGCATCCCACTTTCCAGGTGTGTGTTTCCTGAGCTTGCTGGAGGACAGCCTGCGTCAGCGGGGGCGCGGGGGGCATCCGTGGGGAGGCATGACGACTGTCCGGCTAACATGGGGGAACTTAGGACTGGGATGCAGACATATCACGCTGAGCTCTTCTTCCTGCCGTGGTCGAGGGAGCTGACTTGAGAGACCAGCATCTTCCAAGGTGCTTTTAAAAGATTTTGCTTCCTACCAGCGCATCAGGGCAGTTTTCTGGGGCCCAGATGGAGTCTGTCGGGTGTCAGGGAGGAAGCCAGACAGATGCTGATGCTGGGGCTGCCGGATCCGCGGGCTGTTCATCCAGTCTGGGAGGCTGTTGAGGGCTGGAGAAGGCACGTGTCTATTCCTGGACGCAGAAACCACGGGGTCAGCAAGCAGGGCCGTGTCCCTGCTGCGTCATGCCCTGGGCGGGGCCCTGGGGACGCCGAGGTGCAGGAGCCACAGACGCTGCCCTTGAAGTTCACGGCACAACAGTGAAGGCGCAGGCAGAGGGGACTCTGGTGGCTGGGTACCACTTCCGGTTCATGCTCCCCGCCGTCACTCAGTCTCTCTGGGTCGCAGTTTCCCCTTTTCTGAAATGGGTGGGCAGGAGCCTGAGGGCAGGTGCGTCAAAGAATTCCGAAGTGGCTGAGCTAACAACACACGTGGAGCTCGGAGCGCCGGCCACACGTGGAAGCTGCTCGTGTCTCCCTCTCCCGTGGGGTAGTGTCCTGTGCTTAGGGAGGCGGGCGTGGGGGACGCACCTGTCCCAGTCACCTTTCTTTCATCCCCAGAGCTCCGCAGACAGCAGCTCCACGCACTCGGGGCATGGCTCCTGAAGACCGAGTGTGACATTCCGTGGAGGCTGGAGCGTAGGCAGGTGGACACGCGAGAAGAGGGGCTGTGTTTCCGGGGCAAAGGTGCCATCCGGACGCCCCTGAGGGTCTGAGACAGATTTGTGAGCCTGGATAAGAAGTGTTGCCCTGGCCCGTCTGGTTCAGTGGTTAGAGCGTTGGCCTGTGGACCAAAGGGTCTTGGGTTCTATTACCGGTCAAGGGCAGGTACCTAGGTTGCAGGTTTGATCCCGGGGTCGTGCAGGCAGCCAATTGATGTGTCTCTGTCACATTGATATTTCTCTCTCTCCCCCTCCCTCCCTTCCACTCTATCTGAAAATCAATGGAAAAATATCTCGGGTGAGGGTTAACCACAACAAAAAGTAGTAAGTGTTTGGCCTGGTCGTCTCCAGCCCCCAGTGGCAAATGAGGGCCTGCTCTGGGCTGGCGGGGCGATGAGAGGTTTGGAGTTTACAGCCCGGGTGGGAGAAAAGACCCTGAAGATAGAACTTGACGTAATTTGGACTTTGTGAGCAGATCTACTATTGAGTTTTAGGTTAGGTAACTTTTTTGCCCTACTTTTAAAAACCCGTGGAGGAGAGAGGGAATGGCGCGGCCTCGGTCCTGAGCTCTCGTGGAACTGCTTAGCGCCCGCTCTGCTTTCCGATCCCCGACTCAGTGTCTATTACCGAGGTGGCCTTGGGGTGTGCTTGAGTCTGCCGAACCCTGCAAAGTGTGAGCCATGCTTCAAACACGGGAGGGCAGGGGCAGCGGCCCGTGGGGAGCCGGCCTGGAGAGTGCCACCCATTGCTGGTTCTTTCCTCTGGGAGAGAGGCTTCAAAGACACCGTGTGTGGGGTTGGGGTTGGACGTTAATTTCGTCTTATTTTTTGAACCTTTCATTTTTTTTCTTTGACTAGCACAGTTTTACGTCAAGCATATGACATGCCCTGGCCAGTGTGGCGCAGTGGTTAGAGCATCAGCCCACGCCCTGAAGGGTTGAGGGTTCGACTCCGGGTCAAGGGCACATACCTGGGTTTCAGGGTCGGGGAATGTGTGGGAGGCAGCCAGTCGATGTGTCTCTCTCACATTGATGTATGTCTCTCTCCTTCCCTCTCTCTCCCTCTCTCCCTTCCATTCTATCTAAAAATCAATGGGAAAAATATCCTCGGGTGAGGACTAGCAACAACAGAAACCAAACAAAGAATGTGGCTTACAAGGAAAGGACCTGACAGCGTCTCCCAGGCCCCGTGCCAGCCCCTTCCCCCGGCGGTGAGCGTGGCACTCCCAGGCCACGTGCCACCCCCTTCCCCCGGCGGTGAGCATGGCACTCCCAGGCCCCGTGCCACCCCTTTCCCCAGGCGGTGAGCGTGGCTCTCCCAGGCCCCGTGCCACCCCCTTCCCCCCCGGCGGTGAGCGTGGCACTCCCAGGCCCCGTGCCACCCCTTCCCCCGGCGGTGAGCGTGGCACTCCCAGGCCACGTGCCAGCCCCTTCCCCCGGCGGTGAGCGTGGCACTCCCAGGCCACGTGCCTGCGGTGGATGGTGCCATGAGCTGCTCAAGGCCTGGAGACTCCCCAGAACGCCGGGAGAGAGGGAGGCCCTTGGCCCCTAGGACCTCGCGAAGCCTTTCGCTCGCGTGTTCATGTGTGTGTCAGCGTCTGGCATTCGCTTAGGAGGAAACAAATGGCCCCACTGTCCTGCCCGGGGACACCTGCTGGGCCTGGGCCAGCCTTCAGGGCCCACGGAGCATCTCACCAGGAAGTTCAGCCGCTCTGCTCTTGGTCTGAAGGGGATGCACACGGCCGCCGAATCATCGCAGCCCAGCTGGCAATCGCTTGGGATGTGCGCGGCCCCAGTTTGCACGGTGCACGCTGCCTGGCCCGCGGCAGCCCAGAGGACTGTCGGACAGTGGGGCTCGCGCCTGGCTTTCGTTCGTCCCTCCTTCTCGGAACACCTGCTTGGCTCGTGGCGCTGTGGTGGGTCCAGGAGCAGAGCTGGCCAGCCCAGCCCCTGCCCTCACGGATAGAAGGATCGAGGATGCACTCTCGCTGTGGGGAGATTTCTGTTTTGTGTTCCCAGTGCTGAGAGCAGCATCCAGCAGGGCAGAGGCTCGAGAAGTATCTGCTGGGTGAACGAATGGCGGGATGGAATGAACGAATGGTTGGACAGAGCAAGTCGGTAGGCCAGGCCAGCCCGGCGTGACCAGGGCAGCCGTGTTGGAGGGCAGCACAGTTGCTGTGGGTTTGCTGGAGCCATTGTGGAGGTTTCCAGGGGAGGAGGTTTGTGCGTGGGGGAGACAGAGCCCCGGCCCTCTGCGCAGAGAGAGGCCAGAGGCGGAACCCACGCCTGGTGGGACGTGGGAGTGGAGGCCGCGTGGCGGGGGGTGAGCGTTGGGAGAGCTGGCTGGGTTTCGGAGGAAGTGGAGGCAGATGGTGAGGCTGCGGGTGGCAGGGCTAAGGGGACCGGGAAGGACTCCAGAGGGAATCTGGCCGGTAGCCCTGCCTGTGGGGATGGGCAGCAAAGCGAATGGCGGGGGAGGCCCGCGGGCCCGCGCGTGCTCGCCGCGCTGGGTTTGTCTGGCAGACAGTGTGCCCCTTCTGTCTCTGGACTTGGAGAAGCACATTCACCACCAGCTGGGGCTCCCTTTGTGGGGACAAACTCCCAGGCCACGGATCCAGACCGGGGGTCAGTGAGATTCCTGTGGCTGCCCCATCGCTCTGTCCTTCTGAGCTCGGTCTGCCACACGGGCCTGGTGTCCGGCCCCGGGAAGCAGACGGCCTGTGTCCACAGGTTTGGAAAACGCAGCCCCGGAAAGCCAGTGCTGCCCTGTGTGAGCACCCCCTGGCCAGGCTGCCCGAAAGGGAGACCTCCATTCCACAGGTGGGGAAACTGAGGCCCGGGGGACTCAGACTCCTTACCCCGGCTCAGTGGCTGACCTGGGGGTTGAGTCCACGTCGGCCTGGCCCTTTTCTAACCACGTGACCGTGGGCCAGTTACTGGCTTTGGGCCTCGGTTTCTCCGTCCACAGGATGGGGGTAATACTAGAACCCGTATCTTAATGTTGAGAGGATGAAACGAGGTTGTCCTGTGAGGGCTGACGGTGCTGCCTGACACGCGCTCTCCTTCGCCCTGTGAGCTGGAAGGGGACGGGGGGAGTATGACTGGAACCTGTGGCAGGGACCTTGGACTCACTTAGGGCGGCTTCCATGCGCTGGAAGGAGCTCACAGAGGTCATAAGGGGGCCCTTTTCTGTTTGTGGGTTTCTTTTTGGCTTGCACCGGGAAGTGCTTTATAACACAGGGGCCCCCGGGGCTTCCTGTTACGGGAAGGACTTTCGTGAGATGCTCATGGCCCTGCGTGGGGGGCTGAGGAGGGGATCCCTGCGGAGATGGCCGGGAGGAGGCCACCTGGGGGGCCTCTGAGCCCCAGGTGCCCAGGTGTCCTCCATTGGAGCCCCCGTGAGGTCGCTGTGGTCACCGGGGCCTGTGCGGGACTCGAAGTCGGGCGGCAGCCGCTCTGCACCAGCTGCTTGGATGTATCACGTCTGTGATTTCTCTCCATGCGGCCTCGGCCGTTCCTTCATTCTGGCCACAGCCTTTTCAAAACAGTTACAATCTTGTTTTAATGCTAAAGATGCAACACTTGAAGGTACTTTAGAAGACATGTCTAGGTAAAATTGAAATCCAAACAACATGAGAACCCCTGAGCATCCTTACTCCTCAGGGACGTCCACTCTGAATTGGTAATACCCACCTCGGCTGTGAGGGCTCGCTGAGACGCACAGCTGCCCGCGTGTACGTGCTCCGTGAGCCAGCGTGAGTCCCTCGTTTCCACGTGGCGTGTGGCCGACCCCAGGGTTTGCAGGGTGCTGGCCACAGGCCACATCTGGTCCACAGGGGTATTTTGCTTGAGCTGCACAATATTTAAAAATATTTTGTTTGAGTTAGTGTGTCACACACAAGGTGGGGAGATTTCACTTTATAAAAACCAGTTTCTGCTAAATCTAATCAAGAACCTCCGAGCCCTGCTCCTGTCCACGCGGTGGTACTGGTCGGCAGCCGCCCCAGGGGGGTGTCACTCCGTCCTTCCCGCGCCGTCCACTCCTCTGTGCTCGCTCCTGCCCGGGGGGCCCGTCGGCTTGTGATGGCCGCCCCGCCTTCCGTGCACGGCCTCGTGGCCTGTTAGTGCAAGGAGGCCCCGTGGGCACGGAGGCCGCGTCCAGCGCTGGCTGTCTCGATGCCCGGCACAGTTCTCTGGAAGGTGTGGGAAGCCGAAGAGAAGAGTCTGGGTCTGCAGACAGTCCCTCTGTTCTGGGCAGAGCGCTGGAAGCAGCCTGGCGTCGCCCCTCTCCTCAGCTGCCTCCGGTGGCGTCCTAGGGAAGGTCCTGGTCCAGCTGTGCCAGCCAGCGGGTGAGGAGGAGGAAGCTGACATTTTTTGAGCATTGCTGTGGGCCAGAAACCGTGCCAAGGACTTCACTGACGTGAGCCACTCGCTCCTCCAATGACTCTGGAGTGGGGACTGTCACAAGCCCAGTGTCGCAGGGAGACCGGCCACGGAGGATCATGGGGGAGCGGCTGCTGGCCTGGGGCGGGAGCCTCAGCTGGCGATTTCGGCCCGTGCTCACAGGAGACTCCAGTAGGATCGCTTTCGTTACTCCTCCCGATCGCACAAACACACCTGCAGTGGTCACAGGGTGCAAAACGGAACCTCAAGGTCACCGATGTGGACGGACGACCAGCGCCGGTCGGTCCCTCCTGGGCTCTGCCAGGGCCGTGGGCTCAGGGCTGCTCCCCTCCCCCGGGACGGCAGGGCTGCCGGGTTGAGCCCCGTCGGCGGGTGGGCAGTTGTTCATTCACCCCCGCTGACGTTGGGGTCCTCAGGCGATTCCAGTGTCGCACTGAAGCAGTTCAAATCACACTGCGCCCCACGTCTTTAGGTGCCTGACTTTTCCTTGTGGGACTTCTCCCCTTAGAGTAAATTCCCAAGTATTACGGAGCCTGGGCTTCATACAAAGTCAGCATGATTTGTTTGGGTTTCGATGTGTAGACCAAAGGCATGCACTTGGATAGATTATTTTTAAATCCTCACTTGAGGATATGTTTTTATTGATTTTAGAGAGAGAGGAAGAGAGAGAGGGAGAAGGAGAGAGAGAAACATCGATTAGTTGCCTCCTGTATGAGCCCCAACTGGGGATTGAACCTGCAACCTCGGTCTGTGCCCCGACCAGGAATCAAACCTGCAACCTTTTGGTGTATGGGATGACGCTCCAGTCAACTGAACCACCCAGCCAGGGCGGGAGATAGATGTTTGTAAGGGCCAATTAAACACAAATGTCTGTTAATAAAACTGCTAGATTCTTTAGAATCAGCTCTGTCTGATGCTCACAGAAAGGATTGACTCTGGAGATGACCTCTGTCTCCGGCCAGGGGCTCTGCACATGGTGGTTGGTGAAATGGACAGGAGTCATTGCTGGGAAGGCCCTTGACAGTGGGCTGGATTTCTGCCTGTCAGAGGGTATTTGGATTTTAGTTGTCTGGAGCTGATTTCACTTTTTACCAGCATTTTGTGAATCCAGTTATACAAATACCAGGCCGTGTGGGGTGGGGGCAGGGAGCCGAGGCGGAAATCTCACCACCTAATAAATTTCCTTCTGCAGCGTGGAGGTGAAGGTCCCCTCCCGGCTCACCTCCTAGGCTGTGAAACTGCCCCGTCCAGGGGAGACCACGATGGCCGATGGTGCAGCGCCGAGCAGGCAGGCTCCGCTCGGACCCGGCGCTGGGAAGCTGATTACCTCTGGCCACGGAGGGGCTGAGTGTGTCCGCGAGCATTTTCCCTGCATCCCCAGTGCACTCGTCTCTTGTGGCTGCCGTAGAGAATTCCCACAGACGGGGGCGTCAGACATCAGGAATGGACTCTGTCATGGTTCTGGTTCTGGTTCTGGTTGCCAGAGTCCAGAGCCGTGCTCCCTCTGAGGCTGCAGGGGAGGGTCCTTCCTGCCTTTTCCAGCTCCGGTGGCTGCTGGTTTTCTTGGTTCTGCGGCTGTGGCTGCACCACTCCTGTCTCGTCCCTTTCTTCTGCGTGTCTCTCCTCCGTGTGTCCCTTATAAGGACACCTGTCACTGGATTTAGGGCCCATCCTAATCCGGGATGATCTAAGCTCGAGGAGATCTTTAACTTAATTACATCTGCAAGGACCCTTTTTCCACATACGAGCACAGTCCCAGGTTCCGAGGAATACTGTACGAACATGTTTTTGGGGAACACCAGTCTGTCCTCTCCGGTCATCCAAAAGCCGACCCGTGCTTCCTGGGACCTGCCGCCCAGCCACAGCTCTGGCCCTGGCTTCCACTAGCCCAGTTCCCACATCCTAACCCTTCCGCTTGCTTCTAGAACCTTGTCACCCAGAAGCTTTGCTTTCACGAGGGCGGGAACTTTGGGGGGACCGGACCGGGCCCTGGTGCCCGTGCGTTGGCTGGTATCGGTGGGCGCTGTGTCAGGCTGAGACGGAACCGGCTCCAGCCGAGTCTGGCATGTAGTTCAAGCTCCGCAAACGCCCACTTCCCGTGAGCAAGTCCTGTTGGCTCGACCGAGGATACGTCTCTCAAATCCCCCATCTCTGGCCGTCTCCCAGCCACACCTTGTCCCAGCTCCCGCCTCCTCGTGTGTCTCTGTTCAGCAGCCCGGATGCTCGTTAAACAACGTCATGACCGCAGCAAGGCCCGTGCGGTGCTTTCTCTGTGCGGCACAGACCCCTCTCGTCCTCACCTGCTCACGGCGGGCTGTTATCCGCATTTCAGGGGTGCAGCCTCCCAGCATTCTCAGAGTTGCGCTTACACTCTGTCCCGGGCCAACTTCGTTTTTGTGTCAAGCATTGATAGAAAAAGACAAACTGACTTACCTGGAAGAGTATAAAGAAGAAGACCAACATCGCCTAGAATCTCACCACTCAGAGTCACTGCTAACATTTGGGAGGTGCGGCTGTCTGGTCCTCACCACTGTGTCCCTGGGGTGCAGGGCCTGGTGTCCAGCAGGTGCTTAAAAAATGGTGTGACCAAGTGAAAAATGAATCAGTACATGCATTTTAGAAAACTGAGATTGCAAATTATATTCGCGTTTGACTCCCCTTCTCCGCTCGTAGGACAGCCTTCTCTCCGCGTGGAGTTTGCTGTCACGACTGTGACGCCATTTACTTCCTTGTCCCCTATGGCTGAGCATCGTGGTGACAGGAGGGACGTCCAGGTGTTTGGACAGACTGGAGGTCTGGTTGGTGCATTCCCGGAAGTGGGTATTCAGGCCACGGATGGCTCAGAGAGGAGACGATGCCCTGTTTCTGGTGCTGTCTGAAGCTGCTCCCTGCTCAGGGCGGCTGGGGAGGTGCCCAGCAGAAGCCGCGCCCACTGCTGGGAACTCCTGCGGAGAGGCAGCTCAGAGGAACTAGGAAGGAGTTTGGGATCCGGCTCTAACACGTCCATCAGAGCCAGTGGAGTCCGTGCGGACCTGAAGACAGAGGTACCTTGCTGGAACCCATCAGCCTTGTGGGTCACCCCAAGCATCCTCAGGGCGTTGAGAAGCAGCTCCCTCTCCTGTTCAAGACTGGTATAACTGGCCTCCCTGGTGGCCAATTTCTAGATTAGAAGGACATCCTGGTGTCCCCAGGGCTGGCAGGTGACAGTCGACTTCAGTTCACAGCCATTGAGGACCTCTAGCTCGCTGGACACGTGGACTTGGATGAGACCCCACCCCAGCTCCCTGCTGCTCCTCCCAGTCTGCCCACCTGGCTCCTGACTCCCACCCCACAAGCAGCTGCCGCAGAGGCCACTGTCCCCCCGTTCCTGAGATCCAGGGCCGGTTCCCTGTCCACATTTTGACCTCTGAAGGGCTGCCCCTATCAACTCCTCTTTCTAGGAGTGCGTAGCTTCCTTGGGGCTCCCCTTTCTCCTCTGTCTACAGGCTTCTAGTTTATAGCTGTCCTTGCTGATTTTGGCTTTTCTCCCCGACTTCCAAAGTTTGGCATTCCTCCATGCTGGGATATCCTCTTGTCACTCTGCATTTTCTGCCAAGGCGATCGAATCCCAGTGCCTCCACTTACCCGCTGTGTGGCCTGAGGTAGTGTACTTAACCTCTCTGTGCCTCAGTTGTCTCACATATAAAATGGGCCCAGTAACTATACCTACCTCTACGGGTGCTGTGAGGATTATACGCTCCCAGCTCCCGTCACAGGTCTCGGTACATAAAGAGGTGTTTCATGGCTGCCTTTCACCGCCGCTCAGTCACTTAGCGAGTGCTGCTGGAGCACCCCCTGCTGCTGGGCTCTGCTGTAGGCACGGGGTGCAGTGAGGAACAGAACAGACCCAGGTCCTGCTGGTGGGAACTCACAGCCTAGCTAAGGGAAACAGGCAAGAAATGAGTAAGTACCTGGTTTGTCATCTGGAAGACACGATGGCAGAGCCGGGGGAGGGGACCGGAGACGGGCCCACAGAGGCAGCGCATCGTGGGGCTAGGCTACGGTAGTGCTGGGGGCGGCGAGTCGGGGTTCAGGCCTGGCTCACCACTCCCAGCTGTGGACCCGGGCCTGGTGAACAGTGCCCTCGCTTTGCCTTTGTGACCGTCATCAACCCTCCATCTCCGTGTACCTCCGCTGGCTCATCTGGGACACGGGCACCTCGTGGGGAGGGTGTGCTGTCAGACGGGAGCTGACGTGTTTGGCGCATCGAGCACGCAGTCTGCGGGCTCTTCCTCCAGCACTTACTTTAGGGGCTTTGGCTCTGCCATCCCGTGGGCTCCGAGGCAGCCTTACCAAAAGGAAGGTCTGGGGGTCCCCAGGGGAATGTGAGTGCTGGAGGGGCACCCCTGTTGCCCAGGCGACCAGCTTGGGCCTGGCCAGGCAGGGACAGACCTGGAGAGATGCGCTGCTTGCCTGTCCCCTCCTCCAGGGGACTTCGCTGCTCTCCTGGGCCGGCTTAGGCACCTGTGCGGGGCCCAGAGCTAGTGGCTTGGGGTGATCAGTGCTGTTAGCCCGGGGGGCTGGGGAGGGAAACCCTAGCCTTTATGAAGTCTAAAAGTTAGTTTTCAGGAGTGGTTCTCAGACCCTGCTCCGGAATCACCTGGGCATGCGGAAAGGACCCCCAGATTCCCTGGCCCTACTGCACCCCGTGAGCGGGCTCTGCACCCCTCCAGGACCCGCCTTTTTAACCAGCACCCCGGGGGCTGAGCTCACTGACATTTGCAGACCACGGTCTGTAGGGTGCTCAGAAGGGCGGTCTCGGGCTCTCTGGGCGTGGGCTCAGGACTCTGCCTTGACAAGCGCAGGTGGTTCTGATGCCGCCGTATGGGGAGCACCAGGTGAGTGCGTGGCCGGAGGGGCGGCCGCTCCAGCAAGCGCCTGGCCCGGGAGGGAGGCCTCTGCAAGTGTTGCTGCCTTTATGTTTGAGTGCCCCAGGGGAGGGGCACGCCAGCCCCCCACCTCTGTGCTAACCCGGCTTTCCCCCCGTCCCCCGCCAGGACCCCGAGTGATGGTGGTTTACACGGAGGACCAGCTGAGCCCTGCGCGACTGGTTGGCCCGGTGGAGCTGGTGGCGGCGCCTGCTGGCTGGCGGGCGTGAACGTGGACTCTCCGCATCCGACCGAGAGGAAGCATGTCTAAGAAAGGCCGGGGCAAGGGCGAGAAGCCCGAGATGGAGACGGACGCTGTGCAGGTGGCCAACGAGGAGCTGCGGGCCAAGCTGACCAGCATTCAGATCGAGTTCCAGCAGGAAAAGAGCAAGGTGGGTGGGCTGCGGACGCCCGTGGGCACGCTGCCCTGGGGTACGTCTGGAGGGCATGTTCCCGGGGTGGGGTGGGCACACCACCTGTCTGAGCCTCAGCTTACCCCTAGTTGAAATAGGTCTAACATCAGTGGCGGTAAGATGCCCCCTGGGTGCGAATCCCAGCCCCGCCACACCTTCCTGTGACCTTGGGCCAGCTACTAAACTCCCCTTTCCGAACTTCCCTCACCTGCAAGGTGGAGTCTGGTAGTACCCCTGGCGGGCTTGTGGGGGGTAGGAGGTGAAGGTGCACGGGGAGGCTGGACGGGAGCCTGACTCTGTGGCGGGGGCTCTTTGCTCTTGTGGTCGTTTGAGCTTTCAAGCAGGTCCTGCAGTGCTGGATGGGGTGCGGGGTGCTGTAGGTGTCCCGCTGAAGGGCAGCCGTGGGTGCGGGGTGCTGTAGGTGTCCCGCTGAAGGGCAGCCGTGGGTGCGGGGTGCTGTAGGTGATGGGCAGCCGTGGGTGCAGGGTGCTGTAGGTGATGGGCAGCCGTGGGGGCGGGGTGCTGTAGGTGATGGGCAGCCGTGGGGGCGGGGTGCTGTAGGTGATGGGCAGCCGTGGGGGCGGGGTGCTGTAGGTGATGGGCAGCCGTGGGGGCGGGGTGCTGTAGGTGATGGGCAGCTGTGGGGGCGGGGTGCTGTAGGTGATGGGCAGCTGTGGGGGCGGGGTGCTGTAGGTGATGGGCAGCCTACCGCAGTGGGAGGAACCCAGGCTTCCCAATCGCTGAGACCTGGCTCAGCCTCACCTTGGCTCCTGACTGGCTTCATGGCCTTGGACAAGTGACGTCAAGTCTTCAGACCTTCACTTTCTCATCTGTAACACGGTGTCCTCAAGACCTGATATAACGGGCACACCAAAAAGCCCATACCCCAAGCCCTGAAGGTGTCCTCCGGCCCTGCCCGGGCACCTGGAGGTGCTGCTTGGGGAACTGCAGCAGGTGCCCCATCTTGTTAAGAGCTGGGACTTGGCAGCAGCTGCAGTGCTGGCTGGGGACCAGCTCCTGGGTGAGCAGGGGGCTGAGTTTGGGCCCCAACTGTGACCCAGGCTCAGGACACTCCATGGAGAGCAGAGGCAGAGTCCCTGACCTGGGGTGATGAGGAGCTTGGGCACAGATGTGCCCCCTCCCATCCTTGGACACCGAGGATGTCAGGGTTAGTGCAGCGAACCTCTTCCAGCAGGTAGCTGGAGGCACCGTCTGTCCACACCCTGCCCACAGGAGGGGTTCACCTGCCTGGATCCCAGGGCTGGCAGCTTCGGGGGTGGGCCAGCAGAGGCTGACCAGGAAGTAGCAACAGCAGCTGCGGGTATGGGGGAAGCCACACAGCCACGGTCATTCGGCCAGGGCTCCGCTCCACCTCTGCCACTAACTTTCCTTGAGGTCTTAGGACAAGCCATGTGATCGCCCCCTGCCTCCGTTTCCCCACTGTTAAGTGGAGACCTCTGATGTGTCTTCCTCCCTGGGTGATGAAGGGATGAAGGAGACACTTGCACACAGGGCCTAGATGCCGCCTGTCACACGTGGTGACTCAATGGTTGGCTGACATTTGGCGTCTGCTGCCTGGGCTGTGCCCGGTGCCTCAGAGGGCCTCCTGACCCTTGCAGTGACCTGTGCGGTCAGGTGTGGTATTCCCCAGTTTCTAAGTGAGCAAACGTGGGGTCGGAGAGGAGAGAGGATTTGCCCAGGTGTATTACCTGGCGGGGGGCGCTAACGAAGCACCACAGGCTGGGTGACCTGAGCGGTGGTGGAGGCTGGAAGGCAGAGATCAAGGTGTGGGCAGGTTGGCTTCTTCCGAGGCCTCGCTCCTTGGTTAAGGGACGGCTGTCTTCTGTCTATGTCTTCCCGTGGTCTGACCTCTGTGCCCGTCTGTGACCTAATCTTTCATAAGGACACTAGCCAGATTGGATTAGGGCCTACCCCAAATGACCTCTTTTAAGTGAGCTCTTTCAAGACTGTTTCCAAGTATAGTCACGTTCTGAGATCCTGGGGGTTAGGACTTCCACATAGGAACTGGGGGGGGGGGGCACATTGGTCTGGATCGATGCCAGGCCAGGGACTGATCTGGCTACAGAAGTGAGTTGGGCCTAGTCCGTCCCTCCAGGGGCTGCTGGCCTTGGCAGGTGGGGTGGCAGGTTGGGACTTGGGTGTGATCTGCATGGTGATGGAGAGATGGTGGTGGGTGGCTTTTATAGACCCACTCAGCTCGATGGAGTGAGGAGGGGTACTCTGTGCACACTGGGAGGCCACCCCAGCCTTGCTCTGCTACCTCTGGGTCATGGCACCTGGGCTTGGCCCTCGGCTCCTCTGGGTAGAGCTGGTGGGACCCAGAGGGCTTTCTCCCCCAGCCCCACCACTGTCAGCAGACCTGCCCTTCACCTGCGCCACCTGCCCGCCCCAGCTGCCCCGCCCGCCCGCCCTCTCCCAGGCTGCCCCGCACACACCTCTGTTCCCTGTCTCCTTTTCTCCCTGTGACCACACTTCCCTTTATCCACTCTGTGATCTCCTTCCTCCTCCCCACAGCCCTTCCGGGGCAGCTGTTGATGCCCGTTTCCCAGCAGAGGAACAGGCAGTTGTGGGAGTTCTGTCCGGGTTCTTCGGACAGAAACGGAACCAACAGGAGATTGTATATACGGGGTGTCCCAAAACACGTATACACACTTTAACAGCTGATAGATCTCTTCCTTTCCAGATTTAACCCACTGGAATTTATAATTATTCAAAGTGTGTAGACACTTTTTGGGACACCCTATATTTAAATACACATACACACATATGTACGCCGGGGGAGAGAGAGGGATTTCTCTTAGAAGTAGTCTCACACGACTGTGGAGGCTGACAGATCTGAACTTTGCAGGACAGGTAGATGGAGATTCTCCCAAGAGCTGATGCTGCAGTCTTGAGTCCAGAGGCCGTCTGGAGGCTGGATTCCTTCCTCCCTGGGGACCGCAGTCTTTTCCTTTAGACCTCCAACTGACTGGGTGAGGCCCACCCACATTATGGAGGGTGATCTGCCTTACTCAAGATCTACTGATTTAAATGTTGATCACATCTAAAAATACCTTCACAGCAACATCTAGACCGGTGTTTCCCAAATGACCTGGTACCACGGCCCTGCCAAATTGGCACATCACATGGACCACCTCAAGGTTCAGTAATTGGCCAAGGGAAACGCACTGATCCGTGCAGATTCGGGCTGTGACCCGATCCCGTCCTCTGACTCCAAGTCACTGGCAACATTAACCCGAAAATCAGGACAGTGTCGCCTCCTAGAAAGGAGAATGCCGGAAGCACTTGGTCCCTCACTGAGAAATCATGTTCCGTATTTCAAGTCCTGGCGTCCTGGCACTCGGTCCCTTAGGAAAAGACTCTGATTATAGCCCCCGGGCGAGGTGGGCCTGGGACGACCCTTCTTTGGCTCTGTGATCCTGACTGTGTAATGGGAGGGGATGTTGAGCTCTCAGCCTGGCTGGTTTTATCTGCTTCTTCCCCTGCTGTTTGTTATAAGTAAGGATCTATCAACACCCAGCTGACATTATAAAACTCCTCCCCTGAACTGAATCTCAACACGCTGGTGTGCTACAGACAGCGTGGTCTGGGGGAAGTCTGCTGTTTTCCACGGAAGCAGCGTGTCCGTGAGAAACCATTTGTTTCTGTTCTTGGGAGACTGGTATTATTTAGAAAACAAATGGACCGTAAAGCGTTCCTGGGGAACGTGTGGACTGCGATATTTGAAAGGAAAAGGTCAAATAAAGCTTTCTGGAGCGTATTAAGAAACTCCCTTGGCACATTTTATGAATAATGTTTTCAATTGTTTGCTGATCGCACACATACACTCAGGTGGGGCTGGCAGCTGATACCTGCGGAACACCAGCTCCAGGGCCAGGTGCCTGGGGTGAAGGCTGGCTTTGCCCCCTGGCAGCCCCTACACCCAGGCAGGTCACGGTCACCAAAGCATCTCAGAGCCTCAGCTGCCTTGAGGCAAAACAGAGCATCCCCTCCGACCTGACCCCAGGCTGTGAGAGGCCATCGTGGGGGGTGCACAGGAGCCCAAGCCCAGGTCGGGTGGCAGTGCCCCCCCCAACTCCTCTTATTCCTCCCTCTACCTCCACTTGCCTGGTCGTCCCTAGCTCTAGATTCCAGTGCATGGGCACTGCAAAGGTATTTCTGGTTTAAAATTTGTTCCGCTTTGGTGAGAGAGATGATTTCTCCTGGGCAAGTTTTTTGACTGATAAGTTGTCCTTCCTGGTAAATCTCTGAATTTGAAGGGAAGTCAAAAGTTTGACGCTCCTCTCCAACATCTTTAGCTGTTTTTCCACCTCTAAGGAAAATCTCAAGAAAATAGTAGGAAAGATTCTGGATAGGGCTGATGAGGGTCAGGACCCAGCCCGTGGCAGAAGGGGGAATTGGAGTGCGGGGACCAGAGGGGGTCTTAGGACCGGCAGGTACAAAGGTATGTGGGGAGGTATCCAGTGCGCACGGCCGGCTCCCCAGCCCTGACCCTGTCCCGTGCTCTCCGCTGCAGGTGGGCAAACTGCGTGAGCGGCTGCAGGAGGCCAAGCTGGAGCGTGAGCAGGAGCAGCGGCGGCACACGGCCTACATCTCGGCGCTCAGGGCCAAGCTGCACGAGGAGAAGACCAAGGAGCTGCAGGCGCTGCGCGAGGTGCTCATCCGGCAGCACGAGCAGGAGGCGGCGCGCATGGCCAAGATCAAGGAGGGCGAGCTGCAGCGGCTGCAGGCCACGCTGAACGTGCTGCGCGACGGCGCGGCCGACAAGGTCAAGACGGCGCTGCTGGCCGAGGCGCGCGAGGAGGCGCGCAAGAGCTTCGACGGCGAGCGCCTGCGGCTGCAGCAGGAGATCCTGGAGCTGAAGGCGGCGCGCAAGCAGGCGGAGGAGGCGCTCAGCAACTGCATGCAGGCCGACAAGACCAAGGCGGCCGACCTGCGCGCCGCCTACCAGGAGCACCAGGACGAGGTGCACCGCATCAAGCGCGAGTGCGAGCGCGACATCCGCAGGCTGGTACGTGCTGCCGCGGCCCCGCCCCTCTTGCACGCACGCATTCACGCACGCACGCCCCTTTCCTCCCACACTCGCGTATCCTCCCCTCCCACGTGAGTGCAGGGAATTCAGAGTTTTGAGGACACACTGCGCTCCAGGCATCGTTCTGGGCACAGGGCTTCCAGCAGACACCCTGTTGTCTTAGGGGTGCTAAGGAGGCTTTGAGTGGCAGGTCTCTTCCCACTAAGTGTGTGATCCTTGGTAGATCACCGAACTGCCCAGAAGTACACGTTTGTCACCTGTAAAATGACGTTAATAGATAGTGGGCTAGGTTGTTGTAAGAAAGGACTGTGGTAGTATATCAAAGTGCTGGGCATTTATTTATTCCTTTAATTAATAAAACAGGAGCAGACTTACACCTTTAGGTAAGATGTGATAGGTCGGGACAGGCCAGCCATCCCTTTGCAACAACTACAAAAACGTAAATTGCAAACAACCCTATTTTTTAGAGACTGGAGAGCCGTGGAAGCTGTGAGGTCTAGGAGAACTAAGATTTCAAAGGGAAGGGGAAGAGCCCTTCCCAGGTAAGCTGCCAGGCGCCTGGGGGCATTTGCTGAACCTGGGTGGGGGCTGGGGCCTCCCCAAGCAGTGAGACTCCCCTGGAGCTTAGAGGGGGGAGCAGGACTTTTTGGCATCTCTCAGGTGTGGCATAAAAGACAGGAAGCTGGAGGGGTCCTCAACCTGAGGCCGGTTTGCACACCCTTGGGTGATGGGGAGGCTGTGAGGCAGAGGAAAGGCAGAGGGATGCCCCCACAGCCTTACTACACTTGGGAGATAAAGCTCACGAGAGGGAGGGGACCTGCAACAGACATCCCCCCATCTGCCCCTCGAGACATTTGTCAGACGCTGGACTTGCATGGTGCAGGAGACTGAAAACCCAAGGAAGCTACGGTCCTCAGACTAGATTCAACCACCACCACAGCAGTGATGTTTACAAGAGAAACATCCTAACTGGGAGGACAGGCTGAACTTAAAGGGATGGAAAAGATATGTTACATGAACAGGAACCAAAAAAATGCCAGTCTGGCGATATTCATGTCAAAGACTTTAAGGCAAGAAGTAACACTGAGCACAGGTTGGGACAGTTCTTACTAATAAAGGGATCAATTTGATAGGAGTGCACTTAACAACATAAGAGAAAAACGTGATCAAAACTTAAAGGAGAAGTAGACCGATCCACAGTTGCAGTGGAGAATAGCACACCTGTCCCAGCCAGTGGAAGTACAGAGAATAAATGAATAAAGACATATAACATTTAAGCGACGCAAGCAACTTGAACTAAACCAACAGACTACAGTGCTCCAGCCGCCAAGGACGACGGTTCTTCCCAAGGGGACGTGCCGCTTACCGAAACAGCGCCTTTCAAAGTGTGTGGGTTGTAATTACATCAGTCCTTAGAGCAGACCTTATTTTAGACGAAAAGGACGTGCTGAGAATTAAACATCTGAGCTTCCATCTCAGGAAGAAAGAGAGAGCAAATGAAACTCCAAAAGAGCAGAGTGAAGGAAATGACAAGGAGCAGGGATCACTGAGGTGAATCAGTAAAGAAAACCAACCCAGCCTGGCCAGTGTGGCTCAGCGGTTGAGCGTCGACCCGTGCACCAAGAGGTCGCCGGTTCGATTCCCGGTCAGGGCACATGCCCAGGTTGTGGGCCCGATCCCCAGTGGGGGGCATGCAGGAGGCAGCCAGTCGATGTTCTCTCTCATGGATGTTTCTATCTCTCCCTCTCCTTTCCTCTCTCTCTAAAATCAATAAAGTAAAAAATTAATAAAAAAGAAAACCAACACATTCAGAAGTTAATGAAAGCTGGTAAGTTGATAAACCCATACCGATACTGATGAAAAGGAAGAGACGCTCCACGTCCCCAATACAAGACTGTAAAAGGGGAACTATCACAGCTCCTGCAGACGCAGAAAGACAATGAGGGCACCTGAGGATCAGCTATGCCAATAAACTTGGAACTTGGATGAAATGGGCGTATTCCTTGAATAGGTACATCTTATCAAAACTGACACCATAAGAAATAGAAACTTGGAGGAGTCCTGTAGATATTAAAGAAATTAACTCCGTAATGAATAATTTTCCCACGAAGGAAAGCTCAGACCCCGATGCCTTCCCGGGTAAATTGTTCCGAGTGTTTAAGGAAGAAATTGAACTAATGCTACACACACCCTTCCAGAAAACTGAGAAATCGGGAACATATTCTAACTCAGTTTATGAAGCCAGCATAATTCTGGTCTCAGACCGGTGAATGATATCCTAAGAAAAGAAAGCCTTTAGGTGATCTCTTACGGACACAGACACAGAGGTATTAAGTAAGCCACTAACAAGTCAAACCCAGCATTCTACCGAGAGGCTCATAAGTAATGACCAAGTAGGGTTTATTCTAGGAATACGAAGATTGGTTTAACAGTCTAAAATCAGTGAATGTAATTCAATTAGTAATAGAACAAAGGAGGAAAACCAGGTGGTCCTCTTACTAGGCGCAGAAAAAGCATTTAATAAAACTCAACCTCGTGATAGAAACTCTCAGCAAACTAGGAATAGGATGGAACTTCCCTAATCTGAAAGAGGGTCCTATCAAAAAAATCTAACCAGCCACATACTGATGAAATATTGAACATTCCCCCTGAATTCAAGGACAAGACGCGATGTCAGCTGCCACCGCTGCAGTGCCGTCACCGCTCCGGCCAGGACCTCGAACACGCAAGGCAGTAAAAAGAAACACAGCTTTAAGTGTGGGCAGAGGGGAGGGAAAGCTGCCTTTTGTCGCGGATGCTGGGATCATGGTGTGGAAACTCCAGGAGACTGCGGCCGTTACAACTAGTGACTTTTACAAGGTCTCCAGATAGAAGGCAGATGCACAAAAATAAATTGTGTTTCTAGGCATGGCTGGTGAAGGAATAAATGCCTGTTGTTTGAAGGCCCCGAGCCCGTCTTCGTGGCAGCCCTCGGGAAGTAGCGGAGCCGCACCGGGTTTGGCAGGAGCGGCGAGCGCTCGGGGGGCTGCCCTTCCCAGCCCCCTGCAGCAGGCGAGGCCCAGCGAGTACGTTCTGCTCACAGAGATGGATGCACATGGAACTTCAAAAAGGAAAGTTCTTTTTTTTAATCCTCACCGGAGGATATGTTTGATTTTCAGATAGAGTGGGAGGGAGGGAGGGAGAGAGAGAGAGAGAAACATCGATGTGAGAAAGACACATTGACTGGTTGCCTTCCACATGACCCTGACCAGGGCCAGGGACTGAACCGCAACCGAGGTCCGTGCCAACCGAGGTTTGGGTGTGAGCAGAATCGAACCCGCGACTCTTTGGTCCATGGGCTGACGCTCTAACTGCTGAGCCAAACTGGCCCGGGCAGAAAAAGAAAAGTTCTTAAATGAAGACCCCACGCTCTTCCTTCTTTACCATCTTCATCTCCTGTTGCCGACCTGGGACAAAGCTGTGATGGCTGGCACTCCGTGGGCATGAGGAGCCATGAGGATCACGACTGCCTCCCAGAGCCCCTTCTGAGTCGCCTGTGGCCCTCACTACTCTGGGAGCCCACAGCGACCTTTCCCAGACTTTGCACGGGAGAGAGCAATCACTCCCACGTGGTAAGCCCGTGTACTGTGGGAGTCATTGTTACATCCACCAGACCTAATCCTCACTGGTCTAAGGAATGAGCCCGGAAACCGCAGAGCGACTGCCCAGGTTGCCCGTGACTGCCTTCTCCACGCGACCGTTTTCGAGGGGCACGCTAACTGGAAGCAGGGTCTGAGAGCCTCCCGCGGTTACTGCTGACGCCATCCAGCTGCCTAGGAGTGAACCGCTGCCTCCAGGGCCCGTTGCCATGAGCAACAGGCTGCCCGAGGGGTGACATTCAGCTGCGGGATAACAGGAGGAATGGACATTTGTTCCTTCCACTCTGTTCTCCTAAGGGGGCCGCTGCAGGTGAGACCCACACACACTGAGAAGACTTGAGCTGGGGACATTTCTGTTGGGTGCTGAGACGGAAACAGGTCCTCGTACGTTTGAAATTAAGCTCAGTCTCTTACGCACATGGTTGGTTTTCCCCACTGCGTTACCTTACATGTAAGTGTTTCCTGTGACAGAGGGACGGCATTTTACAGGTCTCCTGGTCCAGAGACTCCAGGCTGCTGCCAGATGCTTTAGTTTACTTAATTCTCTTAACCCCGGGAGGACTGCAGTCTGCCGTCAAGGTGTGGGCAGGGCCGGTCCCTCTGAAGGCTGCCGGGAGGAACCCTTCCTGCCCCTTCAGCTCCTGGTGGTGGCTGGGAACCCTCAGCGCTCAGGCTCCTGTCTCTGCCTCCACAGGGCTGGCTCCTCCCCTGTGTCTGTGCCCTGCCCTCTTCTTATGAGGACATTGGTCCGTGGGTCTGGGACCCACCCCCATCTGGTGTGACCTTAGCTTATATCTTAATTACATTGGCCAAGACCCTGTTTCCAAATGAGGTCGCATCTTGACTGTCCTGTAGACATGAAATTTGAGGGACACCGTTTACGGGCTATCGGTACCAAGGAGGACAGTGAGGATGGATGTTGGGGTGGCTGCCTCTGCGTCATCCTCCGATTCCCCAAACTTTGCGGTGAAGAGGAGCTCACAGAATTATTCACAGATCAGCGGGTGTGTTTGGAGCCAGCTAAGCTAAGGCTTTCCCCGGGAGAAGTGTTCTGCTGGATGTGACGGCGGAGAAGGGACTCATTCTGCGCCTGTGGGGCAGACAGGAGGGCACAGTGAAGGCTTTGGAGAGGCTGACCCGAGACTGAATCATGGTTGTGCTGCTCACTGCAGCGGGCACCTCTCCTCTCTGGCCTCCAGCTTGTCTGTAAGCTGGGGTAAATGATGTCCACTTCGAGGGTCTTTGAAGACAGAGGGAGAGTGTCTCTTAAGTACAACTGTAGTACTGAGCTCACACTGGCATGCAAGAAAGACATGATAGCATCGTCCAGTGCATGTCCCTGCTCTGTGTCCATCAGGATCTTTTTGTTGCTAGTGAAAAAATTGCACCTCACACCAGCCTGAACCATGAGAGTGTCAGTCGTCATAATGAGGTGGCAGGGTTAGCTTCAGGCACAGTTCCCATGGCACCTAGGGTCCAGGTGTCTGGGCTCTGTTCTGCCC